>CP139764.1:6285000-7535000 GCA_034370585.1 Fragaria x ananassa | reverse complement strand
GAGACTCCCTTGGCCTTTGCCTTCTCCATAAGTGATTTTGCAAGATCTAGCTTGTCTTCCTCAACAAGGGAAGATCCAACGGAAAGCCCTTGTGCCTTGTAAAAGGTAAAGATCATTCCTCCACCCAACACTAGAATGTTAACCTTCTCCAATAAGGACTCTATGACTCCAATCTTGGATGACACCTTCGAGCCACCAACAATAGCAGCAAATGGCCTCTTGGGATTTGACACAGCACCAACAAGATAATCAAGTTCCTGAAATCACCAGAAGAATAAAAGTTCAATGATAATGGCTTATAATCAATACAATGAAAAGTAGGGAAATGAAGTTTAATAGTTTAAGTGCAATAATTAGTTACAGGGTTCATACCTTCTGCATAAGGTACCCAGCAACAGAAGGCTTCAAGTACTTGGCCACTCCTTCTGTGGATGCATGAGCTCTGTGAGCAGTACCAAAAGCATCATTCACATACACATCTGCAAGTGAAGCAAGCTTCTTGGCGAACTCAGGATCATTCTTCTCTTCCTCCTTGTAGAACCTGACATTCTCAAGGAGCAAAATTCCACCCTCCGGAAGCCCAGCAACCAACTTTTCAACTTCCTCACCGACACAATCATTAGCGATTTTAACCTGTGAAAGAAAAAAGAAAAAATTAAGTAACTCCAGCTTCCCATGAGCAAGATCAATAAGAATCAAAGTGTCAAAATACAGACCTCGACTCCAAGGAGCTCAGACAGTCTTGACACAAGAGGCTTCAAACTGTACTTGGGAGTGACACCCTTTGGACGTCCCTGTAGATAAAACAAATTTCATTAGTAACACTCAGAGATTGTCTTACATTAGTTTAGCAAGTACAAAAGGGAAAACATAAAACTGCAAATAACTGACACTTCGACAATCTATAAATATAGATACTATTATTAATTAGAAAGTCATAGCATTCTGTATCATATATTAACGGTTACAATCAGCTAAACAAAGCTTAAAGATACAATATTAAGAGGCTACAAAACTGCAATCCAGCCTAACCTAAGATCCCACAACACTACAATAAAAATAGCTTCTGAAAACAAGAGATCAGTGGAGCCATAAAAGCACATGTGCACAAAGCCAATATAATGCCAAAACAACAAGACAAAATCCATGTATAACAGATTATCGATATTAACCAGGTAACCAAACATATGAATCTTCAATTCGATCTAACATAGACCAAACAACAAATCGATCACAGACCCACATGCAAATCAAACTACTCAATCTATAAATATAGATACTATTATTAATTAGAAAGTCATAGCATTCTGTATCATATATTAACGGTTACAATCAGCTAAACAAAGCTTAAAGATACAATATTAAGAGGCTACAAAACTGCAATCCAGCCTAACCTAAGATCCCACAACACTACAATAAAAATAGCTTCTGAAAACAAGAGATCAGTGGAGCCATAAAAGCACATGTGCACAAAGCCAATATAATGCTAAAACAACAAGACAAAATCCATGTATAACAGATTATCGATATTAACCAGGTAACCAAACATATGAATCTTCAATTCGATCTAACATAGACCAAACAACAAATCGATCACAGACCCACATGCAAATCAAACTACTCAAAACCCATAAGATCCAACTTCCCCAAAATCTAAAGCTCCATTCTTTCCGGTTCAAACACACAAATCTAAACAAAAACTCATAAATCCGATCATCGAAAACACAACCCAACTAAAGAAAAGAGTGAAGCAATACCAAATGGGAAGCCAAGATGACTTTGGCACCATTTCCTTGCAAGTACTTGATGGTGGGCACAGCTGCTCGGATTCTAGTGTCATCGGTGATCTTACAGCTCTCATCAAGAGGAACATTCAGATCAACCCTGACAAAAACCCTCTTGCCCTTCAAATCAGCCTCCTTCAAAGTACTCACACTCCTCTTGGTCGCCATCTGAGACAAAAACAACTTCGACCCAATACAAAACAGAGCAAGAGGATCAAAACCCAGATCAGCGATTTGGGAAAGAGATGGGAAATCGAAGTAAAGATTGGGTTTTTGAGAGCTTACCGAGACGAAGATGAGAGAAAAGTAGATGGGTTTTAGAGAGAGTGATCGGAGAAAGACAGAGAGAGAGGAAGTTGAGAGGAGGGTTTATATAGAGGGAGTTGAAGTGGGATGGGTAACACGTGTGGGTTTTGATTAGGGGGCGCACCAAGTTTTGCTATTCTTGGGCAGCAAGAAGAGATTTGATTAAGGAAAGTGGGGGGGGGGCTTGGATTGTGGCACTAGGGAAACCTTGGGCTGGCATTGATATGGTGATGGCATATTCTTTGGTGATTCCAATTACGAGCATTGGGGGAAAAAAAAGAAAAGAAATAGGAAAAAGAACAGATTAAGATAAATCTTAGGTTAAAAAATTATTAGATCGTCCCGTTTTATTTGATATGGTGACATAGATTTCGTAGATAGAAAATGTGAGTTTGACACTGAAAAAACAAGTTATTGTAATTTTGGGTTGTTGATGTGATAAAAAGAAAAGAAAAAAAAGAAGCAAAAGAAAAGCTTAGAGAATCTAAATAGCAGAACTTGAATAATGCTGAAGTCTTAGGCTAAGCTGGATGTGCAAATTTATATAAGTAGGGGTGGTTTAGTCGAAAAGAATATTTATTTCTAGGTGATGACTTGTGTTTGTGGATGGTACGAACTGTATGATGTATTGTGGTGAGACTTGTTTTCATTTTCAATAAATGGGTTTGGTCAAATGTTTGAAAAATAAAAAGAAAAGTGTAGAAATTACTAGAATATATATGGTGCATGGGTCTTGTCGTCATTAAGTCATGTAGTTCATAAGAAATGGCAAAGCTGCTAACCCCATGCTTGAGGATAGATGAACCTTTGCGGCAAATATTGCGAATTCCCATGGATAACAAACTTCATCTGCTCATCTTCTTCATGGACACAACAGACTTGAAACTAAAAAATCGTTTAAGTTTCTTTACAAACAAGAAACAGAAGTTTAGTAAATAATTATCAGCGATTTGCAGGATTTAGTGATTTACATTTTACAGTGTCTTTGAGAAAACTCCATTATTATGATTGTTATATGGATATAGATGGTATCTAGCTGTTGATATGGTAGAATGACTAATGTTTCTACTGGGGAAATAGAAAGGACGTTTCGTTAGATACTTAGATTCCTTGAATGGTCTGCACCTAATCTTCTTTGTTTTTGGTATTTGGGATCTCAACCTTTTACTGATAGCCACTCGAAGTAGAGCTGGGGACTGGTGGCAACTCTCATGAAAAGGCTGCTGCAAAGGGATGTATGCTGGCCTCTAATTTCTGTGGATGGATTTCTACAACCCATGAACCTTTTTCATAATCTGACCTGTGACATGATTGTCATGAATGGTAGAGTGAAAGCAGGAAACTGAATCAGAAATTTCTAGACTTCTACCATTTGCTTATGGTTTTGCAAGATCAATTCACCCCTTATGATTAGAGCATCACAAATCCAGCACACTGCAAATACTAGCTGCAAATTGAAACAACCGAATCCTGTTGTTGAGGGATTGTACTCGGGACTAGCATTGTAGCAGATTTCCAAAACAAAAAAAGCATTGTAGCAGCATAGCCGAACTCTAGACGTGAGAACGATGAGAATTTTACAAATATATATTGCAAAAGAACCAATTTATTAGATTTTCAAAATGGCTGTCTTTGTCCGTCCCCACAATCTTATGGAAACTTTGTAGAATGCAAGGAATATAGAGACATATCGGGTCTTATATAAAAGGGCATTGAACATTTACAAGACGAACTCCAATCTTCCTACTACAACATGCCATTTCTCGCTTATGTACTCAAATAGAGCAACATGGTGGGCAGGGAAAAGAATACAGAGAAAAAAATTGTTCTTACACGGGAACTGGAACGGCTTCATCAAGAGCAAGTACACCAGGAAGTTCTTTGCCTTCCAACAACTCCAGGCTTGCACCACCGCCAGTTGATATGTGGCTCATCACACTAGCAACTCCTACTTTCTCCACAGCCGCAACTGAGTCTCCACCTCCAATGATGGTTGTCACTCCCTTGCCGCTAAGCTCTGCAAGCTTCTTTGCAATAGCCTGCAAGAAAGAGGTATAGACTCATATTCAGCATGAACAATATCTATCCAGACAATAGGCATTACTAAGAACCTATCTAAGTTTAATGTGTATTTGTTTATGTACAGAAACAAATGCCAACAATAGCCCTATTGCATACCTCTGTTCCTACAGCAAACTTGTCAAACTCAAACACTCCCATTGGTCCATTCCAAATGATGGTTTGAGTGGTATCAAGTGCATCATTGAATGTCTTAATAGAATCTGGTCCAATATCCAATCCCATCCACCCATCAGGGATGCTTGACGCTGGAACAATCTGCAAGGACCAAAGCAGTTGCTCATGACTCTCTCAGGAAGTGCAATTGACATTTTCAAAAGAATAGCAAATTACTATAGTCACTGTTTATTTTAAACTCAATATTAGTTGCACACAACCAAAATCAACTAGCTTCCAGCAAGGAGACAGAGCATTAAATGGTAGGTGAGCAAATCAAAAGCACAGAATTGTAAAATGTTAGCTAAAGAAAATAAACCTTGCTGTTTGCATCAGGAGCAAATTTGTCTGCAACTACTACATCAGTGGGTAGCAAAAGAGACACTCCCTTTGCCTTGGCCTTCGCAATGAGTGATGTAGCAAGTTCTAGCTTATCCTCTTCCACCAGGGAAGAACCCACTGAGATACCCTGTGCCTTGTAAAATGTGAAGATCATTCCTCCACCAAGAATTAAGTAATCAACCTTCTCTAAAAGTGACTCAATCACTCCAATCTTGGATGAGACCTTGGAACCACCAACAATGGCTGCAAATGGCTTTTTCGGGTTTGATACTGCCCCAACAAGATAGTCAAGTTCCTAAAAGAACAAAACAAAGTGAATAACTTTGAAACCAGCAATTGACGCCGAGGGTGAATTGATAATATTAAATAGGTAATGCTTCGGTCGTTATTACTGAAAAGCATATGACTAATTATATCTTTGCAATTAAGTAATATACGAAGCATCTGCAAAAGTGGAAATCCTGTTCACAACCATGCCAACTCCACTAGCACACTTCAACATAAATACAACATTACGGCTGATGGTTATGATTCAGGCTACAATTAGAATTGCATGAACGAATAAAAAAGTACTGCAGATAACTGAAAGTCAATGATAAAGCAGAAACCCTCACCTTCTGCAAAAGAAAACCAGCTACAGATGGCCTCAAGAATTTTGTTACACCCTCAGTTGAAGCATGGGCTCTGTGTGCAGTTCCGAATGCATCATTGACAAAAAGATCAGCTACGGAGGCGAGCTTCTTTGCATGCTCAGGGTCATTCTTCTCCTCCTCTTTGTAAAACCTCACATTTTCAAGAAGAAGGACACCACCGTCAGGAAGTGAAGCCGCCAACTTTTCTACTTCTGGACCAATAGAGTCTTCAGCCTTCACGACCTGTTTTAGTTATCAAATACAAAAAAAAAAATGTCAGTGTTTCATAGTCCATCTATTCAACACTGTTAATTTGCTTTTTATTCTTTTTCCCAATTTTCAACAGAATAAACATGTCTACCTGAATGCCAAGAAGTTCAGACAGCCGGGGTACAAGAGGTGCCAAGCTAAACTTTGGGGTCACACCTTTTGGTCGTCCCTGAAAATCAAATAAACATTGACATCAATTCAGCTTCTATCATACACCTTCATGATCAAAATCAACAAAGGAAAACTCTTCAGCAGTCAAACAGCCATCAAACTACATGCACTTAACAAAGCCACAAGATAAACTAGACAAACTACGTAGAGCTCTATGACCAAAACCACATACAACATATACAATGCTTCAAATACAAAGCTCATGAAGTTTCAAAACAGACATTTTAGATCAGTCAAAGAGAGAAAGATAATAACTTTACACAACTCATTTCAGCAAACAAGCAATCAAAGCTCATAAAAGAGATTCCACACAAACTTACATACAATGCTCAAAAACAAATGAAAATGCTCATAAATTTCCGAACTACACAAAACAGACTCTCTGAAAACAATGAACTTCAACCAATCAAAAGAGAACAAAGACAACTACTTGACAATCCACATTCACCAAACAAGCAACCAAAGTTTACAAATTGATCAAAACTGATCAAAAACAAAGAGAACCCACATACCAAATGGCTAGAGAGAATGACTTTAGCACCCTTGTCCATCAAATACTTAATAGTAGGAACAGCAGCCCTGATCCTAGTGTCATCAGTGATGTTCTGACTATCATCCAAAGGGACATTCAAGTCAGCTCTCACAAACACCTTCTTCCCCTTCAAATCAGCCTCACTCAAGTCCCCAACGCTCTTCTTGGCCATGGCAACAACCCCTCTGACGGGCTTGGGAGAGCCGAAGGACCTAACCTTGGCGGCGACGTGGAGGGCGAGGTGGGGGTCGGCGGCGGCGAACCCGAGGAGGCGGGTGGTGGGTTTGAGGGAGGAGGGGAGGGAGAAATGGGAGGAGGAAGAAGGGGAGGAGCGGGGGCGGGAGGAGGCGGTGGATTTGAGGAGGGAGAAGGTGGTGGGTGCGGAGGCAGAGGCCATTGTTTGTTTCAAGTAAGAAAGAGTGATCAAGTTTGACTTAGTGTGAGAAGTGAAATGAAATGAGAAGAAGGTTAATGGGTTTTGTGTTTTGTGGATGTGAGGAGGTTTTGGAATGATGTGGACGGGAAGAACAATGGGAGTGATTGGCTTGGGATTGTGGATGATTTCTCTTATCGTTGAGGAGAGGTTCAAGATGGACGATGGTTTTGAGAGAGAGAGAGAGAGCTTGTTATATATCAGCAACAGAATGATGGGCCCTTGTAGTTTGGGACTTTTTCAGAACAGTGCAAGTCTTACAAACCTGGTCAGTATTCTGCAACAGTGCACACTAGAGTTAACCGCTCGTACGGATTTATAGAGTGAGAAAGTACAAGAGCAATAGAGAAGTTCTAGTGCAGTGTCTCAAATGTAACAGTGGACCAAGGGAGTGAGGTGGTTGAAAGTCTTTTAGTGGAATTGGCAATGTACTGAATGTAGCATGGTTTATGTCTAAGTAGACGGTAAGTTTTCAGGACTAAGCCGAAAAATAGATTTCGGATGTATAATCTTAAACACAACTTTAAAGGAGGCGAAGTGTGTACATCTGTTTAAACTTTAAAGTAGTTGCTGAACATGAGGAGTTTATGCAACTGTGGATGGGGACCGGGGATTCTGTAGCGGCACCCTGGAGAATTCCAGCAGAAACACTCATTGACGTGCTGAAATTGCCCCTCAAGGTAGATAGGTTGCCATCTACATGTCTGATCAAGAATATTGATGGAGATGGTTCTTATAAACTCGGAAATGAGGGGGATGGTGTTGTGTTTTTAGGCTTTGATGACTAAGAATAAGTTGTGCTCTAGTAAGCATGTTTGTGGTCGCTGTTGTAGAACTCAGAGCCTGCCATAGATTTAGAGGAATGGACTCAATGAAGTATATAACTTCAACTTTTTCAGAAATTGTGTATATTTGGTTGCGAAACTAGGCATATCCAGTAGTGCCATCTATGTATCACAATCTATGATCATCGGCTGTTACATTACCTATCCTTATGATTCTCCTTATCAATAAAAAAAAAACTATGGCCTAAACCTAAACAAAGTTTATTCGAATGTCAATTTCATTTTTGTGACAGTAATCAGATTGAACAAATACAAGACGAGGCAATTATAACTTGAATTCACAGAGCAACCATTGGTTTCAAGTTGATTGCTGGCATCGATACGAAAATATTGAATCATATCAACATTGTCAAACCCTAGATCAATCATATAGCCTAGTCAAAAGAGAGCTCCAGAATGATAAACAAACCGACGTATATAAAGTGGAATCAGAGTAGATAAAATGATAAATATAGCATTCTTATAGCGTATCATTGTTAACTAAAACAAAACATGAACATATGTCACAGAGTAACAGCCATCAACTTAGAAACATATCTAGCTCCTAACTCATAAATGCATCCATTTCATCATTAGCTCATGAAGCTGTCATTTCGTACATCCAGAAACCCCTACAAAATCCCAGAAATAAGATGTTCAATCATCTGTTGTAGAATCCATGAAAACCAATTAGAATAGGAGCAGTGCAACTAAGATAGAATGCAAAAGAACAAATATTTCGCGGAACTTTATATAACTTTGTGGAAGTTGACTTATTATAAAGAAGAATATTACCTTGCATATGTAGAATTGATCATGCATCAAGACCATAGGCAGAAGATGAATCAAATCAAGAAAATAAATAATAAACTGACCAACCACTTCAAAATCAACAACAACAAAAAGAAATTTACTTCGACGACTCTATGTTACTGTATTTAAATCGGTTACATACATAACCTATCTAAACTCTACCACATAGCCTCATGAACAAAGGAAGCATCTCCCAAACACTAGCTTCCCAGAGAGACCAGTTGTTCAACAGAGACATAATATTTTGTGGTCATTCTTCTAAAAAAAATGAAGATGGTCCAACTGTTGCTTCACCAGAAACTATTCACGTATAACAAAGTTAATGCTACAATTAGGGAGAACAGGAATTATGATTTTTTTTTTTGTATTCTCTGGTATTCAATTATATCAATAAAATTTGTCTTAATGTTTTTTGTTTCTCAGAAGCTTACTTTGCAGTTGCGTCAATTACTTTTGTGATTTTTTTTTCCAGTCAATAGTTATTGTTTGGTCTATGCATGAATGGAGTTTTACTTGCTGAAATAATGTCTTAAGGAAAACACATACACAAATCATTAATGCAGTTACACATTGTGAATGTGAAAAATTAAACAAATAAATGATCTTCAAAAGGCATGAGAGCAGACTGAAAATGAAAAGTTAAAAACAGGACTTGGATGCTCAACAGAGAAAATTTATCTGCCTTGCGAAGTGTTTTGTTATTTGAAAGTTCTTTTCCACCGACCCTGATAATCATGAAGCCAAACTAGACTCTCTTTCAATTCAATCATGACAAACCAATTGCTCTAAACAATATTCACACCAATTTTGTTGTTTATCACCAGTCCTCCTCACCTCAGTTCACCTACCAGATCACAATGTACACATGAAAAACCCAACAAACTATGATGGAGTAGACACACCATGGATAAAGTTGGGGTTCAAACTAAGGAAAATCAGTTCTTAATTAAGCACAAAGCTCCTACAACGATAAGAAGTAAAACAGTTTGGTTCATTCTCTTTTTGCATTATGACATGTATAAAAGAAGAGCAAGATGATATGACCAGAGGATCCAAGTAAAAAGTTGACACACATATAACTAATCTTTTCTTCCCACAGAACATCAATAACTCATCTATCAAACAGCATTTTTAACCAATACAACAATTCTTGCACATAGAGATTGAACCTACAAATTCAAGCATGCAAGTCATAAGAAAATGGAACAAGGAACGCAACAGGCAGAAAGTCTAATCAATCAATAACAGGATTCAGCAACTTACATGTACATAAACAAATAATATCTAAGCATAGTGAAGTAGAGGAGCAACTAAACCGCACCCGGGGCTAATCATAAATCCAAAGTAGACTCTCTTGGTATGGAATCATGCTAACCCGGTACCAGTTGCTCAACATGACGGGAAGCATGTACTTGCTAATTTCCTCTTCTTGTTTATGATCGATCTTTACCAACTCCTGTTGGAGACCCATAGCCCATTTTAAGGCAACTGTACAGCTATCCATAACAAAGAAATCTTCGTAGCGGCGTGGAGCAACAGGGGAAAAGTTAAATAGCTTAGTCCACGAGTCAGGCACACCATATTCTCTCATGACCCAGAAATCGACAGAATCAGTACGAAGATGTAACCCCAAGACAGCAGAAGTTTACAACAAAGATTATGCCCTTTGGTAGTTCCTCAGGCTTAAATTGCTCAGGCAGACGCATTGTGGTGAACTCCTCCGTTGCGAGATCGAAAGCAAGGATTAAAGGATTCCCCATCCGCCACCAAGCGAACCAATGAAGTGTCTCATTCAAAAGAGTGCCCTGATTAGGAGGGATTGAGTCATGACCAGCAGGGTGTCGGATTGCTTTCCAAACTTGAGATCTGGAGGATAACATCTTCATCTCTTCTCTCTGAGGTTGCGAAAACTCTGTAGTCGTCGGTGGCAGACAAGTAGCCAACACCATGAAACGTGAGTTGTTGACAGACGTCGGGAAAGCCCGGCTCAGGCAACTCCATGAAGAATCGGGTTGCTGGGTTCCAGATGTAAAAGCAGGAAGCATCAAAAGCTACACACACCAACCCATTGCAGGAGCCAAGTATGGTGACGTCACGGCATGCATGTCGCTCCAAAGGGAGGCTCAGTTTTCTGACGGAGGAAGGGTGTCCAAACGACGCCGTATCACCCAAGTCTAGGGATCCGAGCTGAGGAGCGTTGGTTAGGAAGATGAGTCGGGGACCGAGGGCTTTCAGCCGACGAGCTCTGTTGAGTTGAGAGGCGGCGAATTTGGGATCGGATAATATGATGAAACGCCATCGTTTCGAGACGGAGGTGAACCGGATCAAGGATTTTACGGGCATCCAACACAGAATATTCACTATAACATCTTCAGGGAGGTCAGCTTCCGCCATTGTACACTGGAATGAAGATCAAGGAGAGTGAGATCCCATCTCCCCTCTCACCAGTTATTTGACGAGTGTAAAATACGACGTCGTTTCCTTTTCAATTGATTCGGTGCTTTTCTCTTAAAAAGTAGCGGTGACACGGGTGTCGCTGACCTTGCTAGCTGTGCTGCGCATACATGTTAAGGGTCCGGCAACTATACCGTCCCATTATACACATATATAGTAAAAAAGTCTAATTTATTAACATCATTGTATTTATGTTTTCATATGTAAAGACTTCGGTCTTTAATTTAATAGGCCGGTGGTTTCATCTTATTTTTTTTTATTTTAATCAAGTTAGAGACTCGAACTATTTGTTGTTATTAGTTTTTCGACTTTACGTTTGCAGATTTGTAATTTGGGCTTGTCCATTTATTTCTCTAAAAAAAATGTTACATATATAGAAGCGGAGGTATGTAGAAACTGATGTTGGTCTGATATGAATATTACAACCTTCATACAGCACATCCCCACGGATTAGCAAGTGTACTAGTATCATCTCCATCTCGCAATCAATCATCGGATGCTAAGAGAGCTAATCTTGTAATTCCCTTAGCGTAGGAAAAACTAACCGAAATCGTTTAGTTGAATGCCATTTGCATTTTTGCTGGTTGCTATGGTAATCAGATCCGCATGTGGCAAGTAGAACTTGAATGCAGAGAGCATCCATTGATTTCAGGTTGGTCGCTGGCATCGTGTTGTTGTGTTATTACTACTTCTGCTTGGCTAAATATCGAATCAAGTAATGCACAATAGATAAACATAATAAAATTGACCAAACACATTGATCCCAGTTCAAAGAGAGTTCCAGATTAGAAGCATACTCCAACTGACTCGAAACATATAAAAAGTATAGTTACATCAAACACATAATACTGATCATCTACGTACATTTATCTTCGCACAATATAAAGAAGTCTACCAGGTGAATCCAACAAGACAAATATAACATTCTTATAGCGTCTTATCAACTGAAAGAAAACATGAAAGTATGTTCCAGAGTAACAGCCATTAACATAGATATATAGCTAGCCACAGCTCCTAGCTCCTAAAACCAAAGTTTGAGAAATCTGATCACTAACTAGATCGTTAACATACATTTCATCAGGTCCACACCACAACTAGATCATGAAGCCATCATTTCGTGCATCCAGAAACTTCTACAAGATCCCATAAAAAACAGGTTCAATAACGCATATGTCAGAATATCCATGAAAACCGATAGGCAATGTTCATCAAGGAAGAAAGGAGAAACGAAACTGAGATAGAATTTTAAAAACAGATATTTAGAGGCGTTTATTTAACTACATGAAAGGTAGTATTTTGAAAAGAAAAAAGAAGAATGTTTTCTTAAATATCAAGTTCAACTGATGTTGAATGAAGACCTTAGGCAGAGGTGGAATCAAATCAAGAAAATGAAGAAAAAATCAAACGATAAAACTGACGACCTCTTCATAATAAAAAAATAAATAAATGAAGAAATAAAATTAAAAAAACTACTTCTACTTCTACGATACTGTTTGGAGAAGCTAAAGTAAAATTTCCTTGTTTCTAAGTCGATCTCATATGTGGGTTGACATTCCTTAAAAAAAAAAAAAAAAACAGAGGAAGATGGTCTGACAACTTTACATTACTAATAGAGATTCTTCAGGTATAAGAAAGGTAATGCTGCAATCAGGGAAAAAATAAATCATGACAATTTATTTTGTATTCTCTGGCATCTGTTATGTCAATACAATTTTCTCTCGGTGATTTTTGTTTCTCAGAAGCTTATTATATGCAGTATGTTAATCATATTTAATCAAATGATTATTTTCACTCTATAGCTATTGTTTAGTCTATGCATGAATGGAGTTGTACTTGCTGAAACAATGTCTTGATGCAGGTATACACTGAACGCGAAAAAGTTAAACAAATAAATAGTCTTCAAAAGGCATGAGAGCAGACTAACAATAAATAGTTAAAACAGGACTTGGATGCTCCACAGGGGCAATTATTTTTCTCCCTGGTGTTGGCTTTTGAACTTTGAAAATTCTTTTCCACCCGCTGATATCATCAAGCCAAACTTGAAAAGATGATAGGATGGCTGAATGTATTTTCATTGATACAAGACTGATTACATATACAGTAAACAAAGATGTTCAACTAGGAAACTATCCTACATTTAAGATCTCCATAAGGTAATAGATAAACACATTCTAAATAGAGAAGATACACAAGATCAAATCTACAACAGCTGTATATTTTCCTAACAAAACTAGACTCTCCTTCTATTCAATCATGTCAAACCAACTCAACAATAATAATTTTGTTGTTTATCACCAATCCTCCTCACCTCAGTCCACCTACCAGATCACAATAAACACTATGATGGAGTAGACACAACACGCACAAAATTGGGGTTCACATCAAGTACACTAAGTTCCATATTTATTGATCATGCCTATGTTTTCACAAAGCCAATTACTTATTTTCATATATAGTCTTGTCCCTGCTTAATGTGGCACAAAATGTTTTCTGAAGGTTTTCTTTTGAATTTCTCATAGGGGTGTTATGGCACTAGAATCATTGAAGCAGTTTCTGTCTCTCACCTTTTTGTGAGAAATATATAGCTGGGTTTGGTATGAAAAGACCGAGACCTTCCAGATCAAAAAGACAGACGATGAGTGACTATTAAGTGTGTGGTTCAGTAAATCTTAATTGTTTAGAAGAAGCCAGGAATAATCTTAAACCAGCCCTATTTGGGATTCGTATGGGCATGTATCTTTCATTGTTCTTTTAATGGTAATATTTACATATATATAATATGTGTGTGTGTGTATCCATGCTTGAATAGACTGGATTGTTGGCTTGATCAGATATAGGAGGAGTATAAATGGAATGTGGTACTTTTGAAACAGAAAATCAGTTCTTAGGCACAAAGCTCCTCTAACAATAACAACCAAAACAATTTGTTCATTCTCTTTTTGCATTATGACATGTATTAAAGAAGAGCAAGATGATATATGACAGTAAAAAGTTGAGACATATATAACTTTGCAAGATATTGGTTGTCCCTGTAATCTTTTTTTCCACGGAGCATCAATAACTCATCTAGCAAACAGCATCTTTATCCAACCAATACAACAATTCTTTAAGGTGAGTTTAAACTTTAAAATGCACATAGTGACTGACTCTAGCTACATCTATGCAGAACATGACATAATGACTCACAAGGATCTTCCAAAGCATGCCAAGTCAATCAATAACAGGATGCAATAACTAACAAGTAGATAAACAAACAATATTCAAGCATAGTGAAATTGAGGAGTAACTAACCGGTACTCAGGACTAATCATTAATCCGAAGTAGAGTGTCCTCATATGGAATCATGCTAGGGTAGCAGTTAATGATGCCTGGAACCGTGTAGACGCCATTCGCCGCTTTTTGTTGATGATCGATCTTTACCAACAACCAGTGGTGGTAACCAATAGCCCCTTTTACTGCAACTGTACAGCTTTCCATAACCAACCAATCTCCGTACCGGCCAGGACCGGCAGAGGAAATGTTAAAGAGCTTAGTCCACGAGCTATCCACGCCATATTCTCTCATGACCCAGTAATCGACAGAGTCATGACCGCCGCGCAGATAACCACATACACACAGGCATCCCACAGAGACCCCAACATAGCCGAAAGCGACACTGTCTATATCAGGCATACGCGTTGTCCAGAACTTGTCCGTTGCAAAATCGAAAGCAACGATTTCATCCAACTTGGCCCAATGAAGAGCCTCATTCAAAAGAATCCCCTGATTAGCAGAGGACGCGTAATGACCTGAACCTCGGACTGTTTTCCAAACTTGAGCTCTGTAGGAGAACATCTTCGTCTCTGCTGTATCTGCGTACGAGTCTCCATCTGGATACACCCCATACGAGGTTGCGAAAACTCTGTAGTCGTCGGTGGCAGACAAGCACCCAACACCATGATACGTCAGCACTTGGCAGACGTGGTCGGGTTGCTGGGTTCCAGATGTAAAAGTAACAAGAATCAAAGGCTAGAAACACCAAACCGTTGCAGGAGCCCCGTAGGGTGACGTCACAGCTTCCCCGTCGCTCGAGAGGGAGGCTTAGCTTTCTGACGGAGGAAGGGTGTCCAAACGACGCCGTGTCATCCACGTCTAGGGATTCGAGCTGAGGGGCGCCGGTGCAGGGGAGGCTGACGAGCTGCGTTGAATTGAGATGATGCGAATTTGGGGTCGGACAAGATGATGAAACGCCATCGTTTCGAGACGGAGGTGAACCGGATCAAGGATTTTACGGGCAGCCAACACAGAATATTCACCGTCACATCTTCAGGTAGTTCAGTTTCCGCCATAGACGGACTGAACTCGCATGTTTTAACCTCGGAGTTGGACATTGTAAATCTAAAATTACCACACAAGTTCCATGTCAAAACCAAACATCTCTAAACTGGTGAAACCCTTAACGAACAGACCAACGGTCTCGTCCCCAATCTCATGGCCTTTGCTTTTGCTCCTCCCTTCCTCTCTCCCCTCCTTTTTCCCAAAACACCCCCACTTCGCCCCTCAAGGAATGGAGGGAGTACGAAGAAGCCGTGAAGCGCAAGGACCTCGCCGGCGCTCTTGGGTTCTTGCAATCCCTCGACACCCGGCAAACCCAACAGGTTGAGATTGAGATCGTTGATGGGTCGTTGCCTGTTGAGTCGACCCGGCCGAGTCGGGAGCTGGGTTTTGTGGGGTGGGAGAGGGAGAGGGATTGGGAGGTCCTGGACACGTGTCTTAATGCTGACAACATGAAGCTTGTGGGCAGGTACTGCATATATGAAGTGTTTACTAAACGTTGGGTAATTTTTGGTCAGGTACTGCATGGTGCTTTTTGCAGGCATTGCTGCCGAAGCTCTTATTTATGAGGAGGCAGAGGGTGGAGAAAATGATGAAAATTTATTTAGGGGTGCCTGTCTTCTTCTGCAACCCCCATTATCTGTCGCTGAGGTATCTTTTTAACTGACTTTCTGTAGTTCTGTCATTTCATTGATAAAGATACTAAGTTTTGCCCCATTTTCTTTCTCATTGTTATAATGAATAGATGTCAAATCAAGCAAGGTGGTCTCTTCTGCAATCTTACAATTTGCTCAAATGGCATAAAAGTGCACACCGAGCTGCAGTTAAAGCTTTAGAAAGTCGCAGCAGTTTGAGTGTTGTAATTAGAAGCATTGAGGAAGCAATGGCAGCAAATAGGGGAACAAAAGTAAATTAAAAATTAAAATGACTTCTTTCCATACAGGGCACAAGGTAATTTTTGCTCGGTTTCTAGTCAATTCTCTTTTGTTTTAGTTGTTGTGCAATGTTGATTCTTGAATCACCTTTTTTTCTCTGTATTCTTCTTGACAGGACAGGAGCATAAAAGATTTAAGACACAAGAAAAGCCTCTTTCTATAGTGCAGTCATATTCTTCTGAGAATGTTATACCTCATCCCTGTAAACAATTCAGATCTACAATTGACATGAAGAATTGTCTTCCAGCAAGCAGGTTAGTCTTTCAAGACTGAAGATACTCAGTTAAGTGTATACTACAGAGAAATGACCCAATTTTGTGTGCCCCTGAATTATTAGTTCCGACTTATGCTTGAGTCCTTCTCAAACAATTCTTATTTTGACTGAAGATTTTGTATAGACAAATATGTTTTGTAAATCACCCTCTAGTATAGGCTAGCAAATATTTCTTGAGAAAGTCTCAAGAAACATCATGATATTTCATTGTGCAATAAATCTGATATGTATTCTTTCACAGATATAGAAGTAATTATATTCTTTCGACATTCCATTCATGTTTATTTTATGACTGAAGGACAAAGAGTTCTTTGGATTTCTAGTACACTTCGGTATGTTGAATTTTCATGTGATAATGACGAGACTTTAGTCCAGATATTATTAGGCTACCTCAAACTATAGCATCTTTCATATCTTGGTTTACACCTCAACTTGGTTCTTTCAGTTTTGTACAATGAAAACTCTGGGTACTTTTTACACTTTATATGGCGTCTTGGTCATATAACTCATATTCTTCAATCTAATTCAGATAAGTAAAATGTCTGAAAAACTGCATTATGAGATTATGCAATCTCAAATTGAATTGACATTATTTTGCACATTAGTTGCATAATTTTCTAATTACATGCTATAATGTTGTCTGTGAGAATTCAAGAAGTGGTAGCTTGGCAAATTTGTAGGTACTGCATAGACCAACAGGGAAGGTGCGATTACATTTCTTCCCACTCCCTCTCTTGTTTAGATAACCTGGATAATCCCCTCTAGAAAATGAGGCTTCCTCAACCAGACATAACCCAACCTCTTCTGCTAACTTCACTATCTCCCATTTACTGAAAGGATGTGAGGTCTTGTGAGTGACATGAACTTCTCCACTTCCTTTCAACATCTCACATGCGCTGTTGAAGAATCTCCTCACCAAATCCTGATGCAGCCTGGAAAAAACAAGAAAAAACAAAAAATACATGATTACTTGTGTTGCAGTTTTCAGGTAGGACTTCTGATAAGGTGAAGTCTTGTTTGAGGGCCTGTTTGGTAGTGCTTTTAGAATTTTCCCGGAAGTGCTTTCAGAAAAATTTAGTAGTGATTTGCAGAGAGTTCAAAATTCGTTACAAGTCTTTCTAACAAATTTATTGAAGCATGATCCAAATTGACAGTGTCCCAAGATAAAATACTAGGTATATACCGTATATTGACAAGAAACATACATTACCGTGTAAATATTTTTCAGACTTACTTGATCTGGCTCTTCTGGTTTTCCATAAAAACGAAACCAGCATGAGGAAAGTTAAAGACTATACGATCAAACAGTTGATCGAGTAGGAGAGGGTGCTGCCTCATTGTGTGTACATCCACCTCATGCAGTATAACACATCCCATGTCCTCCAATTCTGTTAAGTTTCTTGGTGCTGCATTTGAATACTTGGCCAATACTGACTCTGCAATTAGCATCAATCCGAAGCATTTTAATCTCAAAGACTGATTATATTTTGCTGTATAACAATTGATACAGACAATTTCTACCCTATCAATCTAATATTACCTCTGGACTCAAGGGAAGTGGCAACCATGTTCTTAGCAGAGCCAAATCCTTTAGCCAAACAAGAAGCAAAAGAGAAGTTACCCTCACCCACTAACAGTATCTTCTGTTTGCTGCTGTAATGCACCACCCGTTTCTCTTGTTTAGTGTCTGCAATAGCCTCCCCCATCGATCGAACCGAGTTTCTTCTAGTTTAGTTTTTTCAGAGTACTTTAACTTTCCTACTCTTGAGGACAAAATCTGTGTGCATTTCTCTATTTCTATAAGTGTATCTTCTAACATTTGATGTTTGAGTAAGAACCATGATGACGCTTCAGTTATGCTTTAGTAACATGCTAAGTGAATGTCACTTGATTTTGTTGAAGACATGGACCTCCAGATATTGACATAAATGAACTAAAGCAACACAAAGCACCGACAGTTGTACCACACACACACTAAGCAAAGAATATTTGGCATCATTTATAGGTTAAGTGAAAGACCAAGACTTCAGTACAGACTACCAAAGGACAGGTTACTTAAAACAGTAACCACTTCCATATATTGCCTTACACCTCAACTTGGTCCTTTATCCATTCGAACAATGTCTTGTGAGTCACATGAACTTCTCCATTTACTTTCAGCATTTTACATGCACTGGCAAAGAATCCCCTCACCAAATGAACCAGATATAACCCAGCTTCTCTTGCTAACTTCACTATCTCCCACTCATTGAATGGATATGAGGTCTTGTGAGTCACATGAACTTCTCCATTTACTTTCAGCATTTTACATGCACTGGCAAAGAATCCCCTCACCAAATGCAGATGCAACCTGAAAAACTGTCAACGAATCGATTCTTATGATCCTTCTTCACTTTCAACAAAACAATTTGAGGAAAAATCATCTTGAAACAATTTATGTTGCTATTTTCAGTTTATATCAATAAGGCGAAACCTTGTCTAAGGGCCTGTTTTGTAGTGCTTTTACTGCAGAAGCATTGCCATGTGCGCTGCAGAAGCATTTTCTTACTGCCGAAGCATTACCATATGCCCTGAATGTGTAGTCCAAATCGACAGTCAATTTGATTAGACTTACTTGATCTGCCTAGTCTCATTTTCCCTGTGAATGAAACTAGCATGAGGAAAATTAAACACTACGCGATCAAACAGTTGATTAACTAGAAGATGGTGCTGTTTCATGATGTGGACATGCACCCCATGCAATATTACACATCCGATCCCCTCCTCCAATTCCTTTAAGTTGCTTGATGCTGCATTTGAATACTTGGCGATCACCGACTCTGACAAGCTTTTTTTTTTTTTTTTTTTTTTGCAATTTCAACAAAGTATGAGTAAACTTCATACCAAATTAAGACTACATACAACTTGTTGCTACCTTGAATTGATAAAAGTGGCATCATGTTTGTAAAGGGACATGTTTAATGTGAGATATATTTATGGTGACAAAAAACTCACGGCCTAAACTTCTCCTCCTCTCTCCTCACCTGATTCGTCCAGAGCCGGTCACATTGCTATTGCAAATTACAAGAGTGAAGGTCCCAGAGGGGGGGTAAATAAGCTCTGACAACTTTTTTGCTCTATCTCGCACACAAAGATAGCAAAGATTGTGCTATCATGTTTGCTGTGAAACTAAGTTGTGTAAATAAAAAGACAAGTACTGAAAGAAAAATATATAACACCAGTACGTTTTTTATATGTAGAAACCTTGCAATCAGGGAGAAAAACAGCGTGCCTCAAACTCTTAAGAGACAAAATATTCCACTATTGTAAAGACATTTCTTACAAGACTCACAACTCAAAGGATGACATACCACCTAGCCATACTGTCTAGTCTAACTACTAGCACTCAACTGAACTTGCTCTCTTATCACTCAAGTGTTTTACACATAGCACGAATCTAAGCTTCAATGCAGAATTCAACTAACACCTTCAGCTAATTCTCAAAGACAGCTTCGCCAGGGTTGTTACATTACTTAGACAGGTCTCAATGTATGCAAATGCACAATGATATGAGTTTGAAAATGTTTTGATGCTCAGCTCTAAGATTGACAATCACAAGAAAGACTTAGAGATATATGAGCAGTTAGCAAAATGCTAGACTCAATGGAAAAAAACAAACAAAACTATTTTCAAAAACCAAAGAGCAAGAGAGGTCTTGCTCTCTATTAATTTATAGGCAAAGTGCACAGCTATGAGGAAGCAAGCACGTTTGATATATCAGCAAGGTTCTTTTGGACTATAGCAGCTTGTCTGAAATACTAGAACAGATAGAACCCTACGGATCTTTCCACTGTCAAGACAAAAGCAAAGAATAGACTTTCCTAGGAAGGAAAACAAGCCAAAAGAATAAGACAAATGGTTTTGGGAAAACTAGATCAGATTTAGTTTAGCATGAAGACTCTACAAAACCATTTTACCTAAGAGGACACTTATGACAGCTGATAGCTTGGGCGGGCATCACATGGGTAGCTGCTGACTTGGTTTGTGTATCACAAAACCCAGCTTGTTCCCAAAAGCTCAAGTTATGTGGTCACGGGTTGGTTTGTCATACCACCCTAGACTAACTTGAAGCTCAAGAACGAATAGACTAATGTTTTGCTAGAAGGTATTTGAAATTCAAACAATAAAGTTCATTTATTGCCCTTCTCTTATAGCCAGCAAAATAACATGATCTAGTCCTTCGATTACGACTCATAGACCTCCCTTGTCATGTCCACTTCGATTGAATTTCTGGAATATATGCATTCTATAGAGAAGGAGGAATCCTGCAATTCGACCAATTGTCTCCAATGAATTGCCAGTCAAAAAACAAGCAATGGAAACAATAAAACCATGGAATGGTATGAATAATGGAAATCTGGAATACATGCCGCTTTCCCTTATAACTTGTTGATACCAAAAAAAAAAGATTACAAAAAATAAATAAATAATAATAATACTTTTTTTGTGCTACATGCACAAAGCTTTTGAGTTCAATTATAACTCTTGCAAACAAATGTCTGGATAGGAACATAATACGGGCATCAAAGTCCAATTGCAACTCAATCACCATAATCAATCACTCTATATAAAGAGGTCAAAGTCTCCAAAAGAAAGGGGAGACAGACAGAATGATGGAGTGAAACATAGGAGAACAAGAAGAGAACAGGCAAAGAAAGCAGAGAAGTGAAGCAAAAAATAGAAGAAGAGAGCGGCGAGCCAACAAGAAGGTGGAGCTCTCATTCTAACTCTATTTCTTTTGCAGCGTCTTTATCTTTCTGTCTCATCCCTTACTCCGCCTGAAACCCCAAAAACACATCTTCAGCGAGCCATCTCTCCCTAAGGCGCGGCGAGACGACTTCGCATAGAAGCAGAAGCCTTAAGGTGAGGCGAGATGACCTCGCACGAAAGTGGAAGTCCAAGTGAGGTAAGATGACTTTGCGTAAAAGAGGAAGTCCAGGCGAGGCGACATGGCTTGGCACAAAAGTGGAAATCCAGGCGAGGCGAGATGACGTCGCATAGAAGTGGAAGTCTAGGCTCCGCGCAGGAGACTTCTCGAAGAAGCAAGTCACGGAATCCGGCCATGCACGCGAGGTCAACATGTACGCGGAGTCCGCATACACGCGGAGATTGGAATCACAAGAATTACCTATGTCCCTACACCACCAGTCAAATTCGTCAAGTACAAATTTCAAAATCACCAGAAAATCAAATTCATAACCAAACTTTTCGAACTATATTGGTTTGATCCCTTCATAGGATATGTAGGCAATCTAGATTTAAATCTGGATACAACCACTTCAAAAAAAAAACAAATCCTTGGTTCTTTTCCAAGCCAAATTCTCAAACTCATAACCAAACTTTTCGACAAGTCATTTACTTCGTCGAAACACCAAAAGCCATAAAACTTGAACTACGAGTGACTTGATTCTCTCGGGGTACGTAGGCAACACATTCTCAAATGCGGATGCAGTCGCAAAAAGAAACAAACCTACAATGGTCTCTTGATAAACGGAATCAAAGGCTATTCCCTTGTAACAAGATATTGTAATTAAAAGATGAGTTTTATCTTGAATGGGTTGAACAAGACATAATTAAAACTCTATTCTCATAATGAATATGAGTGAAATTATGTTATGTGACATTTACGTTTCATGCATATTTTTACCCAACATAACTTCGGATAAAAGCCACCAACACTATCATCATGAACTCTTTGTGTCCATCTCTTTGTCCCTCTCAATCTCTTACTTACAAGTTTCCATTTTGTAAACCCACTTAAACTCTAAAACCTACACATATACAGATCATTTTCAGAAATGGTCAAATGGATCAATATGAGACACAAGTTTTGACCTCCTCCATCCAATGTAGTCTAGTTTGATTGAAATTGGGTTACTGATCAAACCCAATTTGTTGCACCAGACACGTACACCCACAAACTCCACGATAACTAGGCTGGGAAATTTCATTTTTTTCTTTCGCAGGGAAGTTTCATCGCTGTGTTATTCTTTCGCTGGGTTCATCAAGATAGGGGCAGTAAGAGAAATATAATTGTTTAATTGTATATATTTTTAAAAAAAGAAACATGTTGGGTCTGCTTAGTAGTTTGTTAGGTACATTTAGGAGCACCCCATGAAAATATACATAGACTCTACAGCGAACTTGGAAATTTAAGGTAAATTTCCATGTTCATACTTCATTCATTGGTTGCATTTTCTTGTACACCAAGTCACCGTGTGAGAGAGCAAGTATGAAATTGAACATTTTAAAAAATTCATTATTCATTTGACATAAGTCATTATTTATTTGAATTGATGGGATATAATTGACTTGAAGAATGAACATACGGTCACGGATAGAACATTTGTTAGGTATGGACTTATGAAATTTAGTTTGAGAGCTGTGTAGAGGATGTAGACAAATTCTGGGTTTGCGAACTTTAATTTTTGTTCACACATTCATTTAGAGCAAGTTAGCCACAAGTAATTCTTTGATGTGTAATTTCTGAGCTGGTTTCGACTTGCTAATTTTCGGGTGCCATGTAGGCTCATACCAAGGTGCTTCAAGAAGAAGTGAGGCTTTTAGAAAACCTGTCTCATCCGAAAATTGTTGTGAGTAGGAATTTCTTGTATGAGTTGTATCTATCTGTTTTAACTGTGATGACTTGAAGTGTTCCACATTTCTGACCCTGTACCTGGTTTTGGTTTCTTAGAGATGTTTAGGAACCGAGAGGGAGGATGAAACCTTGACTATGCTGTTGGAATATGTACCTGGTGGATCCATACAATCACTATTGGAGAAATTTGGATCTTTCTCTCTTCCTGTAAGCTTTTTGTCTACTAGTCCTGAATGCAAATGTTGTCGAAAAAGCAGACATGGTATCGTAGTCCCTTGTTCTCTGTGTTCGTTATGTTCTTCATTTCTGCTCTCAATTTTTGAGCAGGTGATAAAAAGATTCACCAAGCAGTTGTTGCTGGCACTAGAATATCTGCACAAGAATGGAATCATACATGGGGATATTAAGGTACTCTCTGCCTTACCTGCTAGTGATGTAAAGCATTTATAATGTCTCTACTAATATTTTCATTGTGTAATCATGTATAATATGTACTGCTTATAAGTTTTCAGGGAGCAAATATCCTTGTTGGTAGTAAAGGGCGCATTAAACTAGCAGATTTTGGTACATCCAAACAGGTGCTATGAGTTGGTTTATACATTCCCTTACATTTCGATTCTATAAGTGTAGTGTTCATTATGCACACCCCATCTAATTGTGAGGTGCATTATTGCAGGCAGCCATTTCAGGTTCAAAGCCTATGAGAGGTACACCGTACTGGATGGCTCCTGAAGTCATTCGTGGGACTGGTCATGACTTGTAGGCATTACTTTTGCCCTTATACCAGTGACTATATGCTAGGCATGCTTTTTGATGATACAATCAGATGTAGTTTCATTTTGTTAATTTGATTTTGGGTATCATAGAGAGATCAGCTTCTTGATAGAGTGAGAAATTCACAAATAATTAAGGTAAAGAGGAATTGGAGTAAGAGATATTCTCCAAGAACAGTGAATATGAAAACAGAAAGTGATAATGTAAGTGTGCCAGAAGCAAAGAAATAAGTTCTTATAACTCTAATTTCGATATATTATCTTGCTAAGGACTGCTCTGTAGGAATATAGTTTGAACAATCCAGCTTTTCCTTCTCTCATACTAACTAGAGCAGGTTCTTTCTATGTAATTATTTAAGGATCCATAGTAAGATTGATTGATATATGAAAACATGTGATTTGCTAGCTCTGCGGATATATGGAGCGTTGGATGCACTGTGATTGAGATGGCCACTGGAAATCCTCCTTGGAACCAACAGTTTGAAACGGTAATCATTCTATGTACTGATATCTTCATAGCAATGTAAGAAGGTTCTGTCACAATTGTTGTACTAATGGCATGTTCCTTCAGATTGCTGCTTTCTTTTACTGTGTAGGGACAAGCAAGTCTCATCCCCCAATCCCTGAGCATCTTTCTTCTGCAGCAAAAGATTTTCTGCATGAGTGTCTGCAAAAGTATGCTGTTCTTGCTGATAATCGTTCTAGATTGATTACATCTCCTAGATGTGTGTGTGTGTGTGTGTGTGTATTGAGCATTTCTTATCTTGGTCATATGATAATGATGTAGATTTTCATTTTCCAACTACTTGTTTATTTGGAGTTTATATTTGCTGTTGTGTAATGGTAGGGAACCAACTGGAAGGCCATCCGCATCTGAGTTGCTTAAGGTAAATTGTTATTGAAATTTGTTAAAAGTTTTATTTTTCTTCAATGGAAATCTTGTTGTGTGCAATATTTATATTACTAAATCTATTGCAATTGGGAATTTGTGTTAATTGTGGCGTTGTCTGCTAGTAGTGTCTAATCTAATATTAATTCCAAATATCTTCTTTTCAACTTCTTATATTCATCCGTCTTCTCTATCAATTGCATGCAGCATCCTTTCTTAACTGGGAAAGAAGCGGAGTGTCAGAGTCTTTCTCATTCTGCCGTCATGGTTGGTGTTGAATGTGGTCATTCAACGTGTTATGGTTGTGTCACTATTTTATTGTTTTCTTCACACACACACATGGAAATTTAGTGGCACTTGATTTGCTATATTAAAATTGGAACTGCATTCCTGTAAATGGTATGACAAAGTTAAATTCCCATCATGAAACAGGAAGTGGAAGTGGCATCCTCATTTTGCCAAACAGATTCTGATGAAACTGATAGCATGTGGGACGACGATGCAAACTCCAATTCTGTATCCAATCCAGCTAGTGGCGAAAGTAGAAAGTTGATTGAGGAGGGAGCCATTAAACAAGTGTTCACAAAAATTTATAAGTTCTTTGAGAGGTCGAGAAGAAATAGATCGGAGAAGGGTGAATTCAGCTATGCATCTATCATGGTGGCCACACAGAACTTTTCTGAGGATAAAAAGATCGGACTTGGGGGATTTGGAGCTGTTTATAAGGTAACTAAGGACTTTAGATAATGAAGTCTTTATTAATTAAACAATTAGAAATTTTTGGAGTTGTTTCTCCTTATCCTTCTGTATATCCATTCAGGGGAAATTGGTGACCGGACAAGACATAGCTGTGAAAAGACTTTCAAGTACATCAAATCAAGGAGATTTGGAGTTTAAGAATGAAGTGAGATTCCTGCGTGCACTCCAACATAGAAACATTATTCAGCTACTAGGATTTTGCATTCATGGAGTCGAAAGAGTTCTAATGTATGAGTACATGGACAACGGAAGTTTAAACACACGTTTATTCGGTGGGAAATACTGTGACTTTTATCTTTAGTAATCACCATTGACTTCAAGTATGTGTTCAAGAAATGATATCTCTGTCACTCTGTGTTATCTGATGTTGGCACAGGTTCATCCAGTGACTTGCTGCTAGATTGGAATAAGCGTTTCAACATAATTGAAGGAACTGCTCAAGGATTGGTTTACTTGCACAAATATTCCAGATTGAGAGTAATTCATACAGATATGAAAACTAGCAATATTCTACTTGATGCACAAATGAATCCCAAAATTACTGATTTTGGTATAGCAAAAAGTATTGCAGATGATGAAGAGACAGTAATGACTAATACAATTTGGGGGACACTGTACGTAAACAGTTCACTACTAATACGACGGCCTCGACTCCTTGGTCAGTTTTGGTTGGTAACACTTGTATATATGTGTGCTAAATGGTTTCCCTTTTCCCTTTGTTGCAGGGGTTACATGCCTCCCGAGTACATCATGACGGGCATCTTATCCATGAAAACCGATGTCTACAGTTATGGAGTGTTAATG
Source organism: Fragaria x ananassa (assembly GCA_034370585.1). NCBI lineage: Eukaryota > Viridiplantae > Streptophyta > Magnoliopsida > Rosales > Rosaceae > Fragaria > Fragaria x ananassa. The sequence continues at coordinate 7,508,819 of CP139764.1, read as the reverse complement.
CTTGAAATCATAAGTGGTAACAAAAACCGCAAAGCTGACGGCAACTATTTGGTAGAAGATGTATGTGATTTACTGCAATTTTTCATGATTCTATATTTCTTGTTGAAGCTGTAAGATTCAATCACCTGTTATACTGATTCTTTTATTTATTTATCAGGCATGGCAGCTATGGCAAAAAGGTGCAGGGCTAGAACTAGTGGATCCAAAACTTGAAGCTTCTAGTATTAACGAAGATCAATTGTTAAGATGCATCCATGTTGGTCTGCTGTGCACGGAATTAAATGAAGATGATCGGCCGACCATATCAGATGTGATATCTATGTTGACAAATGAAAGAGTGCCTTTGCCTAAACCAATAATGCCAGCATTTTCTAGGCCAGCATCTTCTTGCTTCATGACGACTGGTGGTATACATGGAAATGGACCAGAAAGGGACCAAAGTATTGACTTTACAATGAACAGTATGTCCTATTCTGATTTCGGCGGACGTTAAGACTGCATTTGTATGATCCTGTTTTTGCCAATAACCCAAGATGACCAAGGACATCCGTTTGCTCTTTTATTTAAAGATGTGAAATTAGGGTTGTATTGTGCAAAGTATGTGATTCTTCATTAGGGTTGTGAGGTGCTATCACTTGTCTATCTGTCCAAAATCTAATGCTATCAAGTCATTGTGAGTAGGGAACTTTGAATTGTGGGAATTCTGAATGTGCTAGACATTCCCACCGGAAAAGTTTGATCGCAGAAGGAGAAAGCAGATGAATTTCTCCATCTGCATTTAGTCAGCATTACACATGCACTATTGAAAATAATGGACCATAGACGCGGGGGTAATGTACGTTTTGGTTATCGATCCTTGTTTATGTTTATATTTGTTTGATACAAGGACAAATATTACCCATGATCAGTTTGCCGGAAAAGACATCACAGGTGAAAGATGTTACAACTCTTTATACATTCTTCTCCAACGGCAATGTGTAGCTACGTTCACCAAGTGATGCAGACTGACATGCCAGGTGATCAGTGTAAAGCATGATTCTACAACACTCCATAATTTTGGATAGAATGCTCTAATTATAGTAGAGTGAGAGCTCAGATATATTGTTTATAAAATGGTCCCTCCCCAAATCCATACGGCCACACCAGGACAATGGGGAATGTTTACAGCAGAGTCCAACGGCAAAGGAACTAGGCAGCAGAAACAAAGTCTTGGAACCAGAAAAACGAAATACAAAATAAACTCAACAACATTAATAAATCGTATATAAACACTTTTGAGAATTCATGCTGCTGATACATGGGTCACAACCATGGAACATGTTGCACACTAGATTGAGTCTGGGGAAAAATCGACACTAGTAACAACAGCACTAAGGCCAAAATATGAAGCAATGAAACTGTAATTATGATACAATAATGTCACAGCTCGGATAGGATGGCAGGGATATAATGAGATAACTCAGCAGTAAGAGATTGAAACCCATTCACAAGTTGTGTGTGGAATTCTTGGTCTTCCTCACCAATCAATCTGCAGTGCACGCGGATGGCACGCTTGCATACAGCCATAAACTCAAGGAGCGCAGCAATGAGTTGCTGCAATTCTTGTGACCGCAACCTGGTTGCTGGCTCACCAGAAAGGAATGCAGTGCAAACACTTAGAACACCACTATTGACCTGCATATATATAGAGAATTTGATCAGCTATACTGTAGCGATGAATATTATATCTGATGTCAGCAAACTAAGTAGAAAATGATTGATCAGAAACTGGAAAATATTGATTTAGAAGGGGTTAAACAGAACTCGACCTGAACTGCAACACTTCCTTGAAGAATTCTCTGTAGGCTCTGGAGACGTGGGAGTTGATCCCCCTCAGAACTGCGAGGCTCTTCAAGTTCATTACGTAGAGCAGCCGTCCGAGTTTCAATCATTCCAATAGCATTTTCTACAGGGGAGAACTCAAGCGATTCGGATTTAGTAACTACAAGCCTGTTAACGAGAGCTGGGAATGAACCTTCAGTCTGAAGAACAGTCCGCCTCTTCCACTGGTCTTCTAATCCACCTTGGGTTTTTCCATTTTTGGTGAAAGGTGTATCAAACAAAAAACGGTCAAAGACTCGCGCACGAACACTTCCAGTCGAAAGAGAAAAGATTCTCTCCCTTCTGCTTCCCAAATCTTCGTCTTCCATGACTGGATCAACTGCAGTTATCTGCAGATAGCATACTCCAGGCTGCAACTCATCTGCCTTTACCTGCCTAGAATCCGGAATGATGTGTAAGGTGTGATTCCCATCCATCCTAGACTCATAGATATGGCTAAGCTTCTCCATTATGTCACCTAGTCTTACATCACGTGGCTCCCTGTATACATATTCCTTCCTGTCCAATTTTCCAAACCTATCGCCATAAAACCCCACCCTATAGTATGTTGCATCAGTGAATGGAATTGGGCTTGATTCCTGCTCAAGGATTGATTCATATATATTGGTAAGCATTGTGTGACATTTGCTCAGCTGTCCATATGCCCGCCTGCTTTTATATACTGGAATAACGAGTTCCAGAATGTTTGCACAGAAATGAAAAAGTTCAGCTTGAGAAAAGAGATTATTTGCGAGTTGTAGGTACTTCACAGCAGAGTCAACAGTAAGTTTTGATGCACCATATCCCTCTACCTCGGCTGCAGCAGCCTCAGAGCTGATCTCACTACTGACCATTGGACAAATTTTACGTAGGGCAGTTATGTGATCTTTGCTCCAAACACCATCATTTCTGGCCACCAAAGCCTACAGATTGAATAGACTATCAGCTAAAAACTAAACCAGTGAACACTGAGTTTTTCTTCCTAATTTTCACTACAAAGTAGTCTGTAACCATCTTATGCAAAGTAATAAATCAGTCGGAATCAACCTGTACACTGAGTCTTGCTCTTATACAACAAAATAACCATTATCTCTCCCTATGAGTTTCAATATAATTGGAGGCCATATTATATCTAGCTATTTGTTTCAATATTAATAGAACGGCTGTTAAAAGAAGGTGAAAAACCCAAGCAAGATATGTGCATGGAAGAAAAAAAAAACTGTGTGAAAACGGAGGGGAGTAGAAGCAAACTGCACGTCTTAGAAACCATATACTTTAGATGTTGGAAAGGTCACGTCTTAGAAACCATATACTTTAGATGTTGGAAAGGTCACGTCTTAGAAACCATATACTTTAGATGTTGGAAAGGTCGGTAGTGGACTTGTGCCATGTTCTAATAGTTGGAAACAATGAAAGGAATTTGAGAACAGAGAAGTGTTCCAGTCAGAGGTCACATTGAAAGAGAAAAAATAAAAATCACGAAATCAGAATAACACTATACCTGCATTACAATACCAGCCACAGCGACAGCACATTGAGCAGATTCTGCCCACGACTGCATTTCTTGATGTGCATCACATAAATGAAGTAACCACATTATATGAAGATCTGGGACAGGAGCAAATGCCATAGCAAGTTTATAGAAGCTTTCTGCAGCTGCATATCTATCCATAGTCATCATAGAGCCCTGCAAAAGAATTTGTCATCAGAAATGTACATGCAAAACCAACTATTCATCTTGAGGATGGGGAATGAAAAGCTATTAAGTTTCAGATAATCATTTTTATTATCAAATGCAGATACACTTCTATCCCTTTCATAAAATCCAGTTCTATCCCAAGTCAAAGCCAACCAGGAGCTGAAGAATCAACCCCATACTATCCCAAAATAGTTAAGTCGTGCACAAATGACAGATGTGTGTGTGTGTGTTTGTGTGCACGCGTGTCATGAACAAGTTAATGCAGGCACTAATAAACTAACCAGGAGTGCATGTTCCAAGCTGGCATCAAGAGCAAGAAGAAGACTGTCAGAAAGATATTTCACGTCTGACCAGGACCATCTATTTTCAGTCATTTTTTCAGGAATTTCTAACAAGGCACTCTCAGGAAGTTCACACTCTCTCAATAGACTGGGGCTCTTAGCTGCATCTGCCACTTCCTCCAGTGATTTGCGGAGGCGCCGAGCTTCACCACTCTCTTCTAGTGTTCCATCGGCCTTCATCTGAGTCACTTGTACATCAGACATCAACTCTGATAATGTAATGATTAGCATGGCCCTCAACCTTGCTGTCTGCATAAAGTAGTAAAAAGAACTCTGCCAAAAAAAAGGAACAAAAATTATTTTTATGTTGAAAAGAACAGGAGCATACAATGTATCAAAAGAAGCCTACCCTCATGAGTATCTGGAGCCCATTAACAGCCCTTTTCCTGATATTGTCATTTCGGAACACTGCAAGTCGAAGAAGATGAAAAGTGACTTGCTTTAAGAAGCGGTCATTTTCCCTTGACATCAAAGTTGCGCCATGAAGATTGAAGACACTGTTGAAGACAGGAAGCAATGATTTCCAGAAAGTCAGTGATTGATTTCGAGAGAAGAAGCTCATGAATATGGCTGTGACGCAATCAAATTTTCCGTAGTCAGTAGCGATGCTATGTGATGCTGCCATTACGGTAAACTTCTCAGTTATTTCCAAAACCTGAAGACTGACAGAAGCACTCAAGTTTTCTTCCCATAGCTCCTGAATATATAAAGTTATTGGTCACTTACTAGAAGCAAAAGAAACGAGCTGATAAATGAAAGCAGTATCAATATATTGCTGAGAGCATATAACTCTTCGGCAGTTAAACAAAATAGATGTTTGCAGGAACCTTACCAATTTTTGCCTCAATATTGGATGCAAAGATTCTCTTAGTGCTTGAGCCGAAGCTCCAATCCTGGAAGATTGTGCATGAAGGAGAGCTTCTCTCAAGGAATATGGCTGGCTTGGAGAACTTAATTGAGAATTTACTCTCTGCCATGGGTAACCATTTTCAGGTGTACCTTGCGGCTGCATTGAAGATTCAAAACTTGAGGACCCATAATAATTGTGATGCTTGTACATTTTTAAAATTCAAGATTGCCTACCCAAGATGAGAAATAGAACTACGGATAGTGACCTTCGTTATAGGCAGGTGAATAACAAAAACTTGACAGTTGGTTTCTTTAGTGAGAACAAAAGTATTAACTCACTCTGACTTCTTGTCTGGATGCCTCGGACAGATAGTTGTTGATTGCAGGAGAAAGTCTATCAGAATACTTGGGAGATGCAGGGCCATCACCAACAGGACTTCGAGAACTAGAACCCATAAGCATGCCATCAGCAGGTTTTCTGTGCTGTAAAATGCATTATTAACCACATTTATAAAAATATCTTGATAATATTGAAAACAAGAAAGCATGAATGAGGAAAAACGAATTGCTACAATATAGATATAGAGGTCATTGCAAGCTAAACAAGTTAACAAAAGACAACCTCAAATAAAACAAGGCATTCCTCCATGAGTTTGAAGAATAATCTAGTTCTAGCGATGCTCTGCTTCCATGCCTTGACAAGTGACGCATCATCAAGGTTCCGTACAATTTGTAAAATAGCAACCAAGACTTCACGCTTTTCAACAGCATTGAGATTGTAAAAGACTGGCATTTCATCTAGAATCTGCATAGACGATATCATCACTGGTTAGGATTTTCTGTTTCTGACCATGATTTGATCCACATATCATTCTATATCTTCAAGCAGCACATACTAAAATATTATCGATACAGTTGTGCGGCCTTTATATAGGATGGAATAAGATTAGTAAGAAGATGATGCAGCTATGAGTGAGAGTATGATAAAAATATGCTTCTTGATGTGGTGTACAATATGAAACCAAGGATTCAATTTGCAGAAATATTAGGGTATGTTTGACATCAATACAAGTTATCCATAATATCCCACCACATAATCATTAGAAAAATGTAACTTGGAAAGAAAAAATGCCCGATTGAATCTATGTTAAGCATTTTGCACACATTGTATGGAATACTCATCATCTCTTGAACCTGTTGAGGGAGGGAGATACATCCCTGCTTCTAACTTCTGTGGTACTATGGGGGAACTCGGGTTGATTACTCACAACTGGATATCCCATTTTCCCATTGAGCAATGGAAAGGATGGGAAAATATGAACAACAAAACAAGTACATACTGCAGTACAATAAATAAATAAACATGCACCTGTCCGATAAGTGGAAAATATAGCTGGGCAATATATAATTTATCTTCAGGCTTTTGGTATCGAGCATCAAACTCATGCTTGCACAATAGGACTACTAAAACTCTAGCAGCCTGCACAATCGAAAAAGAAAAAAAAAAGTTAGAACAAAATCATAATGTTCCAACTGGCACATTCTATCAAAGATATGTCCATCCTTCAGTGCTCAAGACCTGGCAAATTTGAGTATATTGAGTTGGTGTCTTGTATATACTTACATGCTTCCTAGAGCGCACGATTAATTCAAAGGTGAAATCTAAGGACAGTTGAGTATACTCAGTATAGACCAGCATCCTTTAAGGTCAAAGGATATTATCCACTACTAACTTCTCATTTCTTATCAAAACAAAAAAGTGAAAAACAATATCTACTGAAAACTTGCCTTTGCCCGCAAAGATAAATCATCATGATCCCAAGTGAGAAAAAGCTCTTGGATCAAAACAGACGAGAGATAGTTCCTGCATCATAAACATTCAACGTCAAGACACACTAAACTAAGTCCAACATTAATGAAAAGACTTTTGATGATGATACCTATCAGAAGGGTCTCTCCCAGGCATTTCCACAAAAAGATCATGATCACAAATGATTTGCAAAAATGTGAGTTTGCAATCATGCAAAACCGATTGACATACCCCAGAAAACTTGTCAAGGTACAAGGACACCTGCAGCACATGTACAAAAAAGAAAGTAAAGAAAAGGATAAGTCTAACGATTTTATACAGTTGATCATTCAAATCTCATATTCATAAATTCCATGCATGCATGATGCATCTAGAGCAGGGATTATGAGATAACTCAAAGTTTCATGCTCTAACTTCTACATTTTAGACACACTCTCGTGATTCCACTATGCTCTCCTAGCACTAATGCAACCATCAAATATATAATATGTCTATCTGTCTGCATGAATCTATATTTGTGTGAGCATCTGAGTACAATCAAAAGATAAGTGTTTGATCCAAGGTTAGAATAAAACATTAAAATGCGCTAATGTTCATGAAATAAATGAGCCTTTAAAACAGCATCTAGGTCAGCCCTCTGAAACTAAATTGTCTGCAACACTTCTTAATAAAGTAGTATCAATTAGAATTAGCTGTCTTGACAGAGAGATCTGAATAATGAAAGCCAAGCAGAAGCCATACCAGTTCAAAAACTTGGCGAGGTTCAATAATGGACAAGAGATCATAGCAGAAGAATGCCAAACTGCTATTTAAACGCTTTGCCAAGCCCAGTCCCTTCTTACAACGTTCATGTACCTCAGTTAGTAGGCAATCATACAACTGCATTATGCATCTGAATACACCCTCTTTCAATTGCATAGGAGGAATGTCTTCACCTGAAGAAAAACAAATGGAGCACAAATTAGCCTGTCAAAGAGTCAAGTGAAAGAATAAAATATCTGCAAATATAGGTCGCAGAAACTGGGCAATTTCAAACCTATATACAAAGAAAGAAAGTTACAAAACATCAATATCAACTGATGTAATTAAGAAACATACATTATGGAGACCCAGTATTATTTTACAAAATACTATAACTTTATACAACTACCGTGAAATTGGAACTGCAAAAAGAAAAAATCAAAAGGCAAGTACTGCAAATAGGCTTCATTAATCTAAAAATTATTAGAAATTAAAATTAAAAATAAGAGTCTGAGAGAAAGAACAGATGCAGCTTAAGAGAAACACCCCAAATTAAAGTCAAAAGAAAGAGCAATCAGAGCATATTGTCGGAATAAATATCCTTGCTTTAAAGTCTACCTAATGGAAGATAATGATAGAAGAGTCGCATCTTTTCCAATGCCATTGACTTGACAATCAGCTCAAGGAAAAACCAAGCCATTGCCAAAACATCATCATACACAGGTCCAACACGGTATCCTTTAGCCTGCACAATCAAATCATAGTTACAATATAGTTGGACTCTTTGGGAAATAAATTGATGATAAGTATCATTACCAAATCTGACAGCCATCACACACCATCAAAAGATGCAACCACACATGCCACAAGCATCATTCAAAAAATTTTAGGGTTTATAACTATATCATTAGAAAATCTTCAAAATCCAAAAACAGCGCTTTTCATTACAAGTAGATGATAATAGCAATTATCATTTCAAGAACACCCGTAAGACAGGCGTACCTTACTACGAGCCAAACTTCCCCAAACAGTTGACAAACCAGGATAAACTGGTGGTTGGCGACCCCCAAAGTCATCAAAAGCATAATCAACATAGTTGACGAGGAAATGGTTTCTTTCGGCATCATCAACTGACTCCTGTTGCACCCTACATAAGGTATTCCATACATCAAACATTCAGGTTCCTCTGAAACAAGTGCAACAATAAATAGAAAGATGCTCAATGGCTGATCCAGAGTACAAAAGTTAAACCAAGCTACCATATCAAGCAGAGGATGAAGCAGGTCATATTTCTGCATGTGCATGTTTGTGAAATTACCCTAAACCCAGACATGACTTGACACTTATCGTTTCCAAAACATATAACCAAATTCAACTTCTACTGTAGCCTATTTAGTCTTACTTTACCCATGTCTCTCTTTCTATTTAGTCAATCAAAAGACTGAAATATATATATATATATATATATATATATATATATCTAAGACCAATACAATAAGGTTCAAATCCTTTTTTTTTGTCTCAAACAGAGATACAAATATACTCTGAAGAATGTAAGGACATAAATCAAGAGTAAACCACACACCGGGTAACGATATTAACCATGGCTCTGAAAGCTGCAACCTGAAAGCACCAAAAGAACAGAAAATAAGATGGCAGCATACAGCTCAGAAAGCAGATAAAGCTATATTGCTACGCAACCTACACAATTCAGGAACGGAATCAATAACCAGTACTAGAATTGTGACATTACCTGGAGGGTTTCTCCACCATTGCCTATTAGATGGAGAAGCATGTTCAAAATTGGATGAAGAAATTGAAGCAAAGCAATGGAATCTACGTTCTTCAAACTGTTAATAGCCTGCATCCAAAATCATAACTCAATATAACTTTTTCTTATCGTGTTCCCTCTATGTTACATCCCACCACTCCCTGGCACCAAAGTGTGTGTATGTAAGTATATAGTATACATATATATATATGTATTTATTCTTGTGTATGTACTATAAAACCGAAAAGCTATATATCATTACACTTCACTGTGTGATCAATATAAGTCAGACGCATCACAACCCACAAGAGGATCAGTAGGCAGACTATGTTGAGGTTCAGAGAGGGAAAGAAAATCAGCACAAACTGATCATACTTTAATAGGATACACATGCTACTATCTGCAACTTTTATGATATCAAAAAAGTAAATTAAATTAAAACAAACAAACAAAAAGAATCTTCTAAGATATCTAAGTTCATGGAATTCTTTTTGCCAAATAATACAAACTAAGAACAGCACTAGTGGCTTAAGAATGAAAAAGTATACAGAAGAATACCTCAAGAAGTTCAGAACCCCAAGGTGCGCTTGTTCGGAGAGTGTGCCTATCATATTCAAGGAAAAAGTCTCTTATTCGCTCATTGATTGGGTATAACGATGAACAAAGTCTTAAGCGCAATCGGAAGACATTCTTTCCATCTTCCAAAAAATCCAACCTCTCCTACAAAAGAGAAGATAAACAGGCAATGTGATTGTCAGTCCAAGAAACTGAGATCGGACTACCTAAATGTATGTAAGCTTCTTACCAACTACAAGAGTAAAATGCTGCTCATGTATACATGGTATTAACAAAAGAGCTTGCTCGCAAACAAACAACAAAAAATGAAATTGATATACACTTTAGATTTAGGAGAAATTGAGACTTGACAGTTAGGTATATCATAATTATAGAGGTCCAAGCTAAAAAAGCATCCAAACAAAATCAACTTGGATAAAATCCTAACAAGTTATATATTTTTATAAAATTCCACTGGTAAAGAGTAGAACACAATATAAATTTAAAGTGAAACAGAACATACTCTGCCCATATCCTGAAGATAATGTGGAACCAACTCTTTCATGATTGGCAATGAAATTTCAGATCGCAACCTGAGCAGAACAAGAATCAAGGCTTTGAGATACCATAATAATAATCAAAACTTTGAAAGGAAAAAGGCAAACAAATGGCAAGATGATAATGAAAAAAACAAATATAATTGATTACCCTGAAATAGTTTAAGTGAGAAAGAGGAATAGTGGAATAATAATAGTAGTTAATTGGGAACAACCATACACACAATCATTTATTAAAAAAGAAGCTCAAGGCATAAATAAACTAAGGCATGTGCTTATATTCAAGTATCCTACTACATTTTTTTCCCCTACGCCCTAAGTATCCAACTACTTTGACCCCAAGTTTTTGTTTAGCTAAGCAGACACAACTGAGGCAAGGTATCTATGTGCGTGTTATTACTCTCACTAAAATTTAAACAATTTCAGTGGATTAGATTAGTTTCAAAGGAGAATAAAATATCTAACACTGGTTATACATGATTAATATACTAAATGAGCAACCATGTGCCTGAAACAAAATGAGTTACATTCTTTTTTCTTTTTTCTTTTTCTTTTTTAAACTTTTATTAATAACTCACACACCCTACTACATGTCGTGTGGTTTGAACTTATGACCTCAAAGTTATCAGTTAAACTCCTTAACCAACCAAGCCATAGCTCACCGACAAAAATTACTACAAAATATAACATTCAGTTTTAAGACAAAAGATGAAGAAACATCATAAATTAAGACATATACATACTGCGCAAGTGTGGACAGTGGAAGTGACGCGTATCCAATTACTACCTGGAGAGTGAATGCATGGAATAGTCATTTAACAGAGTAGATAAAACTAGTAAACAAACTTGGGCAGGAGGAGAAGAATAAAAACTGAAATTCAGCAAGTTTTCCAGATAAACAAAAGCAAAAACTGAACTTACAGGCTTTGGTGCTTCCAACTTTGTTTGAAGATCAACATGAAAGAAAGTAAACAAGAGATGATGTGTTGGTGTCCACGTAGCCGGGAGGGAAAGTTTGATCTCATCATGGTAGCATGCTACCCTCGCCCCCACAGTCACTTGTGTGTGAGCCCACTTCTGTAGTGATGCACCTGGCTCCCTTGGATACATTGCCTAGTCATATTAGTTGCACAAACAAAAATAATAAGAACATTGAACTGCCAAAGTAACACTATTATGTCTAAGAAACTTTAATGTCACGTAAGGAAACACCAAGAGAGATACAATTACATCTAAAGGCTGTCCACGAATGTCATTATCATCCTCCCGAAGTTCAACCCTTATGAACAAATTCCTCTTCCGACTTAAACTAACAGTCATGGGATATACATAGAGACAATGAAAAAGCTGCAAGAAAGGCCCGTTTCTTGTTGTAGTACGGAAGTCGAAAGCTTGAAACTGGAAGTTAACAAACAGCGTCAGTTAGTATATTTCAGGAGTGCAAGTATAGAAACTACAAATGATTAACAGAAAGAACAGTCAGGATTTAAAATTATTTATGATGTAGATGCTTCCATCTTATGCTGCGTGCACACAGAAAAGCATACAGGAACAATAAAAGGCAAATAGCTACATATGTTCAGATTCTAGTGTATGGACAACAATTTATATAGATGAAATAGAGCACTGGTACAAACACAAAGGCTGGCAATATAGTCATTAGTTAAAACAGCATCAAGTACAGTGGTGAGACGTCCTAACAAAATACACAGATACAACAAAACAAAACAAAAAAACCAAAAAAAAACCTCAGAAATGAAAAAGGACATACTGCAGTGATGTACTATTTCAAAAACCATTTCTGCAAGAAAAAGTAGGCCCATAGCGACACTTAAAGATGACGACAAAAGGCAATATGACAGTTTGAAACTTACATCATCAGGACCGGTAACTGGATTTCCATGAGAATTTGATCCATTTCCAGAAATCTCTTTGGTATCAAAAGAATTCCATTTAGAACTGCTACCCTGACGACCATCCAAACCATTACTTGGGAGCTTCCCATACGTGGAATCGTTAATGCGATCATCAATAGAATCATTGGTCACACTACCACTTTCAGATAAATTTTCCAAGTCAACATGGTCATTCTGATGCTTCTCGATTTCTAGCCTCAAAACACCTTTCACAGGTTTATGAATCTTGCGTTTGGGATCCTGAAATTTTCAGCAAGACCACACAAAAAAGGTCCATCATAATCTGAACAACAGGGCATTGATAGATTTCATTCATAGGCTGACCAGGTATTTAATGAAACCTCCAATAAATCAGAAAAGAACGAAAAATTATCGGTATGCCAAACATAATTTTGGGGTAAGCCAAGAATGCAAATGCAAACAGGAATCATTAACATAAAAATTCATTCAATAGGTGCATACCTGAAATGAGTCCTCAGTTAAGTTTGATATTTCAACAACAACAGAGCTTCGACTTGAATAACCTAGCTTCCCATCTAATGTGACTTTAGCACTGGGCTCAAACACACCATCGTGAGAGCTACCTGATATGCTAGGAGCAAGAGGACTGCTTGGGGAAGCAGACCCACCAGAAACTGCACCGATGCTGTTATCAAATAATGAAACCATAGCCCAGGCAAAGGACTCTCTGTAAGGCATTATCTGAGACCAGACCTGCAGTTTTTGCTTTTCTTTCTCAGACAAGTGTACCTGTTCAGGTAAATAGAAGTTCCACAGAACAGAAAAAATAAACAGTTTGGAAAGTAGCGTAATATTTTTACACAAATAAAGACAGATCATGTAACCAGAAAGAAAATAAGAGCTGACTGTATCTCTTCAGACCAAGAAAATAAGGGTTTTTGCTTTCAGCATTGTGCAAATTCTATTTTATTTTGTTTATGTACCCAGAATTTTCCTAAATCCACTTCATGATCCGGACAGCAAAGTGGCGCCTCCTGCCAAAACCTACAAGGGAGCCCTAGCAGATAGCTTCGCAGCTACCATGAGAAGGATTGAACCACAGACCACATGGAGTAAATTATGGGCCTGACCATTCCTACTACCCCTTGGTAGCGACACTGCAAATTGGGTTGATACAGTCTATTTCCCATTCCATAGAATTTGTAAACAGAAATGAGGAAACCCAATTCTTAATAGATGACACATGCAACTCTAGCCTTGTATAGGAACTGCCTACTCCTGCTTAAGACAACTCTTGCCATTTAAGACCATCCAAGGATATGCCCACCATTAAAATTACATTGAAATCATGCATCTTCCTCAAAGAAATTATATTGTCTAGCTCTTGCTTTTACAATGACCTAAGTGTAGTTCAAACTAATCCTCACACCACAGTCACACGTGTATGATTTCTAGACATTTTACTAGTCAAACCAATGAAACAACGTTCTTCCAAATGGTAGCACTACTAAACTATTCAAACAAGTTGCCACTCATCCCATAACTTACTAATTTTTTCAGTTTGAAAGTCCTTGTGCGAGGCAGAAATTGAAACATACAGCTTCGCAAGATAGTCAAATAATTGGATGAAAATATTATTTAACATCTTGTTAAAACAACTTTAACTATAACCAATACTCGCAGACACATAGAAAGCATTAGGCGTTAACTATAAAGCATTTCTTCTTTTTTCTTTTTCTTTTTGTGGAAAAGGATGTCAAATCGACCCATCTAGAATAGCAAACTTCAACCAATCACTACTTGGAAAATGTAACAGCTAAATTAGATATGTGACGTACTGGTTCTTTACGAGAATAAACTGCAGATGTAACCCCACCTTCTTCTGTGGCATGCTTCTCTAATTGGATCAGAAGACAAACTGATGATGATGGAGCATCTAAATAGAAGATTCCACGGGGTTCAAAAGAGATCTTCACCAAAAATGTTGACATGGGCAATAGTAAATTTTGTCGGTCATAATGTGTGCCAAAAATGTACTTAAAGAACAAAGGATGGCCATTAAAGTGGTGGGCAAAAATAAATGAAGTTCTTACATTCTGTGTTTCAGTTGGTGTGTGACGAAAATAGAAATCTTCCGACAACTTTTCTCTTCTCTCCCTATTATATAAGCAAATTGTACCATAAAACGGCTCTAAATGAGGGAGGAAAGGACACAGAGAGAAAGAGAACAGAAAGTCAGAAACTTTGAAACAGCTGCAAGTTACAGAAGCAACAGTATGGAGAAGTAAGCATAATGATATGACACCAGTTAAAAAATATAATACTCACCAACTAGTCCCGCTTGAAATAATAGTGACAGAACTTTCACTGAGATCTTCAAGCCACTGAGAGAAGTTGAGAAAACAACCATTAATAAACACAAGGAAAAAGCAATCAGGCTTATAAGAACTCCAACACAACACAAAGATTTTACAATTGCCATACTGAGATAATGGAGTTTCTGGAACCCTTTGACCGCATATCAATGATCTTTCATTTTCCCAATCAAAAGCTGGTTCATAAGCAGGCAGAGGAGATTGACCAAAATGCTGCACATATTATCAAAATTAACTTAGTTAGCACTAAACGTGGGCATGTGGATCATCAGTACTAGTGTATCTATATGTTAAGTTAAACTGGTGCTGCATGTGAAGAAATGAAATGTGTCCTCGAGCCAGTACAACCTTTGGATTATTGGAGTGTGCTGAATCAGAGGCTACATCTGTGAATTGGCGCCCTGAGGTACTTGGTAAATCATCATCAGTGGTATCGTCCGCCTTGGTTCGCCTTGCACCGGCAAGGTGCATTTCTGCAAAGGGTTTAAAATATTTCAAGAATACTACCAAGTGGATGACAGCACCAGCGTCGCTCAATCCTATTCAAATCTAACTTCTTGTTCCGACTTAAGTAATCATTCACAAACAATTAGCATCTAACAGGGAGTTAGTCCCGTATACAATTTTAGCACTTGACTGCACCGTTCTTGCACTTAATCCATCACTTGCGATGGAAACATGTTCATTGCAGGCCAATTCACAGCATCACAGATTCTTTAAATCTAGTTCTAACTTTATTTTTGTCCTGTAGTAAAAGATCCTTCCTAAACAAAATCCAAGTTACCAGAATTCTACAGTATCCTCTTGGAATTCCTTAAAGAGCAAGGTACACCATGAGAAAATAGAGCCCAAAGAATCTAACTTTCTCCATTGATTATGAACTCTACGAAATAAGGCCTCGGCCAAAATAGTGATAAACATACACATTATACCAATCCTATACTTCTGCAAAGAGGGTTCAACTATCTAGGTCAAGTCAGACACACAATATATAAACAGTATCAGATTAAACCCTTCTGCATGTTCTTGTAGAAAAACTCAAAAGACTGCAATTAAAGGGCATCATTACCAGTCTCAATATCAGTGTCAGGCCCCTCATAAATCTGGTTCTGAAACGCCGGCGGGCCAACGCTCTCGTAATGGCCATACTTGTTGTCATCCTTAACCCAATCTGTAGTGTAGCACTGCACCAGCTCCTTCAGATGTGGCCACTGCTCCAAATTCTCCTCAAACTACAAAACAACCAAAACCCAATTCATCAAACAACCAAAGCACCAAAACCCAATTCACCAAACAACCAAAACCCACTTCCCAAAACAACAAAAGACACACACCCATTTCCCCAAAACTCAAAAGCAGAACCACATTACAGTAAAGTTTGATTCTTGGAGCCAAGAAACAGAGGGCATCAGGGGCATTACCTTGTTGTGCCATTTGGTGGTGGCCGGAGTGGAGTCGCGGCGGGGCCGGAGGCTGAGCATGGCCGGATCTAAAGGTCCAAGCTTTGAGAGCTGGACAATGGAGGGGGTTGGTTTTCTTGGGTTTCTTTAATGGGGTTTGGTTGAAGTGAACTGGGTGGAGAAATTGGGAAATGTAGTGCTGTATTTGGTAGATCTTAACTGCAACTAAAAGCGAAAGTCTTAAACAAACAAACAAAAACCTGAAAGGAAATAGGAGTGAGTGAGAGAGTGAGAGAGGTTTGAATTGAATTTGAGGGCAGAAAACAAAATACAAGAACAAGAAAAAGAGCAGAGCTTTGAGGTTGGTTCAAGTCAAAAATGAGTCCAACCAAAAACCAGGGAGAAACGCCAAAATGGATCATGGCTGGTTTTATCCGCACCCCAATGCTTCGGGTCTTGGATTATTTCCATTTGTTTTATTCTTTTCTTTTTGTCATGTAATTTTCATGTACATACAATATACATGTGTACCAACATTTGGTCATTTTTGTTATTCGTATGGAAAATGGATTGGAGATAAGGGTACGAAGGAGAAAAATGAACAAGCACTGTGTTTTGATGGAGGCATGGAGCCAACTCGATTTGTGCATGTTCTTAGCAACGTTGAATATAGTTCTACTTGTTTCGAAGTCTAATACACGCAAGTAGACACAACGTTAGGGATGTGATGGAGATAAAATGAGTAAGACGAAAATACTTAAAAGTATAACATTGTAATTTAATTATATGCGAGATAAAGTCATATATTTTAGGATTGATGCATAAAGAAAACAACAACATTGCATTTTACTTACGTACTAACCATGTGATTACCATTAGCTTCATTTCACATTTAAAGTTACAAGGAGTCACAAAGGCAATAGTCTCGTGCTGAGTGATTGAGTATGGATACCTTGATAAATCATTATTGAATCTTAAATACATATTTGTTTCAATTTGAGTCGATTCATTTTCTTTCCATTTAAGTATAGCGACTAACTTAGATTTTTGTGATCATTACCAGCAAAGAGAGCACCATGTCTAGAACCTCAATATGACATTGCCTTGTTCCTAAGTTGAAACAAAACACAAATTATAATTGTCTCGAGGAAAGTAAAGAAATTGGTTATGAGTACATATGGATCCAAGAGAATCTCCACCTCCCACTATGATTATGATCAAGCAGGGGAGCACCGCCACAACTCACCCCAGCAACTCATTTCAAAGCCCCTCTTGTTGATTCTCAGATCAAGGCACAAAAAGGATTTGAAATCGAGAAAAATAAAAGGCACGAAAAGAATTGGAAAGATTTTCTATCTTTTGAATCAATCTATCACAAAACCGAAAAGACATGTTAATTATAAATTTGTCACAAAAAAATAGTAAAACGTATGTTGAACAAACTCTTAATATGTTTTTTATCTCAATTTGTGTGCATTGGCACAAATTCGGATAAACTTTCAATTGTGGAATCCTTTAGGTTGCAGTCACTATAGTATAACAAGCTAAAACTCATATATATGCACTTCTCTTTTGGTTGTTTAGCTTCTAAGAAAAGCAATTAGCTAGCTAGGTGGTATAGTGCTTTCACCACTTGTTTGAATGTACTTTTTTCTACCTCATCCCCGACCTTATGAAACTTCAAATCGAAGTAACATGCAGTACTGGTCCCTGCTGTGTACACATGCAGTACTCCCACTGCAGCCTTAATTTGGAAATTACTGATGTCTTTCTCAACCCTCTCTCAAATGGTTGTTGATCAATCTGTAAGTTTAGCTGGTGTGATTATGCAAATCGTATGATCAAGTCCAATCCGTTATATCGGGACTGGTACTGCACACTAACAAGTTTCCTCTGGCTAGTTGGCATTCCTATGTTATCATCACCCACTGTCAAGGCCGGTTTTGGCGCAGTGCACCAGGCCTCGGAACATAGGGGCCAATTTTTTATTATTTTTTTAATATGTTAAATATATAATTATATTAATATAAAGGAAAAAAAGACCAAACAGTGTCCCACCTTTTTAAGAAGCATAACTTTAGTATCCCACCTTTTAAAAACTTCAAAACGGTATCTCACGTTTTAAACCCGACACAAGATCAGTATCTGAGGTCGTTATCTCCGTGACGGAGCTTCCAAGCTATCATATTTTGAAGGGTATTTTCGTCTGTTCAGTCCCTCCCGCCAATTCCATATAATAGTTTGGCGCCAGATCAAATATTTGCCTCCAAAACTACATATTCCCGCCAAGAGAACATATTTACCTCCAAAGTAAAAAAAAATTAAAACTAAAATACAACTTGATAGCTAATTTTGGAACAACTTTTAAGAAAATTATACAATTTTGGTACCTGATATATATATAACTTAACACATCTAACTTTGTGAATTAGACGTCATGTTCATCCTTTATCTTGTTCTAAATTGAACAATTCCGTAACAACAAATGAATATATAAAACTTTCAAACACATAATTTTGCATTTCAAATGTCTGAAAAGCCATGAAAATAGGCACATCCAACAAAGTTTAATTTACAAAAGATAGTTAAACAAACATATTCTACAAAAGCTAGTTAAATATGCATAGTCTACAGCATTTCAATGCATATTTCACAAAAGCAGTCTGCATGTTCCACAAAAGCTAGGGTTATGATGTGATTAGACGAAATTATCCTTCATTATTTGAATTTAATCTGTCACCGTAACGGAGATGACGACCGCAGATACTGATCTTGTGTCGGGTTTAAAACGTGAGATACCGTTTTGAAGTTTTTAAAAGGTGGGATACTAAAGTTATGCTTCTTAAAAAGGTGGGACACTGTTTGGTCCTTTTTTCCTAATATAAAAGAAAAAAACAAAACACAATTAAAGTTCCGGACTTTTTGTTTTGTCGTTCAATCTTTTAGGAAATATACATCTTCCGTTCACTCTCTTCTTCTTTTTTAATTTTTTCATCTTCTTCTAAATTCATAAGTTCATATACTCATTGCATCGATTATGGAAAAGATTCGTTACCGATTGACGATTGATATTCTTCGCAAGACCACAACCCAATCTCATATATAGTTTTTACTTTATTTGTCGATGAAATTGTAGGACTCTTTATATAAATTTCTCACATTCTCACAATCATGCGAAGTTCTCCATCCTCTTTCAATTTCGGACTCTCAATTTTGCATCTTCTCTCCCATATATAATCTAATTACTCAAGACTGGACGGAACGTTGTTCTGAACTTCATATCTTTAAATTAATTTTTTTTTATCCTGTCATTTTGGATGTTGAAAAACGTTGCTTTAAATTTCCCCTGTTTTTTTTTTCTTTATGAAATTATGTATATGAGATACATACTATTGATGTATGAAATTGATATATGAAACCCCAAAAAAATTGACATGTTTTGAATAAAAAAATTATATAAGGGGCACATTTTTAACTTTCGCACTAGGCCTTGAATCCTTCAGGACCGGCCCTGCCGACTATTATATATATATATACACACACACACAAGACCCTTCTACTAACGGATCTTCTTTTTTTTGACATATATAAGGGATGGAGGATTATACCAAATTTTCGATCATAAAATCATATCTCTACCGTTCAATATGTAGTTCTATATGAGTAGATCACTTCTGTAAATTTTCAGAAATTTTGATGATCGTTACGGCATTCAAAAATACAATTTATAATTAAAAGCATGAACGGTTCAAGTTTGGCAGATTTGACTCATTTATTGATTTAATCTTGTTCAACATCTTAACGATCACCAAATTGGCTGAAAATTTGCAGAATTGATCTATATATAAAGACCAACAAACTAAATGGTGGAGATTCAAAAATATAATCGAAAAGTTGGTGTAATCCTTCATCCCTTATATATGTCAACAAAAAATATCCCTTAGTGGAAGGACCATGTTTGTATATATATACATATATATAGATACATATATATACACACAAGCCTTTTCAGATACGGACCTCCGTATTTATTCAAAATGTACAGATTTCCTTAATTGATATACTTTTCTATCATATTTTCTCATCTCAATCATTCATCTTTTAGGCATATATGAGTAGATCATCTCTACAAAATTTTAGCCAAATTGATAATCATTAAGATATTCAAACTTATGAATTACACGAGCGGTTCTTGTTGAACATATTTGGTTCGTTCATTATAATCTTATAGTTTCGATACTTTAACGATTATCAATTTGGCTGAACATTTGTGGAGATAATCTACTCATATATACCTACGATATGAATGGTTAAGATGAGAAAATATGATCTAAAAATAGGTTAATTAAGAAAATATGTACCTTTATACGGATATTTGGACCTGATAATATATATATATATATATATACACACATATATATTATATACACATGGCCCTTCCACTAAATGATCTTTTTTTGACATATATAAGGGTGGGAGATTACACATACTTTTCGATTATATTTTTGAATCTCCACCGTTTAGTTTGTTGGTCCTTATATATAGATCAATTATGCAAATTTTCAGTCAATTTGGTGTTTGTTAAGGTGTCAAACAAGATTAAATCAATGAACAAACCAAATCTGTCAAACTTGAACCGTTCATGCTTATAATTATAAATTGTAGTTTTTAATGCCTTAACGATCACCAAAATTTCTGAAAATTTACAAAAATGATCTACTTATATAAAACTACATATTAAACAGTGGAGATATGATTTTGTTATCGAAAAGTTTGTGTAATCCTCAATCCCTCATATATGTCAAAAAAAAAGAATCCCTTAATGGAAGGACTATATATATATAGACACACACTTAAATATGTTAAGCTTCATTAGCCAATGTGACCCAAAATCCATAGTTATATATATATGTGTGTGTATGTACACACTTATACACACACACTTATTTATGTTAAGCCTACTACTTACACACACACATATATATATATATATACTACTTTTATATATACATATAATTCAAATGAGTGATCCTGTTTTTTGTTCATTTATATGGATAGATAATTTGACAAACTTTTCGATTACAAAATCAAATCTCCACCGTTCAGTTCGTTGGGCTGTATAAGTAGATCATTTATACAAATTTTCAGAAATTTTGGTGATCGTTAAGTCATCCAAATGAGAGATTTATTTTTAATAATCTTGAACGGTGTAGTTTGATATAAGTGTTAAGTTTTTTGTTTTCATCTCAGTCATCTAAACCTATTAAAAAACAGATCTAATGATGTAGGCTTATCCCTAGAAATGAACCAAAAAATAGATCCCTCATTGGAAGGGCCATGTATATATACATATGTATGTATACATATATATATATATACATACATACATACAGGCCGAATTTGGAGCGCACGTGCACACTGGCTTAAAATGCGCGCGTTCCTCCGTTCGCCACCATCTGACACCGACGATGACGCGCTTCCACCAAGCGGACTCCAATAGCATCCCCGATCATTTTCTCTCCCCTGTGAGTCCGCCGAATTCTAGTTTCCAGGGAGATCGACTTTATTTAAAGTTTTAGGTGATCTCGCCGGAAAACTGGAAAAGAACTGACTCATCGAGGAGAGAAAATGGTCGGAGACGCTGTTGAAGTCTTCAAAGATGGAGGCTCGCCAGACGGAGGGACGTGCACATTTTAAAGAGAGTGCGCACGTGCGCTCTCTATTGTTTTCGTGTGTGTGTATATATATATATATATATATATATATATATATATATATATATATATATATATATATATATAGACACACTTAAATATGTTAAGCCTCATTAGCCAATGTGACCCAGAATCCATAGTTCCATTCAAAACAGACTTTCAGATTCAAAAAATTAAAACAGAGTTAGCTAGAAAGTGGAAACTGTCAGCAACGAGTAGCTACTGTCCGCTGGAAAGTGGAAACTGATTTTTTGGCACCACAAGCTTGCAAATTAAAGAGACTTCATCTCACTAACCCAAGCTCCCTCCTGAGGCTCTTCTCTGCCCATCAGAAATTCTCACTGGCGATTAAATATAGCAACCTCAGTACCTCACTGTCACCAACCTCGGTCTCCAAAGTGCAAAATAGTACGTCTGCACTTGTGTGCGCATATGCATATAAAGCACTCTGCATCATTCACAAAAGTAAAAGCTCAACTGAATTATAAGTGCGGCCTTTCAAAAGAGTACCATTATTGGAAACCACTATTTTTGCACCTAAACTATAAAAATTCTGAAATCACCTAATCCATCGGACCCTGCTATTTAATAAACCAGCCTGAGATGATGATGAGCATTTGACATGCATGAGATCACATTTGTCATCTGGACTTCTTAGTCTAGCGGAACAAACTTACAAGACTTCCAAATTCACAAATTATCAAAGCATCCCCAAAGGCCCCCAATGGGAAAGAAAAAAGGTTTCTGATGATTCATGAAGATGCTCAGTATATATAATGCAACGTGCATAACAATCTAGAAGCAACTTTACGACATTTGTGAATTCCATACACTTCAACCAGAACTTGTAGAAGTTCACCACTAGGTGGGATTAGTGTTTTGAAAATTTTGAACTAGCACCTACCCCTCCTACGATCCACATGACTCATCAATATATAATGAAATTATCGTAAGAACAAGCGACTGCTAATTGAATTTTTAAGTTTTGTTTAGTAAACCAACTGCCCAAACAAGTACCTCCATGCTAGAGATGTCGAATCTAAGTCGGAACCCCCTGCAAATCTGCAACTTTTAATACAAAAGAAAAAAAAAGGTGAAAGAGAGAGAGAGAGAGAGGTGTACAGTCTACTAAGCAAAAATGAAGGTCAACACAGAATCCTCATGCCCAAAAACAAAAAAAAGTAAACAAACATAACGGATAAAACCCCAAAACCCCAGAATTGGGAAATTTGGTACACACTCCTAAAACCACAACTACCTCTCTACTCCCTGAACCTCAAAACCCAGAAATGAACTCCATCTTCTTCTTCTTCTTCTTCTTCTTCTTCTTCTTCTTCTTCTTCTTCTTCTCTATCCAATCTCTCTGATACCACAAAATGGACCTAACATTCCCTCACAAGCCAAACCCGCTTCTCTCTTCTTCAACCCAATTCACCCCCAAAACCCTTCTTTTCAAACTCCCCACAACCCAAAGACCCAAACTTTCCCGTAAAAATTCAATCTTTCGTGTCAAAGCCTCTGCAAACCCAAATGGCTCTGATGGGTTTTCCTGGGTGAGCCTCACTCGGTCCATACGCCGCGGCTCGGAGCAGTTCTGGTCAAGTTTTGGTGACTCATTGAAGAAAGAAACTGGGTTTGATTTGAAGGAGGTGAATGTGAAGGTGAGGGAGTGTTTGGGCCAAACTGGGGCTGAGTTGGAACGGTTTAGAACCAAGTTGGTGCCTGAGTTTGTGAGTTGGAATCGGTTGGACCATTGGAAGGTAATGTTTGTTTGGTTTTAGTTGAAGTTGTTATAAAGGTTGAGTCTTTTTTGTTTTGGTCAAGTTAAAGTGAGTGTGTAAGCTTCAGTTGGTTGATGGTTTAGTGATACATTGTTGTTTGTTATTGTCAGGATGTGAAGACATGGGAACCTAGGAGATTTGCTGCATTGGTTGTCTATGTTTTAGTTGCCGTAGTTTCGTTTCAGAGAATGTATGTAGCAGTTCGAGCTCCTATCCAAGATCGTCGAAGAAGAGAGTTGACAGAGGCTTATATGGAGGCTGTGGTTCCTGAGCCATCTCCGAGTAATGTTAGAAAGTAATTTGATTCAACATGTTGTGTGTGTATTTATTGTGTAGGTCAATTTGACTGCATTGCGTTTTTTTTTGAATTTTGAACTTTTGTTTTGTTACCTTGCAGGCTTAAGAAGGGTATGTGGAGGAAGACGACACCCAAAGGCCTGAGAATGAAGAAGTTTATTGAAGGACCTGATGGAACACTTGTTCATGATAGCTCTTATGTGGGAGAGGATGCGTGGGATGATGAACCGCAGCTGCCTCAGGACAATGTGAAACAATTTATTGATAGTGATATAAAACTAAATCCAGAAGAGAAGAAGGAATTGAAAGAAGACCTGGGAATTTCTGGTTAGTGTCTGTTCGGAACTTACTTGAAGTATTTTGAGTTGATCCTTACTTCAAACCAGCATGGGACCATTTTATTTTAGGATTCAATGAGGATTTCTTCGTATATTCATTATGGTCATCTCTACCCTTATGGTCCAATTTTGGTTTTTTGCTTTGCAGGTCAAGTTCAAGAGAATACTGGAACATGGCGTGAGAGACTTCAGAAATGGAAGGAGATCCTCCAAAATGAAAAGTTAGCGGAGCAGTTGAACTCTGCAAATTCCAAGTATGTAGTTGAATTTGACATGAAAGAGGTTGAAGACAGTCTCCGCAAGGATGTAGCGGAGAAGGTAACAGAGACTCAAGGAACAAGGGCATTATGGATAGCTAAAAGATGGTGGCTTTATCGTCCCAAACTTCCTTACACCTACTTTCTTCAAAAGCTTGACAGCTCTGAGGTAATATGTTGCTCCCCTTTGTTTTTTTATCTTTGCTATACTCCTTGTAGATTGATCTACTTGTTCCTTGTTGCATGGTGTTGTACAAATTATGAGTTAATGTTGCAGAAATTATGCGTAATCTCATGCATCTGTTGCTTTCCATGCAACAGATTGTAATATCTGGGCTTCTGTTGTACCTCAGTGAGTGTGTTCAAGCAGCACATAACCTCCTACCGTATAGTATAGAAGACTAAACATCTTTTCTAGACTAACATAGTTAAAAGTAGTAGATAGAGATATATGGCACTGTACAATGAAGATTATGAAATGGGATGTGATCATGGCACCTTGCCGTATCTCTCAGTAGTAGTTAAAAGTAGTAGAATTAGTATGGTACTGTACATCTCTCATTTCCCAATTGTATGTGAACTTTGCGTACTTTATGTCTTGGCTGGTGGTTCTTTCAATGCTGCCATGTCAATTGTCCACATATCCAAACAAAACAAGAAGGATCATGCATCTAACAGGATTTTTTCTCCATTGTTGGCTATAACTGCAAAGGTTTATGCAAGCTTTGTCTGATGCTGTGTTTTTTTTGGACAGGTTGCTGCTGTTGTATTTACAGAAGACCTAAAAAGAATATATGTTACTATGAAAGAAGGTTTTCCATTAGAATATGTTGTAAGTTCACTTATCTTTTTGACAGACACCCCTGATTCTTATGTCTGACTCATGGACGCTAAATGTTTCTTCGTATATTGTAGGTTGATATCCCCCTAGACCCGTATCTGTTTGAGAATATCTCAAGTTCTGGAGCTGAAGTTGATCTTCTTCAGAAACGCCAGATCCACTACTTTATGAAGGTTGTGATTGCATTGGTGCCTGGGTTACTCATTCTTTGGCTAATACGCGAGTCTGTGATGCTTCTGCATATCACCTCTAAGCGTTTCCTCTACAAAAAGTACAATCAACTTTTTGACATGGCTTATGCAGAAAACTTTATCCTGGTAAAACTTCATTTCCAACCCTATTGTCCCTTGTAAACTTCGTATTGTCTTGATTTTTGAATTCTCATTGCATTATACTGCCATCAGCCTGTCGGAGAAGTAGGGGAAACAAAATCCATGTCCAAGGAGGTTGTGCTAGGAGGTGATGTTTGGGATCTTCTTGATGAGCTGATGATTTATATGGGAAATCCAATGCAATACTATGAAAGAGATGTGAAGTTTGTCAGGGTAGCTTTTTCTTCTCTCATGAAACTTTGCTTGAGTTTTGCTTTTATTTTGGTGAAAGAGGAATCATTTTCATCATTGCGCATTTTAGGGTGTTCTTCTCTCCGGACCTCCTGGAACTGGTAAAACTCTTTTTGCAAGGACACTTGCAAAGGAAAGTGGGTTACCATTTGTTTTTGCTGCAGGCGCTGAGTTCACAGATAGTGAGAAAAGTGGTGCTGCAAAAATCAATGAGATGTTTTCTATTGCAAGGAGAAATGTAAGCATTACCACCCTAATTTTCTGATGCATTGTGTGTATTAGTAAATTGATTAGGCATTGCTCCCAGGAGATCATTCCCTGTTTGTCATGAATATACAAGTCATAATGTCTAGGTCAGGTTAAGATATGTTCTTGTTGAGATATATTGCTCTTTTCAGGGATTATGTCATCTCTTCATACTTGTGAAGTGAGCTTGTGTTTTCTGGCTGCTGGCCCCTTTGCTGTTGCTTCTTTCCTGTTTTTCCTTATGGTCAAGTTATAAGTCCTTGATATCAGCCTGCCAAACATGAATTTACTAATATAAAACACTGTGATCACTATCTATTGCTCAGGCTCCTTGTTTTGTATTCGTGGATGAAATTGATGCTATTGCTGGAAGGCATGCAAGACAGGATCCTAGAAGAAGAGCAACATTTGAGGCTTTGATTGCGCAGCTTGATGGAGAGTAAGTGTATCAATATAAAACTTATTTATTTTTGCTCTTATTAAAGCAACAGTGACATACCACAGTAACCTTTTTTTATTTTAAAAAAATACAGCTTACTGGTTAAATTAGCATCTGTTACATATTCATCAAATTATTTTTGACTAGAAGTTCCATATGGGAAAGAGTAAAAGTCACTGTTAAGGACTTTAATTTAAATGCTTCTGTTGGAAGTGGAGAGCATCTAAGTCGGACCACCTTGTGGTAGACATGCGTGAGTGGTTATGTACTGTTTATTATTTAGTTATATCTTCTTCCGTCTCACTTTTGCCTTGTTTTGACTTGGCTACCAAATGAAAGTTTTGGAGTTTTGCTTATTGAACCTGTATAGTAATTCATGATTCAGAAACTTAAAATATTATGTTCCAATTCAGAAGGTTTCTTTGTTATGCATAGTAGGCTGCTTATCAATAATTACCACTTGTTTTCTGTTATATAGCGTTATCTAATCTGGCCTACAAATTTTGAATCTTGATAGGTGCTAGACTGCTGTTCTTTTTTCCTTAAAACAGTATATGAATTTCCATATTTGGTATTGGCCATGTGTAGGAAGGAAAAAACTGGTGTTGATCGCTTCTCTCTCAGACAAGCTGTGATATTCATCTGTGCTACCAACAGGCCAGATGAATTAGACCTCGAGTTTGTTCGATCTGGACGTATTGACCGTCGACTGTACATTGGTCTTCCTGATGCAAATCAACGAGTGCAAATTTTTAAAGTGCACAGCATGGGAAAGCAACTTGCAGAAGATGTAGACTTTGAGAAAGTAAGTGGTCGGGGTGTCCTGTTATTCTTTATTACCTTATGGTCTATGTTGTTGTTTAACCATTGTAATTATTTTTTGCCAAAATCAGTAGTGAAAATGCTCTAGTTTTGAAAATATTTACACATGTGATTAATTCCAAAGAAACACAAACTTGGTTGCCTCTTTTTTTGTTTTTTTTATATATTGTTGTATGTTAGATATCTTGCCAATACTCTGCTTGTTATTGGTCCTCTGTACTGTAGTGCTTTTTCCTGTTGCTGCTTACTATATTGTTCTTCTTATCATGTGAATTTTAATGTTTTGGGTCTTTCTTCCATTCTTCAGGTTGTCTTCCGTACGGTTGGTTTTTCTGGGGCAGATATTAGGAATCTTGTTAATGAAGCAGCCATTATGTCAGTAAGTAAAATATACGAACAGCCCATTTTAGTCTTATATCATATGTTTGTTTAATCGTTATCTTGAAGTAGAAGTTCTACTCGGTATCTTTTTTTTTTCAGTGAGTGAAATATGTGAATACCATATACACATAGATGGAAGAGTGAAACTGTCTCATGAGTCAATTCTGCAGTCTTGTGTAGTTATAAAGTTCTCTCAAGTTATTTATCCTGTTTGTTTAGGTGAGGAAAGGACGTTCAGAGATATATCAAGAAGACATAGTGGATGTATTAGATAAGCAATTGCTTGAGGGCATGGGTGTACTTCTTACTGAGGAAGAGCAGCGTAAATGTGAACAAAGTGTATGTCGATGTTGACTGTGCATCAGTGGTCTATTTCGATCAATAGTTGTTTGGTATTAATTTTGTCACTTAGTTTTGTATATTGTATCATAGGTGTCTTCTGAAAAGAAGAAACTGCTGGCTGTTCATGAAGCTGGTCACATACTATTAGCTCATCTGTTTCCTCAATTTGACTGGCATGCATTTTCGCAACTTCTGCCTGGTGGGAAGGTAAAAAAAAATTGTGCTGAATAGAAAAAACAGATGCTTTTGGAATTTCGTGTGAGCTGCTATCTGACAAGGTTTTATTCATTACATGAACAGGAAACTGCAGTATCTGTATTCTACCCCCGAGAAGATATGGTAGACCAAGGTTATACAACCTTTGGCTACATGAAGATGCAAATGGTGGTAGCTCATGGTGGGCGTTGCGCAGAACGTGTTGTGTTTGGTGATGACATAACTGATGGAGGAACAGATGATCTGGAAAAGCTAACAAAGGTAGAACAAATCTTTTCACGTGTTACAATTTATAGAACTACCTCTGAAAAGACATAAAAATTGAAAGTGTAGTAAGCTCAAAGTGATATGAACAAATCCACAGAACTTCACATGCGATTTCCTTTTCTTTATCCCTTATCTCTTTGATGGGCAGTGTCGCATTCCTTGTATTAATGCACAACGGAACATGAATTATCAATAAAATTTGTCTTAAATATGGATTTTACCTCCCCAAAAGTCTCACAAATGTCTGTAAATGTATGTAATCAACCAGTAGCAATTAGTATACAAATTGTTAAAAATTCCTATCTATTTCCTCATCTGAGTCCTTTTTTCAGATTGCTCGAGAGATGGTAATTAGCCCTCAAAACTCAAGATTGGGGCTTACAGCTCTAACAAAAAGAATTGGACTGATGGATCGACCAGATAGTCCAGATGGCGAGTTGATAAGATACAGGGTAATCTTTTTCCTTCAATCTTGCTAGTATATACAAAAATATTCATTTCCTGGTTTGGCATCTGGATTAACTTATTGTCCTAATTTTTCTTTGCTGTGTAGTGGGAGGACCCCAATGTGATTCCGGCCAATATGACTCATGAAGTGTCTGAGCTTTTTACCCGAGAGTTGACAAGGGTGCGTTATTTGATTTTGTTTTTTTATCAATCGCCTGCTTTACTGAAAGGGTACTACTACATGGCAGTGGTTTTCACCGCTGGTCTTTGGCTTGGAAAAAAGTCATGGCATTAATTATTGAGGATGTTCTGTTATGTATTCATTATTCAATGTGTATAGGGGGACACTGACATGCTAAATTGAGCTGAAATAGCTCTGAGGCATGTATATGAGTTATCAGAAGAAAAAGATGATGATGGGAGAGGTTTAAGACTTTTCATATAACATAAAAATATGTTGTTTACTAGTCCAAAGTAGGACTTGCCAATACTGCAAAAATCCCTGATGATTGCAAGAGGATATTGAAACTAGTGATTTATTGTGGGAATATTTTATTGCTGTTATAGTTGGTTACTGAACTAAAAGTGCTATTTTTTTTAACACAAATCTATTCCCTTAATTTTTCAACTAAATTATACCTGGTTGATAATTGGTGTTTGTTGCAGTACATCGAGGAAACAGAAGAACTTGCAATGAATGGTTTGAGAAACAACAGGCACATTCTGGACATGATTACTGAGGAACTAATGGAGAAGTCAAGGATTACTGGATTGGTAAGCTATAAAACATACTTTGTTGGGCATTATCACTCTATTATTGGTTCTATAGCAGTTATTCATATCTCTTGAAATTCTTGCTCTGGACTTGTTAGATCTGTAAACTCACAATCTGGTGTTCCCAATTATAGGAGGTTATAGAGAAAATGAAGGACCTTTCTCCAGTCATGTTCGATGATTTTGTAAACCCATTTCAGATCAACTTGGAAGAGGTACTTGATGGACCAATCGTTTTCATTAATTTTTTAAAGATCAACTACCCATCTGACTATTTTGAGCAGTTGGTGTTGCTTTAGGGATCCAACGCTTAAATTTGATATATTAATGAATTGAACTCACATCTGCAATTTGGTTAAATTTCAGGATGGACCGCTGCCACATAATGATCAGTTGCGATATAAACCATTGGACATATATCCAGCACCATTGCATAGATGTTAAAGTATTGATGGGAACTATCAGCTCATTACAGGTGAAATCTCATCTGGTGGATGGGAGTTTGAGAGGTGATTCTAGTCACTTTCTTGTGACACCCAAGTAGTCAGCTTGTCGACAACCTTCTTGGAGGATCTTCTTGAATACCATCTTGATTTGTAATCAAGCCACAACTCCAGCATATGGCTTGGTGAAGTATGCAAATTCAGACTCGATTCCCGCCAAAGTCCAGTTTCTTGAAGATACCTATAAACCGGTGAGCCTTAGCTCAGATGGAAATCCTTGAATACTGCTGAGCAAGTTGGGCACAACAGTTGCATATAGGGCATTTTGTATTTTTGAAATGAGGTTCGGAAAATATACAAGAGTATAGTGATTCTTCCTGGAATTCCCGTCACAAAAATCGTTATGCATTGGTAACCCTCCACAAACTTCAATGTATTTGTAAGAACATTAGTTCAAATGAATACGAAATATACTGGCAAATATTTTGAGCCTTCAGATTCTAGCTTTTTATGGAGCTCTCTGTTTTTCATTCCTTTTATTTTTTTTCTCCTTTTGTTTCAACCAAAAGAATCGACTGCAACCAAGACCTTACGAAAGCCATGATCCAATATAACTGGTTTTAGCCACTTTAAATAGATGACAGGAGAAATCAGTACAACTGTCATTATAAACTTCATGATTTTTTACATTAACATAAAAACAGAAATGTTTTACAAATGGTCACAACGGACTAACAATAATTATTCCACACCTGTGATTAACTGATAATTAAACTATTCTTCTGGTCACAACAGCAGTAGACAAGGAATATCGCTGATTAATTTCACTATTATGAATGTTTTAATCTGTTGGCGCCCAATTTCACATATCCAACTATTATGAATGTCTTTGACTAATAGCTGTAAACAATAGCGGAGTGTTTGTTCTACTTACAGCTTGCTGCTTGGAACCCCTACCGGTGCATTTCTAGATCTCTTCTCTACTGCACGGGAAAGCTGCTTCACAGCATCTTTTGGCAGATGGCGAGGCCGGCTCAGCCAAAGTCCTCCATCAACTACGATGATAGCTCCATTGATAAATTTCCCTACAATGTTTACAAACCAAAAGTTAGTTTCCCCTGAAACAAACGAGAAAAAATACTCAAAAAAGAGAAGAGCAACAAAACCTCTACGACTGTGAGCAATGACCGCGACCAATTCCATGATGTGCAATGTTCTTTTTTTGTCTTGATAATAATTTATCTCTAGTTAGTTAGTTATCATTTTTATGTTCCTATGAAAGCAGAGTGAGCCTGAGATGAGGCTGAGAAGTTCAAGTATTCATATTATTCTCAAACTGGCTATCTATGGAACAAGAATGACTCCTACAGTTTGATGCTAATCTACTGGTTTGGGCACATAAATTTATTAGTATCTACACGTTGCAATACAGTGATAATTATTATATAAACTTGCAGAAGCGAATAAAGTTTATTAACCTGCATCTGATGAAAGGTATAGAGCAGCCATAGCGATATCCCATTTGTCACCTAGTTTATACAAAGGCATGTACTCTCTAGCTTTGCTACCTATCTCCTTAGGTGCAAGTTTACTCATGCCAGGCGTATCACCAATAGGGCCCGGAGCAATTCCATTGACTCTGATATCATAGTCAGTTCCCCACTCCAATGCCAAGTTTCGCATAGTGGCATCGACAGCTGCCTGTTGGAAACAAGATTCTTAAACAAGTTTATTATAAATAAAAAGTACTAACTGAAGGACTATCAAACAAACCTTGGCTGCAGACACATGAACTTGATACCAAGAAGCGGAATAATGTAAAGTTGCACTGATGTTCAATATTGTTCCGCCACTAGATGAGCTCCTTCCTGGTCCTCCTTTTTTAAGATACTTGAGTGCTTCATAGCACATTGTGAACGTACCAACAGAATCAATATCCAAAACTGAAGAGAAAAATATAATCAATTTGTTTAGAACCTGGAAAAACCGTATAAATGTAGACGTCTTACAGGTCAATGAGATCGAGGCCATCGCCATTAGATCCTACCCTCAAAAAGTAAATTGGCTAATAGGTTTTTATCAATGCAAGGCACATTTTCACTTCCATTTATTTTGTATTTTCATATTAATATTCATGAAGTCATGGACATACAATTTACATATGTGAACATACTATAAAGACCATTACATCATTACTGCATCAAACCTGTTCGAAATCCATTAGGGGATAGATCTTCTGCTGATGCAAGAAAATTGCCAGCTGCCGAATTCACAAGTATGTCAAGCCTACCAAAATGCTGGAAAGTCGATTCCACCACTCTTTTTGCATCTTCCTGTTTACGCACATCCCCCTCGAAGCCAATAGCCTGAAAAAAGAGAAAAAGAAACATAAATCAAGGGCAGCGAAACCAGCTAAGTTCAAGAAGATAATATTTGCAGTTACAAGTATATGAGTGTCAGGTAGACAACGCATGAAAGCACCCAAGCAACGTGAATGAAAAAGCTCAACTCTGAAACAGGGTCATACTGGAAATGAGTGTAACTCATCGAGCAAGTTGATAAAACCACAATATATTAACCATTCAAATCAATGGTATTCAAAAGTTGATTGCCTGACTCTAAATCACCACACCCATTAACTGGAATTCGAGCCAGTTGACCCACAAGCTCTATTCAAACTCAATTAGCTACCTTTTTGTACTCATAGTTATCGATTTTTCGTTGCATATTTCAAATCGTATCGCATTTCTGGACACATCAAAAGAGCCTCGTACTAAATTATACAGCATAGATAATCAAACTTGCAGTAAAAACAGATTCCCCTTTGGTTGATTTGCAGACCTTCGAATCGTGACTTCAAATTTCATTGGTTTCAGACTTTCAATCAATCAAATATTTAGTTTCCCCTTCTCTAACCCCAAGCTAAATTTACCACACACAACTGTATATGATCCAATGATCCTGTATAAGAAATGCACAAACCCAATTTGGGTAGCACCAATCCAAACCCAGATAACTATACACAAAATTCAACAACTTGAAAAAAAAAAAAACCAAGAAAGTACCTCAATTCCAAAACCCTTAAGAGCAGCCACAGCAGAGTCTAACACTTGCTTCCTCCTCCCCATAATAGCCACACTCCCACCATGTTTCCCAAACTGGGTCGAAATCTCGAATCCGATACCCGACCCGCCTCCGGTTATCAACGCCACCTTCCCTCTCAGCGCATCCGCCTTGAACGGTGACTCCATCTCCATCTCTCTCCTCCTCTCTGTCTCGCTCTTGTCCTTATAAAGATCGATTCTTTATTACGTCATTAATCATTTTTGGCGCTAATAACCCGTCTCCTTGACCAACCCAAAACGCCGTCGTTTAGTACCAACCCTATTTTTAAACTTTAGACCCAAAGCCGTAAACTTCACACAGAAATCCAAAACAGAATGGACGGAGAAGACAACACGGTATCTATAGGCTTCCCTCTCTTCAAACCCAGAGCATCTGGACCCGAATCGAAACCCGACCCGGATCCGAGTACGACCCATGTCGCCGGACCGGAGCTCGAGAGGTCGACAGACCCGGACGCGAACTCCGACGCCAAGTTCGCCGACCTCGGCCTGGCAGACTGGCTTCTCCGGACAATCGCCGAGCTCGGGTTGAAAAAGCCGACGCCGGTGCAGGCGAACTGCATCCCCAAGATTCTGGAGGGGAGGGACGTTTTGGGCCTGGCCCAGACCGGTAGCGGCAAAACGGCGGCGTTCGCGCTGCCGATGCTGCAGCGGCTGGCGGAGGGGCCGTATGGGGTTTTCGTGCTGGTGATGACGCCGACGCATGAGCTGGCGTACCAGCTCGCCGAGCAGTTCCGGGCTTTCGGGTCGTCGCTGCATTTGCGGTGCTCGGTGATTGTGGGAGGGATGGATAAGCTGAAGCAAGCTCAGAGCTTGATGAGCCGGCCGCATGTGGTGATTGCGACGCCGGGTCGGGTGAGGGATTTGCTTCAGGAGGACCCGGATTTTCCTTTGGTGTTCTCCAAGGCCAAGGTAGGGTTTAATCATAACAATCTTTTTAATTTATTTGCTGTAATTGAAGGTAGGGTTTAGGGTTTAAGGTTAAGAATTTTGATTTAGTAGTGCTTTGAAGATATGCTGATGAGTTGCTTTGATTTTGTTGTAGTTCTTAGTGCTGGATGAGGCAGATAGGTTATTGAATTCAGAATTTGAGTCCGATTTGAGAGTGGTGTTTAAGTGCTTGCCAAAGAGCCGGCAAACTCTGTTGTTTTCTGCAACAATGACTAGTGACCTCCAAGCACTGCTTGAAGTTTCTGCGAATAAGGCCTACTTTTACCAGGCGTATGAAGGTCTCAAGACAGTCGGGACTCTTGCGCAGAAATATGTTTTCATACCCCGCGAAGCAAAAGAAGTTTATTTGGTGCACATTTTGTCTAAAATGGAAGATATGGGTGTTCGTTCAGCCATCGTATTCATCTCAACCCTATGGTATTCTTGCTTTTCAATAGTTTCTGTGCTAGTTTGTTTGTTGGATGGCTTGATATTAGGATTGTTAAGTAATCCTCAACATCTGGGTTTTATCATGTGTATGCAGGAATTGTCACTTATTGAATTTTTTACTGGAGGAGCTCGGTCAAAGTGTTTCAGCATTGCATTCATCCAAATCACAGCCTCTTAGACTTTCTGCGTTACATAAGTTCAAATCTGGACAGGTTCCAGTATTGATCGCAACTGATCTTGCCAATCGCGGTTTGGATATTCCTACAGTTGACCTAGTAATCAATTATGATATTCCAAGGTCTTACTCCTCAATGGACTTTATTATTGTTACTTTCTGTAGGAAATATGGTCTCTGGAACTTAATTTTCATACTACATTGCAGTGATCCAAAGGATTATGTTCACCGTGTGGGACGTACTGCAAGAGCAGGCAGAGGAGGTTTAGCTGTCAGCTTTGTAACCCAAGTAAGTTGCAGATATGATCGTTTTGTGAGATAGGTTAAAATAAGCAACCACATCCCATCCCACCCCCAATGAAATTCTTTAGGTGATCAATTCTAGTTTAAATTTGCAACAATTGAGACAAGTCAGGAATATGGTGATATTCTTATGGTTGTTTTTGTTTTTTCTTCTCTATTTTGTATTTATGATATTAATTTTCTTTGAATCAAAAGATTGTTTTGATTAAAAAGGGAGATTGTGTTTTGCAGCTTGATGTAAAGCTGGTTCATAAAATAGAAGAGGAAGTTGGGGAGCAATTGGTAGAATTTGAATGCAAGGAGAATGAGGTTCTTGAGGATATTCGTAAGGTATTGGCTTTGCATTTAAGCTTGTGAGGAAATTATAAATTTGTCTATAGGCTTATATACTAGCTCTGACTTAGTAAAGCTTGTTGGAACATCAAAGTATTGGAAATGATTGCTTACCTATGTCATTTCCAATGAGCAGGTTTACACAGCCAGGCGTGTCGCAAAGATGAAGATGAATGAATCCAATTTTGTAGAAAGGGAGAAAAAACGGAAAGAACGAACACTAAAGACGCTAGAAGCGAAAGGTTTACTGAAAAAGAGGAGTAAGAAGAAGAAAAGAGAAAAATATAGTGATGAATAGGAATACTGGAGCTCTCCTGGATTCAATTCGTCAATGAGATCATTGGTTGTGCACCATTGAAAATGGCAATTGCATCATTTTTGTAGCATAGTTGGTTTCTTACAATAGTAAAATATGTATTACGTGAAAGGTACTCTGTCACCGGGACAGTTGAACAAGGTATTCAATTTTCATTTAGTTTCATTATATATTTGACTGTTGAAATTTTACATATGGGATTAGATTTTGTTAGCATGAACTACCATGGCTAAAGAGGTTCTGTTTCTGTCAGTGTGTTTCTACTTTCTACACAATGTCGTTTCTTTCCTTTCTGGCGTTTGCAGAATATATTGAGGTATATCCACAATCAACTCTATCTATTCAGATTCATGTGAAGAACCAAAAATGAAATATGGAAACTGGGTCGGCCAATTGTGTTATTTGTGAAGTCAATAATTTGGTTTTTGAAATACTTATAATGTAACACTACACATCCGATGTGCCATTGCAATTTGCAAGCCTGTGAGAGGCTTGCACTGCTCGCATTTGAAATGATTCAAATGGATTTTTTTTCCTACCTCTTCTATTGGCGCTAACATATATATCGAACTTCGAACATATCAATTATGTAATTCTGGACTTCACAGTATTACTGTTACTTTGAAGAATACAGTACAAATAGCACGAACATACCAAATGGATTAAAAGATGAAAAACCTTATGTTTTTTGTGGTCATCAAAAATCCTCCTTTATAGTAGGAGTTGCTGATTTATGCTACCCCAAGACTCCTATTCTTACCAGGTCTTCTCTGCACTGTCAAGCATTTCCGGACTCGTTCATCTTCTGATTGCATCCACTAGCAATACAACATGAGCAACATTCGTCGTGATTTTAGCATCAAACTCTTTATTTGGCAAATGATTGATACCCCTCGTATATAAAAATTTATCTCTTCAGTTCGCATGAAAACATATACGGAAAAACAAACACCTGATCACCACCACCACCACCACCATCGTTCCGAAGCTCACTCTTTTCTACAATGTCGACCGAGGAAGACACCGTCCAAGAAAAGAAGACGATCTCCCTGAAGACCTCCGACGACGAGGTCTTCGAATCGGAGGAGAACGTGGCAATGGAGTTCGGAACCGTCAAGGCCTTCTTCGGAGACGATGGGGTCTCCCGAGACATGGTGATGCCTATACCTAACGTGCACAGCAAGGAACTGACGAGAATCATTGACTTCTGCACCAAGCACCTCGCATTGAAGCCGAAAGCTGATCATGATGAAGCCGGGAAGAAGGAGCTGAGGAAGTTCTATGCTGTATACGTGAAGGAAGACACCACCGAGCGTATAATGGAGCTCATACTGGCCGCGGATTACTTGAATGTGAATGACTTTCTGGACTTGTTGAACCAGTCGGTGGCGGACCGGATCAAGAACAAGAGTGTGGAGTATGTTAGGAAGTTTTTGGGATTGAGAGTGATTTTACTCCCGAGGAGGAGGCGGAGCTCCGGCAGCAGTATGCCTGGGCTTTTGAGGGGGTTGATGAAGACTGAATGGTGAAAATCTTGATGGAGAAGTTGGAAGAAGTTAAAAACTTGATTCAGTGATCTTTTATTTTATTTATTTAGGGTGTTAAGGTTAATTATTTTTGTGTTGAAGATTTAAATAAAAGATGCATACGTTTATTTTATGTAATGATGACTTTATTGTTTGTAGTATATTAGGTGTCTATGGTGTATGAAAAACTCAATTGCTATGTTATCATTTGCTATGTAGTATATTAGGTGTCTACGCGCAATCCACAATATATATCTTTACCAGTGGCCCGACGAGAGTGTACATACATAGCAATTACATACCACTTGTTGTCATTTTATAGACAAATAAGAAGGAGAGACGCTAGCATGTGTATCACGAGTTAGCTAGCAAAGTAAGAAATAAAATGACATTTTTTCTTTGCCCTATGACATTTTTTCTTTGCCCTTAACAAAAGGGTTAAGAGCAGCATCCCCCAGGCTCCCAACTTCCTCGATCAGTCTTCTTTGTCTATGCCGAACTTTTTGTTCTTTGACCCCAGAAGCCGACTTTTCTTCTTTTAGCACTGTTGGAGTAATCAGATGCTTCAATGATAACGGGAACAAACTTCCAGTCACTGATTTCCACAAACCCTAAAGCTTTGGCTGTTAGTTTGAGGGAATGAGGGCCATGGTTTTGATCCTCTTGCATTAGGCAATATATATTGCTTACCAATTTACCATAGCAGTGTCCAAAGTACTCTTGAGCTTTTTGGGTGATGAAAATGGCCGGTGAGCTAGGAACTAGGTCACATGGTTTGAAATTAACTTTTGCAACGTGGCAGTAACGGATCACAAATGTTAATTGGTTGAAAAAGAAATCCATTCCTTCACCTCTAACTAATTATTACAACGTACAATAATCTATGTGCGAAAATTCATAGAATTCTAATTAACCTAAAAAATATCAAGTATATATGTCTAATAAACCATGTTCACAAACGTGTATCATTCCACATTACGTCTATAAACGGGTATCATTCCACTCCAATGTTATCACGTTAGGTTTATAAACCTATCATCATTTATTATTCCACTCAAATGTTGCCATGTAACATAACCGGTCACTATTTTCCTCCCTATATATTAATTTATATATCAAAGACACCCTCTTATCAGCCAAGATTAAACCACATCAGCTATGTCAACCTCCAATGACACCAACTCCTCCGCCGTGCATGACCCAGCTGCCGTCAGAGAAAACAAGAAGAAAATCACTGTAAGGACTTCGGACGGCGAGGACTTCGAGTTGGAGGAAAACGTGGCAATGGAGTTGGGTACTATCAAGACATTTTTGGAGGAGCCCGGTGTTTCTCAAGATACGGTACTATTTCCCTTTCCCAGAGTGCAGAGCTGGCAGATGATGATGGTGATCAAGTACTGCACCAAGTTTCTCAAATTAAAGGCCAAGCTCGACGGTGACGTACGAGGAACTGAAAACCTTCCAGGCCGAGTTCACCAAAGACCTCAGCAACGAGAGCATATTGCAACTTTGTACCGTTAAGCATAACTTGAATATCACTTGTTTACTGGACTGCTTGATTGCGTCCCTCGCTCATCGGACAATAAACATGAATCGGGAGGATATCAGGAAATTGTTTGGTTTGGATTAGTAGGACTGTAGGAGAACGATTATACGGCAGATGAGTATGAGCAAGTGTGTGCACAGATTCGACCTGCTTGGTGCTATGAAGACGTTCATAAAATGGTCTAAACTCTAAACCGTTAATTTCATTTTAATTTGTTGTATTTTATTTAGTGCTGTATTATTGTTTAGAATCACAGCAGCCTCAGGTTTCTGGGTTTTTTTGTTTTTTTTATTTGGGATCAGTTTTATATATTTATATGGAAAAAGATCTGTGTTGCAAAATGCACTAGTGAGGGTTTAGATACAAGACTGTTCACTATTGGGAAAGTGATGGGTATGATTTGGATACAATAACTTCCTGTACAACTACAGCTATTATAATTTTCTCTTTCAGCCTAATACTCCCCTGCGGAAAATCACAAAAGGCAGCAGCCTTTTGCTAATAAACTTCTTATCTTTCAGCAGTGTAGCCAACCCAACATTCAGTCACAATATCTAATGCAATTAAAATACAATCTAATTTCAAGTAAGTGAATCCCTGTGAATTAATTTTCCTATTCATTTTAGGAAAGAATTAATCAATTACCAACCATGAAGACCTACCTAATATGTCCAAATGCACTACGTCAATTATTCCACTCAAATATTGCCACCTAATAGAGTAAATACCCAAAACACTGTATATTTACCCTCCCTATTCACTCAATAGAGATACTCAACCACACCACACCTCAAACCAGACAGCAGCTATGTCAGCTTCAGCAGAGAACTAGGCCTCCACCAAGCAAGAGAGCGGCCCCTCCGGAGCCGTCCAAGATGACCAAAAGAAGATCGCGGTACGGACCGGAGACGGCGAGGTCTTTGAGTTGAACGAAGAGGTGGCAATGGAGATGGAAACCATTAAGACCTTTTACCAGGAGGACGATAAGTGAGACGGTTACCATGCCTTTGCCAAATGTGGAGAGCTGGGAGTTGGAGAAAGTCATAGAGTACTGCAGCAAGTATCTCGAGCTCAAGAACAAGGAAGACTTCGACAGGAAACTCGAGGTCTTCCAGGCTGAGTTCATCAAGAGCTTGAGCCCTAAGTGTACGTCTACTGTGCCTCACCAACACGGCCAATTACTTGGACATCCAATATTTGCAAGACTTCATCTGTCAGGCCGTTGCGGATCATATTAAGAATAAGGATGTCGAATATGTGAGGGAGCTCTTTGAAGTGGAGAATGACTTCACTGAGGAGGAGTATGAGGCTGCTAAGGCAGAGGCTCCTTGGGCTCATGAAAACCTTGATAAGGATTGGTACTAAAAGTGAATTAATATTCTTTGTTTTCAATATCAGAATCACAGAGTCGGAGGTTTTC
Organism: Fragaria x ananassa; assembly: GCA_034370585.1. Taxonomy (NCBI): domain Eukaryota; kingdom Viridiplantae; phylum Streptophyta; class Magnoliopsida; order Rosales; family Rosaceae; genus Fragaria; species Fragaria x ananassa. The sequence continues at coordinate 7,468,692 of CP139764.1, read as the reverse complement.
TGATTTGTGATCAATTATCTTTCCAATTTCCAAATAAATGAAGAATCGTGGATTATGAATCATCTATCACGGCTCTAGTTCAGATGGTAATGCAAAGACCTTTTGGTTTTTGGAAAGGGATAATGACCATTCGATCCAAATACAGGAAAGGAATAAGCAAAGTACCAAACCGAGTGACTACCAAGTGAGTCACGTTCACATCTACCCGTCTCGTTTTTACAATCGACAATTGTGTTATATTTTCTTGAATTTCTTATCATAATTTCAAAACTAAGATTGAAATATTCATTTGATAGATGGAAAGAAAAGTTTCCATCTTTTATCCACAAGCTAGATTTGGTAGAATGCACGTAATAATTTGATAACACTAGGAGAAAAGATAGAAATTAAGTTATGTCCAAATATTGATTGCAATTCCATATATAGCTTTCCTTCTCCAACCACGTACACTTAAATGAGTGAAGTCAAAGAAGGAGGTGCTATAGCATAATTCCAGTGTCTTTTCCAAAGTGCTCTCCAAAGACAAGGCGTGTTTGAGAGAGCCTCAGCAAAGCGTAAGGCTTGAAGCATAAGTCTCGAGTCTTATGGTATAAATGATCGAAAAAATGTTTGTCCCGTAAGTGTCCACTACGTACGGTGACGAAGCTATATTTTGTTGCATAATATGACTTAGTTGACAAAATAATCTACTATTATTTTTTGCCTAAGTAAACTTATTGTTATAAGATCTAGTTCTGTTTTCATATCGAAAACAAATGAGAAAAAAATCAAAGAATTCTAGGCGGCGATATTCAGATTTGGCTGTGAAATGGTTCAAATTGGGTCTCCTAAAGCTTTATCCCATTGGTTTGTACCTCGGTATAATTTCTTTCTCTTGCTTTTTCCCATATTTGCTATGTTTTTCGATGACTTTTCTGGTGAAAGATTTCAGTGATGACATTGTAGGATAATGATGCAATATCTTGTGTTAATTGATGTTATTTGTGTTGATTCTATAGTGAATGTTGGTTTTTGTGAAAATACTTTGTGTTTTCAAATGATGTTATTTGTGTAATTGATGTTATTAGTGTTGATTATATAGTGAATTTTTGGTTTTTGTGAAAATCATTTGTGTATTCAAATGATTATAGTGTTTTTATTAACATGATGGTGTAAGAATGATTAATTTCTTTTATTCACCGATGTTCAATCTTCGAATCCCATTCGAGAATCATTTTGATCTGGCAAAAATGATTCTTGATCAGTTATCCCATTTCTAGACAATTTAGAAGAACCTGAATTTGTTTCATAGTTTGCAGTTCTTGTGTTTCGGTCATTGGTATATATTTCAACGGGGTCTCACATTACTGTTCCTTGAGTACTATAACTTGAGCACATACTAGGTGGGTGGGTGTGTGTGTGCGCGCGCGCCCGCATTTGATGATAGGAAGTGATGATGCCGAAATTTTTTCACACCAAAATCAAAAGTAGGATCATCAATTACTTAGCATATATAGCTTTGTGCTAGCTCTTGAATGAGATTAGGAACCTAACTAGAGGCATAAGGTAAAAAAAAGAAGCATATATGTACGTATATATGTTGGTTGTTGTTAAATGTGTGATTATTTGTTGTCTCTCTTATGGAAGAACATGAAAAAAGCTGGATGCAAGTTTATAAGGGGCACCCTAAATATTTACAAGGAATTCTTGGTTTTTCTTATGTTTGTAGCTAAACACGCTAATGGAAATAAATTACAAAAGTGTATGTGCATAAAATGTCACTTAATAGAGTGGAAGAAATTTTTTTAAATGTATTATCACCTAAATGATGTCAGTATTATGCGTAATTACACTCAATAGAGATGACACGGTAAAATACCAGATAATGAGCATACACTAGCCAAATTTCAAGCATGACAGATTCAGCAGGCTTGCTCATCAGTGGTACTCTTTGCCCTATAATGGAGCTTGTTATAACATTATAAATCATGTTTTTTTTTTTCATATGCTTCAAGATACGAGGAAGCGCCAGTTTATGATACCACTAATGACAAATACACTACTTTCTCAAACGTTAACGTTAGTGATTATGATAAGTATAACATGCTGCTAGTGTGAGCCTAGACCCATTGTACCCTAAGAGTAAGGACATTGTTTTGGGTGTATCATCTCACAAATACAACTCAAAAAACATACTTTAATCGGGTAGTTATTATAAGGTACAAAGGATCTTGAATGATATGGACCTTGATTATATGAAGATGGAGCTAGGAGGTGATGACAGTTTAAATCTCTCATCTAGTGTCAGCCTTGGTTAATTTCTATATTGGATGTCAGGCTGCATACGACAAATTGCCCAATTGTCTTCTTGAATGTGGTGTGGGCTTAAGGAAGGATATGAAGGGAGATCTAGGCATGATAGCTTGTGGGATGGCACAAACATTTTCCTAAGGTCTATTTGAGTGGTGTTGTCGGTGTGGCTTAACGTGTTTCATGGTAGATCGTTGGTGGTAAGGCTTAGAGCTATGAGAAGATCGCTAAGTTTTTGTCGCCCACGCCTCTTTAGGTTATGGTAGCGACATGTCCTGAGTTCTGCTATGAAGCTTCGGGGAAAGCGCAACGGTGGTGGTTTTCGGTACGTAGCTGGTCAGCGATGACAACGCTGAAGTGGGATGATAGTGGAGGCGGGCAAGGGTTAGTGTGTGCACATACCACTCCTCTGTTGTCCTGGGCCCATTCTTTTGTGTTATTGGGTTCTAAATATTAAGCTACTTTTTTTTATAGATTTTTGTAGGGGTGGACATAAAAAATCTAAATTCTAGTTCTGTCTCGAAATTTAACGGGATGAGATCGGATATAATTCTAAAAACACAAGGCCCGTCCCGTAGATAAACAACGGGACGTGACGCGAGACTGAAAAGTTGAGGCCTATCAGGCCCGTTGACTTGAATCATAAACTCGCAAGCGTACGAATCGTGTCAAGTAAAGGAGTTATTTAGACCTTAGTTATCGTACCACGAGGATTAGGTTGGACCTAACCAAGGTAATCGGCTTAGGAGTACTAAAAGACACACAAGAAAAATAAAATAAAGACAAAGAAAATTATAAACAAACACTCAAGGCACCAAGCCTTGGTAATGCTCGGCCTAGCTCGCACTAAGCCTAATCAAGACCACTAACTTGTAACCTCCAGGGTGATTATACACAAATGAGTCGAATGTTGAAAAGAAGTTGAATTGGGGATTAGCTAAATTAATACAAACTACAAAGAAAACTAAACAACTAACTAACAAGCTAGAAAATAAATTTGGTTTTTCAAATCAACGGGGACATGGGAGTGTCGGGTGATCCACACTAACCCTCTTGTAAATATTGACGCCAATCTCATAAATGCATGCATTCTCTAATGTGTCAAGTCTCGTATCTAATACCGGTTAAGGCTACTAGACCAATTATCCTTACGGTGTATCGATTATGCCGGTTAAGGCCACAATCAACTCTCTAATTTAGGCACTACGCCGGTTAAGGCCGTAATATCTAGATTATAGGCATAGAATGCAAGATAATAGAGACCCAAGCAAGCTTAGCTACAATTAAGCTAGCTAATGGTTACCATGTTTAAATCCTAGATGCCACAAGATTAACAAGTAGTCAACTCATTAATCTACTCACACAATTGCCCACAACATAATTTCAAAGGGTGACTAAGCCTAGAAATATGCTTCTAAGGACCAATAAATTTGGATTCAAAGCATACACAATGGAAATTGCATATATTAAAATTAAAGCATCAATATCATTACAAGATGAGTTAGGGCTTCACAACCCTAACTCCCAAAATCAAACTACTCACTACCCATTAACAAGTACATCATCAAATACATAAGAAATTGAGAGAAGGGTTAGAGAAAAGAGGAACACAAGTTAGATTCACAAATTGCTATAAGCAATCATGAATCCACTTGATATTAAGTCTCCTCTCTTTACCAAAATCAAAATCCTTTGAGTTGGTGAAGCTTTGATGAGGTTGGTGAGAGCTCCTTCTTAATCTCTTTCGAAGATGATGATGGCCTTGAGGTGAATGGTGTTGAGATGAAAATGGAAGTATGAAAATTGGGAGAGACAGTTGAAAATGAGATGAAGTGGTGCGGCTGTGTTTGTGCGTCTCTCTCCTTCTCTTTCTTTCTGCTCTGCCCCTTTCTTTCTGCTCTCCTTTTCTTTCTGCTCTGCCTTTTCTTTCTGCTCTGCCCCTCTCTCCAGAGAATAATGAATGAATGTTCCGTGTCTAAAAGGAATATATATAGCTCAAGGGAGAGAGGATCAGCTGCTCTCTACAGAGAGAGGAGAGATGGTTTGATGGTGATGTGTCAAGCCATCATTGGCTCAAGTTGTGCACCACATGAGATGAAGAACATGGCTGCACGTTCTTGAGCTTAATTAGGCTATTAAGCTTAATTGTACAATCAACCACTTAAACTTAATTTGAATAATTGAGATCTCCACAGTTTCGTTCTTTTGCTTAAAACTCCAATTTGCTCAACTCCCACGCGTCTTTTCTTCTCAATTCCGCAACTCCGCTTATTTTCTACAAAATAAACAAAATAAGATTAACTATATCGTAAATAACTCGAATATTAGCTTAGTTCATATGTTTGGAATGTAATTAAGTGTATTAAAATACACGTAATCACACCCCCACACTTGAACTTTGCTTGTCCTCAAGCAAACTAAATGAAAAATAATCCGAAAACTACTACCTAAAACACAAGAATGAGATGTAGTGGTGCTAGCTTTTCCAACCTTCGAGAGCCACATTATGTCAATGACAAGGAATCAATTGAGCAATGTCTAGGACTCAAATTTAAAAGACAATTAACACGCGACATGTAAAAAAATGCTTATGTGCTAGCCATATGTCAAACCAATCTACGACAAGTAAGTACAACATACTAAACTTGGATTAACCGCTAAACTCACATGAATGCACTAAATATTTCCGCTCAAGTGTTTAGGGCTAAATGTGTTTCACTCAAATACAATTTTGCAAATTAGGTCCCCATAGGCTTGCTCTTCAACCACATCTCCGCTAGGTAGCTTCACAACTTTCAAGATCAAGAGGTCTTTTATCTGGTTGTAACAAGGCTAAGGGCGAGTGGCTATAAGAAATGAAGGATAAGGGAACACAAAGTCCATGGAAATCAATGAAGCAATTCTCTTGTAGAGATCTTAGACTTTTCACTTCTGAATGCTAGCTTACTCACTCTAAATACACAATGTACAACCACTAAATAAACTAAGTAATATACTTTTTTTTATTTTTTATTTTTTATTTTTTATAATTCACTCACCCCCATACTTATTCTTTTGTCACCTCACACTTTTGAAATTTTTTTTTCTTTGAAGCACTTGAACATAAAGTCTTTTTCTCTGGTTGCTTCACCAACTACCATGGAAGGGAAGGATAAAGTGTATAGGCTAGGTAGGAGTTTGTGGTGCTAATGAACAAAAAGGCTAAATAAATACAAAGGCTCAAAGTGGCAATCTAGTGGTAAATACTTTTGGGCACATGCTTCTTTGGCCATGATGGTTATTTATCCTAATGCCTCAATCCTTTCAATCCGGTTATGAGCTAACAAGTTGCCTTGAAGGGTATGAAGCAAGTTTTAGAGACCATAATTGCAAAATTGGCACACATGAAGAACAAGTAAATATGAAAAATGCATATTTATCAATAAGGCTCAAAATCTCACATATAGGTATGCAAGTCATACAAGTCTAGATAAGCTTTCCCTACTTACAATAAATTAGTTTGACATAAGGCTAGCACTCAAGCACACAATCACATGCCTCAATTAATTGCAAAATAAATCCTAAGACCTATAAACATGCTCTTTCTCATCCATGTCACAACATATTAAGTCCAACATTGCATCATTAGGGTTGGAAAAATACTAGGCATCACTACTTATTTACACTAAAAAAAATACAAACAAAGATATTTTTTTAAATAAAGGCACCGAGCCTTCACCCCCACACTTAAAATCAACATTGTCCTCAATGTTGTAACGTGAGCTCGAAAGCTAAAATCCATGTTGGATTTAGGCATGAGAGTGAAGTTCGAACGAAGAAACACACATTAAATATGAAAATGAAAATCTAAAAACGGAGAAAGGAAGCGAAAACCCCCTTTTGTAGAACCTCCATTGCTCACGACCTTTGGAGAAGTCCAATAAGGAACACCCTCCTCAAGGTACAAGGCCTTGACTTCATTCGTGAATGCTCAAGGTGTTCTTGAGAAGATCAACTTCTTGTGGCATTTAGGATGTCCTCAAGCAATGTGTCTCATCATAGAAGAAAGACGAATGTCCTCGAGCATGACCATGCTTCACCAAATCACCTCAACACAGCCAACACACTTCAAAATACCTATAGAATCCCCTCCATGAATGAAATGAAGCGTAGAGAAGTCCAACCAACCGAGTGAACAAAAACAGTGAGCGCAGTGAACTTTCAACAATGACCTTTTCTGAAATAAAGTTCTCTGCTGACCCTCAGTCACCAAAACAGAAATAAGTGAAGAACCAGAGGTGAAAAGAGGGTGAGACCAACTGCATCTAAAACTAGACTCATATACCCATAGTGTGGTAAAGTTTCACTGACAAATGATCTCTGAGTCAAAAATTATAGGTCTCCAGACTCACTGAACTGTTCTGCAGTTTCTGCTGTGTTCTGTTTCTGACCTCTGCCACTTGAAACACAATATCTGAAGCTAGGAAGATGCAAACCAAAAACTGTTTCACTGGCATACAGAGGACTCATGGGGCTACATCGATACAAAATTTTAGCTCCAATTTCTTTGATATGTAGAATCCGTGGCTCCTCAAATTCACTATACAATAGCAGTCTCTGTTCTGATCTCCATTCATTGACCACTACATAGCAACAGTTCCAGTGACTCAAAAAGGTTGAAATATTGACACAGAACAGAAGACATATTTTTAAGGCCTCCATAAAGTTTCAGCTCAAAATAGTCTGCATACAGGAATTTATGGCCTCCCAAAGTCAACTGAAATAATTCAGCATAAACTGCTAACTACCTCCATCATTCTTTCTTCGCACTTCTAATTCCAAACACCTCCCATTCCTCCCAAGAATGGCTAGAAAGCCTTATTCAAGCAAAGTGAACAAGTAGCGAACTACAACTACCAACAAAGTAGGCATCAAAAGTAATGCTAGGGTTGCCTCCCTAGCGAGCGCTTTGTTTAGGGACATCATTGCCGGTCCATAGCATTTGGATTACAAGGGAGCATCAAGGTAGAGAACCTCCTTATAAAAATCAAATTTGTTCTCATGATATGGTTTAAGCCGATGACCATTCACCTTGAAAGTACCCCCATCATCTAAATTTCTTACTTCAATAGCACCATGAGGGAAGACTTCCACTACTTCATAGGGTCCACTCCACCTTGACTTCAATTTACCAGGAAACAGATGAAGTCTAGAGTTGTAAAGGAGAACTTTTTGTTTAGGCTCAAAAGCCTTCTTCACCAATTTACGATCATGTAGCTCCTTTGTCTTCTCCTTAAACATTTGTGCACTCTCATAGGCTTCTTCCCGGAGCTCTTCTAACTCACAAAGATCAAGCTTCCTCTTCTCACCACTAGCTTCCAAGTCAAAATTCAAGAGTTTGATAGCCCACCATGCTTTGTACTCAAGTTCAACCGGAAGGTGGCAATTCTTTCCATAGCATAAGCGGAATGGAGACATGCCAATAGGGGTCTTATATGCGGTCCTATAGGCCCATAAAGCATCATCAAGCATAGTAGCCCAATTCTTCCTTGAAGTGTTGACCGTCTTTTCCAAAATCCTTTTAATCTCCCTATTTGAAACCTCCACTTGCCCAGATGTTTGTGGATGGTAAGGTGTAGAAACCTTATGCGTAACCCCGTATTTCCTCATCAAAACATCAAAAGTCCGGTTAATAAAATGTGTACCACCATCACTTATAATAATCCTAGGAGTCCCGAATCGAGTGAAAATGTGCTCTTTCAAGAACTTTGAGACGACCTTAGAATCATTCTTCCGTGTGGCTTTAGCTTCAACCCATTTCGAAACATAATCAACCGCAACTATGATGTATTCATTTCCATGGGATTTTGGAAACGGACCCATAAAGTCTATGCCCCAACAGTCAAAAATCTCGACCTCTGATATGTTAGTAAGCGGATTCCCGGTCCTCTGGCATCTATCACACTGAAGAACAAAAGTATGACAATCCCTAAATAATGTAGGCCAAAAGAAACCGGACTGAAGGATTTTGAAAGCTGTCCTCCTCCCACCAAAATGTCCACCACACAGAGATGAGTGGCACAATGAAATGATCTCTGGGGCCTCCCATTGAGGTATACAACGTCTAATCACTTGGTCCTTACCCATTTTCCACAAATAGGGGTCATCCCAAATATAAGACCGAGCATCACGAAGAAACTTCTTTCTAGCCTGTGCATCATAAGTATCCGGAATGAAAGTACCATTGCTTGCCCAATAGTTCACAAAATCCGCAAACCAAGGCATCTCAGTGTCAACATGAAACAAGTACTCATCCGGGAAATGCTCAATCAATGGAATATCAGGAGAGTCTCTACCATGCTCAAGTCTAGATAAATGATCTGCAACAAGGTTCTCTTTACCTGGCTTATCCTTGATCTCAATATCAAACTCCTGGAGTAATAACACCCACCGAATTAAACGAGGCTTGGCTTCCTTCTTACTCATTAAGTATCTCAAAGCTGCATGATCCGTATGAACAATCACCTTACTCCCAAGAAGATAACTCCGAAACTTCTCTAATGCAAAAACAATAGCAAGGAGCTCCTTCTCGGTAGTAGTGTAATGGACCTGGGCATCATTCAAAGACCGAGAAGCATAGTAAATCACATGAAGTGCACGCTCAATCCTCTGCCCCAAAACAGCACCCATTGCAAAGTCGGACGCATCACACATCAACTCGAATGGTCTAGTCCAATCAGGTGAAACCATGATGGGTGCTTGAGTCAACTTCTCCTTGAGAAGCTCAAAAGCCTGTAAACACTCGGAGGTAAACTCAAATGGCATATTCTTGCCTAGCAAGTCACACAAAGGCTTTGCAATCCGAGAGAAATCCGCAATAAAGCGTCTATAGAAGCCTGCATGCCCAAGAAAGCTCCTAACTCCTTTCACATTCTTCGGTGGTGGTAAACTAGAAATCAACTCAATCTTCGCCTTATCCACCTCAATGCCACGTGATGATACAACATGACCTAACACAATCCCCTCATCCACCATAAAGTGACACTTTTCCCAATTGAGGACCAAATTGGTCTCCTCACACCTCTCTAGAACAAGGGTCAAGTGTCGAAGACAATCATCAAATGAATCCCCATGAATCGAAAAATCATCCATAAAGATCTCCATAAAGCGCTCTGTCATGTCATGAAACAATGCCATCATGCACCGCTGAAAAGTAGCGGGTGCATTGCAAAGTCCAAATGGCATCCTCCTATATGCAAAAGTTCCAAATGGGCATGTGAAAGTAGTCTTCTCTTGGTCTTCCTTAGCAATGACAATCTGATTATACCCCGAATATCCATCTAGGAAACAATAGTGGCTATGACCGGCTAATCTCTCCAACATATGATCAATGAAAGGTAGTGGAAAGTGATCCTTCCTTGTCGCTCCATTAAGCTTTCTATAATCTATACAAACTCTCCATCCACTTTGAACTCGTTTCGGCACATCTTCACCCTTCTCATTTGTCACAACTGTAATTCCGCCCTTCTTAGAGACAACATGAACAGGCGAGACCCACTGCGAATCAGAAATTGGGAAAATGACTCCCACATCTAAAAGCTTAATGATCTCCTTCTTCACTACCTCCATCATAAGATCATTCACTCTCCTCTGAGGCTCACGTGTGGGCTTACACCCATCTTCCAAGTAAATGTGATGCTGACATTTGGATGGACTAATGCCTTTAATGTCGGCAATAGTCCAACCAATAGCTCTCTTATGCTCACGTAACACCCTTAGAAGCTTATCTTCCTCAATCATGCTGAACTTGGATGAGATAATAACCGGTAATGTGTCACCCTCTCCTAGAAATGCATATCTCAAAGTTGAAGGCAAAGGCTTTAACTCCAAATCCGGTGGTGTCTCATATGAAGAAGTAGGTGGTGAAGCAGACTGTGGCAATGGTAGAATAGGTGGGACTCGCCTAGGAACATATGGTCTCAGCACTTCCAATTGTGCAATAGCCTCAACATACTCTTTACTCTCAAACTCGGTCCCACCTTGAGCAATACAAGTCTCCAAGTAATCCTGGGATGAATGCTCAATAAAGTGCTTCCCAACAATCTCATCCATATCATCTATAACGTCAACACGGAAGCACTCATCAAGATGATACAATGGGCTCCTCATAGCATCAAAAATCTGAAACCCAATAGTAGTATCAAAGACCGTCATGGTGAGCAAACCCTTTTGAACATCAATCTTGACCCCGGCAGTCGCCATAAATGCTCTACCAAAAATGATAGGAAGCTCATCATCATCCTCATAAGAAGGGGTATCCATGTCAAGTACTACAAAATCGGTAGGCACATAAAGCTCCTCTACCTTCACAAGAACATCTTCTACCACTCCACGAGGGTATTTAATACTCCTATCCGCCATCTTCAACTTGATCTTCAAAGGCTTGATTGGCTCCAAGGACAAAGTCTTGTACAAATCATAGGGCATAAGGTTAATGCTAGCCCCCAAATCTAACAATGCCCGATCAAAACTTCGTGCCCCAATTGTACAAGGAATAGTAAAAGATCCGGGATCACTAAGCTTAGGAGGCAACCTTCTTTGAAGCACAGCCGACACTTGTTCACTCAAGTACACATCTTCATTCTCCACAAACTTCCTCTTATTTGTACACATGTCTTTCAAACACTTTGCATAGGCCGGCACTTGTTTAATGGCATCAAGAAGTGGAATGTTGATGTTAACGCTCTTGAATAGCTCAATGAACTCTTTCTTTTGAGTCTCCTTCCGCTTCTTTTGATCTTGAGTCTTCTTGACTTGTGGATATGGAAGTCTAGGCTCCGATGGGGTCAAATCAAGAGGTGGAGAAAAAGTGAGACTCCCCCTTGAACCCCTAAGGGTGGTAACCGTCCCACTAGGGTTCTTAGCCCTCAAGGCCTCGCCTAGTGTAGAATGGATCGGTCCACTCCTATCCCTAGAATCCGAAGGTGCATGAGAACAGTCTTCCTCCTTATTACTTCCCCCTTGATGAAGATCCCTATGCTCAGTAGATGGTGAAGTATCAATAGAAGTAGATGAAGAAGCTTCCCCCTTATTCCTCCCCCCCTGATGAAGATCCCTAGATGATGACACATGAGTAGTAGGACTAAAATGCACATGCTTAGGCGGTGCCGATGAAGTAGATTTTTGAGACCTTGAAATTTTAGATTGAGATAAAGTCTTCCTTCCTTGTGCACCTCCGGGAAGTACATTTTCTTCCTCCCCGGCTTCCTTATCCACCCCCTTATTTCTTCCTGTTGTATACAAAGTCACAACTCCCAATCCATTTCCCGGGGGTACATTTTCTTCCCCCCGGTTCCCATCCTCCTTTGAAACAAAAGTATGATGCATACGCACATTATCATTAACAACATGGCCAAGAGGTACATTTTCTTCCCCCTTAGCCCCATATGAATGCAACATGTCATCATCACTATCAATGTAATCCTCAACTAACACATGATCATTAATATTAGAATATGGAGGTGAAGAGTGTAAATCATGCATAGGAGTGGGAACATGTGTATTATGAGAGTATGATATGGGAGAAGTAGGAGCATGCATGTTATCATCATACACAATCAAATGCTCCTTAGAAGATTTAGGCATGCGTACCATATTGTCATAAACCTTCCCACTCCGAAGTGTAGTGATAGCCTTTGCGTGCTCATGTTTCGGATTTGGATCTGGTTGTGTAGGCAAGGTACCATGTGGATGTGCTCCAAGCTCTTTAGCTAATTGGCTCATTTGAATCTCAAGCTTCCCAACACTTTGTTGAAGTGTGCTTTGACCTTGAGCAAGAATATTAAGAGTTTGCTCATGCTTCGCTTGGCTTTGAGCTAGGATGGCTAGAATGTCATCAACTTGAGGCTGCTTTGGTTCCAGCGGTGCTTGCCTATTTGGAAAGCCGGGAGGAGCATTTTGTGTGGAATTTGCTCCTCCAAATGAGTGAGAACTTTGGCCAAACCCTTGAGTGTCATGTGAAACTCCTCCATAAGCATTTGTAGCACTGAAAGATGGCCCTTGACCTTGAGAATTGTGAGCAGGAGCTAGCTGCCCAAATTGATTTATTGCACCAAAATGTGTGTTTCCATGCCCACGGGGACTAAATGAAGAAGCATTTGGACCTTGATTCCCTCCATATGAATGAGAACCACTTTGGTGTGCATTTGAGGGCCCTCCACTCTCTCCCCATGAGAAATTAGGGTGATTCCTCCAACCCGGATTATATGCATTGGAATAAGGAGCATTTCTTGGAGGCCTTTGAAAAGAATTGATCGCTCTAGCTTGCTCCTCAACAAATTCCGGAAATTGGGAGGCCAAATGACATTCTTGAGTTAAATGTTGAGGGGACTCACATATCAAGCAACCATGAGAAGAGGTAACAACACTTTTGACATGCGACAAAGATGCATTACCCTTTTGCGCTTCAAGAAGCATCTCAAGTTTCTTATCTAACTTCGCTTCAAGTTTCTCAAGCTTGGAGGTCATAATTCTATCATCTTTCTCAACATGGGAGACATCGTACACTCCTCTACCACCAAGCTCCAAAGGATCCCCACGGCCTCTAGCACCATATCCATGTGATTCTCGGCCTCTAGATATGGGTGGCTCTTCTCTTCCTCCTCGTCTTCTATGGTGATTATCCCATTGTCCCGATTGTGTTGCTAACTCCTCACAAATGTCCCATGCAGCATTAGGGCCTTTCTTAAGGAAATTACCGCCGGAGGCATTGTCCAACCTTCTTCTATCATCAATAATCAAACCATTGTAGAAGGACTCACATAGTAGCCACTTAGTAAGTCCATGGTGAGGGCAACCAATCTCAATGTCCTTGAAGCGCTCCCATGCTTCATAGAAAGTCTCACTATCCTCTTGGTAGAACTTTGTCAAACTATCTCGCATATAAGTAGTTCGGTCATGTGGGTAGTATGCATTCAAAAAGACCCCTTGCATATCCGCCCAAGAGGTAATGGATCTCGATTTGAGCTTATGGAACCATGTGCGTGCTTGATCCTTCAAGGAAAAAGGGAATAACCGAAGCTTTAAGCCCTCCAAAGTTAATCCACCCAAGTGCATAGTCGAACATATGGCATCAAACTCAATGATGTGATCATAAGGTCTCTCATTAGTCATGCCATGGAAAGTAGGTAGAATAGACAACATGTTCGGCTTGATCTCAAAATTGACATTTGGATTAGGAAGCACAATGCAAGATGGAGAATTCACAATGCTAGGACAAGAATAGTGACTCAATGGGAGCTCTTCTTCATCTCTTGGTACTTGATCCCCCATATCTTCTACTCGAATAGGAAACCTAGAAGGTGCTTGTGAGCAATGTCTTGGTCTCCTAACTCTCTTAGTTGGTCTTCTTCTAGGTAGACTAGGCAACACTCTACCACTTCTCAAATTGATAGGTAGCAAAGTATTGTTCATACACCTACAAAAATCCAATAAGAAATTAAGTAACACAATAGTCAAATATAATCAAGATAACAACCACGAAAGAAGAAATAATCTACCAAAACGAAACAAAAGTGAAAATTAAAATGAAAACCAAACTACCAAACTAAGAGAGAAGAAACAAAAATAAAAATAAAAGTGTGCTAAAAGTGGCCTAAAATACCAATTACCAAGGGATTAAGATCCAAAGACCCTAATCCCCGGCAACGGCGCCATTGACTTGAATCATAAACTCGCAAGCGTACGAATCGTGTCAAGTAAAGGAGTTATTTAGACCTTAGTTATCGTACCACGAGGATTAGGTTGGACCTAACCAAGGTAATCGGCTTAGGAGTACTAAAAGACACACAAGAAAAATAAAATAAAGACAAAGAAAATTATAAACAAACACTCAAGGCACCAAGCCTTGGTAATGCTCGGCCTAGCTCGCACTAAGCCTAATCAAGACCACTAACTTGTAACCTCCAGGGTGATTATACACAAATGAGTCGAATGTTGAAAAGAAGTTGAATTGGGGATTAGCTAAATTAATACAAACTACAAAGAAAACTAAACAACTAACTAACAAGCTAGAAAATAAATTTGGTTTTTCAAATCAACGGGGACATGGGAGTGTCGGGTGATCCACACTAACCCTCTTGTAAATATTGACGCCAATCTCATAAATGCATGCATTCTCTAATGTGTCAAGTCTCGTATCTAATACCGGTTAAGGCTACTAGACCAATTATCCTTACGGTGTATCGATTATGCCGGTTAAGGCCACAATCAACTCTCTAATTTAGGCACTACGCCGGTTAAGGCCGTAATATCTAGATTATAGGCATAGAATGCAAGATAATAGAGACCCAAGCAAGCTTAGCTACAATTAAGCTAGCTAATGGTTACCATGTTTAAATCCTAGATGCCACAAGATTAACAAGTAGTCAACTCATTAATCTACTCACACAATTGCCCACAACATAATTTCAAAGGGTGACTAAGCCTAGAAATATGCTTCTAAGGACCAATAAATTTGGATTCAAAGCATACACAATGGAAATTGCATATATTAAAATTAAAGCATCAATATCATTACAAGATGAGTTAGGGCTTCACAACCCTAACTCCCAAAATCAAACTACTCACTACCCATTAACAAGTACATCATCAAATACATAAGAAATTGAGAGAAGGGTTAGAGAAAAGAGGAACACAAGTTAGATTCACAAATTGCTATAAGCAATCATGAATCCACTTGATATTAAGTCTCCTCTCTTTACCAAAATCAAAATCCTTTGAGTTGGTGAAGCTTTGATGAGGTTGGTGAGAGCTCCTTCTTAATCTCTTTCGAAGATGATGATGGCCTTGAGGTGAATGGTGTTGAGATGAAAATGGAAGTATGAAAATTGGGAGAGACAGTTGAAAATGAGATGAAGTGGTGCGGCTGTGTTTGTGCGTCTCTCTCCTTCTCTTTCTTTCTGCTCTGCCCCTTTCTTTCTGCTCTCCTTTTCTTTCTGCTCTGCCTTTTCTTTCTGCTCTGCCCCTCTCTCCAGAGAATAATGAATGAATGTTCCGTGTCTAAAAGGAATATATATAGCTCAAGGGAGAGAGGATCAGCTGCTCTCTACAGAGAGAGGAGAGATGGTTTGATGGTGATGTGTCAAGCCATCATTGGCTCAAGTTGTGCACCACATGAGATGAAGAACATGGCTGCACGTTCTTGAGCTTAATTAGGCTATTAAGCTTAATTGTACAATCAACCACTTAAACTTAATTTGAATAATTGAGATCTCCACAGTTTCGTTCTTTTGCTTAAAACTCCAATTTGCTCAACTCCCACGCGTCTTTTCTTCTCAATTCCGCAACTCCGCTTATTTTCTACAAAATAAACAAAATAAGATTAACTATATCGTAAATAACTCGAATATTAGCTTAGTTCATATGTTTGGAATGTAATTAAGTGTATTAAAATACACGTAATCACCCGTCCCGTCCCGTGTAAAAATATAGACTAATCTAAGTCATCGGTTTTTTAGATGTTTTGATCTCAACTAGAGGTGGCAAAAGGGCCGGCCCAGGCAGGCCCCCCTAATCGAGTTTCGGGCCGGCCCATGACAGACCACTTCTTAACGGGCTCAGGCCGGCCCCGCCCATTTACTCAATTGTAAAGCCCAGCCTGACCCATGGCCCAAGCCCATAATGTGGTGGGCCGTGTCGGGCCCGTTTCGTGTCGAAAATTGAAAATGGACTAGGTGAATGTCTTATACCACCACTTCTATTCTCATAATCTCAACTTTTAATTATACATGATGCGATTACAAACCAAAACTAATTCACACAATCTATCGATCATTTTTTTTCTTTGTCAACAAACTAAAGAAATAAGTGAAAAATGCTTATTGTTCATATTTAATAAATTTTTTGGCGAAAACTTCTTATGAGTTTAGGAGAATCTAAATTCATACTCAAATAAATAATTATTAATATATAAGTATGTTGTTCACACTCAAAATTAAGTTTATTATTTATAAATATGTTATCTTCATATTAGAAATGGAAAAAAATCATATTTTATAATGGACCAGGTCGTGGGCCTCAAATTATCGTGCTTAGGCCGAGCTGGGCTTATAAAGGGCTTGGGCCGTCGGGCAGCTTTTAAACGTGTCGTGCTCGTGCCGTGCCCATGCTTAGCAGCCCGATTGCCACCTCTATTCTCAATTTTACATTTTTGAACCCTAATACTAACTCATCTCATTATGGCTGCAGTCTTTCACTCTATGTCTTTCAGTTTCATCGCCAATCCAGCCAAAAAGGGAAATCTCAACCCTATACTTCTAAAAGGGAAATCACTCTCAACCCTCCTTAATCCAGCCAAACCTCAATCAATGATGCTTGAAATCCCAATCCAGCCAAACCACCTCGGCCAGTCCTCCACCTCCTCAGCTAGTCCTCCTTGAACTCCTCCACCGCCTCTGCTAACCTCACTGCCCGCCTCCTCCTCACCTCAGTGCTCGCCTCCTCCTCCCTCATGCTGCTAAGGTGTGTATGTGCTACTTTGGAACTAGTTTATCTTGATAGCTGGGGTTTAATACTGTAATTTTATTGATCTCATATGTACTACTCTGGACATATAAAGAAACTAACCATCAGATAATTTCCTGTAACTATCATCGATAAAAATCAAGAATCTAAGCAAGGTGCAAGGTAACAAACCATGTCCTGTAACGTTGTTTACTCTTCCCATGAATTTTATAGGTGTTGAGTAAAGGTGAGCTACAGGTAACTAGTTGTTGCTACTGCATATGTGATTATCTATAGATTCATGTGATTATATATTGTGTTTACTAAAAGTATTATTCTGCTTACCATGATCATGAATTAGTTAGTCTATGATTATATAAAACTGATATGATGTTAAAGATAACAAGTCAAAATTTGATGTATTGGATGTGGTTAATCTATCATAGAATAAATGATTATCTACATGTGTGTATTGGATGTGGTTACTGCATCTGTGGATGTGGTTAATGTGTCACGTCCCGACCCATAATTTTTACCTTTATTACTAGCATAATGGTAATAAGAATTTTACCGTGTTCGTCATTAAGTGGATAATTTAATTGATCCCCAGAGAGGTTGTAGGGGACAATTATTTCCTAGGATTATTCAAAGGAAGAAATTGTGACGACGGTAAAAATGATAATTTTTGCTAGTAAAAGGTAATTTTATTGGGGTATTATTTTTGGGGTGTTAAAGTTTTGGTTTGGGTATATTAGAGAACTTGGACCCGGATCGGGCCAAGCCCAATTTTTTTCTTCTTCTTCTTTTCTTTCCGCGCGCCCCGCCCCCTCTCTCTTCCCCGACCAGTTTCTGCCCGGAATTTTGCCCAAGCCCGATTGCCGCCGTCTGGCCATAGGCGCTCCGGTCCCGATCGAACGGTCTTCGTCCCAGCTTCAATTCAAGACCGGTGGCAGCCTCTCTAGCGCCGCCATGAGGGAGAAAAAGCCGCCGAAAGGTTTGACTGCCGGAAAGGTTTTCTCGCCGGAACTCCTTCCTCCCGCTGCCATAGCCGGCGATCCTTGGCTAAAAAGAAAGTCCTCCTTCCATGCTTTAATCCCTCCAAAGGGCTCGCTCCATCTCGAGCTAGGTAAGGAGAAATCGGTATTTGAAATTCTAGGGCTTTTATGTGTGTTTTCGTTCGATTGGCATGGTTAGGCTTAGAATTGGAGTTTGTGATAGTTAGGAATGTTATAGAGGAGGTTGAGAGGAAGATTCTGCTAAATTTTGGTGAGCATCGGAGGTCGCCGGAGTTGTCGCCGGCCGCCGCTGCCGGCGGAGCCGCAGAGAAAATGTTTTTGGTGGAGAAAAATGTGAGGAGTTTAATGGAATAAGTTTTAAAATTTTTGGAAGAGTTTTGGATAGGTTTGAGAATTGTTGAAGTTTGGTATTTTTGGCGGATTATTAATTAAGTTAGAATCCAGTCATTGGATTTTATTTGGTGGAAGGTGATATTGAGGATGTCGGTAAAATTTGTGGAGTTTTGAGATTAGCAATGGATTCAAGATTTTGGAGTGTTAGGCTTGGTTGAGCGTGTGAAACATATTTATTTATGCATGTTTTGCTGTAAGCGTCGGTGTTTTATTTATTTGGAACATGACGTGAAGATGCTCGAGCGGAAGAGACCTCCGACCGACATCAGGCTTAGGCCTAACCTGTGAGTAGACCTTTGTTTTAATTAATGTGTTCAAAATGTTTTATTGTTTTGAATGATTTTTTGTTGTTGGATATTTCTCGAAATTGAGAATTTCAGTGATTATACTCTTATATGAGAATAATATGTATATGATTAAATGCTAACTAGCTATAAGTGATTTCCCTCCATACCGAGGTACAATTCCGGTATGAGGTGACCTGAGTGTTAAACGCGAGCGTCGTAGCCCTATGCGATTTTCTATTTTCGTATTCATTCATAGATTTCGTACAAGGAGTAAGCACGTATATATACCATTTGGGCGCTTCCCCCAGCCTGATGTACAATTCCAGTGTGGGGTGACGTGAGCGTTAGACGCAAGCGTAATAGCTTTGTATGGTATCTATTTTTTGAGTTGTTCATAGATATCGTACAAAGAGTTAGGCGAGTGTACATACATACTAAAATATATAATATTCTAGCCTGAGAGGCAATTTCTTAAAGTTTGGGAGTCTAGCCAGGCTGGACCCCAGTTCAGAATCTTTCCAGTAGAGCTTTTATTTTTGACGCTGATGAAGCGTTTTTTTTTAAAACATTTTTGGGAAAATATTTATTTGTTGTCGGAATCGTTTTGTCCACTCACTCTGACGTGTTGAATATTTTTCCCTGGGCTCTTAGTTTTTAAAAATGCATAGTTTGCAGAGTTCGCATGAGGTCTAGCAGGAGACGTCGAGACATAATCACTCATCTATCCGCTATATTTCGCCAGTATGTTACCTGTTTAATCTATTAGGGGTTTGTTAGCTTCCGCTGTGTATTATTTTATTTTTAGTAGCTCTGAATACTGTTGGAATTCTCCTGTATTATTTTCTGGCTACTTTTGGGTTGTAGCTGATGATTTATTTTGGAGTAAAAAGCGCCAGTATGTTACCTGTTTAATCTACTAGGGGTTTGTTAGCTTCCACTGTGTATTATTTTATTTTTAGTAGATCTGAATGCTGTTGGAATTCTCGTGTATTATTTTCTGGCTACTTTTGAGTTGTAGCTGAGGATTTATTTTGGAGTAAAAAGGTGGTTCTTAAATTCTTATAAGTTAGGGTTGTCCATTTTTGAGGGAGGTTTGCCGAGTCTTCGGTAAATTTTCCTTGGAGGTGGTCCCGTAGGACTCATCTCGAGTTTCGGGGTGAAATTCGGGGCGGGTCTTGACATAATGTTTCAAAATTTGATGTTTTGGATGTGGTTATTGCATATGTGATTATCTATGTGTGTATTCAAAGAAGCTTCATTTTTTTGCTTGATTATTTATAAAGTTGAATAAGTTTATTGTGAATGGTTGAATGCAGGGAGAATTACTCGAAAACTATGGCGAGAGGAAAGAAAGTAATTGTGCAACCCAACCGTTTTGCTTCTGGTCTTCAACTGTTGAACCAACAATTAAAAACACAGAGTTTTATTACGATGTTGAGCGAGGTATGAATTTTGATGTGTTTATACTTTTTGGTTATTTTCAAATGCATGGACTATCAGATTCACTATTTTCTTGTTTTCTTTTGAACTTTATGATGTGTGAACTTGAGTAATTGTGGATTATTGATGTTACTTTAGTTTAATTGTAGTTATGAATTATGGATTCAGATGATGCGGTCTTTATATATTGTAGGAATATATTAGTACGTATCATTATCAGGTAATAATATTGAGGTGGGATGGCGGGATTGGGCTCGTCCCGTCCCGGTCTCGTCTGGGACGGGACTTGCTTGAGATCAAATCTTAAAAACGTAAGGTCTGTCCCGATCTCATCCCGTGTGCAATGTTCAGAACTGGCCATGGGATGACCTTAATCCCGTCTCATCTCGTCCCATACCCACTCTAGATTTTTGTAGTTTCTTTGTAATTTTAATGCTTAGAGTTTTCCTAGTCACTTAGCTTGTTTTTTTCCTCTTATATATAAGTGAGCACTGATTTGTAAATATTGTGCTAGCATACCACGTACGTGATTTCCCTTAGAGTGGCAATGTAAGGTATGTATATGTGTCAATTTTACTTGAGATGAAATGAAATGTTGATTTTCATGATTTAAAAACCAAAGTCTGTTCTCTTAATAGTAGTATAGATAATGATAATACGAAGAAATATCGTCATTTATCGTGACAAACAAAATCATCGTGAAAAGTTAATTAAATATGAGATTAATTACAAAAAACCACCCGAACTATGTTGTTATTTTTATTTTCATACCTAACTATAAAAAACTTGCATTTTCATACTCGAAGTTTCATTCTGTTAGCATTTTGATATCCTGACCACTAACACAGTTAAATTTTGATGACATTTTCGTCATTTCAATAAATGTATTTTTTATATTTACTTTAACAAAATAATTTATTTTTTGAGGTTATCAAATACAAATAGAACAATTTACTTTAGCAAAAATATTCAAAAAAAAAAATTCTAAAATTAAATATTAATTTATTTTTGCAAAAATATTTTAATTTATTTTATTTTGTTTTGCTTAACAAGTAACTCTAAAAATATATATACATAGAAGAGTTATACTAACTTTTATTATTATTGTTGCAAAAATAAATATTTAATTTTAGAATTTTTTAAAATATTTTTGCTAAAGTAAATTGTTTTATTTGTATTTGATAACCTCACAAAATAAATTATTTTGTTAAAGTAAATGTAAAAAATGATATATTTATTGAAATGACAAAAATACCCTTAAAATTTAACGATGTTAGTGGTCAGGATATCAAAATCCTACAGAATGAAACTTCGGATATGAAAATGCATGTTTTTGATAGTTTGATATGAAAATGAAAATATCATCATAGTTTGAGTAGTGTTTTGTAATTAATCTTTAAATATGAGAGAAAAAATGCGAACTTTTGCAAATAAAATTCTTATTTTTAAGATGTGTAGCCATTCTAATGTACACAATAAAGTAGGATAGTAGTCTGCTAGCCGCTAAAAATCTACTAAAAACAACTACTCCACAGTGATCAACAATGTTCAAACATTGTCACCACCATCACCGTACTCCACCAATTGAGAAGGTACTTGTAAAATAAGAAAGATACGCGAAAGTAATCTTTCAAACATCACAATGTCTAATACAATTATAAAAAAAATCTAATTTTAAGTCAGTAATCAACAATGTTTAGACTTCAAACACTGTCATCACCATCGCCAGCGTCACCACTCCACCAATTAAGAAGGGTATTGTAAAAGAAGAAAGACACGGGAAAGTAATTTTTCAAATATCAAAATATCTAATACAATTAAAAAAATCTAATTTTAAGTCCGTAAATCTCGGTAAATTAAGTGAATTACTTTTCTAATACATTACATGAAAATTCATAAGCGGAAAAATTAATTACGTACCAACTTTAAAATCTAGGAAAAAAAGTCCAAACCGTATCTGACCTTTTAACGAAGCAAAGCTTTGGTATCCCATCTTTCAAAAACTTCAAAACGGTATCTCACCTTTTAACCCCGACATAAGATCGGTATCTGGGGCTAACGGGAGAGGTTGGCTCCGTTACGGAAACATATTAAATTCAAATTGTAAAGGGTATTTTTGTCTAATCACCTAATAACCTTCAACCCATCTTAACTCTATCATCTTTCCCTTATTCTCCATCTGCCTCCAACTCTCTCTCTCTCTCTCTAGAACGACTCTCTCTCTCTCTACACGAAAGAGAACAAATATAGGTATGCGACCATCTCCTAGGCAAGTTACTGTTGAGCTCTTTGAATGATAAGCGAGTGAGATGGTAATATATTGAGCATGATGGCATTCAAGCATGGCCTTCCACATCCTGGTCTATCTGCACAGCATGTCTACAATATTGGTCAAGGGATGATGAAGGAACTCATTCAACTGTATGCATCTTTTCTATCTTTCATCTGCTAAAGTAATGTAGTTTCTTGTTGGTTGCATATTTGCGCACACAAAACAGATGTGATTATTGTAACTGCAAATTGTAATGCATGCTTATGTATCTGCAGCCACCAACAAGCCAAAATGTTCCTAGTGCTGGAGAAGTGGTGTATGTCGCTCAGGAAGTAGTCATGACCATGTTATCCAAGGGATATGTGCTGGGAAAAGATGCATTAGCCCAGGCGAAATCATTTGACGAGTCTCATCAATATTCAGCGACTGCAGCAGCCAGGGTTGCTGAGCTGAGCTGAGTGAGAGACTTGGTCTCACTGATAAGTTCTGTGCAGGTGTAGAAGCTGTTAAATCTGTGGATGAGCGGTACCATGTATCAGAGCTCCACAAATCCGCGATATCAAAGACTGGAAGGAAAGCCGCAGAAGCTGCAAACGTGGTGGTAAACAGCAGCTACTTTTCTAAAGGATCCCTTTTGCTCTAAACCAAGCTGCTAAAGCTACAGTTGATTTGGGTGGTCGTGGTGGCACGCAATAATGTGTCATTCAGTACAATTCATATCTCATGTAACATTGTAATTAGGCCGCAGTTTGATACTTTCCGACTTTGGTATATATGTCACAATCTGGTTAACATAAAGCGCACAAGGATTGAAGTTGAAGAGAACAGGGCTAAATCTAACTGTTTCTATATGAAATATTTGTTCATATACTCGACTGGAAAACAATGAGTATAATTTACTTCGCAACATACCACACTCCTAAGACTTTTATATGTTATCAAACTGAAATATCACATCTGAATTTCTGGAAGATCAGAGCTTCCTAACTTAGACGTCACCAGGAAACTTCGAACTAGGAAGAGTCACCAGAACGTAAATTTGACTCCACCGTTCCTCTGTGTCGGTGAGCTCAACTGTTGGAGGAGATTGAATGCTTTGGACTAAGCTTTGCAAACTGGATTAACAGCCTTACTTCATATGTAGAAGCTCTGAATGGTTGGCTGCAACACTGCATTATGCAACCTCAGGAGTGTTCCAAAGGCAGAAGGGCATTCTCTCCTTGTCGTGCTTTGGCCCCACCTATATTTGTTCTCTTTCGTGTAGAGAGCGAGAGAGTCGTTCTAGAGAGAGAGAGAGAGAGAGAGAGTTAGAGGCAGATGGAGAATAAGGGAAAGATGATAGAGTTAAGGTGGGTTGAGGGTTATTAGGTGATTAGACAAAAATACCCTTTACAATTTGAATTTAATATGTTTCCGTAACGGAGCCAACCTCTCCCGTTAGCCCCAGATACCGATCTTATGTCGGGGTTAAAAGGTGAGATACCGTTTTGAAGTTTTTGAAAGATGGGATACCAAAGCTTTGCTTCGTTAAAAGGTCAGATACGGTTTGGACTTTTTTTCCTAAAATCTATTCAATATATCCAATGGTGTATTATTCCACACAAATATTGCCACGTAATAAAGTAAACATCAAAAACTACTGTATATTACCCTCTATTGGCAAAGCTATTATCTCCCAACCACACCACACCTCAAACTAGACAGCAGCTATGTCAGCTCCTGCAGAGAACGAGGCCTCCATCAAGCAAGAGAACGGCCCCTCCGGCACCGTCCAAGAAAAGCCGAAGAAGATCGTGGTACGGACCGGAGACGGCGAGGTCTTTGAGTTGAAGGAAGAGGTGGCAATGGAGATGGAAACCATCAAGACCTTCTTCATGGAGGACAACATTTCTTATGAGACGGTGATGCCCTTAACCAACGTGGACAGCTGGGAGTTGGTCAAGGTTATAGAGTACTGCAGCAAGTATGTGGAACTCAAAAACAAGCAGGAAAACTTCCACAAGGAACTCAAGGCCTTCCAGGACGAGTTCGTCAAGAGCATGAGCCCTAAGACATTACTGTCTCTCTCCAACGTGGCCAATTACTTGGAAATCAAATATTTCCTTGACTTCATCTGTCAGGCCATTGCGGATCATATTAAGAATAAGGATGTTGAATATGTGAGGGAGCTCTTTGGAGTGGAGAATGACTTCACTGAGGAGGAGATGGCTAAGGCAGAGGCTCCTTGGGCTCATGAAAACCTTGATAAGGATCTGTATTAAAGGTCAATTAATTTTCGTTGTTGTCAATAAAAGAATCACAGAGTTGAATCCTCAGAGGTTTTCCGATTTGTGCTAAATTATCTGTTTGAAATAAATTAAGAATTTTCCATTTTGAATCATCATGTCTTTAATACAGTTGGTAATGCAAAACCGTCAGTGATGCCTTGTTGAGAAATTAGTGATTTTGAACATCCTTTCTGCCTTCTCTTTTCCCTTTTTCTTCGTTTAGCTTTCAATCGGGTGAATACAATGTCGATTGTGACTAACGTGTGAGTTAGGCTCAGATCCCAGTCATCGATCTCACATCTACCTATACTTTTTTACTAAATGGTTTTGATATCTTAATTTACAGGTTAATACTTTCTTTTTAAAGCTACCACTATTGTGCTGTGAAAATAATCTATTGTGAACTAAAATAGTTTTATGTTTGGTAAATATTATATATTTTTAAAAGTGTTGTCATAACATAAATAATTACAATACATTTCTATGTATTTAATGACAACAACTTCCAAAAGCAATATATGTTGTTTCCATAATCTGCTTGTGACTTGTAACTTACTTTTTTTTTGTTAAAAAAAAATTGTTTTCTCTTTTATTTACCAAACACTGTAAAATGTTTTATAAAAAATATCTAAAATTTTAGATTAAAGCTGATTCTTTTAAAAGAAATGCAATCACAAACGGGCCGGGCTTTAGTCATGACTTGCTAGCTAGCTACAAGAGACCATAATATAAACCATAAACGTAGTTCGAAATATTAAAATAGATGTTCAATCTTTTATCCTTGAGCTAGATTTAGTAGAGTTTGATAACACTAGGAGGAAAGATAGAAAGTTATCTCCAAAATTGATTGCAATTCGATAGGGTTATTTTCCTTCTATAATATCATACCAATTAAATGTCTCCAACCACACTTTTTTTTAGAAAACTCCAATCACACACTTGAATTAGTGTAAGTTACAAAGGGTAGAGCCTTGATGTGGAACCTCCATAACTAGATTCGAATCTCGCTGATGCTAATTAGAGTTAAATCTCAATTTATTCTTGATGGCTAGAGGGGAGGAAGCGTTCTGATATGACCTCTCACCCAGAAAACATTTAAAGATATCGATGTTGATACTTTAAAGAAACTGATATTGGAATAAGCTTGTATTCTTATTATAGAATGCAATTGCATTGGTATATATATACACAAACCCAGACGGGTGAAACCCTAGCCCTAGCTGTACAAGGTAACTACAATCCCTGGAAGTAAGGGATTACAATTAGATTACAACTCTACCAACTTAAGTATCAAGGCACCGTAGGATCCTTTCCTTTAATACTCCCCCTCAAGTTGGAATGTAGGTTGATTACACCCAACTTGTGAAGTAGTGTGCTGAAGTGAGCTGACCCGAGCGGCTTAGTGAATAAATCCGCTGGCTGCTCTTTCGTTCCAATGTGCATAGTCTTGAGTAAACCTCTTTGGATCTTCTCACGAACCACATGGCAATCAATCTCGATGTGCTTAGTTCGTTCATGAAAAACTGGGTTGTTTGCAATGTGCAGTGCAGCTTGGTTGTCGCAAAACATTCTGATCGGATTGAGTTGCTTCACTCTCAAGTCATTAAGTAAGCTCTTGAGCCAAGTAACCTCACAGCTTGTTGTTGCCATGGAGCGGTACTCAGCTTCAGCGCTGGATCTAGCAACAGTGCTCTGCTTCTTAGTCTTCCAAGAAACTGGTGCATCTCCTAACAACACACAATAACCAGTGATGGAACGTCTTGTATCTTTGCAACGTGCCCAGTCTGCATCACAATAAGCAGTGAGTTCAATGCTTCCTGTAGATGGAAGAAGAATACCCTGACCTGGTGCCTTCTTGATGTAACGAAGCACCTGATGAGCTGCTGCTAGATGAGGCTGCCGTGGCTTTTCCATAAACTGGCTCAGGATGTGCACGGCATAGGCTAAGTCTGGCCGCGTGATGGTCAAATATATTAACCTGCCTACAAGACGTCGATATTGTGAAGGATCAATGAGCAGCTCCCCTCCTTCTTGAGTCAATGAGATATTTTGATCAACTGGAAACGAGGAAGGTTTTGCACCAAGAAAACCAGTGTCCTCTAGTATCTCCAATGCATATTTCCTCTGGCAAAGTGCTATCCCTTTTCTTGAACGAGCCACTTCTATGCCGAGGAAGTACTTAAGTTCTCCAAGGTCCTTGAGCTTAAAACGGTGTGAAAGAAACAGTTTTATAGCTGTGATTTCTTCCAAACTGTTGCCTGCCAAGATTACATCATCAACATACACAAGTAACACGGTGAGCTTTCCAGAATGAGCCTTGACAAATAAGGAATAGTCAGACCATGATTGAGTGAACCCTGCTGCCTTGAGTGCCATAGAGAGTTTGATGAACCACTGCCTACTAGCTTGCTTCAAGCCGTAGAGGCTTTTATGTAACCGGCAAACTCTAGTCTCCCCCTTTCCTCCAAAGCCAGGAGGAAGTTTCATGTATACTTCTTCAGTGAGGTCGCCATGGAGGAAAGCATTGTTCACGTCAAGTTGATGAAGATACCAGCCTTTGAGAGAGGCGAGGCCAAGAAGGACTCGAACGGTGGTGAGCTTAGCAACCGGTGCAAATGTCTCACGATAATCCACTCCTTCGACTTGACTGTATCCTTTGGCAACGAGTCTTGCTTTGTATCTTTCAACACTGCCATCAGCTTTAAGCTTGATTTTATAGACCCACTTGCATCCAATAGGGCGTTTATGAGGAGGTAATGGTACGAGACTCCATGTGTGATTGCTTTGAAGCGCATCTATTTCTTTGCGCATGGCATCTCGCCATTCTGGAACTTGAACAGCCTGTTGGTAAGAGGTAGGTTCTTTGTGGACAGAGAGGTTAGCAGTAAAGACTCGATGTGGAGAGGAAAGACGATGGTAAGACAAAACAGTAGAAAGGGAGTGAGGAGTACCTTGATCCATGGAAGATGATGAAGGGGACCGAGAGGGAAGTGCTGCCTCAACGTGGAAATCCTGCAAGTATGTTGGTGTCCTAGTTTGCCGAGAAGAGCGTCTAGGCTGTGGAGCAGGATTGGGAATGACTGCTGGAACAGGATTTTGTATTTCGGTATCTTGGGAGGTTGGATCATGAGGTGGTGTGTCGGGTACAGTAGGAATTGGTGGATCAATGGTTGGTGTTTGCAGCGGAAGAGTGGGAGAAGGACTATCCAAGATATCTACTGTATCCGAAACCCTAGGAGTGACGGGATCATCACTATTCCTGGGTGAACTAGGAAACTCAATGTCAGTAATAACCCTAGGCTCACCCGAACCCCTAGGTGGATTTTCATGTTCACTCGCAACCCAAGTTTGGTAAGGAAATTCGGTTTCATAGAATGTTACATCCCGGGAAACAAAGACCCGTTCGCTTTCAAGGTCATACACTCGGTATCCCTTTTGCCCTTGTGGATAGCCTAGGAATATGCAGGTAGTTGCTCTAGGATCAAACTTGTCTGGCTTAGATGGGTGTGTAGAAGGAAAACACATGCATCCGAAAACTCTTAAATGTGAGTAGCTTGGAGATTTATGAAATAGCCTTTCGAAAGGAGTTTGACCTGAAAGCAAAGGTGTAGGAGTGCGATTTATGAGGTATGCAGATGTGAGAATGGCATCCCCCCAAAACATTTTTGGTAGTTTGGCTTGGAAAAGAAGAGCCCGAGCTACATTGAGTAAGTGACGATGCTTGCGTTCAGCAACACCATTTTGTTGTGGTGTGTTGACGCAGCTTGTCTGATGAATGATCCCATTTGAAGAATAGAAATCTACCATTTTGAATTCGGGACCGTTATCACTACGCACAATTTTAACCTTTTTGCCAAACTGATTTTCGACAAGTTTAATGAAATCAATGAGAAGCTGGCGAGCTTCAGACTTTTGTACCATCAAGTAGACCCAGGTGGACCTAGTGTAATCATCTACAATGGTCAGAAAATACTTTGCTCCAGAAATTGAAGGTTCATGATATCCTCCCCAAATATCAACATGGATTAAAACAAAAGGTGACTCACTTGAAATAAAACTTGATGGAAAAGGGTTCCTGGTTTGTTTAGCCAAGGGACAAACTACACACTTGTTTGAATCACAAGTTTTGCTTGAAATAAAAGGAAATAAAGAAGAGACTCTACTGGAAGGGTGACCGAGCCGTTGATGCCATAGATCACTCGAAATGTTGCTAACAGCATTGCATGTTCCTTGCTTGGTTTGGTTGAGGCAGTATAGTCCGTCCCTCTCATGGCCCGTCCCAATCATCTTCCCGGATCGAAGGTCCTGTACAAAACAAACCTGTTTGAGAAAGATGGTGATACAAAACGAATCATGTGCTAGTTTGCTAACGGATATGAGATTGAGGTAAAACATTGGGACACACAAGACATTTTGTAACACAAACTGGGAGGAGAAGACCATTGTGCCTATATGAGTAACCCTAGTTGTATTACCATCAGGAAGTTTGACAAAACGATTTTGTGTCGGCGTGATATGAGTAAGTAGAGTAGGGTTACAAACCATGTGGTCAGTGGCACCACTGTCCAAGATCCATACACTAGACTTCTCATGGTTATGAAAACGAAAGGCTTTACCTGAGAGGTTTTCATAGGGTGAGATGTTACCAGCATGGTTTGCAGATGCTGTCTTGTTGTTGTTCAACGTCTCCATGATCTTTTGGCAATCTTCCTTTGAGAATGGGAAGTTGCTAGCACTGCCTTCATCAAACATTGCTGCATTGTTGCCTCTAGCATAAGCTTGAAGCCCCTCCATTGCTGCCTTCTTCTTCCGACATGTCTCGACCGCATGTCCTCTCCAGTTGCAGAAGCTACACCTTAAGTGCGCCTTACAGTACTTAGTAAGGTGGTTGTTCTTGTTGCACTTGGCGCATCTCTGTTCATTCTCCACATGCTCCTTTTCTGGGTTGATGTTCCGCGCAGAGAACGCTGCTCCTCCAGGTTGAGCTGCCAGTTTGGTGCCAGCAGAAGCTTCTGCTTGTTTTTCAGTGCGCAAGGCCATAGCAAACACGGTGTTCAATGATGGCAGCGGATCGATGGCCACTATAGTTCCGCGCAGCGTTGCAAAGCTCTCATTCAACCCCATGAGGAATTGCATCGTCTTTTGATTCTTGACATAGTCACCAATCTTTACTCCTTCTTCACAATCACAAGTAGATAGGTCACACAGAGCGTCCCTTTCGTCCCACAAAGCTTTGAGCTTGTTGAAGAAAGTGGTGACCGTCTCTGTCCCCTGTTCACAACCATGGATAGAGTTTTCGATGTTGAACAGCTGAACGGTTGTTGCTTGTGAGAAGCGCTCCTTTAGCTCTAGCCAGATCTTCCTCGCTGTCTTACAATGCTTAACGCTGCCAGATATGCCTTTGCTCATGGATGCAATGAGCCAAGTCTTTACCAGAGTGTCACAGCGTTCCCATTGAAGCTTTTCTGCCTCATTGATCGCTGCTTTTACCACGGATCCAGTTACGAACCCGATTTTGTTTTTGATTGTCAATGCCATGCTGATTGACTGACTCCATTCGGCGTAGTTATCTTCCATCAGCGGTTGTGCTACAAGGACTGCAGCAGGCTGGTCTGAGTGATGAAGATAAAGGACATGGTTAGGGTTTTCCCAAGGTTCAGGTGTTCTGGAAGTGCCTTTGGCGGCCTTCTCCTCATCACCGTTTGCCATGGATCTCTGTGTGTGTATTTGCCTAGATCGATATAGGCTCTGGTACCATAAAAAAACTGATATTGGAATAAGCTTGTATTCTTATTATAGAATGCAATTGCATTGGTATATATATACACAAACCCAGACGGGTGAAACCCTAGCCCTAGCTGTACAAGGTAACTACAATCCCTGGAAGTAAGGGATTACAATTAGATTACAACTCTACCAACTTAAGTATCAAGGCACCGTAGGATCCTTTCCTTTAATACCTTGATGTGGAACCTCCATAACTAGATTCGAATCTCGCTGATGCTAATTAGAGTTAAATCTCAATTTATTCTTGATGGCTAGAGGGGAGGAAGCGTTCTGATATGACCTCTCACCCAGAAAACATTTAAAGATATCGATGTTGATACTTTAAAAAAAAAATTTGTGGTAGGAGGTATTATTGTTTAGTTCCTAATAGTGCTCTCTTAAATTGGGCAGAAAAATAATGAGATGAACCGGCAATTTTCAAAAAAAAAATATATATATCAAACCACACGAGAAAATCCATGTTGCTGTTTTGATCGCTTTTTATTTTTTTTAGTTTTTAATATTCTCCAATTAATCTCATTCTCCAATTGAGACTAGGGTTTACTACCAAATCCTGGTCCAGAAATTAACCGGACTCCTTGTTTTAGAGGATTGTGAATCCATCAGCACTCTTATGTTATATATTAATGTCTATATGATATCCATATCCCAAACACAACCACAAATTCACAGAGAAACTCCCAAAACCCTAAACCAAAGTTGTCCCCGGAGTCCCGGACGAGAAGAAGATGGAGAAGATCACGGTGAGGACCTCAGATGGCCATGAGTTCGAGCTGGAGGAGCACCTGGCATTGCAATCGGCCCCCATTAAAACCTCACTGGACCTTCCCGGGGAAACTGTACCGCTCTCCAACGTGAACAACTGGGAGATGGTGAAGGTCATCGCGTTCTTCACCAAGCTACAAGAGCTGGAGACCAGTTTCGGCGTTAAGCTCATGGAGAAAAAAGATGATCGGTTTCTTGAGGCCTTCCAGAAAGAGTTCGACAAGGACTTGAGCGATGAAAACTTGGTGTGTCTCCTTTGCGCTGTGAGTTACTTGGAAATTGAGGTTTTGCAAGAGATTATGTGTCGCTTAATGGCTGAGAGGATCAAGACCAAGTCGCTCGACTATTGCAGGGACTTGTTTGGGGTTTCGAGTGACTATACTCCTGAAGAGGAAGCGAAAAATCGGAAGGATTATTGTTGGGCTTTCGAAGGCTCTGAAATTGAAAAATACAAAAGACCTGCGCGCAGATTGTAATTCATGAAAGTGAAAACACAGGATGACCTTTTTCTTAATGTTAGGGTTAGGGTTAGGTTGTGTGTGTGTTTTTTGTTTTTGAGAAGACACATAAGGATCTGTATACATTACTGAATAAGCATAAGTATGCAAGCATGATACCATTCTCTTTATTTTTGCCAACCAAAGTATGATATCCCCGGAATATTAAACTCTTTTTTCTATTAAACTCTTTTTTCTTTTTGTTACAAAAAGTTTAGTCGAACAGGCCGTTCAGCAAGGAGATTCGGAAATTGCGGAGGCTTAGTTCAATCAAGCCGCCGAATATTGGAAACAAGCTATAGTGCTTACTCCTGGTAATTATATTGAAGCACAGAATTGGTTGAAGATTACAAGGCGGTTTGAATAAGAAGACTGTTATATTTATTTAGTTTACATTTCGAATTTTTTATATCTGATACATTCTCTTAGGAATAGGCTGAATCCCGAATACTTTTATGGTATCCAACTGGAGTCGAATACAAAATATCATAATAATGGTAGAAATTTAATAATTTTTCGTTTTGATATTCTATAACAAAATTCCATAAGTTAAGTAAAATTTATCAATTCCTTTCCATCAGTTGAAAGCTTGGTTACACTATACCATCATCCTCAGTCCAACCCTGAAAGATTTATAGTGGACACGTACCTGTCACCCTGAATAACTAGCTTACAATATATTTCCACATGAGAATTTATAGATCGCGATCCAACGAGGTCTGCTGGCAACGAGAATCGAACTTGGATGGGGTCTCCACCACGCCCGCCCTTACCAACTGAGCCAAACCTTGTTGGCGTATATTAAACTCTTTTTGATACAACATTGAAAGTTTTGTGGGCGAAAATAATAAAAAAAAAAAAACTTTAGATTTTCAACTCAACGGGAATCAGACAATAAAAACAAAAATTAAGGGATCGACTAATATATGTTGAAGCCTTGAAGAGAAGGTTGTTAGCAAGGAGCCTAATTGGTAACTATCTAGCAAGGCAAATGCTCAAAAAGTTCCAATAAGGATATCCAGGAACTTGTTGATGCGGAAAGCAATGACCATATCTGAACCCTATGAAAACGTACGCAAACTGCTCCAAATATATACGTCACACATGTAATATATCAAGTAAATTTTGAAGAAAATTTCTCTAAGAAATGTAAGAAAACCAAGTAACTAACACACGAGAAAACGAATAAAACGATCAGATAATTCAATACCATGCATAGACCTCAAATCATTGTATCAGATCTGGCTGGCATCCTCCTGAGGAAGTTTCGTGGGTGCCTTAGCTCGTAAATGAATGCAACAAACGCTAAGATTCTAAAGGGGACAAGGTAAGCCATTACCCCAGCAACGAAAGAGAAGAGAACAAACATAAATGTAGCTCTTGGATCCCTCCAGCTCACCAAAGACTGCACTCTCTCCCCTAGAGTTGCTATATCACCAAGCACTGTCTGAATCCTTCCTCCAAGACTTCGAAGTAAATCGTATCTCCTTCTTAGATCATCAATGCTATTATTTCTTGATGGGAACGGATCAAACTCTTCAGCCAAGTCTTCTGGAGTTACGTTGGAGGCAGTAGACAATTCGGTATCTATGTATGCAATCTGTCTAGGCCTTCTCCGGTAGCGCCAGATCCCTAGGCCACAGAAGTAGAAAAACATAGTGGGAAGTATCACACCAGGAAAGAAAAGCAGAACCAAGAATATGATGTGGACAATCCCCGTGACAATGGGATTAGTCCATTTGCGGATCTTCTCAAACCATTTGTAAAGAGCAACAATACCATCAAAAAGTTTGATGATCCTGTTGAAATTGGCTCTGCTTCTTCTAATGCTCCATTGATGTGCATTGGCATCCAGCATGTAATCCACAACCTCTTTCCTTAATGGTGGCTCAGCCCGACTTAACCTTGTTGCGATGATATAAGCCGCTTGGTGCCTTAAGCTAGCAAGCTGATATATTGATAGTGGGAGAATGTAATGCAGTTTGGGTAGGAGAGGCTGTGCATATTGGTTGAGCAAGTTAAGCAAAGATGAACAAGAAAATCTCACAGCCAATTGGATTTCCCCCATCTTCTTTAAACCAAAAGGTGTTAGAACCACAAGGGGATAAGAATTTGTGTATACCCTATCAGTTTCGAGAGTAGATAGCCGAATCCTTACCTTCCCCATACACAAGTCCAGCTTATTGCTCCCACATCCATTGTCAAAAACTCCAATGTTAATGACTGTACATGGATCATAGACTTCCCAAGTATATTGTTCATTCCATTTCGGCTCCAAACTATCAACAATTGTCCTTGTTCTTACCCATTTTGTCCCATATTTTGCCACACAATATGCCCAGACCTGATCCGAAGGCCTATTGTTCATTATAGGTGATAGTCCAGTAGCATTCAAGATTCCCAACTCCAAAACCCCAATTGGAGGTCTCCACAGTAGCTTTGATGACGGGAGAAGATCACTGATATTATTAGTAGGCTCATCAAGAACATGGTATCCCCCATCCAAACTAATCCTCATGTGGAGCTTACTAGCAAACTTGACATCTTTCTGCTGACCCTCAACCATCATGGAAAGATTATACCACTTATTCGCAGGAGGAGCAGCACCTATCCTCCTCTCCACATCGCTTAGAGGAATCACACACATCCCTATACAATGTTCCTCCTTTCTGTTCACCTGTTCCACCACACTCACAACCAAAGGATCATCAAATGGTTCTGCTGCAACAAACATTAGGTCTTCATTCCACTCCGGGTTTACACTCTTATTTTTAGAAACTCTACTTCTCATGAACAAGTTCCCAAGACCTGCTTTCACCAACAAATCTGATGCCTCTACCTTGTTATTGTTTATTTTAAGTATCAGATCCTGAGCTTCAATCACATTCACTCTAAGATACCAAAGCCTAGGCGAAAGGTAAACTTTGGAACGAGTAGTGGAAACAAAATCACCACTGACTGCAGTCACATCAGCGTGCCAAGCTTCTGAAAAAGCCTCATCTGCCTGTGTTCCAATCCAAAAAGAAAGCATCAGCTCTCCTCGAATCTTAACCCCATTTAGACCTTCTAGCCTATACCATTCCGGTGCCAATGCACTATCCGGGGGAATTCTCATGGGAGCCTCGGGAACAATGAAAGAGAACTTGCCAATGGTCGGATGACCTTGACCGTCCACAACAACAACCCTGTCCTTCACCAAAATCTCCATAGTTATATCTTGAATTCTGTCTTTGGAGAAAGCAAACACTTGGTTCCATACCGGGTTTGGAGTCTTCTGGAAGGGCATTGTGGTTCCTGTGTAGTTTCCAAGCTTCAGTTCAACATAAGGGTCACAGGGAAGTGGCAACTCTCTGGCTTTCACAACCCTCACATATAGATACTGCATGTGCTCCACAAGATCAAAACTACTCACTGGACCGGTGGAGATCCTCCGGCTACTAATGTTCGGCCTTGTTTCCTTGACGGAGAAGTCTTCATGACTAGTCATTGGTTACACTGCAACAACTGTCAATTTATCAGAGCCAAGCACATTTGAAAAAAAAAAAAAACCAAACCAAAAAATATACAGTAGAGTAAATTATGAAGCCATTAGAATCAGGCGCCAGCTTTAACATGATCTTACAGCAGTGACATACAGTAGAAACAATAATGATAACAATGCACATGATCACAAACATCATGGGAATAAGATTCCCTCGGAACCACTGGTGAAACATAAAATTTTCCACTACAAATTTATCGGAATTGAAGGCCTAAGAGGAAAGTGAACAATTTAATTCTCCAGAAACAATGAAGGGTCAGTTGTCACATTCTAATAGAAACCATAAACAAATGAAACAAGGGTATATATAGACCTCAACAATGTCAAGCTTTACCAGAGAAGCAATGACGTTTATAAACTTGATCAATTATCTTAAAACTTAAGAGGGTATTAGATATCAAACAATACAGCATTGATCATTCAGGGAAATGCCACACAGCCCAGCACAAATTTTCGTTATACAATATTCTTAGAGAAAACAGAGCATGCAGATTTGGGAATGTACCAGAGAGAAGAGAATCACCGTTGGAAAGAGCTTTTTTATAACAAAAAAAAACTGACAAACGTCCCGGAATTTGATTTCTGATTAGGTTTGGATTGGTGTGGCTGTCTATGGTGGTTTATAGCGCTAAGAAAAGCAGAGGAAGAAGCAAAAGCATTTGAAGTTTCAGCAATGGGGATGTGGTGAAAATGGGAAAACCGTAAAAGAAAAACCCTGCAATTTTTAACGAATTGAAAAATCAAGAGGAGTATTTTCAGGAAGCTGTAAATGAGAAATATAGAGCTAACGAAATATGGAATATTTTTGAAAAGGTAAGAAGATCAAAATGGGAGCACGTTTTGGTGACCGTTAATGGTTCCAAAAATGTTTTCTTTTTCAATGCATCTTAATTTTAATTTTTGAATGAGAGAATCGTGGTGATTTATTTGCTGTTGTTGTTCTATATAATTGAAAACAAATAGGTAAAATAACACTCTAACCGCCCAATGCCATTTGGTCTAGGGGCAGATATACATATAAAAATTTTCTGCTTGATTTTTCTGTTATGGCACTTGTTATATTTGGATTGTTGATGCTTCTCTGGTTTATTTAGGAGTTCTTTATTCCATATCATATTAAAGAAGAACCATATGGAGAATCAAAGTAGTTTGCCAGCTT
This sequence comes from Fragaria x ananassa, assembly GCA_034370585.1. Taxonomy (NCBI): domain Eukaryota; kingdom Viridiplantae; phylum Streptophyta; class Magnoliopsida; order Rosales; family Rosaceae; genus Fragaria; species Fragaria x ananassa. The sequence goes on along the minus strand of CP139764.1, from coordinate 7,432,498 downwards.
TTGCTACTGATAATTTGATATCCCTGAAAAGCTTATTCACGGTAAGTACAAAAACTCATTCTAGTCATACTTGGATTTGATATTTGGAAGAAAACATTTGCCCTAGACATCTAGTATGAATAGCAAAATCTGTAATACCATCCATGCATTGGAAATCCCGAACACAATAAAAGGTAGGCCTTTGACTCCACTCTCATGTGATTTTGATTAACGTGTGGTATTTAGTACTAATAGTGAGTCTCAATCGACTGAAACCTTCACTCCACAATTCCTCAAAGGAAGCAAGCAGCAAGTCAGTCTGCGCATAGCATACTATCTCAGTTCTTCTCCTTTGAGAACCAGTCGAAGATTCCCGTCCTTGTCTCAGCGCCCCCATTCAAAGTTCCTCGAATTGCTCTGTAATTCCTATATCCAGCGCAAACTACTAAACCCCATGATCAGTACAAACTAGGCTAAAGCATTAGGGGCTTATTCGTCAAATTCCAAGTAGGAAGAGAGCTTAGCTATGTTCCCAACCAGAGAGCGGATTTGCCGGGTGCACGGCGCATCTGGGTGCGCTGTATAATTTTCAGGAAATCCCCAACGCAAACTATGCCCTCTTTTATATCGAATCGATCATAACCACTACCTACATTCCACGAAATTGTGCACCACAAGTAGGAGCTAATAAAAAGACCTGCGATCCCATAGAAAGACATCACGATCCCTTGTGAGAAAAAAAAAGTGATTTTCTCAAGACCCCGCGTTCTTTGATCAATCTGGTAAAATCTAAAGAGTGGTGAAGTGCTTGGCTGAGGACCAACTTGATTTATTTTTGAGTGCAGAAATTCACAAGCTGCGGATCCATCTACACTACAAAGAAACACTAGCAAGAATTGCATTGCCTAATGCTTCCCGACCCGGCTCATTCTATCACTGAAACTATCTATGCGGGGATGCATTAACATCTTATTCCTTTGTTAAGCAGACAAAAAAGAGTTGTAACAAGTGCCAGTTCGCCTCATCGACTTGTTGCTGAGAAGTGAAAAACATTCACATTGAGGTCTCGCATGGGAGTTGATCTTCAGCCCCCTGTCCATCTATTTTGGGAGTGGTAGTGCGCGAACCAGAAAATCCGCCTCAAATAGCTCCTGATCGAGTCACTTCAGAAGCTTCTATTCACCTACTTCGTAACCTCACGGAAAGCCTCAATCGAGCCGCTCAAGGGTTATGAATCCATATTTTTGTTATGATTTCATAACCTAGGATCGCATTCACATTTCAATTGTTAAGAATCCGTTTGTACCTATGCAGTTTTGCACACCTTCGGTAATAATTCAATCCGATCCAATTCCGCTTAGATGGAACTAGGCAGTTGATAGACAGATATACATATAAAATTTTCTGCTTAATTAACTTGAGCAAAGATCTTTCACATAAGTTGGCAATAATCGGAATTCAAATCAGCTAAAGCAGCATTGGTTACAAGCACTCTGAATAAATGTTTCAGTCAACTAAACAATGTTCAAACTTCTAAAATTCTCTTCATCCACTTCCAAAGCAAACATACTTAAGAAGAACTCCTACGCAAGAATCTGCCGAGATAATAAGCACACACCATAAGGTAAACAATCAAATACATGCACATAGATAATATAATAAACTAACATTTGCTCACCACAATCCACTGGGACTTAGCATCAGAATAGCAGCTAACACAACACTAAACTCATCTAACAATCAGAAGCTGTGCCTGGGGACGGCTTTGAGAGTACCTCGGCTACAATTGCTAATTGTCTGTCTGCTGCTGTTGGGTTTGTTGCTGCTGCTGCGGCAGTGGCTGCTGAGGTTGGGACTGAGTCCAGGGCATGAAAGCCATAGGTGGCCTAGGCTGTTGAGCACTATACATTGTTGCTTGATCCACTGGCTTCCCCATGATCATCCCAGAAGCACCAACAGGATGCTGTGGGGGAACATAATAATATGGAAGATCTGCTGCAGAACCCACCACAGGGATGTTGGCCTTGGTCACTCCAAGTCCCTCCTCTTTCAACTCATCTCTCGGGATAATGTCAACCAAAAAATCAAACACATCAGTCCTTGAAATAGCAGCAGCAATATCATTCTTTTGTAATGTCCTCCTCTTGTTCTCTTCTGTGTGAATCCATGAGCGCAAAGTCAGCTCCAAGATGAATATTTCACATGCCTTTGCAAATATCACTGGAGCCTCAGCAGATATCATTCGAACATCCTCATCAGCTTTCATGATTTTCTTAATTCTAGCAAGTGGAAGGCTGTGATTCTTAAAGTCAGTTGTTTGCTCAATGTCTTGCATTTGGTTGCCCCAGAACACCTGAAGCTGCTGTTGTTGCTGCTGCTGCTGTTGGTTGTGGAAGTGATGTGCTTGCTGGTAGGCAATCTGATGTGGGGAATTAGAGAAAGCCGGGGGCGGCTGTGTTGGGGAAGGGATGGCCACAGCAGGAGTTCCAGAAGCCACCATTGGAGCAGTTTGATAGGACGGAGGAGCATATGACATCTGACCAGAGCTAGCCACAACACCAACCACAGGTGGCTGTTGTTGGTGGTGGTGTTGTTGCTGCTGCTGCTGCAGCTGCTGTTGTGTTTGTTCCGAGTGATCCATGGTTAGTGATGGGAAAGTATCTTCTTGTCCTTATTGTTCGTTATTCACAATGCTGAGTAAAGAATAAGAGATGAATAAAAGAAATCATAACATATGAGATAAGAATATAAATTATTCTGATCAAGAATATATGGTTTCTACTAGAGCATAATCAGCCTAACAAGGTTCTCATTGATTCCCTTTTCTGACACAATAGTAAACAACCATACTAAAGCATCATTTTTTCACAAACCAAATTGTAACCCTCTCCAACTCCTGTTTCCAAGTAACCGTCAATATTGTAGCTTTTGGAAAAGTGATGTGAAAAACCTTTCAAAAAAAAAGGATAACTTAGGTATGAAAGAAAGCAGGAAAAAATAATGGAAAAGCCGAGGAAGATTCGTCTAGTTAACGACTATTGTACATGTTTCTAATTGCCAATCATGACTTCTGTTATATTCATTTTTCTACTCTATACATGCTTCTGAAAAAGCCTAGTTAAGGCAGTCTTTCTGTCTTCAACACAGTACTTTACCTCTATTGTAACCTCTAGTTCTATTCTATCGACCCCTTTTTTCCCTAACACATTTGATTGCAAACAATACAAACCCAAAAACACTCACAGATGCAAACAACCAATATTCCCTGCTCATCAAGGTACCCTCACTTAAAAAAAAAAAAAAAAAAAGGTGTCCTTTTCTGCATAATATCATTCTTGCTAACTTGTAAATCACAAACACATATCCCACAGTCATTGGAACATACAAACAACACACACCCAGAAGTCCATAAACGTTTAGAACCCAAAATAACCAGAAAGAGGAGCATTTGAAACCCATAAATAACACTCACTTGCCAACTGCATGCCCTCAAGTTTGTACCAAGTAAATCTCAAAACAATCACATATCAACCAAAGATGCAAACTTCATAACCAAAAAACCAAAACAAGAAACTCAAACTCTTCAATCTGACCTCATCCTTTCATCCACATTCTAAGCCCCTAATGCAAAGACTATAACACACAGCTAACAAGATGAATAATTTACCTCAATCAGCTTCAAATTAAATGAACCCTTCTAAATTAAGCACAAGATCAACCCACAAAGATGGAAAATCTCCCACTTTTAGTTCTTACCTAATTTTCCAGTACCCAAAATTGGAACAGACAGAAGCAAAACAAGCAACCCAACAAGAGATCTAGCAGTTAAATTCAACATAAAAAGGCCCAAAAAAAGAGTAAAGTTTAGAAATTTACCATCAGGTGAATCTTGTTCTTGGCAGAAACCCTAACAAAGGTGAGAAATTTAGAGAAAATTTGGGGGAGAGAGTTAAAAGGGAGGGACAGAGACAAGTTCGAAATCTGGTTTGTTTAGAGAGAGTTGAGAGAGGGGGTTCTGGGAGCATCGCTAGAGTGACACGTTTCGAGCATAGAGAGCTCTGACCAATGTTCTGGAGGGACACGTGTCGAGAATGCGTTGGTGGTGACGGTGGAAAAGTATGTTCTGAGTGACGGATGGGGGAAGACGACAGCGGGGTGATGAGGGTTGTGGGTAAGCGTGGACGGGTCACGTGACCGAAGTGTCCTAGTCACATTGTGGGTGTCTATAACGTTAACGTTGTGCAGTTGTGGGAGTGATGAGTGTCCCACCTCGTGGTGTTTCAAGTTCATGTAAGCCGGACTTATAGACACCCAAAAATTCAAAACCGTACCGAACTAGAAACCGATAAAATTGAGGCCATCAGTTCTAAAGTCCACACGGATTTCCGTTTGTGATTTTATGTATCTAGAGAATTGATTAAACTAAATCCAACTAACATATATTTTTATTTAATTATTAACAGTTGATATTAAATTAGGTGTCATGCTCTTATTGATTATGAGTTATAGTGTGGGTTTTCACACGCATGATTGTGGTTTGTAAATATCTAAGTCTAATCTAATTCTCTCACATTCATAGCACGCACTTTTACTAACTTAGAATGAAAAATATCATAAATCGATATAAACTATAGAAAATTTCACTTAAGTCACTTTCTCAACATTTTTTGTAACATAAGTCCACCTTAATATTTTTACCCATATAAGTCCACTTTTAAGCCTAAACCTGTTATTTTACTTTTATGATGTTCCTAAAATACCCTCATTCCCTACAAATCCATTCTCTCTCTCTCTCTCTCTCTCTCTCTGGCTCATCGTCTTCATCCTCCCTCTCTTCTCCGATCTTAAATCTCCGGCCATGGCGGCGTCTCAGGCCAACACTGACTCGACGATGATAGCTCGGCGCCGATCTGCTACTCCGACGACGATGACGACGCCTCGACCTCGACCTCAACGCTGCCGGCCAACGATGACGCCTCGACCTCGACGCTGCCAGCTTGACGTTGACGCCTCAACTGCGTCTAATTCCATCAACGACGACTTCTAATTCGGCCTCAACCTCGGCTTCTTCTGATTCGACCTCGACGTCGCCGACCCAACGACGAAGCCTCCGGATCGACGATGACACCTTCTGATTTGATCCGCTCAACCATCTAGCGCCTTCACTTCTAGATCCGATCCAGATAAACCCGTCGTTGCTGGCATCGACGGCGTCGGGAAACGAAGGCTCTACCGAGAATGGAACCGTCCTCTTGACATGCTCAACGCTCAACAAGCTCACAATTGACTGGTTATGGTTATGATAGTATATTTCCAACACAATAGTAGTATATTTTTGTCATTACGATAGTATATTTTTGACACTGTAATAGTATATTTTGTATTACTTGGTAGTAGTAGATTTTATTATGTATGGTAGTAGCTTTTGTAGTTAGGGATAATAGCTTTTCTTGCTGGCGGTAGTAGCTTTTGTAGTCGGTGGTAGTAGCTTTTCTAGTTGATGGAGTAGTTTTTCTTGCTGGTGGTAGTAGTTTTTCTTGCTGGTGGTAGTAGCTTTTATAGTCGGTGGTAGTAGCTTTTCTATTCGATGGTAGTAACTTTTGTTGCTGGCAGTAGTAGTTTTTCTTGCTGGTGGTAGTAGCTTTTGTAGTCGGTGGTAGTAGCTTTTCTAGTTTGTGGTAGTAGCTTTTCTAGCTAGGGATAGTAGCTTTTGTAGTTCGGGATAGTAGCTTTTTTTACTGGCGGTAGTAGCTTTTATAGTCGGTGGTAGTAGCTTTTCTAGTCTGTGGTAGTAGCTTTTCTAGCTAGGGATAATAGCTTTTGTAGCTAGGGATAATTATTTTTCTTGCTGCCGGTAGTAGCTTTTGTAGTCTGTGGTAGTAGTTTTTGTAGCTAGGGATAGTAGCTTTTCTTGCTGGCGGTAGTAGCTTTTGTAACCGTTGAAAACCTCATCGGAATTCGGCCGGAGACATTGCCGGAGGTCGGCCGGAGTCCATCAGAGACCTCGCTGGAGGTCTGCCGGAGACTTTTCCGGGGAGAAGAGTGGTTGTTGACTTTTTACATTAGTGGCATTTTTGTAAATATAAAAGAGAAAATCTAATTTTTTTTGTTGGATGACAGTCTGTAATTATGTTGAACTTCAATACTTAAACCAAAACCTTATTTAGGCTTGGGTGGACTTATATGGGTAAAAATATTGGGGTTGACTTATGTGAGAAAAAATATCTCAAAGTGGACTTATATGTAATTGACCCTATAAACTAAAATGGAAAACAGAAGGAATCAGTATGGAAATATTTTCATTTTCATGGCAAAACTAGTTTAATTACTAAAATAATCTTACAAGAAAGGAAGCTATAACATTAGCAATTTTATTGTTATTTTTTTCTTTTCAAAATTGATGAAATTCCCAACAATATTAGCAATCTACATACAATGATGATCATATATATTTTTGATGTCATCTATATTTCTAGGTTTAGGTAATTTAGAGATATTAAAATTATGCGAGAGTATTTGGGAGAAAAGTTGATTCCATAGGTATGATTCCTAAACATATCTTCCCTATTGAGTATCAAATTAGGGATTCATCATGAATCAATTCCGAATAGGGAGGTGGGACCCACACCCATTTTAATTTCTTGATGTGTTAATAAACACCGAAATTCTCCCATCATGGAATCAATTCTGCCATCATTTTAATTTTATTCCAGATTAATAAACGTGTCATCAATTTTCCTATTTGTTATGAATGTTGGAGACATCAAATGAATGATGTATAAACTTTAGTTTTCTCTTTCCTTTCAATTACTTGTTTGAGCCCATTAGAGTAACTTATTAACTACAAGTTCACTACTTCAAATAAGTGTGAATAGTGTTACAGATAGTACATAGGTTTTGTAACTGACACCAAACTGATATTAAGTTAACTGACAATAACAGTTTTTAAATATTTGTATGGGTTTCGGTTTTAGAAAATAAAAAACCAAAACCTCGGTTAGTTCATAAGGAGGCCATTTTGTTGTCTCCATGGTGTACAAGAGGTATAGTAGCTCTACTAGTGAGTAATGTTCGATCTTTTTGGTTCAAATATTGTTATGAGTAGTCAATTTGTGACTCCTTATTGTACCGTTCTTACAATCGTTCCACTTTTTTTGAATCAGGTAAATTACAACTGTGTAAGTCGAACTCACAACCTTTCACTTACTAAGGGAGAGACTATGTTACTACACCAAATGATACTGGACTACAATCGTTCCACTTGTAATTTATTTTGTACAAATGTATTTGGTTATTTATCTGTAAGTTAGATTGATTAATCCACTATCTACAAATATCATTATAAAGCAAGTATTAATGTTTCGATTCTATGAAACGAGTGCAAATTTTTAGCTAAAAAGTTTTATGTTAGCCGCTCTTTGCTAGGGTTTCTCTGTCTAGGGTTTCTCCAAGTTTTCTGCCGCTTCGCACCCCCGCCTTCTTCCGACTATGTCTGATGAGGTTGCTCAGAGGTTCTCCTCTGTCTTGGCTCTCCGCGATGGTGACCGCCTGTCTTCTGGTGCCGTGCGTGCTGCGCCTGCCCCTACGCAATTTTTTGCGGTGGGGCGTCTTCTTACCTTCAAGCGCAAGGTTCCCGACCCGAAGGCGGTGATCGGGACACTCTCCTCAGTCTAGGATCTTCAGAATTGGATGCAGATGAGGGCTAGGGAGTATCGATTTGTTTTGCGATTCACGAGGGCCGACGACCGGAAGCATTTACTTACAGGTGGGCCGTGGTTCTATGGCCGGTCGCAGTTCGTTCTTGCTGAGTATGATAGTCTTCAGGATGTGGCATCGGTGCCGATCGAGTCTTTCCTGGTATGGGTCGACATCAAAGGTCTGCCGGATGCTTTGTGGACAAAGGAGGCAGTGGAGAAAGTTGGCCTTTCTCTAGGGTTTGTGGAGCATCTGGACAAGCTAGGTTTGAAGAGGGGCTCGCGCATTAGGGTGCGGATCTTGTATAAGTTGTCTGATCCGGTGCAGGAAGCTTTCGGGGATCTTCCCTTCGAGTTTGGATCGATCCGGTTTTCGGTCAAGCTCCAAGTTAAATATGACCAGACTGTGGGATTTTGCAGAGTGTGTGGAATGTTCGTGCATCAGGATTCAGGTTGCGGAGGTCCTTCTGCGCTTACTCTGCAGTTTATTGATATTGAATCGATGAGGACGGCCTTCGGATACGGTGGGGCAGCTAGGGTTTCGTCTAACCCTAATCCTCCCCCTCCTCCGAAGACGCAGCTTTTTGAGAGTTCTGGTGGCCGCAAGCCTGCGTTTCGTGGTGTACCCGTTCCAATCTCTAACCCTTTTGCAGGTTCCAGCGGTTGTGGAGGTGGGATGGACGGCCCTAGGGTTTCGTTCTCTCTTCCAGGGATTTCGGCGGTGGATTTGGCGGTCCAGCTGGCATGTTTTCGTGCTCCTATGCCTGCTGCTAATCTGGCGGTGGTTCCTGTGAGTCCGGTGGCTCCTCCGGAGGTGATTCCTGAGCCAGCTAGGCAGGTGTCTCCACCCTTGATCTCTGGTGTGAAGAGTGGGGCTGACATGGAGCTGGTTGTGATGGGGAAAAGGGGACGCGGTGAGAAGGCTGTTATGCAGTTTCCAGCCGTGCCTTTTGATCTTCCTTTCTCGCCGGAGGTAGATCTGGCGCATTCGGGAGGTGTGCTCACTGTTTCTCCGGTGAAGAAGAGACGGGTGGGGCGCCCTAAAAATTCCAAGAATAAGGTAGCTGCCGTGGCATCTTCTCCTGTGGAACCAAAGTCTGGGGGTCCGCAGAGGGCCAAGAAGCGTGTGTTTGGCGCGCGCAAGGTAACGAGGGCTCAGGTCGTTGCTGTGATTGATGGTGCCGCTTCTGGTGAGGCGGTTGGAGTGGTATTCGAGCCAGGGTCTAGTCCTCAGGCTCTAGTGGCTTGTGAGTCTTCAATGCTGGAAGGTTTTGGCAGCTGCGAAGCTAGTTCCTCTGGCGTTGTGGCCGGGGGTTCAGCTTCGGATTAGTTCTTTTGCTCTTTGAGCTGGTGTGGTTAGTTAGCTCTTCAATAAAGCTCGCTCCAGAGCCCCTTTTTCTAGAACCCTTCTTTGGTTTACTGATGTATCGACCAAGCACAAGATGTGCAATGTAAAAGTTGTCTAGTTTTCTAGGTTCTTTCTAGATTTCTAGGTAATTTTGCGTGATTCGAACCTGTGAGGGTTGCTTCACGTTCGCATTATATGTCGACTTTCAGTCTCTTCTTTTATTATTTGATCTCTAACGTACTAGATCAAAAAAAAAATGTTTCGATTCTTCATGATAGATTAGCTGCATCGAGCTTTGTATTAAGGATATTATCAACATTAACAGAAGATCTGACAACTCATTTCCAAATATTTTGCACTTTTATTCAAAAAGAAGTAATAAAATAAAATTTTGCACGTCATGGTTAATTAACGGCATTGTTAGTAGGAGGGCCGGTAACTATCCAGCATAATCTCCATCCTCTTACCATTGAGACAAATTGCCTGGTTTTGATTTCGGCCCTAACCAATGGTTCCCTAGATGACTCTGAACTTGGATTCCTAATTGAAGACTTGCGGGAAAGCTTGTCTACTATTACTACTCCAGTCCGGTTTGTGAGAAGATCAGCAACTATAGTAGCTCATTCTAGTAAAAGAAGCTATTAGTGGTCCTGTTAATTTAGTTTGTACTACTAATCTTTCTCATGTTGTGTGAAGGATGTTTTCTTCTGATTGTAATGATCTTAATTTAATCAATGAATTCGATTCATTCCCTAAAAAAAAAGTAATAAAATAAAATTGGAGCTAGGTTAGCCAACTTGTTAGTTTATACTTGACATAAATTTCCAAAAGTTTTTTTTTTTTTTTTTTTTTTTTATAAAGGGAAACTTAAATTAAAGAGAGGTGCCACGGCGGCAACTTGAGTTTACAGAGTTGAACGTAAGGGCGAGTGAGGCCTCTGGTGGAACACACTCCACCCAAAGTCTACTATTATCAACCCTATGCCTGAGATTTGCCAAGACATTGGCCACAAAATTGGTTTACCTAATAGACTCAAAATTACAGCTAAGTAATTTGATGTCTTGAAAGACCTTCACAAGTCTCCAAGGAGGATCACAAACTCCATTCACAATGTCTATAACGAGTTTTGAATCGCCCTCCACTTCGACCTTCAGCACACCTTTCTCCTTGATGCACAGTAAGTTGTTTCTAAGCGCCAATGCTTCAGGAAGAGGAACACTGGCAGTACCAGAGTTAAAGGCAGCAGAAACAAGAGGTTTTCCATCATCAGATCTTAAAACAAAACCTCCAGCCGCAGCCTTATTCTGGACAGAACCATCAAAATTTATTTTAACCCAGTTAGAGGGGGGAGTTGACCACCTAATCATATTTGTGTTCACATAAATTTCCAAAAGTTGGACGAATTCTTTACCAATGATATAGTCAGGGTTATGTTATACTAGAAAAACTACACTTGGTTATCATGGTTATCATTTTGTTAGAGTGGATTACCGAACATCATGGTTTTACCAGTTGTAGTTGTTCAGCATCAAGTTCTAGAGGATTGCCTATTTGTTTTGTTTTAGTTTTCGTAACATCGATCCAGAATTACATAAATTCACAGTTATTGTACTTATTCCTCTGCTCGGATCCCTACTCTAAGTAGCAAGTACAACATGTGTACATGGCCCTAGCAAAGAACACACTTCTGCCTTAAAATTTTGCTGGTGAGAAACTGATGCACGAATTGACCCAGCTAAACTTTGTCAAAATAATAACCAGAAGCCATTATCAAATGAATGCTTGCAAGTAGAGGCCACCTCCTATGTCTCATTACTTGTTGGCCGACCCAGGTGAGAATGACAAATGCCAAACACCAAATGACACCAATGAAAACAATGGAAATTGGTTGAGGTTACCGACCCTCACCTCCAAATCTGTTTGTCTTTTGAGGCCGGCTGATATACTTGGCTGTAAAACTAGCTAAACTTTCCAAGATCACCTGCATTTAGACGTTTAGTTAATTCTAGATGCAACAAGAAGTTTGAAAAACTGGCTCTCACCATGTTCCCTTTGAGGTGGGATCCAACTAGTTTTGACAAATTCTAAGCAAAATGCCTACTATATTGTGACAAGGTGAATTTTATTTTTATTTTTTTATTTTCCTAAATTCATCTTCGTATCGGTTAAAAATGCGCTTTTATTTCCTTCGTTTAGTGCCTGGATCGAGGATGAACTATATTGGCTATCCGATGTACTATGAAATTGTAGCTTTAGTGTCAAGCAACATTTACCCTCTGAGGATTGGTAGCTCTAATGGTAGCGATAGATGGTACTGACATGCCTTACCTTATGCTCAAAGTCAAAATAATTGTCTCTACTTATTGTACAATATGCAAATTAGTCTATGTTAAACTAGATAAAAATGTCGCCATTATTCTCAATGGATTAGTTTATTTTCTATTGAAGATCATTGGCCAACAACTCTAAACAAAGAGAATATTTCAAATCGGCATAGCTAATAAAGGAAGAACCACTTTGCGCTTTGTTAGTAGGGGAACCACCGAAGTTCCTAAATATCTCTAGCTAACCTATACTTTCTTGTTGCCCTTCTTCTCTCACCACAATGGAGGGCTTCAATGCTTGGCTCTCCTTCCCAATCCATGAGAGTCTCAACCATGATCTCGCTATTCGAAGGTTCTGTCCAGCAAGACTTGAGCAAGAACAAGGTGGAGGAGAGTGGGAGGAGATACTAAATGAGATCGAGTTTTGTTCACCCTCTAATGATTCAACCACCACTTCTCGCTTGCCTGCTTCTGAAGTTGATGAGTTTGTTGACAGCATCATCAACATGGATCACTGCAAGGATGTCAACGACGATTATCATCAATCCCTGGAGAAACAACAAAGTAGTTTTGATTACTTCCAAGATGGCATGCAGACATTTTCAATGGAGGATGATTTGTATGGAGATGTCATGATGATGATAGAAGGAGATGATCAGATGGAGATGTGTGGCACAATTGAGGATTTTGGAGTTCTAGATGATCAAACTAGTATGGTGCCTAGTGTTGAAGAGGTGAGCCATGGTGTGGACCAAGGGCTTCACTTGGTGCACATGTTACTGGCTTGTGCTGAAGCTGTGGGGTGCAGGGACACAAGGCTTTCAGAATCATTGCTCACCCAAATCTGGGCTTCGGTTAGTCCTTTCGGTGATTCCCTGCAGAGAGTATCATACTGCTTTGCAATGGGATTGAAGTCTAGGCTCTCTCTTCTTCAAAATGTGAACCTAAATGGTACATTCAATAATGACACTATGGATGTGTCGATGATCGCTAGGGAGGAGAAACTGGAGGCTTTTCAACTCCTTTACCAGACAACTCCCTACATAGCTTTCGGATTCATGGTTGCAAATGAGGCTATATGTCAAGCAGCACAAGGGAACGAGAGCTTGCACATCATTGATTTAGGAATGGACCATACTCTTCAATGGCCATCCTTGTTAAGAACCCTTGCATCAAGACCCGAAGGCCAGCCTAAGAAGCTCCGAATCACAGGACTTGTTGAAGATGATAATGTCTTCGAGCTTGAAGCTGGGATGAGAGTTCTGGTGGAGGAAGCTAGCTCACTTGGGATACCAATGGAATTCAACATGATCTCGGAGCCAGTAAAACCATCACTTCTAACTAAAGAGAATCTAGACTTGAGAGAAGGGGAAGCATTATGTGTCAATAGCATAATGCACCTGCATAAGTATGTCAGAGAGAGTAGAGGGTCTTTGAAGGCAATCCTCCAAGCATTGAAGAAACTAAGTCCTAGTGTGCTTACATTAGTAGAACAAGATGCAAACCACAACGGGCCATTTTTTATTGGAAGATTCCTCGAGTCTCTTCACTTTTATTCTGCAATTTTTGACTCACTTGAGGTGAGTCTGCCTCGAAACAGCCCTCAGAGGACGAAGATAGAGAGACTTCACTTTGCAGATGAAATTAGGAACATTGTTGCCTTTGAGGGATTAAATAGGGTTGAGAGGCATGAAAGGGCAGACCAATGGAGAAGGCAGTTAGGCAGAGCTGGGTTTCAAGTTATGGGATTGAAATGTACAAGCCAAGCTAGGATGATGCTATCTGTTTATGGCTGTGATGGGTACTGTTTGGCTAGTGAGAAGGGTTGTCTCCTCCTTGGGTGGAAAGGAAGACCCATAATGTTGGCAGCTGCATGGCAAGTGAACAATGCCTCTTCCTCTTAGCCTCCTCCATGATATAATTTGCAGTTGATTTGGATTCGGCTAGTCCATTAGTCAAATAGTTTTTATCGCCTGGAAAGTAATAAGGTGGGTAATCTTGTGATCAGGGAACCCAATGATACTACAAATTTTGTTTACCAAAAGATTTTCAGTGCTACTAACAGGGTTCCTTGCTTTCTTTGTTACTAACATGGGAGCTTCAGTTAATGTAGATATATTTAGTTCTGTTTGCTATTTACCTAGTAGCCAAGGTGAAGTTTGATTTCAAAGTCTCCTACATTAACCTCCAACACTTCTCCAACCCTACTCTATGGAGCCTTGACACTAGAACTTCTCATTGCTCACTTGCTTTCCAATTGAAACTACACTGCATTTATGTAGTGATTGCCCTTTCACAAGACAGGTCCTTCAGTCTCATGTGGCAATATCTCAGGTTTATCTTAATCCTGCTGTGCTTCAATTGGAGTTGTTGGATTGGTTGAGTATCTGTGTTAATGAGCTGTCTAGCTTATTACTTGGGGAGTTGGTGTATTTGCTATGGGGAATATGGAAGGAGAAAAATAATAGGGTGTGGAATGATAAAAATGGAACAGTGATGGACATAATTATTTCATCAATGGCGAGATTGAGGGATTTTAGATCAGTGAAGCTGAAATCAAGTCCTAATGTGGTTAGGCAGTCTAGTCCTATTAAATGGAAGGTGTCTGCTGCAGGGATTTTTAAAGTTAATGTGGATGGTTCTTTCCTTCATTCTATAAATGTTGGCAGCATCAGTTTTGTAACAAGGGACTCATTGGGATCTTTTTTGGCTGGTGGAGGCAAGGCTTTTTCGGGTATCTTGTCAGCTGAGCATGTGGAAATATTAGCTTGTAAACAAGCTATAGAGTTTGTGCTAGCCAACAATTTCACTCCTGCAGCGATAGAAACTGATGCGCAATTGGTTTATCTCCAACTCATTAATAAGCAAGTTGGTAATTTTTCTGTGCTGGGAAGGTTGTACGAAGATGTAGGTCTCCTGCTGCGGGATGATAGATAGACCTATACAGATGGCACATGCAAAACACAGTGCCAAAACAGCAGCCCATCTAATGGCTGCTCACTCTTGACATCTCTCACAAATGACCTTTTATTTTACTGCACCTCCCTTCCTTCGGACTGCTTTCGCAGCTGATACTGATACTTTTTATATGTAATTGCTATTTCTTTCTTCAATAAAGTCTGACAGTTCAAATCGAAAAAAAGGTTAGGTCAGAGACATAAAAACCTCCGATATTCAGTAAACTAAACTAAACCGACTAGCCTGTCTAGTTCTTGAAACATCATGATCTCATGTGTAATGTTTAATACCAAAGCTCTTTGGAGGGACTCTTCATAGCCAACTTAGATTAGCAATCAGATGTAGTAAAAATCTGAACAGTGGCACCCATAGAAAAATAAAAAGTTAGAACTTTGAAACCAGGTAGGATAGAGCCTGTACAAACTAAACACCGAGTGTGCATTCTCTTTTGGTATCCAAAACATTATACTACAATTTTGTAATTTCAGCAGCAAAACAAAAAATGAATGAAAGTAACAAAGGAGCCTCTAGCATTCCAAAAATAGTGGAAATCATGTATCTGTGCTCCGAATATGATGTAGTGCACACTACCTTTGAGTCAATAATTGTATGAATAAACATACCAAATCAACAACTCATGCAAAAGTGACACAATTAACTGTTCAATTTTCATTTAGATGCCTTGTGACCCTGTGCTTTGGTTTGGCTAGCGGCTCTAGTCATAACTCGTAAGCAACTAGCAATTTCTGTGAATGATGGCCTCGCGGCAGGATTAGGAGCCCAACACTGCTCCATAAGCGTTCTCCATTCTGGATCACAGTAACTTGGAATGGTGGGTCTCAATGTGTTGTTCACAATACCGCCTGCATACATTGAAAATGTTCAACATAAAAAAATGGGTAACAGCAGATCAGTATTATACACACTGTAACAGAGTACTACTGAACAACAATACAAACAGCAATCGGGGCATGATAATCATGAGCTATACATCAGTTCTAAAAGGTGCTACACTATTAACATGCAAGCCCAAGCCAAACCAGCCATAGAGAAGGTAATCACCTATAATCGCTCCATAGTGCATGTTGGCATATGGTTCCTCTCCGGTAAGAATCTCCCACAAGACAATACCAAAGGAGAAAATATCCACCTATACAACAAGGATCAAAAGTCAACCAGGGTAGTATCGAAGTCTTTAAATCCGCATATGTATCCCTAATTTCTCATAGCAAACAAAAGTCTGTTCCTATACTTCTCAATATGCTACAAGAAACAGAACAAGAGATAAAAAACTAAAGAGATAAGGGGAAGAATAAACAACGACGACAACTTCATTACGATACAGGTGTGGACAAGTTCACAGCAAAAAGCAACAAAAAGAAAATCAACGTAAATCTACATCAGAAAAGTTGGCCTAAAACAGAACCTGACCAAAAGCAGAGCCCTGCATTTCCATTTATTTGTTTTTAATTAGTTAAGAACTACAAACAACTAAATGGAGGAGCCTCTAGGGAAAATACTTGGTGAGTTGTAGCAGAACCCTTCATATAATCACCAAGTATTGATATGCGTCTTCCAGTCACACAGACAATACAAATCTACAATCATTGTTATTTGCAGACTTCCTTGAAACTAAATGGGATTAAAATAGGTACACCCTCATTTGCTTATTGATTATCCTTTTTTGATTTTATTGTAATTAAAACTGTAGAAGGAAGCTCACCTTTTCGGAGACCTTAGTGCTGCTTCCATTCAGCAACTCTGGGGCCATCCATGGTAATGTTCCACGCACACCACCAGAAACCAGCGTATTTCTCTTGATTTTTGAAAGCCCAAAGTCACCGACCTGGTAAAAAATGCATATCATGGTAAGCAAACGTATGAGAACATAATCATTTCTAAGAGATAAATTTTATGACGATCACCTTGCAAATTGGCCGTTGAGGATCTTTTAGGTTCACAAGCAAGTTGTCACACTTCAGGTCAAAATGCACAATGTTCTTTGAGTGTAAATATTCCATTCCAAATGCTGCATCCATGGCAATTATTAATCGCTTGCGACGATCAAGATACCTGCATGAGTTTAGAAAACAGTGTAAATGAAAGAAATAACTGCTTCCATTAAGAACCCCTGAACAGTTGCATACAGATCAACTCCACAAGAATATCAAAGAATGAATATTCTTTTATGATGAGCAGAGTTTTGAGAATAGGTGCGATGATCTGAATGTATGAATAAAGTAGAAGCGTAGTGAACAGTATTAATGGATTATTACCTATCTTTTCGAAGCAAGACATGCCTAAGAGAACCATCAACCATGTACTCAGTTACAGTGGCTAGTGTTCCACCTGGCCCATCTTGCACTACACCATAAAATGCCACCACATTTGGATGGTGAAGCTTTGAAAGAATGTCAGCTTCCCGCCAGAACTCAACAGACTGACAATGGAGTAATAAAAACCATTATGGCATTGAAAAGGAATACTAATACATGTCACATAGCAACATAATAGTGAGACTATTTCCTCCAGTTGCTTTAAATAAATGTGAGTTTTCTCACACAATTCACAAAAGGGAAGGAATGGGGGGTACCAGTCTCTCTTGCTCTGATGATCTCCCAGTGAAGCAGCTCTTATTTAGCCTTTTAATGGCAACATCACTCCCCCTCCAATTTCCATGATACACAGTCCCAAAGGTGCCAGAACCCAATTCCTTCATCTGTTCTAGATCTTCATTCTTTATCAACTATTATGTGCATGAAAGAAAAAACAAATTATTAAACAGATGTGAGGTGGAAAGTCTATAATGGCCATAAAAGTAGGTTAACCAATGACCTAGCAAGTGTTTCTAGATATATAAACTAGAATGAATGACCAAGTAGCTGGAGAACCAATGATTTAACAACAAAAGCCATCTCCATAAACAATTTATATTCCACATAGGGATGAATTACATGTGCATGAAACCATGCGTACATGTACTTACACAATTTGGTAGATTCCTTTTCTTTAGAGGTGAGCATAGAATTACATGTAAGCTTTCTTTTTCTGCAACCGTAGTCCATCCTTTTATGAACTTAGCTATAAATTTTGCTTTCCTATTAATGGTTTCATTGACATTTGTGTCATATATTCTGAATTCCACTAAAAAGGTACTGCCAACACAAACGAGCCACCACAAACGTACATAGATACATAAATGGATATGTATATCCTTCTTCTATAAATCAATCATAGGCATTTAACCAAGATCTATCAGGTTAATTAAAATGAGAAGGAGCGTACCTGCAAGGTACTCATATCAAACTCTCCCAGTGAAGGGTTTAATGGAGGTAAACCAGCGGTTCTACTTGTAGACTTTCCTTGCTACATTAAATTTATTGGAACAATGTTAGCATACAAGTGATTTGTTAAAGAAAAATGAGAGCAGATCAAATGATTACCTCATAATCAGACTGTGGCACTCTTAGGTTTTCCATCATGGCCTCAAACTGCATACTTTCAGTTTCCTTCAGTTGCTGATGATCATAATTAGCTTTAGGCAATCCAGTTTCCCTGCTAATATCTTCTGCAAAATTAGGCTGAGAATTCATATGGGCCATTGGAACTCCATCTGTTGGTAAAGGTGTACGATGATACGATTTACTATCGTCTTCCTCAACATTTCTAATTGCAGAGGGAAAACCAAGATCCTGGTCCATAAGAGAAACATCTTGTTGATCAGCCCCTTCTTGAGCCAACTTTTGGAAATATGACCACCGCTTAGGATCACGATTTTCCATGTTTAAGCTCAAACCAGCTCCATCCTTCTGCAGTAAACCAACATCAGGGGAGCCTTCAGAAAGTATTGCCTTGGAGAATATATCAGACAGGAAATCACGAGGAAATCGTTCTTCAATATCAATGATTATGTCTCCCTGCACTGGAGTAGATGTACCAACTTGTGCATGGCCCATATTGTCAGCAGTATTTGGATCCTTGCCAGTAGACTCGTCCTGATTAAGCTCTGAATGATTAGATGCAGGAACCTCATGGCGCTTCATAGAAGGTATCTGATTTACAGGTGGACAATCTGATACAGCTTCTGCAATGTCGTCAGCGACAAGTTTCTTATGGCTACCTTTCAGGCAGTTTGTGTCTTGGTCAGATTTAAGGAACCTATCCCTGTTTGTGAACTCTTTAGTATCCGCAAGTTTTAGCAATGCTGGCTTTAATTCACCATCTGCATCTTGCATAAGCTTAGCATTCATCTCACAAATTGAATCAGCAAACTCTTTGTACTTCTGCAGTTGGGCAAGTCCATCATCAACAGATTGAGCATCCACATATACAGTTGAGGAGGATTGTTGTTCAGTCCGGGGAGGAAGATTTGCATGATCATGCAATTTCTTAACTCCTGTAATTGGATCCTGGTGGGTGATATCATAGCGTGAATGAGATACGAGAAACTGAGGACCATGCGAATCATCAGATTTCGACGATCGATTCAGCAACTCTGCTTGCTCCCTGGGAATTCTTTCCGAGTAGTAAATTCTCTGAGGCTGTACAGGTGGCTCCAGGTACCCCAAATCAATCTCATTGGACATAGGTTCAGCATAGGTAGGAGCAAATGCAATGTTAGATGTGGACAGATGATCTACTTCACTAGGATTGTGAACCAGCATCCCGGAATCAATTGATGAAGCAACATTTTCAGGTTCCTGGTACTTCCTTTCATCTTTTGATGCTTCTTCAACAGGAGGATAGTTCATCAAATTACCATCATACAGCGATTTGGGGACAGATTGCTCTTTCCTTGAGGGGCGAAGTTTTTCAGGGTCACTCTCTTGCTGAAAGGAACCATCACGTAATGGCTGTACGTCCTTCATTGGCATCTCAAAGTTACGCTCTCTCGAGCCACTGGTCTGCCCCTCAATTGAACCTCCTCCTTCATTCATTATACCATGAATCCCATGATGTGGCACTGAAGTAGGAGTGTCTCCAAAATGGGATTGACTTGGAAAGGTATGGCCATTCTGCAATGGGTCCTGCACATTTTGTCCATAATGCATAACGTGTCCATGTTGAAAATGAGGATAAGCTTCATAGGCATGTGAAGAGCTTGGCAGAATAGGTTCAGAAGATTGAGCACCTGTTGCTGAAATGATTTTTCCAGTCAAAACTGGAGCACCTAACCCTATTGAGTCTTTTGCAACACTACTTGTTCCCTTCTGAATATTGAGTCTATTTGTCTCATCTAATTGATTAGCTACCGAGCTTGTCAACCCATGTATGGTCGAGCTTTTTCTTGATCCCAGGTCCATGCCATTGACAGCAACAACATACTGAACCTCAGAGTCGCCATCTACAGTGTGCAGACCAAAATGATCCTCCACATCACTGATGGAGAAAAAGAACATTCTAAGCTTGTGCGGCCCCTCTTTATCTTCTATTTCGTTACATTCCTCCATCATATTCTGCAGATCCTCATCACAAGATACAGAAACCAAGGCATCAAGCTCCTCTCCTGGAAGCTGATACTTAATTACATGCAATTGGTTATAAATTGATAAGGCTTTATGTATAAGCTCCTGCCAGGTAATGTCCTTTCTAATACGGATAATGCGTGTATCACCACCAACATATCTGAGCTTCCCATCACTTGGTCGGGGCAAAATTTTACCACCAAAGCTACAAAGAACCTTCATTAACATTGATGTGCTATCAGAGGCTCCAGATAAGGTATATCCATGAACACGACTACTTCCATAGCCTGATGAAGCTCGTGGTACTGATTGAACTGATCCATAGTTATTTCTGCCATCATGTAAAGATGAGCTGTTTCTCTCAAACTGGTTTGGACCTCTTTCAGGTATAGCAACCATTGAAGCATCTGAACCACTTTCAAAACCTCTGATTCCTAACATTCCTTTTAGTTCAACATAGTCAGTAACATAACTTGGATCACCCACAACATTTGGGTGCAAAGGCTTCCTGGGGTTCACTCGATCAAGCATAAATTCAAGAGAAAACTCCTCACCTGTTATGGAATAATTATGTGCAGGTTTAATTTCTGAAGTATTAAGGTTATGAGACCTCATTTCAGAATGCATACTGCTCAGAGAGTTTGGCATATATTGCTGGGATGAAGGATGAAATTCCTCCCTTCCAGGTTCCATGGAATTGTACTGCTGTCTATGCGTCCTTGATGTTCAGTCATAAAATTACTTGAATTAGTCTCTCAGCTTGATTGTGCTCAACCAACCCTACTAACAAAAACTCCTAGGAGGTGCTGAAACACATCCGAAAGAGGAAACAATGAGAGGATGAGAAGCTGTGATATTGTCCACTTAATAAGGAAGTAGAAAGTAAACAGAAACACATAAACACACCAACACTTCTTCTAATGTGTTACCACGTGTTTTGGCAATAGAGTCATTGTCATGCAATGATATACATCTTTCATCAATAAATGCTTACAGTGTCAGGAGGTATTATGCTTGCATCTAAACATCTTAGTAATTCACAATGATATAACCCCATTGTTCCCATAGTTTCCAGCACGCTCATTACTCTTATTACTTTGACCATAAGCCTCATAGGCATACTTCTTTTTAGCACTAATACGGAGCATTGAATCGAAATCATATGTTTTCCTTCTTTTTAAGTATACATACGCAAATTACCCAAAATCAAAATATATTATTTATACTCTTGCTAAACAGTACTTAATTTTCTACTGCTAAATTTCAAGACAAGTTTTACAGGATCCCACCGAGAGATTACCTATTTACATGTTTAACATTATCACTCTTTGAAAGCCTGTTCCTCTGCCTCCCTTACAATCCACAATTTATTCGCTTTTTCTCATATAACATGCTTTTCTCGCATGTTTGAGTAAGTAAATAAATAGATTACACAGTACTAATAAATTAAAGAGATTGAATCTTCAACTGCCCAGTAGCAGTTCTGAATGCCAATCAGTTCAGAAGCAGGTTCAACAAATTCTTATAATGGGCACCCTAGTGTCTCTGTTTTACAATTTTCAATCCCAAATTTAAGACCAAAGCTAAAGCACTACTAGTCCAAAGCAAAATCTAAGTAAAAGGAAAGAGAGAAGTCAGAGAACATACCATCTCCTATCGGACTAACTCAGTACAGAACCACTACCACCAAACTACATAATTTCCACATAAAATCAAATTTTTTACTATCCTTCTTCTCACTTGGATTGACAAAAAAATTTCTTGAACAATTTAATAGTCAGAAACCAGTTGAATCTTCAACTACTGAATAACTGAACTTCAACTCTATAATCAGTTCCATCAAATATAATGCACAACACACAAACACATAAGAGAAATCCACCTCAACAAAAACAAGTTAAACCCTAATTTGACACAATCCACACCAATCCCAGATCAAAATCAGATAAACCCATAATCAATTGCAGCCGGATAAAACCCAATAACAAGAAATTGAAACCCATGTACCTGATTGATTCAAAGACCAAAGCTTTTCTGCCTAAGAAGCTATCCCAATACGTCTTTTGCTTCAAAACCGAGGGTTGGGCGCACCAGCCACCACTGCTTTATGGAATGAAGAAAAAGGAGGAGTCTTTGCTCAAAATCCACATTTAAACAAAAAAAAAAGTCTCTCACTTTCTTGCACTTTCGATTGTAAAGTCTGGATTTTGGGGCTGTCTTCGAAGACAATGAACTAAACGAAGTGACTGCTCATAACTCACAGGGTCTTTCTTTCCTTTTCTTGGTGTTTTATTTCCTGCAAAATGCCAAGTCAAGTGAGTGAGACACATATGGTACTCCCAGATTACCCCTATTGGTTTTTGATTTTACTTAGGTTGCCATTGTTGACAAGTTCTAGGTGGAGATTTGATCATGAGAGTGAAGTGTAGCCTATGGGATTCACCATACGTCTTGTGGTGAGCTCTCATGATGTGTGTACAAGATTTAGCCATAACATCAAATGTATTTTAAGTGTTTCTTTTTGCTAATGGGAATGGACCCTTTTACCTACAAAGCATATATGTTTTCCATGGTCTTTAGGGAACAGCTGTTGTGTACGCAGTGCTCTTGGTAATGTGGCTGTCGCTTGACTTTGTCATGCGGTCAAGCGCCAACTGGGGTCTCGCGTGGATCGGTTTTGTTTCCCTCAACAAGGACTCTAATTATCTCTCCCTCAACAACCGATCGAATTCGCAAACCGATCTGAAAACAGGGTTGTCGACTTCACTTGGATCGATCTCCCAATCGCGTGCAAAGATATCTTCTGAACGTTATCGAGGAGAGGAGAGACGAGGCGAGGAGAGGCGAGTCGGGACGAGCGAGGAGAGGAGAGGCGGGGCGAGACGCGGAGAGAGAATTAGTGAGAGTCAACTTCTCCATACGCCAAAACTGCTCCTATCAGTGCTTGACACGTGGTGCAGACACTCGCAGTACTCAACATACTGCGTACATTCCAGAACACACCCATCTTTAGAGGTTCTATGACTCTTTGATCTTTGTATCACGTACTACACTATTCAAGTACAAATCAGGCTATTGATTCATTCTCAAAAAGAAGAGAAAAAAAAAATCAGTCTATTGATGTAGTTTTCATCGATGAAGTACTAATTTGATTGCCATCACAACAAAAGCTATATTAATTTTCATCAAAACTCCATAATTAAGCTTGTATGGGAGAAATATTTACATACCAATTGAAAAGTGCGTCCTTGAAGTAAAAGCAATGAAATGCACAATCCATCACCCATAAATAACAAAGAACTATTATTCTCAACTCAATGAGGTTAGTCTAGTGAAATAATGTTAGGCTGCAAGTGAAACAGACGCTATAAGGATTCTTCTGATAATAGGAGGTTCTTGGTTCGAACCTCAATTTATGAAAAACATCCCTCAAGGGGAGGTCATACCTACAAATTGCTCTCGACTCCGGAGTGATAGCTCGCTCGACCACCATTTTTCAAACAAAAAAGAACTATTATTCTCAAGAAAAAGAAAAAGAATAACAAAGAATGACTACATCATTGAATATCTATAGCAGTTATGTTTATCTTGTCAGTTACTGACCAAAAGATTCATAGTCAGTCACCATTAAATTTAAATCCAAGGGTGGGGAGAATTATTTTTGAAGTAAAATTGTTTTGTTTTCAATTGTTAGGTAAATCTAATGATAACTGACCATGTAAACACTACTGATATCTATAATCTCAAGCTCAAGTAGGCATAAGCAATTGAGCACACCCTATCTTCACCTCCCTCATTCACATCTTCCTAATAAATTGCAAATCACATGACCTCCACGTGACATTAAATTTCTAGAGTCTTATATCACACATCCTCTACCTAATAAATAATGAGTAAATGACCATTTACTACTAATTTAACATCCTTTTAGCCCATTCCAATGAAAATCTATTCAGCAACCCAATTCCAATGAATTTTAACAAAAAGACGTCAATACCCTCACCCTAATTTAACTCTCTTTCTCCTCTTTTTTCCCGATCATTATCTCTCTCTCTCAGAAAACTCTCCACCACCATTGAAGCAATCTCACTGTACTCTGAGACCTTCTCGGCCGTCTCGGTACTCTCCATCGCCGACTCTTCGTTGTCCTCCACCACCACCACCACCGGCTGCTTCATCTTTGCAGAGGAGGAAGGAGCAGCCGCCTTAGATTGCTTCACCTTCGGCTTCGACTTCATTGCCGCCTCGATTTCAATGCACGGTTGCAAACCACGAGGAGGAGCAGTGCGTCGTCGCCGGCAAGCCACGAGGAGGAGCAGTGCGTCGTCGCCGGCAAGCCACGAGGAGGAGCTCCGATCTCCAACTCCAAGCATCTTCATCATGCCGTCTCGGTCCAACATGCCTTTGCCGGCGAGCCGATTTGCCGGAGGCTCAAGGAGAAGATTCGATCTCCAAGCCGCCGAGCTCCGAGTGATACAACCCAACTATCTTCCAATCTATGTTGATGATCTTAATAAACTTTGGCCGCCATGCTTCTATAAGCAGCACAATTTGTGCCCCAGAAAACTTTGTCCGTGTGGTAGTTCACTCCCACAGAGAAGAAAATAGAATAATAACTCACAACAGTGGAAGGATAACTGGTTTGTGCATTGTTGACCCATATTGCTTGGTTGGCTGACTCGGTTGAACCACACAACTTCATCTTCTTCTTTCATTTGATTTGCAGATAATGAAAAGGAAAGCGATGTGTATGAAAACTAATGAAGATCAAGAATCAGAAAGAGACATTTTATAGAGGTAATCTGTTCTATGCATAATTGTTTTCGTTTGATAAGAATTCATTTGTGTATGATTGAATAATAGTGTTTTTTAATACCTCGTAGCATTGACGGTTTGAAATTCTGCATTAGTAATGCTTCAGTTATGTTTTTGATAAGAGAATGATGTGAAGTAGTTCATTACTAGGAGGTAGTAAATTTGAAGTAAACTTCATTTTTTCGCATCTAAGTTGATTTTTCTCCTTTTCAATGTGAATTATGGCATTGGAGCTACTGTTTTGCAAGTTTACTACCCCCAGTAAAAGTTTACTAGGGGTAGTAATCTTCATTTTTTCGCATCTAAGTTGATTTTTCTCCTTTTCAATGTGAATTATGGCATTGGAGCTGCTTTTTTGCAAGTTTACTACCCCCAGTAAAAGTTTACTAGGGGTAGTAATCTTCATTTTTTCGCATTTAAGTTGATTTTTCTCCTTTTCAATGTGAATTATGGAATTGGAGCTACTGTTTTGTAAGTTTACTACCCCCAGTAAAAGTTTACTAGGGGTAGTAGTAATCTTCATTTTTTCGCATCTAAGTTGATTTTTCTCCTTTTCAATGTGAATTATGGCATTGGAGCTGCTGTTTTGCAAGTTTACTACCCCCAGTAAAAGTTTACTAGGGGTAGTAATCTTCATTTTTTCGCATCTAAGTTGATTTTTCTCATTTTCAGTGTGAATTATGGCATTGGAGCTGCTGTTTTGCAAGTTTACTACCCCCAGTAAAAGTTTACTAGGGGTAGTAATCTTCATTTTTTCGCATCTAAGTTGATTTTTCTCCTTTTCAATGTGAATTATGGCATTAGAGCTGTTGTTTTGCAAGTTTACTACCCCCAGTAAAAGTTTACTAGGGGTAGTAATCTTAATTTTTTTGCATCTAAGTTGATTTTTCTCCTTTTAAGTGTGAATTATGGCATTAGAGCTGCTGTTTTGCAAGTTTACTAACCCCAATAAAAGTTTACTAGGGGTAGTAATCTTCATTTTTTCGCATCTAAGTTGATTTTTCTCATTTTCAGTGTGAATTATGGCATTGGAGCTGCTGTTTTGCAAGTTTACTATCCCCAGTAAAAGTTTACTAGGGGTAGTAATCTTCATTTTTTCGCATCTAAGTTGATTTTTCTCCTTTTCAATGTGAATTATGGCATTGGAGCTGTTGTTTTGCAAGTTTACTACCCCCAGTAAAAGTTTACTAGGGGTAGTAATCTTAATTTTTTCGCATCTAAGTTGATTTTTCTCCTTTTAAGTGTGAATTATGGCATTAGAGCTGCTGTTTTGCAAGTTTACTAACCCCAATAAAAGTTTACTAGGGGTAGTAATCTTCATTTTTTCGCATCTAAGTTGATTTTTCTCATTTTCAGTGTGAATTATGACATTGGAGCTGCTGTTTTGCAAGTTTACTACCCCCAGTAAAAGTTTACTAGGGGTAGTAATCTTCATTTTTTCTCATCTAAGTTGATTTTTCTCCTTTTCAGTGTGAATTATGGCATTGGAGCTGCTGTTTTGTAAGTTTACTACCCCCAGTAAAAGTTTACTAGGGGTAGTAATCTTCATTTTTTCGCATCTAAGTTGATTTTTCTCCTTTTCACTGTGAATTATGGCAATGGAGCTGCTGTTTTGCAAGTTTACTACCCCCAGTAAAAGTTTACTAGGGGTAGTAATCTTCATTTTTTCTCATCTAAGTTGATTTTTCTCCTTTTCAGTGTGAATTATGGCATTGGTGCTGCTGTTTTGCAAGTTTACTACCCCCAGTAAAAGTTTACTAGGGGTAGTAATCTTCATTTTTTCGCATCTAAGTTGATATTTCTCCTTTTCAGTGTGAATTATGGCATTGGTGCTGCTGTTTTGCAAGTTTACTACCCCCAGTAAAAGTTTACTAGGGGTAGTAATCTTCATTTTTCTCCATCGTTTATGGTAGTTGCTTGAAAATACTGTTTTGCAAGTTTACTACCCCCTGGGGGTAGTAAACTTGCAAAACAGTATTTTCAAGAATGGCGAAATTCCGGGAGCTTGGAAGACCGCCACTTCCACAAACGATGGCGACATCAACACCCCCTCAACCAATCAAATTCACACTCATCAACTTCTCCTTCTTCTTTCCCACTCATCTGAATTGAATCATCAGAAATCGGACCCAAACCTAAATGGATTCCCATTCCTACACACCACACCCTCTACGTTTCTGAGTCTGAATCGATCACAATGGTAACGTTCACATTTCCCAACTGTTGCGTTTACGTGCATGTGATGTTGAAATAGTTATGTTATTAGAAATGTAGCATAATGTGAAGAGCATGTGTGAGTTTTACTTTTACTTTTAATGTGATTAGAATTGTTTTCAACTGGTGCAGAGCAAGCCAGTGACCATTGTTGTTTTGGTTTTTAATAATCTGTTGTTTGCTTTTCTGTTTAAAAAGGTTTTCGGGTGTTGGCATCTTCACTGCTTAGTATATGTTTGGTTAGTGTGAGGCTCAATGTTCGATTGCAAGACAATTTTTTTATTTATATTTTTCTTTTTTGTGTGAAAGAAACACAATTGAGAAGTCGAATTCAAGTATTTAACTTTTCTTCACAAGCGCAGAGAAAGGTATGAGAGTAGTTTGAAAATCAGCTTCAAAGGAGTATTCTGCATCATTCTTGTTTTTGTATTGCAAAATTAAAGATGGCATTTCGGTAGTAACTAGACCTGTCTCTTTTCTTGGTTTGTATGTATCGATGTGATGCAGAAACTGCTTTAATTTTCTTAAGTTTTTTTTTTTTTCAATAAGCTTCCTTTTAACTAGAAAAGGACTAGCTTAATTCATGTGTCACATATCCGCTATTAAGAAGCTTCATTCAGATGCCAGTTAACTTCATATTTCTGTTTACTTGTGAAAAATAACCCACTTTAGTATTCCCCAGGTTACTGCAAAGGTGTATAAGTTACACCCAAAAGATACAGAAACTCCTGATGGTGGAGTTGATGACATGACTAAGTTGTCATATTTGCATGAACCTGGAGTGCTTTACAATCTGGCAACCAGATATGAGATTGATGAAATCTATGTAAGGTTTCTCTCACATTGAGTGATACTCAATTAATGTATGCCTTCATGTTAAATTTTTTTTATCACTGTAAATACTGTTTTGCAAGTTTACTACCCCCAGTAAAAGTTTACTAGGGGTAGTAATCTTCATTTTTTCGCATCTAAGTTGATTTTTCTCCTTTTCAATGTGAATTATGGCATTGGAGCGGTTGTTTTGCAAGTTTACTACCCCCAGTAAAAGTTTACTAGGGGTAGTAATCTTCATTTTTTCGCATCTAAGTTGATTTTTCTCCTTTTCAATGTGAATTATGGCATTGGAGCTGCTGTTTTGCAAGTTTACTACCCCCAATAAAAGTTTACTAGGGGTAGTAATCTTCATTTTTTCGCATCTAAGTTGATTTTTCTCCTTTTTAGTGTGAATTATGGCATTGGAGCTGCTATTTTGCAAGTTTACTACCCCCAGTAAAAGTTTACTAGGGGTAGTAATCTTCATTTTTTCGCATCTAAGTTGATTTTTCTCCTTTTCAGTGTGAATTATGGCATTAGAGCTGCTGTTTTGTAAGTTTACTACCCCCAGTAAAAGTTTACTAGGGGTAGTAATCTTCATTTTTTCGCATCTAAGTTGATTTTTCTCCTTTTCAGTGTGAATTATGACATTGGAGCTGCTGTTTTGCAAGTTTACTACCCCTAGTAAAAGTTTACTAGGGGTAGTAATCTTCATTTTTTTGCCGGTATGCTTCCGGCAAGATCCGGTGGGTTCCGGTGACATTTTTTTCAAAAAAATCCAATGAGACTCCTGCATCTCCGGCGATTTTCCGATCACCATCAATTTTCCGGCGACCGGTGACCGGAATCTGGCGGCCAGTGTCCGGTGACCGGAATCCGGCAGCCGGTGTCCGGTGTGCTTCCGGGAAAGTCTTCCCTTCTTCTTTTTCATTTTTTCTCTTTAAATAAAGGTTAAGGGTAAAAAAGTCTTTTAAAATATCATTTTATTATATTTTAATAAAGATTTGTGTATTTGGGCTTAAAATAAGTACCTTGTATTCAAATGAGCTAAGAAAAAAGATTATCATTGAAATGGGGTTTGACTTTTTCTATTTTGTGCATTAGGGCTTTTTCCCATAAATAATTAGTCTCCATGGATTTTCTCCATAATTTGATTTAATCTTCAAAACTAAGTAAAGAGAGATCCATGAATTATGTGGATTTTCAATATTGGTCTGACTTCAAACATGCCTTTATAAATTATGGTCGGTCTTTGTATTATTGTATGTGGAACAAATGATGATCATAGAACTTGGAATTAGCCTTGGACGGTCTCATCCAATTAGATAATTTCAAAGAAAATGGTCGGTCCAAGTCTCTTTCTTACTTTAGTTTTATTTTTTTGCGTTTTTCTTATGGCTTATATATTTTTTTATATAAAAAAAAGTATTTGTATGACTGGAGCTTTGTATATTTATCAAAGTATTCAAAATTTTGAAAAGCTTGAAAGGTTTGAACAATCAATTTTTGTTTTTGGAATGTTTACGTATGCAGAGGAGAAGAGGAGAGGTCTTGGTGTTATTCATTGGGAATGCCCCGACTCGATCTGAGCCTTAAGCCCAAAACTTAAGGTAACTGGTGATAGAATTGTGAGGGTTCTCGTAGCCAATACACATACATCCACATTTTTTTTTTAATCAAACAAACAAGTAAATGAACTAATATATTACAACTAGTCTATTATAAGTCGAACTCACAATGTACCTCTTACTTACAATGAGTGACTTATGTCACTAAATCAAACGATATTAGACATATATTCATACATTTTAACATTCAATCCAAAGCGGAAAACAAAAAAAAGGATAAAAATAAAGCTCGTGAGTCAAGAAGTACCAAGGCGGCGGCATTCTGGGATGTCCTCCGACTACAACAGAATGTCTTTGATGTCGAATCTGGTAGGCAACCAAATGCGAAGGGACTATGTATCATCTTGTCGTGGTTTTGTTTTGGTCGAGAACACTTTGGTGGTGAAGGTCTGAGATCGATATGCTTTCTTGTAGTTTTGATTGAGGTGTTTTTGACATGAGTGACAAACTTTGGATTGGGGTCGGTGTGTCAAGCTTGAGAAATATATGTCAGCTTGTTAAGGAACGTCTTTCTTGGGTCAGCGTGTGTTTTTAAATTTCAGCGTGGTCATTTATTCATATCATGTCTTGACATCAGGGTGTTTAGTGACATCGGTTCTAGGTGCTGACATTAGCCAATGGCCACCAACGTTGATGTGAAATAGCTGACTTCGAGGTTGGTGGTTCTTTGGCGGCGGAAGTCTTATGGAGGCGAATAGTGTGTTTACACCTCTTGTACAACGTCATGGATGTTACCAGATTGAATTGGCGGCTGAAGCTCCTATGGCAGGTCGGCGTTGGCCGGACATGGATGTGAGAGAGGAGAAAGTTGGGTCTTTTTGTCACGCTCCGACCCTTAATTTTTACCTTAATTACTAACATAGTGGTAATAAGAGTTTTTACCGTCTTCGTCATTAAGTGTATAATTTAATTGGTCCCTACAGAGGTTGTGGGGGACGATTATTTCGTAGGATTTATTCGAATGAAGAAATTGTGACGACGGTAAAAATAGTAATTTTTGCTAGTAAAATGTAATTTTTATTAGGGTGTTAAATTTTTGGAATGAGTATATGGTGTGTTGGACCAGCTGGGCCGAGCCCAACACTTCTCTCTCTCTCTTCTCTCTCTCTTCCCCCGCTCCTCTCTCTCTCCCCGAGTCCCTCCGCCTGGAAAAGTTCCCCGAGCCAGACCGTCGTTGTCCGGCCCCCATTCACCACCACACCGGTCCCAAATGGTCGGCCTCCGACCCAGCTCCCATTCTAGACCGGTGAGAGGTTCCCTAGCGCCGCCGATTGAGAAGAAAACTCGCCGGAAGTCTCGACTGCCCAAAACTTCCCGTCATCGGAACTTCCTCCTCCAGCCTCCATAACCGGAGCTGCTAGGCTCAATAGGAAACCCTCATCTCGTGCATTAATCCCTCTAAATGACTCCCTCTCTCTTGGCCTAGATAAGGAGTTTCAAACGGTTGAAATTCTAGGGATTTTTATGTGTTTTCGTTCGATTAGCATAGTTAGGCTTGAAATTGTTGTTTGTGCTAGTTAGGAAAGTTGTAGAGGATGTTGAGAGGAATGTGCTATCAAATTTTGGTGGGCATAGGAGGTCGCCGGAGCTGGCCACCGACCGCTGTTGAAAAAGTGTTTTTAGTAGGAAATTTTATGAGGAGTTTAATGGTTTGAGTTTTAGAATTTTTGGAGGAGTTTTGGATAGGTTTGAGAATTTTTAAAGTTTGGTATTTTTGGCGGATTAATAAGTTAAAATCCGGCCACGTGATTATTTTTTGTGGAAGGTGATTTTGAGAATATCTGTAAAAATTGTGGAGATTTATGGTTGACAGTGAAGTTAAGATTTAGGGCAATATGCATGGTTGAGCGCGCGAAGTTCATATTTAATTATGTCTATTTTCTTTAAGCGTCGTTGTTTTATTTAAGGATTTATTTATGTTTTTGGTATAGGACGCGAGGAGGCTCGAGCTGAAGAGACATTTGACCGATATCAGGCTTAGGTCTGATTTGTGAGTAGACATTTGTTTTAAATAATGTGCTTGAAATGTTTTATTATTGAATATTTCATTTTGTTGGAAAATAACCAAAATTGAGAATTTCGGTGATTATACTCATATATAGATATTTATGAGAATAGTATGTATATAAATAAATGGTAGCTAGCTATACGTGTTTTTCCCTCATAATGAGGTACAATTCCATTATGGGGTGACGTGAGCGTTAATCGTCAGCGTCGTAGCCTTGTATGACTTCTATTCTTTGTATTTATTCATAGAATTCGTATAAGGAATCTGCACGTATATATATATATATATATATACATTCACTCGTGCGTTTCTCCCATAATGAGGTACAATTCTATTATGGGGTGACGTGAGTGTTAAACGCCAGCGTCGTAGCCTTGTACGACTATCTATTTTTTATGTTTATTCATAAATTTCGTACAAGGAATAGACGAGTGTAAATACATACTAATATATATAATCCTAGCCTGAGAGGTCATTTATTAAATTTGGGAGTCTAGCGACGCTAGACACCAGCTCAAAATTTTTGAGTTAAACTTTTAAACTGTCGCTTGCAAAGTGTTTTCCAAGAAAGAATTTTTGAGGAAATGTTATTTGTTGTGTCAAAATTTCTTTTGTCCACTCACTCTGACGTATTTAAATGTTTTTCCCCTGGGCCCTTCGTCTTTCAATGTCCAGTCTGCAGTGTTCGGGTGGGGTCTAGAAGGAGATGTTGATGCATGGTCACTCATTTTTCCGCTACTTTTCGTCAGTATGTTATCTATTTAATCTACTAGGAGATTGTTAGCTTCCGTTGTTTTTACTTTTAGTAGCTCTGAATACTTTCAGAAAATTATTTGTGTATATATTTTTCGGGTATTTGGGTTGAGTTGAAGATTAATATTTTGGCAAAAAGGGTGGTTCTATAATTTTTCCAGGTTAGGGTTGTCCATTTTTGAGGGAGGTTTGCCGAGTTCTTCGGTAAATTTTCCTTGGAGGTGGTCCACGCAGGACTTACTTCGGGTTTCAAAGTGAAATTCGGGACGGGTCCTGACACTTTTAGCCTCAACCTTGCTGGTCTACAACAATGTGGCCTAATGTACTAGATTGGGCACCTACTTTCTCTCTTCATCTTTACCTCTAGGTTAGGCTTATGCTTGGCTTTTATAGGAGTTTGAACGGGAAGATCTCCTAATGTAAGTAATTGCTCTACATATTAGGAAAGGTACACCAATAGGTCTTCAGACCTCAAGCTAATGTGTACATGTACTTTTGTTTAGGGTTGTATATGTTATTTGTTTTTTAGTGCAATTGTCCACCTTTCTAGGTGGTAGGGTTTTTCTAGATTTTATTTTATTCTTTCTAAATAAGAGCTCTTTGAGCTTGTATTAGATATATATTATCTCCTGCTTGATCAAGCGTAGGACTTGTATTATAGTCTAAATTCTGCTTAGCCTATTGGTTGTATTGGGTTTTAGCCTAATGAAGAATGTATCTATTTCTTCACATAAATAAACATGCAATTTAAAACTTTCATGTAGAAGTTTTGAGAGTTGAAGAAAGGGATGTGAAATCCACATACCCTATTTCCTTATTTGGTAACTTAAATTTTGTCTTTAATAACTTAAATTTTGTCTTTTTGTGAACTGTTAATCAAAAAAGAAAAGAGGGTGTGTGAATTTCAATTTTAGGTATGTGAATTTCACATCTTTTGAAGAAAACATCGATGCAAATTAGGTTGCATATGAAGCAATGATTGAAGGAGTATTGTAACTTGGTCTTATTTACTAACCATCCATTAAATGAAAGAGAAAATGTCAATTTAATATTAATTTTAACCCCTAATTGCTAATTCCAATGACAATTTTTTTTTATGAACTCATTTGAATATAAGATATCTTCTTTTATGCTCAAATAAACAAATCTTTACTTAAAGTCTTAACAAACTAAATTATTTTAAGACTATTTTACCCACACTTTTTAAAGATGCATAGAGAGAGAATGAAAGAGAGAGAAGACTTGGTCATAACCTCACCGAACTCCAAACTTCGGTCGCCTATTGCCGATCGTCGGAATCCGAAGTATGAAAATTACTACCCTTAATAATTTTTATACTTAGGTGCAGAACAAAAACTTTAGATCATGTGAAAAATTATTATCCCTAATAATTTTAATACTTTGGTGCAGAACAGAAAAATGAGATCATGTGGAAACTTACTACCCCTGATAATTTTCATACTTGGGTGCAGAATAGAAAAAAAAACAGATAATATGGAAAATTACTAGCCCCAAAAAATTTCATACTTTGCTGCAGAACATAAAAATCATATCTTGTGAAAAATTAACTACCCCTACTAAAATGTTCCAACATTATTATCTCTACTTCTCTACTACTATAAAGTCAGGCCCTCAAAAACTTCACTAAGTTGTGAATTACCTTTAATGAATCAACTAACACAAATAAAAACCAAGAGTTGTTATAGTAAAAGTAAAATAAAAATTAAAAAAATTAAATAAATAAATAATCATAAAAACTACCGATAAGTAGGACGAATGACTGCATAATACGGTAAACTTATTAACCGTTCACGCTTATCTTTAGTTAATCGTGATTATGATTCTGTGCAAATATGCACGGGTAATAAGCTAGTCAGCCTATAAAGGCAACCAAACCTACTAGAAAAATTGCCCTTGCAACACAAAACTCGCACACAGACCACTTTCTGACCGTCGCCGGCGTCGACCTTGGCGGACAAGCTTGCACAACAACTAGCAACTAACCTAGAGCAACACCATCATCTCCGACCGGTCAGACCAGTAGCGCCGCCTCCTAAAGGATGCGATTGTCCTCAACCCACCCGATCTGTCCATATCTGAGTTGGAGCTTGGTGTTCTCAACCACTCAGATCGGACAACAGTGACGAAGATGATGACCATGGAGGACGATTGCAGGGATGGTGATGATGATGGCAAGCTTAGTGCCAAGGTGGAGACGGCGGGTTAGGCGCAACACGACGGCAGACATATTCGAGATCGGGGAGGCATGGTAGACTCCGATGACGGCGAGGGTTTGACGATGCAGAGGGGCGGTGGAAGAAGGATGTGTGTGTGTGTGTGAGAGAGAGAGAGAGAGAGAGAGAGAGAGAGAGAGAGAGAGAGAGAGAGAGAGAGAGAGAGAGAGAGAGAGAGACTTTTCTGACGAGAGAGATAAGGATGCGATTGAGGGTAATAATATCTTTTACGTAAGATTAATTGGAATAGGCACTTGACTTCTTTTTTTTTTCATTGGATTGGAGTCTGACTTTATTATTTTTGTGCAAGCGGGCATTTTCCCAAAATAAAATAATATAGGGTGACACTATTGCCACCCTACCATAATACCATCCTCTTTGTTCACCCTATTTGCTCATTTCACCATACATCTTAATTTTTAATACTAAATTTACTTACCTCACCCATTTCTTTTTCCAAAATCACCCGTATATGACATTAGAAAGTCAATTTTTCTTTATGAAAATATCTCTCTACGTATAGCAATAAAATTCAATAATAATGTTTCCTAAAAAATCATAACCTGAAATAGTAAAACTGAATTGGTCTACTCATCTCATTAGATTTTTTTTTTATATAGAGGTGTGATTACAAGTTACAACATACATAATGATAATAAGAACTAGAAATATCGGTCTATATTTCAAATTTTGCTTTAGATATTGTTGTCAAATGGTCATATCATATCAAGTTAAGGTGTCTTAAGAATATTTCATGACACCTACCAAAACGTCACTGAAATATTTTCTATGACATTTATCAAACGTTATTAAAAACTTTTTTTATGATTACTTCTATTGGAAGAAGTGAACTTGATTTGAGGACATGGGAGAAATAATGGATGCAGTATGTAATTTGAAGACGAAGTTTGAACGGGTTTTCTAGAAGCATGTGCAAAAGCATAAGAACTATGTTGCTCATACTCTTGCAAAAAAGACTTAAAAAATGGGGCAAGCAATGTCCTGCTATGAATCTGGGCCTCCTTAGCTCCATGATGTTCTTGGTGCGGATGGTAGAAACTAGATGTAGATGTAGTCATGGGATTCTCATTAGAGAATTACCCAACATTTATGTATTTTGAGTTATTCAATAAAAGTTATTTTGAATATAAAAGAAAAAAAAACTTTTTTATGACGTTTTACAACTGTAATCGAAAGAGTATGGAAACCATGAGACCAATATAGATGATGTTGTAGATGACGCTGTAAAAACGTCATGGAAAGTTTTTTATGACATTTTTTTAAGCGTCATTGAAAATTTTTGTATAATAATCCAAGTTATAAGATACAAACTCAAACACCCCATTTAATAATTGTATCGAAAAGCTCAAACCCCACTTATTTATTAAATATGTTACCCGTTTAACCCATTTGAAAAAAAAAATCAAAATAAAATGAAGCTTTTACGCTTATGAGCCGTGAACCTTATGGTTTTTGTGTTGAAAGAGTATTTATAGTGTTAACGGTAATATTGGCTTAAAGCGTGTATGTATAATACTACTTTTTTGAATGAGTTGTGAATGTGAGTTTATATATAATATAGACCTACTTATTCAATAAATTCAATAAATGTATTATGCGAGTTCATTTCGTGTTGGCGAGCGGATTAACCCGCAGTTGACCCACCCGCTTTTTAATCATCGGGTTCAACCTGCTTTGCTTTGAGTGGGTTTCGAGTCATTTTATCGTGTGGTGTCAGAATTGGAATTGACAGCCAAACTCTTGAGTTTACCTTTCAAGATTGACGCTTGCATGAAGATCTTCCAAACTTGAGCTGAGTGCTAAATTTGGGCCTTTTGTAACGTCATTTCTGGGCTGCCCACCTTCTTACTCAAAATCAAGCTCAATAAGGTTCTGATGCAGTTCTACGACTTCTACCAATATAGCAGATTCTATTGTTTTTGAAAGGACCTACACTTGATTAATCTAATTGAGCTGATATATGGACTTTCAGAGAAAAAGCCATATGCATGACATGTCAACATTTAACTCCTGGATCAATGACAAACTCAATCATTTCCAAATGCTAGTCATTGGTAATCTCTACCGTTTGAGTCATGTCTTATTTGTATAGATTAAGGCAAAACCAAAGGACTACAACCAAGCAAGGAGTGCAAAGTATCTTATAATCCACACATTGACCCCAATAATTAACTTTCTTTGAGCACAGAAAGCTAACTAGTAAAAATCAAAGAAAGCTAGAATTAGCGTATAAAAAAAAAAGAAAAAAAAAGAAGAAGAAGCTAGAACTAGCAAATATTCTTCTCAGCCTAAATAAGATGATTAGGTAATTGCCTAATATCCAGTCTATCATCTAGCTAGGTTTATATTGCCTGCCTACCCAGCTGTACATTCATTATTCTCAAATGAATAATGCTTTCTTTTGCCCTTTATTCTTGGTTGAGTTCACACTTCTAGCTAGCTTTGATTCTCTAGGTCTATCACTAATCATAGCCCTGAAGGTTAAAACCTCATACTGTTTACTATGATTGAAATGTTGTTAGAGACCGATTATTGATTCAGGTTTGCAAGTTCAAGGCCATTTCTACATAAGTAGTACCACCAACATTTGTGGTATTGAAGGAACCTTCTTTCCCTGTCTCTTCTCCATCTCATTTATAAAATATGGACAGGCAGATCTGGATCTATGACAGAAACCCTACAATCTGTACAGGGTATATTAGGATTTATGAAAAAGGAAAAAAAAAAAAAAAAAGATTGAGATGATGTGTTTATATATGTACCAGGTTTATATTCTTCTATTGATAGTATCGAAACAAAACTAGTATCTTGGAAGTCATTAGATTTAATATTTGCAGTTGCATAGGAAGATCTTAGTCTGAGTTAGTAAAAGAGAAAAACAAATCTCTGTGAACTTTGTGGTATAGGCTGTATAGCACATAGATTACATAGTCAAGAACTTAGATTTATGGCATGGCTTTTACTGGTACTTAGTCCATCCTCAGTTTTCAGAAGATCAAAAAACTTTTTAATATATTTTGAGTAAAACAATATAATCTTCTTGGGAAAGTACTTTCAGAGATTACATTGTTTTCAGTCTTTATTAAAAAAGAAAGCGTGTGATCAAACTTTGACATATGGAGCTGGAAAGTAGTTCACATACATATAAAATGGTACCCTTAGCTGTTCACATTGACTAGGGTCTCGGAACATTTCAGGCTATACCTCAGTGAGGTTTCTATATATGCATGTACTTCCTTATTGTTTTGCAGTGAACCTTCTGAGGTTTGGAAACAAGAAACATGGTTAAGATTTAAGAACTACACAGAACTTCGGTGAAGCTGTTTGTTTTGTGGAGTTTAATCTGTTTGGTAGCTTTTCCGATAGTTGAAGCAAGAGTTCGGCATTACAGGTGGGATGTGAAGTATGAGTACAAATCTCCAGATTGCTTTCAGAAGCTGGTTATGACCATCAATGGAGGAACCCCAGGTCCAACAATATTGGCACAGCAGGGGGATACAATTGTAGTTGAGCTCAAGAATAGCTTGTTAACCGAGAATATAGCTATCCACGGGCATGGAATTCGACAGGTATCAGTACCTCTTAGACATGCTGCATTTTGTATTTGTTGGCTTAATTGTTGCTCATTTCATTACAGGTTAAATTTTAGTCATTCATTGTCTAACATGGTATCGGAGACTTGTTGTAGGAGGTCTCGGATTTGAGATCAACCTACACTCCACATTCCCTACCTCTTTGTTGATTTTGTAATTAAATTGCATGTTTCAATTTGACTGCATTAGTTGTCTAACTGTTTACCATGCTGAGGGTACCCTAAGTTTTTGGAATCTAGAAGTTGTCTCCCGATCACAAACTTCACTGTATATCACTTGCAGATAGGAACACCTTGGAGTGATGGAACAGAAGGTGTGACTCAATGTCCTATCTTACCTGGAGATACCTTTGTTAACAGTATAACAATATTGTGTCGCAAGGGTAGTTTGGTCATTGGCTTGTAATACCTATTGCCTATATAAAGGCTATGTTGTATTGTTCACTTTAACACAAAGAGAATTCACAATGTAGTCCAAATCATTTCTCTGCGTTCTTTACTTTCAGTTTTGCACTTTCATTTTCAATAACCCATGATTCCTATCATGGTATCAGAGCCCATGGTTTCTGATCTGGAACCTTGAGGCTTCTGTTCATCTAGTCTTGCTTCCGCGTTTTTCAATTCAGTAGATTTCAATTTCAGTTTCCCCCAATTTCACAAACCCTAGCCTCGAATCGGAGTCTCCTGGTGCGCCTGCTTCTTATCCTTCTCGAATCGAAGCCGAGCAGTCCTCTTCTTGGTCATCGTCATCGCTGCCTGGTCTTCCTTCGCCGTTCGCGCCGACTTCAATTTCCGACTATGGAATCTCTTTCTCCGGCATCTCTGGTATCATCATCTCTAGCTTCTCTTTATTCTCGCTATTTGAACTGTTCAGAGAACTTTTGGGATATGAATCTGGATGGGTGATATGAGTATTTTGAGGGAGAATATCGTGGGCTTTTGATTTGATTGTGAGGTGTGGATTTATAGTCTGGTAACCCTCTCCAAAACTCCGTCTCTTCATACTGTGCAGTTTCTACAGCAAGATTTTGATAATATCTCTCAGATTTGGTAATTCGATTACTTAGATTCATGGATTCTCTCTCTGATTTGGTCATTATGCTTGATATCGTCAGTTTTCCATTTTTCTTTATCAATGTTTGTTGTCTGCCGTCAACCAAAAAGAGAAGGTGACGAAGCAGTTTTATAATTGTGTTTTTTGGAATGGTGAATCGGCCTAATGGGTTGAATTATGGATTGGGTGTATGCGTCTCTGTGCTTGAGCTGCCTATTTGTGAGATGCTATCAAAATTTTCAGTTGTTTTGTTCTTATGGTATTGAAGAAATTGGAGTTATAGTGATATTGTTCTAGTACGCCTGCGATGCTTGGTATTCTCACATCTCCTCCAAGTTCGGAATTCTCTTTCTGATTGACATCTCTATCACTTGACCCTATGATTGAAGCTGTGATCTCAGATATTTTGCCCAGTATCATCATTTGTCCGTTTTCCCTTTATTAATTAAAGTTTAAGTTGAAGTTTTAAAAGTTTGAAGAAGAATTTTATCTTTCTTTTGGACTGGTGGTTCTGGCTAGACGCTCGGGATTTCGGTTTGATTGTTTGGCTTCATGTGCTAGTTGTGGATTTTTGGAAGATGCTTACATGATATCTGTTGGACTGGGTGATTGATGTTATTGCTGCTCTTCTTATTTGCTCCTTGCTGCCTTGATTGAAGATGTGAAAGAAAAAAAAAAAAAAAAAAAAAACAGAAGATATTGGCAGCAAGTTGCTATGGAGGTTGTGATTAAAAGCTAAGGGTTACTAGACTGTGGTATATATCCAACTGAATGTTGCTTTTGAGTTGCTGAATTCCAAGTAATGGCTGCTGGTTTTATGTGACGGAATGATAAATTTTCAGGCGTGTTTGAGCTAGATATTTGCAGCAGAATATGGAGAAATGCAGTGTGCAGTCACTTTTGAATTTTTCAGTTTACAATTTTTCGGTTTGTCAATCCCATATACAGTTTGTTTGATTTTGATTTGGTACAAGATACAGAAGTTGATTCTTATGAAATTCTGAGTAACTGATTGCTGCCGCTGGTGTTTCTCTTCTTGCCGCCTTAATGATTTTCCACTGCCAGCAAAGTCATGTCAAATTGATCTATGGAATGCACTCATTGCTACAAGGCTTCGGGTTATTTTTTTTGAATAGGGATGTTATCTTTGGGCTATAATTGTGTAGTTTGCAGGCAACCATTATGCTTTTTACCAAGCATATGGTTGAGGGAGGGTGTTAACAGTATAGCAATATTGTGTCGCAAGGGTAGTTTGGTCATTGGCTTGTAATACCTATTGCCTATATAAAGGCTATGTTGTATTGTTCACTTTAACACAAAGAGAATTCATAATGTAGTCCAAATCATTTCTCTGCGTTCTTTACTTTCAGTTTTGCACTTTCATTTTCAATAACCCATGATTCCTATCAACCTTCACATACAAGTTTGTTGTGGATAGGGTAAATTACAAGGAACTTTGCAATTAATAAGCCAATCTTCTATATTATCTCCTCAACCTCATCATCATAATATATTAGCCTCAGTGAGTATGTTCCTGATTACAAACATTTCTTAATTTATAGTTCATCCATTGTTAAGTTTTGATTGGCTAAACTGTAGGCTGGGACATTTATGTACCATGGACATTATGGAATGCAAAGAGAAGCTGGGTTATATGGATCCATTATTGTATCACTTCCCAGTGGAGCTTCTGAGCCCTTTGCTTATGATTATGACAGAACCATTATCCTAAATGACTGGTTCCACAAAAGCACTTATGAGGAAGCTACTGGCTTGTCCTCCATTCCCTTTGTTTGGGTTGGGGAGCCTCAGGTAACTAAATCACTATACAATATTCATAGATTGAAATTATATATAGGAATACTGGTATATATGATAATATATCATGAACTTCTCTACTTTTTTCAGTCACTTCTGATTAATGGAAGAGGGAGATACAACTGCTCTCTGCTAGCAAATCCAAGCCTGGGAGCCTGTAATGTGACAAATCCAGAGTGTTCACCCCATGTTGTGACAGTAATTCCTAGCAAAACATACCGATTAAGGATCGGTAGCTTGACTGCCTTATCAGCTCTCAGTTTCCAGATTGAGGTAACTTTCACCACACCAAGAATAATAGTTTTCACTGTGTTAGCTTTCTACATTTTGAGTAGAATAGTCAATTTTGCATAATTTTTCTTTTTCCATTTTGGGGTCATTTCACCATAATCCTGAGATCATCTGTAATTGACAGAAAGATTTATGCAGGGTCACAATTTTACTGTTGTTGAAGCTGATGGGCACTATGTGGAGCCATTTGTGACCAAAAACCTATTCCTTTACTCTGGTGAGACATACTCTATCCTAGTAAAAGCAAACCAAGACCCATCAAGAAACTATTGGATGACTACAAGTGTAGTTGGCAGAGAACCTAAAACCCCAACTGGCTTAGCAATCCTCAATTATTATCCTACCCATTTCAGGAAATCCCCTTCAACAGTTCCAACCACAGGCCCTGCTTGGAATGACACAGCACCAAGACTAGCTCAGAGTCTTGCTATCAAATCCCTCCAAGATTCTATTCACACCCCTCCTCCCACTTCAGACAAAACCATTGTGCTTCTCAACACCCAAAACAAGATCGACGGGCACGTCCGCTGGTCCTTGAACAATGTATCTTT
Source organism: Fragaria x ananassa (assembly GCA_034370585.1). NCBI lineage: Eukaryota > Viridiplantae > Streptophyta > Magnoliopsida > Rosales > Rosaceae > Fragaria > Fragaria x ananassa. The sequence goes on along the minus strand of CP139764.1, from coordinate 7,390,938 downwards.
CTCTATTCCACACACACCTTATTTGATAGCTTTGAAGGAGAAGTTGAATCTAAGCCATGTGTTTGAGCAAAAACCACCTCCAGAAACCTATGATTTCAACAACTATGATATATACAGTGTTGCCAAGAATGTGAATGCTACTTCAAGCAATGGCTTGTACAGGTTGAAGTTCAATAGCACAGTGGATGTTGTACTGCAAAATGCCAACACGATGACTGCAAACAACAGTGAAATACATCCATGGCATCTCCATGGTCACGACTTTTGGGTGTTGGGATATGGAAAAGGAAAGTTCGACATTACAAAAGATGTGGCAAAATACAATCTTGTCAATCCGATCATGAAGAACACAGTGCCAGTACACCCTTTTGGTTGGACTGCTTTGAGATTTCGAGCAGATAATCCTGGCGTTTGGGCATTTCATTGCCATATAGAGTCGCATTTCTACATGGGAATGGGAGTGGTTTTTGAATCTGGGGTGGAGAAGGTGGCAAAGCTGCCATCTTCTATCATGGGTTGTGGAGAAACTAAAAGCTATCATAGGCCATAGTGATGTTATTTTCTTTGACAATTTCACAACTCAGTTATTTCTACGGTTCAGTGATACATAGAAGGGATTTTGCTTCTGCATTGATCAGTTCTTAAGGTAACAATCAAATTACGACACCTTATTGAAGTGTACCCCTACTTTATATATGACTGTTTTATAAAGCAATTATGACAACCTATGTCAAATGCTGCAGAACTCTGTTTCAAGAAAACAGACCTTGACTACATGGATCCCCGTATTTCTTTCCCGAAAAAAAAAAAAAATCACAAAATTAGCTCTATACTCTATAGCACGATTCACCGGCAGCTTTCAGCCGATTCATTTTACTTCTCAAGAATGCTTTCCCTTGATATAGTACAGTGCAGCTCAAAGGATGAATATAAAATCAAAGTAGGCAGGGTGGCATTTGTCAGGTTACATGATGGTGCAGCTCCCTTGATCCCTATATAGGTAGGATTAATTCATCAAGCATTAACAGAACTACAGAAGGTTCTAACTGTTTATATTATAAGGGAAATGCTGCTTACCTAGGATTCCGCTTTGTATCTTTTGTATCTTCGTAGTAGCTCAAGGCTTCCTCAAACTTGAGATACTCAGGACCTGTATCCTGAAGATTCACATTCTTTGGCCCTGAGATATAAGCCTGAATAACATACTGTGGAGGTTGTAATCTGTTTAGATCATCAAATTAGAGATAAAATGGTCAGCCATATCAAGTTTAAGGAAGATATTAATTCCCGTGGTAAATAAATATTGGATTGAACAGACTCACCTTCCTTCACATTCCAGTAACCATAATAAATAGGATGCACCAAAGTACATAGACACAAATGGCTTGGAAAGATCATCAGCAGAGCTAATTCTATATGCCCTAAAGCCCATCTCCCTATACTCGAACACATAAAAGTATGCAAAACTGGTGAGAGAGTATCAGAGTAATAAATTATATTCATTCATGACAGAAGTCATGTTAGTAGGGTATCAAATGGTTTAACCATTTTGCCTAATAGTTTGATCTAATCCGAATCCAATATACCCCAAAATCTAAATAGAAACAAACAACCATGATGAACCAAGATAATTTTCTTTCACATTGAATTTTATGTACAGATGAATAATAAACTCTTCTGTGCATGTTCCTCTTTTAAAATTAAGAAATTCAACTCTGAGTATGGGAGTGACATACCTGTAAAGCCATACAGCTGTAGAATACTCGATTCCCATTATACCAGGACGTGGTCCAATGCCACTCAGGAATCGCATGCTTATGATCTCTGCTAGAGCACAAAGAACTGACTGTGCAACAAATATGGACCAGGTTAAGAATACTAGAAATGAAAACACTTGACTATAAGACAAAGATACGATAACTGCAGTTAACGATAAAGGCCAAGGAATGAAGGAAACTGAAAAGAAAGACATCTGAATGACATAGTTTCATGATCTCCCAGGCTTTCCTATATCTCAGGTGAACAGTACACATTGGAATAAGTAATGTAGCTAAACTGACAACAAAGTTTAATCAGATTGCAATTCCTAATTGTCATGTCCCAGTATATAGCATTCCACGTTAATTTCAATGGATGTGATTGATGCAATGTCGAACTCGTAAACAGTAAAGTTTAATCAGGCTGCTATTCCTATTGGTTATGTCCCATGTACAACACATATTATATTATTCCTATTGGCTGCAATCCATAGGATACTATTGCTGAAATAAGTTTGAAAGGCTTATGCAAGATGCAGCAATGTGTTTGATCTAAACCTTGCATCTCGCATATGCCTTGCAGACTTGCAAAATCACTGTTCACTCTCCCATTTGGGTCTCAGGATAATTTTCTTCAAATTACATAGGTTCTAAAAGAGTATGCTAGCCATACAGAAATGTCTGATTCACAAAAACCGAGATCGTCAGAACTGTAACAAGGTTGTACATCACAACTTGAAGGGTATACTTACAACTTTAAGTGGCTTTGCACTGAAGTGCTTTATGAGTATGATTTCTGCCACAGCCTGCATTGAGTAGGTATCATTCAGGAGTTAGATTTGTTTTGATGAAACCATCATCCCTTAGATTTAAACAAATGACTGAGGTTATAATTTGGGAAATAGAAACTTTGATATCATGGTTGGAAACCAAGTTCAGATAGTTAATATTATCTTCTTCTTCTTCTTCTTTTATTATATAAAGTTACACTAGAAAGGATGGAGGCTGATAAACTGTATGAGTACTAAAATTTATAAAGAGACTCTAAAAATTCATACCTTCAGTTCCATCCGAGAAAGATATGGTCTTTTCTTATCATCTTGGGAGAAGCGCACTTGTCCCTGTTTCTCTCCAGTTAGAGTCCACTCTTTAGAGACTACAGGATGATTCCACATGTCTTCCATGTCTTCTGGAGAAGCTACAGAGTCCCAATATGTGTATGTACCACCTGAAAGCTTTCTTGGCTTAGGAGTTAGTAATACTAACAGAACCAAAATAAATGAAACAGAATAAAATATCAGAAGAGAAGGCAATCTCAGGATTTCAAACTTGAATAGATGAAGGAACACAAACAGGAAAACCTTAGATCCCACTTATCTAAACGAAACAGGGTTGAATTAACCGTCCATGCCAATTGCATTGGCCACAAACTCTACAGATGTCTCTTTGAAATGTTAATAACCGTATTTGTATATCAGGAAGATATTTATTGAAAGCTGATCTTTCTAAATCAATCTACTCGTAGAATATAAGTTTCTTAGACTGATTTCATTGGAGATGGCGGCTTCATTCGCTGGTTCACATCACTGGGGGTCAAAGAGAAGGGGAAGAAACAAGACTAAATAATTCAAAGTTTGTAAGATGGATAGGTCAACTAGCATACTTATCATGGGAAGCTTCTCAGTTTTAGGTACAGAGAGGAAGATGTCTTTATAATATCCACTCAAACAGACAGGTAAAGAAAAGAAATACAAACAGAATCTAAGAAGATGAAAAAGATATTAACATATTAGTATTGAAAAATAATTATAATACAGAAATTGAAACATATGTAATGCCTAAAGTGGCTCAGCATTAATAATGAACTTGAGTATGTATTATAGCAAGTAGGATCCATGCTTCAGATATTCTAGAGCAAAGTACTGAAAATAAATTGTAAAATTGCAATTTTGAGTGGCCATGAATGGCCCATTAAAAGAATTGAATATATTCTCACTGAAATGAATCTTTCAGTCAGAGTTAAAGGGATTACAAAATTCCTATCATGAATTTATTTCGATCTGGGGCATAAATATCCCACAAGAGTAACAAGCTCCTTCTGTAACTAGATAAAGAAGCAAGTTATGCAACCTGTGTTTTGTGATGAAGCAGACTTTTTAGCAAGGGCAAGAGAAGCAGAAACCTCTTCCACAGATTTACGACCTTCAAGACTTTTTCTGCGCAAAAAATGATACACAATAATCACCTCTGGAACATATCTTCTATAGTTAAAAAATTCATCTTTTAGTTCTCGAAACCTTGGGAATTCAGAGAATAAACAGCATATTCCAGATATTAATGAAACATCAATGGCTCATGTCAGTGAAAAACTTAGTATTCCACTAAAACAAGTGGGGAGTGATGGTCAGTTGGTCACAAGTAATAATAACCTACAGAACAATAACTAACACATATATCTTTTGTCTAGACTACTTAGATAAGAAGTTGTTACAGAAGGGGATCTGACCGATATATCTGTATGCACAGAATACTAGAATTATAAATATCCAGACTTTAGTTTGAAACTCAGATTCTGATGCATATCTGCTAACAATCTCATTCTCAGGCCATATACCAAAAGCAATTTTCCACTACTTTATTGTGGTTGGAAAATTTCCCCTTAAATTAACCTTAACAATATCATGAAGTACTTTTATGAAAAATGCTCAAATGTTCGAGAATATACTGATGGAGAACAGATAACAACCTGGATGGAAGAGATTCTTTGACGGAAAGATACCGTTGCCAATACTTCAAAGTTGATTTGTGAGGGCCATATACCAAAAGCAATTTTCCACTACTTTATTGTGGTTGGAAAATTTCCCCTTAAATTAACCTTAACAATATCATGAAGTACTTTTATGAAAAATGCTCAAATGTTCGAGAATATACTGATGGAGAACAGATAACAACCTGGATGGAAGAGATTCTTTGACGGAAAGATACCGTTGCCAATACTTCAAAGTTGATTTGTGAGTTGCCTTTTTGGTACCTCCTTTATATGCCCTAACTACAAATTCTTCACTCCTTTCTCTGCAAACAAAGACTCAAGCGTCAATCTCGCATTATAACCAATGAAGGTAATCAGTTTAGTAATTAACAATATCTAAAGACGTGTCCGAAACCATCAGATGATGGATCTCACCAGTCTTCATATGAGGCACAAAACAACCAGACAAAAAAGAAACCATGTTAACTCTATAATTAGTAACTTACTTCTGGTCAAAGCTTGATAACCAAATTAGATAAGCAGCACCAAAATATATATTTTCAAAAGGCCGGAATAGGAGACTATCATTCCCTTTCAATTGATAAGACCCGTAACCCTTCTCACTGCAACCAACAATAATTTCAGTCCAATAATAACATAGAAGGTCGGCAAAGTGTCCTCGAAAATGAAATAAGTGCATATGATAGATACCTAGCCAGCCAATCAGCAGTTTTTGGTAAAATTTGCATGATCCCTAGGTGAGTGGCCTTAGCTTTTTTGTCATACCGCTGAGCAAGGGGCTGTCTATCACTTTCAAGTTCAGCAATAGCACAAATCATTTCCTGCAACAGAATAAGATTCAAATTTTGGATTCGAAGTGCAATTTCGGTGCAGGCACTTCTCAACTGAACTTTTAAGGTACGATCACAGAAACTTGCAAATTTATTATATAGCAATTCCTTTAGATAAGACAAATAGCTGCATAAAAAATGCTTAATTTGGGGAAAACAGGGACAATAAGGCATAAAAGACAGATGAATTTTCCAAAAGGAACTATGTAATCCTTGAACTTGCTCAGCGTATGAGTTACATATGAACAGAACATTCCCATTTTCAGCATATAGAGTGAACTGGAAACCCAAAAGAAACCGGTACCCGTGCTTCAAAATTTCCTATCTGATCTACATGAAACACATTTCCAAAAATATTCCATAGAAAAATTATTGCTAAAGACCATTTACCTCTAGACTATTACTGTTTGGCAAGATAGGACAACTAAACATATCTATAAATATCCTTTCTTAGAATTCTACAATTTAGTTCATGGTGAGTATGTGCAGGACATTGGTTATTTTGTCAGTTCCCCAGTATTAAAGAATCTGTCAAGTCTTGTATTTGCACACAAAGGCAGATGACTCGTTTCTTCGCGGAGAGACAAGAGAGAGTCTGTTTATCCTAGGCGAGATGAGAAATATGTGTGATGTCACTCAACTCTGTTTATCAACACAGTAGTTGTCTGCCTATCTGTGTATATATCTATATGTCTAGAGATATTCATTGAGAGCACTGTTTAAGTAGGCACTATGTCAAACTTATCAACCTTGGAACCAATAACAGATTTCGATCAGTACCATGAATCATGTTTTCAATATGGGCTTTTGAGTGGCCATTTCATCCATATAGACAGGGATGATCCAATAACCACTCCCCACCCAAGACATGAGACATGTTACTCCCACAATTAATGCTGTGTATGTATCTATGAATGTATGAACTATGTATCTGTGTGAATACACACACATACATCTCTGTGTGCGCGCGTAATTCTCCAAATATTTTGTTCCCTGCTCCTCAAAAACACGCATGATAGACCAAATTCTATGAAATAAATCATTCCAAATTATGAAAAAAGAAGCGGAGTAAGTTTACTTATGAAAACATACAGCATCTATCTTTCCAGTAAAATGCCTGCGAACGATGATCTCAGCCACAGCCTGAAAAGCAACCATATGATGGAACTAAAGTTAACAAAAACTTAAATGATATTCAAAATATCTGCAAGTCACAATCAAATTTTTTTGCTCTGTAGTCTTTTTAATCTATGTTAAAAAAAAAGAAAAAAAAAAAGAGTAATCACAGGATAGGTGCTAACAGTTGTAGGAAATTTACAGGTATCTTAAAACTCAGTGAGATCCTAGATAATGTATAGCGGGCATCATGATGATGCTGCTTGATCTACTCATTAATTTTTTGAACCTGTAACCGGCTAATTTAAAAACGTCTTAGCTAAGCAGTCAGTTGAAAATTGCCCAGCCAGAGAAACTTTTTCTTTTATAATTGGAAATATAGTAACTATGATTTCCTTAAATGTAATTGCATTTGCTTCACCTTCATCTCTGTCTGTGTCAAATAAACCTGTCCATCAGGATCACGTGAGAGGTGAACTTTCTGCCCTTTGGTCTCTCCAGCATCTTCCCATTCAGCACTCACATTAGGAACATTCCACAGTGCTTGCATGTCCAAGGGGTCAATACATTCATTCCAATATTTAAAGCTGATAGCCATCCTTGCAATTTTTGTGTGATTCTTATCTCCACATCTGATAAACAACAAAAATATTGATTTGTCTATGCAGTGTTGCATCAAATGATGATATATGAATATTATAAGCAAAAGTAAAATTATAAAAATGCTATAATATAGTGTCCACCCCTTAGGGAAAGCATTTTCTGAGCTGAAAAATTAATTTGAGTGGCTAACTTTGATAAGCAGCAACACGCATAGTCCATAAAGTTCCAACATTTACTACCTTCTGCTCGATCGATATGCATAAATCTAAAGCAGAGCAATATTAAACAGGGTAAACATAACCATCAAATCGAGAATATCTGCATTCCAGATTGTATTCCTTTCGGCAATTTCCAACATATCTTTACGGCCTTAAACCAATGATCCATTCCATTTCTTCATTACACTGGAATATGAACCCTTTATCGAAAAAGTTTCCAACTTTGAGCTTGGTAACCCTCCCAAACCCAAACCAAATGAACCGATCTCATAAAAAGACTGCAAATTTTCACTATTGTATGAAATAAACAACCACACAAGTGAAACAACCATACAAAGCTGTTCTCTCAACAAAGAAGTAATGCCATTAACCATGTTTCAAACTTTCAATCCATTTCTTCCCTAATCCCAAAAGGGTCCGAAACCGAAACAAAAAAGCTTCCAACTTTCCACCTTAATAATCCTCACAGCCCCAAAACAAAAGAACCCACCTCGTTAAAAAACGCTACCAATTAAAGTAAAGCATTGCATTTATCGGAACAATCACACAACCACATCAGAAAACCACCAAAAACCAAATGTTACAAAAACACAATGACATCTAATATGATCAATGATTCTGAATCACACAATCTTGGGAACAACTGGAAAGATTAAGGGTAGTTACCAGCCAGAGGTGTGGTGCAATGAGGAAGAAGAAACAGCTGCTGCTTCCACTTCCTCCTTTGGTTGATGGTAAGAGAGAAAGAGGGGGACCCACCAGAGCTTCAATGAGGAGGAGGAAGAAGCGGTTGCATCTATCAACCTCCTCCTTTGGTCTGATTGGCAAGAGAGAGAGAATGGAAATGGGAACGTATGTATATGATGAAATTGGAGGACCATTGTTGCCGGGTAGTTCTGTGGCAATGCCACAATTGGTTTTTTCTAGAATGACACTTGGCCTGCCCTGCCTGTCTACCTATGTATGAGTCATTACTGAAACTTTCTTATTTGTTAAATGAGCTTGGTTCAGTTTTTCTGTTTTCAAAGAAACATAGAGAATTTTTTTTTTTTTTACAAAAACAAGAAAAATCATGACCATTTATGCAAAGCAAATACAAAGGACCTGGAAAAAAATAATAATTAAAGGAACCTATCAAGAAGAGGTATTTTCAAAGATAAAATACTGATGACTTCTTATTATTTGAAAGTCTCGACAGTTCAGTCATAAAATTCTCAATATTAACAAATTACTTCTTGTATTATCAAATCTCACACAATGTGGTTTATTACTAATATCTTCATGAAATAAGGTAAAATGGGTCATGGCTAATAAGATTAATCAACCTATTAATCAACCTATATATATAGTAGGTTGTTGGATATGTTAAATATCTGTAAACTTAAAATATTGACAAAAAGTGGTAATATATATGCCCAAAAATAGTAAGATATTCAAAAACTTGGTTGGCCAACTTAATTTAGATAAATTATTATCTAAATTACATCATAGTTATACTTATTTGGACTTCCATCTATTAATTACATGCCTAACATGGTTTAACCATCTTAAACTACTACCAAGTTATGAGGTTCAAACAAAATGTACGAGTGAAAAGTTATGTCGATTTGGTCGTTTTAGAAAATGTAAAATGTGTCTCGTATGTAATAAGATTAAGATGAAGAGAATTTAACACTAAACTATCATTTGAAGGTACAAATGATAAAATAGTCTTCAAATGTTTCATATGATAAAAAGATCACCATTAAAACATATTACAAGATAAAATGGTCATAAAAAAAATAAAAAATTTTTCTCTTTTTTTACATTACCATTCTACCCTTCTATCTAATTTAACCCTAAACTTGTTTTGATCGAGATCTCAGTTTCGTCGTCTCTCTCTCCTATCACCGACGATCGTCGACATGGATCGTGAACAGAGCTTTGGTATCCGATTGCAAATACATGCACTCCATCGGAGCTCCGGCGAACACCGCTAGGCGAACATCGTTCCCCTCAACTGAAACCTCCTCTCTTGTGCGCTCAGCCACCGCATCTCTCTCCATCTACGGCTTGGTCCTTCTTCTTCATCACCGTCCAAGTCTTCGATCGTCTTCTTCTTTTCAAGGTAATCAGAGAGGATCAAATAACTTCTTTTTTGTTTAAGCATCTTTTCTGTTCTGGAATTCTGCTAGAGATTGAAGTTTCTGGTTTGAATTTGAGAGCGATTGAAGTATATGTGTTTGATCTGGAAGATTTTGTCATGATTTCATTAGGTTCTGATCATGATGTTGTTTATTGATTGAAATTGTAGAGTGGAGGACCGAGGCTTGAAGACTCATCATGGGCTTGTGAGTTTCTTATGAGTTTCTTAATGTTTTAAGTAATTTGTATTTATAATTCTAGCTTATAGAAGCATTATCTCTATGTCCAGTATTGCTTCTTTCACTTACCATATACTACAACGACTTGTTGCCTATTTTTCTAGCTCATAAGTATTAGTTCTGTAGCTTCAAGATTTATGTGGTTTCTCTATTTTTTTGAGTTCTACCTTCTGATCCAACCCACAGAGGGAGGTGTTTGAGAACTATAGAGGATGTTTTAGTAGGAGTGAGACGGTCCGTTGATATTGTATGGCAATCCTACTACATCTAGATTCTTGTTGGTGTTTGAATACTGTATATTCGATGTTGCTCTAGTAGTCAGTGTGCTTGAAGCCTTTTGACACTTTGGGAAGGCAATGCACTTTCTTTGTTACTTGCTTTGCTTTCCCATAGAGAGGTCTTCTTAAGCGAAATTGATTGGCATTTGGTTCTTAGTTTGTTTTGGAAAAGAGGGTATTGCTGGATGTATGGTTGTGCCTTATTACTGGATACCTGACACCTCTTGAAGCAAAATTGATTGGCATTTGGTTCTTAGCTTGTTGTGGAAGAGGGTAATGATGGATGTATAGTCATCAGGCCTTGTTCCCCGACACCTCACCCACTGTGTCCTGAGTATGGTTCTAATAGAGAAGTATTTTAGTGTATTGGATGACTATTGTGATGTTGGTGTACTGTGTAATCTATTTTCTCCCCTAGCTTAGTCGGTTTCTTACAGCTTTTTAGCTGTTCACGCTCTTGGTTGATCGCTTGAACCATTGTGTAAACTCTGTTTTTTTTTTTTTTATATGCAGTGTGTCATGATTGTGCTGAAGGGATCAGTTCCCATATCTTTTGGAGGGACTGAGCAACCAGATGCTTATGGTGAGTTGGTCTCCATTGGTGGCCTGAGCCCTGATGTGAACAAGAAGTTGAGTGCTGCAATTTCCTCAATCCTTGAGGCCAAGTTGTCTGTGCCCAAGTCAAGATTCTTCGTGAAGTTCTATGATACCAAGGCAAGTCATCTCCCATTTCTGAGTTTCTAGAGAAAGGGTCGTTGACACATTGTCATGCATGCGTTTTTTTCTCAATGCATTCTTCCTCTTTGTTTAGGTGCATCAGAGTCAAGAACATGCTCAGTGTTTGCATGCTTTACACCAGAACTAGATCATGTAAATATGTCTTTCTTTCTAAAACTGCATAGTTCTGCTTATCTTTTCTCGAGAATCAAACTCATGTTTCTTTAGCAACTTTTGTCATGTGTTACAACTTTTAAGTGATTCTGAATCTTTGATATTTTGCAGGGCTCCAACTTTGGATGGAATGGATCTACCTTCTAGAGACGTGCTTAGGGTGTCCTAAATGTGAAAATCAGATAACCTTATTGCTGGTAGTGATTTGGTATCATATAATACCACTAAGGATGTTGTTATTTTATGTATGTGCGCTCTGTTAGAACCTATTGAAGACATTTAAATGCCTGTATGCCAGCTTTGGCACAACTACTTGTTCAGTTGGTACGTATAAATGATGTTATGGTAGATGGAGTTTGTTCTCGTGCTTTGTGGTTCATCGGCTTCTACATGAGATTTGACAAGTTATTTAAGTAGTTACATATGGTAGTTACTTACCTAAGTAGGTAGTTATATAGTCAGTCTATTGGTACGTATAAATGATGTTATGGTAGATGGAGTTTGTTCTCGTGCTTTGTGGTTCATCGGCTTCTACATGAGATTTGACAAGTTATTTAAGTAGTTACATATGGTAGTTACTTACCTAAGTAGGTAGTTATATAGTCAGTCTATTGTTACGGTGCAGCGGCACGCTGTAAATATTTAGTTAATTAAGTAATTACACGGTCAGTTACATGACTAGTTACTCATGTATTTACATGATCATTTATATGAAAATTTACATGACTGCTTAGTTACATTGTCAGTTATTTCAGTTGCCACTAACTAAACAAGTTACATAAATAATTACTTAATTAGTCAGTTACAAGACCGCTTTGGTTCATTGATAGTTGCATTGCCGGTTACACGACACGCTGCAATTATTATTAAATAAATTACTTGTATACTTACATTAAACTACTTATATAATTATCTATGTAACTATCTATGTAACTATTCATTTAATACGCAACGGGACGTTGCCGTTGCGGTGCAGCGGCACGCTGCATTTATTATTAAATAAATGATTTGTGTACATACATTAAGCTACTTATGTAACTATTAATGTAATTAACTATGTAACTATGCACGTAATTATCCATGTAATTATTCATCTATGTAACTATCCATGTAACTATTTATATAATACGCAACGGGACGTTGTCATTGCGATGCAGCGGCACGCTGCAATTATTATTAAATAAATGACTCGTGTACCTACATTAAGCTACTTATGTAATTAATCATGTAACTATCCATCTATGTAAATATCCATATAATTATCCATCTATGTAACTATCTATGTAACTATGTATATAACTATGTATGTAACTATCCATCTATGTAACTATCTATTTATGTAACTATCCATCTATGTAACTATGCATGTAACTATACATGTAACTATTTATCTATGTAACTATACATCCATGTAACTATGTATCTATGTAACTATCCATGTAACTATGCATCTATGTAACTATCCATGTATATCAATGTAACCATCTATGTAACTATCTATGTAATTATGCATCTATGTAATTATCCATGTAACTATTCATGTAACTATGTATGTAACTACCCATCTATGTAACTATCCATGTAACTATGCATCTATGTAACTATCCATGTAACTATTCATCTATGTAACTATCCATCCATGTAACTATGTATCTATGTAACTATCCATGTAACTATGCATCTATGTAACTATCCATGTAACAATTCATGTAATTATGCATGCAACTACAATTTGATAGTTATATGGATAGTTACATATATGTTACACTTGTGTAACGACATTAACTTGCATATGTAACTATCCATATCCATGTAATTATCTATGTAACTATGCATGTAACTACAGTTTGATAGTTATATGAGTAGTTATTTATATGTTACACTTGTGTAATGACATTAACCTGCCTATGTAATTATCAATGTAACTATCTATGTAACTATCCATGTAACTATCCATGTAACTACAGATTGATAGTTACCTGGGTAGTTACATACATGATACACTTGTGTAACTACATTATCCTGCCTATGTAACTATCCATGTAACTATGCAAAATAAAAAATGATCATAGTCCTCACAATTACTAAAGACACCCATCTTGCTTAGATTCTCCATAGGCATCACATATCCATTTCTTGTTGTCAGCTACACTTTTCCATCTCTATAACAATCATACTTCAAAGCTTTACTCCTTCATAATCAGTAAACTAACAATGTCAGCAACTACATGAAACTTCTGCCACCCAAAACAATAACTTCACAGTGGTCACCTATTGCCGGAATCTCAACTGCTTCCAATTCTCCAATTCATGTAATTCCAACATATATAACAATCACAAACATGTTTTGAGATTCATAACTACTGGAAATCATTAAACTAAGATTGAAACACCACCACTGCCAACACCAAACACAGTAAACCCAAACAAACTTGCAACTCAGCTCTCTACCTCAAATTCTACAATTTCTATAATTCCAGACAACATATTAATCATCAATCTAACTCCAGCATACAAATTCAAAACCAGAAAATAATAGAAACACCTCCACCACCGGCATGCACATCAGCACACACGGCGGTCCTCCTCTACCAAAACCCAACTTCTTCAACACCCAACCAATCTCAATTCCAATTGTAGAAACATGTAATGCTCATCGAATAGACCAACTTTAATACCAGTGTCGAAATAGAAGCTCGCCGAAATCTGTCAATTTCTAGCCGGAAAATCCCAAAACTTATTCTCTTCAATTCTCCCTCCTCTGAGCTTCTCTTCAAAAAATAAGGTCATAGAGACGTTTTCCAGATTAGCGAAGCTACCACCATCATTCATGTCCGCCGTCCTGGCCAGATTTGTAAACTCGCCGGCGAACCCAGAAAACACTTATCTCCTTCGATTCTCTTTCAGCATCGCTCATCCATGAAATCTAATACAACAAAGATGTCGGGGACGGCGAGAGGAAGACGTGAACACCAGTCTTACGTAGGGAGGTGGCCGGATGACGGAGGAGCAATTCGTAGCTCCACCCCATTGCAAAACGTCAACCTCTAGACGAGGTCGGTCTGAACTGTGTATTTTTGGGAGTGAGAGAGATGATCATGGTTAACGTGTTGTTATTTTGGTCAGTGACATGACATTGTAATTTTTAAAAAATTTATGGGCAACGGTTTAAAGAATTTAAATGGGTGTATTGTTTTATCATAAATGAACATTTGTTAACATTTTTATCATTTATTACTTCTAAATGTACTATTTTATCATTGGCTCAAAAAAATATTACAAAAGATTTTATCTATTTATAAATAATATATATATATATATATATATATAATATTTTCACTGTGAATGGGTGAGGATGTGGATGAATATCAAAATATCATACTGGCCTCCGAATATTAAGGATCTTCATACCCGTTACTCGTTTATCCCCGTATATCTCTCATGCTAGGATCGAATACCCGTGAGTACCCTACATGTTGAAGATTATTGTCATCCCTGTCCACCGTCACTGAATTGCAGCGTTGTTGACCAAACCGATGAAACCCACTGACACGGAGAATCTCGCCAGCCCACCACCACCTCTATTTGATTAGAATTGCCTAGCCACGCACCTCATATAATTCTCCACAGAAACCTGAGCCACATTGTCATAAACAACCGGCCTAAATTTGCCAAGACACATCGTCGAGCCACGCACCTCAAGATTCCGTACAAAAACTTGAGCCACGATGTCATCAGCATTCAGCCCAGATCCACCTACACACGCCGCCAACAGCCATCAAGCCCCGGACGAAAGTCCCAATCTTACATAAGCCAACACCATTACAACACGTTTGGTACAAGGGATTGTCTAACTCTAGCTTAAATTCTAATAATGTCCAACACTACTCAATCTAGGGCTTATTCTACCATATGCGTAACTCATGTTTGGTGACAGCATAACTAAAATATAGCACTAACCTGCAAACACCAACAAAGCAATGAAACACAAAGCCAGCAACCCAACCTGCAAAACCAGCATCAAATCTGTATTCTATACCGAAAGAGAAGAAATTTTTGACAGACCAATAATCCCCGCTTTGATAAACCTCCACTGCTATATGGATGTCCTTAATATGCCTCTCATCCTCGATCTGACATAAACTCTATTGCTTCTTCTGCTTCTAATTTTATGAAATAAAAAAACCCAGGTACAATTCGACCTTCATTATCAACCTTTAAATTTCGACATCCCCATATTCATGAACCCACCTCAACCTTCAAATTTCGACCTGATTTTGGTTCCAAACTCTTATCTTCCTCCTCCTCATCAATTTCTTTATCTCTCAAGGCTTTTGGTTTTCTGCGTTTTGGGTAATGAGGCAAACTACAAAGACGAGAAATCTGGGTTTCTGTATTTGAAGAAAATCTGGGTTTAAAGAAATATGTTCTGCGTATGAGAAAAATCAAGTGGTAGAGCACGCCATAATCGCGCAGCTTGAAGTTCGGCGGCGGTGGCTTGGCAGGAGAGGGCGACAGTGGCGGCTTGACGGTGACGAGCTAGTGGTATAAGTTGGTAGCAGCGTTGCATTTGGTGAAGAGTAAGAACGAGATTTGTGGGCTTAGACAGCATAAGCAGTCAAGTCCCTTATAGTCCCATGTATCAAACGTGAAGTTATGGTCCTCTTCACAAGCCCCTCATCGCAGGCGCCGTATGTTTCATGGAGGTCGCTATGTTAGACACATTAAGGTCAAACAAACGCTCAAATGAAGGAAGTCAAGGTCAAAAACGTTCTGGTCTTGGCTGTTATGGGAATGGTCAACAAAAATGGACTCAGATTAATGACGGTTTAATACGAGAGTATCTTTAGTACACGGTGTGTATCTTCACATACATACATGGATGATCAGGATTAGAAGAAATAATATAGAAACATGGTGGTCAAACATATGAATTGTTATGAACGGTTAAGATTGTGTCGTGTAAATACACGTCGTGCATACAAAAATTTCCAGTTAAATACATCATAAAAACGAATTAATGTTGTTTATAGGTGCGAGTTAATAAGGTAACTCCCTAATGACCGCCATGGATGCTCCATTAACTGCAAAGAGGCGGGCTGTGACCACCCCAATGTCGCGTGCATCACTAGTGACTATGGCTACTTTACCTTATAATGTTTTACTCATGTTGATGGCCGAGTTGAATGTTATTGCACAACGGTGGAGTACGGTCGCGCATATAGGGCACCACCATTGTTTTTCACAGTGTTGTTTGATGGAAATCTCACACGATGGTGAAAATCATCATTATGCATTTGATAAATCTTACAATATAGCAGAAAGTTGTGTTGTTCTAGCTAGTTTTGCACAACCATATATGATCATTCAAACAACAATTCTAAAACATTGTCTGTTGTGTGTTTCAATCTACAGACATACAACATGTTACAATTCCGAAATATGCAACACATGGGGATATAATAGAGAGAGAGAGAGAGAGCACACAATTTGGGGAATAGAGATAAACCTCAAATTCAACCTTAAACATCCAAACTAAAACATAATTTGGGGATTCATGAAAAGCCCATATTGATAAGAGAGAGATAGTGAGATAGAAAGTAGACCCGGAGCATTTTTACCTCCTATGTCGCCAGTCTTCGACCATGGTAGTGGTCTCACCTCAACAAGCATATTCTTCTTTGACGGTTGCACGTCCTCCGAACACTCCTTGGATGACTTTTGCGAGGATAGGCTTGGGTTGAAGTCGATGATGTTCAGAGGTTAGAGGCTAGGCGGAGTTGGTGAAAATCAACATGAAGAAAGGTTAGGCTTCATGTGACCATAGTGCATTTCAAGAGAGGTTCTTTTGAGAGTGACAGAGTATTTCGAGTGAAATCGAGTGTTTCTTTTCAGTTTCGAGTATTTTATATAGGTGAGTTCATTTATTTTTTCTCAACTGTGTTACACAGCAAAAAGATTAACAAAGTCATCCATTTCTTTTTTTTGTTAGAAGGGGGTAAATGTCTTAGAAAGCCAAATGTCAAGGCAATAAGCTAAAATGAAAATATGCCGCCTAATATATATTAACATATTAATTTTCATTCAGACAAAAATTCAAATAATTTGCAATAAGTACATCTACGAGAAACCATGTAACATTCACACAATGATTTATCTCAAGACTGTTGTACCATGGATTTGAAAAGTTTATAAATTTCGAGTTCACGGTGGAGACAAAATTCCTGCTTGACATTTGTTTAGAGCTAGACATATCTGCCGATTAATGACACAAGGAGAAAATCTTACATGCGGCAAACGTACCACCTAGATTGTGTGACTAACCAATCAATAAGGGACACGTCCATTTCTTTTTTGTTCATGTCAACTCAGAAAGAAAAAAGGAGATCAGATTTTTATCCCGTTGTTGGCTTCAACCACAACCATGCCTCCTTCTCTTGTACCCAAGAAGAATTGAAAAGCAAACTGACTTGGTGACACGTTTTTCCATTGACGGGGTAGATCAGCCATTAGGTGGACGGTGATCTAAGAGATTGTTGGGGTTTCTCTTCTCTGAAATCAAATTTCAATTTGGGTGAAAAGAAAAAGAGAAAGAGACCTGTGTTTGGTTTTTTCAGTGGATAAGCTGGGTTTTTGATCGGAGATCTACTTCTTTCCAATTTCTTTTTTTCTCTTCCTTCCAGCAATGTCCATTGAACAAAGAAAATAATAGGTGTCGATTTTTAATTGGGTAGTCACACAAGCTAGCTGGTACGTTTGTCGCACGTAAGATTTTCTTTGACATAAGTTTATTCATTGAGATTTGTTGTACAAACCTCCATATCGAAATTGTGTACCCTTCATACAACATTAGTAAGAAAGCATACTCCTTGCAACAAGGATGGAACTTGGGTAACTAGTGTCGGGTCGGATTTTTAGGTTCTTCGAACAACTGTCTGGTGTGAGCGTGCCAACACCTTGAGGAGGTGTGCTTGTCTTGATCTTGTTCGTTTGCGAACTTTCTCTTGACTTCTTCTCAAACAACTGTGAGCAAGAACAGTCAGTCCTATTGTTGGGCTCTTCACAACTACCTAGGACGAATCCTTAGGATTTACTCAGAGACAAATACAAATAAAATAAATGATATTTGCTAAGGATCGCTCATTAACAATGAGATGGACTTGTGCTCGCGATGAGACTTTATGGACTGGGGGTGGACTTTTTGCTCGAGTTAAGGCTTGGTGAGTGAAGCGGGATTTGCTCGCAATGAGATTTTGGTGGTGCTCCCTAGGGAGGCTTTTTTGGTAGATTGGGTGCTCCTGGAGAGGCGTCCAATTTGCAGTGGTGCATAGTTTTGTTGAATTGTGGGGGCGGGGGGGGGGGGGGTGCTTTCTTGTTCGCCTCGACCTCCTTATATATGGAATCGAGTGGCTAAGGTTCACGAATGTTTCCTTCTGAACTAAAACACAATGTTTCGAAGAACCCTTTCAGTCCTTTATAAAACCCTGAACACTTTACTATTCAGACACATAAACCCAGAAATGGTTTCAACACACTTGATCGCTGAGAACGCTCAAGAGTTCAAAGCAAAAATGCTTGGCCTAAACCCTTATGATTTTGCAACCAAATCCAGCCTTAAACTCTTTACAAATGCTACAGCAGGCTTAGGGCCATGGATGAACCCAATACCACCTTCGATTCGCGAAGATTATCAACATGCAACCTGAATCCCAATCCTGGCTTTTAGGAATTCTGCAGCGAATTTCCAGAAATGGCAACTAAGCCACCAAGTTGTAAGAATAGGAGTATGGTCCTATCCCTCTGCGCGCATGCTTCTTTGGAACCAGAATCACAGAGCCCTAGATTTAGAAAGGTGGAAGCAAGCGGGTATTGCAGATGCGATTGATTTAAGCTTCCAACTTTAGAGCACAAGAGCGAACAAGGCTCCAATAATGGCAGCAACTTGTTTCTGGGATACTTCTAGCAACACCTTCAATTTTAAATTTGGGCAAATAGGCATCACGCTGCTAGACCTGTATGCAATCATAGGCCTACCCATCTTTGATAAGCCTTACCAGGAAAATGATTTCGAGGAAGAAGAAGTAGCCTTTGAAGCCGATCCTAACCACCACAATTTCTGTAAGTCTTACGAATCTTGGGCGAAGCTAGTGGTATTGCATTTCAAGAATTATGGCTTACTAAATTCATAGTCTGCACTAGCACTTAGAAAATAACTGATGCTTGGGTTCACGTGGCTACACTTCTGTTCAACATTTATAGACTAGGATTTGCACATATGACCTTAGCTACGATGTACCATGCTCTTTATGATCTGTCCCTTCATGCTTTCAATTATAGCACTATATCAGGGCCCCTCTGGATATTGGACCTTTGGTTGCAGATTTACTTTGTTCAATTCAGGCATCCTCAAATCATAGATTTTCTAGATAATAAAGTATTAGGGATGTTATTCGCTAGAGCCAAAGCCCATGACCCTTTTGATTACTTCGATTGATTCCAACATCTATACACTCTGGATGCTTCTACACTAGATGGCAACGACCTGATGCTCAACCGAATGTATCCAGAAGCATTGACAAATAAGTTTATGTGGTGCACAACTCATTCCTCTGAAGCTATGCATCTGTTTGAACAAGCCATCTCCATTACTGACTTGAGACTCCCTGATGATGTTGGCTTTGAACTATATGCACCAATTCACTTTGCTTGCAAGCTTGGTCTTCAACAGGAGATACCATTTCCTCTGTTCGAAAGTGTGAACATGTATACTTCTTGGCTCTAGAAGAAGAAAGGGAAAAAACAAACTAATGACCCCGCTTCCAGCCTAAGTTCACCCAGTTTAAAGTGAAAGTTAGAAGTACCAGCCTCCTATTCGCCAGTAAGGAAGTCAGTCAAACATACGATGCCTGGTGGTCTATGATTTATGGCGAACTCTGGACTATGGATCCTCTACTCCTCTTCAAAATCATCTTTGCTAATGGTCGAACCCTGCTACCTCCACAAGATCAAGCTCTCTTTGGCGAGACCACTTTTGCGAGTGATGCACCAGCGTTGAAATCAACGGCGAACCTAGAGTCAGTCCAAGATGATGAGATAAGGATAATTTGTTGAACAAAATCAAAACCTTTTTGTCTGAAAAACCACTAACTGGTTTTATATTTGATTATGTAGGGTGAAGAAAACATTCCAAAACCCTGTCAACCCTCGTCTTCACGAACTCCTCAGAAAAGGAGAAGAAAAGAACCCCAAGATCCGGAGGATGAAGAAGAAGTTCCCTGCAAAATATAATACTCAATTCTATATTGCATTCACATATTTAATGACCTTCTGAACTCTGTAGGTTTGCAGGAGAAGGAATGCAACTCCAACTGACGAGGATGTCACCGTTCTAGATCATGACCCTGAAGAGGATGACCACATGACTCTAAACGAGCTTCTTCATAATATTCTACCAGTCTGTCATGCCACCCCCATAGCTACCATGGACATTTCAGGGAAACAAGTTCCTTTTGGCCCTATTGAAGAAATTGAGAGAAACTCTGGAGTTGAGGCTTCAAATGTTCCTAAAGAAGAAGACATTGCTCAATAGCAAGGTGAAACTGCTGTTGAAGAAGGAGGGTCACTGATACTGCTCGCGAACGCCTCTTCTCTAATGTTTCCTTCGGTTGCAACACCAATTCCTATTTTTTCACCAGAGGATACCACAGCTGCTCAAACTGAAATAGATGAACCAAGGGCTACATATGTTGTGGAGGAAACAAATATAGGAGAAAACCTTGCCCCCCAAGCTACTGAGGTAAACTTCTTAAACTCCTTTTTGTGACTTCTGTCCTTGAATTGCAGTAACTAATTGTCAAAATATGCAAGAAATTGACCCAGAGGCATCTGAAGCTGAAGCTAAAGTTGTAGCAAAGGCAACATCTGTAAGGGCAGAAACAGGCTCGGCGAATGGTGAAATTTTGAACACTACTTGTTCAAATCCACCTGTTGTGTCGTCACCCTTAAAAGTTTTGAAAATCCGCCACAAGAATATGTGTAGAATATAACCCCCTAGTTCAATCATGTGGTGAATGCAGAACCCAGAAATGGTTCAAAGAGTAAACGGTGGTGGAACTTTATGATGTCAAATCTTGCCCCCCAATTGTGTTCGCCGGAGGTGGATTGTCAAATTCCCAAACATTGGGGAAGTACCTTTGCCATCAATATCCCAAAGCTTGTAAGCACCTTTTCCATAAATTTGATCAATCACAAAAGGACATTCCTACTTAGGGGACCATTTGCCGCGATCGTGTAGCTTTTCACCAAGGGGAAGTATAACTTTCCACACCAAATCTCCAACCCCAAAACTTTTACCCCGAGTGAGCTTGTCATAGATCTGAGCTACCCTTTTCTTTTCAACCACCAAATGATCTAAGGCAGCCATTCGCTGGAAATCCAAGTCCTCGTGTTCCTGTCACATTGCCTGGACATAGTCGTCTCCGAGTAACTGATGTTGCTCCCGGACTTGCAGCGAACACACATTAATTTCAAGTGGAAGTAAATCATCATAGCCAAACATAAATGCATAGGGTGTTGTACAGGTAGGGATCTTCTTGGAAGTCCTATAAGCCCAAAGTGTGTTGTCCAACTCATTATGCCAGTCGCGTGAGTTCTCTTCCAACATTCGCTTAAGAATGGGCAAGATGACCTTGTTGTTGACCTCTGCTTGACCATTGGATTGAGCATAATAAAGGGTAGAGTGTATTACACTTTCATACGCGTATTGAAAATCTCTTCAACATTTGTCAGTTAAAGATTGTGGGCATCTGTTTAGTTGTATGGCTGATATACTTTTGCCGCTTCCAGCAATCGAGTTTTGGACCTCATAGAGCACATGGCATTGGTGGCAGCATAAGTATCGATCTGTTGTTGAGTTTTCACCGCAATTTTTAGCTGTTGCTGCTTGCTATGAGATTAGCGGAAGAGTAGTTATACAAAATTGATCTGTTTTCCTTTTTCTTTTTAGTTAAACAAAGTGGGATTTGGACATGGCATAGATAGTGCTTGAAATAATGAAAATCTGATTTGTATGAGTTCGGATTATTTGGCTATGCATCTCCTTGTACTGCGCTATAATATTACTCCCTCAAGGGCCTTTACCTCTACTATACAATATTGAACCGCGTACGTTCTTCTTTTTCTGCCTGAACTTGTGAACCAAAAGTTGCATCAGACAAAAACAAATAGAGGCATTTAAAAGATTTTATATGTTCAGATATACATGTGTTAGTACATAGCCAAAATACTTGGCTAAGCCGAGAATGTACAATTACCCGGTTGAGATAGCCCTGGTGAGCCCTTCACATGCATCCAAAGAATGATTGGCTGGTAACAAACCGCTTGCCAAAGTCACTCTAGCGGCAAAACACACCCAAAAGGGGAGACACTCCAAAGGAGGGCAAGAAGTCCCACATTGGAGAACAAAGCAAAGGTACACAAGTTTAGCCTATAAAACAAGCTCAAGGTACACACATCAGGGTACACACATATATTCTCTCCCATTTTCATTCATCTACCCGTACAAGTGCTCAAAGCTAACTTAAGTAACGGAGAGTCGAAGACTAGGCCACCCCAGTCCCGACCTCGTGACGTTGTCATTTATGCAGGTACCGAGTAAAAACCCCTCAAGAATTCTACTTCGTTCTGCCCCGCGACCACATCCCGGCTCGGGACGAAACAGGTAGAAACAATTGGCGCTAGGAGGAGGGGGTCCTCAAGTGGAGACCCTCACGTCGCTCGCCATGGACGGGGCCATCATCTGCCCAGAAATCCTGAGGAGAGAGAAAGTAGATCTGACTTTCTCTCTCTCCTTCGCTTGGGTGTGCCGCAGCAAGGTAGCTCACCTTCACAGCCATCAGGCACACAGTCTTCCAATGAATCCAGCATGGCCACCCCAACCTCCGGCCAAGGCCCACGCGCCGGAGAGCAGTGCCCAGAAACTGATCTGGACACCCAACTTCCCTCAGCCGAAGCAGGGATACGCTCTTGGTCTCGCGACCCTAACCTCGGCACCCTTCCCCCGGGACATGCCTTCGCTTTTGGCACCCATTTGATATTTCTCTCCCGGGGACTCCCGCCTATGTCTCGGTGCTGCTCTCCTGAAACATTCGCGGACTCCCCAGGTCTCACCATCCATTCGCGGACTCCGCTGGTCCCGCCATCCATCCGCGGACTCCGCTGGTCCCGCCATCCATTCGCGGACTCCGCTGACCTCGCAGACTCCCCTGGTCTCGTCTCGCCAGCTCCTCGTGGCATTCCCTGGTCTCGCCAGAGTTCTTAAACCTCACGTGGGGACATCCCTAATAGTTTCCTTGGCAGACACCCCCACACAGCTCTCCATCCCGACCTCTCAGGACTCCTCTATCCCGACAGAAGGATGCAAAAAAAAAAAAACCCCTTCCCGACACGGCGTCTGGTCCCGACCTAAGATATAGTCCCGACCAAGGAACCCGTGACAACAAGCAAGCGGCTCCACCCAGAGCTCCGGGAGCCCTTCCCACATGGCCCCCGAGTTATCGAGGCCCCCCTCCCTTGCTTACCATGCTCTCAGAACGTGCCAGCACAAGTGATCCGCATCACACATCCGCCTTCCTCTCTTCCTCCCTCCCGGGACCATCCATTTCTTACCGCGAACACCGCTCGTCACGCCAGACTCCGCGGACTCTTGTCTAGCCATTCCTCGCGGACTCCACTGGTCTTGCCAGAGTCCCTGCGCACCGCGTAGCGGCTCTACACGGCTCCAGATAAGTCTTACTTCACATTATCCAATTAAGTTGTTATCATACAAATAGCATGCCACATGCATCATAGTATATTCTCATGTACATGCTAAACACATACTTGTAAACCATGTGCAAACCACATACACTTGCTTCACATGATTACAAACCAAACATTGATGTACATCTCTCTATCAATCACAAGCTACACACACACCATGTGTAAACAGCCAACATTCAAACATGCATCCTCTAGCTACACACACCCTTAGCACGACCTGTCCCGCCACCCCTTCCAGGCTCGGGACCTCGGGACGAGACAGGAAGACCCCTTATTCCTAGCCAACCTGACAGTAAAACCCTTTACCCTAGAATTCCTACCAACACCACAAACATGTGAACAATCCCACCACCACAAACATGTGAACAATCCCACCACCACATACAAATCCAAAGACAAAGAACGCCACCAATTCATACCATGAAACAGTGGATCCGCGTAGTGGCAATGAAGCTGGTTGCAAACAACCAAGCGCTCGCGCCTACTCGATCGAGGGTGAAGTAGGACGCTCCCCAATCTGAGGTTTGTCAAACCACCGAAACTCTAAAACAAAAATTGGAGCTTGCCCAATTTTTAGTTTGCAAAACATGAACTCCCCCCTCCAGCTATCCCCATGCATACATTGACTCGCCAAGGCAACGGCTCGCAACGCTCAATGGCGAGTCTCCCCAATCAAGCGCGGACTGACTCGCCACGCAGCGGCTACAACGCCATATAGCCACAGTCCCCAACCAAGCGCGGACTGATTGGCCACCTCGTGACAGTCCCCAACCAAGCGCGGACTGACTCGCCACAGTCCCCAATCAAGCATGGACTGACTGGCCACCTCGCGACAGTCCCCAACCAAGCGCGGACTGCCTTGCCACATAGCCACAGTCCCCAATCAAGCGCGTAATGACTGGCCACCTCGCGACAGTCCCCAACCAAGTGCGGACTGACTCGCCACATAGCCACAGTCCCCAATCAAGCGCGGACTGACTGGCCACCTCGCGACAGTCCCCAACCAAGCGCGGACTGACTCGCCACATAGCCACAGTCCCCAACCAAGTGCGGACTGACTGGCCACCTCACGACAGTCCCCAATCAAGCGCGGACTGACTCGCCAAGGCAACGGCCCACAACGCTCAATGGCGAGTCTCCCCAATCAAGCGCGGACTAACTCGCCATGTAGCGGCCGCAACGCCACATAGCGACAACCCCCAACCAAGCGCGGACTGACTCGCCACATAGCGCAAACAATTACTCACCTGGTAGTGGCACGCCACGCCATAAGCGCAAACTGGCTCACCCGATAGCGGCCCGCCATGCCCTTAACACAGTTTATCTCGCTCTTGGCGCGAACTCGCCACCTAGCGCAAATGGCCCCGCCCGCTAGCGGTCGGCCGCACCCTTAGCGCAGTTCATTGCGCTCAATATGAACTCGGTCCTCATTTTGGTGTCTCACCACCACAATCTCTCCCAGCGCTGGGGGACTTAGGCAACAACATTATACACGCCTCATGACGTGCCCTCGATATACTTTAGCACCACCCGCCTCCCATCGGCATCTTGGCTACGCCCCCTAGCGAGCTTTTCGACAACTCTATACAAGCCCTATCGGCAACATCATTATGCCCTAGCGGCACCCATCGTCATGCCTCAGCGGCACTCCTCGCCACTCCCCAACGGCACACTTGCCTCGGTGGCGAAATGGTGAACTACGTCTGGTTTGATCCCATAAACGGGTACGTAGGCACTCTAGCACTCACCTAGAGGCAACCACAAAATATGCCACCACAATCTCCCCCTCGAACATATGCTGGGGTAGCTCAGCTAGTTAGAGCATATAGCTGGTACATATCAAAGGCTACTAAAACGTCAAGGCATACCAACATGCCGGTACCCGTGGCCCTCGCGAGAGGCTCGCCAGTGGTACCTCAACTTCGACCCCCGATCGCCTTGCCATCTCCAAACAATACATGGGAGCAACAACCCGATGTCTCAATCATATATAGCGATGCACGGCATACCCCACTCGGAGGGAGCCGGTCCATCCCCTCCCTTGCATGGGGACTTGGGGGACTAGGGACTGGATATGTTGTCACTAGTAAGAGACTCGTACTCCTGATGCCACAGTCCCCAATCAAGCGCGGACTGACTGGCCACCTCGCGACAGTCCCCAACCAAGCGCGAACTGACTCGCCACATAGCCACAGTCCCCAACCAAGCTAACTTAAGCATCGGAGAGTCGAAGACTGGGCCACCCCAGTCCCGACCCCGTGACGTTGTCATTTGTGCAGGTACCGAGTGAAAGCCCCTCAAGAATTCTACTTCGTTCCGCCCCGCGACCACATCCCGACTCGGGACGAAACAAGTAGAAACAAATGTAATTCGTCAATTTATTCATAAGAGAGGAAGTCACATGTAACATCCTCCATGGGTTCAGGGTTAATACATGAACTTGTAGATGATTATTATTAACATGATATAGTTGCATGCTTTCATCACACGTTAAGTTGCACTCCAATTAGTTTGACGCTAGGTTCAGCAAGTCTTGTAGCACCTGCATCGTCGTCGGACGTGGGAGCATTTGCCGTAATTGTAACCCTCACTCCGACATCTCACGACACAGCTGCCGTCCTTGATGCATAGCCCTTTGAATGTTCTGCTTGGGTACTCGCATATCCTTGCTTCACTCTGTATCACCGTCTCATCTGTACAAATGATCGCAGATTGTTAAATTACTTGGTTCATTCAAAGATAAACGATAAACTACTTAGCTGTAAACATATATGAATATCAACATAATCGAAGAAAGACTTACGAGAAGTCAAGAGGATGATGAAGAACAAAACAAGCCCCGAACTTCCTGTCCATGTCTTCTACAATCATGTACTCTTTTAATCGACACTCACTTATTGCATGTATTGCTATAACAAATGCAAAATTGAAATGCTAGACCTCAGCTAGAGTGCTTTTATAGTTTGGATTCAAGATCTGGTGAGGAATGTTAGTCTAGAAATCTGCTGCTTTTATCGACTCTTAATAAATATGGCAATCTGTTAAGATGTGCTCAATCAATCTGTAGATAGCATCATCAACCCTTTTTTTTTTTGGTTTATTTATTCAGTTTTAGATATTCAAAGATTTTTTTCTTCTTTGCTTAGCGATTTATACAAGATCCCAATAAAGCAAAGTTATGTGAGAATGTGGTGGCTTGTTTAATAATTTTAGATTAATAAAAGTTCATATCGTTTGTTCTAGAATATTTCATGTGTGTCTTGATCTTATGTCATCAGGATATATAGTTAGAATATGACTATGTTTTTCTTTTCATTATCATATTGGTACTTTGTAATTCTATATATAAAGAGCTCATACTAGGTTACGTTATCAGTACTTGGCTCAAACCTTGACCTAATAGTCAAAATTTTTCAAAACCTTAAAAATCGTTTTCCAAAACCAATTTTTTTTCGTCCCTGCCTCAACCCCGACTCCATCGCCGCACACAACCGTTGCCTCCCGGTCGTTGGCCTCGCTTCTGATCATTGTCTTTCCTAGTCCTCCTTCTCGACTTTCCCCGATCAAGCATCCAAGCTTTTCCCAAGAATTTCTAAGGTACATTTTCAAGGTATACTTTCAAAGTTGTTTAAATTCCAACCAAAAAAATCGAGGGAGATAATGCGTCTTCTCCCCTTCTTTATCCCTGTTCTATGCTTGGGTCTGTGAAAATTGTAGGTTAAAAATCTCGAAATTTTTTGCGGGTCGTGTTTGATCGACTCCGGACATATATTATAGGGTTGTGTGTGATCATCCCTCATGAGACAAACCAAAGTAATAAACATCATATTTGAGTATCCTTCAGGTCTCTATAAAAGAAAACTAATACGTCTTGGCTTTTTCTTATGTGCAGATGGACAAAGGAATATAATTTGATGTCTTCGACGCCCATGGTACTGAGTACCATCGATGAATCTCAAATATTGAGCAAACTTTTATTCAGAGCCGTCTTAGAGATTTTGAAGGCCCTGTGCAAAATTTCAAAAGAGGCCCTGCTCATATAAAAATTGAAGATGAACAAACTCAAAACATAAAATCAAAGTTGGATCATTTATCAAATAATAATACCTCATTAGTTGAACCTACAAAATAGGCTATATATTCAATACAAAAACAAAAGTTTGAGGCAAAAAATTATGACAAACATATATAATAATACCTCTGCAATCTAAGACGCAAATCAGTCCAAGAACTTGCATTGACGAGATGATCATTGCTCATTTCATGCTCTTTAAGCCTTCTACCAAGATGACCCCAATCATTATAACCATCATTCGGCAGCTGCCCTCGCATTGGCCCTCTTTTGAACAACTTGCAACAAAAACAGAAAACCTTGTCAAGTTCCTTTGAGTATACTAGCCACTCTCTATCATACTTCTCTCCATTTCCTACAAACCTAGTGTAAAATTTTGAGCTGAAATGTCTACCAAACTTGTCTGGAGGACCATGCTCAAAGCTCAATTGACAAATCCCTCACATGACCCTTTTCTACCAACAAGTCTATCAAATTTTTATCCAAGCTATCCCAATTTCTTGGATCAAAAATATTCACAGGAGTCACATTCGGAGCATTCACATTATCATTATTTTCAGCATCATCCTCACTTTCATTTTGACCCAAATGATCATCTACAACTTCATTGGCATCAGTTTGATTTTCCCCATCAATGTGCTCTTCCAAGTTGACTTCTATATCAACGTTCTCATCAGCCTCTTTAGGCTCATCATTCACTGATGTTTCACCCAGGCCTTGTGCTTTTCTAGTAACGTACCTATCCATGCTTCCCTCTAAAGACTTAGCTAACTCATCACCCTTTTTCTTCTTTAAACGTTTAGCATGTCCAGATTCATATTTTCTTTTAAGAGGCATGCATGATTCTAAATTGTAACAGAACGATGCAACAATCCCAAATAATTCTAGAAAATAATCTGAACAAGAAAACCTGTTAGACCAGTGCTCCTTCTCCAATTTTCATAAATTCCAGAATGGCAGAATCCAACAACTTTGCCACACGATCAACCTTTGCAAATTGAAAACAAAATCAAACCATTCAGAAGATTAAAACAAATATCAATTAAATTGTACATTTGTACATAACAATTAACAAATCAATTATGAAGAATCATACCTGTGTGGGGCTGTGGGCGTGTCCACACTGTGGCTGATGAGTGAGATAAAAATTGAGAGAGAGAGTTAGGTTAGTAGAGAAAGAGACAGATCGCAAAAAGCCAAAGAAGAAGATTTGGTTTGGGAGTTTTTGGTCGATAGGGCCTCTTCTAAATTATATGGGCATTTTTTTTCTAATGGGCCTTTTTATATTAAGTATAGTTCTTAATTTTTATATATAATTAAAAAATTATGAATATGTGTATTTTTGTGGCCCTCCTAATTTTGGGGCCCTGTACCTGTGCACACTTTGCACCTGTTATAAGCCGGCTCTACTTTTATTGCTAAAGATCTTACTGAGACCATATTTCCCGATCCGAATCAGGAATCGTCTCATAAAAGAACAAAATCTCAGGTGCTTATGTTTCTAAGAAAGCATATCAATCCCACACTATGCATGCAGTATCAATCAAAACATGATCCAAAAGAATTGTGGGATGCCCTCGCCGAACGTTTCGGCAATATGCATTCAACCATGCTTCCGGAGTTACTTGCTCAATGAGATGAAATCCGGCTATTGGGCTAATTACAAAAGGGTTGACGATTTCAATCGTGATATGCTTTGCCTACACTCAATGTATTGTTGGGTGTTTCGTCATTAGACGAGGCGGCAAAGCATATCACTATTAAATCATTAACCCGATTGTAATCTAATAGCTGGATTTCATCCCATCGAGCAAGTAACTCTGAAAGCAAGGTTGAATAAATATTGTCGAATGTTCGGCAAGGGCACCCACAATTCGTTCGGATCATGTTTTGATTGATACTGTCTGCGCAATGTGTGATCGATATGCTTTCTTAGGAACATAAGCGCCTGAGATTTTGTTCTTTTATAAGGCGGTTCCTGATTTGGATTGGGGAATATGGTCATAGTAAGATCTTTAGCAATAAAAGTTAGCTCAATATTTGAGTCTCATCAATGGTACTCAGTACCATAGGTGTCGAGGACATCAAATTCTATTCCTTTGTCCATCTGCACACAAGAAAAAGCCAAGTCGTATAAGTTTTCTTTTATAGAGACCCGAAGGATACTCATATATGATGGTTATTACTTTGGTTTGTCTCACGAGATCGGAGTTGATCACACGCAACCCTATAATATATATCCAGAGTCAATCAAACAGGACCCGAAGAAATTAGGTGAAGGTGATCAAACACACATTCGAAATATAGAATCAAAGTTGATCAAACACAACTTTGGACCCGGGGAAAAAGCCCGAGATTTTAACCTGCAATTTTCATAGACCCAAGCATAGAACGGGGATAAAGAAGGGGAGAAGACGCATTATCTCCCTCGATTTTAGTTGGAATTTAAAGAACTTTGAAAGTACACCTTGAAAACGTACCATAGAAATTATTGGGGAAAACTTGGATGCTTGATCGGGGAAAGTCGGGAAGGAGGATCGGGAAAGACAACGATCAAAAGCGAGGCTGACTACCGCAACGCGGCGGTTGCGTATGGCGACGGAGTCGGGGCCAAGGCAGGTCCAAAATTTGAAAAACGATTTTTAGGGAATTGAAAATTTTAAATATTAGCTCAAGGTTTGAGCCAAGTACTGATAATATAATCTAGTAAGAGAGGTTTGAGAATAGAGAATAGAGAGAATCGTGAGTTGTATCTTATTTATTGATAGAAGCCTTTTATATACCGAATTACAAAGTACCAATATGACAATGATAAAGAATACATAGTCATATATTCTGATAGCATAAGGCCAAGACACATGAAATATTCTAGAACAAAGATTTATTTAATGTTAATTAATTTTAGTTCGATACTGAGAAATGGGTGTATGCAAATAACAAGTTAATACGAGACACGTTTACTAACATGAAACAAGTTAGTTAATACATAGGGTTAAATGCACCAACAGTGTCTGAACTCTTTAAGGACTGTCAATATGGTACCCAAACTTTCAAATGTATCAAAGTGATACCTGGACTTGGT
Organism: Fragaria x ananassa; assembly: GCA_034370585.1. Classification (NCBI taxonomy): domain Eukaryota; kingdom Viridiplantae; phylum Streptophyta; class Magnoliopsida; order Rosales; family Rosaceae; genus Fragaria; species Fragaria x ananassa. The sequence continues at coordinate 7,360,139 of CP139764.1, read as the reverse complement.
TTTTTGTACTAATGTCGTACCTGTCGTCACTTTCCGTCACAGCTCTGTTAGTTCATGTCACATGTGACGCACGTGACTGAAAAAAAAGAGTAAATGACTGAGCTACCCTTCGGTAGAACACTCCATTTTTTCCCGCCAGAACAAGTTTTTGACCACTTTGGGCCTCGGTAGCGTGAGCGTTGGATAATGTGCCGAGGTAGAGGAAGTTCTCGGTGGTTCTGTTGGGTGTGGTACGCTGCTTGTGAACGCCGTCGGAGGTGACGGTGTTTGGCGGGAACAGGCGGAGGCTGTCGGTCCGAGAGGCCTTGTCGTCGTCGGAAGTGGGGTCGAGCTTCTAGCGGCGGCGGTAGAGGAGAAATGCGGCGGCGGAGACGATGATGAGGACGGCGGTGATGGAGACGGAGGCGGCGATGGCGATGACGTGGCGGTGGGGGGAGGTGGAGGAGGGTTGGGGGAAGAGGATGGAGGAAATGTTGGCCGGGAAGGAGGTGAGGGCTGTTGGGGAGGGAGGAGGCGGTGTGAGTTTCATGGAGGGGAAGAAGGGCTTGTTATCCGGCGGCGTTGGGGAGGAGGATGAGGCGGAGGAGAAGGGCATTTTGGGAATTGGAGAGGGGTGGGGAGAGGAAGATGGTGATGGAGTTGGAGGGTCTGATTCGACTGGGAAGAAGGGCTGGTGGAGGAGGTGGCGGTGGCTAGTGGAGTTTAGTTTTAAATAGATGCCTTGTGGTACAGGAAAATCTGCTCAAATAACATATGGAAGTGGATCCATTTCTGGTTTCTTCAGTCAGGATAATGTTCTAGTCGGCAATGTAGTTGTCAAAAATCAAGTAGGGTTTTAATTGGTTTTTAGTTTGGCTGCATCACTGGTAATGGTTCTGAACCTTCATTGTTCACTTTCTGCATTCAGGATTTCATCGAGGCTACACGAGAAGGAAGTCTCACATTTGTCTTGGCAAAGTTTGATGGACTTCTAGGGCTTGGATTTCAAGAAATCTCTGTTGGAAATGCTACACCAGTGTGGTATCTTACTATTTTCATGTCAAAATCTTGTGTCAAGTGACTAAGTCTATTTTGCCTATCCTCAAAACTAATTATTCTAGACTTTGGTGTCTTATAAACTGCAATGATGTGCCTCATTTAAAATTTCCAGGTCTACAATGGCAGAGCAAGGTCTGTTAAATGACGAGGTCTTCTCATTCTGGATTAATCGAGATGCAGATGCAGAAGTTGGAGGTGAACTTGTTTTTGGTGGTGTTGACAAAAAACACTATAAGGGAAAGCACACCTATGTTCCAGTTACTAAAAAGGGCTACTGGCAGGTAGGTAGTTTCTGAAGATTTTATGTCTGCAGTTCTTACATTCCTTGGAAATTATCTATAAGTTGACATCTCCTTACTTCTTTCAGTTCAGTACTTTAGGAGATCTCAAAATCGGAAACCAGTCAACAGGTGACTCAGGAATCATTCATCATTCTAGTATCAAACCGTGAAGAAAACTCAAATTGTAACTGTATATGCAATGACTGAACTTTATTATTGTATTCAGGTGTTTGTGAGGGGGGTTGTGCTGCTATTGTGGATTCAGGAACGTCCTTACTCGCTGGCCCGACAGTATGTGCTTCCACCTTGTCTAGAGTTGTATTATATTCAAAAAGACTCCAAGCTTCATTTCACATTTTGTCTCTTCTTTCAGTCTATTGTGACCGAAGTTAACCATGCTATTGGAGCTGAAGGAGTAGTGAGTACAGAATGTAAACAAATTGTTTCTCAATATGGAGACTTGATATGGAATCTTCTGATATCAGGGGTAGGTGTTTTTCTCTGTCTTTAACATAATCTGAACCTTCTTTTCTCCTCAACCTTACCATATCCTAATATCTGATCTATGGATTATCCATGATCTGCATATCTGCAGGTACAACCTGACCAAGTATGCAAGCAGCTTGGTTTGTGTGTTTTAAATGGGGGTCAGTATGTGAGTGCTGGAATTGAAACAGTGATCGAAAGAGAAGATAGGGAGGAATCATCTGTTGGTGGCACTGCCTTGTGCACAGCTTGTGAGATGGCTGTTGTTTGGGCCCAGAATCAGCTTAAACAAAAAGGAACAAAAGAAAGAGTACTTAAGTACATTGATCAGGTGAGAATCTCTGAACTTTTCTGGAACCATTTCATGTTTTGTAAGCAAAAATTACAAGAAAAAATGGAGTGTTCTACCGAAGGGGTAGCTCAGTCATTTACTCTCTTTTTTTCAGTCACGTGCGTCACATGTGACATGAACTAACAGAGCTGTGACGGAAAGTGACGACAGGTACGACATTAGTACAAAAAACCAAGTCCAGGTATCACTTTGATACATTTGAAAGTTTGGGTACCATATTGACAGTCCTTAAAGAGTTCAGACACTGTTGGTGCATTTAACCCTAATACATAAGTGTATGTGCGAGTTGTGTCCGTGAAACTAATGGATCGACACACATGCTCCTTACATGCAATGTGCCAGTGTAACATCTTAATCCGATCGGTCAAGTTGACTGTAATCTAATGAGAACATTATTTACCTTCGTGGATTCTTTTTCTTGGTTACCATATGCGTCTTCAAAGTAATAACATGAATCCTTGAGTTACCATGAGTCCACATTAGTAATACGAGTCCAAGTTCCACATTATTTAGTCTTGATATCATCCGTAAAGTTTGTTGAACACTTGATAAGTAAGTGTAGGAAGTTGAAAGGCAACTTAATTTATTGATTAATTCATAAATTAAACTCATACGCTTAGATATCGTTCATGATTATTGACATGCTGCATGTCTGCCTGTCTAGCTTATACAATAAAGTTTCCCTGTAATTAGCTCCATGCATGCTTATTAGCTTCTCATTACTAAGATCAGTCACACACATGGCTTGAAGCACATGCATTTTCGTGTGGCGTCCATGGTGCATCTGCCGCCTACGTATTCTTCTTCAATACAAGCCTGGTTACATCTGCTGTTATCGAAGCACATCCCCACGAATGTTCCGCTGGGGACTAGGCATTGTTTTGGTTTTGGTTTTGTCTGCGCTTCACTGCGAATCACCGTCTCTTCTGCACACAAGTAATTACCAATGTTAATTTTGGATGCTCATCAGTCTACAGATTAACGATTCGTAACTGAGTTTTTGTATAGTTGTAATTCCCAATACAGATAACAGATGAGAGACTTACCAGAGGCCAAGAGGACGATGAAGAAAAAAACAAGCCCCAGGAACTTTCTGTCCATAGTTCAATCGATCACTTGTGCTTTTACCTTCTGCAAGTACTCTGTGATCAGCAGTCAGTATGTATATACCAAATTACCAATGGTAGATGCATGCTTAACATCCTAGACCCGGTTTTTATACTTTGGATTTCGAGGCCTGGTAATAAATTTTCTTTTCCAGAAATCTGCTTAGGTTGATTTTATATGATTATGCAAATCTGGTTAGCTACAATGTTTTAGATGCTCAAAATCTCAAATAATTAGATATTAAGTCTAATAGGAAATACTTTCAGATATTTCAGATATGTTGCCTTGATTGATTGACGATCTTTTAATTAATTTCTTTTGAGCTTTGATCGATTTGCTCAATAAAATTGTCACTTTTTATTAGAAACGGTTTTGAGTTCTATCAATAACCCAATAGAGGAAGTTATTCCTTGTACCCAAAAGTAGAGAATGTCCAATTAATCACCCTCAAATCAAATGATCGACGAAACCAAAAAACCCTAAAAAATATCAAGTTCTATATTAGAGTTGCAAGTGTCAGCAGTAAACATTAGAACAATTGATACATGCACTCGGCTTGCACTCAGCTATTTCTATCAAAGAAGCAAGTCTAATACATATCTAGTTGAAGATAACCTATTGTTTGCTACAGGAGAGTTTATTAACCGATCACAAAAGTTGACCACCTCCTCTCACAATGTGGGTGCACTACCAGGACAAGTACTTTAGCCGACAAAAAATTTTCGTCGGCCTGTTAAAAAAATTCGTCGGCGAAGCTCTTAGCCGACGAACCTTCGTCGGCTATAGTGTCGTCGGGAAAGGGTCGTCTGTGATGACTTTAGCCGACGACATAAAAAATTTCGTCGGCTATAGTCCATACTTTAGCCGACGACATTATTTCGTCGGCTATAGTCCATACTTTAGCCGACGAAATAATGTTGTCTGCTATAGTCCAAACTTTAGCCGACGACATTATTTCATCGGCTATAGTCCATACCTTAGCCGACGACATTTTGTGTCTTCGGTTATCTTCCAAACTTTAGCCGACGAATATTTTAAAATATTCGTCGGCTAAAGGTTGTAATAAAAAAATATAAAACACCTATGACCGACGAAATATAGTATATTTCGTCGGCTTTATAGGGATTTAGCCGACGAAATATGCTTTAATTCGTCGGATAAAATTTATTTTAAAAAAAAAACTTTAGCCGACGAATTAAGGCTTTTTTCGTCGGCTATAAGTCCATTCCAGTAAAAAAAAAAACCCCCGAAATTTCTGAATTACCATTCCAAGCAAGCTACAAAATACACCAAAACAATTTCATATAACCAACAACAAACACATAAAAGTATATATCAACTACATAAAAGTATCAATTACATAAAAGTATCAAACACATAAAAGTATATATCAACTACATAAATTTTATATCGTCTAAATTAAAGTCCTTTTCTGGGGGGTGCTGCGGAGGTTGCGGCGGCTGGGGTAGCGGCATGGGCGGAGGCAGAAGTCCGTGAATCTGGGCAGCTGTAAAGTCCTGCATGTACTGGAACATCTGCTGCTGCTGGGCTTGCTGGATGGCATGTATCTCAGCAACATAGGCTGCCTACGCGGCATTAAAGGCTGCCTGCGAGGCAATATAGGCTGCCTGCGAGGCAGCCTGAGCAGCTTGCTGTTCTCGTAGTCTCTGAACATCCGACTTTAGCTGAGTCGTCCTGTTGATCGTGGACGTGGTCCTGCTGCTGGTCGAGGCTGCCTTTCGTTGAAATCCTGGAGTAGTCTTCAGGACCCCCTCGCCTCTCTTTCCTAGACCCCGGCAGTAGAAGTTGTTTACTCTTGGTGGGAAGGCTGTGCCCATGATCCTCGCCCCAATCGTCGGATCCGAAGTGTCGATCCGGGACATGGCTTCAGACATCTCTTCCTCCTGCGTGTCCGGCCATGTCTCCCTCACTACGACACTCATGACCTCGTCACTAGCCTCCCTCACCCTCGCCTATATGGATAGGGAAAAAATTATTAATTAAAATTTTTACATAAATTTAAAAATTTAAAAACGTAAGGTGACTTACAATATCCTCCTGGGAGTCAGGATATGTCATCTCATACGTATAGACGTACGGGTTGACTTCTGGATGTTCCCTGGCCGCCTCATCCATGAAGATAGCGAATGGTCTAGAACCGGCATGATGGTTCCTTGTGTTGCGTTGCCAGTTCTGAGCGTTCACCCGGGAAACCGCATTCAAAGAAAAAAGTAAACTATTAGTAAAATATTTTAAAATGCACGGGAAACCGCATTCAAAGAAAAAAGTAAACTAATTTATTTAAATACATGTTTACAAGGGTTGTTGAATTCTGATGTCAGAAGCCAACGCCACTCGTACTCCCTGTACTGGAACTCAGCAGGGGTACCAGAACATGCGTTCCCGTGCGTAGTCCAATGGGTCCGCAGCTTATTCTTCTACTCCTTGTACCTACAGATACAACAAAAATATTAGAAATATTATTAATATCACATACAATTTTGTTTTTCATTAACTTCCCAACGTACCTTCATTTAACCGTTTATTAGTTTAGCTTTTCGAGAAATCAACAATTTAATACATAATATTATTTTGTAAACTCACCGACATCGCGTTGTGGACCATGTCCTTAACCTCCTGCGGGATCTCGCCCCAGTCGGACCACAACATAGGGACTCTATCCCTAATGAGAGCTCCCACGCGGCCGGAGTACGTCCTCGACTTTCTGCCCGATACTACGTGGTCATCCCCGTCAGTATCGATGACGATCCTCCCCACGGTAACCACCATCTTCTCGAGGGTCTTCCCTGTGATGGGGCCTCTCTTCTTCTTTGTGCCTATCACATGATTCGGCCAAATTGATTATTAAAATATATATGACCCTTTAAAAATAATCATGCATCACTGATTACCTGAGGAGCTCGCGATGGATTCCGGCTCTGTCGCCGATGATGATACCCTCGCAGAAATAAGAGGCATATCAAAAGGCACGAACCGGTACGCCGCTGATGGAGCCACTGGTGGGGGCAGTGGATAAATTGGCGTCCTTGAGTCATCGACTACAGGTAACGCCGGTATCATCCGCGGAAGGAACAGATGAGGCGGCGGCATCTGTACCCCAGATGACCCACGTACTATCCGAAGAAGTAGGACCCGGAGTGGGCGCCCGGTGTATCTCGGGCATACGAGGTGTAGACACCTCCGTCTGGGTCTGAGGCCACAAGGGCCTCGAGGAACGAGGGACGGCCGCCTGCCTCGATGAAAGGGGCACCTCCGGCGCCGTCTCCAGAAGACTCGCACGCCTGGCTTTCATCTGGCCCTGAAACGTCGTTTCAGGGTTGCTAGAGGTTCCCTCAGACGATTCAGACCTTTGGCCCTTCGAACTCTTCTTCGATCGAAAAAGCCGCTCATCCTATTTAAAATATTAATCTAAGGCTTTAGATTATTTTGTCTTTATTGTATAAAAAATTATACATGTTTAAAATTATACTTATTCAATAAATAGATATACATAATTAATAATTACATAACAATATATATAGATATACTTAATTAACATAGCGTAAAAGTAAATTCGAAATCAAAAATAACTTCATACCAATATATATATGGATATACTTAATTAATAATTACATAACAATATTATATATATCAACAGCATCATAAATTAACTAACATATCATAAAACTAAATTCGAAATCAAAAATAAATTAACACATTTATTCAAAAATAAACACATAAACTAACATAATTAAATGAACACATAATTAAATTAACACATAATTAAATTAACACAAATTAAATTAACAAAAATTAAATTAACACAAATTTAATAAACACAAATTAAAGTAACAAAAATTAAATTAACACAAATTAAATTAACATAAATTAAACCTTGGAGACCGGGAGATCGGGGGAGGAGGGAAGAGACCGGAGGAGGCGGAGACGGGGGAGATCGGAGGGAGGAGGGAGGGAGGGAGGGAGGAGGGTGGGAGGCAGGGAGGAGAGAGGAGGGAGTAGGGAGGAGACCGGCCGGCCAGGAGAGGGAGAGGGAGGAGGGAGGAGGGAGGAGGGAAAAAATTCCGGAAATGAGGGAGGCGGCTAGGTTTCGCAGTTAAACCCGAAGACTTTAGCCGACGAAATAATTTGTTCGTCGGCTATACACCAATTCGTCGGCTAAACCTTCTAAACTCGTCGGCTAAAATTTGAAATTCGTCGGCTAAACTTTATAAATTCGTCGGCTAAACCTTTAAAATTTGTCGGCTAAACCTTTGAAACTCGTCGGCTAAACCTTTGAAATTCGTCGGCTAAACCTTTATACATTTGGCATGTTGTGATTGTGATGATCAAACTTGAGAAACACAAATCCGGCCGCCAGATCTGACCATCATGATAAAATACATGTATGGGAAAAAATTCAACTTGATCCGAAAAGAATAAGGGCTCTATCCGGACGGTCAATCTCGTAAGTCAAACCCCTAAACGCACGGAAATGGTCGTTCGACCGTCTAAATTACTTATTTTGGCCGGACCTCCAACGGAAAATAGTTTTAAACCGATGACACGTAACAAGTCGTATAAAAATTTTACGTAAAATAACCACCGAACATAGGGCTACCCATAGGGAGAAAGAATTGAAAATTGCATTGACCGCAACTATCGGCACCGAGACATGATCGGAATACCGTGATTTTTCAACCGTAGACGTATTTCACCATTCTGGTCATGTCTTATTTCACAACTTTTTTACGTTTGAAGGTTCTACGTATAGTTTGTTTTTGAAACAGAACATTTACATAACACTTGGTAAACAAGTTATACAACATTAGTACGCATGTTGTGATTGTGATGATCAAACTTGAAAAACAGAAATCCGGCTGTCAGATCTGACCATCATGATAAAATACATGTATGGAAAAAAATTCCACTTGATCCGAAAAGAATAAGGGCTCGATCCGAACGGTCAATCTCGTAAGTCAAACCCCTAAACGCACGGAAAAGGTCGTTCGACCGTCTAAATTAAGTATTTTGGCCGGACCTCCAACTGAAAATAGTTTTAAACTGATGACACGTAACAAGTCGTATAAAAATTTTACGCAAAATAACCACCAAACATAGGGCTATAGTAGGTAATAGAAAAAATTTTAGGGTTTAGCCGACGAATACCCAAACGTATTCGTCGGCTATAGTATGTAATTAAAAAATTAAAAATACCGGAATAGAGGACAAAATATTAGGTAATTCGTCGGCTAAAGTAAAAAATACATTAAAAAAAACAGACGATATTAGTAAACCAAATATTAAAAAAAACCTGTTCATCATGTATCACCAAAATTCATATAAAATAACTGAAATATGAATTCAACATGTGTAAACTATAAATGAAAAGGTCTTTGAAAAATTATACAAATTAATGGATTTCGTCCTCTAAATTAAAACTAAGGCTCGTAATCGGAATCATCCGATGAGTCTTCTTCAGTGTCAGAATTAATTTATGGTAATATATGTTTCCTCATCGCCAGAGTCTTCGTCTGTTTCTTGATTTGGATCAACATCAACAAGCCTTGGCTCTTCATCACGAATTCGCACCGAACGACCCGCTTTAAAATTATTAAGGCGAATGGTAGAGGAGTTAGGAATACCTATTGCGTTGGGCTCTTGATACGCAACATCCTCTTCCTTGTCTTCGGCCTCTCCAAGTGTAGCCGCCCGGTAAATGTTTCGAGGGTGCACAAGGTTGACTATTTTCCACGCGTCACCCTTAGCAAGCTCATCAAGATAAAACACTTGTTTTACCGATGTGGCAAAAACGAACGGGTCATCTTCGTAAGAACTTGTAGCAGTGTTCACCGATAATATTCCGTACTGATCGGTCTTCATGCTCTGCGGCCTAGTATTAAACCATCTACACTTGAAGAGGTGCACTGTCATGCCTTGCCCATAAACGAGTTCCACCACTGAATGGAGAACACCGTAATAGTCAACTCCATTCCGCCCACCATGTGCCATGACCCCAGAATTCTGTGTTCTCCTTCTGCTGTCTCTTTGTTCGCATATAAATTGCACGCCATTCACCATGCACATCAGATAAACTCTTGAGACTATCGGCTTCATCGCTAGAAGTCTTAGTTCGTGCGACCAATTTGGGTGACCATCAAATTGAATATGGTTCATCTGCAACCAACCATCTCAACTGTAAATATGGATAATTATGCAATAAACAAAAACCCGTACAGAAAAATTAAATTACGTACCCACTCGCCAAAATAATCTGCGAACTCCCTGTTGTGGTACTCGAGATCACCTTGAATGTCTGGACAATATAGATGGATGTCTTTCCAATATTCAACTTCTGGACAGTTAATCAATACCCACCAGTGGGCAATGACTAGCTCATGTGGTTGCAACTTGTAGGAGTTTGGCAAAATTCCATACACTTCAACATCACTAGAGACTATGGAAAGATTAAACTTCGGTACATCTACAGGCATGGTTTGCGGAGTTTCCTTCAACGCTCCTAAATACAACTTCATGTAGGTGACACACTCGTGCGCAATATATGCTTCAGCTATACCTTCTTCAGGAGCGGATTTATTAGCCACATAATCTTTGTAGTCTCCAAGTTGCCTGTAAATCAAGTTGTAAAATGTTATGATTATTGAACATGTATATATATTCAGGAATTAAGGTGTAAAAAACGTACATTTCCATGGGATACATCCAAGTGTAGTGTACTGGACCGGTAAGCAACAATTGCTCGGAAAGATGGATCATCAGGTGAGGCATGATGTCAAAAAAATTTGGAGGAAATATCCTCTCAAATTTACACATGATATAAATGATGTCCTCTTGCATTTCCCGGAGGTTAGATTTTTTCACTTCTCGTGTGCATAACTTCTGGAAAAATCTTGCCAACGCTACTAACGGCTCCACCACCTGACGGGGAAGGAACGATCAAATGAAAATAGGGAAGAGACGTTGTAGCAGGATATGGCAGTCATGACTCTTCAACCCGTACATCTTATTGTCCCGGAAGTTCACACACCGGGCTATATTTCCTGCATAGCCTGAAGGATACTTCACACAACTCATCCACCTGAAAATTAGGTTCTTCTGGTCAGGCTTCACGGTGTAAGGAGCTTGAGGCATTTTTTTCTTCCCTTCTTTCAAACACAAATGTCTTCTTAGTACGCATTTTTTTAGATCAATGCGTGCCTTAGGACCGTTTTTCATCTTCCCCTCCAAGTTCAGCACTGTGCCCACCACACTGTCGCACACATTCTTTTCTATGTGCATCACATCTAGGTAGTGCCTGATCAACAACTTACTCCAGTATGGGAGTTCCCAGAATATGCTCTTATGTGTCCAGAATTTGTACCTGTCGGGTCTTTCAGGTATTGTCGCCACAATGTTGGGATGATTGCTGAGCTGCCCAAAATCGTACTCATTAACCACTGCTAAAATTTCTTCCCCCGTCCATCTTTTGGGAGGCACATCGTGTACGTTCTACGGTCCCATCAAATGTCTTTTCATCGAACCGTCATTCGTGATCATATGGAAGGAAAGCCCGGTGACACAATCTGTATATCTTGTTGCAATGACTGATGCTCCCCTCATCGCTAAGGCACTCTGGACAAGCCTTGTATCCCCTAACAACGTTGCCCGACAACATCCCATGGGCAGAAAAATCACTGATGGTACCAACAATCATGACATGCATCTGGAACATCTCGTGCGTGTACTTGTCATAAGTGGGATGACCAATGTCCCACAAAAATTTAAGCTCTTCAATCAAAAGTCTCAAATACACATCGAGACACTTCCCTGGATAACCGGGCCCCGAAATCAACAAACTCAACATATTGTATTTCTTCTTCATGCACATCCATGGGGGAAGGTTGTATGGTACCAAAATCACCGGCCATACACTGTATTGAAGACTCATGTTGCCAAAAGGGTTGAACCCGTCGGATGAGAGCCTGAGCATCACATTTCGGACCTCTGACGCAAAATGAGGAAACTCCCTGTCTATATGCTTCCAAGCCTCCCCGTCAGCAGAGTGTATAAGGGTATCTTCGTCATTCAATTCCCTATCAGCGTGCCATCTCATAGCTTCGGCCGTGTGTGAAGACATGTACAACCGCTCCAACCTATCCCTCAAAGGGAAATACCGAAGTACCTTTACAGGTTTCCTGTTGCCTGCAGGAGTCAGCTTATATCTGTCAGTGTGACATACCGGACATGCGTCAAGGCCACCAAGGTCATTCCCTTCTGGATCTTTACCCCAAAAGAGAACGCAGTCATATCTGCATGCATGGATCTTGATGTAGGAAAGCCCAAGACCTTTCAGGATACATCGGACCTTACGATGAGTGGTAGGAAGACAATGACCGTTGGGCAGCATCGAAGCAGTGTACTGTAGGTACTCATCAATAGCCTTCACGGTCGATTTTGTCTCAACTTTAATCTTCATTACGTCCATCACACTTTCAAGAATGGTCTTCTGACAACCGGGGTACACAGAGGTCTGTTAGAAAGCAAGCAGTTTGTTGTACTTTTCAATACCAGCAGTGTTCACAACTCTAGGGAAGGGCTGCACCGGGTCAGGCATATATTGTCCTTGAGCGCATACACCGCTCTAATAAGGAAACATGTCGTTGATGAATGCCGTTGTTGGATCGTTGGATGTACTAGTACTGCCCGTCTCATAAAATTGGCCATGATCATGCGGACCCCCTGATGATGTTTCACCGTGATATAACCAACATCTGTACTTCTCCCAAAACCCGTTACTCCTCAGGTGCTGCCATACTTTGTCAATGGGAAATTGATGCATATCGCTGCGACACTGACATTTCGTGCACGGGCAATAGAAAATTGTATTCCCGTTAGCATTAGCCAGCACATATTCTATAAAACTCATAACTCCTGCACCGTATCTTTTGTCCCATTTTGGAAGCGAAATCCAACTCTTATCCATATCCTGAAAATATAACAAAATATATATATATATATATATATATATATATATATATATTTATAAGGCTGCTAGCTAATTATTAATGAAATTTCATGCCATATATAAAATCTCAATTCATTTAGTATATATTCTACGTACTACAACTAATTAATAACAAATTAATTAACACACACACATATATATATACTTAATAATTACAGATAAATATTATACATGCATATATATCTACATCATCACAAAATCATCATTGTGGTATATACCATCAACACAATATTATAAATTACTTAATATATATATATATATATCTACTACTTAATTATAAACAACTTCATATATATTATATCAAATCATCAACCAAATCGATCAACATCATCACAAAATCATTATGAACTCATATATATCATCAACAACTTCATACCATATCAACACAATAATATTATAAATTAATTAACATATATATATATATCTACTATTTATTAACAACAAATTAATTCATATATATTATCAATTCAAATCATCAACCAAATCGATCAACACACACACACACACATATATATATATATATATATACACATCCAACGTACTCAAAATTAATCAACTCAATCACAATCAAAATCAATAAACTCAATTAATCACACTTAAAATCGATCAACTCAAATAAAACTCAATTAATCAACATATATATATATACGTACCTATATATGGCTCCACAAACTGATTATGGACAGATTTCGACAACACCCAAACTTTTTCTCCCCTTTTTTCTTCTCCCGTTTTTTTTTCAGATGAGCTGCTGCTGCCCAGATCCGCAAATATAAAGCACTTTAGCCGACGACTATTAATTTCGTCTGCTAAACTTTGAAATATTTCGTCGGCCATAGTTTGTGAACTTTAGCTGACGAAATAAATTCTTTAGCCGACGAAAGTTTTTTTCGTCAGCTAAAGTTTACCATAGCCGACAAAAATTTAACTTAACCGACGAAAAAAAATTTCGTCGGCTAAAATGGACTTCATAGCCGACGAAAATTTAACTTAGCCGACGAAAGACTTTAGCCGACGAAAAAATGCTTCTTCGGCCTGGTTTTTTTTTTTTTCGTCGGCTAAAGCCTTTCTTCTGGTAGTGATTTTATATTTATTTTTTATTTTTATATTTTTTGTTTTTCCCAAACCTAAAACACTCGTTAAATTGAAAGGAAAAAGAAAATATGAGGATTTTAAACATCCCATCCTATAAGTTTGAGTGACATTGTCAACAACAGAAGAAATTAAACATAGAAATGTAGCTACAGATAGAGATGGATACAAGGATCTTTGGCTTTCTGTTCTTTCTTTTATTAATTAACTTCGAGTCTTCGAGTACGTAAGTTTTGTTATCTTTGCCTAAAGATGTGTGGCCTAGTCCCGTAAATGATGAGCTATGCCACTAAGAGTTATAAATCTTGATTAGCAATTTGGACTCGCTAAGCACAATTTGATACAATGTTCATTGAAGATCGATTCAATTCGTTTCTTCTTCGACAAGAATAAAAGATCTCATTGAAGCGGCTAATCGGCTAATCCCACAGTGGATGGCTTAAATCGCATAACGTAAGCTTTTCTGATTTTTGGTTTTTGGTTTTTTTTTTTTTTTTTTTTTATGAATTGCAGAAGATAGAGTTGGAACGCTTGTGAGTGGAACTGAAATATGCGAGTTGCCAAGCCGAGAGTTCAAAGGCCCTTGCTTATTTGATCGGAACTGTGCCCTAGTTTGCAGGATGGAAGGTTTCACCAATGGCCATTGCGGTGGTTTTGTGTTGCATCGAAAATGTATTTGCACCAACTGTTGTAAACTGATGTCAAACAATTGTTTTCTACTATTTTATTATAAGATAGAATGTGGTGAAAGTTGAGGATTACTGTAAATTGAAATGTGTTTAGATAAGATGTTGATGCACATTCTCTATCAAATTTTGAGGTTTTGTGAAAGGACTGTTTCTAACTTCTCAACGCATGGGGAACGCATCCTAATTTGAGGTTCGAATGTGATCTCTTGATATATGAGATAGTTTCTAATGAAGAACTTATACATACTGAGGTAAGCGAAGACTTTCGAATAAATGGCTGATGAATGTTTTAAACTTTAATTGATACTTTTAAATTTCATTTTGCATCTCGCCAAATCGTTCATTAAAAAAATTAATTAATCCTCACTCAGGGCGATCCTCATTTCATTGAAAGCTCCCCGGATATATTCTACAAAGTTGATCAAATTAGAATAAAAAGAAATTAAACGCCAAAGTTGAGGAGAAACTGGAATGCAACTTAGTTTATTAATTAATCTATTCATGATATAATGATTTATTAACATTCTGCATGCACAACAATTAGCTGCACATCATGATACTATTCGATCAATTAGTTCAGTCACACGTCTTCAAGCACATGCACCGTCGTCCGATATGGGAGCATTTGCCGTAACCGTAACCCTCCTGTCCCTGATGCACAGCCCCTTGGAATTTTTTGCTCGGGATTTCGCATATACTTGCTTCGCTGAGAATCACCATCTCTTCTGTACAGATTTCAAAACGTCGATTTCATTATTAATTAACTAAATGATTAAGAATGTAATGATATATTGAGAAAGAGAGACTTACGACAAGTCAGGAGGACGATGAAGAACAGGACAAGCCCTAAGAACTTCCTCTCCATGCCTTCAGTATTTGCCTTCTACTGTACAAGTACTGTTTTATCAAAACTCAGTTGTATAATTATCTTATATCAATGATATATGCATGCTTGACATCGTAAAACTGCTTTTATAGTTTGGATTTCAAGGTTTCGTAGGATTGAATATTAATGTAAAAATCTGCTTCTGGTGACTTTTATTGATTATGAAAATCTGTATATCGATCTCAGAAGATCAGGTATTATCGCATTGCGTGCAGTTGTTTTTGCACTTTCTTACCGTTTTTCATTTTCAGCCACTTCCTTGCTGCATTGCAATTAATTTCTATCATTTTAAAGTTATTTTTTAGATTTTGTAACCGAAGTTTTTCTTTTTGATTTTCAAACTTTTTCAAAGATCATAAAATAATTCTACTGTCATTTGTTGGGTATCCCACTATCCCTAATATACTTCACATTCACGTACGTGCACGTACATATAGAAGATATCAAATTGGCCTTTGGTGCCTGCGCGCGCCTGAGCGTCTCACAGAATGTTTCTTTTTGCTATGCATGCTCCAAGAACATGAAAGGGACTAGACTAGATGGAACTGCCTATAAGGCAAGTGAGAGTAAAGCACTCCGAAGTTATAAGCCATATACCTGGAGAATTTTCATTGGATGAATCCGGGTTTACTAACCCAATTTTGCAATCAGGCAATAGAGATCATATCCACATACCTCTAAAGAACTTTTGCTGTCGTATAACATATCCACATCTTCACTAAGCATTACAGAGATCATACGATAAAAGACGTTTTTGCTGTCGTATATCATATATATCCACATCTTCATTTAGTATTATTCTTTAAATTAATTATAAATATCCACATCTTCACTTAGCATTATTTTTTAAATTAATTATAATGAAGTCATGAACAAGACTCATACGTCTAGAGGTCGACTGAAGTGAAATAAGTGAGCTCCATGTTGAATTCGGTAATATTATTTCCAACCTTTATAGTTTGTGTTGAGATATATATCCCACATCGAAAAAATTAGGAGCTTGCTTATGGTTTTTAAGGATTTGAGCAACTACACCCATTGCTAATTGGTTGATATCAGAGCGGGTTACCCACGTCCACGTGTGAAGCCCAAAGGCCACACGAACTCCATGTCACCTTAAATGTTGTCTAAGGCTTGAAAATTCGTCACAAGTGCGGGAGCGTATTGAGATATATATCCTACATCATGAAAAATGAGACTTTGCTGGGCCACTCTACCCATTACCAATTAATTTTAGATATGAAACTCATGCTACTTTATTTGTTTGTACGATCATATTCATGGTTTATGCCGGCCCTTAATTAATTTATTAGAAAAAAGGAAGTTCATATTCATGGTTATTCTCATCCACATTTGCTAATTCTCTCTCTTTCTCATGCCAGAATAAGAAAAACTTGGAAGAGCAATCGATGATTCCTAGTAGCCAGAAAGGCAATTTATTTTATTTATTGATGAACATGCAAAGTAGCTGTTACATAATTTGGCACAAACAGCTGCATGATAGCTAGGTTTTGGTAAGTTTATTAGCAAGGCTTGTAGCACATGCACCGTCGTCGGAGATGAGAGCATTCGCCCCAACCGTAACCCTCACTGTGATATCTCACGATACAGTTCTTCTGGCTGAAGCACATCCCTTTTGCAAATCGCCGCTTCACAGTGCATCACCATTTCTTCTGTACAAAAATAATCAAACTAATTTGTTGATGATGAACTACCTAGCTAACTTCTTGGAATGTAAATACTGAGAAAGAGACTTACGAGAAGTTAAGAGGATGATGAAGAAAAAGCAACCCCAAAGAACTTCTTCTCCATGTCTGTTGTACAAAGCTCTTCTTGCCAAGCATACACTCGGTTTTATAAGATTATCCTAGCTAGACCTTGCTTCTATATATAGTGAACTTCAAAGTTACTTTGGTGAGAATAAGTTATCAGCAAATCTGGTTGTACTTGCTTTTATTAATTAGAAATCGATCGAAAGCAGATTGCTCCATCGATCTCAGATCATAATTAATACAACGATTTTCTTTTTTCTTTTTTGACTATTTGGAAGTTCGACCATCTATTACAAAGAATGATCATAATTTGTTGCATGAAGAATTGATTACAAAACACCACTAGAACTATATATGATGTTATTTTCATTTATATCTAACTATCAAAAACCATTTTCATACATGAAGTTCAGTCCGTTAGCATTTTAATACCCTGACCACTAACATCGTTAAATTTTGAAAGCATTTTCGTCATTTCAATAAATATATCATTTTTTATATTTACTTAAAAAAAGACAGAATTAAATATTTATTTTTACAACAATAGTGATAAAAGTTAGTAGAATTTCCATGTTTAATCTATTTTTGGTCAAATATACCATGTTTATATAAAAAATAATAACAAATCACATATACATCATCTAAAAAGATTTAAAACACAAATAAATCAACTTGTGTTGTTAAACAAATAAAGACAGTTTTTAATAATTATGGACAATCATTTCTCTGCATGTCATGTGTTATGGTTTAATTGACCAAACTAACTATATACTAATTAAATATGTTTTCGGAAGAAAAAATTCTCTCATTTTGAGATTTTTCAGTAAATGAAATACAATAGCATATTTTCAATAATTTAGTGTAGTAGCAGGGGTTAACATCCAAGTAGAAGTAGTAGCAAGAGTTAACATCCCAGTAAAAGTAGTAGCATGAGTTAACGACCCAGTAGTAGCACAAGTATGCTTGGACAATCCTCTAATTTTGCTACTGCTTGAAGACCAAAACAATGAAGAAATTATACGAGAGGGCAAAAGCTTTGCTACTGCTACTTTCTATTATTGTTGTTGATATGGAAGTTCAACAACAGACAGTAAAAACAACATGAATCAACATCTTGCAGTAGCAGCACCTAACAACATCATACGCAGTAGCAGTATACATCAACAACATGCAGTGGTAGCACACAACAACAGTACATGCAGTGGTGCAGTAACAACACACAACAACAACACACACAGTTGCAGCACACATCAACAACACACACAGTAGCAACACACATCAACAACAACATGCAGTGGTAGCACACAACAACAGCACACGCAGTAGCAGCACATAACAACACACGCAATAGCAGCATATAACAACACACAACAATAACGCACGCAGTAGCAACACCCAACAACACACAACAACACACGCAGTAGCAGCACACAATAATACACGTAGTAACAACACACAACAACACGTAATAGCAACACACATCAACATCACACACTGCAGTAACACATAAGCACACAGCAGCACACAACAGCACGCACAAGCAGCAAATAACAACACACGTAGTAACAACACATAACAACACTACCATGACCCATCCTGAATTTCACCCTGAAACCCGAGGTGAGTCCTGCAGGAACCACCTCCAAGGAAAATTTACCAAAGGACTCGGCAAACCTCCCTTGAAAATGGACAACCCTAACTCGGAAGAACAGAATAGAACCACTTAATTAACCAAAAATAAATTAACATTCTCCGTTACAACCCAAAAATAGCCAGAATAAGTTATACAGAAAGCCCAACAGTATTCAGAGCTACTAAAATTTAAAATACAGTGGAAGCTAACAATCTCCTAGTAAATTAAACAGGTAACCTACTGGCAAAAATGTAGCGGATAGATGAGTTACTATCCCTCGATGTCGCTTTCTAGACCTCACGCGAACGCTGAAGACTAGGCATTTTAAAAACGAAGAGTCGAGGGGAAAATATTCGAAAACATCAGAGTGAGTGGACAAAAGCAATTCCGACAAAAAATAAATATTTCCCCAAAAATACTTTCATAGAAAACGCTTTACCAGCGATAGCTTAAAAACTTAACTCAAAAATTCTAAACTGGTGTCTAGCCTCGCTAGACTCCCAAACTTTAAAAAAGAATATGCCTCTCAGGCTAGAATATCATATATATATCAGTATGTATTCACACTCGACTATCTCTTGTACGATATCTATGAATAAGCTTGAAAAATAGATAAGCGTACAAGACTACGACACTGGCGTCTAACGCTCACGTCACCCCATACTGGAATTGTACCTCAGTATGGAGGAAACGTCCGAGTGGTATATATACGTGTTGATTCCTTGTACGAATTCTATGAATGAATTCAAAGAATAGAAAGTCGTACAAGGCTACGACGCTGACGTCTAATGCTCACGTCACCCCATACTGGAATTGTACCTCAGTATGGGAGAAAATCACGTATAGCTAGCTAGCATTTAATTATATACATATTATTCTCATAATCAACTATATATGAGTATAATCACTGAAATTCTCAATTTCGAGAAATTTCCAACAACATGAAAATTATTCAGCAATAAAGCATTTTAAGTACATTATTTAAATCAAAGGTCCACTCACAAATTAGGCCTAAGTCTTATGTCGGTTGGAGGTCTCGTCAGCTCGAGCCTCCTTGCGTCATGTTCCAAAAACATAAATAAATCTTTAATTAACACACCGACGCTTAAAGAAAATAGGCGAAATTAAAAAAGAGCTCCGCGCGCTCAACCAAGCCTATCGCCCAAAATCTTAATTCACGACCAACCAAAAACCTCCACAAACTTTAAACCGACAACTTCTAAACACCTTCCACCTTTCTAACCTTAAATAATCACGTGGCCGGATTTTAACTTAATAATCCGCTAAAAATACCAAACTTCAAAAATTTCCAAACCTATCCAAAAGTCCTCCAAAAATTATAAAACTCATTCCAATAAACTCCTCATAAAAATCCTTACAAAAACATTTTACCCGGCGGCCGGAGGCCAGCGACCTTCAATGCCCACCAAAATTTGACTACACCTTCTTCTCAACCTCCTCTACAACTTTCCTAACTACCACAAATACCAATTCCTAGCCTAACTATGTCAATCCAACGAAAACACACAATAAGCCCTAGAATTTCCATTACCAATTTCTCCTTACCTAGCTCGAGATGGAGGGAGCCCTTTGGAGGGTTTGCTGGACGAGAGGAGGGCTTTCTTTTGAGCCAAGGCTGGCCGGCTATGGCGGCCGGAGGAAGGAGTTCCGGCGACGGGAAGTTTCGGGCAGTAGGACTTCTCGGCGAGCTTTCCTCCCGATCGGCAGCGCTAGGGAGCCTCTCGCCAGTCTAGAAAGGAAGCTGGGATGGAGGCCAATCGATTGGGACCGACGCGGAGGTCTGGGACGGCCGGATGGCGGCGAACGGGCGGCCGAAATTTCTGGGCAGCTGAGAACGGGTCGGGGAGAGGGAGAGAGAGAGGGACTTGCAGAAGAGAGAGAGAGAGAAGGAAATGGGTTGGGCTCGGCCCAGCCGGGTCCAACGTCTCATATACTCAATCCAAAAATTCAACACCCCAAAAATAATACCTCAATAAAAATTACCTTTTACTAGCAAAAATTACCATTTTTTTACCGTCGTCATTTTTTCTTCTTTCGAATAAATCTTTCCAAATAATCGTCCCCTAACACCACTCTGGGGACCAATTAAAATAAACGCTTACTGACGAAGACGGTAAAATTCTTATTATCACCGTGCTAGTAATTAAGGTGAAAATTAAGTGTCGGGGCGTGACACAACACGCAGTAGCAACACACATCAACATCACACATAGCAGTAGTAGCAGTAGCAGTAGCACACAACACTACCAAAAAATAGATCTTGGGCGACGAAAAAAAATCGTCGCCCTGTTAAAAAATTTCGTCGCCTAAGAGTAATTCTTAGGCGACGATACGAATTTCGTCGCCTAATTGGATATATTATAAAAATATATTAATATACATTTAATAAAATGTAATTAAAATTAAAAATTAGAAAATATAAGGAACTTACAAGATCCTCCTCAGAATGAGGATATGCCCTCTGAAAGGTCCCCACATAGGGGTTCTCCTTTGGCCGCTCTCGCCGCACGTCGTCCATGATGGCCGAAAACGGCCTCGAACCGACACGATGGTTGGTTGTGTTCTGTTGCCGGTTCTCAGCGTTCACCCGGGCGAGGTGCTTCAAAAAAAATTATCGTTAGTAAATATTTAAAAACATACAATTATAATTAATTCACTAATTAAATTAATTCAAATTTGTTTACGAATTACCTGTTTGTGAGGGTCGTTGAACTGCGTGACAAGAAGCCACCGCCACTTGTACTCCCGATACTCGAACTCCTTCGGGGTACCCGAACGGTCGCTCCCGTAATGCTTCCAGTGTAACCGGAGGTCGTGCTTCCACTCCTTGAACCTACATATACAAAAAAAATATTAAATATGTTATTAAAAAAATAAAATTTAATAAATTATTAAATAGAGGTACCTCTCCCTATGGGCCTTGTCCGCCCAGTCACGTCCCTCCTCGGGAACCACAAACCATTGCTGCATTACCACTTGTTAGTATTTTTTTCGATAATTAAATAATCTATTAGTTAAAAAAATAGTAATTGATCGAGTAAACTCACCGACATCGACTGATGGAGCATCTCCTTCACTCCATCAGGAACCTGGCTCCAGACTCCCCACAACATAGGGAGTCTGGAGCGGATGGTGCCTCCCGCGGCGCGCGTGTACCGGTTTCCCAACGCGGCGTCCACCGGTTTCCCGTTGGAAAACGGGATGGCGATCCGTCGAGCGGACTCGACCGCCCTATCGAGTCCCTTGTTGCTGACGGTGCCTCTCCTGTTCCGCCTTCTCGTTCCGGCGGCTGTGACATTGTGAATCAAATTTAATATTAATAATACATTTTTACAAAAAAAAAATTAAAATCGACAAAAAAGTAATAATAAATTACCTGAGGATGAGGCTGAGCCGACGGATTCGTCTCCGTCCGCCTGCTCGGAGACCCTCACGGGATGAAGAGGCATGGGAAACTCCCTGTAGATATAGGCCTCGTGCGGTGCCACATGCGGGAGCTGCTCCCGAATCGGTCGACCCTCCTCATCGACGCGAGGTATCGCCGGTATCGTCGGAGGAAGGAAGAGGCCGGACGGCACCATAGGGACCCCGGATGACCCGCCATCACCGTCGGTCGGGGACGACTGTGTGGGGGCGTCACTCCGGGATCGCGACCGGCGAAGTATCTCTGGATGACGAGGAGCCGTCGCTGCGGGACCCGACTGCCCAGCAGAACCCGAGCCGCTCGCGCCACCCTTAAGCGCCGCATATCGGGACGTCAACTGCCACGGAAACCCGATCGACGGTGATTCCGACGGGTTGTTTGAGGTACCGTCCGAGTCATCTTGGCTCCTCGCACCCGAACGTTGTCCAGAAGTTCTCCTCATGGCCATCCTGTTTAAAATAACCATAAATTTATTAAAAATATTTTACCGTCTTATAATTAATTTAACAAAAAATAACCATAAATTTCGAAAAATTTATCAACAATAATAGCACAAATTAATAGATATTATAGGATTTATTTTTTTTTTTATTCACATAACAAATTATTTACATTAATTCGCAATTATTACATCACAAAAATTAATTTACGAATATTTACATCCTTACTCAAAAATAATCCATTATTTTTTACAAAATGCCCACAATATATTTACAATTATAATTTATATTATTTAATTATTTAATCAAAAATTATTTAATCATTTACAATATATTTACAAATTATTTCCACAAATCCTAAACCCTAAACCCTAAACCGTAAACCCTAATATTTTACAATTATCATTTACATCACAATTTACCATAATTTACATCACAATTTACAATTATCACAACAACAACAATTTACAATTATCACAACAACAATTTACAATTTACAATTATCACAACAACAATTTACAATTATCACAACAACAACAACAACAATTTACAATTTACAATTATCACAACAACAACAACAACAATTTACAATTATCACAACAACAACAACAATTAAAACCAATTTAGGGTTTTAGGGTTATACCTTAAATTGTGGGTCGGCGTCGGGGTCGGGGTCGGGGTCGGGGTTCCGAATTGGGGTCGGGGTCGGAGAGAGGGAGAGAGAGAGGGCAGAGAGAGGATTTTCGGAGAGGGAGAGAGAGAGAGAGAGAGAGAGAGAGAGAGAGAGAGGGCTTGGCGGCTGAAGAAATGGTTAGGGTTCCGAATTTTTGCCTTTTATACTGGCGTTCTTGGGCGACGATTCTGTAAAAATTGTCGCCCTGTTTTTTTAAAAATCGTCGGCCAAGATTATCTTGGCAGACGAATTCAAAAACCGTCGCCCTGTTTTTTGAAAATCGTCGGCCAAGATAGTCTACTTGGGCGACGATGTTCTTCACTATAAATCTCGTCGCCCAAGATGAAGAAAATCATCGGCCAAGAGTCTACTTGGGCGACGATGTTCTTGACTATAAATGTCGTCGCCCAAGATGAAGAAAATCGTCGGCCAAGATTTCTGTCATAAAATTCAGAATATCGTGATTTTGGTGATCGGAGAAGAGGAACTGAAAACCCACCGTCAGATATGAGCAGCATAACAAATTACGTGGGTGGGAAAAAATTCAGCTCCATCTGACAAAGATAAGGGCTCGATCCGTCCGGTCAATCGGCTCGGTCAAACCCCTAAACGGACGGAAACGGCGATTCGACCCTCCAAATCACGTAATCTGGCCGGACCTTCAACTGAGAATAGTTTCCAATCGATGAGACTTTTACGGGACCCTGAAAATTTGGTAAAAATAAATACCCGGGATAGGGCTACCACTAGGTAGAAATAAGAGAATTTCGTTAACCGGAACAACCGGCACCGAAATTTTACCGGAATATCTTCATTTTTCACGGGTTGACGTATTTCACCGTTCCGGTCATATCTTATTTCACAAATTTTTTCCGTTTGAGGCCTCTACGTATACGTTGTCTTCAAAACGACACTTAAACTCAACACTCGTATAAAAAAGTTATACAACATTAGTACATATAACGTGAGTTTGGTGATCGGAGAAGAGGAACTGAAAACCTACCGTCAGATATGACCAGCATAACGAATTACGTAGGTGGGAAAAATTTCAGCTCCATCTGACAAAGATAAGGGCTCGATCCGTCCGGTCAATCGGCGCGGTCAAACCCCTAAACGGACGAAAACGGCTATTCGACCCTCCAAATCACGTAATCTGGCCGGACCTTCAACTGAGAATAGTTTCCAATCGACGAGACTCTTATGGGGCTATAAAAATTTGGTAAAAAATAAATACCCAGGATAGGGCTACCACTAGGTAGAAATAAGAGAAATTCGTTGACCAGCACCGAAATTTTACCGAAATATCTTCATTTTTCACGAGTTGACGTATTTCACCGTTCCGGTCATATCTTATTTCAAGACTTTTTTGTGTTTGAGGCATCTACGTATACGTTGTCTTCAAAACGACACTTAAACTCAACACATAAAAAAGTTATACAACATTAGTACATATAACGTGAGTTTGGTGATCGGAGAAGAGGAACTGAAAACCTACCGTCAGATATAACCAGCATAACGAATTGCGTAGGTGGGAAAAAATTTAGCTCCATCGGACAAAGATAAGGGCTCGATCCGTCTGGTCAATCGGCGCAGTCAAACCCCTAAACGGACGGAAACGGCTATTCGACCCTCCAAATCATGTAATCTGGCCGGATCTTCAACTGAGAATAGTTTCCAATCGACGAGACGCTGACGGGACTATAAAAATAAAAAACATTACCTTACAATTTAAATGTGTTTTATTTTATTTTAATTATTCGGATTACTCTTGGCCGACGAAATTAATGTAATTCGTCGGCCAAGATAATACTTGGGCGACGATATATGTTAAATTCGTCGCCCAAGAGTAAAAATAAAAAATCCTGTACAATGAAATTTAAATGTGTTTTATTTTATTTTAATTATTCGGATTACTCTTGGCCGACGAAATTAGTGTACTTCGTCGGCCAAGTAAAAATAAAAAAATAAAATACTTAGGCGACGATATATTTGAGTTTCGTCGCCTAAGGATTAAAAAACTTAGGCGACGATATAAATATCTTAGGCGACGAAATATTGTTTCGTCGCCCTAGTTTCTATATTAGGCGACGAAATTTAGCCTTAGGCGACGATTTTATTTTCGTCGCCTAAAGTTCAACTTTAGGCGACGATTTTTTTCCTTGGGCGACGATTTTTTTTTTCGTCGGCCAAGTTTTCTATTAGGCGACGAAAAAAAAAATTGTCGCCCGATTTTTTTCATTTCGTCGCCCAAGACTCATTTTCTGGTAGTGCAACAACACGCATGAGAAACACATAGCAACACGCAGTAGCAACATATAAAAGAAAGCAGTAGTAGCACACAACAACAAGCAGTAGCAGCACACAACAACAAGCAGTAGCAGCACACAACAACAAGCAGTAGCAGCACACAACACACAATAGCACACAGTAGCACACAACAAAATATAGTAGTAGCACATATAGCAAAATACAGTAGCAACAACAAGCAGTACCAGCACGAATTAGCTACAAAGGATCAATTTTTTTTGTCAAATTCAAAGCTATGAGTTTTAATTCCAATGACACTTTGAGTAAACCAAGTTGTAGAGATCAAAGAAGAATTAAAGTCAGATTCGGTGAAGTCTCCTTGCAATTTCAATGTCAATAGATCTGGTGATTCATTGATGCCTTGATCACTATTCATCCTTTCATTCTTTGGCTTCTCCTCTCTAGCTTCCTCCTTGATCACAATTTTGACGCCGGTAGATCTGATATGAATGGTGACCGGCGAGACCGGAGTCCGGGTCTTGTTGAACGTGGTCATCAGAGAGAGAGATCACGAAAGGGAAAAGAGAGAGGGACATAGTATGTAATTTTGTTAAAATTTTAGGTACTATGGTGATTATGTATTTAAAATTTAGATTAGGTCTGATATTGTATTATTTTGGTTTCAGTTTCCTACTTTTTGTTTAAAAATATTGCTAATCTAAACTGATTTACCTGGTGTAAAGTATAACTAGCTAGCTATAGTTCATATCTACATTAATTGATCATACTAATTTTACTAGTTTACCTCCCGATATTAAATTAACCCGATATACATTGATATACAAATAAAGCGGCAAATAGCACAGGAAAAAAAAAGAATAATAATAATCGACGTTTTGTGATTAGGGTTTAGGGAAAAGAAAAGACGTTCAAGTCTTGGATTATAACTTCTTAATATGGGTTAAATGCACCAACAGTGTCTGAACTCTTGGAGGACTGTCAATATGGTACCCGAACTTTTAAATGTATCAAAGTGATACCTGGACTTGTATTTTTGTACCAACGTCGTACCTGTCGTCATTTTCCGTCACAGCTCTGTTAGTTCATGTCATTTTCCGTCACTCTTTTTTTCAGTCACGTGCGTCACATGTGACATGAACTAACAGAGCTGTGACGGAAAATGACGACAGGTACGACGTTGGTACAAAAATACAAGTCCAGGTATCACTTTGATACATTTAAAAGTTCGGGTACCATATTGACAGTCCTCCAAAAGTTCAGACACTGTTGGTGCATTTAACCCTCTTAGTATCAAACAGAGTTGCAGAGTACTAGTGTCTCGATCACACACATCAATCTTCTTTCATGGATAATTAACCACAGATTCGCTATCTAGCTAGCTAGTAATTGAGTACGTTATTTAGGCTATATAGCTAGGGTTTCTAGCAAGCCTTCAAGCATCTGCACCGTCGCAGGACATGGGAGCATTTGCCGTAACCGTAACCCTCACTGTGGCATCTCACAATGCAGTGGGTGTCTCTGAAGCACAGCCCGGTGAAGGTCTTGCTTGGCACTTCGCAAACTCTTGCCTCACTCTGAATCACCATCTCTTCTGTAATCACATACAATAACAACCATTAATTTCTAGATACCAATTTTGGCTGAGGAACCGAAAGAGATCGAGAAAGAGACTTACGAGAAGTCAAGAGGATGATGAGGAACAAAGCAAACCCGAAGTACTTCCTCTCCATCTTGAATAGGCTAGGTATATGGTTTCTTACACATTCGTGACCCCTTCGTTTTATATATAGCATGGAAATTGTGAGGAAGAGCTAGACTTTCTAGACATTAGTAGCCGGTCACAGGTGGATATGTGCATGTATGGCAATGACTTCATTTGCTTTAACCATGGACATCTGTAACGGGTAGAAATCTATGTCTTGCCATCTGGTTTGATTCAGCACATGCTCCACTATAGCTCTGCGTTTTTGCCGACTTCTCCTTGTAAGTAGAAGTACGGTTTACCCAACTTATCATTTTGCCTTAAAAATAGCTGTGACTTTTTTAGAAATGAATTATTCATGTGTTTACCAAACACTAATTTTCTCGTTGCTTATAAGCACTACAGCTTATAAGCTATACCAAACGCAGCCTATAACCAAGGATAAGGGTCAGCTAAGGAGAGAATCATCATCCAAAGAAGCTAGTCTTGTCTCATGTAGGCCAATTATGGGTCGGGCTAGAGCTAGTGCTACCTTAAATTTTAAAGTTTAGGGTAGGGTCGGGTAGGACTTTGACTTGGTCAACAAAATTTAAGACCGGGTAGGGTCGGGCCGGGGCTTAAATATGCAAGTTTTTACCCGCTCTTAAAGCCCATTTCGTTAGAGCTAAATTAGGCCGAAAGGGCCGAATATGACGTTATTTTGTTTAACGAAATAAATTTATGAGTTTTAATTTTTCTTTTCAAATATTACCTCAAAGGATATATGTGATATAAGACCATATTTTTAGTCATATTTAATATACATATACATTATATTTAACTTAAGACATCTAGAATTATTAATCTAAGTAGTTATATTCATATATTTTATTAACTATCTCTCTAAATCACAAAAAATCAATCGTTATTTACCAAAAAAAATACAGATTAAATAAATAAAACTTATAAAATTAGTTGTATTGTATCAAAAATAAGAAACATATTAAAAACAATAGAAAATAAGTAATTATTTAGGCCTAAAAGGCTGGCTTTTAGGGCCGGGATAGGGCCGGGCAGGGCTTGGCTTGGCTTGGCCCTAAAGGGCTTAATAGGGTAGGATCGTAGAGTAGGGCCGTGTTTCATTTGCTTGACATTTGCCCTATCCTAATTGAAAAGAGCTAGGGCGGGTAGGGCTTTGGCCCTATAGAGTAGGGCGGGTTTTAGGACGGGCTAGGACCAAAAGGCCAAATGATGAGGCATAGTCTCATGCATGCAACCTCACTTGCTTCAGGAAGAAAAAAAAAAAACATTCACTCCCAAAGAAGACAAAACAAAACAAAAAGACTATACAAGATGAGTGTTACAGTGAGAGGTAGACTTCACTCCATCTCCAAGACGTGTAAACATTTCAAGAAAAAAAAAAAAGAAGGCGGTTCTCATGTAATGCAAGGCAGTAGTGACAAATGTTGCAAGAGTTGGTTCTCATGTGGTGCGTCATTTCTGGCCTATCTGCAGTTGCATGAGTGCTTTGGAGAAGTTCCTTGTCCATAAATACTGAGAACACTGAGGGGCGTCTGGCATAATTGTTCACAAAATTGGACAAATACTACAAAGTGTGGTGGATTTGGACTTGATTTGGGAATTAGAGATGGGAAAAGTGTGTACTATATACATGAACACAAACAATTGGCGAGTGTGTCATGAAAGAACTCTGCGTTTGAGATGGTTTGAGCATCCGTTCCGCACTGTTGCGTATGTCACAGCATTCGTTTCTAGTTGCCCCATAAGTTTAATGTTTTAGATTAAACTATTATCTACTTTTCCATACCTGTATCAACTATTTGTACATACAAATTTAAGGTATTGGAGTAGTAAACTATAATTAATAAAAGTTGATCTATATAGGTAGATTAATTTTTAAAGTAACAAGTTGTACGTGCGTGGGATGAGTTTAAAAATACTCTAATTAATCATCAACCAAGCTGATCCATTAGCCTCACCGCGCAGCTTAGAAGACCGGAGTTACATTCGCTTGCTATACAACTTGGGCGGCCTGCGTGCAGCTTGGGAGACCGGAGTTACAGTTGCTTGCTATGCAACTTGGGCGGCCTCCGTTCGTAGAGTTACAATATCAATTACAGTACCATTTAATGCAGCTGATATAGCCTCTCTTGAAAGAGGAGTTGAAACTCAGAGTTCAGCTAGATATGTGAATTTAGCAATAAACGATTGTCGTTTTCCTTGACAGGTCCAGAACAAGGACATATAGTACGCGCGGACTAGGACCTCAAAATACTCTAATCATCAAATAATCAAAACCTAACAAAATTTTGAACAAAAAATTGCTTTTTTCTTTGATGGTTCAGTACAATAAAGTCATTCATGAAAAACATAATTTTCTGAACAAAGCAACATTGTGCTAGATAATGTAAATTCCATATCAACAATCCAATTAACTATAATAATTGTAGATTTGAATTAATGGTGATATCTCTATTTTGGTCGTCTTATTTTTACAGACAAACTGAATAAATCACAAGGCAGCACAACTCATAGTTCACCACTCTAGCAGACCATTGGACTTTGGCTGTATTCAAGCAACTAATTACTACTAATTAGTTTTGATTACACCATTCTCCTTCAAGTACTCGACAAATTCGTCAATGAGATAGGGCCAAGCACCTTCCGCATCATAATTTGATAGTGACGAATCAACAGCCTAGAAAAACAAAGATCAAAGTCATTTAGAACAGAAGCTAATTTTAAGCTCATACAAAATTACGAACACATTTGTGCTCTTATTTCTGATGTTACATCTCAATGCTTGATAGATAACTTACCCTTGCAAACTCTAGTAGTTGAGACCAGGTGTCCCTAGAAATTGCCTTGTTATGCCGAGCCTATAATCAGTGGAATAAGAAAAAGAAAAACAATTAAATGGACGAAGGATTAAAAAAATAGTATACGTGCAAAAAGAAGAATCCCTTGTTTCTCACAACTGCATGACATCTGATGCCACTTTTAACCAACATACTTTCTAATATGAAAAACAACATGCAACAGTAATTTAGTAGCAATGGCAGGGCACAAAGTAACAAGATGAAGCCTCCAAATCTAAGAATACCTATAAACATTCATCAGAAGTTCTTGGCATTAACCATGTACTTATTCTTATCGAACATGCACACTGTTCAAGTGATTATGGCAGATAAACAAATGCAAGTCCAGAGTAGCTATTTTCATTTTTCAACAAATGCTCAAAAATTACCTGTAAGAACTGACACCAATGCTCAACATATGGCCACTGCTTTTCAGCAAACAGTAATTGCCACATTCCAATTGCAGTATCCAATGCCAATGACTTCTGACCCTAAAATGAAAAATAAACAAATTAAATGTCTATATCAATACCTGATTTATTTTTATTTTTTTCAGAAACCATGGTAACAAACATTATTATTCCAGGTACTGCAGAACAAATGAAATTACAAATAGTTGCTAAATGTCTAGATTAAATCCAGTTCTTATGCACATCCTTTTCTTTCTTTGTATCTTGGAAGGTTCAAAACCTAACTTATCATAATACATTCCCTCATCCTCCACTACTTAGATAACCACAACGGTTTACTTTTTAAGCACATTGCGGTGGACATGTTCGTAAGTCTAAATAAGCACCTGTCAAGACATGTATCAAAGAACTGTTTCTACTTTTTACCTATGAAACATAAAATAAGCATTATAAAGAATGCAAAATACTCCTAACACCCATACCTTTTCTTTTGCCCAGCCAAAAGCAAAATTATATATCTCCCGAAATTTCTCTGAAAGATGACAAAAAGAGATCATTTCAGCACAAAAGCACCATGGTACATACTTCTAGCAAAGTTCTAATCAAATCAGTATTATAAAAGAAGGATCAAGCTATTCAAACAGATATGTTAACATTATAAGAGTTATCCACAAGCATTTCTTGAGTTACTACAAGAGATATAATCATATTTCACCTACGTTCATCTCTTAGCTCAGATCGCATAAAGGGTATCTTTTCGCGGAACTTTTCCAGAGAATCTATCCTGCCATCAAAAAAATGTGAACTTCAGTCCACTGAGTAATCTGGAGGTCATAAATTAGGTAAATTACCATTCATAATACACGTAAATACTTTTGATACCTACCCTAGTGCTTCTAATCCATCGATGAACTCATTCTTGGTAAATTCACACATGGTGGCTGCCTTCATGTGCCAGGAAACAACTAACTGCATCAACAGAATATTAATACAGATACTCCATTGAATAAACTAAAAAACAGAGCTCAATTGAAGAATGAAATGAGAGACCACTAACATTTATCATGTTAATATTGCCAAAGTGAATACAAAATTATTAAATTTAATTTGGGAAGGGGGAACAATATTTTTCCAGAAAGGAAATAAAAGTTATAAAGAAGACCAAATGAAAGAGCTAAATCCTTTGTAAAAGCTCTAACCATATTACAAATAGTCAATGAAAGATTTATCTCTCTCCCTTCTCCTTGGTTGGGTTTAGGGCCAAAGGAAATACCATACAGGCAATAAATAACCTTTAGAAAACTACCATATCTTCCTAATAACCAAACCCCCGCCCCCAAACAATAATGATGATGATGACGACGATGATAAAAATTATTATTATTATTTCAAAGGTTCAGAAACTTTATGGAATTAAGTTTTAAAGTTACAGCATAGGATTGACTGGAATAGAAGGAAACTTGGTAAGTTTCTCCTCCTGATAGAAATCGATTTTACTTCCATTTACACGTACCATGACTATATCTTGAGGATCCACCTGCCAAATAAAAGAAAATTACATGTTAGTCAAACTAGAAGCAAAAGGAAAGAAAATAATTACAATCCAAGAAACAACTTTTATGTCAGCCACAATAATTGAGACGGTTACTTTTTGCATAAACTGACCTTCAGATCGGTGCAAAGGAGACTGATACCATCAGCGAGTATCATGTCAGCACTTGGATCTGGAAAAACATCACTTCATTAGTCATTAGTAAAAAGAAACTTCCGCAGAGCTCATCAGAGAATTACTAAAATAAAATTGCGAAGAATTTACTGAATATAGGTGGAACATTATAGCAGATGGCAAGTAATACATTTGAAGGTGTGGTATAGTTAAGCATTAAATTAAATCGGGTGTGCCCCCTAAATTATATTTACATTCACATAAAATAGGCTCTCCAGGAATTACATGTCCAAAGAAAATTCTGACCCCAAAAAAAGAAGAGCCCAATGATACTTTCATATACCGATAAGCGGGTAATTTGGGCCAAGGATTGGCAACTCAACAAATAGAGCATACCCCAATCAAAGTTACTCTTCACTCTTGGTCAAAGCAGCACATAATTACATAGTCGATGAGAATAGTACATGAAAATCAATTCCATCAATCTCTCTATCATTAATAAAGTTAAAAAAAGATTCGGAAATCAATCATGATTGCAACTATAGTATTAGGACTCAATCCAAATTCATATGAGGACATTGATACAAATGTAGACCGACACTGGGCTACATCTGGGTCTTCTGAATCTTTAATGAATATGTGGTTAAAGGATATACAATAAAGTATTGATTCATTAATCACCAAGTGGCAGGACAGAACTTGCCTTTATATCGATTGTATAATTTCTCCAAATGTCTATAATCAGTATGTGCTTGAATCTGAGGCTGGCTGTAGAACATGTCAAATGCTCCTTCAAGATGCCAATCACTCGCCTTCAGAGTCTGCAGAGAGACTTTTTCACTGCATATGATGGGAAGTTAAAAGTTACCAACTATAACAAGAAACAGGTACAAAAAAGTAACATGTCCACCAAATATAATAGGAAGTACGGATGCAGTGTGCATGCTCAATTCATCCAACTCAAGTGCCCCAACCTAACTCAACCTTACTCTTTTAACAAAAAATCAGTTACAGAATAGTACAGGAACAAGAATAAAACTAACACCAAACAAGCACAATCTGTCCAAAATTAGCGGAACATAGGTAATGACATTTCAAAGGCAACTGGTTTTGACCGGTGTTTAATTAAAAATGCATTGTAGCAGCATTGCTAGCAGAACTTAACTGAAAGGTCTTGTTAAGAACTTCCACAGCGACATTTTTCTATTATTCAGCTATTGTGATACTTTCAATGTAGTGAAGGAATGTCAGAATTTCAGACATAGCTATGTTCATCAGCTCTCACCTGCTTATACTGTCTAATTTGTCAAGCCCTGCTTTAGAAGCACAACACACCAGGGAATATTCCAGAATAAAGCAAAACCCAAACAATTCTCAGAGTAGATGGCTGTATCCGTTACACTTGGACTATGAAGTATCATACTATGAGAACTCATTTCAATGACGATTTTCAACTTGACTTGCTTTAAAACTCACTTCAATAAAGTTCATACAGTTTCCCATATAGTTTGGTTACATTTGCTAGCATTTTCTACAAAACCATTATTCCGTTTTTCATTTTACAACAGATCAACCACCTAAGTAATGATGATAAACTTCAACGTTCGTACATATCAACTACACATTTTGATATGAAACTATCATGCTACACTGTTGGCTACATCACTATCATTTTAACTTCGCTGAATGTAAAGATAAGTTAAATGAGCACTTAAAGTTGCACAGGATTACTAAATTACCTTGCTCCAGTTATTGACATAAACTGCTGCATCTTCTCGCGTTGGCCTCTACCCAACTTGCTCTGTCAAAAGGAAAAGAGAAGCAGAGAGAGTGTGTGTGAGTGAGAGAGTAATATCAAACTATGCCCGTATCAAAATTGAGGTATGTGCTATCTGTAGATGTACAAATGAATACATATCAGCAGCAAACACAATACAAAGAACCAAGAGAAAAGTTCGCTCACATCTATAATAGAAAAGTTCTCTGTTTGACATAAAGAGAAAAGAGAGTTTTTACATGCCCCAGAATTTATCTGCACTAACATGTTTTTGAAACTAAGAAACCAACAGCCTCTCATAACTGAAATTACACATCTTGACTGAACTCAAAGATCGTGTAAATTTCCAACATTCAAAAGCTTTCTCATAAACCACAGAGAGTGTTTCAACCCAATCAACAACAGCAACGTCGTAGCCACTAAATTTTGAACCTTTAGCCTCATCATCACCAAAAATGAGTGCTCAAATTCACAAAAACAAGTCACATCCAGAACAAACAAAAAAGCAAAATTGAAATAGAAGAGATTAAACAGTAAAGGTGAAGACTTTCAAGAACAATCTCTATGCATGAAACGAAAGATTCAAATACAGAATCAAATCAGTGGTAAGAACATAAATAGATTCAGAAAATGAAGATTGGAAAGTGAAAACGAAGCTGAGAATCAGAAGTACAAACCATTTTGGAGGTGGAAGATTGGGGTGAATCTAAACCCCGGTGAGTTAGGGAGAATGTTAGGGTTTGCCGAGGCTCTCTTCTGACGCTAAGTACGCACTTACACACAGAATCTCGCTGTTTATATCACAATAGGGTCTCACTCTGGGTTCTTAATCATTTTCTTTATTTTTTTTTACTTTTTATTTTATTTTTAATAAGTAAATATTTTAATGTTTTTGACCAATGACATGACAAAAGATGAAATTTTTATTTTTTCCAATCCAAAGAGTTAGAACAAGTGAATAAAGAGAAGTTTGGGACTTTGAAGAGTGATACTGTGATAGTAACAATTTATTTATTTTTCAGATAAAACATCTCATTTTTTGAAGCTAGCTTCTTTTAAAATTATCTTCGATATATTTAATTTGTAACTTTTTAAAAACTAACAATTTTTGATTAATTGATTAGCGCAACTAAATATTACATTGATGAGGAATTCTTACGTGCGGCCAACATACCACGTCATTTCTCCATCTTCGTTGCCACCGTCAACACACCTCCCTTTGTACTCAAGCAACTTCTCCTAGTCCTTCAACTGCTGCCTTTAGTGTAAATTACTTTGACAAAAAAAAAGAAGTCATTGTGCACCAAATCTGGACACTAAATGGAAATTCGAATCAGTGTTCTTTAATTAGTCACATATCATGCACATGTTCAAGCACACCAAAACTTTTATAAATCATATCTCAATGGTCTGAACAAGAGGAAGACAGATTCCCCAACTAAGATACTATAGTTCCTTCCACACACATTTTATATAAATGGGGTATATATTCCTTGCACGAAAAGTCAGCTCTTGTGATGCTATAGACCAATATACTCTAAAATTGTCTCCAATTTCTGAGAACTGCATGTTATTCAGTATAAAATTTCAAGGGTGACTTTGTACTGTTAGCATCAAACCAACATTGTCCATGCTTTCTCTAAGTTTCTGACTGATTCTCTCTGTACTTGAAAATCACATTATATAGTACGGGAAACCTTGCTTGTTTTAGCCACAATACTAGTCTTCTCTTATAGCAAGTTTTTCTGCTGTGGAAATGGTGACAGAACTTCGAACAGATTCTTTGGATTACCATACAGAGCTGTTGTCGCCGGATCTGACAAGAGAGAGTGTGACACTGCCAAGTGAGCCGGCGTGGCGTCTCAACATGGATGGCTTCAAGCTTCCTGCTGAGAGAAACTACATGGATCCTTTTTTTGGCTTTGGCTCTTTTGTCAAGTCATTAAGTGAGCTCTTATGTCCTCTTCATAAGTGTTTCGAATTTGATTCAGAAAGACAAACTAGTATTTGTGCTTATTACTCAGTGTTGATATTTTCTTTTGCATTCTTACCACAGGGACTCAGAGAAAGGTTGCACAGTATTACAGGAGGCAGAACAAACTTCTCAAAGGTTTCAATGAATTAGACTCATTTTCTGAAATGGGTTTTTGGCCTGGAAGTTTAACAAAGGTTTGCTGTTAATTTGGTTTGCAGTAGGATCAGTTGAACTTTTTGTTTGCACATGTTTCTTACTTGGTGTTAATTTGCTTCTATATCTTTTGGTCAAGAATTTGCTTCCATAGATGATCAACATGAATCTAAATCTCAAAGATGCATTTCATCTTACGTCACAAACTTAAGCAGTGTGATATGATCAAAACCTTTATATTGATATTCAACAAAAACTTTTGGTTTCAGGATGAGATGACACAGCTTGCATGAAGTGAAAGGATAGCAATATATGCATCGAATGCAGCTAATTTGGTGCTTTTCCTAGCAAAAGTGTATGCTTCTATTCAGAGCAGATCATTGGCAGTAATAGCTTCAACTTTGGACTCCCTCTTAGATCTCTTGTCAGGGTTCATCCTTTGGTTTACAGCTTCTGCAATGAGGAAACCAAATCAGTATCGCTACCCGATTGGCAAGACTCGGATGCAACCTGTGGTAAGCATTGATTAACTTCAGGAGATCATCAGAACCAAATGTTCTGAAACCCCATAGGAGTCATCAGTTGTCATAAGTAGTAACAATCTCTTGCTTTTCTTTTCCTTTTGTCTCTGGCTGCATCTTGTAACTATCAAGTATCCACTGCAGGGAATTGTTGTGTTTGCATCAGTAATGGCAACTCTTGGATTGCAAATATTGTTCGAATCAGGCCGACAACTTGTCATGAAGGTATCTGATATTCTTTGCATATACAAAAATGTAACAGAAATGTAATTTTGTGTCAACATCATCTTATCAATTCACCATTCACTTTGCAGACTCAACCTGATAAGGACCCAGAGAAAGAGAAATGGATGATAGGGATAATGGTCTCTGTCACATTCATCAAGTTTGTTCTGATGGTCTATTGTCGAAGATTCAAAAACGAAATTGTTCGAGCATATGCTCAAGATCATATCTTTGATGTCATCACTAATGCAATTGGTCTTGCATCAGCAGTGTTAGCTGTCAGGTTTTACTGGTGGATTGATCCTCTTGGAGCTATCATCGTAAGTTCAAGATACTAACTCTAAAAGTTTATCTCTAATCATATAATGTGAAATGTCACGGTCTAAAAACATTTAGTGCCTCAATTTGTTACTATCAAGAATCTAATTGATCATACAAAAAATGAATGCAGATTGCTTTGTATACAATGGGGAATTGGTCAAAAACAGTGATGGACAATGTGTGGTCACTAATTGGGAAGACAGCACCAGCAGAGTACTTGGCCAAGTTAACATATCTAATTTGGAACCATGACAAGGAGATCAAGCACATTGAGACAGTGAGAGCATACACATTTGGTGTCAACTATTTTGTGGAGGTTCATATAGTCTTACCTGGGGACATGTCTCTCAGTGATGCACATAACATCGGAGAGGCACTCCAAGAAAAGCTTGAGAATCTTCCTGAGGTTGAACGAGCATTTGTTCATGTGGATGTTGACATTACTCACAAACCAGAGCACAAGCCAAA
Source organism: Fragaria x ananassa (assembly GCA_034370585.1). NCBI lineage: Eukaryota > Viridiplantae > Streptophyta > Magnoliopsida > Rosales > Rosaceae > Fragaria > Fragaria x ananassa. Next base: position 7,322,879 of record CP139764.1, on the reverse strand, counting down.
GGGATGAAGATAAAGAAAATCGGATAAAGAGTAGAATATTTGCTTTAGTATTGTGACGTTATTCTTTGGTGTCTTTCTTTGTTACTGTAACTTGGTATTATTTGGTTGTACAATGGTTCATTTCTTTTTTCTCAAAACAACATTTTGAAGAGGAACTTAGACAAAGCAATAAGGTGGAGTGTGTGACCCGCCATTTACTTAATTACTCGAGTTATTTGCCAACCTAAACTATTTGAAGTTGAAGCTTATATGATTAGCAAAATACGTGTAATCTGATTGGATGTGAATAACAACTCCTTGTTTATGTGAAGTAACTCCTAAAGTAAAGCTCGAAATAACTATATGAACCTCACTCAACTTTACGAGAAAAACTCAGCGAGATTTTTTTTTAACACGAGGCTAGAATTGTAACAGCCCGGCCCAGTCTATTGAGATATTGTCCGCTTTGAGCCCAACGACCCTCACGGTTTTGCTCTTGAGGTTTCACCCCAAAACACGTCTCAATGTAAGCATAGCAACCTATCTCCCCGGACGATGTGGGACGGATGCACCTACTAACCTGCTTGCCTAGTTAGGTCATCACAAGAATGCTCGTCTTCATGCCTTAACAATAAATGAAAACCGTTAAATACAAGAGAGATATTGTGCTTAAACCCCATATTAGTTAGGTCATCACAAGAATGCTTGTCTTCATGCCTTAACAATTAATGAAAACCGTTAAATACAAGAGAGATGTTGTGCCTAAACCCCATATTGTGAAAACATCGCACACTTGTGGGATTTTTGTACACGAGGAATACCATTTGTGTCAACATTGATGATTTTGTGTTGCATTGGTACTTTTAGTGCAATGCATTGATAATGCAAGTGTTCTATTCACGGCAAATGTTTAACTCCTATTCTCCTAGCCTATTCAATAGGACTTCACATTATCCAAATATAGTTCAGAAAATTGAGAATAGAGTTCACATTATTCAAATACAGATATTTAGATGGTGAGCCTCTCCTCTTTTATCATGTTGTGTTGATGGAGTAGTTGCATATAATTATACATACATAATATATACATGTAGTGTTGTTTTTCCTTCTGTGTTGCTGTTAATGGAGTGGTTAGTGAGCTATGGTTACGTGGTTACCATACCAACAACAACAAAAAAGTTGAGAAACCGGATAATCTTAGGAGTAGATATTAGTGTCGTTTTGTAGGAGTGAATATTTCAGTATGAATTTTAAGGGTTCGTTGGGACTTTCAGCATCAAACCACCGTCATTGACCATGCTTTCTTATATGTTTAAGTTTATAAATTGATTCAACCAGAAAAGTTTATAAATTGAGTCACGGTACTCGCCTTCTATTGCTAGCAAGTCTTTCTGCTGAGAAATGACAGAACTTCGAACAGATTCTTTGGACTACCGGACGGAGCTGTTGTCGCCGGACGTGACAGGAGGGCCTGTGGCACTGGCAAGTGACTCGCCGGCATGGCGGCTCAACATGGAGGGAATCAAGCTTCCAGCTGAGAGAAACAATATGAGTTCTTGTTTTGGCTTAGGCTCTTATGTTCAGTCATTAAGTGAGTTATCATGTCTTCTTTTGCCTAATTAGTACTTTTGCTTAGAACACAAGTTAGAAATGAAATTCTCTGTGCTTTTTGTCACAGGGAGGCAGAAGAAAATTGCAGAATATTACAAGAGGCAGAATAAACTTCTCAAAGGATTCAATGAATTAGACTCATTTACTGAATTGGGTTCTTGGCCTGGAAGTTTAACAGAGGTTTGATGTTAATTTGGTTTGCAGAAGGATGAGTTGACCTTTTATATTTATTCATATGTTTCTCAGATCAGTGCCAATCTGCTTCTATACATGATCATCATGAACTTATATCTCAGAATTATGTAAACATCTTATGTTAATTTTCATCACAAACTTAAGAAGTAAGCTATACGAATAATCCCTTACCTTAGAGTTTACCTACAAACTTTTGGTTTCAGGATGAGAAGACACAGTTAGCAAGCAGTGAAAGGATAGCAATATATGCGTCGAATGCGGCTAACTTGGTGCTGTTTCTAGCAAAAGTGTATGCTTCAGTTGAGAGCAGATCCTTGGCAGTAATAGCTTCAACTTTGGATTCTCTATTAGACCTCTTGTCAGGGTTTATCCTCTGGTTTACAGCTCATGCAATGAGAAAACCAAATCAGTATAACTACCCGATTGGCAAGCATCGAATGCAGCCTGTGGTAAGCATAAACTAATCCAAGGACAAATCAGTGTAGCAACACTTCTGGTCTAAATTGTTTGGTGTTTAGTTTACTCACTTTACTGATATATCAAATCTCAAATGCATTGCAGGGAATTGTGGTTTTTGCATCAGTAATGGCAACTCTTGGACTACAAATTTTGTTTGAATCAGGGCGGCAACTTGTCACCAGGGTACCTAAAGAGTTCTAACATCAAGAAGTGTAGTGTCAACATTAGTTTCTTTTTTTTTTTACTTATCATCTTCTGAACCATATTACTTGATGCAGACACAACCTGATAGGGACCCGGAGAAAGAAAAATGGATGATAGGGATCATGGTCTCTGCCACAGTAATCAAGTTTGTTCTAATGGTCTACTGTCGCAGATTCAAAAACGAGATTGTTCGAGCATATGCTCAAGATCATCTATTTGATGTCATTACTAATGGAATTGGTCTTGCATCCGCAGTTTTAGCAATCAGGTTTTACTGGTGGATCGATCCTCTTGGAGCTATCATTGTAAGTTCAAAGTACTAACATATCAAAATTTTCTTTCCGGACTATTTTGCGCGTCACAATCTAATAACATAACATATGATTACAATCATTACTCTAATCATATACATATGGAACGCGCAGATCTCTTTGTATACAATCGGGAATTGGGCGAAAACTGTGATGGAGAATGTGTGGTCACTAATTGGCAAGACAGCACCAGCTGAGTACTTAGCTAAGTTAACATATCTAATTTGGAACCATGACAAGCAGATCAAGCACATTGACACAGTGAGAGCATATACATTTGGTATCAACTACTTTGTGGAGGTTGACATAGTCTTACCCGGAGAGATGTCCCTCAGTGAAGCACATAATATCGGAGAGGCACTCCAAGAGAAGCTTGAGAATCTTCCTGAGGTTGAACGAGCTTTTGTTCATGTCGATGTTGATATCACTCACAAGCCAGAGCACAAGCCAAAGAGTACATGAAGATGGGAATAACAACTCCATGTTTATGTTAAGTTGATGCTAAAATAAACTCATTGTAATCTCGATGAATTCGAGCTATTTCATTAAAGAGATCAATTTTATTTCTTGGTTCACCTAAAGATAAGTGAGATAAGCGGATGAATGAAAGTTGGACTTGAGATAGTACTTGTGTATAATGAATTCAAGTTGTGTTTCACTGTTTTGGTGTGAGAGGAGCCGAAAGCCCGAAACAATAATCACTAATTCATAACCTTGAATTTCTCATACACTACTAGCATCTGTTAGACAAATCAAAAAATCAAGCAGAGGAACCAAGTTCATTGTTTATCATTTCATCCTATTCTCTGTTTAGTCCATCTGTGAAGTAATGTGTGAACTATCAACATCTTATCATAAAAGCAAAAATCATGACATTCTTCATTCAAGGATAGAAAAGCAATGGGTAATACAGCTAACGGGTAAGAAAATTGTACCTAAGCAAATTCGGCTTTATAAGCACTATGGACACCCATCAGCATCTCATCACTGGGATCAAAACAAAAGGTATGACACTCGTCATTCAAGGATAACAAAAATGAACAAAAAGTAGCAAAATGTTGATATCTATATCTAATATCCGAGAACTAAAGCATCCGGGCTAAGAAATTTGGACCCAAGCAAATTCTTCTTTGTATGCCACATTGGCATCACAAGAGGCTTCACATGTATACACAACAATTGTAGCCCAATCAAGAGAGTCTGTGTCATTCTTCACATGAAAGTAATATAGCAACTGAGGCAAAATCTGAAGCCAGCACAGTAACTAAGATCCAAATTTTGATTTTTCTGGAATCCACAACGATGAAAGAAATAACAAAACTTTTCTTCCAGGCCTAAATCATAATAAAGGAGGTCGATACCAGATTGATGATTCAATACCTGAAATTCAAAACACAATGGACCATCACAATAATGGCATTTGGGAATGTCAGCCTTTGATGGTCGGCCACTAGTCAGGGGCCATAGGGGTTTTGCACCAGAACTCCTACAATATCTGTTGTATTGAAACAAAAAAGAAATTAGTCCATAATCTTATAAAAAAAGAGTCTATGGGTTTTGATCACTCCAAGGAGGAACAATGCTAGAATCACCTTAATACTTGTTCAGGGGCCAGGCCTATTCTCTCTTGAAATGAAGCCCAGCTCTTTTTGTCACCATCACCCTAACCATGACAGGGGTATAAACATGTAAGGTTCTGATCATTGACAAATTACTTATCTTCTATGACGGAAAATCGAAGAATAGGAAATCAGGCATTTCATTTCTAATGATAGCATATATATTGGTTATGAGTGATTAATTTAGTATCTCAAAACTGTCTGCTATCGACATCAATCCATCGTCCATCTGGTTCCTAGAGACCATAGAGTTAGCTTTCACATCATCATCAGGCATCTGTGTGTCATAATCACTTTCAAACTCCTGTATGATTTTGTATTCAGGCCATAAAGCTTTGCTTGCAACTGGTGGCAAATGAAAAACAGAAAAGAGATTCTTAAAGAAGCCATTATCAAGGTGATTACTAAGACTTGAAAAATGTTTCCATAATATCAACTAGGAATCCTCAGTCCATTCAGCTCCCCTACTAAGAATTAAAAAGAAAATTACCTTTGTACTTGCCTTTCTGAACTACAGCAGCGGTGGCAGAGCTACCTTCAACCAACTGAGAACTTATCCTCATACGCTGACAGTCAGATTCATGACCGGAGCGGGAATGCTCGATCTACAAGTCACAGAATAAGTTGGGCTACTTAAAGGATGACTGTTGCTGTTTTGAGGAGCAGGGGAAAGGAGAAACATAAAGAAAACCCAAAAACATTTAATTACCCAATGTTTCTCTGAGCAGTATAGTGTTTGTCTGCAACTACTACAGCGTTTAATCCCTTTCCAGGTACCACACCAATTGCAGAGCGCAACTGGATAACCAGAGGCCAAAGATCATCAATAGAACCCTTGAATTGGTATAACATTTGAAATACGTGAAAGTGCATGATTGGAAAATCAGAGGTGAATTTAGTCAAACAAGGTTGACTATGGTAATAACACCTAGAACAAAGGCTAGCAACTATGAATATGAATGCTACCTCTAGCCTCCGGTGGCTCAGTATCCTTCTTTGGGGGTTCACTTGGGTAGAAAGGATTATCACGAGGTAATTGGCAGCAAAAAACCTTCACACTTTTGAAATACATTGCAAAATCAGGAACATAAACCCCCAAAATCCGTTGGTTATAGACTTCATACAAACTAGGGAGAAGTAATACCTTCTAGAAGGATTTTCCCGATGGCTTTTCCATTGCTCATGTTGATCTCGACGAAGACACGCCATTGACGTACACATAAATACAAACAATGTTCGATGAAATGTGGATGGCTTCTCCTCTGGTGCATACACCTACAAACCAAGTAACTTATTAGCACCACCTAATTGGCATTTTTATTTCACAAAACAAAGAATAATATTAAAAGGAAAACTTTATACCAATGGTACTTAAGTATCACCTGAAGCATAAATTGTAAAGGTTCACCACATAGGTCGCAAAGACAAGATCTTCCGGATGCCAAATTTTCTGGATCCAACCAAGCCTATATGCAAAAGAAAGTAAGAAACCATACCGTAATAAGGAATCATTTTGCAAGAAATAGAATCCAAGGGTTTAATAAGCATACAGGAACTCCTCCAGCCTTGGAAGGGAAGAAATGGCGTAGAAGAGAGCTGGCTTTCTTGGACCTTTACACAAAACCTAAAACCATAGAGTCTCTTGCTTCTTCATCTTCCTCATCATCGTTATCCACAACAATTTCCTGTTCTTTCAGCTGTTCCTCTTCTTCATCACTCTCATCATCCAGTGAGGTGATTCGAAGACCCTTAAACTCTTCTGTACCATCACCTTTCAGACCACCCTCCATTTCCCTCTAGCAACTAAGAGCTAAACACAATGGTCTCTGTTTTCTTATCTGAAATACCAGTAATTCACCTCAAAATATTAATAAAATCTCAACACCAACAATTGGCCAACAAAGCAAAGTCCAGGAAACCCAAGTTTTGGATAAACACCCACAAATCATAAGTTCTGGTGAAGCATACAGAGACCTAAACTACACAAAGTTTGCTTTTTTCTTAGTTTTATCTTTGTTTCTGATCAGAACAAGAGAAAGACAACTCCTTTACACTCTTACTATCCCTAAAAACCATGGCATTCTGCACTTGAAACCTATCAAGCAAATTCATCAAACATATAAATGAAATCATTACAACGCAAAGCAAAAAGATGAGAGCTTTATGACAATTCACAACAAACAAAAAGAACCCAATTCAGCAATAATCCATTAGACCCCAACCATGAAATTACCTGAAGCAATCGGCAGCTGGAGACTGGAGAGTGCTTAGTTTTACAGAGAGACCGGCGCGTGCTTTGTTTTGTTGTCAAATATTAAACGCTAAATTCTTTTTCCTTTTTCTTTTTTGGTTTTGTAAAGCTGAAACGACAGCGTATTGAGACTACCTAAAACCCTAAAGGGCCCAAAAGAACTAATAAAACCCTCCAGCGAGCGACTCTAGTTGGTGAGCTCCCTTCCCCATCTCCAATATCGTCTCCGGCGCCGGCACCGGCCCTTTTCTCATCTCTCTTCTCCTCATTGATAGGAAATTCACGGTAAGTGAACTCTTTCGCTTCAAATATTAGATCTTTTTCTGATTCGAACTCTTTCGCTTCAAAATTTAGATCTTTTTATGATTATTATACTTGTTGGGTAACTAGATCATATTCCAGCCAAACTTGAAATATGATTTAGGGTTGAGGTTGATTTTGGGTTTGATTTAAGTGTTCAAGTGTTGTGGTCTTAACTGGATAGAAGCTTTTTGAGACTTGAGAGTGTGTTTAGTGCTTTGATTATACGTTTTGTAATGTAGAATTATGCAATATTTCCTTTGTGTAGAGTAGTGATGTGTGCAATTCTTGTTGAAAATTTGGAGTCTTTAGCTTGAGTTTGAGTCCGGTTTATAAGCGTGATTGGTTGTAGAATAGATTGTGGAGACGAATTTTGTGGTGATGAAATGTGTTCTGTAATGCTTGAGTAAACATTGCAAATCTGTTGTGGAGATAGATTTTGTGACCCGGTGTGAGGTGTAGAGTGCTAGTGATTGTAGCTCTCATTTCATTGGACATTGCCATGTTGAGGCTTGAGAGTGGTTTGGTTTGACCGTTTGAGTGTACTACTTTAGATGAATTCTCAAATTGTTACTACATATTATAAGTGTAGTTTCAGTGATGTAGGTGTGGCTTATAAGTAAGAGTGTATCATTTTCAGGTGAATTCTCCCAGAAATATAGCCATTCCTACCCCCTCACGTCATATCCCACGAGCCTCTTATTGACAGTCTACCTGTTCAGTTGCTGAAAGGGTAGAGATAGGCTTTCATAATGAGATTTACTTCCACAACTAGGGGTATCTACTCCTTGTTGGCTGGCCACTTCACCTATCGCCCGGCCCATCAAGAATAGGAAGAGTGGTGCAAGAAAACCGCCAATTGTTAAGATGTGATATAAGTGGAGTTTTGGTTATAAGGGTATGGCCGTATGGAGTGTGTCTAAATCTGTTTGTATTTTATGCAGATTGCTGCCATTTCTGTAACACTTTGATTTGGAGTTTGTGCATATGCATTATGTCTTTAGCAGGATAGTTGTTCTGTTCTGTCCTCTTTTTCTTCGTTTTTTGGCTTAGTTGTTTTTTAAAACAGTGATTTGAACAGGTTAATTGTGTGAATGGTATTAGTCACATGTGGTTGAGTTGTTTTGAAGCTTGACTCTCACAGTTTGTGTGGTTGTGTGTATTAGAGAATGACGAAGTTAAGGAAGCTGAACCGAACCACGGCCCATCGTATATCTATGCTGAGGACGATGGTGTCTCAGTTGGTGAAGCACGAGCGAATTGAAACCACTGTTGCCAAGGCAAAAGAGGTTCGTCGTCAGGCTGATAGAATGGTGCAGCTTGGGAAAGACGGTTCACTCTGTGCAGCGAGGCGTGCTGCTGCATTTGTGCGTGGGGATGATGTAATTCACAAGCTATTTACAGAACTGGCCTATCGATACAAAGATCGAGTAGGTGGATACACAAGAATGCTTCGGACACGGATAAGAGTTGGTGATGCTGCACCCATGGCCTATATTGAGTTCATTGACAGAGACAATGAGCTCAGACAATCAAAACCACCGGCCCCTCAACCACCACCACCAAGAGTTCCCTTGGATCCTTGGGCTAGATCCAAACTTTGCAAGCGGTTTGCACCCCCTAAAGAAGATAAGAGCAAGAGCACCGAGATTTGATATGTTTGAGATTATTATTTCCCAAGAGAGTATCTCTGTTTTCTCACTCGAAGCGGGTAGTTTTTATTCAAAGAACTTTCTGTATGACTCTGTTGTAGCAGTACAGATCTAAAAATAATAGTCTAGTGTTTCTCAATGAGAGTAGTGATGTCTGAGTCAGAATTGTTCCACAGTACTAACAAGAGTTTGGTCCTCTTCACTCTGGATATCACAAGAAGGCAAAAGCTTATGTTTTAAATAGGTGTTGATGTTATACGGGACATAAAGTTGAACTATTACTGCTATACTATGGCTTTTTGCAGAGTTGATTGTATTCCTTTTTGAACTAGGAAGGTACGAATATCACAAAATTGTTGCCACTAAAACATCCACGAATCCTCATAAATGATGTTTTTCCTAAGAGGCTATGAATTATGAACTCAACCATGCCTGGTTATAATCAAAATTGAATTGTCTATAGAGGCCGCTAACCTAGGGTTCCACTTTCTACCCTCATTCTTGATCACAAGAAAATGAAAATAGCGCACAGTGAGGCGCAGTCTTACGTATTGTATCTCTTTGCTTGTGGAAAAGGAAAACTAGGGTACGTGCAAACTACTCTTATTAATCTGAAAAGCCAAGGCAATCTGCACGTACCCTAAACCATGTCTGACGAAACTAGACAAAAACCACAACCTGGTCTATCTTGTTGATTGCTGCCTGAACAGTCCGAAGCTATCCAATTAACCAGCAAGAAATCAAGCAATGAAGTAAAATATACATGATATATCATTTCATTTCCACCCAAAGCAATAAGTTGAGAGCAATAAGTTTACAACACAAACATAGAACTAGCTAGCCAATATGTCATATATAAAACCCTAACAGAGTGTGGACTAGACTGTTGGTAGGAATTAATACGATTCCTTGTGATCATTCTCATTCGAAGTCTTTGTTTCTGTTCTTTCTAACTCGAAAGACTTCACTCACCTTTGGTAGTGGTTCTAATTATCTAAATGATAATCCGATTCCGAGTTCTAGAGTCACTGAATTGTGTTCTCAATGAGAACAGTGATGTCTCAATCAAATCTATTTCTTCTGCTAACAGTCACTTGCTGACACTTGCTGATGTCGTTATTTCAGATAAGTTGAGCTGCTGTTAGTCTGATGCTGCGACTTCATCCATCGTCTACGTAGTATTTCTGTCATTCATTGCAACATTTCGAGACCATGAAATAATAACTCGTGAAAGTTGAAACACCCAAATCACATATGAATATAGGAGAATGAATTAGGTGGTAGGAAGAGTTGCCCAGAACTATTCGAGTTCTCCACTGTCTAAATTTATTTTTATTTGTCAATTTTAATTTCATGTTGCCAATAAACATATATCATTTCCTGGAATACCTTTTTCTTTTATTTTCTATTTAAGAAGCTATCTTTGCTTGGAGGAATGTTTGGTAGGTGTTATATCAATTTGAAGTGCTAGCTGCTTGTCCACAAGATCGATCAATATTCCAAAGAGCCTAATAGGAATCCTACTCCCTCAACGTACCAATGGCCCAACAATTTGGCCATCACATGCATGCATGACCATATTTTATCTTCCATTCTGAACCAAACTTTTGAAATAACCAGAACCATTATTGAAACTGCTCGCAAGGAACTAAAGCTAGCAAATCGTCATCTACATCTTTTGTCGTGTGCAGCGCATGTCGACGAAAGGTTTAGCAATTGGCATACGTGCATATATACAATGATACAGACACTCGAATGACTCGATGAAAGAGTATGACTCACTCATAACACGGAGTGTTCTATAATTCAATCTTTCTTGAAAGGATCAGCCTACTTTGCCCACTCAAAGTAAAGCTCACCTACCATGGACGCATATCCATCATCTATCCGAGGAGAAAAGAAAGTTTATCTACTGTTAGTATAATAATCAAGCTTTCTTTCCAAAGTGGAATTGTGTTTCATTTGTTTAACTACGAATCTTGGATCATCACAACATTCTCCACTAAATATCCTCCTACGTTGTCATTGTCTCATTGAATTCCCATATACATATGTAAACCAATATCTAATATTTTTCATTAACATATGATCTATAATTTTATCTAAATATCAATACAACACTATAGCCATGCGTTCAATATTTAGCGAACTATTTTTTTCGCCGTTTACTATAAAAACAGTGTGCTATAACAATAGAAGGGCCCAATCTGCCTAAGTATTATAGTTAGTAGCGGTTTCCTAAAGTAATGCATGAATATATCGTAGTCACCCCATTACTTTTTTTTTTTCTTTTTCTTGGAAGTAATAGTCACCCCATTACTTGACTAATAATGAAATTCCCTAAGGTAGTATATGAGTATATGCCATCACTGTCACCAATGTATAGTTTTGTATTTTAGGAATTTGTTGGAGATGGAGTCAAGAACAGCAGCTGCTAATCATCTTACAGTGTTGTTTTATATGATGTTTTTGTTATACGTACTTTTGCAGATTTAGGGTTATGGACAAATTTTTCTTGAAATTTGAGATATCAATGTCAAAACATGAATATGTGTTTCAAGCGGACAAAAACAATGCAATACAAAATAGATTGGTGTACGTTTCCTTGTTCTCGTAACCAATGAATATATATGTTCCAAAGCAGTTGCGGTGTCAATTTACGATGTGGTACCAAAATTCATCCAACTACAATTTCTGGCCACCTTTCTCATCTCTAGCTAAGAGAGAATATTGGATCCAATAGCATCAACTTCTCTTATACCAAAACTAGAGGGAACATGATTTCATGTACCGCCAAGAACTTTAGATTTTGCTCCTAATAATGTGATTGTATGTATTATAGTTTTCCTGATCAAATCTAAAATAGTTCCTTTCATCACTAGTAAGGTTGGTCCGAATGCACCACTCTTATAATTTGTGAACTACCATGTAATGATCCACGTAACATTTTCATTCTTTTTTAGTTTATGAACATGTTTCATTGTTTCTTTTTTTGTTACAAATCTGTTTAATGTAGCAAATGCATACAAGAAAATATCAAAACCAAAACCAAACGAAAACCAAAATTTCTCGTACTCACAATTCTCTTACAAAACACCAAACTTCCTCTGTGATTGTACCAAACCATGGAGACGAGTCCGCAACTCAAACTCCGGTGGAGACTGCCGGAGGGAACCTCTTCTCGACTCGGAAAACGGCGTCGCATCAAGCAGGTCTTGGAGGCTTGATATCAATGAGTTTCGGATCCCGGAACAGAACAACGGCGAAGGTGAAAAAGGGTGTCGACCCTTTGGTGGTATCCGTCGTCTCTACACACCCAGTAAGTCTTTTTGAGTCTTTTGATGATGTGCATTAAGAGTTATCGTGTTCATAGTTGTGTAAAGGTTTGATCTTTGGAGTTTTTACTGCGTGGTTTTTGGAGTGTTGGGTTGGTTCGTTCTGGGAAAATAAGGTCAAAATGGGAATGGAGATTTTGGGTTGGTGGGAAAGTTGAGATCTTTTTTGTTGGGTTTGAATGGAGATTCGTTTATGAAGTTAAAAGGTTTGGGTTTGTTGTTGAAAGCCCTGTTTTGAATTCCCTTGCGTTAGTTCTTGATGATATGACTGAAATAGTTGTAAAGATTTGATTTTTGGTGAGAACAGATTGGTTCTATGTGGTTTTCGGAGTAGTGGAGTTGTTCTTTCTTGGAAAATAAGTTAAAGATGAGATGAGGGTTTTTTTGATTGTATAAAAGTTCTGAATTTTTGGAAGAATTGGGTTTGAATTAAATCTTTCAAGGTGAAAGGCAGGGGTTGTTTCTGAAAGCCATGGCTTTCAGAATTGTTACCTTTTGTGTTTGTCTGCAGTCTTTGTTTCTGTTGTATGGAAGTCTTTCTTATAGAACTGCTCTATGCAACAATAGATATTTGTTATGATTTACCGTTTGATGAATGATGAGTGTGTGTATCTTTTCGTGTAAAAATATGTCGATTAGGAATGGAACAAGAATTATACGTAGCATTGTGACACTTCTATTTGCTCTCGATCTTTTTCTCCTTCTCCATTTTGATTGGCTTCATTAGTCTAACATTCTTGTGTTTTGACCTCAGGGAAAAATTACAGAGTTGAGCAATATTACAAGCAACAAGGAAGGCTTCTTGAAGGCTACAGTGAGATGGAGACCATGACTGAAGAGGGTTGGTTGCCAGGATGTCTCACAGAGGTTAGTAACAGTTTAGGATATGGGATTGGTCTTCATATTTCTTTGTTCTAAGTTCAGTGAAGTTCAATGCAATTTAGTTGCATCCACCAGAATTTGCATGAGTTTTGGCAGGGTTCCAATCTGCAAGAATTCAGAGAAAAGACGTTAAGGTGTTAAGTTTGATAGACCAATGCAATTGATAAGATTGTTAATGCTATTATGATTGATTTTTATTATGTACACCAAATCTAAGAGTATGAGCCTGGTTAATCAAAAGGGTACATGCCGTCATTGTTTCTCATAAGTCATAACATGGAACATCTTGAAGTTTTAATTTCGTGATTAATAATTGTTCTTCTATTTTAACTATTTTTAATTCTCTGTTTTTAACAAATTTCAGGATGAAATGAAGCAGCTAGCCAAGAGTGAGAGGATGGCTGTTCATATATCAAATATAACTAATTTGGTGCTCTTTGCTGCAAAAGTTTATGCCTCTATCATGAGCAGATCACTGGCAGTTATTGCCTCCACCTTGGATTCCCTCTTGGATCTCTTGTCTGGTTTTATTTTGTGGTTCACTGCCAATGCCATGAGAAAGCCAAACCGCTTAAATTACCCTATTGGAAAGAAACGTATGCAACCAGTGGTAAGGCATCTTTAGTCTTGCTAACTAGAACGATTTTGAAAATATTTAGTTATTTTTTCTCACAACAATTGATGAAATAATAGAGAGATAGCTAGCATTGGTTGGGTGAAGCCTATATGTAAGTTTGTCTCCGGGATGCCAATTTTAGTACTATAAGTTAGAAATATGAAATCTTAAAGTTTTGGAGTATAAGTTTAAGTAACTAGGAATGAGTACCTTTGGCTTGCAACAATCAGCACAAATGTGTTATGCATGCAAAGTTCTGTCCACATTGTGCATACGAATTAACGATTCACTTTTTCTCAGCCCTGTTTCTGCTCTTTGTACATCTCTTGTTTCTCTACTAATCATGCTTGCTCATGCAGGGTATCATTGTCTTTGCGTCTGTTATGGCAACTCTTGGACTGCAAATATTGCTTGAGTCTTCTCGGGAACTGGTCTCAAAGGTAAGCGATCTATTTGTTTTCCCCACTCCAACCTGAAAGTTGGATCTATCTTATCATCTCTAGTTTTCAGACTGTGATTCTTTTTGTTTTGTGGAATGTTCCCTTTTAACTGGCTGGTTAGAGGTTTTTAATTTGGTATATTTTCAAGACTTCTGTGGTTGCACATAGATTTTCACTGTTACAGTATAACATTGGATTTGTCTGCCAAGTTCTGTTATTCTATTTACTTGGTAGTTATATCATCAAGCTTATCTTAATTCCTGTGTTATTCATTGGCTGCAGTCCCGATCGGAAATGGGAGATGGACAGGAGAAGTGGATGATTGCCATCATGGTCAGTGTCACAGTAGTGAAGTTTATACTCATGATCTATTGTCGTAGATTCAAGAATGAAATTGTACGGGCCTATGCACAAGACCACTTCTTTGATGTCATTACCAATTCAGTTGGTCTAGCAGCAGCAGTCCTAGCTCACCGGTATGCATGGTGGATTGATCCTACAGGTGCTATTGTGGTCAGTTCTTCCATATGATAACTAGTTTTGCTTCTCTGACCACATGGGACTTTTATCAAATTTTAATAGTTATACAAAGTTTATCGAACAGTGCTGATTTCAATCTTGAACAAATTATGCAGATTGCACTTTATACCATTAATACATGGGCAAGGACAGTACTGGAGAACGTGCGTTCGCTAATTGGAAGAACAGCTCCACCCGAGTTTTTGGCCAAGTTGACCTATCTGATATGGAATCACCACGAGGAGATCAAGCACATTGACACAGTGAGAGCATACACATTTGGTAACTACTACTTTGTCGAGGTCGACATAGTCTTGCCAGAAAACATGCTTCTGAACAAAGCTCATAACATTGGCGAGACACTCCAGGAGAAGCTCGAGCAACTTGCTGAAGTCGAACGGGCCTTTGTGCACATAGATTTTGAGTTCAGTCACCGGCCGGAACACAAAGCTAGCGTATGATGGTGATAATGATAGTAGCTAGGAGCAGAACCTCAGCTTTCCACAGCACAAAAGTTTTCAACTAAGCTGATTTTTTGGCTTTCATCTTCTGATCACTTCATTAGTAGTACCAACCGGATGTTTAATTGTGTATTAGAACCTATGTTACGATTTTAGTTACTCCGGTTACCCATATGTACTCAAAGCTTATATAACCGTTGTATGTTCTTTTTATAAACCTAGTGAATTTCATTTTGACACTTGTTTGTCAAAAAGTTGTGTGGGAAAGAACCAAAGAACAATGGAACATCATGTAAGGAAAGAGTCCTGCAACACTTTGTAAATGCATCAAGATTCTACGTTCAACTACGTTGATGCTTAAACAAATCAAAGTTTTGTGCTCTACGTTAAATTGTCATGATCTGTTAGTTTTACACTACAGTTTTGTTTTAGTGACTACTTTATTTGGGCCTCAATCCAAGCCCCAATTGATTCATGATCCAATACTGCCCACCCCAACTAGGGACATGCTTGTAATTTTGATACAACTAGGGTTTGTTTCTCTTGGCTACTAGTATATAAACCCCCTAAACCATAGTCCTTCAATCCTCACTACCACAGTTCTCTGAAATATTTGCAACCTCCTTCTCTTCCTCTGTTTTCAACCCTCTATCTCTCGTGCTTGTTTTGTTTGTTGTATTGTGGCCGGTGATGTTTAGATGTATTGTCCGTACCATCTGAGAGAAATCTCTGATGCATCAACCTCTAGCTTCTGAGGCCTCTTTTACTTAGCTGTTTTATTTATTCTTCTTAGTTCTTGTTTCTGGTTGATTAGATTATTGGAAAGTTGTTTTCTTTGATGAGGCATTGATGAATATATTATATACCATCAAACTTTGAAAGCCCAGATTGGTGCTTGTTGATGCCAACACTATTTTCTGAGCCTTTTATTTTTTTCATTGTTGCAACGAAGTTTTAGTCTTGATCTATGTTGGAAGTCTGTGAGAGAGTTTAGCACTGTGAAGATTGGGTTTGGTTTGAAGAGGCAACAAATTAGAGTCTCTGATGCGCTTACAATAGCGTTTTAGTGCTGTACGTTGCCAATAGGGATTTGGGAGCTGAGATTCTGACATTTACCTTCTCATTATTAAGGTTGATGCATTCAGATGTTCCCACATTCATTATTCTAAAACATTCAATTTTGCTGTAGATTATGTTTTAGTAGAATTAAAGCATATGACTTGCTGTATTTTCAACCAAGATCTGAATTTTAGTAATGACATGTTAGTTTGGTATGTTCTTATTGTGGTTTATTTGTGATTATATGACAAATTTGATAATGAAGGCAACAAATTAGAGTCTCTGATGCTCTTTTCTATAGGGTTTTCAGTGCTGTACGTTGCCAAGAGTGATTTGGAATTGATATTCTGGCATAATCCTTTTATCTTTAAGGTGTATGCATTCTGATATTCCACATTTTAATTCAGGTTTTCTCTGTACTTGTTTGTTTTACTTGCAGGAATTGTACTTTTATGTTAACCAGAAAATTAGCTCTATTTATTTTTCCTGAAATATTGGATTTGGCATTGAAGGCAGCAATTTAGACTCAATGATGTTACTTCTAAAAAAAAAGAGTGATGTTATGTAGGCCTTTTGGTGCTGTACATTGCCATTATGAATCAAGGGATTGGGATTCTGACCTATGCCGTTTTTATAGACATCAGTGGAAAGGCATTCCGTGTCTTTCTGGCGTTCTCATATTTCGACGGATGCGGGATGTCCTTGGCTGCCTGTGCTGCTATGAGCAGCTGTTGACTGTCATAAACTCTCGTATCCAAGGCCATTATCTCTGTATGATCTAATCAACTCGAAAAATCCAACAAAACGTTACTAATGCAAAACGGAGGAAGGGCTCAAACCACAAGTCTATATTCTAACATAATCATAATTACTATCTAATAATACTCTTGAATGTGTACAGCTGAATTCAGATTTCTCATACATGAATTTTGGATCCTAATCAGTTGCATTAAGCTAAGAGGATGGATTATATTACATAATGAAGATTGGAACAGTGAGAGAATGGATTACCATTTATCAAGGATTAGAGGTTGCAGTTATTCTGACAAGGCCACCTGTTACCAAAAGTAGTAACTTTAATTGGTTATTGTCATCATGATGTAGTAATCCAAACGCAAAGGCAATGTAGTTTTAACACATTTGGTGGCGTTTGTCACACCGGATTAACAGGGATCGGACTAGCTTAGGTAAGAAAATAATTGGAAACCCATGTTTGAAGGAATACGGGACTAAATTAAATGAGTATATGTAGTCTCTGCCTCCCGTTTTGGCCTTCTTACATAGTCACCCCAATTTTGGGCGGACTACATACTTCCCTTCTCTGCTTCCCTGGTGTTCTCAGCCTCTTTCTCTTTGTTTTTCTCTTCTGTAATTTGTTTATGAGATGCAAATTTGAAAGATTTGGTGTATGGGTGGCTTGAATTTGACCGATTTGGTGTCTGCGTAACTTGAAATTTGTATGAATTGATCAATTTCATGTTTGTGCCTCCTCCTTTTCTTTTCTGGGTTTGAGGGATGTTTTTTGTTGCAAGGTGAGATTTCTCTTTCTATCTTTTGCAGAGTTCATCTTTAATCATCAATCATGTCACCAGTTGATTCTCATTTCATTTGCTCTTGTTCTACCGCACCAGTCAATGGGTATCTTTGTAGCTCTCTGTGTGGAAAGTTGGTTGGAAAAAATTGCAGCAATTACTATTTGGCTTGATGGCTATCTTGCTCGCAAGATGAGGTTACGATGTAATTTTGATGTTGGATGGTTTGTGCTTGTTGGTTTTTTGAAAGTGTAAACCAAATAACCCATGTTAAAGAAAACAACCTTTGGAGTTTCTTTTAAAAATCAATGGGCATGGTGTTCTTCTTTCTCTGATATTGTTCTTCCCTGTAAATACTTATTCTCTCTGTTCTAGTCTTTAGTCCTATGAATCACCAAACATGAGTATGTACTAATATAAGATAAGCCGAGCTAAAGGAGTGCAGGGACTATTTTAGAAATTAAGGTCATGTGTACCAAACATACTGTTTGGCGAGAATAGGATGTTTCGATCTGTTCATGAGATACAAGCCCTATTTGGCCCAATGAAATACACACTCACCTGAAAAAGGGAAGTCTTTTTTCTTTATCTCTGATTACAGGGGACATTGGACATGAACAATACTTTGATCAGTAAGTCTTGGCGCGCGTATGTACACTCAGATTTTAAAGCAAAGCCATATACAACCGAAATGATTTTTTTGAATTCACATTTTGAATTGTTACACATGACCAGTTTTCACCAAGTAACCTTTTATAAACCAACAATAATTTTATGTCTTACTTGAACTTCGAGAACCTTAGATGTTCGTCGGTTTTTAAAATCGTGTCTTATGTGTGTCAATATCTTTCTCGCACAAGTATCTGTATCAATGATCTGGGTGCTAGTTTCTGTACTGATGAGTGATTTGGAGGTTACTGAATGAGGGTATATCCCAGGAGGAATGTGCCCTCTCAAAGTTTTAAGATCCTTTGGGAGGGAACAAGTGCCTTAAAACGAATATACTTGTTTCCATTGTTTGTCATGCTTAGGAAAAAGCAGACTTCGTCCTACTCCTTGTAGCCATGTAGCATTCCATGTACATATCCCAATCAATCAAACCAAGGCAGAGACAATTAGGCATGAGCCCACTTGATAAGGCAGCCGTGTAATTGTACACTTCAAAATTGGATTTGGTCTTCCAATAGTTTCCATCCTATTGGATAACCTAATCTTCCTGATATCCAACAAGAAAATGGGATTAAGTACTTGGAAAAAAGAAGAAGGAAAAGTATGTTATAGTTTACCTGTAAAAGGAGTAATTATATTTGGTATGTTGTTTTGAATTCTTTTCTTGGTATTTGGGTGAGGGGTATGAACAATTCTTGTCACAACTCTAATGTCTAAAAATAATATTAGTATTTTCTCTAGCTAGCACAAACAGAAAGCCATATCTTGGGGTTGTTCAAAGTTCAAACATCTAGTGCCAATTCAAAACCTTTGAATGTGGTCATGCTCATGTACTCGTGTAGTCATGTAATCACATTTCCAAGAGGTGAATGACATGTATTTCATTTTATACTCCTTTCCGGGAGAAGGCACTCATTGTTCATAAATAGAAATAAAGAATCTTATTTGGTAATTTTTATTTGGTTGGACGTAGAATCTTATTTGGTTGGACGTAGAATCTTATTTAATATTTTAGAAATTTTTTTTATCAAATTAATAGTTTTCATTAAACTAACAGTGGTTTAGCGTTTTTTAATATTGTTTTTGTCCGTTTTAGTTTTGGTTAGAATCATTATTGTTATTGTATCGTTGAAATTAGCATCTTTTAATCAAATTTTCGGAGTTTGTGATTGTACTATGAATGTTTATCAATTTAATAAACAAAACACAAAATACTGGTAAAGATTTGCAGAAAAATGGTATCAAAGACTCAAAAGGGCTATGAGAGAGAATGAAAGGGTTTGAAAGCAAGAAGATTTGTGTATGTAATGTCCAGATGTCAAAGGAATAACCTCATAGCGTAGGGGAAAAAGTGCAAGAGCCAAAACCAATTTTGTATGTACTTGGTCCACCTTGAAGCACCTCCAATCAGAACTTCGAGGCATATTCATGGCCATGCTCAAAACCACTCATATATATCAAACCCCAAAATCAAATATGCTTCTCATTCTGTTCCAACCAAACCCACAAGAACCCAGAAAACAAAACCTCTCATCTCTTTCTCTCTCTAACACCATTTCCTTTCTCTCTTCTTGAAAATCTGAATCCACCTGAGAATTGAACAACAAAAGGCAATGGCTTTTCTTCTACCCAATTTCTCTCCCACTTTACTTCTCCAAACCAAGTTAAAGGAAAAACCAATTCACCACACACTTTCTCAGATAAGACCCAACTACTCTATGTCTCCTCTCACTCACCTGGCCAGTGTTCAGACCCCAACTCTATCGGAGGATGCGCAGGTTAACACCTCCAAGGGTGCGCAGGATAAGCAGGAAAGAGATGATTTTTATGTCAATCTTGGCCTGGCTGTTCGAACCCTTCGTGAAGATATGCCTTTGATTTTCGCTGAAGATCTTAATTATGACATTTACAGGTGATTTCCTCATCTGGGTAGCTTGGGTTTTGTTTGATTAGTGTTTGGTTTTTCAGAAAGTTTGTAACTTCATTGAGAAAGTTGATATTTTTAGTAGAGAAACTAATCCTATTCATAGTTAAAACGATTACTCAGAAAAGTAAGGTTACAAATTTGATTGGATTCTAGTTAGATATTTGATGGGTTTCAGCTTTTAGCATGTAAGTTTTGGTAGAAACCAATTAGCTGCTCTCATTGATTGTGTCATTTGTGTGTGTGCTACAAATACAAGTTGCTTTGAAATGTAAGAGGAAACAAACTAGCTAATGATAATCCTATAACTTGGGAGTTCATTGAGCATATACAAGTTCAGTGATCATATTATAGTTGCACACTTCATGACAACATTATAGAGTACATCTGATGGATTTTTTTTGTGTGGGTTTTGATGATTTGCAGGGATGATATAACATTTATGGATCCTTTGAACACATTCACTGGGATTGAGAACTACAAGTTGATCTTCTGGGCATTGAGATTTCATGGCAAGATTCTGTTCCGTGACATCTCCCTTGAGGTTTATAGGATTTGGCAGCCTTCGGAGAATGTGATATTGATCAGGTGGAACATGAAGGGTGTTCCACGGGTTCCATGGGAAGCAAAGGGCCAGTTTCAGGGCACGTCGCGGTATAAATTGGATCGGAAAGGCAAGATTTATGAACATAAGGTTGATAACTTGGCATTTAACTTCCCACAGAAGCTAAAACCGGCATCATCAGTGTTGGATTTAGTCACAGCATGCCCGGCTAGCCCTAACTTGACATTCTTGTGGGGTCCTGCCGATGCTTACTCATCTTCGTGGTTGGAGTTCTATCGAGCAGTTAGAGGGACTTTGGATCGAGAAACTTTCTTGCTTCCACAAGATGGTTTGGCAAGCTGATGAGCTACTTTATAGATGAATTATACATAGATTTTGTATCTTATATGTATACTAGCATTACATTTTGTATTATATATTGGTAGATAGCAAATAATGGTTTTTGTTGAAGAACAAGGTTGTATATACATAGGTTGATCCTGGAGGGTTCGATGTACTTCTTGTCTTAGTGCACTATGTTTTGAGCTTATACAGGTCGGGATAATATATATACGGAATCTTGTTTCATTTAATAAATTCGATTTTTCATTGATCAGGTTGCTTTCATGCTTGAATTTACCAACAGCTGCTGCATTCTTCTATTGTTGCTGTGTTGTAAATAGATCATGTACTTGAATGATCTTGACTCTGCCTTCTTTATCTGTTTTAATCCCATCAGCATAAAGTCATTATGTCTGTAAACAGTTCTACCCCTGGAACCAGGGATTCATCATGGACCTTGCTTCTAGTTAACTCCATGATTAACTCATAATTGTGGTTACTTGAACTTCTTCCCCTTATTCTTCTCTGCAAGTAGGTCAATAACTTTCTGGAATCCCTACCTGGGTTCTATTAGTGTCAAAAAGCCTCAAATTTTCTCATTTCAAGCTTCCCTAGCATTACTTGTCACTCATCTACCTACAACCCCCAAGTGCTTTCCACACCAACTCAAAATCAAGTGCGTTACATGCTGTTTAAACTGTAGACACCATTAACAAAATTCTGGTTTGTATACATACTGGTTAAACCTTTCTTTGATCAACCCTTACTGGCCGAACAATTAGCAGGACAATGCTTCTGACTGCTGTATAACTTCTTGCATCAGTTTCATGTGCCTAAAGTTGCCAAGAACAAAATATACTTAAATCAAAGAAAATTGATTTATCATTGCATATGACCAACAATATACTCAAATCAATGAAAATTGATTGATCATTGCATATGTACCAACAAGGTACACATTCATAGCTAGTTGTTACAACAACAGTTGTTACAGTTTTAGGATCATGTGTGTTCAGAACATGAGCTTGCAATCAGAACATCTATAAGATCACTAGGCAGTAGGAAACAAGACTTCTTTACAACATGCCCTTCATTGTCTTAAAAAAAACTTGACAATGCCCTTTCCTTCAGTGTGGTAAATCAGCATGTGAATTACGGTGACATCATTTACAAGTATCCTGCCAGGCTCCAACAGTTTTGAGCAAAGATTTGAATGGTTCTGAGCATCAGATGAATCAAAGAGGAAGCCTCTCCAAGGGTTCAAGTGATGCAACACCACTGAGATTAGACCTCATGTATTTCTCATATGTGACCTTCAACTTTCCTATTCCGGCAGCCTTTTGAAATCTTAAGATCATCTCTGCACAGTCTCTGCAAATGTAAAAGATAATTTGTTAAAATTCATTACCAAGCAAGAGCTACACAAGGAAATGTGCTTATTTGTAAAGAAACAGTGCCTGATTTGGGACAATTCATAACGGGCATGTTTGCAAAGCAGTGGGGTCCAAGCTGGAGTAATATGCAGAGTGCACCTGGCAACGTAGATGGCTGCTGCACACAGCAATGAGGGCTTGACCATTATAGGTTCATATTCAACCAGACACAATTCAATGAGGTAGAAGGACAAATGTTCAAGCTGCAGCAATGCACACATAGTAACAGACTGTTAGCAAACTTGAAGTTTCAATCACATATTACTATTGTCAACCAATCCATATCATTAACTAATATCAAGGACCTATGACTACATATTTCAATATCTTCTTTGTGATTTGTACTTTTTGTTTCCTGCACTATAATCACAGTTATAGTTCTGGAGTAAATAATCAATCAAATTTCCATTCATCAGCCTTGGGATCAAAACTACCAAGTACCTTCGTATCTGACTGAGCAGCCTTGAGAAATCTCAACATAAAGACATATGGAGTAGGTGTGTTAAGACGAAACTTCAACTTTTTGAGAATGCTCCTCTCCTGAAATGAAAAGCCAGCGTTTATTGTGAGACTGGTGAGAGGAAAAGTCTAACATAAAGACATATGGAGTAGGTGTGTTAAGACGAAACTTCAACTTTTTGAGAATGCTCCTCTCCTGAAATGAAAAGTGTGGGGGAAGAGATGGTGTTTATACATGATAGAATGAAAATCCTTTTTAGTACAGATACATACCATTCCAAGAATCTGATCTCTAGTGTATGATTCAGCTGAGATGCTAATCAACTCTTTGACCTGAATTTTTGCAGAGCACAAGAAACCAAATCAAACCATAATCTGGGAACCATCTGACATATGAAATAATATAAAATATAAAAAAAAGTCATGCAAGTTGAGATAAAATACCCTTGGATGCCAAAAGTCCTCATACTTTGATGCCAACAAGAGTGCAGTAAGGCCAACTAATTGCATTTCATTCTTCTTAATTGGGACTTGAGAAAGATATTGGTCTAACAATGTCACCATGAGATAAAGTGTTTCTTGCATCAGATCGAATTTGAAGTGTACCTGTTCCCAGAAAGACATACATTAGCATTGCAAAAGAAGGGTAATAGCCATCTACAAGCAAAAGAACCAAGCAGGAGCAAAACAAAAGAAAAGAAAAATATAAGGAAGCATTAGAAAGTGAAATAAGTACTTCAATTAACCAGTTGACCAATATGCCCCGCATATGAGGAGTAATGTCTGCCTGAATCAACAGGAAATTGGCCTGAGGTGGATTCTGTGCCTGCAATCAACAGCCAATTTACAGTGAACAGGCCGTCATTCAGACTAGACTAACTGTGTCTTGGAATCCATAAATGAGTAATGGTCATAAAATAAAGGAACAGGAGCAAAAATGAAGAAAACTCAGAAGACCTCAGGATAAATATACTGATATTCTGACTCAAATAAAATTGAACATGGGAGAGAGATATTTGTTTCATTAGTACACTCCATTAGATGATGAAACTTTTTAAGCCTGCTCCCAGACCAGAGTAAGATACAAATAATAGTATGGGAGAGTGGCATTATAACAGTCACCTCATAAGTCCAATAGTACTGATAGATCTCATCAACATAATCAGAAACTTCCAGTTGATTGTAATGATTATCGATACTTGGCAGCTCTTCCTTCATAGCTTTGTCACGTTCCTCTAGTAACTGCAGATTTGGATCAAGTGTGATTAATTTACATAATTTAAATGAAGGCATTACTAGAAATAATCAGAATGGAGTAAGCCCCAACCTTTGGTCCAGTCATCAACAGAGATGTATAAGATCTCCTCCTATTTGAGTTTCTCCTGGAGATGATATCTGAAGCAGTTTTGCAGCAGTTGCCAGCAGATGGTACTTCTCCCTGATTCGTTTGTTGCTTAACATCCTCAGCAATAACAAATTCAACAGCTTTTTGGGTTTTAGAGGTGGTTGCAGTAACATAAGCCACCTTATTTGGACCTCTTGTGTACTTAGGTTGCATCCCTCGGGACTCAGGTACCTTCAGGGTGGACTTCAAAATGTAAGACAACATATTGCATGGTATTAAATTTTCGTCTGGATACTAAAATTTCAAGAAACAAGGCCAGGATGAGTTTTATGTAATATTATACTTTGGTAGATTTTCTTGGCATCACACGAACATTCGAACTCCTTTGACCCCTGGAATACCAGATCAGATGCGAACAATTAATAGATGTGAATCTTAGCTTGTGTAAACAAGAGATGAAATAAAAATTCATAGAGGTAGTTCTTTGACAAGATAATTCTAACAAAAGAAATTTAGGAGACCTCCAGTCTGAAACCGGAAAGGTTTATAACTGGGGGAGAAAAGAAAACTTCTACTAAGTGCATCTCTACGTTGACAGATAGGATGGTGTATTGGATAAAAAACAATCAATAGTTCATGAAATGCAATGCTTTCATTTCATTCATTCAGCAATGTAATGAAGTTCATGAATAAGCAACATCAACAGCTAAAGCATAGCTCCTAAGTGGAAAGAAAAGGATTTTAGTTGTAAGGATCACTCTCACTTACCTTATCAGAAAGCCATCACTCACTCTATTCCTTGATACGTAGCTCCTAATATCATTGCTCACTCTGGAGAGTACTTTCTTGCCAACTTTAGCCTTAACTGTATTCCAAAGTGTCATCTTGGTCAGATCATGTTTTATCACTAGTGAAATCATAAATGAATGGCTGCATCTTACCAGGACTTCCAGCATTTTCCTACAGGTGGAAAAGCAGAAAAGATGAGTTTCCAATATAGACCACAATTCTGTTAAAAGAACTCAACCAAACAAATACACAACAGACATAAGAATGCTATCACAACAACCTTTGATATGCTCGCTTCTTCTGGGTTGGCCTTCACTACAGGTAAAGACAGCCTGCATGATGGAATAAATTACATCAATAACAGACACAAGTCTTATTCACACAAAAAATACAAACAAGAAAAGTAATATTTTCATATCAGAAACCTTGTCGGCTTAAGTGAATTCCTCGAAATCCTCCTGACATATATAAAAAAGTTTAGATAAAGGCATATCTAACAATTATAGCTATAAAAATTTTGTTGCTTAAATCCATAGATTCACTGGGGAGTTCACAAACCTGCTATCTGAAACCATAGATTCATTGCTTAAACCACCCATAGCTTTGGTGTTTTGATTTTCTGAAGGGGCCTTCAAATCTTTAATACCTACAATTAGCCGAAATGGATAAATACATAATGGCGACCAACCATTAAACTACATTAGTAGTTCTGAAGGGTAAAACCCACCTCTCCTTGTAGTCTGTAATGCAGAAACACCTTGACTGCTTTCCTGCTCTTTTCCCTAATTAGACAGTTGAAACAATTATAGGAATGCAAACCACACTTCACAAGAAAGATTGGCTCAATAGTTGCTAAGATTGGTGAGGTAACAAATTGTCATAATGCAACCATACATAGGGATACCAGCAGTCTAAGCTCAAAGGCAAACTAGATTTCTCTGAACCCTCTTTTCACTATTTTAAGCTACACACGGTTATGCATTAATATATTTCAATGTCTAGATGCCAAGTCTTTTGAATTGCAAATAAGGTTCAGGGAGAAAAAATATTTATAATTGAGAACTTTAACCAAAACAGCACCTCCAAGCCTGCATCCAAATTCCACTCACATATTTATTTGCTAGTTACACCTTTTTGCTAAAGCCACTACCACTTGGATCTTAATCTATGTGGTTAATTTTAGTACAAAATTTGTCTGCAAGTGTGATTAAAGACGGGCATTTTCATTTTGCAGCAGCTTTCCATATCAGGACTAAAACATATGAAAATTAATATTATAACTAATTAAAGATCATAAAAGTGGTGAGGCAATTCACATATGAACTATTCATAGGGACTAATTAAAGATCATAAAAGTGGTGAGGCAATTCACATATGAAATATTCATAGGGGGGTCTCATGCTTATATTTCCTTTTGATTTTTATGTTCTAAGATCTCACTTTCTTTAGAAATGCCTAATGGAACTACAAAATGCTATGTGCTGAAATCAGCAAGCCCACTACTACCTGATTATGTAATCAAGGGAACTTTAAGAAAAGGGCAACCTAGGACAGAAAAGGTTCTCACCAGGAGGGATCTCCTTGATGTAACATTCACAGTCCTAGTGCCTGCACCCACTGAAGCCCTGAAAAGATGCAAAACGAAAAAATACTACATTCAAACTCAAGCATAGAATGTCAAACCTAGTCACAATTTTTCTAGTATCTCTAATTATTTTCACCACTCTTTATGCGTATCTCTAATTATCTCTAATTAGTATCTCTAATTATTATCTCTAATTAGTATCTCTAATTATTTAAATCCATGAGTATATTTAAGGAAATGATGATAAAATAATTATCTCATTTATGCGTATCATAGGGGGGGATTTAGATGTTCAGATGCCAAATAAGCATACCGTTGCAGAGACTTCTTTCTCTCAGTTTTACCAATCCTGCATTAAGCATACCCAGAATTTAGTACTTCCAGCTCACAATACAATGTTGAGGAAATTTAAGCAAATGAGGAAGTACCGACATTGGTTTAGAGGCATCTCCCCCTAGAACCCTAGAAGAATTGCCTTTCACATTGCTAACATCCGCTAATGCTCTCCTTCCAACATTTCCAGTTGCTAATAAAAAAATCAAAAACATAATTGAAAATCTAAAGTTCTCCAACACGAAAAGCTCAATTTCACATCACTATCAAAGCCAGGTTAAACCTTACCAGCACTACCAAGTGTGGCTTTGCCCTTCTCCATACTCAGAAAACCAGCCTAGATATGTACGATTAACAAAAAAGAGATCAAATCACATACGACAAAAAAGTAAAACATGAAACTAGAACCAATAGAAAAAGACCGAGGAGGTCTGTTACCTTCACAACACTTTTGTTGTCGAGAATAGCCGATTTCTTCACCGGCACAGAAGTCCTGCAGCAATTCATAGCAAAAAAAAAACTAAAAATTACACACCCTTAGCATCTCAATAGTTGCCAAAATCTACAGTAAAGGGTCTAGGCACACTGAAGTTACCTGCTATCAGCATCAGATTTAGCAGCCCCTTTTTCGGTATACACCTTAAAAGTTTTAGCACCCACTGTTTCAAAATTTAACAAGAAAACTATGTAAGTCACTAAATCACCGAAAACCCGAAAGAAAAAAGAACCAAAAAAATTGAGCCTTTGAATAACCTGTGCGGGTCAGATTCTCCTTCCCGAATCGATTTGAAGCCATGCTTACATTTGACTGAAATTTTCAGAAAACCCAACCGGAATTTCTCATACGTCAGCATTTCTTTTAGCGAAAGAAGAAAAGCACAGAGGATTAACCAAGAAATGAAAATTAGGGTTTTTACTGAACCTTGAAAGCCCCAATTTTGTTCGTGTCTGGACCTGTCGCAGAGCTCCGTCGCTGAATCCAATCACACAGATAAATTCAAGCTAAATTTCACAAGAAAAATCGAAAATTCCAGATACGAAACCCTAGTTTACGAGAACGGGACAAAGATTCGAAAGACGGAAGCAAGAAAAAGAGAAGCCCTAATTGAAACATCAAGAAATTCGATTCGATTTTCACGAAATTGGAGGGATTCGAAGTGTGTAGGTACCTTAAACGAAGCCATTTTGGGAAATATCTCTGATCTGGTTCTTGCTGGGTTTGTGAGAATTTGAAAGGGGGAATTATTTGACCGTTGCAAAAAGATGGTGTCTGATCTGTGAATGAGAGAAGCGGCTCTTTGATGTGTTATTTGAAATACGAATGGGTTTTAACGTTAATACCCGCTTTGCAATCACACACCTTTGGACGCTCTAGATTCGGTTTCATCGGTTTGGTTTTCAGCTAGAAATGGAAATTGAAAAAAAAAATATCCGGTTAACCTATATATGGGTTTCGGTTAATTATATTATTATTTATAATAAAAAACTAGGGTAATGCTATTAATACGTCCATTTTTGTTATTAACACACACCATTTTTTTCTATTAACACACATTATTTACACTTTTTTGCTATTAACACACCTTATTTATTTTCTTATCTACACAATTTTATTTTATTTACAAACTTACCACTTGAATTTAATTGATAATTGGTTCTCACCGTAGTATATTAATAGCAAAAATGAGTGTGTTAATAATACAATGCAAAAATTATTATTTCTAATAAAAATTTGTATCTTTTCAACTAATGATATTAAGATTCACAAAATTAACATAAATCCAAAATATATATAGAAAAATCAACATATGATTTAAGAAATATAAAAATATATATAATTTGATGGGCCTCTGGGTTCGTGTGCTTGTGACAAGATATTAGTTTGATTTTGTTAGGATACTCTTTTGGACCTTGATTCGAAAAAAAAAATTTATATTTCTAAGGTGGCTGGTTCCGATCTTGTTGGCGAAGTTTTGGATCGGAGGGGTTGGAGCAGCGATGAGACTAACATTGAACAACTTTTTTGATGAAGTACTAGGACGGTGTAGTGGGTGGTCATCCAACGGCGCCTAAAAGCTTGTGCTCATGCCCATGTTGGTATTGGATTTGATCCGGGATTAAGATTTCTTTTTTTATAGGGTTCGTATGTCAACACGGCGAAGTTTTGACAACCTTAACCAACCTCAATTTTGGCAACCAATGTGGGATTGACATTAGTTTTTTTGTTTGTTTTGCGAATAGTATTTAGATTCGGGGGAGGCAACCCACCAATCTAGAAACATTGTGAATCAACTGTGGCCTCAACTGTGGCCCATATGAATCCAACTAACATTTGGGTCCAAGTCGATTACCACGTTAGAACAGTCAAACTCCATTGGTTCAAGAATTTTCACCTTATAAACCTGTAAGCATCCGTAATCAAGCCTCAAGACGACCCACCCAGACTCTCTTGAAAGCTTACTCAACAACCTATCAGTAAGAAACTTGTGATTGTTGATGCTAGAACTTGAATGTGAGTTTCACTCAAGCAAGTAGCTTGCCAATCTTGCAAACCCTCATTGACGTTAGTTACTCTGTGCGTTCAAATAGCATGTGTACCACCGAGACAAAAGGTGACAACACGGTTGCGATCCTTAGTGTACAAATTGCGATTCTTAGTGTATAAATTGTTTTGCTTTTCTATTTCTAGTTTCTATGTACTTTTTTTTTTCATTTTAAAGTTTTGCATCTTTTTCAGCTTTAATTTCTTTTTGTGGATGTGTTTGCATAAAAAAGGAAAAGTAAAAATAAAACTAAGTTGACAAATCTCTCTCAATAATGAGTCCAGTGCTGCGGTGCATACAAACTCTAATTTACCATGTTGGATCTAGTACTACTGATTTTAAGTGGTATTGGCCTTCAAAGTGCTTCATCAGTCACATAATCTTAATTTATCATGTTAGCTAGGTCTAGTACTAGATTTTAAGCGAGTTTGAACTACAAATTGCTGAATAAACCCTAATTCATCATGTATATATGACATTGAGATTACAAAGTGCTTCATCACTCACAACCATATCCCAATCAAAACTGATGGAGAGCTTGAATATAATCATCGTCTAAAGTGTTTGAGAGTATCATCAACCAGAAGGGACAGAGATCATCAGAACTATATTCATGCATGACATTGTAAATCGAATTAACAGAAAAAGGCCAAAATCTTGGCTTCAAAAAGGAATTGTAAAGAGGAATAAATTACATCATCGATCAAAAAGAAAACTTCAAACCTACAAGGGGGCATAAGGCACCCTATTTTGATTTTACATATCATAACTTACATCATACTTAGATAATCCGTTGCGTACAATTCTCTCATCTTCCTATCATTCAACACCGAAACTACATTGTTTCTCAGTTGTTTTAGGCTATGATAATACATCTCAAGTTGTTCTGGATCAACAGGCTTCTCCTCATCCCACCAAAACTTCTGGAGCAATAGGCTCTTCCTCATCCTCCCATCTCTTTCTCTATTAATATGTTCAATAAGATTCATCTCCTTGATATGCTTAATAAGCTCCTCCTCCCCGGCCTTGTGGGATGAGCCTATATCCATAGGCTCATCCTCCTCCTCGACCTCATCGGTACTAACCTCAACCTCCCTCTCTTGCTCGCCTTCTAGATCTTCATAATCATATTCATGACTAATAACACAATCATCATGATTTTCATCAACTGTAATTGAAGTCTCATCACCACAATACCGAGCTATGACGGATTCAACGTTAGGGCGGCCAACATTGTAGAATCTTCCACCCGGTGAGACAGTAAGAATGGCGATTTCGGCACCACACATATCACAAAGCTCACGAGCTTTTCCGAACAAACCCTTTCGTCGCTTCGAAAAGGTGGCCTTTAGGTAGGCTTTGTTTTGGATTTTCTTGATTTCGATCTTTCTTCTCGCCATGATAGCTTCTCCTTCTCCAGCTTGTGGACTGTAACGAACAAGTTGCCTAGTGTGGTGTGAATACCAAATGACTCTAGACGAGGCATTGATATATATATATATATATATATATATAGAATAGAGAGACCATGAATTCTAGGTTTCCTTTTTAGATATGTTGGCTTAGGAAGCATGTACCGCAAGTGTCATGCTAGTCAATGAGAGCTATAATGAGATAGATACAAAAGTGATTGTGTCATAATTGGAAACTAACTATACTAGAAATTTATGACCAATAAGAAAACGAAAACCAATATGGTAGAAATCTTCGGCCCTAATTCTTGTTACAAATATGGAAACGATATTTAGAATATCTTCTTAGGTACGGTCTAGGAAACTTAGAGAACAAGAATTAGCACCCGCAAAGATTCTCACCGGCGAATCATTGCTTTGGCATATTAAGAATTTAGGTTTGATGTGTTTGTGTGTGTTGGATGGACTGTAGCTAGGTTTATGGTGTCGATCTCAAGTTCCCATTAGAACTTGGAAACTAAATCCCTAAAAGATGAGTGTGTTGTATGAAAGAATATAACGACAATAACAGTCTACTACTCATTTATTGATAAAAAGACTTATTTATAGACATTACATAGAGTCTCTCGAATGATCTAGAAGATCTATCAATACTGTAATATATTATAATAAGGAAACAGATTAAACAATCCTACGTGTATTAGAGCAAGACACATGACATAACAGAGTGTAGTTTTATCACTTTTATGGTGTAGATTTCAAGTTTTGATTGAAACTTAGAAACAAAGTCTCTATACTAGATTATGTGACGTTTTCACGATATTTTTAATGACATCATCATATACATCAATGGTACTTGTCCTTGGACCAAATTGGAGCAACCTAGAGTACTATACTCCGATTTGTCTAGCTAGTGCATACAACCAACCACTTTTGCAACAAAATTAGCTCTAACATATATCATATCCTGGAGCCATTTTAATGAGGACTTCTATAATAAGGATTAAATGAGGATTTTTCGGTTTATCCTATTTTTCAATCTTATAACTACATCTTAACCGTTCAATTTATAAATATTTACGAACATATCATTTATGTAAATTTTCGATCAGTCATATTGAAAATTATTAAGACATTCATAAGTGTGATATACTAATTAAGAACTTGAACGGTTCATGTTTGATAGATTTGGTTTGTCCATTATATTGATTTAGTATTCGTTACCTTAACGATTACCAATTTGGCTGAAAATTTGTAGAAGTGATATATTCTTATTGACCTAAAAACTGAACGCCGTGAACGGATGAAATATCAAAATATGATCGAAAAATAAGTCTTTTAAACTTTAAACCGAAAAATTATCAACTAGTGCTAACTAGAATAGCACTCTGACGCCCCTATCCGCCCCTATTTAAATAGGGAGACATGCTCAACCTAAGGGACTGTAGGATAATCAAATAAGCAAATCCATCGGTTAAAATTAAACGCATAGTTTCTAGAAGATGTACACATTTCTAGGAACTCTTTCACCGGTTGCATTCCACTGTCCATTGGTAATCTAAGCCGATTATCAACCCTGGTTATCTCAAATAACCACTTGTCTGGTGAAGTTCCAGATTTTTGGAATAGTTTGTCTGAAGTGTATATTTTAGATATGTCAAACAACAGTCTATCTGGAGCAATGCCAAGATCCAGGGGGATCCATAGTACACTCAGATTCTTGATACTCTCTAACAACAAATTTTCAGGCGAACTGACTTCAATGAAGAACTGCACAGACATGAGGAGTCTTGATCTTGGGAAGAATAAATTTTCTGGAGACATTCCATCCTGGATAGGAGAAAGCATGCTTTCCTTGTGGATTTTACGCTTGAGTTCCCACTCATTTACTGGAAACATTCCTTCACAGTTATGTGGCCTTTCCAATCTTCATATACTGGACCTCTCAAACAATGATCTTCTTGGCCATATTCCCCTCTGTGTGGGTAATTTGAGTGGTTTGAAAATATCTGTAGCCCCAGATAGTTATACAACATTTCTGTACCAGGAGAAATTTGGGATAGCTTCAGAAGGAAGAGTGCTTGAATATGGCACCATCTTTAACCCTGTTAATATCCTAGACCTCTCAAACAATAACTTATCAGGCACAATTCCAAGCTCTGTTGGTTTGCTTACTTCACTCGGATTCTTGTTACTTTCTGGCAACACATTTTCAGGTGAAGTTCCTTCTTCCTTGAAGAACTGTACTGACATGAAGAGTCTTGATCTTGGTGACAATAAATTTTCTGGAAGAATTCCAACTTGGATCGGTGAAAGTATGCTATCTCTATGGATTTTACGCCTGACAATGAACTCATTTACTGGAAACATCCCTTCACAACTGTGGCCTTTCAACTCTTCACATATTGGATCTCTCACACAATTATCTCTCTGGTCATATTCCCGTTTGCCTAGGTAATTTGAGTCGCATGAAATCTGAAACCACAGAAACTGATAAACGAGGATCTGTTTCTCATACCCAGGAAAATTGCAGGCTGTGACTAAAGGAAGAGTGATTGAATATTATCCTCACTGTATACCTTGTCAACAGTCTTGATCTCGCAAACAATTACTTATCAGGAGAAATGCCTGTGGAGCTGACAAGCCTTGTAAGGTTTGGAAACTTGAATTTGTCAACAGGAATTATCCCAGAAAGCATGAATCAACTATCCACTCCAGATTGGGAACTTGGAGTGGATAGAAACTCTTGATCTATCAATGAATCAACTTTCAAGTTCAATCCCACCAAGCATGGTTTCTTTGACATTTTTGAGTTGTCTCAATCTGTCACACAATCACTTGTCGGGAAAAGCCCCAACAGGTAGCAAGTTTAGCACTCTTGTTGATCCATCAATTTATGAAGGCAATACTGCTCTTTGTAGGTATCCGTTGCCAAATGGTTGCCGTGATAATGAAGAAACACCTCACGTTCCAAGTGAAGATGGACAAGACGATAGTGAACTCGAAAAGCTATGGATCATCAGCAGCATGGTAGCAGGTTTCATAGTAGGGTTCTGGGGAGTTTGTGGGAGTTTGGTCATGATCAAGTCCTGGAGACATGCCTATTTCAACTTCCTTGACAAAGTGAAGTATGCTCTAGTTGATTTTGTTTCAGACATTGTAAAGCATCTGCAATGGGGCACAGTAGCAGTTTAAATTAACGAAATGTTTATTCTGTTTTGCGTATTGATTATGAAGGTATCAACCAAATCTTTTTCCCTAACATCAGATTACAATCATAGGATTCAGATGTAGCAGCATACAAACAACTGATTGGCCATACCACTTAATCTAATGTAAGATATACGATCAGAAATTATTAGAGCACCAAAGGTTTGCAGATAACATTGCTTCCTACAAATTGTCCTATAGTAACTTTTCTAACAACAAAGATTATGAAGCGCTGTTGGGAAATTTTTTTGGTAGGTGTGGGGGTATAAAATTTCGGCTTGGACCCCCACTTAATGAATTAGGCCCAATCGATGGTCAAAGCCCAAGATGAACGCTATCATGATAAATGACGTAAAACATGATCGTTCATGGAGGACATGCTCCTCCCACTACTCCCACTACAACGGGAAGTGAGGACCAAGGAATCAAATGTCTATAAATTCGCACGCTTATGGAGAAGATGGGGAGGGAAGAAGGAGGAACAATCAGGAGAATGGAGAGGAACAATCATGGATAACAACGGTCCCTTCTCCCCATGATCAATCGCAATACGGATGCGTCCAAGGCTTCTCAAGAATCAAAGGAGAGTGATTTATGTTGGGTAATCTCTCTCCTGAAATTTTTTGCACCAACAGTTGGCGCCGTCTGTGGGAATTGAGCAGAAAGCCGTTGAAGATATTGAGAGGCCATGGACGTTATTATCAAGTTTGAGCAGGAGATAATATTGTTCTTCTCATTGCAGGGGGCAAAACCCTAACTTTCATGGCTTAGTTCATTTTTACTTATGCTCATTCAATAGATTTGATTAATTTTGCTTTCTGTTTGATAAGGAATACAATTGAGGGCAGACTCGATAAAAAAGGCATATACATGAGCCACCATTGAATGCATGTATACGATGCGAAACGAACCAAGAGTAGTCGTGATGCCATAGCAACATTAGCCATGTATGAATGCACGCTCGGTAACCGAAGGAACAACCCCACGAGCCAATTCAGACCAGTACCGACGTGGTTAGCATTGACGAATGCGGTGCCCCCGACGCTGTGGCACGTTGCCGATTGCGCCATCGCAAATAGTGTAAGCCTCTTCGAACACTCGAGACTGACACCCATATTTAAGCATACCATGTTGCGTCCAGATAAGAACTTTCTTCTTTGATTTTTGATCAAGCATTCAAGCCGTATTAATATTTTATAATACCCTTGATTTCTTTTTCGATCAAAATTTGATATACTTGATGATACTACTGTCGTGTGGTAAATGATGAAGACGATGACTATTAACGTGGAATACCAAGTGTTTCGATTCAGACGAATGTAGCAAGGATTTGAGGAATGGATTAAGCAAAGACCAAGGTAATAGCAAGCAAATGAGGCTGATGGGGCCTGAAAATAGAGCAGGTTATCTAGAATCTCTATAATTGGTAACCTCTTTTTGAACTATTGGATGATTAGAAGAAAGCAGAATTCTTATCGATCATTTGGCTATTGAGGTATAGGTGTTTACATCTTTGTTTAATTGAGTTATATATGTGTCGAAATGGTTCATGGTCTGCATTGAAAAACCAAGGCCTTTGAATTGTTTGTCATTTCATATGCACTGTTTGTCTACATGATATCCCTTTCTTTTATTCCAAAGCATATAAATCAAAGTTCACAGCATTGGACCATGGTATAATCTTCATGATTGAGTAGTGCTTTTGGAATTGAGTCAGCTACAAACGTCTCAATACTACTACATGTTTGTATTTTATGTTTATCTATGCCTCACATTTATCAACTATCATTTATGTCTTTCTAAGAAACGCATCCTCTCAACCGTCTTGCTTCATATTATATGATCAATACCCTGCGTTCCTTATCATCGTATGCTCGGTTGTGTTGAGATTTTAAGTAAAACTTCTCAAGTTTGAATATTAGAATGCTGGATATATTTTATTATCATTCTCTATTTATCGTTGTGCTTTATTTGTTTTTAAGTTTTCCTTGTTTGCAGTTAACGTATCATGTTCATATGTTATTGGTTTATCAGTAACCGACTCTGGAGCTGATCTTTTGCTTATTGCATTCATGATATAGGTCAATGACATCTTATATGATTCCCATTGATTGATATAAAGGTGTTGTTAAACTCAATGATTATTTGGAGTAATATGTGTTTGTGTATTTCATTTGCATGATTATAATTGCTCAAATACTTGCAATTTTTGCAAAGCGTACATGTGCAGGTCTTATAAACTAAAATATAAATGCTTTCAATGATCAAGTATTTAGTTAAATCAAATATTTGTCTTATATATTTGTGTTGGTATACTAACGATTCGTGATGATTTGCCTTGAGCAGCCTTATGGGACTATTGATTGAATACTCTTGAATGATTTATGATCGCAGCTAGCAACAACGAATGAGTCATCTAAATTTCTCTAACTCATGTCTTTAGTTGAATTTTGTGTTAATATATGGTATGGTTTCAATTTTTCAGCTATTCAATGCTAGAAGCAAATCGGTACTACAATTGGGGGCAGCATATTTCGAACGGAGTCATCAAACTCAAAGCGATGTCACTAAGGGGAAGTTAGAGTTTATAAGTTTGTCGTAATTACATTGCTATTGCGTATATGATATGAACTTCGATTGAAAGACCTCCTCGGAGGCATTAAATGATTCGTCCTCGGACATTAAAAGATACGCAGTCCAAGAGACAGTAAATGAATCGCAGTCCAAGAGACAGTAAATAATATCGCAGTCCAAGAGACAGTAAATGAATCGCAGTCCAAGAGACAGTAAATGATATCGCAGTCCAAGAGACAGTAAATGAAATCGCAGTCCAAGAGACAGTAAATGAAATCGCAGTCCAAGAGACAGTAAATGATATTCGTCCTCAGACGTTAAATGATTCGAAATTCAATAGATATCCGTCCCCGAACGTTAAATGATTCAAAATTCATGAGATATTAGTCCCCGGACGTTAAATGATTTGAAATTCACAAAACATTATATGATATTCAAATCATTTTCTAAGAGTTAGCAAAAGCATGTCGTAATTCTTATTTATCCTCATATACTAGTGATTGTTTTTTATGTGTTTTTCCTTCCCGCACTCGGATCTCGTACGGAAAGGAAAAAGGGGGCATTGTGGGGTATAAAATTTCGGCTTGGACCCCCACTTAATGAATTAGGCCCAATCGATGGTCAAAGCCCAAGATGAACGCTATCATGATAAATGACGTAAAACATGATCGTTCATGGAGGACATGCTCCTCCCATTACTCCCACTACAACGGGATGTGAGGACCAAGGAATCAAATGTCTATAAATTCGCACGCTTATGGAGAAGATGGGGAGGGAAGAAGGAGGAACAATCAGGAGAATGGAGAGGAACAATCATGGATAACATCGGTCCCTTCTCCCCATGATCAATCGCAATACGGATGCGTCCAAGGCTTCTCAAGAATCAAAGGAGAATGATTTATGTTGGGTAATCTCTCTCCTGAAATTTTTTGCACCAACAGTAGGAGATGGGAAATGGATTTTACCTGTTTCCAGTATGCTTCATGATAACATAACTCTTCATGGTATATAAACAGGCAACCTATTAGACATAGATACAGATAACACAACCAAAAAGAAAGGAAGCAAAAGTAAAAGAGAAGAAGAAAAGAAACAACTTACAACGGGACAATTAGCTTTTCTGAGCGCATTTATTATTGTAGCTGAGCGATTACAAGTTAAAGGGCAAGAACATATCAACAAGATTACAAGAACATGAGGAAAAACTGATCATGGAAACTGAATGTGGAGTCTCAAATTCCAATCATAGCTATTAGTCTATTTGCATTTCATCATCCAACTATAGCAGAAACTGGAGTTCAGTAATCCACAATAGAATAGTATGTAACTAGAACATAATGTCGATTAAAAAAACACAAAAACAAAACTAGAACATTACAAGTATTAAAACCTCTATACTTCCATAAAAGGAGCAAAGAACTGTCCCCTAAATGTTCTACACTACATTTAACTCATCAACAACATCCTACAACTTAGCCTACCTACACTTTACGAGCCAAGGTCCTCTGCTTTGTCGCGTGCTGCACTACTTTTTCCTCCACCGGAAGACCCTTCTGCCGTCTTACAGCATTTATCAGTTTTCTAGCAGTATTTGGAGGCACACTAGAACCGTCGCCAAACTCTTCTTTCTCCTCATCCGTTTTTGGCACAAAGAAAGGATCCTTATCAAGTGCTTCCCAGTGGCTAAGCACAAGAAGAGCACTTGCAGCTCCAGCAGTCCATCTTCTAAGCTCATCCGCAAAACCAAAGCTCTCAGCAACCGGCACATAGGCATGTACAGTGAACAATGGGGAGCCTTCCTGCATTTCTTCCTTTAAAACTTTCGTCCGCCGTCGTCCAAGCACCGCATACATATTACCCAATTGTTCAGTTGGCGTAATCAACTCACAGAAGTACAAAGCTTCCACAAGCCGTGGTTGCTTTTGAAGAACAGCTGCTCTACACGCATCTTTAACAGCTGTCATGACCTGTCCTGTGAAGATACCATATTGCTCGGGCTGCTGGTGGGAGGTTTCCGAATCATCAGACTGAGCAGGTAATGGTGAAATGTAAGCTTCGACCAGAAATGCCAAACCCCACATAGGCTCGTCACATAAAGGTCCAGCTGCTGTTGCCAGTTGAAACCCAGATAAAACGCTGCTCTGAAGGCGCTCTGCTTCAGCATACAGCGCTTCAGTTGCTTCTGAAGATGTCTCAGCAGCTGCATTCTCATTTTCAGAAGCATCCACAAATCCTAATCTCTCAGAAACATGAGAGGAGCCGCGGATGAGCACAGATGAGTCAGTACCCTTTCCTTTTATCTCTGGAGTAAGTAGGATGTTAGGGCCAATATGCCAAGGGCCAAGCGCCCAGATCCTTTTAAGAAGTTTTTGCCACTGTACTTTACATTTCTCAGCCCGGTCCTTGTCAGTCTCACCACTAGACAAAATATCACTCTCAACAGCCTCCATCATACGTTTCCTTAGTGTTTCAATTGGATCCTCACCTTCTTCAGTGCTTGCAACCTGTGTGTCCAAACTTTTACTCGTTTCTACCTTGACTCCAATGATATCTGCTAGAATATGGGAACTTTCATCAATCACCTTAGTTAGAGAAGGTGGGAGTTTCAGGACCTTCACCCGAACAACGCATCTTCCATTTTGTGTTGCTTTTTCAACATATTCCGAACTGGCAAGAAAGGATTTTAAGTTCTCCAGTGTGGAGTCATCTCCCAAAATTGTCTCTTTAAAAGACACAAGAGGCTTAGACACTTCCAAGCCTACCCTTGCAAATCTATCTTTCAAATCTTTTATGCATCTTTCAAGATGTACTTCTCCTGCAGCAGACAAAACATGTTCTCCTCTAGCAGAAACCGTGACCTCTACAAAAGGGTCTGCCCTATTCAGCAGCCGTAAACCCTTCATCAATGCACCCATGTCTGCAGGATCAGATGGCTCAATTGCAACTTTCAGTGTAGGAGAAACCTGGAATGACATACTGGAGAAAGGCCAGCAATTCTTTGTTGATGAAAGTGTTGCGGTTTTGAGTATTTGCTGCCCAAGGCCTCGGATTGCTACAATATCCCCTGCCTGCGCCTCTGGCACATGCTGTAAATTCTGACCCATCATGAGATACAGAGATTGCAACGTCGCCACCTGAATATGTTTCTGCATCGATTCCCCTTTTGAGGGATCATACAAAGCTGAAAGCACATAAATTTTCTCACCAGGTCGAAGAACCCCACTATAAATTCTTGCAAATGCAAGGAAGCACTCATCCAATTCACCCTCATCAGACGTATTATCCAAAACTTCCCCATCCAAGCCATACTTTGGAAGCATTTTTGTAGAGACAGCAAACATTTTCGAAACAAACGCAACACAAGGAGCCTCAGGCCTCGAATCACAAGCTTCAACCGATCTCCTCACCTTCTCCACCTCTGCAAGTACACTAGAATCAACCATATCACCCACACCCTCTCTCTTTGGAAGTAGCCGCGAAATCCTGTACGACTGTGCTGCAATCGGGTCAGGCAAACACCTAATAACCATCGACAAGATAGCCTCATGCAGAGGAAGCCAATGACTCATCACAGCCTGAACCATACCCTTTGGATCACCCTTCAAATCCCTCGGCGGTATAGTCAACTTAAACGTCTTGATCACTTTATTAACCACCACCTCAGCCGCCTCCCTCTCCTTCAACGCCGCCTGGTACACACTCCAAACCGGCTCAAGCACAAACTCAACAAACATCGGCCGAGCCTTCTTCAAACCAGCCACACCTTTCTGCCCCACAATCTTCTTCTCCTTGTGATTAAAATACCAAGGCCCCCATAGAGCCTTCTGCAATGCATTAACACTCCACCCGAATTTCTCCCTATAAATCTCCGCAAACTGCGAAATGGTAAACCCCCAACCGTCCAAAGCACACACGAAAGCCACATTGCCCTTCTGTGGCTGAAACATGAGCTCCTCGTCATCCTCAATCTCCTCAAACGCCACGTCATCGGCGCCGGCCGGCCCCGAAAGAATGGCATCCACATCATTCAAATACTTGACAGATTTAAAAGCGCTAACAATGTTGTTAACCTCATGAACAATCCTCAACAACCTAATGTAGGCCTCCCTAGGGCTCATCTCGAGCTCGGAGATGAGCCGATCGATCTTGTTGATCACCAGGCACGGCGTGAGCTTCTCGATCCAGGCCTGGCGGAGCACGGCGTGCGTCTGGATGTGGACGCCCTCGACGGCGTCCACGAGGATCAACGCGCCGTCGCTGAGGCGCGCGGCGGTGGAGACTTCGCTGCAGAAGTCCATGTGGCCGGGGGAGTCGATGACGGTGACGGAGTGGCCGCGGTGGCGGAGAGCGATGGAGGAGCTTTTCATGGTGATGGCGCGGCGCTGCTCCTCGAGGAGGGAGTCCATGTAGCGGAGGCGGCCGGCGAGCTTGGGGTGGATGATGCCGCTGTCGGAGCCGGAGATGAGGTGGTCGCAGAGGGTGGTCTTGCCGTGGTCCACGTGGGCCAGGATGCAGATGTTTCGGAGCTTTCGGGTATCGGGTTCTTGGGTCGGGTCGGCCATTGATGTAGTAGTCTATGGTTGAAATTTGATAAGGGATATGGAATTGAGAGGGGGTGGCTGGGCCGCGACTGCGGTGGAGAATTTTATTTCTGGTTTTCTGTGAGGGCGGCTCGGCGGGGACAGTGTAAGAATTAGGGGGTAAGGTTCCTACCAAAAGAAGGTAAGGGCAAAGTGGGTATTTAACTCCATAATTGTTGGAAAAATTATTCAGTAGTTCCGAACTACCACGTGTCGGTGAGCACGTGGTAGTTTCGAGCCACATAGTAATTACTCGAATCAGAATTCAGACATCAAGACGAGCTACTTGCGTTTAGTTATGATCGGAGAAGAGTAACGGGCAACATAGATTTCTACAAAAACATAAAGAGTAATTCTCTAACGACGACAATCGTTTTTCATTGCTCCACATAACGAGAGCATCTGCTAGAAAATTGGCTTTTAACGGTATGCTTATTGAGTTCTTTGATCCATTAATGTTGATACTAACATGATTAGTCTTTCCAGTAATGTTGTTTTGATCGATAAGGAAATGAGGATTGCCATTGTCGTCGGGAACAAGAGTACCAACACAACCAGACGCTATTTAGCCTAATCTATGGTGTTGCCACAATTGCGTCAACCAACTTGCTATCCTTCCTGTTATTCTAGATGTCATGTCATCTCTGAGGGTTCCATATGGAATATAACAGATTATTACAGAAGCGAAACAAATGCATTGAAGAAAACAAAAAATCATCATATTCCATGATCTACGGTCTTCATCTTAATAGAGTTACCAGAGTATACAATGACAAAATGCAAAAACGGATAGTCCGGATCAAGGTTTGAGTTTGCGACCAAAACCATTCTAGTGATATTCAACAATACAGAGAATGATAAATAGATGGGTCAGAAGCCCAG
Organism: Fragaria x ananassa; assembly: GCA_034370585.1. Classification (NCBI taxonomy): domain Eukaryota; kingdom Viridiplantae; phylum Streptophyta; class Magnoliopsida; order Rosales; family Rosaceae; genus Fragaria; species Fragaria x ananassa. The sequence goes on along the minus strand of CP139764.1, from coordinate 7,280,830 downwards.
TCAGTCTTGGTAACCAGCTTGCATTTTATATAATCCCTGTCTGTGTGCTTCAAAGTGCTAGCAGAATGTAATTTCCCTCACAAAGCTAGTAGTCATATCCTCAACGTAGAGCACTTGAACACAGATAAGCAACTGATTATAAAACAATAACAATATTTAAGTAACATAGGACGAGACACATGACAAACTACAAGTTGAGAGGAAGACAATCGTAAGGTCTAAAGCATTGAGCCTGTTAGTTACTCCACAAACTATTATCAGGCAGCATATCTGTTGATGGTCAGTTTTACAAGTAATCGCTTTTCTAATCACAATTTGCATATGAGAGTTCCTGGAGTTTTCATAATGTGTAAGGGGAAAAGCATTTGATTAAGTGTAATGCAAAATACTTAAATCTGTGCATCCTCTTGAACCAACCTACACCCTTGTTAAGGGATGTCCTCTCCATTCTAAGATGATGGCTATAACAAACCACTTATTGACAAGAATGGATAACCTCAATATAACTAACAATTACATAATACCATTTACCAGCTTTCTTACCATCTAAGTAGCATCAGTCTTCTAATCACGATAGGGTGAGAGATCAATGTTGAAGCGTTGCTTTCCCTTGCTTACCCTCTTAAGAAATAACAAGAAATCAGAGTATCGAGTCAATATCTAGCATAAAAGTGAATACCATCTGTAACTGCTCAATTATGAAGGGGTAAAGAGACTTACAGCTATTGCAATAAGCTCTACCAGTAGTTCCTCCAAATGGCGCAATGGCTACAACCAAAATACAAAAAGTAATTGAACCAAATTAACTTCATATTTCAGTATTTTTCTTTTCTAGAATAAATTCAATCATCCCAGAACAGGAATAAACTTCCAAACAAAATGCACATAAATGTGAACAAGCTTTACTCACCCATTGGGTTGGACCATCAACTGGAGCATTAGAGGGATCATCATGCACCTAAGTACCCAATGGAAAATATTCGAAACACAAAAGTCTGTATGAACATTTTCTATGTACAGACCAATTCAAAAATCAAAACACAGCTTCAGATGGTTAAAGTTGAATTCATATAGTGCACTTCCAAAGTTGGGCATATTTATTTAAAAAACAAAGTTACTCATCCCTTCAAAAAAATAATTATTCATTAACAACTCTATGCTCAAGTTCAAGTTATGTTCTGCTTACCTAGTAACTGGAATTAGTTATCTTTAACCATAGGTTATATAGTAAAGCATCAAGAATCATAATACTAAAAGAATATGAAACATGAATGTTGGCTTCACCTCCATGAAAATTCCATCCACTCCAACAGCAACTGCTGTCCTTGCAATACATGGTATCAGTTCACGAAGACCACCACTGGCAACACCTCCGTCATCCAACTACAGGAGAAAGTAAAATTCAGCCTTTTGTTATGGGAAACAAAATTCCACGATAACTTAAGATCCAATTAAGTAGCATAACCATTAGGACAGCAGAAACATTACGACACAACACATAGTAGTACATGAACGCAGGAAACGGATAATGTCTAAAGAGAAGTGATCTAAGTGTTACACCAATAAGCACTGACACAAAACAATTATTTCTTGAAGAGCAGACATAACACAGCTTTTTAAGGGAAAAAGTCACAGGTAGCCTCTATGCAATATTGTTTTCCTCAAGACAAGCTGAAACAATAACTAGCGCACATTAATATCTAATGACATAAGAGAAATGCGTCAACCCTCTATAACAATAACAACATGGGCAAAGATTTTTCTCACCTTTCTCCCAGCAGGCTGTTGCAATGCATGTGTAACATCAGCAACCTACAGTCAATCAACTAGTCAGTCACCTTTAAGGATTATAAAGCAGAGCATGTAATAAAGTCACGATTAAAAATTTGGGATGAAAAGAAAGCAAAATTCGTGCACATCGATAAGAAATTTCAAAATAAATGTAAGAAACAATTCTGGAAAACACAATTGTATTAAAGGTGGACCCATCTTCACTGGAAAATACATCAAGTCATCAACCAACAAATTTCTTTCCATAATGTGAGATTACAGTCAGAAGACTCAGATGTAGCTACATACAAACTGATTGGCCATACCACTTAGGCTAATGCAAGATATAAGAAGTTCAGAAACAACATATTTGCATATTCATCAGGCATTGCTTACACAAAATGTCCTACATCTACTTCACTTACTTCTCTAACCACCAAAGCATTGTCTATTCAACCAAATGTTTGCATATTCACCAGGCATTGCTTCTACAAAATGTCCTATATCTACTTCACTTACTTCTCTAACCACCAAGGCATTGTCTATTCAACCAAACACTATGAAGCTCTGTGGGAAAATTATTTTGCCAGCAAATGGGAAAATTGGTCTCATGTGTTTACAGTATGGAATATATACAGGCAAACTATTAGACAGAAATACATATAACACCACCAAAAAGAAAGGAAAAGAAGAGTAGAAACAACTTACAACAGGACAGTTAGCTTCTCTGATCCACTCCAAATTACGTGGATCAACAATTAAATCATCTATAAACCAAAGGAGAGATGTATAAGATGCATGATATATGATAATGGGCCAATAACTTTGATTCACAGTCTTATAAAGCCAATGTTAAATCTTACACTAAGGATACAGAACCAATGCATGAAAATTAAAGACCGAAAAGGGGTGATGCAAACAGAAAAGTATTTCACCGGAAGTAAGCAACGTTGACCAAGAAAGTGGGCAAGCACTGGAATTTGGAGGAATGCTTACACAAGCAGCTTAATTGGAATTAACCATTGCAGCTATAAAACAAAATGTGGATGACTTACAATAACTAAACATAGTTCCCTTCTCACAAACCATCACATTTGGAGGAAAGCTTAAACATGCAGCTTAATTGGAAATTACCATTGCAGCTATAAAACAAAACACGGATGACTTACTATAACCAAACATAGTTCCCCTCTCACAAACCATCACATTTGGATTTCCTGCTAGTCTAACCTTCTCTGCAGAATTTACCATGACCTACAGATATGGGAAACTTAATAATAAGTACCAGAAGCATATGCATGCCAATATGTTTTAACTGAGATTAGTATCAGTTAGGCAGCAATATTCAGAGTGACTCACAGAAGGAGCACAGAATTGACCCTTCTTAATATTGACAATCTTTCCAGTCTTGGCTGCGGCAACTAGAAGATCTGTCTGTCATCATAAATTGTGATTGAGATATATTGTACAAACAGATGTTTTATTGTTTAGTCCTTTGCAAAATAAATATTCTTCTTCATGTAAATATTTGCTGGTAGAGGCACAGGGTTTGATATAAACTTAACCTGACGGCATAAAAATGCAGGAATCTGAATGATATCTGCAACTTTGCCAACTTCTTCGCACTAGGAAAAGAAAAAAGCATGAAAAAATGTGAGAAACAACATATGAATGGTTCAAATTTTGCTTGCTGAACATGGGATTCTAACAGATGAACAAGGATGCAAGCTCACCTGTATAGATTCGTGTACATCTGTAACTATAGGGAGGTCATAGGCTAGTTTAACCTTCTCAAGGATCTGAAAGTAAAAGAGCAATATTTATAGAAATGATCACACCAGAAAAAAAAAACAGTAAATGATCTCTGTAATAATTAAATGTAATTGGTTACTGTAACAAGAGAAAATCTACTTCAGAAAAATTTGACAACGGTATTTGGCAGTATTGCAGCTGAGAAATTACAAGGGTACATGTATCACCGCATGTCATGAAAGAACTTTAAAGGGCAAGAACACATAAACAAAACATGATGGAAACTGATGAGGGAAAATGAACGTGGAGCCTCAAAATCCAATCGTAGCTAACACTATATCTGAGTTTAATAGTTACAGCATGTTATCTTTGTATATCCGCATAGAAAATTGTGCAACTCACTGCCTAGGAGTTCATCACCTTTAACCCTTCAGCCATGCCAGGGCCCCGGAATGATTTTGAGGATGTACGGTTAGCTTTGTCAAAGCTTGACTTGAACACCAGTGGCAATCCAACTCTGCAATATTGGATAAAAGATTGTCTATCTTAGCAGATATTATCAAGATAACTTACGAATAAACTCTAATCTTAGAACACTGTAATCTCTCTCCTTTTCATAATAAAAACAAATTGGAGAGGACAATGTTCACACTCATGAGATAGTCGGGACCGGAGAAATTTACTATTTCAGTCGAGGTTATTAATTTATCAAACATTCAATTATCGAGGTTTAACTGTAATACAAGTAAGAGAGACAAGACCTATTACTCAGCAGAACATATATACTGAAGCCTAGTTTCTTCAACCCCATTATCGTTTACATTCAAGATAAAATAAACCCATTTACTCTAGTGTATCAAATCATACAAAGAAAGAAAAAAAAGAATGTGTAAGTTCCAAAGAAAAGAAGCATACTTTGTTGCAATAGTCTTTATGTGCTTGGCCATTAAGAAAATGTGCTCCTCTGATTCAATCACATTTGGACCCGCTAATAAGAAAAATGGTTCTGCTGTCTGTTGAGATCATACAAAATCATATAGTACCCATTAAACTTCTGAACCCTCCCCAATACATTTGAGATATAATTAAATTCAAAACATCGAACCACAGAGATGTTAAAGTTTCTACCTTGAGCTGGTTGTATAACAAAGCTGGCGATTCCATGTCTGCCACTGAGCTAAAACATAAGTGAACGCTCAACATCAGCACAATAACTAAATCCTGGTGAAATTGTATGATCATGGATATTGGGTAAAATTATACAATTCCATGTTTGGGTTCAGATTCTAATAGTCGTCTTAAGATTTCGCTGGGAAACAAAATGTGAATGCAGGTGAATCATATATAACGAAAAGCTATGAACTTTATATGTACAATCAGCTTATGAGTATTGGGTAGTGGCTGATCAAGAAAATTGAGTTTACCTGAATTGGAACCCAGAGACACAGTGATACCAGTTGAGTGCTGATCGAGTAGACGAGACAACAACCTTTTTTTCTCCTTTTTATCTGTTAGGTTAGTTTCTGTCACCGACGATCCAATCGAAGAGTTTCGTACTTGGGCCGGACGGGCCAAATTGAGCCCAAAACAATGAGATTTTGGGTAGTTCCGTGTGAGCATATTTGTCCATCACATTACGTATTTGTATCTCACATTCTCTAAAAACTGTCTCTTGTATGACCAAGTTGTAAATCTCTTCGTAAGCGCACATAAGCTCGTCTTAGTGAAAGTATTCAAGTGACTTAAAACATACTTATTATCGTCGACTCTCAAGTCTTATTTTTTTTATTTTGTACCGTCACGGGCGGAGCCAGGATTTAAACTTATAGAGGGTCCGTATATGAATGATTAATTATACAACCGATTACTATAATATAAAATAAAAACAAAATTTATATAAGTAATGAGTATTCAAACATAATCAATAAAAACATAAACAATATGTATTTCTCACTTGCTACAAACTAATAACAACAAATAATGTGTCACGAAGTAGCTTAAGTAGTACCGTAAATCCCGATATAGGGACGAAGCCGTGAAAACTGAAAAACTACAAATGCTAATGATTGTGAGGAATTATTACTAATTATTATTTTAGTTGTAAATTGAATACTACATTTGTTGTTTGTTCATAATATATAATAATCATGTGTGTAATGCATAAATAAGAGAAGTGTAAACTATTTTAACATTACTTGAACTTAGTCTTTAAAATGGGTTCAATAACAATAAACATACATATGTCATTAATTTAGTTAATAAAATACTCATACATATATGTATCTGTAGAAAAGTCAAAAGGGGTTCGGACCCCATGAGGCCGGAGTGTAGCTCCGCCTCTGTGTACCGTGTCATTTTGTGATGACATTGGTATTGGTGTTTGGTAATGCAATTTACAAAGAGTGAGTCATGAAGACTAAGCTTCGTCTCTCAAAAATTGACATCAAGCTTCATAACACAAAATAACACATTCACATAGGGGTCCATTTGTACACAACTTACCAAGTATGTACGTATCATCGAGTTTTTGAGTGTAGTGATGAAGAAAATGACTTGCTCAATCTACTACACTATCAAACTATATTAGGATCTTCAAAGTCCATTATTGGAAGCACGCTTTTGTATTAAATGAGTTATTTGCCGAAGAAAAAAATAAGCATAGTTCCCAAAGTACTTATCTCAATCATTAAGCACATAGTTTATATTAATCAATTAAGTTCCTATAGCCAGCCAGGTCGTGAAATGGATGAGCAGTTGTATTAAACAATTTAACACGCATATGTAGACACAACATTTGTGCTTAATTATCTGCACACAAGAATCCAGTTAGTAGTTATGAGGACATATATCGACATTTTTGAGTTGACTAAGCTATACTAAGCTCTAGATCGATGCAATCTAAGCTAAACTCTCTTGATTACTGTGTTTGCATGACAACATTCTGTCTTCACTTTCAACATACTAAATTGCTTGAATGCATGTGAGACCTTATCAAAGCTGTGTTCATCAGGGAAAACTCTATTTCAAACCACCCATATTATATATTCTTCTTGTTGTTTCCCCCTAAAAAATGCTTGTTTGGATGACCTCATTGGAGAGTTATTGGGAGTCTGTAACAACACGGACATGATGTGATGAGACTTTTACGAATCTTGAGATATAGCACGACATAGATGAGTCGTTGACGAATAAATAACGTTACTGTGACAGTTGTGCGTGATAAGCAAGCATGTTTTGTAATGTGAAATTGAAAAAGATTGAAAGAGTTAGAAAGTGCCACATTTATCTTCACAATGATGCCACACATCTATATTTATCATCCATGGGTAAATTACTTCGGATTTAAACAAAATTACTTGCAAAAGACCTATAACGTATATGTATATGATCCCTCATTAACCACATTCATCTTCACAATGAGGTCACATATCTATATCACTTGGTAAATTTTGCAAATCTAGGACATCCAACCTATATTAAAATGCTACATGCATTGCACTGCACAAACCTGTTTTCCTTTTTGAGACCCCAAAATATCCATTTCTGCATTTGTTATGGAGTAAGGATGTGCAACAGGTTTTCACCCATGTCACCATTTTACTGTCCTGCACGTACATTTACCTCTTCCCATATATATATAAGTAGGATAAGCTTCCCAATTTGTCAAAGATCCAAAAGCCATAAAAGCTTACCATAAGCTAGTTGTTTCTCTCTCCTCTCTCAAATCATGTTGATTATTCAAGCTTCATCTCTGAATATGTTGAAGGTAGTTGCATCAGTTCTAATTCTTCTATTCCCCACAGTAGTATTTGGGGAGTGTACCTGTGAATCTGAAGACGCACATGACAACAACAATGAAGCGCTAAAGTACAAGCTAGGCTCCATTGCTTCAATTCTTGTTGCTGGTGCTTTGGGGGTGAGTCTGCCACTGCTAGGCAAGAAGATCCCAGCTCTGAAACCCGAGAACGATATCTTCTTCATTGTCAAGGCCTTTGCGGCCGGTGTGATTCTAGCAACTGCCTTCATTCACATACTACCTGATGCCTTTGAGACCTTGACTTCACCATGCCTTAAAGAAAATCCATGGGGAAAATTCCCCTTCAGAGGCTTTGTGTGTATGATGTCTGCCATCGGAACACTAATGGTTGATGCAATGGCAACTGGCTACTACAAAAGCTCAAGCTTAAAGACAACCCAGGTGACAGATGATTATGAAGAGAGCAGAGTTGGTCATGATCATGGTCATGCAGGTCATGCACATGGTCATACACATGGTGCCACACAGCAGGCTAGTAATGCTCATGGCTCTGAAGAATTGAAATCATCAGAATTAATCAGGCACAGGGTCATTTCACAAGTAAGGCTCATTTCATTGTGTTAGAAACTTGGCAACATTTCCCTAATATTGTTTTGTGCACAATAAATTCCTCGTATTCTTGTGATTGTTTTGAACATGTTCCAGGTGTTGGAGCTGGGAATTCTAGTCCATTCAGTTATAATTGGAATAACATTGGGAGTATCCCAAAACCCAGATACGATAAAGCCTCTCCTGGTGGCTTTGTCTTTCCATCAATTCTTTGAGGGCATTGGACTTGGTGGCTGCATCTCTCAGGTATAATCACACTTGCTACAGCCTGTATGTAGTACAATGTATTGATGTGGACTAAGCTGGAGTGGTTTGTTTTTTTAACAAGCTAGAAAACAATGACTATTTTAATTTTTGTCCGTCACAATGTGTATATATATGGTACAGAAAGTTAGACAATGTGTTCAAAATGTGTACCACATTGAAACATATCCATGCATCTGTGCTGTGACACTCCCCACTTACAAGCATAGAACTTCTACTCTTTCGCAGGCGCAATTCAAATCTCGGTCTGCAGCGATAATGGCGGCATTTTTCTCCCTTACAACCCCCATTGGAATTGCAGTTGGTACCGCAATTTCAAGAGTTTACAGTGAGACTAGCCCAACTGCTCTAATTGTTCAAGGGACTTTGGAATCAGCTGCAGCTGGGATTTTGATTTACATGGCTCTTGTTGACCTACTTGCAGCAGATTTCATGAGCCCTAGAATGCAAGGAAATAGGAGGATTCATTTGGGGTCATATATCTCTCTTCTTCTAGGGACTGGCTGTATGTCTTTCTTGGCAAAATGGGCTTGAATGTTTCAGCAGCTAGCATATGTTTGGTTGCTGGGAAATTTGTTCTCCACTGCCTCTATTTATTTTGAATCATTGTGTAGAGTTTTTTTTTTTTTTTTGTGAAACGATTTTGTGTGTATTAATTTCCTTTACAAGCATGGACACCGCAAACTTCCATCGTTTACATTGTAAAATTACGGAAAAGCAAATTAACCTAGAACAGAAAGTAAATTTTTCAACAGTAGGTAACTTTTTTCAACACAGTAGGTAGTCCAGCAGCATTGGTAATGTCGAGTGTGAAAACTGTGAACATGTAATGCTAAGACCATCTTCCATGGTAGGCTAAAAAGCCAAATTTAGCCTATGGTTACTCCCACCATAAGCCAAATTTCAATTTCCAAGGCAAAAAATTTAGCCTAAGCAATTTTGTAAGCCAAATTTGACCTTCCATTTCCATAGGCTAAATTTGGCTTTAGCCTACCATGGGAGATGGTTTAAGCTAAAGCCAAATACTATTTTATTCAGTTTTATTTTTTTTCCAGATTTGCCCTTTTACCTATCATCTTATTTCATTTTATATCCTTTTTAAATTTAAACTAAAAATCTTTAATCCCTCACAACTACATAATTAAAAACTCGTTTCTATTTAATTTTTTTACCATTACGAAGATCTCGACGAGACATTTCATGTAAGCCCCATATCTAATATATTTAGATAAAATCATATACTTGATTCATTATTGAATTAAAAAAAGTACATAGCTTATTCATGAAAAATGTTACGTTACTTATTAAAACGTACGTAAACAACACAAAATGCTAGACTTAACAAAATAACAACATAACGAAATAACATAAAATGCTAGACTTATTAAAAACACATATTATTTTTCAATAAAAAAAACGATATTATAATAACCATCAATTCAGTACTACACCGCTTTCGTTACGGGGCTCCTCCATGTCCATCGCTTGTTCCAGTACCTCCGCTTCCTCCATAGTTTTTACCTTTTCCATATCCAAAAGGTCCTTCATAAAGACTCATTCCTCCATAGTCACTAATTCCTCCATAATTTGGCGTTGCTCCGTATTCACCACTTGATCCATATTGACTTGAAACTTGAAGTGCATTACCAAAGCTTCCAGAGTTGAATGTAGCTTGTGTGTCACCTTGGAACGGATTCATGTTAGCAAAATTGTCATAGCCAAACGTCATGGGTGATTGCTATTGTTGGGATTCACGAGCTCTTCTTTGCCTAATTTCATTTTTTCTCATCTCAAAATACTCACGATCTTTCGGATCCGAAATGGAATTCAATCACGTTGGGCAATTATTAAAGGACTAGCACGATTTTGAGATAAACGTGTCTTACATGATATAATGACTACATGCATCATAATGCACAACATGATTATCGAGGATGAGCGAGATTTATCGGCTCCGATTGGGGAATTTAATGAAGCACCCGCCCCTACTGTTGAGATGGTGATTGATGAAACAACAAGATTTAACCAATAATTTCTTGATCGCCATAGAAAAATTAAAGATAAGAAAGCTCATTATGAACTTCGAGATGTTTTGATTGAACATATTTGGCAGCGACATGGAAGAACATAAGTTTGAAATCGTGATTGTTAAATGTTTATTTCTAAATAAATATTTTGTTTTCAAATAAATTGAAGGAATAAATGTTTATAATATATTGAAGGAATAAAATTCATGTATGTCATTCTCAATATTTGTACTTTCAAATTTTTTTAAATATTATATATATTTATATATATGAGACAAAACAAAATGCATAGAAATATAACATTACATATATATGACAAAATAATTAGAAATGGCTTTACCTTGAGATTTAGCTTATGGTGGGAGTGTTTTTTAAAGTCAAAAGGCTATAAATTTGGCTAAAGATTTAGCTTATGGTGGGAGACTTTGATAGGCTAAAAAAAGATTTTACAGAATATTCTTGTTTTTTAAGCCAAATTTGACTAAGGATTTAGCCTACTATGGGATGCTCTAAGAACCAGTCCACCGGTCATAAAAATGTTTGTTTCCACCCATGAAAAATTTTATGCAAGTATAATAACCCAGACCACTTAACTCCCCAACTGCCACATTAGTGTAGGAGCCCAACGTTGCTGACGCCAGGCAGGGCCACTCTCTTTCTCTCTTTGTTGTTTCACCCGCCGATGGCTCGCGTGAAGAGCACTGGGATGACATGATTGTTGTGTGAGGAGCATTCTTGGCTCTCGAAGAAAACATGCATGTAGTTGGGCCCCACTTACCTCTAATTAAATGTGAAAATATAAAACAGTAAATGTAAAATATCAAATGTAGATGTAAAAAAATGAATTCTAAACACTAATTCCTTATATTTCTAGCCAATTTAAATTGTTTGTTTTATTTTATTATGTTTGTGTTTTCATCCTTACAAAATTTTCAATAATTGTAAATTTTTTTAGGCTTGACTTGTCAATTAAATGTCAAGAAATAAAAAAAAATCAGTAAGTCATATTGTTTAAGTAATTACTAATTATTTACAACTAAAACAATTATTTACACTTAAAAACGTTTTTTTTAAATTCAATAAAAAGTCACTGCCACGTGACAACAATCTCATATTTTTAAACGGGTAGAAACTGATGCCCAGTTACAGTGACCTGACCCAGAGTGACCTAGGTCACTGTGTTCAATCTAACCCAATATCACATTTCAAACGGGTGAAAACTGTTGCCCAGTCACAGTGACCCAAGTCATTGTGTTCAATCTAACTCAACGAGTGAACTTGCTCTAAATATGACACATGTAGAATGTAGTACTTGTCTGCTTGGTCTATCAAATAGTTCTTATCTTCAAAGGAGTAGGTATTCTCTCCTTAACTTTTTATAATCAAAACCCTCCTATATAACCTCAAATGATATCAACCAGATGCTGAATTAAACCACAGGAGCATCATCGATCTGATCTCTGGTAAACAGACTGCTTCAACCTCCATGAGCTTTTTTATGTTTTATCTTTTCATTACCCTAAATCTAACGGCTTATAATTGATCTAGTTCAATCCAATGGTTATTTGAATTTTAGGATATAAAAAAATTATTTGAATTTTTGCATTTTTTATTTTAGGATCCGATCCGAACTTCCTAAAACGAATCGGATGCACGGAAAACTGCATTTTTTTATTAGAATATGATCCCAACAATCTTTTTCGGATTGGATCGGATCAGATCGACTTGGAACAGGACCAAATTTCTACCCGCATTTAACATCTACTTTTTTTTTTTGGTTACAGAAGGGACCTAAAAGGCCCAAACAAAGAGGAAAAAACAAAACAGCAAAACTACAAGCTAGAGGCTAGAGTAGCAGCCAGTCCTTCTTGCTCTAGTAACACCAGCAAGGTCATCAAGAACAACCTGAATAGCATGAGCAGGAACAACATCAAAGGAGATTAAGCCAAGATCATGGTTGATACTGTTTTTGGCCAAGGCATCAGCCACCATATTGCATTCTCTGAAAATATGCTTGATACTAACATTCAGCAACTTAGACATCACCACAGAGCAGCTGTCAAGGAGAGAGCCAAGGGGGTGGACACTAGTATCAGACTTCAACATAAGCTAGACAAGGACAGCAGAGTCCGATTCAATTTCCAAGTTAACAATGTTATGCATAGCCACCATTCTTAAGCCAAAGAACAGGCCCCAAGCCTCAGCATCCAAGACCTCACCAGTGCCAAGGTTAACCTGAAAACCATCAATCCAGATACCAAGATGATCCCTTAACACACCACCAGCACCAATGCAGCCAGAACTGGAAGATCTAGAACCATCAATATCCAGCTTATAAAAATTTTCAGGGGGCTTACACCAAGAAAACATGGTGTAACTGAACATAGACTGCATAGAAGCTTTTGACTGAGCACTGAACCACTCATCAACATAGTTCCAAATAACTTTATTAGGGCAGGTAGGCAAGATGAAAGCAGGGTCAAAAATAACCTTATTTCTCCACTTCCAAATAAACCAACAGACAAAGACAAACAAATTGCACCACTGAATATTGTTTTTGATGACAACATGACAATGAAACTGAGCAGATATCCAACCATTCCAATCCAGAGAGAAAGAATTAGTAATAGAACCTGGACTAAGGATAGAGTTCCAAATAGCTTGAGATCTTGGACAGTCTCTTAGTAAATGCAAAAGGGTTTCATCAGCATTTTTGCAAATAGGACAACTAGCAATAGTAGAGAAACCTCTTCTGACTCTTTGCACATTAGTAAGGATTTTCTGATGAAGAACAGACCACATGAAGGTTTTCAGCTTAGGAGGACAATTCAACTTCCAAAGATGAGTTCACAAGGGATTTGAAACCCCAGCAGAGTCAAAGAAAGAATTATAGGCTGATTTAACAGAAAATTTACCATTAGCTGTGGCATTCCAAATCAACTTATCATGACCACTAACACCAAACCCAGAAGGGACACTGATAATCTGCATAACAACATGATCAGGAAGCACAGATTTGAGAAGAGGGATGTTCCAACCAGTATCACACCAGAACTCTTTAATGGTAGCATTCATGTCAATAATCACATGAGGAAGGCAAAAATGGAAAAGGCTTTATCCATCACCCACAAGTCACACCAGAACTTTATTTTAGCACCATCACCGATTCTCCACTTAAGATTCCTTCTCATCAGCTCAACACCATGCACAATACCTCTCCAAGTATTAGAACAATCTGCAGGAGCTATAGAATTAGAACTCTCAATGCAACTATCTTGCAAATATTTCTTCCTATAAACATCAACCCATAAACCAGGATCATTTTGGAAAATTCTCCAACTGGCCTTAACGAGCATGGCCTGATTCATATCAGCAGTTTTCTTTAATCCAAGACCCCCACGATGCTTAGGTTTACACACATACTCCCAATTAATCAGATGGATCTTCTTTTTTTCATTAGAATCCCCCCGGAGAAAATTCCTGTTAGCTTTATCAATACTTTCAACATAGTAGGTAGTCCAGCAACATTGGTAATGTCGAGTGTGAAAACTGTGAACATGTAATGCTAAGAGCAAGTCCACCGGTCATTAAAAATGTTTGTTTCCACCCATGAAAAATTTTATGCAAGTATAATAACCCAGACCACTTAACTCCCCAACTGCCACATTAGTGTAGGAGCCCAACGTTGCTGACGCCAGGCAGGGCCACTCTCTTTCTCTCTTTGTTGTTTCACCCGCCGATGGCTCGCGTGAAGAGCACTGGGATGACATGATTGTTGTGTGAGGAGCATTCTTGGCTCTCGAAGAAAACATGCATGTAGTTGGGCCCCACTTACCTCTAATTAAATGTGAAAATATAAAACAGTAAATGTAAAATATCAAATGTAGATGTAAAAAAATGAATTCTAAACACTAATTCCTTATATTTCTAGCCAATTTAAATTGTTTGTTTTATTTTATTATGTTTGTGTTTTCATCCTTACAAAATTTTCAATAATTGTAAATTTTTTTAGGCTTGACTTGTCAATTAAATGTCAAGAAATAAAAAAAAATCAGTAAGTCATATTGTTTAAGTAATTACTAATTATTTACAACTAAAACAATTATTTACACTTAAAAACGTTTTTTTTTAAATTCAATAAAAAGTCACTGCCACGTGACAACAATCTCATATTTTTAAACGGGTAGAAACTGATGCCCAGTTACAGTGACCTGACCCAGAGTGACCTAGGTCACTGTGTTCAATCTAACCCAATATCACATTTCAAACGGGTGAAAACTGTTGCCCAGTCACAGTGACCCAAGTCATTGTGTTCAATCTAACTCAACGAGTGAACTTGCTCTAAATATGACACATGTAGAATGTAGTACTTGCCTGCTTGGTCTATCAAATAGTTCTTATCTTCAAAGGAGTAGGTATTCTCTCCTTAACTTTTTATAATCAAAACCCTCCTATATAACCTCAAATGATATCAACCAGATGCTGACACTACCAGAAGAAAGGCTTTAGCTGACGAAAAAAAAAAACCAGGCCTACGAATTTTTTTTTCGTCGGCTAAAGTGGGATTTAGCCGACGAAATTGTCCTTCGTCGGCTAATTAAAAATTTTCGTCGGCTAAAGTCCACTTTAGCCGACGAAATTAATATTTCGTCGACTGAATAATTTTTTTCGTCGGCTATAGTCTGTGAACTTTAACCGACGAAATTTTCAAAAGTTTAGCCGACGAAATTTTAAGAGTTTAGTCGACGAAATTTTTAAAAGTTTAGCCAACGAAAAATATAATTTCGTTGGCTAAAGTGTTTTATATTTACAGATTTGGACAACAACTCATCTGGAAAAAAAAATTATATGTAGAACCTTTAAATGCAAAAAAGTCGTGAAATAAGATATGACCAGAATGGTGAAATACATCTACAATTGAAAAATGACGATATTCCGGTAAAGTCTGGATGCCGATAGTTGACTTACCCTTATTATTCACTATTCTGCAGATTTGGTTTTTGATGTCCGATTGACTATTGTGATACCTTTCCGGAAGCGTAACGGCCCTACGAGTCAAACTCATCACTATGCCATGGCATATAGGCTTTTTTGGCCATCCGAGTCTGTTTAGGGCTTCAAAATGCAGTTTTCTTATTTTTGATTATAGTTGACCGTTTCGATCGAGCCCTTAACGTTGTCGGATCCAGTTGAATTTTTTACCATAGACATATTTCGTCATAATGATCATATCTGACGGTTGAATTTTGGTTTGTGAATTTTAGTCATCGGAATCACAACGTGTCTACTATTTACCGTTATTCGGGTTTATGGGGAGCCCTATCGTCGGAAGGTAAATGTCTCAAAATTTTTATATGGGCAGTTGCGTCTCATCTATGTAAGAGTTTTTTATGTGGAAGGTTTGACCAAACTACGTAATATAGCGGACTGACCTGAGCGTTTTCGTGTGATAAGTGACGATGGATTATGGTTGACCGTTTCGATTGAGCCCTTAACGTTGTCGGATCCAGTTGAATTTTTTACCATAGACGTATTTCTTCATAATGATCATATCTGACGGTCGAATTTTGGTTTGTGAATTTTAGTCATCGGAATCACAACGTGTCTACTAATGTTGTATAACTTGTTTAGTCGGTTATACAACTTTGTGAACCAACTCTACATAGGAAGCAAAATTATTAAAAATCTCGTGAAATAAGATGTGTTCAGAATGGTGAAATACGGCTATGGTTCAAAAATCACGTAAATCGGGTAAAGTCTCGGAGCCGATAGTAGCGGTCAACCCTATTTACCGTTATTATTTCTTATGGGGAGCCCTATCGTCGGAAGGTAAATGTTTCAAAATTTTTATATAGGTGGTTGCGTCTCATCTACGTGAGAGTTTTTCGTGTGGAAGATTTGACCAAACTACGTAATATAGGGGGAGATATGAGTGTTTTCGTGAATTTATAGACTTTAGCCGACGAAAATATATGAAAAGTCGTCGGCTAAGATTGTTTTTGCCGCCGAATAACCTAATATTTCGTCGGCTATAGTTATTTTTTAATTTTTTAATTACATACTATAGCCGACGAATACCCTAACGTATTCGTCGGCTAAAGTCGAAAATTTTTCGAAATTTTCAAGCAAAATTTTTTGGCGGGCAACCAAAATTTTCAAAGGACTTTAGCCGACGAAATTATGAAAATTCGTCGGCTAAAGTCGAAAAATTTTCAAAATTTTCAACCAAAATTTTTTGGCGGTCAACCAAAGAGTTTAGCCGACGAAAATAAAGAATTTCGTCGGCTAAAGTTCTTTATATAGCGCAAATAAACCCAACACTAGACATATTGCGGCCCCTCCTCCTCTTCCTCTTCCTCCTCCTCCTCCTCCACACAACCACCACAAATAAACCCAACACTAGACATATTGTGTCCCCTCCTCCTCTTCCTCCTCTTCCTCCTCCTTCTCCTCCTCCACCTCCGCCACTCTCTCTCCTCACCACACCGTCTACTCTCCACCCCCACGCGCCCAATGGCCACCTACCGCGCCCTCCTCTCCGCCTCCTCAACCTCTCCAACAACGTCTTCAACCGCACGTTCCCGCCGGAGCTCTCCAACCTCACTAACCTCCTCGACCTCTACAACAACAACCTCACCGGCGTGTTGCCGGTTTCGGTGGCTCACATGACCAACCTCCGCCATTTGCATTTGGGTGGCAACTTTTCACTGTATATCACAGTTTCTCTGTCAAGATTCTCCACACACACAAAAAAAAATAAAAAAAATGTTTCTGTAGTTTTTTTTTTCAAAACCCAGAAACTTTAGCCGACGATATTCAAACACAATATTCGTCGGCTATAGTATTTTTAATTTTTTTTAATAAGGTTTAGCCGACGAAATAACCTAATATTTCGTCGGCTATAGTTATTTTTAAATTTTTTTTATAAGGTTTAGCCGACGAATAACCTAATATTTCGTCGGCTATAGTTATTTTTTAAATTTTTTAATAAGGTTTAGCCGACGAATAACCTAATATTTCGTCTGCTATAGTTATTTTTTAATTTTTTTTATAAGGTTTAGCCGACGAAATATTTTATATTTCGTCGGCTATAGTTATTTTTAATTATTTATTATTTCGTCGGCTAAAGTCTGTGACTATTTCGTC
Source organism: Fragaria x ananassa (assembly GCA_034370585.1). Lineage (NCBI taxonomy): Eukaryota > Viridiplantae > Streptophyta > Magnoliopsida > Rosales > Rosaceae > Fragaria > Fragaria x ananassa. The sequence goes on along the minus strand of CP139764.1, from coordinate 7,263,505 downwards.
GGCTAAAGTCTGTGACTATAGCCGACGAAAAATATCTCGTCGGCTAAAATGGGACTATAGCCGACGAAAAAAAAAATTTCGTCGGCTAAAGTCATTACAGACGACCTTTCTGACGAAGGCTCGTCGGCTAAGGTCTTAGCCGACGAATTTTTTTAACAGGCCGACGAAAATTTTTCGTCGGCTAAAGTGCCTATTCTGGTAGTGTGAATTAAACCACAGGAGCATCATCGATCTGATCTCTGGTAAACAGACTGCTTCAACCTCCATGAGCTTTTTTATGTTTTATCTTTTCATTACCCTAAATCTAACGGCTTATAATTGATCTAGTTCAATCCAATGGTTATTTGAATTTTAGGATATAAAAAAATTATTTGAATTTTTGCATTTTTTATTTGAGGATCCGATCCGAACTTTCTAAAACGAATCGGATGCACGGAAAACTGCATTTTTTTATTAGAATATGATCCCAACAATCTTTTTCGGATTGGATCGGATCAGATCGACTTGGAACAGGACCAAATTTCTACCCGCATTTAACATCTACTTGAACAAATGAAATTACAACATTGAGAACAATATCACCATATTTGTGTAAATTATTGCATTCAATACTATTGAGAAAATCTACCAAAGATCAAAAGAAATTAATTATAGGATCGACAATCAACCAACGCAGCATATCTGAAAATGTTTCATATTAGATTATTATCAGACTATTGAGATTGAGCATCTAACATTGCAGTTATAACCCGATTCCCATAATCATATAAAATCAACCTAAGCAGATTCCTGGAAATATAAACCGGGTCTAGGATATTAAGCATGCATATATCGATCATTGGTCTATACACTGACTGCTAACACAGAGTATTAGTAGAAGTTAAAAACAGAGATAAATATATTACCAGGCTTCTTCTCATTGTTGGTTTAGGTCTTGCATTATCTATATAAACACACCAACACCATCACCAAGTTAGTACGGGTGGTCAAGTTAGTAACAAATATAAACTTTCCTAAGCTCATGTAAAAAGAAAAAAAAAATCATGACTGCATTTGTTCTTTAAAGAGTGACTACTAGATAACCCTGAAATTTTAGACAATCCATTATCTGCTTGACACATATATAACATGAAAAGCCAAATATATCTTTCAAAGTAGGAATAGATAGCCAAAAGTGCATTTTTGGTTAAATGATGTATGTTAGAATATATTCTTATATTGGAGACTCTTTGTTATTATCTCGAGATGTTCTCTTTATGTTAGCTGTTAAATGATGTTCTCTTTATGCAGGACTTGATTTAGGTCTTGCATTATCTATAAAAACACACCTACACGGCTACACCATCACCAAAGTCTTACTCATCACCAAGTCCTGCATCATCTCTACTCGGTCTTGCAAGAATATGATGTACGAGAAGCAGTTTTTCCGCAGCAGAGCATCGCAAAGAGAAACAAGAGAATCCCTTCCTCCCCCGGTAATCCCAATCAGCCCCGACTCGGTTGCCATCAAACTGAGGCTCTTCAAGCTGAACGGTTTTTTAACTCCTCCAAGAACAGTTCTGTATGATGCACCGAACCTCATAACCGAACCACAAATGGTGGTTTCTCTCTCCCGTGCCAAACTATCATACCCAACTAAGCGTGGGTACGCCAAGCTCATGGCTAGGCATCTTTCCAAGATGGGTGTCCCAGAAGCTGAGCACCCTGCTATTATTGGAAAAGTATTCAAGGTGATTCAAGTGGCTGTCCCTCGGGTGCCTATTACTGTGAGCTTAGTGGACGTGACTGTGACTGTGCCGGACGAGGCCTCGTTATGCAAATTAACAGGTTGGGTTGAGGCCGATCGTAAAGAGATGCTTGATGTCAATGGACATATATTGGAGTTCATGGAATCATATAGGGTCGACGATGTAAGGAGACACTATGATGCAGCAGGCAGGGCTTGAAGCTAGTAAGGCTGGATAGGTTGGAAGCTGCTGTTAGGCAGATACCTTGTTTTGTATGTAAGGAGGAACTCACAAATAGGGTAGCTCAGTTGCACTGCTCGCACTGTTACCATCTAGGTTGCATTTCACGGTGGCGAAGAAAAGGTCACCTGTGTCCGTCGTGCCAGCACCCTATGGTGGACGAGCCAGGGAAGCAGTATAGTCAGTTACAGTGGTTCATGCGGTTGGCTAGTGAGTCAGTAGATGAAGGCGACAGTTTGAATCAAATGATCAGGAGCGTGATTTCAAAGATCAATCCAGATCATATTGACTCTCTTAACTTAAAGGCCTGTAGGAAAACCAATTAAGAAGATCATGAAGATTTCAATGGTTTAGGATTAGAGGATGTATGTAGTTGTTTACTTAGTTTCCTACTTTCCTTCAGCTTTTCTGCAACATGCAAAATAGCACCAAAGCTTGCTTGAACTATTCAATTTAGAACAAGTAATATTTAAATGACTACCAACCCTGTATATCAAATGTTTCATTTTCAGATCAAAAAATGTCAATAACTTACATTTCCATTTCACCGATGCAAACTTTGTTTTGGCCCACGTCCTCAGCAAGGGGGTGATGAGGAAACAAAAGTAAAAAAGGTGTATGCGGGGCGTGCCACCTCACGGATGAGGAAAGAGAACGGTGCGCGTCCTGACTTCTGACCAGGCGAATGAGGGCTCCGGTGTCACCTGATGAGGAAATATTTCCGAGCTTACTCTTCTAATCACCTGTCGATCGATACTCACTGTGAGAGCGAGCAGAGCAACAATTGGGAAATCGGAGACGAGTCCTGACGGGCTCTGGGATCTAAGGCGGGATGCACTTAGAACGTAAGAGTTTCGAGAAGACTCGAAGGTTTCGACTGTGTATGTCTGTTTGAGAGAGTTGTTGATTGATTGATTGTGTCCCCTTTGAAGACCATGGAGCTTCCTTATATATTCATCCGTAAGCAACTCGTGGAGACTTAATCACAATCCAACTCGGACTCTGCAATTAGAATCCCACAAGGATACGATTAACTTGCCAGTCGTGCGCTCCATGCAACACGTGTCAAAACTATCTCGCTTAGGTTTCGTTCCCCGCCTCGCTGCATTTCATTTGTCGTGTAGTAAGCGCACTCAAACACTAAGCGACCTTATCCCGAGGGCGTTATTAGTCATTTCCAACTCACCCTCGCCAGGAACTGTAGAGTCCCATGCGAACTGGAGATAAGGATTCCGCGAGGACACCGAATCTCGCGAGGTATCAGAATCTTCTAGATAAAATCCTCGTCACGTGCTGCCAAACCTCGCCACCCTTCGTGGGCTAAAAAGGCCACAGGCGTTGGCCCAAATGATATCTAAGCCTTTCTCGAATCTTGGACCGAAAATGCCCACTGGGCTCAAACATTGCCCCCTAGGCCTTGAGCTTAATCCGTTTCGCAACGGATAAGCAAAAAGGCCTAAATAAGCTTTTTATGGGAACTCGTATTTCAAAAGGTGCTGACGCTTCGGCGTTATCACTTCCCTTCATCATTACGGCTTTTTGAATTTTGAAACGGGCTGACGTTTCGGTCGTCATTGCGTCTTTTCGTTGTGACCATTGATTGAAAGGGACGTTACGGTTCGTCTCCTTTATAAACCTCGACACGGGTCCCCACATCTTATCATCGCTTTCAAAACAATCTCTGCCTTCTGCAAACAGCCAAACCCCAGCACCAAACAAATTTTAACCGGAAACAATGCCTCCCAAACCTTTTGCCAACGACCCAAACCTCAGCCTTACGGCGGCGACCTCTTGGTCGACCAGCCTTGCTCGCCGCTTCGCCACCAACCCGCCTCAAGGAACACCAATCTACTTCCTTGATACAGGGGCGGCTCTGCTCGGTCTGACTCCTTCAAAGCCTCTGTCCGACGCTGATCTCAACCATTACAATGCCTCCGTGTGTCGACCAATCTTGGCCCAACGGCGCGAACCGGGGAACTTTTCTACCTGGCAAGCCCGCTCTCATGTAAATGTCCGGGTCGGGGAGTGGCCCAGCTCCACCGCGGAGGATCGAGCGTGGTACGAGGAGCGCCTCCAGACCGATCAGACGATCTGGGAAGCCACCGGCATCCATGAGGCCATTGCCTTGAGTTTCTCGCTGCCCCCTCACACCGATCGAGCGCCTATCGCCGCCATGGCCTGTTTGTGGAACAGCGCCACTAACACCTTCGACTTCCCCTTCGGGCAGATGGGCATTACTCTGCTGGACATCCTCGCCATCACCGGGCTACCGATCCACGCAAAGCCGTATGTGCCAAGCGACTTTGCGTCGACCGAGTTCACATACGCCTGCAACTTGGGAGCCCGCCGCGCTCTGAGAATTTCATACGGGGCATGGAGGAAATTTTACATGGGCCATGCGGAGCCGCATGAAGGAGGCATCGCTTTCCTGGAGTACTGGCTCGACAAATTTGTCTTCTGCGGCAGTGCTCACAAACCAACCGGGAGATGGACCAAGCTGGCCGAAGCACTGTACAATAGGGTTGAAGTCGGGCTAGGGCAACCTGTATTAGGTGCACTCTATCGGACCCTGCATCTGCTGTCGCTGAGGCCTTTCCATCTTTCTGGCGGCCCTCTGTGGATCCTGGACCTGTGGACGCAGCTGTACTTTCCGCTCTTCCGGCGAGCCCCGGTGGAATTCCTGCCTGAAGATCAGCTGCTTGGCTTTGCGGTGTGCAGGAATGATGCGAATCGGACCCCTCTGTCCTTCTTCGCTAGCCTGTCCATCCTCTACAACCATATCGAGCCACCTCCGACCATGGATATGATGGTTCGCCGGCGCCACCCTGAGGTCCTATCGACGGGTTTCTTCCCCCGCCAAGACTCGGACAACGATGCGAGGACTGCCTTCGTAAGAGCAACATCATGCTGCGACCTTCATCTCGCCGAGGATGACCAAGGCTTCGAGCTGTATGCCCCCAACCACTTCGCGAGGCAACTTGGCTTCCATCAAGGGATTCCTTACCCGCTCCTCCATTCGGTCAACAAGTACACTTCGTGGAGGAAAATTGGCGAGTCTGATCGGGTCCCCCCGCTGCAAAACATCTACCCTCTTTCTCCTAACTTGCTGGAGATCGAGCCTTCGCAGGGTGTTGACCCCGCTTACCTCGCTTGGTGGCGGTCCCTGTCTGACAACCATTGGGAGTTCCCAGACAATGTTGTCTTCACTGCCATCTTTCGTCCTCTTTACGATACTTTGGGCGAATCAGACCGTACCATCCTCGATGGCCAGCGCGACCGTGCGGAAAGGGGTTCAGGGGCTGCGACAAGAACTAGGCTCGCGCTTCCGCCAGTCCCTGCTACTCGCCGCCCGACGGGGATCGTCATTCGAGAACGCGATCCCACACCCTCGGTATGTCACTAAATGTGTAAATTTTGAACTTCCTTTGCATACTGATAAGATGCTTCTCTCTAACCCTCTTGTTTTCTTCTCAGTCTGCCCCCCGCCGGAGAACCGTCGACCGGTCTGAAGTTGCCAGAGGAAAGGCACCTGTCCGGAGGGAAACTGTGGCGGGCCACGACAGCGAGACTGCTCCTGTCGTTCCTCGGCCAACGAGCGGCGAGAGCTCGCGGAAGCGTCCTATCGAGGACGAAGAGGACTTGCTGGAGGATGCGCAGTACCAGCGAGAGTATGGCTTGGTAAGCAACCCGGTAAGCGAATCATCTTCGGATTAACTTTTCCTAAGTCAGAGCGACTCGCTAACTTTGCTTTTGACAGGTCCGCCGCACTCGTCCTCGCCTCGCTGTTGTTGAGGAGGCGCCAGTGATGACGGAAGTCCCGTCTCCAGAACCATTCGTTGGCGAAGTACCCTTGACACTCAAGGAAGTCGCTGGGGAGCCAGGCCTCGAAGAAGTTGGTGGGACCAACGAGGGGGTCGCCTTTGAAGAAAATGCTGAGGCCAGCGAGGATATGATCTTTGAAGAAATTGTCGAAGCAGCCGCAGAGGAGACCACCACGGTCCTCGAAGGAGCTGGCAAAGCTACTGAGGAAGTCGTGCAACCGTCCTCTCCAAACGCCGCTTCGGGCGAAACCGGTCCAATCCCAGAGCCAACCTTGGCTCCGGTTGAAAATGCAGCTCTCGACCAGTCCAACCAAGTCTCCGATCCTACTTCCCCCTTGGCGTCTCCGCTCAAAGGCCTACAATTGATACTTTGGGTTCATTCTCCGCGATTGGGCCGAGCGGGTCGTACCGGCGAAGTGCCTCCGGCGGTTCCAACAAAGGATCTTACTGCCCCCTTGGTGGAGACCAAAACAGTTCGTGGCACGTACTCCTCCACCCTCTCCAGAGATTGAGAAAGCTGCCGAGGTTGAACCAACCGCTCCGGCTCCAACGAGAACACCTGGCGAGGAGTCTTCTTCCTTCGGCACCCGGGCCGCTCGTCTTTGGGCCCGAACTACTCCGCCTGCTGATCCAGAACCCATCCGCCTAGCGCGGTCTTTCTTTCATGGGTTGTTTCATCACGGCTCTCGCCCGAACGTCTTTGACTTGGTAGGACGTATTCGCGAGGCCCATGAAGCTCTGGACCGACATCTCGCTGGCGGCAATCCTGTTCTGGACCAAGCGTTGGAGCTAGCCAGTGCTGTCGAGTCGCAGGCTCGCCGAGTCTTGGATATCGGTGCTCAATCAGCTTCCCATGATCAAGCTCGCCGAAATTTAGACAATCAAATGGCAAACCTCTTGGCCGAGCTTGGTGACGCTGGCATCCCGGGAGCGTCTTCAGAGAATCCAAGTGCTGGCCATGCTCGGCGAGTGGAGGCCCTGGAGGCTCAGATAGCAGAGCTGCAGGCTCAACTTGCTCAAGCTCGCCAAGACTTGGCTCGCGTTGTGGAAGTGGAGACCCGTTTGCGGGCCGCAGAGGAGACCCAAGAAGCTTTGGATTCGGCCCTTGCCGCTGCTGAGGAAGTTCAAGCCCAGGCCTATGAAGAAGAAATAGCCTTAGAAGGCATGCTCTTAGCTTTGTATAGGGTTTGTAGGCGTGGTTAGGTTTAACTTGTATTTCCCCCTTTGTGTATGAACTTTAATGATAATATCAAAGTTGAATTTTTCCCGCTCTTTGCCAACTGTTCTGTAATGACTGTCAGGAAAAAATCTTTTTCCGAGATTTGGTGACGGTTTCCAATGTAACTACTCGCTCGGAACGCGGGCAATCATTATTGAAAAACGCGTCTGACCTTATCTCCAAAGCCCGTATCTCGGAGCAAATATTGCATGGGGGACAACTGTGAAACGCACAATCGCCCCTTCTGTCTATAAAAAGAAACGCTTGGCCGGGGTGAAGTATCAGTGAAGTCTTTGCCCCCTCACCATGATTTCTTATTCTCTTCTGTTCATCCTTTTGTCCCTACTTAGAGCAAAGCCCCCAACCATACATTCCCATTCTTTGCTGATTCTGAAAATCTACTCTCAGGCCGGGAGTGATTCTGGAAATCTACTCTCAGGCCAAGCCTTTGTTCGGCCTGACCAAAGGTTGGGTACCCTCTGCCTTGCGCCTGCTGTTCTATCAGCGCGTGAGGCTCTGCCGGCCCTTCAAATGGAAGACCGGTGGTAGCATGGGGGACCCTGACCCACTGGACCTTTAGCTTCCCAACACTTTCTCTTAGGTCCAGGCCGGCGTCAGGGTTTTGGCTGGTCTAAAGACACGAAGCGCTTGTCAACTTTGAGCGAAGGACGCGACAGCAAACTTTTCTTTAGCCAAGCGAGCCGGGACGAGGCTTCCAGTATCTGTAGATCTATGCTTTTTGAAATGTAAACATAGTCTAATTTACCTTTTCTGATCAATGTAATTGCTTTGGCCGCAAAGCCATAATTCGAAACATGTATTGAATCAAAGTGAAAAGGCAAAAATAAATGAATTTATTTTTTTAGGGCCTCTGGAATAGGCCCCAATCTTGTACTAGTCTTTGTGTTTAGACTTTGCACGTTTACAGAGAATGAAGAAAACAATAGAACTTTTTAGGGCCTCTGGGATAGGCCCCAATCTAATACGGGCCTTTTTAGGCTGGTACGTTACAATGTATTCTATTAGTCTCCTGTCCCGAGTTGCCCCCTAGTGTTAGGCGGCGGAGCGAGTACGCGATGGCGCGTAGCACTATTGACTGTGGTGGCGGGATCTGGTGGAGGTGTAGGATCCTCGCGCTCCCAGACCCCTGCAATGTGACGCTTGAGGAAGCGGCCATTAATAGGGTTGCGATGAATAGTACCGTCCAAGTCGCGCAAGTGGTATGCCCCCTTGGGAAGGATTCGGTGAATAATAAATGGTCCATCCCAGCGAGCGGACCACTTGCCCCGACCATCTTTTTTGTCCCCAAGCGGGAGGACCGCTCGCCACACTTTCTGGCCCTCAGCATAACTATGCCCGCGCGTGATTTTATCATAGGAGCGGGCGATGCGCTGTTTCTCCAGGACAAGGTTGTTGAAAGCGGCGACACGGTGCTCGCTTAAATCTTCAAGCTCCTGCCACATGGCTTGGACGTAATCCTCGCCAAGTAATTGATGCTGTTCCTGGACGCGGAGCGAAGCGATATTTATCTCAAGGGGAAGGACGGCGTCGTGACCGTACATGAGGGCGTACGGTGTGGTATCCGTTGGGCCTCGCTTGGAGGTGCGGTAGGCCCACAAAGTGTGATAGAGCTCCTGGTGCCAGACGCGAGGGTTCAACTCCAACATCTTGCGGAGGATGCCAAGGATGACCTTATTACTAGCCTCCGCTTGGCCATTGGACTGAGCATAGTATGGCGTGGAGTGTAGAAGCTTGATGCCGTAATCGTTTAAGTACGTAACAACTGAATCGGCCATGAAAGCTGCCCCCCTGTCCGTAACGATGCACTCCGGGATACCAAAGCGTGAGATGATATTGCGGAAAATGAAGTTGCGCACCGAGTTAGCAGAGGCGACTTTGAGTGGTTCGGCCTCAACCCATTTGGTAAAGAAGTCGGTGGCAACGATAATGAACTTGTGCTGCTCAGAGGAATGGGGATGAATGATGCCCACGAAATCCATTGCCCATCCGCGACACGGCCAAGGTTTGATGATAGGCTGCAATGGGATGTTAGGAATATGTTGCACTGGTCCGTGAGCTTGGCAGTCTTGGCAACCTCTGGCGAAAGCAATACAGTCTTTCAGAATGGTTGGCCAGTAGTAGCCATGGCGGCGGATCAGCCATCGCATTTTGGGCCCGGCCTGGTGCGAGCCGCAAACTCCACAATGGACTTCGCGCATGAGACGTTTAGCTTCATTCCCGTAGACACAGCGGAAGTCGTTTCCGTCTTCCCCACGCCGCCGGAGTTCGCCATTGCGTAATACAAAGTTTAAGGCGAGGAAGCAGATTTGCCTGGAATGAGCAGCGTCGTTGGGGTTCTGGAGGTAGGCGATGAATGGTAGCCACCAATCCTTGTCGATGGGGTCCAAGGCTGCAACTTTTGGGGTGGCGTCCCGAAATTGCCCCCTGGCGATGAAAGAGGGAAGAGTACGGCGTTCGACCTTGAGCAGGCATTCGCGCACTACGTCTCTCAGGCTGAGGCCAGACGCTATCTGGGCGAGCTCGTTGGCGGCGAAGTTAAATTCACGTGGTATGTGCTCGATGTACACGTCATCAAATCGATCCAGTACCTCGAATGCCTTGCGTAGGTATGGCTCAATTGACAAACTTAAACATTTGAACTTTTCCACAAGCTGGTTAACGACCAACAAAGAGTCGCCAAAGATCTGGACCTCGCGGACTCTTAAGTCCAACAAGATCTCTAGGCCGATGATCAGTGCTTCGTACTCGGCCTGGTTGTTGGTGCATTTGAAATCGAGCTGGAACGAGTAGGAGAAGCGATCTCCAGCGGGATTGGCCATAGCTATCCCGGCTCCGGCTGCGGTATCAGTCCGTGAACCATCAAAGTACAAGGTCCAGGGAGCGAGTGTTACTGTGGCGAAGTCCAACTCGCGAAACGCTGTGAGCTCTGATGGTGGGTGATGGGCAAGAAAATCCGCTATTGCCTGTCCTTTTACTGCCTTTTGCGGAACATATTGCAACGAGAATTCGGACATGGCGAGGATCCACTTACCGATGCGTCCTCGCAAGATAGGGCGAGAAAGCATGTATTTGACCAGGTCGGATTGAGCGATGACGACCGTGGTAAAGTCAAGCATGTAATGGCGTAGCTTGCATCCTGCAAAGTAGAGGGCGAGACATAACTTTTCCATGGGCGAGTAGCGTGTCTCACAGTTCGTTAAAACTCTGCTGAGGTAATAGACGGCATGTTCTACCCCGTTCTCATCATCCTGGGCCAGGAGTCCACCGATGGATAGATCGGCCGCGGCGATATAAAGTTTAAGCGGGGCGCCGTCGCGAGGCGGGATCAGGACAGGTGGGTTCGTAAGGTAGTCCTTGATTCGATCGAAGGCCTGTTGATGTTGTGGTTCCCATACGAACTCGGTTGCCCCTGGAGCTTGAGTAGAGGGGAAAAAGGTTGGACCTTCCCTGCCGCGTTTGATATGAAGCGGCGGAGAAAGTTGATTCGCCCTAGTAGCTGTTGGAGCTCCTTCTTGGTAGTGGGAGGCAATGCGGTGATTACCGCTCGTGCTTTGTCCTTTGGGATTTCGATGCCTCTTTGATGCACGAGGAAGCCGAGGAAATCACCGGCCTCCGCGAAGAAAACGCACTTGGCGGGGTTCATCTTGAGGTTATGTCTGCGCATCCGTGTGAACACCTGCCGCAAGTCTTCCACGTGGGTTGCTCGCGATTTGGTTTTGACTACCACATCGTCGATGTATACTTCAATCAGCTTGCCCAAGATGTCGTGAAAGATGAGGTTCATGGCGCGTTGGTACGTTGCCCCCGCGTTCTTAAGGCCGAAGGGCATGACAACATACTCGAACGCGCCAGCAAAACCAGGGCAGCGGAAGGCGGTCTTGTGTCGATCCTCCTCGGCGACGGGGATCTGATGGTACCCGGCTGTGCCGTCCATAAAGGATAACACCTCGTGCCCTGCGGCGGCATCAATAAGTAGGTCAGCCACAAGCATGGGGTATATGTCCTTCGGTGTTGCGTTGTTTAGATCTCGGTAATCAACACAGACACGCATCTTGCCATTTTTCTTGCGGACGGGGACGACGTTGGACAACCACTTGTTATATTTCGCCACGCGAATGATACCCGATCGGTGCATGCTTTCGATTTCTTCTTTAACCACGATCTGGGTTTCAGTTCGCATGAAGCGGCCGTCCTGCCGGACTGGACGCCGGTCGGGATAGGTTGGTAGCCGGTGGCAGACCAAGTCCGGGGACAAGCCGGGCATATCTTCGTATTTGTCGGCGAAGCAATCCCTGTACTCGCGTAATAGGTCAAGGAGGGCTTCCTTTTCTTCCTCCGCCAACTTTGCGCTGATGGAAATGAGTAAGGGCTTTTCTGCAGTCCCTACATCAACTTGTAAAGTGGGGTCGCGGACTTGAGGTGGAGTGTCGTCCAAGGCAGCAGGAGCTAACTGAATAACTTCTTCCTTGGTATCAGAATAATCCACCACTTCATCGACATATTCCATAGTTGCGACCTTGTCGTAGGCTTCGCGTTCTGCCCAGTACGAAAGGAGTCTTTCGCACAAGGACTCGCCAGCCTCGCGTGCCTCCTCGGAAAGGGCACTATCCATCGAAATGGGGGATGAGAGTCGCGATGGTGTGAGGACGCTGCAAATCGTCCTTCGCCTGGGTAAGTCCCCATCGCGTTAGATTGGAGGCCGTTACTCCGTATGGGCGGCCCTTGTGATCGACCCCTTGAACATCCAACGGGCCCAAGTCCGTATTATAGTACCGGGCATCGTTGAGGTTGGCGGAAATAGAGAAAGGCCGCGGGTCGGCCTTGATGATGACTGCCTCGCATTTCTCGGTGTCCCAGATCATGAGTTCTTGGTGCATTGAGGAAGGCACGCAAAAACTTCTGTGGATCCAGTCTCGGCCTAGGATCATGCTGTAAGAGGAAACGCACTCGGCGACGAAAAAGGTGTAAACCCGCGATGCTGGCCCGACCTTGACCCGTAGGAACAGCAAACCTAGGGTTCTCGAAACCTGTCCTGTAAAGTTTTTCACCGTCAAGGACGTGGTCTGGATCATTGAGCGCGGGATGTCGAGGAGTCCCATGGTGCGGGTTGTGACGACATTAACCGCGACACCGGTGTCGATCATGACCTTGTTGATCAGCTTCCCTTGGACTTCTGCCGTGATATACAGTGGCCGCATGTGGGTGGCCATGTCCAGGGTTGGCGTAGAAAAGGTCATGGTTGGCCTTTGTGCGAAGCTGCTCGAACTTTCTGCTTGTGGAGCATCATCGGCTGGGACCAGTACTGGGCCCATTTCGCTGCTGCATGGCGGGGGTATGCTGTCATCCTCGCTGATGATGGTGATGTCCGCCGCGCTGCAGGTTGTGTTTGGTGGAAGGGCGTATCGTTCCGAAATGAAGAACACCATCCCAACCTAAAAAGAGAATTGTTCGGAGACTGGGACCAGAGGTGTGTCAATGATCCTGTGTTCCCCTTTGAGAACTGCAAAGGCATCTGCTTCTCGGCTAAACCCTTCCTCAGCATCCCAACCGGAGACCTCTAGCATATTGCAGGTAAATGACTCTGCTTACTCTTCGTCCTGGTCTTCCTCTAGGTTGAGTCGAGGTTCTGAGTGTGCCTCGTCGGCTTCCTCATTCTCGCGGAAACGTTGGGCCATTTGTTCGGCGAGATTAGGACTGGCGGATGCCGGCGTCTGTGCCGGTGGCTCTGAAGCCTCAGGTTGCCTCGGGCGCCATACTGCCTTGGTTGGCAGCGGTTGGTCCCTGGTTGGTTGCTTGTCTGAGGCCGCAGGAGCCTTATCGTTGTCCTCTTTCGCCAACTGCTGCAGGGCAGATACCCGGGGAACCATCCTAGTCTCGGGTTCTGGGGTACGCCGTGGCCGAGGCTGTTGTGGCGATGGCGGCTCCCTTCTGGTATCAGCCTCTGGATCTCGACGCTCTTGTCGTCGTGAGGGCTGAGACGGCTCACGTTTAGACTCTGAGTCCGGAGTCATGAACAATTTACGCCTAGGGCCGGTAGGCGGAGCCTTGCTTTGTTCGGGCTCCGGTGACGGCCTACGCCGGGAAAGCTGCTGATCCTTCTTCCTGGTAGGCTCCGGTGATGGATTGGGCCTAGCAGGCTATGGATCCCTCCTCCTGTTAGGTACGGGTGACGGATTGGGCCTAGCAGGCTGTGGATCCCTCCTCCTGTCAGGTACGGGTGACGGCCTGCGTCTGGAAGGCTGCTGGTCCCTTCTCCTTTCAGGTGCTGGGGATGGCCTGTGTCTAGGAGGCTGCAGATCCCTTCTTTGTTCAGGTGGTGGTGATTGCCTACGCCTGGGAGGTTGCGAATCCGGCTTTGGTGGAACCGTGAGTCGGCAGAAAACATTTGGCTTGGGCGCAGGATCGTCACTGAACTGCTCGCAGATTCTTGGAGGTGTGACTGGCGGCATTTGAAGGACTGCGCGCAGACCTTCTGCTTCCCGCCACATCCGCTCAGGCGTCTGTGCGAGCTGCGAGGTGCGTATAGCACCCTCGTCGACAGCCCGTAAAGCGCGTAGGATGCTGCCGTATCGCTTCTGGAGCTTGCGCTTCTTGGACCTGCTGATGGTCACTGCCTTGCTCCCTTGCTGCGTGTACCAGACCCCTTCCTTGATTGCTGATTTGGACGTCGGGGGAATGTAAGGGTTGGTTAAGACGCCGTCACGAGGGCTTGGGGCGCCGCTGCTGTGACTCTCACTGCTGGATTCTGACATGTCCATCTCGCTTGCGGCAGGGGATGGAGGTATCGCTGCTGCCCAATGAGCGGCGACGTACGTCTCAAGGCGCGCTGCCCTTTTCTCCAGCTCTTCGCGAGTCCTTGGGCTCGTAGGCTGGGAACCTTTTACGGGGAGCGGTTTATCGTCCCTCATGATTGCTTTGCCCTTATCCTTGTAGGAGGGGCGGTCTGGTTCGAGTCTTGCGACCAACTGTCGAGCTGGGTCGTCTGTGCTCCTCATCTGGTTATCTGGGAGCATGTAGTTGTTCGCCGGCCGTTTACGATTTCGGCCTGGCGGCTCGGATGGTCCTGCATTAGGTGACAGGTCTAATGTGATCATTCGCTGGCCGACGCGAGGCCAAGCAAAACTAGCAGTTGCGATTGTAAAACCGCCCTCGTCCTTAAAGCAAATGTATCCGAGGTCAAGCCAGTCTTGGATCTGGTCTCGGAGCTGGCGACATTCGCAGGTCCTATGCCCCCAACTGTCATGGAAACTGCAATGGACGCGTCCATCCTTGTACTCGCTGTAGGGCAAGGAGTGGAGTGTGACGAGCCCAGCCTCTCTGAGATCTTCTAAGACCTCGTGTGCCAGACTTTCATTGTAGGTGTACTGGCGACGTGGCTGGCGGGTATTGTCGTCTCCTTCCTCGCCGCCCCTTTTAGGCGCTCGACGTCGCTCGTTGCCCTGGGCCCGATCAGCCCAGTTGACTTCGACCATGCCCACTACGGGCGGAAAAGGGTCTACGTCGACCAATGAGGCCGTGCTACCCGGTGCCTTCATCCTCAGCTCGCCTGAGTTTAACCAAGTCTGCAGCTGGTCTCGGAGCTTGACACAATCTTTGGTGTCATGATTGTATACGTTGTGGAAGGCACAGTATTTCTTGTCCTTCAGCTCCTCCTTAGGCGGTATCTTGTGGTCCAATCGCACGTACTTCGCCTCGATTAGATCATTGAAGACCAAATGGGCGTTTTTAGCGTCGTAGGTGTACGACTCGTACTCTGGCTTGGTCCAGGCAAAGGACTAGATGGTGATCGGCTCGCGGGTCATCTTCAGATTCTTCAGTTTATGAGCCACTTGCTTGCCAGTCAGCTCTACCGCGCCAATGTCGTCCAAGTCCTGGTCTGCGTGAGCTGGCTCCGGCCTTTGATAGTAGGGATCGTGAGCAGGGGTTTGCATGCTGAATGCCCCCACGATCCGGTTCTTCCCTGGTACATAGGTTCCCTTGGAAGCGTTGGCCTTGTCGTCCAGTTCGTTCAGGATGAGCTCGTAGCTGCCAACCTTGTTGATTAGGTCACCCATGGAACTGAAACGCTCTCCATGGTGCTTCAGCCGCTGGCGGTGCTCCAGACCCCGAATAGCCAACTTAATGGCTTCCTGCTCAGGCAGCAGGTAATCGCATTTGGCCTGCTGGATCTTGAAGTGTTGGAGGAAAGAAACTCCGGACTCCATGCTCTGCTGGCTCATCTGCGTGAGGGAGTCGAGGCCGACTTCGGGCTCAATTGTGCCATATGTCTCCCGGAAGAGACGTTCCATGGTGGGCCAGTCTGGAATTGACCCCGGCTTCAGTCTGGAGTACCAGGTGAAAGCGGCTCCGGACAGAGAAGTCCCGAAAAGCTTGAGCTTGAGCATGTCATCATTCCCGTACTGGCCGCATTGGACCTTGAAGCGAGCCATGTGAGTCGCTGCATCTTCCCTTGTCTCCCCAGAAAATGTGGTGAAGACGATGTTCTTGAAACCGTGGGGGAAATGGTACTGTGCCACGCTATCTGGATAGGGGTCACGATAGTGCAAGGTAGCATCACCCTTCCCGGTGTGCTCCTTGACAATGCTTGAGATGAGTTGGCGCCAGTCGGCCGCCGTTACTGGTGCGGATTCTGCCCCTGGTCATGGCCATACCATGCAGAGAAGCTAGGGGCCTGTCCGACGTTCTTATGGGTCGAACTGGAATAAGCCACGATCGGGTCATCTGGTGTCCCCATTCCTTACGGCGCAAGAGCACCGGCGCCCCTGAGTGTGACTCCAGGGCTGCATGGCGAGGGTAGACGGGGCGGTGTCTTTGATGAACTGGCTCCCAATGAGAATTGGGGAGCCTTCTGGGCCCCGACCCTCGGATTTGCTCTAGGGCGCTCGTTAGGCGGGATGTACCTTGAGCCCTCCGCTGCGCTTGAACTGACATAGTTCATAGCGTGAGTCTTCGGCGCCTGGGCCCGAATCCAGTCTTCCATCTGCAGGACCCTTGTATTCAGGGTATCATGGCGCTCTTTGTAGTCTTCGAGCTTGTCCATGCTATTCTTGCTCCCGAAGAAGGAAGCGTCCTGCTGTTGCTGCAGCTTGGTGTCATAGTCGTTCAAACGACAGGTTTGGACCTCCAAGGCCTTTGTAAAGGCCAACTTGCTCTGTTCCAGTTCTGTCTGGATCCTTTGCAGGGAGCCGGTCATTATGTCCTTGTCCTCCCTGATCGTGCCAACCACGTAGTTGAATTCCTCGCTGAGCCTAGCGTGGTTTTCCTGGTTTGCGAGCCAGATCTCCTTGTCCTTAGCGACCTGCGTAGAGAGGTCCTGGACAGTTTGCTGAGTTTCTTCGACTTTTAAGCCGAGCTCACTCCTGAGCGCGCTGATCTCATTCTTGAGATCGCTCCTCAATTCTTGAGATCGCTCCCCGATCTCATTCTTGAGATCGTTCCTCAATTCTTCAAGCATTTTGCGGACTTCCTCTATGGACAGAGTAGGTCCTGCTTCAGAGGTTGGTTGTGAGTTTGCCATTGTGGACTTAGTAAGGTCGGGATTGCCGAACCGAGTGAGAATCTCTTCTTTAGCGAGAGATCTGCAAGCCGCGTTGTTATGGGGCTTGTATTGCGGAGCCTTATGTTTCAAGCAAGAAAGCGAAGGTCTCCGGTAGGGGGAGTTGTCAGACTTCCCAATGATTGCTAGAAAAGTGAACTCCCGGTCCCACTGGGCGTGCCAATGTTTTGGCCCACGTCCTCAGCAAGGGGGTGATGAGGAAACAAAAGTAAAAAAGGTGTATGCGGGGCGTGCCACCTCACGGATGAGGAAAGAGAACGGTGCGCGTCCTGACTTCTGACCAGGCGAATGAGGGCTCCGGTGTCACCTGATGAGGAAATATTTCCGAGCTTACTCTTCTAATCACCTGTCGATCGATACTCACTGTGAGAGCGAGCAGAGCAACAATTGGGAAATCGGAGACGAGTCCTGACGGGCTCTGGGATCTAAGGCGGGATGCACTTAGAACGTAAGGGTTTCAAGAAGACTCGAAGGTTTCGACTGTGTATGTCTGTTTGAGAGAGTTGTTGATTGATTGATTGTGTCCCCTTTGAAGACCATGGAGCTTCCTTATATATTCATCCGTAAGCAACTCGTGGAGACTTAATCACAATCCAACTCGGACTCTGCAATTAGAATCCCACAAGGATACGATTAACTTGCCAGTCGTGCGCTCCATGCAACACGTGTCAAAACTATCTCGCTTAGGTTTCGTTCCCCGCCTCGCTGCATTTCATTTGTCGTGTAGTAAGCGAACTCAAACACTAAGCGACCTTATCCCGAGGGCTTTATTAGTCATTTCCAACTCACCCTTGCCAGGAACTGTAGAGTCCCATGCGAACTGGAGATAAGGATTCCGCGAGGACACCGAATCTCGCGAGGTATCAGAATCTTCTGGATAAAATCCTCGTCACGTGCTGCCAAACCTCGCCACCCTTCGTGGGCTAAAAAGGCCACAGGCGTTGGCCCAAATGATATCCAAGCCTTTCTCGAATCTTGGACCGAAAATGCCCACTGGGCTCAAACAAACTCTTCTCGCACACTTTCCATTCAACAATACATTAATCATCAATAGGTTTTTTTGATTTCAGCTGCTCGATCTTGTTCTACTTGCAGGCTAGCGGCAGATTTCATGGCTCTTGTTGACCTACTTCCTTTTGGGGCACAGTGGGCTTGAATGATTTTAATTGTATATACTATCTTCATCTTATTGCATCAAATATACTGCACTGTGTCGGCATAACCCCAAAGAGTAACAAGTGGTGACTACTAGAAGAAGAAACCTAATCAGATGCATCAAATGCAGAAAAAAGAAGCCTGAAAATTCACACAGCCATCATATGCTTGAGAAGACTGACATCCAATAACACCACTACATCAGATCTTATAATATAAATGCATCATAAGATGATGAATAAAGAAAAGCAACAAATCAATAAGCACGGGTCTTACCGTCACTAGCGTTGAGCAAAACCCAACATGGATCTGTAAGATACATATGTCAAAATGTAGCACCAAAGCTTCATAATACTCATTGATTCAGAAGAAAATTTCCAACACTTTATATTCATGTTATCATTGATTTCAGACAAAGGTCAAAAATCAAAAACTTACATTCACTTCCAAAGGCACAATCTGGCCTATTTCAGATATCGCAGATCTTCACATTCCCTTATATACTCTAAGAGGATTGTTTGTTTTTCGCGGTGCACGATGTTGAGGAGAACCAAAGGGGGATGAGGATTAGCACTTGGCGCCATGGTGATAGAAGGTGGACTAGCCATTTGAAAGATGCGCATAGTAGGGAGATAGTAATTGGTGTGTTCCATGTCAAGGGCATTTTCTACTGTGTCTTCAAAAGTGGAATTCTAGGTTCCTTCAACCCTGATACCAAAGTTTGGAGCCTGCTGATTACTGCTGAAAACATGGATTCAGTGGAGTTTCGAAATCTTGCAGCTTTTGAAGCTAGTGTTGTTGAGTCTGATGGGGAGTGTTGCTAGTGTACTCTAAGAGGGACTATAAGCCTTGGCACATGCATGTTCAGGCTAGATTGGTTGCAAATGAAATGGGTGAAGGAAGTTAGTTTGGTTAAAAGAGTGTTATTTCTTGATGACATCTCGTTTTTGTATTCTGCAGATGGTGAAATAAAATATTTAGCTGATCGTATCTATTATCAGGTTTTTGGGAAATCTTACTTCTATCCAATCAAGTCCGGTATTGGTAGACTCCGCAGCAACGCATTGCTACGCCAATCATGCATAAGAATAAAGAAAGCTACAAATCAATAAACGCGGCTGTTAACGTCGCTAGACATAAGCATAGCCCAACATGGATCTGCAAGATACATATGTCAAAATACAGCATCAAAGCTTCATAATACTCATTGATTCAGAACAAGTACAAACCACCAACCCTTTATGTACATTAATTTCGGACTGTCAAAAATCAAGAACTTACATTTCCACTTCCAAAGGCACAATCTGACCTCATTCAGCCATCAAAAACTTGTATATTCCTTTCCTTCCCATGAGCATTTTGGGAGGGGACAGAGATCTTAGTTCAGGCGCAGAACTAGGAAAAAGAGTGTTCAGCTTGTGCATGAGGATGTCAGACCTGGATGGAATCTCATTCAGAAGAAACTGTTGAACAATAGGTTTTTTAAACCATTCCATGACAGCATCTCCTGGAGCCCTCAGTACTACTTTACTAACCTCAAATGGAGATTCCACAGAGTTCAAAACTTGTGCAATCACAATCTTCAGAGTTGGTCCAGTGACCAATTTAATACGTCTCGGGACAACACCATAATACAACATTCGTTTCCGGAACCTATGGAGAGTATGCACAACCGATATGAGAGCAGCTCCAACTGATAAGTTTCTGACATCAAGGGACCAAGCTATTTGCTGATCAAAAACAATTGCCTTTGGGAAAAGCTTATTCTCATAGGCAACTTTCCAAACACATCGAGCTCGGTTTATCTGGCCCATAAGAACAAGGTAATTGAGGAGAACATTAACAAAGTACCTAGCAGGCCCCTCTTCCAACTCATAGTCAATACCTTGGAAAAATTCCCTCACAAAGGATAACACCGGTTGTTTCCTCTGTTCCGGGCCTGTGAAGAGTCCGCACATAAAAGCATGTGCCTTATGTCTTGTAGTACTAAGTATTGACATCAAATGCCTCTCATTCTCTTCATCCTGGCATCTTACAAGATGCGCTAGAATGGATGTGTACAGTACCAGGTCGACTTTTGCAGCAGAGTTCACATAAGTTTCAAGGAGAGGCTTTGCTGACTCAAACAAACCACTCTTCATACATGACTCAAACAGCTGTCTAATTATAAAATTATTTGTTCGAATCCCTGATGAACCCATGAAACGTAGCCACCGCAAAGCAACATCAACAGAACCATCCTTGATATACACCATCAGTACATCACTAGCACTCACATCAACAGAATATCCCATGCTCTTCATCTCAAGCAAAATTTTGGCAGCCACATCCACAAGCTTCTTATTAGCTAAGAGCATTAGAAGGCCAGTGTAAGTACTCATACCTGGTCTTAAACCTGCATTGGTCATCGAATTATAGATCTTCATGGCAGGATCTACTTGTCCAGAGGCAGCATGCATTTCCAGCAGACATGAATACGTAGATGGGGTGGGTAGGAATCCAACCTTCTCCATGTCCGTAAAGGTAGACATGGCAATATCAAGTTTTCCTGATTTTGCATGGGACTCAACAATCATTGTGTATAACCCAAAATTAGGCCTAAAGCCTGCTTTCTTTATCTCATCCCAAAGTCTGAGGGCAGCATCCAACTTCCCAGCCTTTACATTTGACTCAATCATGGATACAAACATGGGAGCAGATGGCCTGAAACCAAAACCCTGCATTTCCATGTATACCTTCATTGCCATGTCCAACCTCCCAGCTTTTCCCATTGAATCAACAAGCGATGCAAAGACATTAAAGCTGGGTTTAACACTCTTCTCTTTCATTTCTTGGAAGAGCTTAAATGCTGCATCAAGGCGGCCCGACTTTGCCAAGTTTGGTACCATCAACTCATAGGTTGATCCATCCAAAGAACAGTTCACAGCTTGCATGCTTTCATATACCTCAAATGCCTTATAAGGTAAACCCTTATTTAAAAACAGCAGTATAAGCGAATTATATGTCTGAGTATCAACTTTACATCCTGAATCTTGAATCTTCTTAAAACAACAAAATGCCACCTCCATTTTATCTGCTTTAGCCAAAAACTGAATGACACGATTATATGCAGTAGATGATAAAACCCCATTATTACTCGAATCCTGCACCATTTCATCAAACAATGATTGAATCCCATCAAAGTCCCTACTTTCATTCAGGCCATCAAACAACAACACATAACACTCATCACTTGGCAAATACCAAGGCTGCCTCTTCGCCCACCGAAACAAACTCAGAGCCCCTTCACCGTCTTTAACCACCTTCAATGCTTGCGTAATGTGAATCATGTTTGGCACAAACTGAAGCTTGTCCAATTGGGTCTCCAACTCAGGCCCCCATTTCCACCTCTTCACAACCTCAACAATCTTAGCAATGGCAGAGGCATTCAGAAGCGGCTTTTTAAAACCACCCACCATTACATGGTCATCGAGCCCCGGTTCAACAGACCTTATACCTTTCCCAGTGTAAATAACACTGCCTGATTCATCCAAATACTCAATCTCCTCAGTCCACTCATCACTGTTCTTCTCAGAACAGTAATTTCTAACAAAATCACACCCAACAGATGACGAATTTTCAGAAAAATTCAATCTTGACAACCCAGAACTACCCACCAAATTGGGGTTTATTGGTACAGAATATTTAGGAGAAATTAAGCTGGAACCCAATATAGAGCTCCAAAATCTAAAACTGCCAACATAACTATTGAGTTCCCTAGTGCAGAGATTAGGGTAAGAATTGAAATTGGGAAAGGCAGGGTTTAAGGTAGGGTTTTTGGACAGTCTACCAAAATTTCTAGGACACAACTTCCTCCTATAAATCATTGAGTTGTAGATAGACAGAGTAAGGGCTTTAAGAGCTCGAATGCGTTACCTGATTGAGGAAAGAGGCCACCTTTTCAGAGTAGAAGCTCATGCACCAGCAACTGGGAGTGTCAATGAGCAAAGCTGCGTTCTTCTGCTGTGGCTCATAGAACTGAATGACTTGTTTTTTGTTTTTTTTCTGGTCTCCTAATATATCTTAGAAAATAAATAAATAGAAAATCTTCCTATTTACCACTTTTACATCTTCCTACATTTACTCAACTTTTTTACCACTTTCTCTTTATTTCTAGGGCCATTACTTCTACAACCTATCTTCACTGCTCCACACTAACCCCCTCCGGCAAAACCACATATCTCTGCCGCGCCATGCCTCCCACTAACAGCCGGGTCACTTATAACAATTGGTGCGGAGTGGGGATTGAGAGGCGGTGCATAACTGAATTGCTTTTGAAGGTCATTTGCAACTAAACATAAATTTATAAATGTTTTGTTAAATTGTTAAATTTAGCGACCACCCATTGAATTGTTGTGTAATAAGTAAAAAAAATTTGAAGCGGTTCGTGCTTTTGAATTTATGATTTCTATACATCTCCCTCACCGTATTTAAACCTGACGACAAATAAAACAAATTATTGATACTTCACTCGATTATATTTCACTTATGTAAGTTGTAAGCAACTTAAAATTCTTAATTGTCTAAATAAACCTAAATATTTCTCAAAACATAGTGACATAACTGAATAAGTTGAGACAAAAATCTCGAGGTAGTTATCTTTAAAGAGGTTGCAACAAATATAACTAGGCAAGCAAACATTCAATTTTGTGCTAGTTACCTCTTACCTGGACCAAGTCCTATAGGCATGTAGAATGCTACTAATCCATTCCCAACATCTCATGTCCAACATTGTGTGAATGCATACGACATATTATGTAAGCTTTTATCCTTGGTGCTAAAGGTAGGCGTTCTATGTTGCATAATCAAGTATGCAAAATGTACTTTCAACTGAAAATGTAAATAATTTGAGAAAGAAAGCAGTTGGTTTCTGATGTGAATATCGCATATACACTTGGTTTGGTTTTCTCCAGGTATGAAAAAACAATAGTCCTGAGAGAGCTTTAATTTGAGTAGAAAGCAAGCAACACAAAAGGGCCAGAAAAAACCATACTTTCATTTTTCCCAAGATCAAGCAAGCATATATTCCCAGTTCTGCGACATGCAAAAACTAATGAGGCAAAAGATGATATATGCAGGCTGTGATAGAACAATTCATCTTCCCATTAAAAATAATTCTCTACCCTTTTTTGTATCCCTTCAAACTCACATAACAAAGCAAAGTGACTGAAAGTTGGACTGTGCTTTTGTGTTGCAAGCTTGAAAGAATCAATCTTTATGGCCAACCCAGTCTATATTGCCCTTTCTTTGGGCAATTCCAGAGGAGTCCAGAGGCTGCTTGGTATATAAACTAAAGCTTCTCCTCTATCTTCTTGCTTGGGTTCCTTCAATTCTAGTTTTTGAGTTTTGTGGGAAGTGTAGCAGATCAAAGAGAATTGCTCAATTGGTTATCTTGGAGTCACAGTGTGTTTTTCTTTGAGTCATGGAAACAAGCAGAGACTGCATGAGAATTTGCATTCTTCTTCTCTATTTGATTGCAGCAACTATTTCCTTCACTCAATGTGGTAAGTAAGCCTCTTTCTGTGATTTGAGTATCTTTTTGTCGCATATTGTAGTTGACATGCAAGCCTAAATATTTTGGCAGATGCAAGAAAATCAATGAGGATACTAAAGGATCTTACAAATGCCCCTCCAACCCATCACAAAAGTCTGTTCCTCAGAACTGCAAAGAAATTGAATCTAGTGAAGCGCATTGAGTATTTCCCATTTGGTTCTTCAAAGCAACAAAACGAAGAACCCTATGGTTTGAATTCACCACTTTCAATGCCACCTTATGATTCACTGCCTCCAGTTTCCTTGCCTAATCCAAATGCTCCTCCATTTTGTACTTACCCACCCAACACACCACAAACCCCGTCTACAACTACTCCAACACCCACCACAACATCGCCTCCAAGCCCACCAAGCCCAGACTCACCTTATCTTTACATCCCACCAATTCTCCCTATGCAAAGCCCACCACCAGGCCCAATAGTTACTATCCCGGGTTCACCACAATCTATCTCCGCCCCCAATCCGCCCCCTCCTGGAACTATGCCTGGGCCGCCCGAGTCTGTACCAAGTCCGACAATCTATTTCCCGGGCCCACCGCAATCCATCTCGATCCCTAGTCCGCCCGATGTTGTGCCGAGTCCCGTTATCTATATTCCAGGTCCACCACAATCAATTTTGACCCCTAATTCACCTGAAACCGTCCCAAGCCCACCATATTATGAGCCTAGCCCACCAGATTATACTATCCCGAGCCCAACTTCTTTCATCCCGTCTCCTCCCTATGGGTTCCAACCGAGCCCACCAGTGTTCGAACCTCCAGTTGTGTTTCCTCCGCCAACAACACCGCCGAGCCCAAAGAAAGGCCCGATAGCGGCTTTGTGGTGCGTGGCCAAGCCGTCAGTACCCGACCCGATCATCCAAGAAGCCATGAACTACGCTTGTGGGTCCGGAGCAGATTGTGATGCCATTCAGCCCAATGGGTCATGCTTTCAGCCCGACTCATTGTTTGCCCATGCTTCATTTGCCTTCAATAGTTATTGGCAAAGGACCAAGGTTGCTGGTGGCACATGTGACTTTGGAGGAACAACCATTCTAGTCACAGTTGATCCAAGTAAGTTCCCCAATACCAGACTACTATATTATCTTGTACAGGACTTTTGATTACGCTAGTACTGATTAGACTATCTTTTGTGATGTCTTTCATAGGTTATGATGGGTGCCGTTTTGACTATTATTGATCACACAAGATAGATGATCAACGTTCACAAAGAAGATCTCTTTTTCTTTCCCTTTCCCCCTTCCATTTCTTAGTAAGCAAGGTACAAAATTTCGTACATGTAACCATAAAATGAACAGAAATTTTTTGTAAGTAAAATGTAGATTTAACTCTGGTGGTTCACAAGGTTATAGATTTCAATAATTTTGTGTTATGGCTGTTGGAATGCATGTGTCTTTTCCTACATCTGTTATGGAAGAATGAGAAACCTAAATGTGTGAGTCAGTTCCATATCAAAGTCCAGTCAGGGAGCACTTTCTTAGTTTCTACTTCTTCTAAGGTTCTACTAACCTTAAAGAAATAAGATTGAAGACTTTGCTACATTAGAGTACTCATGCTCTGTCCAATCGAATCGATAACAAGAGTATTTGCTTTTGTTAGTGCTTCTAATAATTGATTTATCTAATCCTAAAACATGGATAAGGTGCTTACAATAATGGGGTGAACTTACTTGAAGATTGTTCATATGTTTGATATGATATACATATACACTAGCTTTCTCTAATCACCACTTTAGCTAACATTGTGGAAAGAGGACATATAAGTACACAGCTTAGTTGGTGTTTGAGTTGTACGTAGGTCATTATAATCTAATTATTCATGTCGCAACCAGTTTCTAAAGTCTTGATCATTCGACAATTTGTTTTCTAAACATTCTAAACTATCCAGTCAACGTCGCCTAGTCGGCGGTATTTGCCTCTAGTCCACACGGGCTACCATGCAGTCGCCCACACCCGATAACCAAATTTGGACATTTCCCTCCATATTTATCCCCACCCTCACTTCACTCCCCCACGCAAAACCCTCAATCCTCACTTTCGCCCAACCCCTCTCTCTTTTGCGGCTGCGCCACCACCACCATGTCGATCATCGAAGACGGCTTCTCCTCAGACCGCCTCTTCAACCAAGGCTACTCCTACACCTACGATGACGTCATCTTCCTCCCTCACTACATCGACTTCCCCACCGACGCCGTCGTCCTCTCCACCAAGCTCAGCCGCCGCGTTCCCCTCTCCATCCCCTGCGTCTCCTCCCCCATGGACACCGTCACCGAGTCCCACATGGCCGTCGCCATGGCCGCGCTCGGCGGCATCGGGATCCTCCACTCCAACGCCGCCGCCTCCGACCAGGCCGCCATGGTCAGATCCGTCAAGGCCCGCCGCGTCCCCCTCCTCTCCAACCCGGTCTTCACCTCTCCCCAAGACCGCATCCAAAACGACGACGTTTTCGACCACGGCGCCAATCCCTACGTCCTCGTCACCGAGTCCGGCGCCCCCTGCTCCAAGCTCTTGGGCTACGTGGCGAGCCGCGATTGGGCGAAATTATCGGACAAGGAGGTCAAGGTTTACGATTACATGGTGAGCTGTAACGACCTGGTGGTTCCGTGGAGCTCCGATTTGGGGAAGATCGCGGAGTTTATGGCGGAGAAAGGTAGTGAGGTGGCGGCGACGGTGAGGGACGGTGAGGTTGTTGACGTTGTGGGGAAGGAGGACGTGGAGAGGATCAAGGGGTACCCGAAATTGGGGGCCGGGTCGGTTGGGCCCGACGGGTCGTGGATGGTTGGGGCGGCGATTGGGACGCGGGAGTCGGATAAGGAGAGGTTGGAGGAGTTGGTGAAGGCTGGGATTGATGTGGTGGTGTTGGATAGCTCACAAGGGAACTCGATTTATCAGATTGAGATGATTAAGTACATTAAGAAAATGTACTCGAATTTGGATGTGGTTGGTGGCAATGTGGTGACTGTGAGCCAGGCGCAGAATTTGATTCAGGCAGGTGTTGATGGGTTGAGAGTTGGGATGGGGTCTGGCTCCATTTGTACAACGCAAGAGGTTTGCGCCGTGGGAAGAGGACAGGTACAAAGATGTGTTCTTTTCGGTTCAAGTATTGTTCATTGGTGCTTGCCTTATGCTCTTTTTATCATATAATGGGAAGCTAAAGGGTCGGTATTATATAGTGTGAATTGTGTGATAGTTCTTTTGCTGAAGTTTTAATATGTTTCAGGCAACTGCAGTTTACAAGGTTGCATGTATTGCTTCACTATGTGGTGTGCCTGTCATTGCTGATGGTGGAATTTCGAACTCTGGACACGTTGTAAAGGCTTTAACGCTTGGGGCCTCTACTGTCATGATGGGGAGCTTCTTAGCTGGAAGCACCGAGGCACCTGGGGCTTATGAGTATCAGGTAATGCAAGGGAGATGACAAGTTTACTGCTAAAGCAGATATATTGCCCACACCATCTAATCTAATTTTTTGTGTGCACCTTTCTATTACTTGAATACATAATCTTTTATTTCAATTGAGGAGTTTTGTATGGGTGAATGAGTTTATCATTTATTAGCTGGTACATAAACTCTTCTGGAAGATTTATGTTTCTAAGCATGTCAGATGTCCTGGTCTTTATTCTCATGTGTTTTGGACTACATCATAAGTTTCCAACATTACACACAATTCCTGAATTTAGCTTCTATTCACTATCAGTTTGCATAAAGGAGTCTCTTTCTGTTCTCTCATCCTCCTGCATGCAAATACGTTAGTTTTTTTCTTTCATGTTTGGTAGATGAATCGAAGCACTGACCTTTTGGTCGTAGACTCTTATTGAAATACCTTGAGTGGAGAAACATTGCCAATACCATATTTGTTTTTATAGGATTATCCGGCTTTTTAGTTTGGTTCTCAAGTGTTCTTGAGGATACATACACATTGATCTTCATTTCAGAATGCAAAATGACATATATACTTGTGTATGCATAGTTTTATGGGTTTTCAGCATACTTGGTCTTTTAACAAACTCAAAGCGCTGTTTAGTTTCAGGCATTGTTAATTAACTTCCAGCATGTTTAGCTTGTACAGCTGAAAGGAATAATTTTTCTAATATTAGAAACTTGATTTTTCTATACTAGAATGGTCGCCGGATCAAAAAATACCGAGGCATGGGGTCTCTTGAAGCGATGACAAAAGGAAGTGATCAAAGGTATCTGGGAGATACCGCAAAGCTGAAGATTGCACAGGGGGTGGTTGGTGCAGTTGCGGACAAAGGATCTGTTATGAAGTTTGTACCATACACAATGCAAGCAGTGAAACAAGGATTCCAAGATCTTGGAGCTTCTTCTCTGCAGTCTGCTCATGACCTCTTAAGATCAGGGGTGTTAAGGCTAGAGGTATGGCTACCCATAATGCGTATGTTGCTGTTTTCTTATTGTCATCATATGCTTGGTTGTGTTATAGTTGAGGTTTCTGGCACTTTTTAACTGTTCTTTATCTGTTCTTTTTATCTGCTGGAAGAATACTATGGAGTGTCACTGGTTACATCTGTGTGCACTGAAGTTTTTTGTTTTAGAGCAGAGCTCGGTGTTAAAATTCTCTCTGATTTGGATGGTTCATGCCATTAACAGCCATGATATATTTTTCACATTCGTAGAAGTGTCTGCAATGGGTTATGGACTAGAATCGTTACATTCTAAAACATATCTCTCTTTATGCCAATAATTCCATTGCTAGTGGGTAGTGCCTGTACGAGTTAGAAAAAAACTGACATCCTTTCTTTGTTCGTAATTCGTAAAGTTAACATGTACAGGTCACTTAATCTAAAACAACTAATTAATAGACAGAGAGAAGGGAGTTATTGATAGGACCCTTTAAGTTCAGAGTGGATTCGAGAGGGTCAGTTGAATTTGTTTTAGAAACAGAAAAGAACACAGGTGCGTTTTCACTTCAGATGTATCACACTTTCCATTGAGAGCCTCTGAGATGAAAAGGTTGGGAGCACGTGATAGTTATATCCCTGGCTGGGCTATCACAATTTAGGTTCCAATTGGCTTTTACATTAGCAGCATAGGTGTAAATCAAAGATTTATCATGTCCTTCCTGAAACATGGATGATAAATCATTTGCCTTTTATTATCATTCTTTTCTGGGAGGGTTGCAATCAAATGGTCTGCTGTTTCTATTTTACTCTTTGCACACCCAGGATTGTGCAAATGCGCTTTTGGGTGTTTACATGCTATATGACACATGATGTGATTTCCTCCATGATTCGCTTATTATTGGTTCTGGAACCTGAGGTGTTATGATAGTAGCATCAAGAACTAGGTGGTAACACAATCAATTGATTATAATTATATTGTGCAGGTAAGAACAGGAGCTGCACAAGTGGAAGGTGGTATTCATGGGTTGGTTTCTTACGAGAAGAAGTCATTTTGATAAATGTCTCTTGAGCCTTCGTTATTTGATGCTGGCATGGTATTGATTCTCTACCAAAAACTAGGCATGAGGGATCAAACCTGCCAAACTGGTAAATGTTTTGCAAGAGTATCGAGGTGCCTCTGGTTTTTTATTGGTCATGAGGGCTTCCAGCGGCTTGTCTGTTCAACTCTGCACTAAGCGGAATGTATAACTAATTTGATTTCGTCAGTTATGTTTGGGGTCTAGTTTATGCTTGGTAGAGTTGAACAACTGTCTATTAGAAATTATGCAGTTATGATCGATACTAATGTATGATTAGCGCCGATAAACACATGGTTCAATAAATTGTGGTTCCAGTGTTCACGACACGGTTCCTTTCTAGATGGAATAACGTATGGATTGATGTATTTGATTTCACTTAAGAATCCATCATCCTTTTTAAGAAATTCTGTTATGGTGCATGGATGTGATCAAATTGGCAGGCACTTCCCTCGTTCGTACTTCGAAGTCTGAAGGTTGAAGATGATCTCATGTTTGAACTGAGTAGAGGTCTTTTGGATGTGCTTTTGTTTCCAGTTTTTAGGTCCTTATCAACTACTGATGAAATGTAGTGGACAAATTAAGTGACTATAGCAGTATGAGTTTTCTTGATACATCTATGCATTGTTAGGTCTAGCTGCTACCTGATTCCAGTCTTCCAGACAAGGGCTTCAATCTTGACCAAAAAAAAAAAAAGACAAGTGCTTCAATATTAATCTGACCAACTCTTCACTTTTGACATTGGAGGCTTGAAGACGACAAATTTCCTAACAAATGTTGGATCAAAAAGAGGACCCTTTCCACATAATTAAATGAGCTAGTTTTCCATGGTGTACCAGTCTTTTCATACTAAACCTGGAGTTTGGAAGAGCTACCTCAAGATGAAATCACATAAGAAAGTTTCAACAGACCTGGAGTTTGGAAGAGCTACCTCAAGATGAAATCACATAAATAAGTTTCAACAGAGAATTATATATATATATATATATATATATATATATATATATTTGCTAAAGACCTTGACTTTGGCATTTTAATATCTTTTCGATGAAAAATACAACAGAAGACTAACTCCTCTCTTGACTTTGGCGTTCAGTACTCATCAGCTTGATGTTGTGTTCTTACTTCCCATCATTATAAATAATTAATCTGCAGATAGGGAGATTAAGGAGAAACTGACACCTACGTACCAGAAGCAATGGTTCATAAGGCCTGTGCTGTTTACATGGTGATTCCCTTAATCCTGTTGCTTTTCTTCTTCTCGTCCAACACCGTTTCTGCCGGAGTTTCTTACATTCCGAAAACCAGTTAGTCCTTCTCTCTCTTTCTCCCCCTTCCTTTTCTGTCCATATATATATATATATATATATATATATATATATATATATATATATTGAGATGATGTTTAAATCTGTTGAATTTTATTATATATGTATCTATTTGTTACTTCTACAGAAGAGAAAATGAATCAGCATGTGATTATGGAGATTATTCAAGGAAGGAAAATAGGCGTACAAGTACCTACTACACCTGGAGCAAGCCATGGTAATTGTGAAACTAGCTTCGATTCAAGAATATTGATCATCTCTATTTCCCATTTACAAGATCGTTAACGTATGTGCTCTTTTTTTGTTTTACTTCTACTTCAGGTAGCGGAGGATGATGTATCTCACTTCTTGGAGTCGGTACAAGGCATTATCAGTTTCTATTTTCGGTTGTGAGATCTAGTCCGTCAGATTGTAAATTAGAGTTACCATTTTGCATGTAACATATTGGTAATCAAGTCACAACATTAGCATGTTGCATGTAATATGCAATACCTGTAGTATTTTAGCAGTGACAGTAATTATAAGATTGAAATATGGTGTCGCATGCATGTTGCATGTTATTATCGATTCGATTATGCTTGCTGATCGATCAGTTCCTAGTTCATGAAATGAAGTTGTTGAATTTTGATTCAACTTAGCAAGTCGGACTTCCGCGATTCGACCAAAACAACTTTATGGAATTAGCTTCTTCGCCCTCGAAATCACTAATCTAGGTTGGAGTGTTAGACCTAATTATCACACCTGCCACCTCTTATGAAAAATTCGCTTAATTAAACTAAAGTTTCTGCTAAATTCTCTTGATATGGTAGAATGGTACATGGACACATACACAAAGATAGTCTTTCTCTTTGCCAAAAGAAAAACAAAGATCAAGGATTTAAGGCCATAAAAACGGACATTTACAAAGATAGTCTCTCTTTGCCAAAAGAAAAACACAGGAAGTCTTTCTCTTATTTTTCATTTACATTCAATGACTCAATTTACAAAACTTTACTGTTTGGATTCTGTTTGAATGAACTTTAAGTTGCATGAGATTTTGGGTAGCAAAAGAAATCATCGCTAATTAATCCTAGGTGAAAAGTTAATCACATTGGTATACATGCACTATAAAATGGGATGCTATATATCAAAAAACCATAAATCCTTGGTTGATTAATCGGTAACTTCAGAGCAACAAGACATGGAAATGATCAGGTTCTTCGACCTCATGTTGTTGCTCTTCATTCTCTTCTTGCCATCAGGTCTCTCTCACTCTTTCTATCTCTCATTGTACATTAATTTGAGTACCAGACGACCTAGCTTGTGAATCTGATCTCATTTTTTGATTGTAAAAGAGATGCCGGTGCGAGTTGGAGCTTATGAATGTGAGTATCGAAGTGCACATTTCAAGGGTCCCTGCTTCAAACACGATAAGGAGTGCTACGACTGTTGCCAAGAGGAAGGTTTTGATCGGGGTTCATGCAAAGGGTTTCTCCTGCGTCATTGTATCTGCACTAAGAGCTGTGAATCACCTGGCTACGAACCTCCTCCTCCTCCAGAAGAAGACGTTCCTCCTCCTCCAGAAGAAGATGTTCCTCCTCCTCCCGAAAATGAAGCTCCCATCAATTAGTGAAACTAATGACCCAATATTTAGCAGGAAGGGAAGTAATAACTCATTCGCAACTATCCATGCTCACATGAATATATAAATTGATCGAGTTTCTATGTATTACGTACTTGTATGAAAGGCAATTAGAGTATGTGGTTATAATTTTCTGCTAGTAAAAAGAATTCGATTCACATCTTCACACCTACCTGCGCATCGATCATCATATATTAGTAGAATTCTGACCTACCTCGCCGGCGTTACTGTAATATATCCACGTTATACGTTTACACCGAACCTTAAAACTTTTATTGGTAAGTCAAATTTCGTAGAATAACCTAAGAAATTTCGCATGGAATGTGATCAATTTAGTATTGAGTTGAATTAATGAATTAGTCTCATATATCTGCGCGCAAAGCAAGTATCAGATTATGACCTTGACCTTGGAACACAATTCTCAGTTTAAATATACCACTATGACTATTGAAATATATGGTTGTGTGGATCATGCGCATTATATATATATATATATATATATATATATATATATATATATATATATATATATATATAAGCTAGCAATGATATATCACGATTAATTTGGTACCAAACCTAGCTATAGCTTGCTGCATATACAAGTTCATAAAATGGTTCACAGGCATGCCTCTGCTGCTGTTTACATGATTCCCTTCATTGTATTGCTATTGCTCGCATCCAATACACTAAAAGTGTGCGCTGATTTTTCCCAAACCACAGAAAGCAGTGAGTTTCTCTGTAGTTACTATAACATGTATGAATAAATACAGTTGAAGTAATTTTTCTTAGAAGTTGAACTCCCTAGTCCCTCTATCGACCTCCCTTCTCCTTTCCTCTCAGTTTACTCTTTGTTTTTTCTCAAATTATATCATCCATGCATTGGAGCTCATTTAAACACAGCCCTAGCCTTACTGGTGATAGAATTATTCATTATTGTAATAAGAGATAAGTTTTCGTTTGATTATGTCGAGATAACGTAGTTGATATTGAGATTCCAATTTTAAAGAACTCAGACCATTATCTTCCTTTTTGATCCTCCTGAATTGCAGAAGATAGCAGTAGGTTTCACTGGGAAACAAGGAAATTAATTGGCGTACTACACCAGGAGGTGGTCAAGGTCTTGTTCTTCTTATTCTGCTGTTTCTTCTTGTTTGTTTGTTTTTGTTTTATTCATAAGTTTTTAATTTCTAACTATGATTTAATTGCTGACTTGTTTTCTTTGGTTATTTCGTCAGGTAACACCCCGCCTTGACATGATGCAGAAATAGGACAGAAATATAATTGATGGAATGTTTTTCATCATATGTAAGCATGGTTTGTTTTTTCAGGGGCCAAAATGCCCATGAAATTCTTATGATAAATTTTAAGTTTGATGAATAAGATGATGGACGATGAATATCAAAATGGCTTGTGAACTATATATATGTGCGTGTTTTCAATTGAAAATGTCTTGTAAACGTACAGAAATAGTACAGCACAAAGTTGAAAAGGGCAACCTCTCAAATATGAACTAGATATAACAGCACCGTATATGCAAGCCAATGCAACTACGTATACGATACTCAAATGGATTCACAGGAAACCTCCTGGCCACACTAATAATCACTTATTGGGAAAATATAAAAACAAGAAAAAGAAACCAAAATGACATGAGATATCGTACAAATGAGTGAGTGAGCCATGGTTCTATATCAGGTTGCAATTTGAGTAGTTCTAAATACGATCTAGCTTCACTTGACCTGAAAAGGAGAACAAACCTGGATAACTAAACTGGATTTAACTTACCGCTGAAAGAGGATCACCAGTTCAAGTACAACATCCAAATCAATATCACAAATGAAGAAATTAGTCGCACCAGTAGATAAACCCCGACCCTATGACGGTGATCGATCTAGCCAAGGCTACGGGTCGCTCGAATCAAGAACGCAACAGAGCATGACAAATTTAGAGCCGAATCTGTGGTTCTTGATTCGAGCGTGTCGAGCTATGACTAATAAAAGATCATTTGCGTTATGACTGCGTGTACCATTTGTCACAGCTAGCATCAAGACTTCGTCACACAAAGAACTGGTCAGGTCGGATCTTAGGCCATTTTGTTCACTAGATTCTTGATGTGTATAATCGTGACGTTGTTGCATACATGTATTCGC
Organism: Fragaria x ananassa; assembly: GCA_034370585.1. Lineage (NCBI taxonomy): Eukaryota > Viridiplantae > Streptophyta > Magnoliopsida > Rosales > Rosaceae > Fragaria > Fragaria x ananassa. The sequence continues at coordinate 7,229,638 of CP139764.1, read as the reverse complement.
TGCTCTGAATTAGTATTCAACATATATACTTGACCCAGTATAATCCCATATTTATCTGTCTTTAATCTTTATATGTTGTATGCCAAAGAAGTGAAATATATAATCTCAATGCTAATTGTTAATTCATCAAGTGATTAATGTATGAATTGAAAAGGTCTGTCTTATCTCGTCGGTTTACCATTAAGTCTTTTACATGCACCAATTCCTGCATGACTTATTGGACCCTTTCAACAAGAAAATTACGTACTAACGATACATAACAGAAAGAAAAGGAACCACGTACAGGAGAAGAGAACAATTAAACAACAGCATACATGACGAGAATCACATAAGAAACTTAATTTGCATCGATTATTTAGGAGTCAAATTAAGACCATGACTTAATAAGGCTCGCGTCCAATTCTTAGCTTTTTTGTCAAATAACAAACTGATTTTGAAACAACTACGACGTTGATTTACCAAACTAAGCAGCTATATAAAGAGAAAAGGAGTATAGCAAAAGTACATACATATAGTTGCAAAGTAACTCCTTTCTTAGCTATAGGAGAAAATGGTTCACCACAAAGGCTCCGCTGTTTACATGATTCCCTTCATCCTTTTGCTAGTTTTGTCATCAGATACAGCTTTTGCTAGAGGTACTCTCTCTCTCTGCATCAACGACTAAAATATCCATTATATTCTCGAAATTTCCGTTTTTTACAAGCATCGATATTAATTTTTATATCTTTCCGATATTATATATAGTTTATTTTTGATTGAATATACAATTTATATATATATATATATTGGTAAAATTTCTATCGATATTTGATATTTTCTCGATATATCCATAAAGAATTCTTTTTTCTGAACCAACTATATATATTTCTGTAATCGTCGATATTTTAGTCCTTACTTTGTATTTTATGTTTGTTATAGTGAATCCATGATCGATGATAACGTCTAAACTCTAATAAACAAGTATGCATATATAATTGATATTGATCGATTAATTTCTTTGTGCTTGCAGAATTGAAGAGCTTTGGTAATCATGAAATGGAGTACAGGAAGACTAATAATCAAGCAAGGAACTTAAACATAAGGAAACTGCTACCATCTATTGACGTACAAAAGCCACCTGCTATTCCAGCTCCTCATGGTTGATTACCAAACTCTGGCATGGATTGTATTATAATTAATAACATCATCATCAGAGATGTCTATATCAGTAGACAAAATGCATAGTCATGAATAATTTAGCCATGATTTGTAATAGAATAGTTTGCACTTTTCTATCAAAAACAGAATAGATTGCACTTGTTTTCAATTCAAGGAAAATAGATTACCACAAGAAAACTGGCTCAAGAACATGTTTTAATTTTACATGTAGATGCATCTACAAACAAATTATGTACGTATTTGAACGTATCAACGATTGATCCCGTTAGTTAGTGTTAATGTAGTATCAAAGATATGGACTACTCTGTTTAGACAATGATAACGTGGAGTAATCTTTCCTAATAAAACACTTCGTCTTGTAGACACTACATTTTAGTTAACTCCAAACGCCGAGCACACAATTGAAGAGATACAAAGGCTCATATAGACACACTTAGAGTATCTTTAACAGTTTACCCATTTTCTCGATTTTTTTTATTTTTTGAGAAGATTTTGGATGTTTTGCTCTAAAAGATTTTCTAAAACTTTCTCCAAAATGGGGAATGTAAGGAAAGAAAAACTCAAATTCCTCATATTTACAGCAAACTTTATAATTTTATAAAAGGATTTGGAGAATGATTATGAAATATCTAAAATAAAGAATCTGTTAGAGTTGGAGAAGAAAAATTGATTAAAATATTTGATTAAATTAGAGATGGACTTGAACTGTAGGCCATTATTATACTACCATCAGAAAAAAGAAAAAGAAAGAAAGAACATTATTATAAATAGAACCAAACTAGCCACTAAAGAAAAATTCCAAAGATGGACTTGAACTGTAGGCCCAGGATCCAAAAGCCCAATCCCTCCCCTTATTCAAATTAGGCCATAAAAGGGAGACAGATTGAGTTGGACCAGGCCCAACAGCCCAATCCAAGAGTGTTGGTGAGACAAGGTGTATGTAGCTAGTATGAAAACTATACCATGACTTTTCCAGGCAAATTAGAATACTCAATTACCCAAAAAAAAACAAATTAGAATACTCAAGTCTCCATATTGCTGTATTTCAGGACTTCTTCTAAATATTTATTGTAATGAGGGGTTTATGTTTTCCTTTGTATTCGACAGTGGTTCACTGATATCTTAATAGTCCAACGAAAGACATACAAGGAGCAACCGAAAGTAGGAATGCTATTCAGAGAAGAGACATGTCCACCACAGACACGCATGAAGTGAAGGGACGCGCTAGTCATCTCTTTTCTATCTATATGCCGATTGATAGCCATTCATACCTTTTTTTACTCAACTGAAGTCTGCTAATAAAGACTTGAGGGCAGCTTCACCGACTTTTTATTCAAAAAAAAAAAATTTGATTTTTTTTTTAACTGTGTCTCAAATTAAGCCCATTCATCATTTGAAAAACTATGATAATGGTACCTCAACATTTAAACTCAATCTAACATTAGTTTCCACTGTGATTGACACCGTTAAGTTGGACTTCATTCATGGGCAAAATTGTCTCTTCATGTTTACCCTCCACAAACCTTATCAATTGAATTAAACTTTCTCGACCTGAAGATATCAACTATGAATGTGAGTCCAATTACCTAGTTATCTTTGATTGTTCTATTAAGTACATATGTTTCATGAACTATGTTGCATGGACACTTCACACCCCTAGAGTGTTGGAGTGTCAGACATGCCTGACACGTGTCCGACATGCATGTCACGTGTCTGACATGTCATGTGGTGTGTCAGAAAATATTGATTTTTTCGACATGTCTCGACTCGTTGACCGACACACCATCTCAGCCTCTGACACGCCACATCATCAATTATTAATATGTATTTTTTTAAAAAAAAATTAGAGGTTTCGATGGATTATGGAATAATTAAAAAGTTTGGATGAATTATGGAATGATTGAAATTTTCTTGTCTATTATGTGTTAAAGGGCTGCTATGTTACTGAGTTGCTGCCTAGTTTTTTTTACAACATATATCTACCCATTTGATTATCTTTAATGTTATTTCAATATGTTTATGCAACAGATTGAATTTAGACAAAAAAGAAAGAAAAAAAGATTGAATTTAGAACATGATTTTGGTAATCTAATGAGCTTATTTCAAAATTTAATAGATTTTTATGTATTAAATATACATAAATATATTATTTTATGTGTCATGTCCAAGCCGTGTTGGAAACTCAATTTTTGAGTTATACCGTGTCGCCATATCGCGCCGTGTCGTGTCGCGGTGTCCGTGCAACATAGTTCATGAACTTTTGTACTTGATACAAAATGCATTTTAATCAATGTTGATTATTTCTCTCACCGGTGGGTTGCAAAAGCTACTTTTAATGATGGATATTAATGACCAATGATGTATTATAATTTATAGATGTCTCTAATTTTTGTATGCAACCAACACATGACTCACCACAAATTATGATACTGGTCGGAAAATAGACATTATTCTTGAATGAAATGTTTATGGAGGGAAAATATTTAGGGAGAGAAAACATGAAAAGATAATTTTACCCATGGATAAAGTCCAACTTAACAATATCAATCAGGGAGTGAACTAATGCTAAATTGAGTTTAAATGTTGAGGTACCATTATCATAGTTTTTAAAATTGAGATGTCAAAATGATGAATGAGTTAACTTGGAGCACCATTTGAAAATTTTCCTTAAAAAAAAAAAAAGGTATTGTATCTTGCATATCCTTTTCTCACCTCACTATTGACTACAAGCTGGTGTGGATGACTTGGATATGCAATGCACATACGAAATTTCGTGCGGATGACTTAAGGCTAGCTCGATCGCCACATTTCAGAGACGCGTAAAGACCTTTGACTAATTTGCATACAAATCGCACTAGCTGCTCAGTCTTTTTGGCAAACAACACTGCAGCTAGTTAGAAGGAAACAACAACATCAAGTGAATGTTCTGGTAACTGACCGCAACGGGAGTGAAAAGAGAGACGAATCTACACACACACAAGGAATGGTTCTTCACAAGTCCTGCGCTGTTGTCATGATGTTTGTCTTCATCCTATTACCATTGTTCTTGTCCAACACCATAGTCTTTGCTGAAGTATCTGAAATACCGAAAACCAGTTAAGCTTTCTCCCAATGGTTTCCTCTCTTTCTTTTTTCTCCATTAGTTGTTAATGGTGTGTCTATCTTGTCATTGCAGAAGTGAAGAGTGAGTTGCCTACCTATGAGTCCCTGGAAATTACTGAGACAAAGCTACCCCGGGGGACTGTAATCGGACCACTCGGCCGTCACGTTGCGCCTAGCATCGGCGTGAGACGTCCACCTTCGCCTAAAGGGCCTCATGGTTGATGAATTAATGTTTGATGTTATGTTCTCCAAGATGTATCTTGTTTTGTGGTCTGACCTCTGTACGCTGTGAAGTGTGAAGTGTTAATTAACCTACTACGTACTAATCTACTATTCTGTTTTTTCAAATAATGCACTCATATGTTAATCATCTAAATCCAGTGACTTCAGAATTCAGATCAAGAAAAATGGCATAATAAATCCACAAGTCTATTATGTACTCGTATCTGTTTACTTTAATAAACTGAATTCAGATTTAATGAAAATTCAATGGATTTATGGGAACTGGGAATAATCGAAGTAAGCAGCTGCGTTGTCTTTATATCCATTAGTCTTTTGGCATACGAGATTACGAGTACAAGTTTCTGTTTCACTACCGTTGCGGTTGCAACTGCAATAGCATGGAAAAGGTAAATGCATGCAAAGGTCGTAAAACACTGGATGAAACCAAGTTAGCAAAAATAAGACTGATTGCAACATATACCAACCTCCAATATTGGCGTCTCTCTTTTCTAGTCAATAAAGTGGGATATATGGGGTTTCTTTCTCCCATTTGGCATCATTGGTCCCCTTTGTAAAACTGTGGTAAGGTGCGAAATAACCAAGCGCAGCGACTCATCACAGTCTCAAACGTTTCAAGTCATTTTGGGGTATTGCTTCATGTCTGATTTATATACTGCGACTGTGCGGTTTATTTTATTTTTATTTTTTAAATAGTTTTTAGCTAATAACATTATGCACATCATTAAAAAGGAACCAAATTAAGCCCAAAAAAAGAGAGGCTAGAATTGTTGTGAACCCGAAGACCCTCAAACTTGTACGCCGGCGGTGGGAGACAGGACTCAAAGTCTAGATATGAAGGTTTTATACTGAGTAACTCAACTAACTTTACCATACCAAGTGGCTAGAAAATGGTAGGATTTGGCATGATAAAATCTTATTTATGTTCCTTTCGATTGTTTTTTTCTTTTTATTTAGGTTGAATTAAATGGGAGGATCAAAAATTGCATTTGCTAAAATATACAAAACAAAGGCTAATTGGTGGAGTTGGTTCAGTTGGCAAGGACAGACTAGTGTTGGAACCCCACCCAAGTTTGATCCATGTTACCAACTATCTCTCATTGATGGGTAAGCTACCTGGGCCTTTGGGCACCTAGGTGAGGGTGTGGTCTCTTTGAAGATAGTCGTAGGTGAAGGTGAGGTCTCTTTGGAGATGGCCTATGGAGTGTTTGTGGGCGGCGCCACCTCTCAGTAAAACTGGTGAAAGTCCAAGCCTGGGACGCAAGGTTCACCGACTTTGCCCAGACTCTCGTGTAGGGAAAGCCTCCCTCTTACCTAAACTTTTATGTAACAAAATAAAACTATACAAAACCACGTAAATATGAGAAAGAGAAACGTACATTCATCCAATTTTTCATCAACTAGCTAGTCAATTACGGGTAGCTAGCAAGTTTTTGGTCAATCTTTCTATCATCAAGTATTTGGAAAAATATAGAGGCGTCTTGAGCATTTATTCTATACGTAGGTTAAAATCATAGAAGAAAGTGAATACACTGTTCGGAACCAGTCATATATGAACAACTCGAGGGCAAAGACTTAAACATAGATATAACAATAGCACTGAGCCACTGACTTTGAATCTTTTTGACGGTCCTAAACCCGAAAACGAATCGAAAACATTGTATAAATAGAAGCTGCTAATATTCGAAAGGAGCAACAAGTTTAATCATCATACCTGTAAGTGTGTGGTTCGTAAGGGATTTTCTGCTTGTTGCATGATGATTCTTTTCATCCTATTGCCACTATTCTCCACAGATCTGGCCTTTGTTGAAGGTTACCGGATTCCAAGTCGCAGTTAAGCTTTCTCCTTTTCGTTTTTCTTTCATCGATCTATACCCAGTGTGCATATATGCAGTTAAGATTCATATATGCAATCAAGCTTTTGTTACACAGGGATAACTTGAATCACTCCGGTAACATGCATGTAAGATCAATAATATGCGATAAACTAACTAATTAAGTACTGTAAACTGGATTTTTAAGTACACTAATAGATAGATAAGTTTCTTTTCCCTATGGATCACTTTCAATACAAGTACATTAATTCATACTGCGGAGGGGGATTCGTGTAAGAAATACATTAATTTGTTTTACCATTGAAGAATTTGCTTTGGACATTGCAGTGATGATGAGCAGGTATCGTGTGGATTCCAAACATATTGTAAATGCAAAGCTACAAAAGGGGCCATTTGCCAAACTCGCACATCCAGGAAAAATCCCCGTACGAGTTCCACCTGCCAAACCAGCACCTCATGGTTGATATATTTGATTTGGTTAATGAAAATATAACACCAGTTGGTTACATGTTCCTTCTAACTAAATGATGGTGTTATATGCTGTTCTTTTGTATCCTAGTCATATCATACTCAATAACTTGAAATTAACAGAAGAGGATTGCCCGATGCGAGTTGTATCTGCATCTACTAATTTACTCCCATGGTAAAGCTGTCAATAAAATGCATCCATAAAGTGCGTTGTTTCGTAGAATAACCTCTTACTTCAATTGCTGTATTTATGATGCAAAATGAAGCTTCTTTTATATTGAAATGTCGCATAACTTACTATTCAGCCAAACTTTAGGTAAAGTAGCACAAATTAATATTGATGGTGGAAACGTGAACATGATAATAAGAGGATCTGTCAATCGTTGAAATTCATTTGAGATAAACTAAAATCCAGAGCCAAAAGATATATAAAGAAACTTCTCTAATATTAAAGTTTTTAACATTTTAATGTACTCATTTGATTGCATCAAACAAATGAACAATTATAATGAAAATTACCAGTACCATGACAACCATCTATTGATTTGATGTAATCGAGTGAGTAAACAATCTTTGTTTTGTAATCAATTTTAACATAGATGACCTTTAATGATTGATGTAACTATGTTTTGCTCAAAGCATAAATACATGTCTACAAATAGTACTCTTTCTGCTAACACGAATTAATATTATAACAAAGTTAAGTTAAAATTAACACTAACATGCACAGTGATGCCCAACAACCCTAAACCCTAAATACACGTCAAATAAGCATTTCTTCGGATGGATAGTGAAACGTCAGAACAAGTTTCGTTCGTACATGGATTTGGACTTATGCTTTTACTAGTCTCAGTAATCGCAAATTGATAGACAGAGGATAATAAGTTATTTGCTGGGTGGTACATGCATGTTCTTCGTATCACAGTGTATATTTAAGCAAGCATGCAAGTATCCCTTAATTATATGCATATGAAAAAATGGTTCACAAAGGCTACGTTGCGTTCTTGATCCCCTTAATCTGCTTCATAATTAATACTATCATTCTCATCCACAATAGAGATGGCTAGAGTTTCAAAAGTTCTAGAAAGCAGTCAGGGCACGTTTACTAACTTGGAATATAAATTATCATGAATCGGTATCAACAACAATCGGTATAAAAATACTTCATACCATTCTGTTGTTTACCTACCATAAAGAATTAAAACATAAATGAAACTAATTATGATTGATGTTGTTTACTTACCATATAGAATTAGAACTAAAACTAGTTTCATTACTAAAATACCTTTACAAGAAATGAATTTAAAATACCCCTAAAATACAATATATATTTTTAGGGTTGGGTAATTTAGAAATATTATAATTATGTGAGGATATTTTGGGGAGAAAAAATTGATTCTATTACCTTAGTTCTGATACTCATCTCCCCCCTTGGGTATCGAATAAAGGTTCAGGAATTGATTCATGATAAGCAAGTGAGACACATATCCATTCTAATACCTTGACATGTTAATAAAAGCCGGAATTCACCAATTCCGTAATCAATTACACCACTCTTAATTCTATTTCAGGTTAGTTAACATGTCCTTCATTTCTCTCATATAGTAATGGGTATACAATTCTCATTTAGTCATCAACTATAACTTATTTCATATTTTCATATTGCAGAAGAGGAGATGGGTGAGGTGCATTGGCAAACGAAGATCATAAAAACGACAAAGAAAGTAAGTCGAGGGAACCCTTACTTAGGGAGCAGCGGAAATTCTCAGAAGACGCCGCCGGTTGGCGCCAATGGCCGGTATATTGTTCCAGTACCAAAACCAAAACCAACATCAACATCGGATCCGATCCCTTGTTTTAATTCTACTTGTCATCATTCTGGTAAGAATAAGAGCCACCCTTGAAGATTGATCTGAAACTGTTTCAAATTCTGTGAGAGAGATCATGGATTATCAAGTGAAAATATACAGTCCAATAAATGTTAACAGAGCTTGTAACCAGAGCTCTAGCAGCTTTAGTTCCTTTGTATCTTCCCTTTTATGTAATCGATTCAAATAACTGTTGCTGTTTTTTGTAATTTGTAGACTTAGGCATGTTGCTGTTGTTTGTAGAAGAATTTAGGTGAAATGTGCTTTGTATTATCACCCTTGATGTAACCTAACTTCATTTGCGCAATACAAGCTGCATTGTCCTCATAAAAGCATGTAGGTCTATAAGTTGTAGAATTTAATCCACTAGTCCCTCTAATGTGTATAATGATTGATCTCAACCAAACACATTCCCGAACAGCTTCATGCAAAGCTATAATCTCTGCATGATTTGAAGATGTCGCCACTAGAGTCTGCTTAATTAGTAGACCTCCAAGATATCGCCGTATTCCCAATGGTGAACACATAACCAGTTTGAGAACGTCATTTATGAGGATCAGATAAATATCCTGCGTTGGCGAAACCAACCAACGTATTATTGGGTGTCTCAGCATAGAACAAGGCGGCGGTGGCGTGCTAGGCATTGGACCCATGTCCAGCAGTCATGCCGGCGGCGTCCATGGAAGCGGTCCGGTCCCTTGGTGGATCAGTGTCGTGCCTTCCATGAGCCATAGGACCATCTTCTGTCCTTTTTGAATTAGTGTAGGAAAGAACAGTCCCAAGTCAATGGTACCCTTAAGATATCGAAAGATGTTCTTGACTCAGGTCCAATGACGTTGGGTTGGCGCTGAGCTAAATCTAGCTAAAAAGTTGACTGAGAATGCAATGTATGGTCGAGTGCATTAACCTAAGTACAATAATGCGCCTATTGCACTAAGGTATGGAACCTCTGCGCTCAAGACCTCTTCGTCGTCCTCTTTTGGACAGAATGGATCTTTAGTTATATCTAGACTTCGATCAATCATGAGAGTGCTAACATGGTGCATTTTATCCATATTAAATAGCCTGAGCATCTTTTGGACATATGCAGACTGATGGATAAGAATTTCACAAACTCGGTGCTCTAGTTCAAGACCTAGGCAGAAACAAGTCTTCCCAAAATCTTTCATCTCAAACTCGGATTTCAGATAAGCCGCGGTCTCTTTGATTTCATCAAGAGTACCGATAATGTTCATGTCATCGATATAAACGACCACTATTGCAAATCCGGAACTTGTCTTCTTTATGAACACGCACGTGCATAGTTCATCATTCTTATATCCCTTCCTAATCAAGTAGTCACTTAGACGAGTATACCACATTTGTCCGGATTACTTTAATCCATAAAATGAGCGTTGCAACCTTATAACATACGTACTCCGTGGTTTATAGTCACTTGATTTAGGTAACGTAATGGCATCGGGTACTTTCATATATATCTCTGAATCTAGATCCCCATAGAGATATGTCGTAACCACATCCATGAGCTGTATGTCAAGTTTTTCAGACATTACTAAACTGGCTAAGTAGCGGAAAGTTATCACGTCCATGACCGGAGAGAAAGTCTCATCGTAATCAATCCTAGGGTGTTGTGAGAAACCTTGCGCCACAAGGCGGACCTTATACTGAAGTACCACATTTTTCTCATTACGCTTTCTAACAAAAACCCATTTATGTCCAACAGGTTTTACACTCGGCAGAGTTAGCACTACTGGGCTGAAGACATGTCTCTTTGTTAGAGAGTCTAATTCTGCCTGGATTGCAACTTTCCATTTAGGCCAATCTGCACTGTTTTGACATTTTGCAACAGAGCGTGGTTCGATATCATCGTGCTCAATGATTTCATGAGCCACAAAATAAGCAAATATATCATCAACATGGGTTGATGACCAGTTCATCAATTCATAAGTGTTATCATAACACATAGAGATCGAGATCTCTATGTTCTCTGATATTGACATAGATCCTGAGGCGTCCCCCCATGGATTCTAACATTAATTCATGGACATAACTGTAATCAGAGATGATCTCGTGAGAAAGATTCTCAACATCGATGATTAAAGGATTGACTTGTGCCTTGTCAGTCCGTTTCTTTCTCGGACGCATGTTAACCGAACCAGGTGGCCTCCCCCTTTTCCTTTGGGAAGCCACGGTCTCCATCCCCCAACTATGGACGGCGCCGGCACCGGCGGCAGTACCGAGCCCAGGGATGGCCGTGCCCTTTCTAGGGACTTCGAGCCTAGCAGGAACATTTGCAGCTGGTATATCTGATCTTGTCACTTTCGCAATCTCGGACAAAGAGTCAGGCATCGTATCTGCTACTTTCTGAAGTTCGAGAATACATGTAACTTCACTTTTAGTCTGTGAGGCGCGGGGATCATAATGAGATAGAGTGGGGACAAACCACGACAATTCCTGTCATTCCATATGAACATGTCTGTTCGTATCCCCCCTAACGACGGGAAGAATGTCTCATCAAAGTGACAATCTGCAAATCTTGCAGTAAAAAGATCACCTGTTAATGGCTCGAGGTATCTGATAATCATTGGATATTCATAACCAACGTAGATACCTAATCGTCTCTGAGGACCCATTTTAGAACGCAGTGGAGGCGTAATTGACACATAAACCGAACAACTGAAAATGCGTAGATGTGAAATGTCAGGCTTATATCCAGCGACCAACTGGTATGCACTAAATGGTTATTTGGTAGCTGGTCTAAAACGAATAAGTAAGGCTGCATGTAATATTGCATAGCCCCATGACGTAATTGGGAGGTTAGTGCGCATTACCAAAGCTCGAGCAATAAGCTGAAGCCGCTTAATCGTAGCTTCAGCGAGATCGTTTTACGTGTGAACATGGGGTACATGATGCTGAATTTCAATCCCGATAGATATGCAATAGTCATCAAAAGTCTTTGATGTAAATTCTCCAGCGTTATCCAGTCAAATTGACTTAATTGGATAATCCGGGTGGTGAGCCCAGAGTTTAATAATTTGTGCTAGGAGTTTTGGAAATGCAGCATTACGTGTGGACAAGAGCGCGACATGAGTCCAACGCGTTGAAGCATCCACTAGAACCATAAAGTATCAAAATGGTCCACATTCTGGATGGATGGGTCCGAAAATATCACCTTGGATACGATGTAGAAATGGAATGTTCTCGGTGTTATCTTTAGCATAAGACGGTCTCTATACTACTTTTGCTAAAGAGCAAGCTTTGCAAAAAGAACGATGTGCATTTGAAAGAGTCAATGACACATCAAGGGAAGAACGGCACGCCTCAATTGCTTGAGGGATCGGCCGAGCGGCAGCCAGGAAGTTGGTGCTGTGCCCGGGAGACGTCAAATTCCCATGTGGGCCGTGATGACCATTTGAGGTGTCACCACTATGATTCAAAGTGATATCATATCCCAAATTTTTTTATTTTGATCTGAAGAAGGGATGTCCATGAGAATTACGCAGAATTCAGATCATCATGTCCCTTCCGGGATGATCAAGTCGATCATGCCAAAACTTGTATGAGTCGGAGTCCCAAAGATCCTGTTTGGCGACTACATGGGATTCGATAATCCGAATTGTAGTGAGGTAAAGACCACTAGATTGACTCATGAGTTTCTCCAATATATGTTTACATCCATATTCATGAGAATTTATACACAAGAACTCAGTTCCATCTTCACAATGAGTTTCCAAGTGAAAGCCATTAGAGCGAATATCCTTAAAGCTCAACAAGGTTCGGTGCTCTTTTAGGGCATAAAGAGCGTCTGTGACATGGATCATAGTGCCATGAGGCAGAAAGAAGCGAGCTATTCCACGCCCGAGGATCATAGGAGAAGATCCAATCATTGTCGTCACAGATGATTTACAAGGCACTAACTCAAGAAATAGTTGCCGGTTCCTTAGAATGGTGTGGGTTGATCCACTATCCGCGAGGCACTCGATCTCTCCAAGAGACATACCTATAAAAGAGAGTGGATATATGAGTAAATAGGTTGATATCGAGCCTTTTTAGAAAGATTGAAAAAGCTAAAAGTAGCAACAATCCCGAGAGTGCTGAAAATTTCTCCCGCAGAATGACATTTGCGCACTAAAATAGTCATAACTCATTCGTTAAAATAGATAATGACAAACCGCACAATGTTCTCAAAACTAGACACGTAGCGCTTTCCAATGATATAAAGCTCACTGTCTGATTCATCTGGAGCTATTCACAAAGCTCAAACGAAGTGACTGTCCAGAGGGACAGATTACTGATTTTCACAGATTTGACATTAGCGAAGATTTTGAAGCTTACTGGTGGCATGGAGGCGTATGCTTAGCCACAGGGATGTGTTGATGATCAAATTCAAGGTTAGAGAACCTAGAGGATTCGATGATGATCTGGATTAGTCAAGTCTTTAACGTCTTTTACAAGACGACAATTTGGAGTAATAGCGTAAGAGGTATCCAAAATCAAAAGCTTTCGGTAACTCCAAATTAAGTATGACCAAGTATGTCCGTAGAGGGTTGGTAGTACGAGGCACACTTAAAACCACTAGCTTCTTAATTTCAGACAATTCTAAGACATCATACTAACTTGGATGAGCCTAGTTGAACAATTGATGATGGAAAATCTGCTATACGGTAAAAGACATGAACCGGAAAACACGTTAGTAACTCTCCTTGAGAGTCACGGCGCCGTACGTCACCTCCTTTGAGGGAGAGACCAAAAAACGGCGTTGATGCCATGTTTTATAAGGTAGATGTAAATCAATTCAAACCATGTAGAGACAAGAAGAATCAGAAAGAGATAGACTTCCATTAATGCGCTAAAAAGAGTACATAAGGGTCTCAAAAATAATTGAGAAGAAAACTAAGCATGGCATGCTAATGATGTCTTATTACATCATGACTTGTAAAAGGGAAAACAATCGAGCCGGTGACGTAAAATTCAGGGGCATCTAAGTCAGAACATTGTTCATTGGGGTCTGCGACCCTGAAGGTAACCTTATGTTCAACTCCATTGTTTTCAGTGGAATTGACTTCCATCAATTCCTTGTATTTATGTATGCGGCAACAATATTTGCAGAAGCGCGAGAGCTTTTAGACCAGTGGTCCTTAGACCCATATCTGTTGCATTGACCATCAAAGGCAGAAGAAGAGCGAACATGCTACTTACGAGGAGGAGCGGCGCCGCCCTTGGGGCTAGCGGCACTGGTGTCTCGATGCCATGAGTTGGTACGGCTACTAAAGCCACTACCTTGTCCCCGGAAACCAGAGGCACGATGGTGCTGATTCCTACGTGCGTAAGGTTCATTCCGATATTGATCCTTGCGTTTCAGAGCCTTTTGGCTCCGTTTGCTGTTGTAATTAGATTTCGGAATTTTCTGAATGCCTACAGGACGCAAATTATGTTGATCATTGATCATGTTGTTCTTTTCTTCCATAAGGAGTTGCGTCATCAAACCGTTAAATGTTGTAATCCTTTTATTTTGAAACTCAAGATGATACTGGTTCATTAGGATCTTAGCAGTTGAAGGGAAGGTCGAGAAAGTCTTTTCGATCATGTCGGCATCACTTTTCTCGACTCCCCATGAACTCAGTTGAGCTTGTAGGCAAAGCATATCCCTATTGAAGTCATCAACCTTCTTGTAATCCAAAAGTCTGATTTCATCCCAGCGAGTAATTAGTTCTGGGAGCAAGGTTGAATGGATATTGCCGAAGCGTTCGGCGAGTGCATCCTACAGATCTTTTGGATCATGCTTTGATTGATACTGCCTGCGCAGTGTGGGATCGATATGCTTACGAAGGAACATGAGCGCCTGAGATTTTGTTCCCTTGTGAGGCGGTTCCTGAGTTAGATAGGGGAATATGGTCTCGGTCAGATCCTTAGCAATGAAGGTCTGCTCTATCTCCGAGACCCAGCCATGGTACTCGGTACCATGGGCTTTGAGGACGTCGAATTCAATGCCTCTGTCCATCTGTATACAAGAGAGAACAAGTCGTATTAGTTTTTTGCTGAGACCCAAAAAATGATACTCAAATACGATGCTTTTATATTTGGTTTGTCTCTCTAGGGTTGATCAAACACAACCCTAAGTGTCCAGAGTCGATCAAACACGACCCGGAAAACTTGTGTGAAAGTGATCAAACACACCTTCAAAAAGAAATAACCAAAGTTGATCAAACACAACTTTGGACCCGGAGAGGACAACCGGGATTTTAAACCAGCAAATACATCGACCCAAGCATAGAATGGAATAGAAGAATGGGAGAAAGCACTTTATCTCCCCCGAGGTTATTGAACTTTGAAGAGTTTTAGGGTTGCAAGGTAAACATACCGTAAAAACTTGAATGCTTGATCAGATGAGAAGAAAGAACTGGAGCAGATGGCCGGAAAGTGACGGTTGCGGCGGCGGCGGCAGCAGCGGCCGCGGCCGAGGCAGGGCAGGGAGCTTCGGTTTTGGTTTTAGGGTTTGGGAAAAATATTAGCTCAAGGGTTGAGCCAAGTGCTGATAACGTGATGAAGTGAAAGTAATTTAAGAATAGAGAATCGTGAAAGATGTGTCTATTATTCATTGATAGGAGCCCTTTATATAAGGAATTACACAATACCAATTAGATAAGAATAATGAATACATAGATCTAGTCAAAATACATATCTTATTGACATAAGACCAATGCACATATAAGGAATATCTAGAAAGATATAAAATATCCTAGAACACTTGAGTAAGTTTTTAAGGATTATTCTACAATAAGGATGGTCATTGACTTTAAGGAAGACTAAAATCTCAAGCTATCTACCTCTGTCATAATGATGTGAATGAGGAAATTCATAGTACTGAACCTTTCTTATGTTGAAAATTTGTTCTTATATACACTGTAAGCGTATGATAAACCTTTTATGAATAACAAATGCTTTTTTATTCTCACCCGGTATACTTCCATAAATTGGTGCTCTCTCTATTTCATTTAGGCAAAATCGTCCAAATAGTATCTGAATTTTTTCAATCTATTAGTTTTGGTGTCTCATGTTTCCGAAATATCAAAACAGTACCTGACATTTTGATCTCGACCCAGCTTTGGTATCTCGAACCGTTACCTCTGTTAACTCCGTTAATATTTTAAGGGCAAAATGGTCATATCAAATCAAAAACCCTCAACTATTCTATCTCTCCCAGTTTCTCACAGATCAAACGCTGCATTCTCGACTTCTTTGATCAAAAACCTTATGAAATCTCCCTGGGTTTCTACATCCGTTTTGATCTGCAAAACACCAATTTAACACAGAATCAATGAGTGAATATCTGCCATTGAAATTCATCACAATCACTCCTTTTTTCTTTGAAAAATTTAAAATCAAATTCGAATATACTACGTACTGTCTTTTGTGACAAGCAAACACAATAAAATCCAAAGGCAAAAAGCGGTCAGGACAAATAGGCCGGGCCATTTCTCACTGACACTTACGCCAGTGGCAAAACCGTAATTACAGCAAGCAAGTGAGCAGACCGGTTCTCGATCTCTCCGATCATGTCACCGGCATTAGCTGTCGCCGGCGCGTCAGAAGCTCCACTACCGGAGTCTCTCTGAGAGTCCCTCCTCATCAGAGAGTGGTAAAACTCCACAACCTCCGGCACTCGCCTCACCTTCTCCGTCACCGTCTTCCTCCCCTTCGGCGGCGGTGGAGGCGGAGGAGGAGCTGATCGCGACCGCAGAGGCAGCGGTGGAGGTGCTACCTTCGCCTGACTCGGCGGCGGAGGCGGAATGGCTTGCTCTCCGGTTGCTAAGCCCTTGTTTTCACCGTTGGACGACGACGGTCTCGGCGGCGGTATCAGAACCCTAGGGATCCGAGATCTGAGAGTAGTAGCAGACAGAGTCGACTCGGCGAAATCCTCCGAGTTACACCTGGAGTGTGATCTCGGCACTTCAATTTCAACCTCCTCTCTCTTGGAATCCGAGCGTTCCAGCTTTTTCTGGCTCTCGGTACACTTCACTCCCTTCTTCAAATTCTTTATCAGATTCGACCTAAGCGAAACCTCCACGAGTCCCTGAAATCTCTGCGATGATGAAAGCAGCTCGTCGCTTGATCCGACGCCGTCTTCTTCATCTCCGCAATCTCCGCTTCAATCACCTTCATTTTCGCCTCCATTGACAAATTTTGCCCTGGAGATTTAACAGAGATAACGGTTCGAGATACCAAAGCTGGGTCGGGATCAAAATGTCAGGTACCGTTTTGATATTTCTGAAACATGAGACACCAAAGCTAATAGATTGGAAAAGTTCAGACACTGTTTGGACGATTTTTCCTTTCATTTAAGGTCGTTATAGACTGACTATCAACATCAGTTTCATTACGTTCATTTATGGAAGTTTCTGAAGCACCTGGGATTTCCAACTTCTGAAAAAATCTCTTCCTTGCAGACATTTGACTTTTAAGCTGCAATTCTGTGAAATGTGTCACAACTTAATAATCAATTACAATATAAAAAAGTAAGTAATGTACATTTTTTTTTCATAATTATATTAATATATTGGTCATCTGAATCTATTGATCTATTTTTTTATTATTATTTGCGTTGGCATCCAATGTATTTATATGAATTGGTATAATTTTGATTTATATAAAGCTCAACATACTGTTTTTAGTATTTTCTTCAAGGTCATTCTTTATAGCTTCCAAATGTAAAGAAGATTATGAGGAACACGTACACTAATTAAGGATTATTCTACATTAAGGATAACCATTGACTTTAAGGAAGTCTAAAATCTCAAGCTACCTAGCTTTGTCAAGAATTATACTAATACAATGACACAAGTGTTTATTTTACAATTCAAATATCCAAAAACACATTTCAAGTGTAGTAGACCTTTTATGAATAACATATGCTATGTTTATTCTCACCTGGTATACTTCCAAAAATTGTTGATCGTTCTATTTCATTTAA
This sequence comes from Fragaria x ananassa, assembly GCA_034370585.1. Taxonomy (NCBI): domain Eukaryota; kingdom Viridiplantae; phylum Streptophyta; class Magnoliopsida; order Rosales; family Rosaceae; genus Fragaria; species Fragaria x ananassa. The sequence goes on along the minus strand of CP139764.1, from coordinate 7,211,996 downwards.
GCTTCTTATGGACTGACTATCAGTATCAGCTTCATTATATTCGTTCATGGAAGTTTCCGAAGCAACTGGGATTTTCATATTTTGAAAAAATCTCTTCCTTGCAGACATTCGAGTTTTAAGCTGCAATTCTGTGAAATGTGTCATAACTCAATAATGAATTACAATATACAAAAATAAGCCATGGAAATATATATTTTTTAATTATATTAATATAGTAGTCATATTAATCTATTAATTTGTCTATCTATGTGGATTTATATGGATTTATATAAAGCTCAACATATTGTTATCAGCATTTTCTTCAAGGTTATTCTTTCCAGCTTCCGATTGTTCTTTTGCGTCTCCATGTTCATCATAAGAAGTTTTTGAAGCTGATGTTTCTTCTTTTTGTGAATCCTGGAAAAATCTTTTCCTTGAGCTAGCACATCTGACTTCTATGTTGCATTTCTGTGAGAATGATCATAATTAAAGAATTAATCACAATATGTAAAGATAATGAAGATGAATCAAGGATGAAAGAAATCAAAAATGCATATATAAACATAGCATTAAGCAACACTTATAAAGACATAGGACTTTTGTAGGACTCTGATTAGCAATTACACATCCAAGTGTTTAACCCTTATTAAATTTCTTCTAAACTTTAGGCAAATATCATCTCATTGGTATACTGATCTTTGATCAAACGTGTTATATTTCTATTGTGTATCCTCAAACCAAAGTAGCCAACAACATTCTACTCAACTACGTACCTCTTAAAACCTCTATCCCTTTTTTCCCTCAACTCACCGTGACTTGTCAGTATCTCCCTACCTCTACATTTTTTCTGCTTGAACGTTTCAAATCCAACAAACCTCACACCAACCGCACCTTCTCCTAAAATAAATAAAAAAACAAAAAAAAAGGGATGCAATATTAAACTCACTGCTTAATTTCTTTCCTTTATCAATTATCTCCTTCGTGACTCCCTCCTTCCTTTTCTCTGTGCTCTCCACCCAGTTCTTCCTCAACTATATAAATCCTTGTGTCTCTATCTGTATCTATCTGTCTCGCCAATTGATACCGATTCTGTTCTCTGTAAGTTTTCTTTCTCATATTCTTTGATTCATTGTGTGCAAAGATTGATGCTTTTGTTTGGGTGTTCAGTTTGATTGTTGTTTTGGTGTAGAATTTGTATTTAAAACAAACCAAAGATGAGAAAAAAGTTAATCATGTTCCTCTTTAATAATCAAACACAGTCCCTCTATCATCACACAAAAAATCAAACACAGGCATTGCAACAAAGAATCAGCTTGCATATGGACCAAGAAAACCTGAACGTTTCAAATCCACACAAACCTCACACAGTTTACAGTTTCTTTACATGTGATGTTGTTGCTTGGAGACCTGAAACGGGGGATGGACATAAACTTTCACTAAACTCACAACTGCTAAGATTTAATGCAAAATTTAACACACAAACTTTCTGTTATAAACTACAATAATGCCCAATTCAATAAAATAAGCACACTTACTTTTGTTTTTGATTAATCCCAATCCTCTAACACGATCCACAGCTTCTTTACAGCGATGTACAGAAAGTGAAAGGCTGAATGGGAGACACATGGAGAGAGTGGATTGATATAGAGAAGAAGGTCGGTGGTCAATTGGCGTCCAGACCGTTCTCGATCATTCACAGAGACACAGCGAGGCAGTGAATTGATATAGAGAAGAAGGTCGGTGCTCAATTGACGTCCAGATCGTTCTCGATCATTCACGGTCTATTTGGGATTTGTCGACGTATATCCAACTGAGTGTTATTATTAAGTGTTACAAACAGTGATTAGTAACAGTATTAAAAACAGTGATTTTAGTTATCCACACAGTCGACCAAAAAATAGATACAGGTAAATTAGCAAGCAAATAGTAGCTAGCCATTATCTGCATATGAAAGAATGGTTCAGAAAGGCTACAATGTGAACTTGAACCTATTAGTATTCATAATATTGTTCTCTTCACAATAGAGATGGCTAGAGTTTCAAATGTAACAGACAGCAGTTAGTATATATCGGTCTCATATAGTAATTGGTATACAGTTTTTTATTAGCTATCTAGCATGTTCAAACATTTGGTCATCAACTATAACTTATTTCATATTTTCTATATTGCATAAGAGAAAATGCATGAGTGAGGTCTATCGGCAAATGAAGCTCATTAAGGCAAAAAAAAAAAAAAGTATGGGAAAATCCTGGGGAGACCAAGATGACCAGGAGGGGGAATCCGGCTTGTGGCCCTCGCCGTTATGGGTGTGGAAGGTCGGTTGGTGGCGCGTATGGACCAAAACCGCAAAAACCAAAAGGAACTCATACGAGCTCTCCATCAGGACATAAACCATATCCGCCCCCTTGTTTTAATGTAACTTGGCATTTTGGCAAGAATAAGACCCATCCCTAAAGATTGATCTCAAATGATTTCAAAATATGTGAGAGATCATAATCAAGTGAAAACATATAGTTGAATAACACCGGGGTTGTCACTAGAGCTCTAGTCGCTTTAAATTAGTTCCTTTTGTGTATGTTTTTCTTCAGTAAATGATTCAAATAAATGTCTGGCTGAGCCTCCCAATCAAGCTGGGTATTCCAAACCCTTCCTTAAAAAGAAAAACTAGTGTATTCAAATAAATGTTACAAGTTTCAAACTTAATCAATTTAGCTGCTGGTTACAGCGTATACTCAATCAACGAGACAATGTATCACTTCCTTTTTCATCCATTGTATCACTTCGAATTCCCTTATTTCTCTTAATAAATGAATTTCAGCTCCTTTTAAAAATAAATAAATAAATATAACATTGACAATAAGTGTCTAGGAGGAATTCGGGCCAATTCCGTGAGCTGGATGTGTTCGAGTATCTCGGAATATTGCGGCTTAGAGGCTAAAATCAAGCCTACTTAGCGGGCGAGCAAGCAATCTTCATAATTTACATGATATTTGCTTATCTACAAATGTGGGAGATTCCGCATTGAAGAAAGACCAAGGGAAGTGAACTGGCCAAGTGCTTAATTGAGGAAAGAAGCAATTATCCATAATTGCTTCAAGAGCTAGAACATGTACGTGTTGCGTGCCGTGGGAAAAATGTGGCTTTCTTCTCAATTTCTTTTTCTTTGCCGCACATCTCTGTAGACTTCTCTCGCTTTCTCTACCGCCCAAAATTTCTCTAGAAAGACTTTTCTCACGCTCTCTCGCCTAAGATCTCTATCTGTCTCTCGCTCCTGATCCATTGGTAGTAGCTTGGAGGTGAATTTCAGGTGAGTATCTTCGCCCACTGTTTCACTACAAGACGTGTAGTTGGGTTTATGGGTTATTCTGGAATTATGCATATTACTATCCCTCTTTCTCTTACTCCCTTAATTTCATTCTTCTTCTGCATGATTTTGGTTTGTCATCAGATTGAGAGATCGAGGAAAAGAAAGACATGGAGAAATAGCTGGATTCTAGAAATCAATTTCTTTTCTTTTCTGATCAATTCCTTTTGATTTCTTCAGATTCTGTGACTGATTGGTGTTCTTAGAAAGGAGAGTATTATCAAGGCCAATAAAGGTATTGTTCTTCTTGGGTGAAAGTGAGCATTTTTTATTGTAGTAAGGTTGTTGGGTTTGAAGCCATTTGCAGCATGAAAGAGTGTTACTTTTTAGTTCATGGGGTTTATGAGGTTGTGATTTCAGATTTCAAGTTCTGTTTTGTGATTGCTGTATGCATTGGTTTTGTAGTGTTGGTTAATTTGGTCTGTCAGGGTGTTTGGTTTGGATGAAGTGGGTAAAAGTAACACCATATTAGGGTAGTGATTGCTTCTCATTATGCAAAAGGAGTAAGCTAGTTGTTCTGCTAACATGATTGTGTGACTGTCTTTCTTGCAAATGCGCATCCGTTTGAGCCTCCCAAAATGTAGTTCACAACCAAAATTTGGTAGGTTTTAGCATATTGTCATATAAGAGTTAGAAACTGCCCCAAAATATCATGAAGTAGGAAGTGAGAATGAAATGCACGTTCTGATTGGAATTAGTATTCTATCTCCTAAATTGCATGTCGTCCACAGACATAAGGTCAAGTAACCACCTATTGCGTGTACCATGGATTGTTGGAAGTTCTTTGATCAATGTGAACTACCAGTTGGGAACTTTGGTACTCTAGGTTTAGGATTTCAATAGTTGGGAATTTAGCTTGAGGTTCAATATTGAGTCTACATTTGATCGTAAATTTCTAAGAAATAGTAAACCATTTTTGAAGGAAAGTTTTAAGAGAATACTCATTAACTATAGGGTATATAAATCATTATTTATAAATATTTTTTTATATGTTTGTGTCTTTTCATGTTGAAGACACCCTAATATCATCAGTCAAAGTGGAGCAATTTGTCTGGATATCTTCAAGGATCAATGGAGCCCAGCTCTCACATTGAAAACATCACTTCTTTTTGTACAATCATTACTTTCTGCTTCTCAACCCGATGATCCTCAAGATGCTGTGGTGGAACAACAAGTATATTCTACTTTATCATAATTTATCATAAATTGAGTCTTTCAATTGATTCTGTGAAGTTGCTCCTTAGAATTTTAGACTGATCCACAAATTGCTTCCAATCTTGCCTAGATGAAGCCTCTAGATTATTCATTCATTTTAAAAATTACAGAAAAGATTTTCATTTGGATATTACCTCCATACTAATAATGCAGTATCTGAGAGACTATCAGACCTTTGTTGGCACAGCTCAATACTGGACATTATCCTTTGCTAAGTCATCTTCTCTTGGTATTGATGAAAATGTCAGCCTTACATTCCCTTTGATATGCTTAATTTTAATGTATTGAGTAAGAACCTGTATATTTTGCAACTTAGTTCACTATAAAAAAAACTAAATATTATTCATTCCAAATCCAATGGAACAGTCTCTGGCAAATTTGTTTGAAATGTAATTTAGTAACAACTCACGACAAATAAATTATCCTTACATTCTTTCAAATTCTTTAAAAATATTCATTTGCAATAGATAATGACACTTCTAGAATTTCTGGAGACATTGAGAGACCTTGAGACTTTGAGAGACCTTATCCCAGACATTATCTCTCTAAACTGACGCAGAGACTAATCCTTTTCCAAAACAGTATCTCTCCAAATTGTTGTTACATTAAATACTGGTAAGATTGCACAATATATACTATTGTCATTCTAATAATAAGATAAAAATAATTTTGGTTAGTTGAAATTTGAATTCAATCTTATGATTTTTTCTTTAATTTGTAGGTTTCGGTTGAGGCTGCTGAAAGTTGATTTCTCTGTATATGCTCTTTGAAGTTGTTAATCAGGTTATGTTTCTACGCTCTCCAATTTGGCTCCCCTCTGCTTTCAACCCCAATCCATCTCTTTCTTCTTTCTTTTTATTCAAGGTTGCTTCTTGAGTTTTATTACGAAGATGGAAGTTGATATAATATTTTGATAATGCATAAACTCTCGGTGTTGGAAAAGGAAGAAGAAAGAAAACTGTTTAAACCTTCTCGGGTACTAAAGAAGGAGAAAGAACCAGGTATAGTACATTTTTATTTTTATTTTTCCTTTATTTTTTTATTTTTTCACCTTTGTAGAGTGCCCGCAATGCAATTTATGAACAATGGCGGAGCCAGAACAGTAGGTTTAGGGGGCCGAAATATAATAAACGCAAAAAGATATATATAATAATTTTAAATCGTTTGACAAAATTATGTTTTAATTGAAATTAATATTATTGTTTTTTCATAATCTTAATATTACATGGAAATGAAGCTAGACCTATACAATTATAATCATAACCATTCAATCATACTGATAGAATGTTATTGATTGACATTTTTCAAAAACTTTGGGAGTGCCAATTATAATAATAACCATACAATCTTACTAATAGCATATCATTAATTGACATCTTTCAAAAAATGGCACCCCTTGGTCCTAAGCTAGTTCCGCTAGTGATTTATGAAATTGAATTCAACTAATTGGAAATAAACAACATTTTGTATTCATACTTCTGACAGCTCGATTGTAGAAACAATAATATACATACATGAATCTTCTTTGTCACCCCCACCCTACAAATATCATAAAGGTAATTGAATTTTCTTGCCCTGACTTTCTTTTTTCATTAGTTTGTTTAGTTTTCGTTTACAATTATGCTTCTTTCTCATCTTCATTCTAGGTTATTGATGATGCATTGGTTTTAAGTCATTTCTGTTTTTACTTTATGTTTATAAATGGTGGCTATATGATGCATAGCAAAATGCTGAAAAATATGATATAAACTCTTCTTGCATATTTTTATTTTTCTATGTCTTATGCAGTCCACAATATTTTTTTTCTTTTTAGGTTGCAATATAACATGAGCTGAAGCAAGCAAATTTCTCTACAACAAGTATGACGATCCATCTTTTGCAACATGTTCCATCAGATTAGCTACTTCTTTGTTCCTTTCCCAAACTCTAACTACCTAATATCCATGTCTTGAACAATTCTAAAGTCTGTTTAATACACCATGTACAGTAATCTTTTGTTGTGAATTGCATTATATATATAAACTGTATTCAAACACCCGCAGCAAAGCGCTGGCCTAATTTCTAGTCCATGATATTTAGCAACCGACATATATATATATATATATATATATATATATATATATATATATATCAGTTCTTATCCAGAGCGAAACTTCGTTATGAAATTAAAATGTGAAGTTCTTTATTTGACTCACTTTTCAGTCATATTTCGACATCTCCACCGTTATGTTTATTGATACTAATGCATAGATCATTCATGCAAAATTTCATCGAATTTGATAGTCGTTTGGGTGTTCATAATCGTGATTTACACAAACAATTCTGGTTAGACATGTTTATGATCTGTTCATTGATTTAACCTAATTCGGTACCTAAAGAATCATCAATTTGAATAAAATTTTGCATGAATGATCTATGCATTAATATTAATGAACATAACGGTGGAGATGTCGAAATATGACCGAAATGTGAGGCAAATAAGAAACTTCATACTTTAATTTGAGAGTGAAGCTTCGCTTTGGATAGGAAATATATATATAGATATGGTCATTCCACTAAGGGATCTTTTTTTTTGACATATATGAGGGATGATGGATTACACCAACTTTTTGATCATAAAATTACATCTCCACCGTTCAATATGTAGTTCTATATCAGTAGATCATTTATGCAAATTTTCAGAAATTTTGGTAATCGTTAAGGCATTCAAAACTACGATTTATAATTATAAGCATGAACGGTTCATGTTTGGCAGATTTGGTTCGTTCATTGATTTAATCTTCTTCGACACCTTAACGATTACTAAATTGGCTGAAAATTTGCAGAATTGATCTATATATAAGGACCAACAAACTGAATGGTGGAGATTCAAAAATATAATCGAAAAGTTGGTATAATCATTCATCCCTCATATAAACCAAAATAAGAGATCCCTTATTAGAAGGACTTGGTATATATATGGGGCGGCTCCTACTATGAGTAGCCTTCACAAGAGAACAATTTTATCAAATCCTATGTGCCCTTTATGTGGAATGGCAGAGGAGACTTTCGAACATCTCCTCCTTTTGTGCCAATGGGTTGATCCAATTTGGTTTGGCTCCCCTCTCGGAATGACAGTAGATAAAAGCAGGGTCACTACTTTTGATACTTAGCTACTCAATTGCTACAATCACAGTCCAACAAATGATAAAGATTACACACTTGGATTAGTTTTCTTTGTTGGACTATCTGGAAATCCAGGTGCCTTTATGTGTATCAGCACCAGGAGGTTTCATCAATAGTGACACTCAAGGCTGCCCGAAATTTTGCATATGAGTTCCTCCATGCTACCGGTTCTTTGGGCGGCAAGAGATTCAACAATAAGAACATGCAATGGCTTCCTCCTCCATTTGATCTCTTCAAAATCAATACAGATGCGTCTTGGTATCCTCCAAACCAAGCCGGGATTGGCTGTGTGATTAGGGACTCAAATCGGGTCTTGATTACTGGCACGAGCTACAAGGAGAGCTGCGGATCGGTCACTGAAGCGGAAGCATCTGCAATACTGGTCGGAGCCGACCTTGCTGCTTCTCTGCAATTACAAGATGTAATCATAGAATCATACTCTGAAGAAGTAATTTTGGAACTAAAGAAGAAGCATGGTAAAGTCAATTGGAGAACTTATCTCATCATCCAACAGATAAGAAGGAAGTGCTCCAGTTTTGACAGCTGCATTTGGGTATGGATACCCAGAGAAGCGAATCAGGTGGCGCATGGCGCTGCTTCGCTTGCCTTCGGAACGGTGGATCCTATGCGATGGGCTTCCCAGCCACCACCTTCCCTCACCAATGTACTCCGAAATGATGGGCTCCCTTGCCCTCCTATGGTCACAGATTGAGCACGACATTCTGGTCGTGGCTCTTCTCTTTTTGTTGGCAAGGAAACTGTCTATTCCTACTTCTGGGTTTGAAGTAGTTGATTAGTTTTCTTGTATTACTTATGTTGTTTGGTTTAGCTTTTTGGCTTTTGGGCTGTTGTCCCTCAATGAAGTTGATTCATTTCCAAAAAAAAAAAAAAAAAACTCAGTGAATAATATAATGCAATTAGACATGAAATTGGGGACAGAAGATTTCAAGCCACCGAAAAACCATCATTCATAATCATCATATATATTCTAGGTGTATATATAAGTGGAAAATAATCTTCGTATTGAGGCACTATTTGTAGTTTTGTACTGAAATATTGAAGAAAATTATATAAAAAGCGAAGCAAAAGTTACCAGTATACATGCATTAGTATTAGTGAAACTCCGCTAGTTAATTTTGCGCAGAATCCACACTTTCTGTAATTGGTTTGGATTAGCCGTATGGAGAGGGGTGATTGGGAGGGGTGGTGGTTCGATCACTTCGATAGCTTGCACTTGCTCGGAGCTGCGGGTACGCTGGCTGTGGTGTGACGGCGAGGTGTTGACGCGATGATCACAGATTCATAGTGGTCTGCACTCTAGGCTTGGGTTTGGTATATTCCTTGGGTCTGGTTCTGTACTAGGGTTTGGGCTTGGAAGCTAGCACGACGTAAGTACACGGTGCGACGCCATTCATAACAAAAGGTAGTATTGCAAGTAATGTGGGAATCAAAAAAATTTCAATGATGAAAGATATCTAGTTTCCAAAGGACTCAACATATTGTAAAAATCTCTCCAAATGAGTGTGATATGTCTGTTGGACTGAAGCAAGGTCAAATTGGACAGAAAACAGGGGAAGTGCTCTGCTTTTCAAAGATCATTTGCGTTCGGAGCAGCTTAGTTTAAGACTCCAATGGTATTTAGGAGAAATTTCATTTGGATGCGAGGATCGATGTGTTTAGTTTGATTTCCAGCAATGTGTTCATGTCGATTACGTTGACCAAGTCCTCTCTGTTCATCTCCCTTACAACTCAACTAGAGGCAAATTACTCTTCTTCTTTTTTTCTTGAAATTAATGGTGTACTTTCATCCTTGTTAATGTCGAAAGTTAACCCTTACCAAACACAAGTGCTAGATTTTTCAAACGATGGCAAATGAACTCTCTCCAATTCGAAAGACTACCCAAGAAAATAATGTCAAACTTATTATTAAGTGGTTGCAAATTCTTACAAGAAAATTCAAGTTTACACGAAATGAAATGATCAAACTAATCAGTACATGATTGTGCTCAAACAAGAGCATCTTATTTAAGCCATACTAATAGGGCACACAATATTCAGATAATTAACCAATGAGTTGCGCAAGTGTAATCTCTGCTTGTCCTGAGGAAGTTGCAGGTTGGGATGATAAGACCTGAGAAACCATGTGCATTGTTGGCCTGGATTGTGGATGGGGATGTTTGCACGCAATTGCCAGCCTTGCAATGGTTACCAATTCAGCATGAACATGAGGTGTGGGAGCGGGGAGGCGTTGGTCCAATACATCCTTCAACAAAATGTCCTCGTTATCGGATTGAAACGAAAAGGAGGAGATGATTTCACCCAGCCGCTTCCCCATTATCACTTCCAGTGCCAGCACCCCAAAGCTATAAACATCGCATTTCTCAGTTACCTTCATTGTGTAAGCCAGCTCTGCCAAAGACACAACATACGTTCATATATAAGTACGTATATGTGGACTAAAGCTTAAAATTTAGGAATGTGCCAATTAGCTAGTTTACCTGGTGCTATATATCCGTATGTGCCTGCACGGGCAGTCCAATTTGATGAGTCTGCATTTAGAAGCTTAGCAGTGCCGAAGTCTGAAACACAAGGCTCATATTCGTGATTGAGCAAAATGTTTTTGCTTGATATGTCTCTGTGCACTATAGGGGGTGAGCAGTCATGATGCATATAAGACAGGGCATGAGCTACACCTTTCACTATCCTCACCCTTATGCTCCAATCCAGTTTGTTAGGTTCGTCTTCTTTGCTCAACATTGAAGCCAAGCTACCCTTTTCTAGGTAGTCATAGACCAAAAACGAGTGATGGGCGTGTGAACAGAAACCACGAAGTTTGACAATGTTCCGGTGCCGTATCTCTATTAGCGCCCTTATTTCGTTAAGGAATTCCTTCTGAGACGACTCCTCACCCTCAAGTACTGGATCGAGTTTCTTCACTGCAACTATGCTGCCTGATAGCAGCTTTGCCTTGTAGACACTTCCGGATCCTCCCTTTCCAATGCAATACAGGTCATCAAAATCATTCGTTGCCTTGATGATTTCGTCGTAAGTTTTTCTTCCACAAAATTCAGATATGGAAAAAACGTCTTTCAACTGCCCATTGCTTTGCTCTGTGTCCTGCCTTTTGTTTCTTCTTTTCCTAACCAAGGCAATTCCAAGGAAGGCAAGTGAAAGTAAAAGTGTCCCAAAAACAGGGAAAACAATTATAAACATGAGCTTTCGATCCATTTTTGTGGCATGCTTATTTTCCAGGGAGGGGCAGGGTTGAAATCCTGCAATATTGCCACACAATCCGTCATTACCTTCCAAATGAGCAGCATCTTGAAATGGTTTGTTTTTTGGGACGGGACCCTGCAACTGGTTGTAGGATATGTCGATCTGAACCAAGCTTTGCATTTGTTCAAAATTTTCGGGTATTGAACCGGAAAGATTATTGTGGGAGAGATTCAGAATCTCCAAGCTCTGCATCTGGGTCATTTCTGATGGTATCTGACCTTCAAGTGAATTATGACTCAAGTCTAGCTCGGACAAATGGATTAATTTCCCCAATTGAAATGGAATTTCTTGGCTGAATTTGTTGTTGCTCAAATTCAAGTAATGTACTTCGGAAAAGTCTGCCAAAATGCTTGGAATCGACTCGTTGAATTTGTTGTTGGACAGGTCAAGATATTCAAGATCCTTCAATGATCCAAACTCCAAGGGTATGCGACCACTAAGTTGATTACCACTCAAACTGAGATTCAACAGAGCAGTCAATCTCCCAATTTCATTAGGAATCACCCCAATTAAACCATTTGAAGAAAGATCCAGTACATGAATCTGCGTTGCATTGCCAAGCTCAGGTGATATGCTACCAGTAAGGATGTTTCCTGCGATTCGCAGGGTTGTTAACTGAGGACATTGTCCCCACATGGGTGAAATTTCCCCGTAGAAGTTGTTGTGGCTAAGATCCACATACCGAAGATATGGATAGGCACCAAATACTTCAGATACATTGCCCGTCAAATGGTTATTTGGAAGGGACAAACTTGTTAAACTCTTGCACATTTTCAAGCTTTTGGGGAGTGGACCTGTCAATTGGTTGGCTTTTGCCGTAAAGCTTTCCAGTGATACACTAAGGCAAATATTTTGGGGTAAATGACCAGAAAGTTGGTTATTGTCAAGTTGGAGTACAGTCAACTTCCTTAGATTCCCTATCTCTTGGGGGATGGAGCCAGAAAGTTCGTTATCACTGAGTTTCAAGACAACTAATTTACTCAAGCCACCAATTGAAGGGGGAATGGAACCATTGAGTTGATTCTGACCCAACTCTAGCTCCACAATTGATTTCAAGTTCCCAATTTGTTCAGGAATGGTTCCAGATAGGTTATTTTGATACAGATACAGAAAGGTAAGATTTTTCAGATCACCTAATGAGGGTGGGATTGAGCCAGAAAGTTGATTTACTTGTACATTCAAAGTGTTCAGGTTTATCAAATTGCTTAGAGAAGCAGGTATAGAACCAGAAAGTTGATTTTCATGGAGGTATAATGATGTCAGGTTGTTTAAATTTCCCAGAGAAGCCGGGATCCTACCTTTTAGACTGTTCTGGCTCAGAGCAAGCTCAGAAAGAGACTTAATGTGACTAATCTCGTCAGGAATTAAGCCATTTAATTGGTTTTCATTCAAGTGAAGGACCTCAAGATATTTTAGAAGACCAATTTCTGGTGGAATATGACCGGAAAAGTGATTCCTAGACAGATCAAGACAGATGAGTTTGGAGAGGGAACTAATCTGAGGTGGGATGACATCATGGAGTTCATTGAAGCTAAGTTCAAGGTATTCAAGATTAGGGAAGGACGAGAATGATAGATCATGAAGCGTACCTTGAATACCAGAATTGGTGAGGTTTATCCTGTTTACACTTCCTGCAGTGTTGCATGAAATGCCTGTCCAAACATTGCATGGACTTGCAGTTTCTTTTGGATTGGTGGAATTACTGGGAATGTAATACCATGAGGTCAGATTATTCCGAGTTAGGTTTTGAAAACTGGCTTTCCATTCTAGAAGGGCCTCTGCTTCACTGGAACTAGAACTAGAACTGGCAGAAGCAAAAACATTATTTGGTGATGAAACCAGCTGAGCATACAAGATAATGAAAGCTAGAAAACAAGCTTCACCATAAGATGATGTGCTCATGGCTTTGAACGTCGTTTAGTACTCGAGGGCTTTATTTATCGTGCTCTGTCACCTCTGTGTGTATTAGCTAGTGTTATACACGCGCCTGGTTAAAGTATGTTTTGATTTTTTTTTTTTTTTTTTTTTAAAGATACAAAGTCTGTTTTGACTATGCTTACTGAACTATGACGGTTTTTGATAATATGGGAAGACTTCAAGTCAATGACGGTGTATGTCTGTATGTGCGTATGTGTCCTTTGCCCTAGTATAGACAGATGAATGTGCAACGATTTATGTATCTGTAAGATAGGGGTTGTCTAAGGAGATGTATGTCATACACTAATTTTATTATTAATTGAACAAAAATTACAAGTTAATTGAGTAAAATTTACTATATTAACAGCAAAATTTAATTATCTTTGAAGTTGTTGAATATGTTTTGAGATTATATTATTTTGAGGTGAATCATGCCTAAATTTTTGAAACTTATTTTTTCAAAAAAAATTGGGATGTGACAAAATTTGACCATATAACCAAAACCATAGAGTTTACTTCCATCAAATGGGTTTTCACAATTCTCTTTGCTCTCATCTTTCGATTCTCTCTATCACTTTTACAATTGGTTTTTCAAGGGTTTTTTTTTTTAGGAATGGCTTTTCATTGTTTTGTTTCCATGGAAAAAAAGAAGCCTCATTTCCTTATCGATAATTAGCATAACAAGTTTGACCAACCAACCAAATGATACTCAAAATTTTCATTGTTTTGTTTCCATGGAAAAAGAGAAGCATCATTTCCTTATCGATAATTAGCATAACAAGTTTGACCATGGAAACAAAGCAAAACAATGACCATGGAATCAACCGGTCAAACTTGTTATGTTGAGGATAAAATACTGGTCACTCCTCTTATTTTCTATGGTTCGACAGTTTAATCCTCGTTTTTTTCAATTTCAACAGATCACTTCTATTAATTTTCAATGTCATACAATTTAGTCCAATTTAGTCCAACTGTTAAATTTGACCGTTAAAGTATCTACGTCCTGCTATATAATCCCTAAACTACCCCTAGCTTATTACACCTGCTCCAAAACTGAAACCATTTTCCTCCATATTTGAAACCATTTTCCTCCAAATATAAACTTTTTCCCTCCAAATACATTATGCAAGACAGTCATTAAAATAGATCCTCCATAATAACACCAAATATACATTGCAACATCTAATTGTTCAACTAGTAACTAATTAGCTGTAATCATCTTATCAAAAGATTACAGCTAGCAACCAAGTGACAAAGCACAAGGTTGCCCAAAAATAGGATGCATTAGGGGCTAGCTAATATCAAATCTCACAACTATTTTCCAGCTCCTTTAGCTGAGCTCTGCCTAATCCTTTGGGAGGTTCTTGGTGTTACACCATCCTTCTTGGTTGAAGCATTTGAACCTTGCACATTTCTTGAAATGCTAGGAGCAGATCTAGCTTGATGTGTAGACGCAGCTTGTCCAGGTCTTGCTCTCTTTGGAGCAGACTAAGCTTTCATGTCAGCCTTCCTCTTCTAGACAACTACAATTTTAAAGATATTAAAAGCCAACACATACACAGCCTTAAAGCCATATGCTAACAACATGTTCAAACAATATGAGAGCAACAGACCCAAACTCAAGACTTAAGAGCATCCACTAATAGATTACGGGCTTAGCTCTACAAAGTCCACTATGAGAGGCTCATTGGAGTTGAAGTGAACAAGAACACGAGATAGGGAACTGAAGCAGTACATAGTTGAGTATTTGCAGTAGTTGATAGGAAAAGAACAAAAGAAGAAAAGAGAGATGGATGCGGTGAGGCTATGAAGTCTATCCTCCTCGCACCCATTGAAACAACTAATTCACACCACCACCACCACCACGGCACCACTAGACTTGTCATCCGTTGTTGCTCTTCCACTACAACCGCCCCCAAACCCAAAGGTCGCGGCCGTCGCTTGTCCACCTCAACCTCCACCTCTGACAAAGACGTTGTTCGAGCCATTCGCTTAAACAAGGTTACTTTCTCTCCCCTCTGAAACCCTTGAATTCAAAAGCTCTAATTTTTTTGCCCAAATTTAACCATTCGATTTCATAGACCAAAACCAAATGAAAACCCATGAACTTACTGTAATCGGGGATATCATCGTGCAAACGATCTCGACCTCTAGGAACCCACAGTTCTGGGTTGTTCACCATGCCGCTGCTTTCGACGTTGTCCCTTTGATGATTGAATGAAGGCTTGGAATGGATATGAAGGTTTTTGAAGGCTTTGAGTTTGATGGGTTCTAGAAATTAAGTAGGAAGATCAAACTGCTTTTGAGTTTGATATGGGTTATGGGTTGCGTTGATAAGCATAAGGGTGTAATAGGCTAGGGGTAGTTTAGAGATTTTATAGCAGGACGTGGATACTTTAACGGTCAATTTTAACGGTTGGACCAAATTGAAAAAACGAGGACTAAATTGTCGAACCATAGAAAATAAGAGGAGTGACCCGTATTTTGTTCTTATGTTAATTATCGATAAGGAAAAAGAGAAGCATCAATAAGGAAATGAGGCTTCTCTTTTCCTCATCGATAATTAGCATAACAAATTTGACCATGGAAACAAAACAAAACAATGACCACGGAACCAACTGGTCAAACTCGTTATGTTAATTATCGATAAGGAAATGAGGCTTCTTTTTTTCCATGGAAACAAAACAATGAAAAGCCGTTCCTAAAAAGAAGAAAAAAAACTTTGAAAAACCAATTGTGAAAGTGATAGAGAGAATTGAAAGATGAGAGCAAAGAGAATCCTGAAAACCCATTTGATAGAAGTAGACTACGGTTCTTGACGTCATTTGCTCTCCTCATTCGGTCCCGTGGAAGTTTCTTGTGGGGTATTTTTTGCACCGAATTTTCCATATGCATACAAACTCATTGAATATTTAAGGTACGTGTTACATCCTCTGTTCTAATGCAGTGGGAATAATTTGTTCAGGTACCTAGCACTCCACCCTCTTATATTGGCGTCAAAGTCCACAAATCACATATCTCGAACAAATTCATGTAGAGAAATGATCTCTGCATGATTTGAGGAAGTCGCCACAAGAGTTTGCTCAGTAAATCTCCAAGATATCGTCGTAGTCCTAATGGTTAACACATAACGAGTTTAAGAACGTCCTTTATGTGGATCAAACAAGTGTCATGTGTCGGCGAAACCAAGCAACACATTGTTGGGAGTCTCAGCATAAGAGAAGGTGGTGGTGGCGTGCACGGCATCGGTCTCATGTCCAACGTCAGTGTCGGCGCCTATGTGCAAGCAAGAAGGCTAATATATAATAGAATTAAATTCAGTTTACCCCCTTGTGGTTTGGGGTGACTTCATGTTAGTCCCTATACTTTTATTTTCATCAGTTTACCCCTTGAACTCTTCAATTTCTGTCTGCCGTGCCCAAATTCTCATATTCCGTTTGAATTGACCTTTAATTATCAGCAGTTAAGGTCCGATTTGGACATATAAGGTCCGATTTGCCCAAATTCTAGATACTGGCCTCACAGTTAAGGTTAAAATTATTAGCAGTTAACGTCCGATTTGGACAGAATATAGGACATTTGGTCACGCTTGAGGAAAATTCAAAAGTTTGAGAGGTAAACTGATGAAATTGAAAGTATAGGGATTAACATGAAGTTACTCTCAAACCTCATGGGGGTAAACTGAATTTAATTCTATATAATATATGTTTTTCATCACTCTATCCCCTTAGTGATGCGCGTGAACATGTTTATATGATTTTCTAGTGTTGAAGTAAATGAAAGGAAACCAAACATTTAACCGCACTGGGGCGCTTGTTCATTTTAAGGACATACATTTTTCTTGGTGGATTTATAACCTATTGTATTAATAGTGGCAAGTTAAAATGACACTGATACAGATCTCGAAGGTTATTCACATACCATTACATCGAAGATGAGCCTAGCAAACTATAATCTTACCTTACACAGAGATAATTTTACATGAAAACTTCCGTTGTCAATGCTCTAAATTGCGGCGCGTCAGAAGTTTTAAGAAGATATATTAACCAATTAACATTGTAAAATAATAAAGAAGCAAAGAACATTAAATATAAGTAGATCTGATGTTCCGAGATGTTCCTCATGAACTGTTAAATTGTAGAATAGTAAGACAATTATAATCAGTAATTTACACCCATAATATGTGCAAAAGCAAACACTATTTACCCAAAAGTCATTTAGCAAATGAATGCTCAAAGGAGACCAAATAGCTTGAATTTTTTATAAAAAGAAATTGAAAACAAATCAGATGAATGAGTAATGAACCGGGCCTAACCATTTTAAATTAAAAATGATCCTTGGCAATTGCTCTCCGGTCACTTCCATGGCCCTAGCTACTTCATCTCTCTACCTCTCCGAGAACCTTCCCCTTTGTTTCTATATTCTTATGATCTTATCACACATGGGATGCTACAAAAAGCCTCCATGGTGTCTATTTGATTGGTGAAATATCTGAATCACGATTGAAGTACTTCGAGGAAACCAAGCGGTTCTTTAGTCAACGGTTAGGGCCACAGATAGTCCCTAAATTGAAACACGGGTGAGATATGATGAATAGCTGATCACAATGGTTAAACAAAACCTTAATCGAATATATGAAAAGTTATGAGAAGTATTTACCTATATAAAAGGATCAATGGCATCCTATGAAATTCCATATAGACTTGCACAATGGCCTTCTGTCTCTTATACTTTAGTTTATCTCTTGGAGTCCTGGTCGAGGAAGATAGAAGTTTGTGATCAATATCTCTTTGAACTGAGGGATTATTATAAATTTAACTAAAAACGCACTATTAGCAACAACAAAAAAACATTTCACACGGATTTATTTTTCATATTTTATTTAAAGTCACTGAAATCCGTAAGAAATAAACATTCAGTGACTTAAGAAATAAACATCCGTATGAAATAACATTTATTGAACCCACGTCACTTAATATGATAACAACAGCAACACAAATATGTGTGAATAGAGCCCGTTTCTCAAAGTTGACGTATGCCCATAGCCTTATTGGGCTTTCATCTAAGCCCAATATAGTCGAAGAGACCTCCTTGAAAAGCTACATTCTTTGGGGCTTCCAGAGGGAATGTGGTGTGGAAGGTAACGGATCCCGTGAAGCCCATCGTTAAAATGATGTTCATCAATAACTTCGGACTTGGGACCAAAGCTCATGCATGATGGATAAAATCTTAATATGGGCTAGTGAGAGAAATCAAAACCAAGCCCAGTAAAATTTTTAACCCATTAGACTTATTATTTTCCTACCCAAAGCTCATGTAGTCTTAAATTGTCCCAGAAACCTAATACACGTCTCCAAGTGGGAATAGAACTTTTGCTGTTGTAAATCTATATTTCAGGATTTTTGGCACTCCCAAGAAATCTCGTTTGTCCCCAAATATGTACAGTATCACGACAATAGGCTACCGGCCTAGACCTACCATCACCACCCTTTTGTCTCCCCTTCACCAATTTGCTTCCATAAGGGAAACTACCCACCAAAGCTTGGAAACCGCCTGTCCAAAACTAAGAGGTTTCTCTCAGACCCTTTATTTTCCAGCAACAACTCTCCTCCTGCATCTTGCCTATAAAAAGGGCAGCTTACTGCTGTTGGAAACCATCATCAACAACCCAGAAAACCTCAAGAGATCATGCTTCATCTCTAGTTACCTAGCCTCCTTATTTTCAGTCAGTTTTCATTTCATAAACCCTCCATAACCCAAAATCAATAAGCTCTCTCACTAAACTCACAAGCTCCCAGCTCCCCAATCATATCCATCTGTAAGTCATTTTTTTTAGAATCGTTGCCATTACAGTAGAATTGTTGATGTATACTGCTGTTACGGCTGCTGTTACGTCAACAAATTGTTGTTGTTACAGTCTAGAGAAGCAAACTACTGCTGTCATTATCAAGCGCATCACAACAGAGTTGTTCTTGGATCCCATCCTCGATTGACTTTGGGTCTGGTTTCGCTTAAGCATTGAGAGCCTGTTGTTCTAAACCCTACAAGCACAAAAAACACCCTCACAATGTATTAGTGACGAATTATTGTGTAAATGAGAAATATAATATTATCTTTTTGCACAGATTACTGTGTGTAGTATAATTCTCACACATATCTGTAACAATAAAATATTAATTTATTTAAAATAATTAATATTTGCACTTAAATTAAAATTATATGTATTGTTTTTCATAACAAATGATATTTATTATAGATCTGTGTGAAATGCAAGTCATACGATAATCCGTGCAATATGTGGACACTGTTATCTGTGTGAAATATTAATACATACGATAATCCGTGAAATGTGAACATTGTTATCCGTGTGTATGAGTAATAATTCGTGTGAAATATCCATGTACATGTTTAAATCCCGCTTAACTAGCAACCACACACAGATTTTCGTAGTCTTAAACATTTCACACGGATATTTGTTATTACTAAAAATAAAAATTATAAAGAACCATGTAGTCTCTAATCAAACCCTAATATCCCTCTTTGGCCTACTCTTTCTTTCAAACCCGCTGCAGATCATGTTTCTCTATCTTTCCCTTCAACAAGTTTAGAGTTTTTTTTTTTTATAGTATCAACGACGGTATCCTCAATAGTTTTTCAGGCCTAGAGACTAACCTGCGCGGTCAGAACGCTTCCTCCCTGGCAACCAACCAGTTCAGAGTTTGATTTAAGACCAAGCCAATTATCCTAGCCATGAGTTTTTGTCTCAAATCGACTTTGATTAACCACTTGGGCTTTCATAGGAGTTTTAGCTTCTGCTGAGATTGGAAACACTTTTAGGGTTCTCGTGTGGATCATTGCTTGGATTCAATGCGAACTTCTTCTTTATGGTCGATCCTCAGATCTACAATTCTCGACTCGTGAGATATCCCTTACCCAATTTTCACCCAGATCAACTTGTTTGTCCTCATCCTCCTCTACCTTTTCTTATGTAATTGCTCTCAAGGTATGTTATACTGATCCTCATCCAGATCTACTTGTGAGCTTCCTTTTCTTATCAAATTTCATCAAGATATTTTGTTATTATTTTGTGTCCATTTTCTAGTCAAGCCGCCTAAGACTTACCGGAAGCTCAGGAAAAGAGACAATGACAACGAGATCGGGATCGGCATGACATCGATTTGGCATAGGTTTTTTTTTTCCAAGACATACAATTTTATATATAGATGGAAGTTGTTTCAGATATCTATAGTAGAGTAAATTCATCAATATTTGGTTGTAATTTTTTTTGTTTTTGGTATCAATCTAATGGAAAAGAGTTCTTGTTTGTTATATATGGGTACAATGTCTATTGTTGAATCATTTTGTGTGTTTCGATTCAGTTTGAAGGTCCTAGAGGGGGGTGAATAGGTCTTTCTTTTAATTTTAGATAACTTCAATATCTGAGGATAGCAATAGCGAGTGTTATCTCAGATTCATAGTATACCAGAATGCAGAAAGTAAAACTTAGCAAGAAAAGAAAAAACACCAGCATGTTATTGTTCTCGCATAAACCCTGAAATCAGGGAGAAAACTGCGTGTCTCTAGCTCTTAAAGAGACAAATCTTTCCACTAAGTTGAAGTGACTTCTTTACAAGAATAATAGTTCCAGTGATACACTACCACAGTACTATCCCTCCTAGTCTCAAACTAGTCTAGACCTATTATCTCTCTTGTTCGTAAGCCCTTACAACATGGAATACATTTAGAAGTTTTATCTGTGAATTCTGCTAACCACTAACGGATTCAGTCTTGAATGCTTCTTGGGTTGGTTGCACTACACATCTCACATGGTATGCAACATGATATGAGTTGATGAAAGAAGTTTTGAGTTTAGCTCTAAGGTTTACAGTCACAATGAAGACTTAGAGCAGCATGAACAATGCAAGCTAAAAACTAGACTCAACACAGAAAATGCTACCACAGCAGTTTTCAACAACCATTGAGCAAAGCCAAAGCTATAGCTATAAATAGGCAGATAAGGCATCAAAGATGATGCCAGCTGACCTCAGCAATTTTTCAGAAATGTTTAGACAGTAGTCTTTGGCTATAAAGCTGAGAGCGATGTAACCAGAAAAGAGATAACAAGAGCAATCTCAATAAGACAAAGAATTTTTTCCTAAAACATGAATGATTCAAAACAGGTGTCACGCCCCGAATCTTAATTTTTACCTTAATTACTAGCATAGTGGTAATAAGAGTTTTTACCGTGTTCGTCACTAAGTGTGTAATTTAATTAGTCCCCAGAGGGTGTTGAGGGACTAATATTTTGAATGAATTGTTCGTAGGAGAAAATTATGACAACGGTAAAAATAGTAATTTTTGCTAGTAAAAAGTAATTTTTATTGGGGTTTTATTTTAGGGTGTTGATTTTTGGAAAATGGGTATAAGTGGAGTTGGACCAGGCCTTTTTGGGTCCAAGCCCGTTTTCTTTTCTTTTTTTTTCTCTCTTTTCTCTCTCTCTTCCGCTCCCGCTCCCGACTCTCCCTCCGCTGCCCAGAAAATTTTTCGTCGCCGTCCGGCCTCCGTTCGCTGCCGGACCGGTCCCGTTCGGTCGGTCTCCAACCCAACAGCAATTCTAGACCGGTGACAGCCTCCCTAGCGCTGCCGTGAGGGAGAAACGCCACCCGGAAGCTCCGACTGCCGAATTGGTTTTCTCGCCGGAACTCCTTCCTCCGGCCGCCATAGCCGGCGAGCCTTAGCTCAAAAGGAAGCCCTCCTCCCGTGCTTCAATCCCTCCAAATGGCTGGCTCCGTCTCGAGCTAGGTAAGGAGAAATCGGAACTTGAATTTTCTAGGGCTTTTTGTGTTTGTGCGTTCGATTGATGTGCTTAGGCTTAGAATTGGAGTTTGTGGTAGTTATGAATGTTGTAGAGGAGGTTGAGAGGAAGATGCTGCCCAATTTTTGTGACCGTCGGAGGTCGCCGGAGTTGGTCGCCGGCCGCCGCCAAGAAAATGTTTTTGGTGGAGAAAAATATGAGGAGTTTAATGGAATAAGTTTTAGAATTTTTGGAGGAGTTTTGGATAGGTTTGAGATTTGTTGAAGTTTGGTATTTTTGGCGGATTATTAATTTATAATCCGGTCATTGGATTTTATTTGGTGGAAGATGGTTTTGAGGCTGTCGGTAAAATTTGTGGAGTGTTGAGGTTGGCAGTGGATTTAAGATTTTGGAGTGTTAGGCTTGGTTGAGTGCGAAGCATATTTAATTATGCATGTTTTGTCGGTGTTTTATTTTAAGGAATTAATTATGTTTGGAACAGGACGCGAGGAGGTTCGAGCAGAGGAGACCTCCGACCAACGTCAGGCTTAGGCCTAAGTTGTGAGTGGACTTTTGTTTTAAATAATGTGTTTAAATTGTTTTATTGTTGAGTAATTTCCTTTGTTGGATATTTTTCCCAAAATTGAGAATTTCTGCGATTATACTCGAGGCAAAATTCTGAGAATAGTATGTATGAGAGAGAATGCTAGCTAGCTATACGTGGCAGCCCCCATTCTGAGGACGAATGTCATTTGGGGTGACGTGAGCGTTAGACGCGAGCGTAGTAGCCATGTACGATTTTCTACTTGTTGAGATTATTCTATGTTTTTACATTCATTCATAGAAATCGTACAAGGAGTAAGCACGTATTTATAACCACTCGGTCTTTATCCCCCATTCTGAGGAAAAATGCCAGTATGGAGCGACGTGAGCGTTAGACGCAATCGTATTAGCCTGGTGTGACTATCTATTTTAAAGCTTATTCATAGATAGCATACATGGAGCATACGAGTGGTTAATACATACTGATATATTTTATAATTTGAGCCTGAGAGGCTCTTTTGTTTATGATTTGGGGACTAGCCAGAACTAGTCATTTGCATTGTTAAATTTCTTGGGGAAATATTATTGTTGATGAGATTATTTTGTCCACTCACTCTGACGTGATGAAATATTTTTCCCTGGGCTTTTCCTTCGTTTTTAAATGCCCAGTCTGCAGAGTTCGAGTGGGGTCTAGAAGGAGGCGATTTTCCCCTGGGCTTTTCCTTCGTTTTTAAATGCCCAGTCTGCAGAGTTCGGGTGGGGTCTAGAAGGAGGCGACGAGGCATAGTCACTCATTTTTCCACTACTGTTCACCAGTAGGTCTTCTGTTTAACCCACTAGGATTTCTAGTAGCTTCCGCTGTATTTCTTGTAGTAGCTCTGAATACTTTCAGAAAAATAACTGTGTATTATTTTATTTGGTTATTTGGATTAAGTTGAAGAATTTATATTATTGGTTAAAAGTGTTCATTAATTTTTCCGGGTTAGGGTTGTCCATTTTCAAGGGAGGTTTGCCGAGTCCTTCGGTAAGTTTTCTTTGGAGGTGGTCCCTGCAGGACTCACCTCGGGTTTCAGGGTGAAATTCGGGGCGGGTTTTGACAGCAGGGAGCAAAGAGGATTCAGACCTTCTTACTCAGTCCATCAAAGGACTTGTCACAATCAAAAGCGACTGGTCTTTGAATCATACAGGGACTAGCTTTGCATAGGATAACGTATCATGAAATCTAAGCTGGAGCTTTGAGCATCAAACCATTTGGTCACGGGTTGGCATAACAAAAGATCTCAACCCTTAGATTGGTTTAAACGCTAAGGCACTTCCCTCAAACCAGTTGTCCATTTGAAATTGAAAGACAGCAGTAATCTATTAAACTACTATAACAGATTCTTTGAGTTTAGACTGGACATACGAAGGACTTAGAAACTAAGATAGCAAGCAGGGCTGCTATCCTCTGTGAAAAACAATGATATGCATATGCATGATTTACCTGAGACCATATAGGATTGTAGTGACACTTGTTCTTGTTCAGGGAGAATCTCCAAGTGTTTTGTTAGACTAGGATTGCCAATTATCCTTATACCTTCACAGTTTTTAGGATTGCTATTCCAAAGCTAATCTATTGTTGGATAGATTCACAGTATTTTATTGAAATGTTCTAGAAAAAAATAGTTGAAGATGTATTTGATGATTAATATAATTAATTAATTTGCATAAATTTTTTTTTAAAAAAAAGTTGTTAGACATTTTCACACAAATATCTCAAATCTGTGTGAGATAAAGAATAGGGATTTCTCATAGAAATCCGTGTATCTACTAAGTAATTCACACTTTGACCATTTTAAAAATCAATCATGATTTTGAATATATAATGGGACTTACGTCAACAATTCACACGGACTTTTAAATCTGTGTGTACTGAGCATTAGTCACTCTCCAAAGAGCACGGATACCAAATTCGTGAGTATATTGTGACTAATAGTTTTTACACACTGATTTATTTAATCTGTGTGAAGGGTTGTTTTGCTAGCGGTGACGGTTCCATAAGCCAAATTGGCTTATTAATTAATTAATACTGATAGTTTTCTATATATAATCAGCTTAAGTGCATGGCTGGGGAAAACGAAAACTTATCCTTGCACTACCTGTGCTTGATATTACAGAAAATGGTTCAGATCAGCAAACCCTGTACTGTTCTTTACTCAACTCTCTTCTTCTTCCTGTTGCTACTCATCTCTTCCTCTTTTTTGGTCAAGAAGCTACTCATCTCTTCCGAGACAGCATTTGCTAGACTCTCTACATCTTCAAAATACAGTACGTAGTCAATTAGTCCATATCTCCTATTGAAAATTTAATGAATCATATATACATCGTCTGAATTGATTGACGTATATGATAGGATTGGTGTATATCTATATGCTAACATATTTTTTTTGTCATTAATTGGCTCATTGTAGAAGAGAAAACCAGGATGGGTCTGCTAATGAAGTTTGGTGGTAGTTACAACGCGACCGAACCGTTTGCAGGGAGGATCTATCGACGATATCTGCAAAAAGGGACCATCCCCACTGGAGGAAATGTAAATCATCGTCCTGGGCAGTCGTATCATTAATAATAGTTGACTGAGAAAAAGGGGAAACAAGCTAAGCTGGCTGTTGAACTATCTGAAGTTCTGAACCTTCATTCAGTACTGAGATGTTCACTTCTTACGATGTTTATTATGGAGTTCAGAAACATGTACAGCGAAGTCCCAAAAGAAACCCAGACAAGACCTCAATTATCTCTTTGTTATAGTATTGGCAGTATCATTTGAGACTTCCAGAGGCTTAATTTATTTGTTGTATTTTACATGTTTAGACTACTGTTCAAATATATTCGTATCCTTTTATGTTGAAAAATAAAAAATCTAAGCCAGACTTCTCTTTTCTAAACGATACTATACTAAACTTTTTAATAACATAAATACAAACTCAAGGGACGCGGCATAAGATCAATATGGTCCATATGAGACAATTAAGCACTAGTTGGATTAATCTAACTACCAATTGAGCAGCTAATTAATCTAACCTAATTGTCGCTAACAAATTAAACGATAGAAATCTCATAACCCTAACGACGGACTGCTATCCTCACATATGAATGACTAAGATTATATCATGTACTTGTCTGGTAATCCTCACAAATGAATGATTAAGATCATTGCGCCCTCACAGCGCACCCAAATGGGTCCTCAAATTCGATTAGGTATTTACGTTGGATATGAATCTCTAACAATTATCCGCTATTTGGAATCCTTATAAGCGATCTCACCGCTCGATTTACAAATTGTCACTTTGATGAGACAGTCTTCCAGTTGTTAAGGAGAGATAAGAAAAATGATTTTCTATAGGAACGACATGAATTGTCATGGTTGCCCCATTTTGTCTCATCTTGATCCCCATATAATCGATACCTTAAATGTAACAGTTTCGATACCTAATACGTTTATAGATATTGATGAAGTGACGAGATCACACATGTTAGCTGTAAATGTCTGCAAGGTTAAAAGTCCCCAATAAGGGGAAATTCGCCGCAGATCGAGGCGATGCAACCACATTTAGTGGAGGTGTGGTTGAGGTCGTGGCTCCTTAAGGGAATAGGGGGAGGCCACTTGTTCGATCAATACTTGCCTAAAGGAATCGAGCGAGTAAGACACAACCTCATGAATCTCTCCATAAGATTGTCTCTAATTACAGTTATGTTCATGAATCAATACTGGAGGATGCTCTGATGTTTAAAATTATTCCGGAGACAAAATCTCAACAGAATACGGGAATACATACACATTGATGATTCACACTGTTGCTCAAGGAATCATATTTAAACTTGGAGGCTAAAATAAGAAGAAAAATATGCACATGAGAGGCAAGAAACCTATGTTGTACGGACACTCCACACCCCTAGAGTGTCGGAGTATTGGACACTCCGACACGCCGACACGGCAAAATACGTGTCCGACATGTCACCTGGCGTGTCTGAAAAATTTGACTTTTCAGACACTTCTCGGACACGTGGACCAGCCCCGACACGGTATTTGGACACGCCACGTCAGCGCACACCCCACCACCACCAGTCCGCCACTCTCACCGTCGAACACAGCAGCTGCACACACTGCCCAAAATCCCAAATTCCTCAAAACTCCACCAACAACGAATTCAAGCCTCTACATTCTCTCAAACCAATTCAATATACTCAAAAGCCAGAAATGGAAACTCGCCGGCGAACTCAGAAAAGTTTCCCTTCTTCGAATCTCTCTCTCTCCTCAGCTTCCCATGGAAATCTAATACCAAAGCGACGTCGGGGAGGACGAGAATAAGCTATCAATATCAGTCACGCTCGCTGCCGTGGCTAGAAACCCAATCGCCTTCTCTCCTCCTTTTCTCTCTCACCGGAGCTCCACTCTTCAAACTGGAATCACAGGGAGGTCGGGGACGACAATACGGACCCGTGGCCACCGGCTGGACGCCGAGAGACCGCCGGATGAGGAGGAGCAATCGGCGTCGTTGCAGAGCAGTCGAGACCGTGGTCGGTCTGGGCTTGAGCTGATCCACTCCTACCTCTATATATCTCAAATCCAACGGCCCAGATCCAACCACCAATATTTCTATTTTTAATTAAATTTTTGGATAATACCAACTTCTAAAAATCATTAAAAATAGCTCCGATACTCCGACAAATCCCACGAACTAGTAACGATGTTTAGTTTAATCTTATGAGCTCAAAAGACAAAATTTGACAAACCAAAAATTTGAAAAATTTTAGAAAGCCACAAAGAATTAAAAGAATAAGTTAAATCGAAATAAAATAGAGGTCTTCTGTTTTTAATGTTATAGTTATGTACTTGACTTATTTCTTATGGTTATGAAATATATTTAATTTAGAACTTTATTTAGTAATGTAATGAACTTATTTCATATTTTAGTATATTTTTTATTTATTAAAAATACATATATATATATATATATATATATATATTTTTATTGCCGTGTCGGAAACTCAGTTTTTGAGTTTTGCCGTGTTGTGTCGCAGTGTCCATGTTCATGTCCGTGCAACTTAGCAAGAAACAATTTAGCTACTTTAATCTTTTTTTTATCAGATTAACAAGTAGTATTTTACAAATCGAACTCACAACCTTCTATTTACTACGTAAAAATTATGGTTGTTATAAAAATGGTACGGTACAGTAGCGGCGACTTTAATCTCTTAACAAATAAAAATGTACCACACACAGTGAATTGAGTGTGTAAATAGCACTCCGCCCTCTTAAATTTTTGTTGCATCATCGAATCATGGAAGTGGGTATTGGCGTCAAAGTCCACAAATCACGATAGGGGCAATAACGATTTCTTTTGTTAGTTAAGTTTGGCCATAAAATGAGTGTCGGTTGGGTTATTGACTACTCTTTTCCTATGGAAACAAAACAACGACCCAATGCATGCTTTTGGTTGGTTGGTCAAACTTGTTATGCTAATTATCGATAAGGAAATTAGGCTTCTTTTTTTCCATGGAAACAAAACAATGAATAACTATTCCTAAAAAAAAAAAAAAAAACTTGAAAAACCAATTGTGAAAGAGAGAGAGAATCGAAAGATGAGAGTAAAGAGAATTGTGAAAACCCATTTCATAGAAGTAGACATTTCTGAAAACCCATTTCAAAACCAATTTAAGAATTGTGAAAACTCTTAATAACTATGGAAAACATTTCTGACGCGGTGCATTTATGCAAGTCCAGAATCCCAATTTGGGGCATCTATATATCTTGAGCATGACAGCCTAATTAATATTATTAACCACTAATGAACCACATGTGAGAACACAAGACCACTACGATATAATATTATATCTTGGGACGACGTTTTCTCTCTTAAAAACTCGCTGACATGACATTTAAGAATGGGATATCTACGTACCGTGTTCCACGAGTCGTATACGTATTACGGACTATAGTTTTTTTTTTTTTATATATAATCAGCTTTTTTTTTGAGAAGAAATTTCATTAATAATAAAGAAAATTACAGCA
This sequence comes from Fragaria x ananassa, assembly GCA_034370585.1. Classification (NCBI taxonomy): domain Eukaryota; kingdom Viridiplantae; phylum Streptophyta; class Magnoliopsida; order Rosales; family Rosaceae; genus Fragaria; species Fragaria x ananassa. The sequence goes on along the minus strand of CP139764.1, from coordinate 7,183,691 downwards.
CAATGGAACGATCGGTTATGATGCTTACACCACAACACATATTCCTAACAAGATCCATAGTTACGGGTCCGTCACTAAAAGCAACATCCATGAGCCAAAAGGGCCCAACCCCTAACCAAATTTGACGCTCAACATGAGCTACCAAAGCTTGAGAGTCACGATACAACCTTGTCACCAACAATAAACCGAGCCAATTATCCTTTTTCAACACCGTGTCTAAAGACCACCAGACCACGTGCAAAGGTAATCCACCCACATGTTGACAACCAGCCAGCATCGAGATAAACCATAATCCCCAGGTATGACGCCACCAAAGTAGCACACCAACCAAACCAAAAACACCCTAACCCTCGCTCAAAAGAGGAGAGACTTATTAAATCTAGCCAAAACCAAAAACCAGAAAACCCTAACCAGGAAAAACAACAAACAAAAACAGAAAAAACAAACCAGGTTAGGCCCAAAAGGACCCAAACCCAATTAGCAACCCTAAGAACAAAGAGATCAAAGCCCACTAGATAATTCCAGCCCAAACCTTCGTTGGCCCACCTCATCAGAGCACTAGCAGTCTTGCTCCGCCGCCTTGGTCGAGCTATCGTCGGCAACCTTCCAACCTTCGCTTCTCGCCATAAAAAGGCAACGCAACCTCCAACGCAGTCCTTCCACAAATCAAAACTGTGCAACCGAACCCAGATTTGGTCAAACCAACCCAAGCAAAATGGCTCCGTCTCGACCTGCCCATCTTCGGGCCACCTCCAGCCATGCGCTACCACTCCACATCGATGATCCATCAGCCAATTTGAAATCGCCGCCGCTCTAGCCCGCTCTACCATCCATACCAACCAACAGGTATCAGACCACCAACCACCTGCAAACTTCCTCTCTCCATCCATCGCTTCTGACCGTATTATCACAGAAATAAAAACCAGCCCGGCAGCAACCACCACACGCAGACAGGAGCCACCGTCAACATGGGAGCGCCGCCGGACAGGCCACAAGGTCGCCCTCTGTTCTCCCAACCCTAATTCGCACGCCTATTTTCTCGGAGTTGTAACTTTATATATAATCAGCTTAAGTGGCTGGGGAAAACGAAAACTCATTATCCTTGCACTACCTGTGCATGATATTACAGAAAATGGTTCACAGCAAACCCTGTACTGTTCTTTTCTCGACTCTCTTCTTCTTCCTGTTGCTACTCATCTCTACCGAGACAGCATTTGCTAGACTCTCTACATCTTCAAAATACAGTACGTAGTCAGTTAGTCCATATCTCCTATCGAAAATTTAATGAATCATATATACATCGTTTGAATTGATTGACGTACAATCGTATATGATAGGATTGGTGTATATATATCTATATGCTAACATATTTTTTTGTCATTAATTGGCTCATTGTAGAAGAGAAAACCAGGATGGATCTGCTAATGAAGTTTGGTGGTAGTTACAACGCGACCGAACCGTTTGCAGGGAGGATCTATCGACGATATCTGCAAAAAGGGACCACGCGGCCCACTGGAGGAACCGCTGGAGGAAATGTAAATCGTCGTCCTGGGCCGTCGTATCCTTAATAATAGTTGACTGAGAAAAAGGGGAAACAAGCTAAGCTGGCTGTTGAACTATCTGAAGTTCTGAACCTTCATACAGTACTGAGATGTTCACCACTCTTACGATGTTTATTATGGAGTTCAGAAGCATGTACAGCGAAGTCCCAAAAGAAACCCAGACAAGACCTCAATTATCTCTTTGTTATAGTAATGGCAGTATCATTTGAGACTTCCAGAGGCTTAATTTATTTGTTGTATTTTACATGTTTAGACTACTGTTCAAATATATTCGTATCCTTTTATGTGTTGAAAAATAGAAAATCTACGCCAGAGTCCAGACTTCTCTTTTCTAAACGATACTATACCAAACTTTTCAATAACATAAATACAAACTCAAGGGACGCGGCATAAGATCAATATGGTCCATATGAGACAATTAAGCACTAGTTGGATTAATCTAACTACCAATTAATTAAGCAGCTAATTATTCTAACCTAATTGTGGCTAACAAATTAAACGATAGAAATCTCATAACCCTAACGACGCACCGATATCCTCACATATAAATTACTAAGACTACATTGTGTACTTTCTCAGTAATCCTCACATATGAATGACTAAGATCATGTCATGTACTTGCACTGCGGTGCATACAAGAATTTTGCTCTTTATATTATAACCTTTGGATTTGGAGGTCTACCTACAAGACCTGACAAAAAGTGATCGACTTTCAGAAGTTCAGAAACCTCTTCATTGCTAACTTCTTTGCTAACCTCTTATTTGCTGACTTCTTAGCAAAGATTGAGGTTCCATAATTTTACAAAGATCCATCTGTTGGTGATTGAACATATATGAACATCAGGCATTCAGGCAATATGTTAGCAGAAACAAACAGTACGTACGTATGTATCAGCGACTCAGTGTCCACTGTTGAGATTAAGCTAGTGAGTTTGTTTCTGTGTCTGTAAACTTCTTTGCTATATATTTCTTTTATCTTTCAGGAAACCTCATTTTCAGAACTAGACTAGCTTGACAATAACATTAATTGATAATACGAGTAGTCTACCTACTCTGATTGACTTTCAGACTTTGGACATGGTTGAATATGTATGCGGTCGCAATTTCAGAAAGACCTGGTCGTGATTTAGGTAGCATGCATGACGACCATCACGCTATAAGCCTATAACTAAAGCAGAAACGAGCACTTCTTATATATGATTAAAGAGGAATTATTAGGTGTTCCGGGAACATTGCTGAGGTGGTGTCCCATACCAATATAAATGCGGCAGGTGTACATTTGTTTTTCTCTCTGTTACTGATGGTCCAGAAGATAAACGAACCAGAGGGAAACAAAAATTCCCAGATCTAAATCTTTGCTCCTCTTTGCCAAGTCTAAAAACTTCTAATCATAAAAGAAGTATCTTCATACAATTAACTGATTACAAACCCATCAATCCCAGCAAACCTAGAAACTTAACGGAAGCAACTTTCATGTTTAGCAAAAAGATGAATCTTTTCTCCTCTTTGCTCCTCTTTGCCAAATCTGAAAACTTCTAATCAACTTTCAAATCTGAAGCCTGAATGGAAAAGATTTCGTGAGACACTCAAAATCCATATTGGGTTTATGTTATAGAAGGCGATGACAATTGGTTTAGTCCAATTCGAGAACTCATCATTGATTAGAGATGTTGATAAGGTGAATTCCATGGAAATTGAAGAGGTCTCAGATCTACAACTAAACCTTAATTGCATATTACCTTTGCCAGTACTTGCTCTAAGGAAGAATGGTGAAGCCAAAGGGTGATATGAAAATCCATTTTTGGTCAAAATCAGTTCCAGAATTCCTTATTGTTGATCAGGGTCTTCGCTTTGATTACCAGATAGACTTGCGGGTTTTTTCTTTTAGATGAAATAGACTTACAAGTTGGTTGGTAAAAATTTGAAGATGGCTGATCGCAGAATTCATGATAATGCTATTCGTTTCTTCAGTTCATAAGAATCAGGAAGAGATGGAAGGACATAATTCAAAGAGAAAAACATTCTGGAAAATCAATAGGAGATGAATATGGATCTTAATATCCCGAATCCCACAACTGATGTAAACGACGTTATCTGGGACGTCAAATGATGTGGCGATGTGTTAACAAGTAACCCACATGTCGTAAGCTTATTGGCCCAGAACCCACCTGTCGCATTTTTATTGGTAAGGGACACCACCTCAGCAATGTTCCCGGAACACCTAATAATTCCTCATGATTAAAATGGTTCATATATCCAAAATGGTTCGTTTCACAAGGCCTCCAGCACTGTTTAAAAGGAGCTGACTCGGTCAAAGGCATGCTTCGCAACCAAAGTTTGAAAATTCATTAGGCGCTCCGAGGGCGGAGGGTAGGCTTGGAATGCCTAGACGAGCTGGTCGGCCTTATTTTAGAACCATGCATATATATAATCAGGGTTTGAAAACTCGCTAAACGCTACTAGGATGGATGCACTACCAGAAAATAGTTCTTGGCCGACGAAAAAAAATCGTCGTCCTGTTTAAAAATTTCGTCGCCTAAGTACTTAGGCGACGACATGTCGTCGGCCAAGAAGTCGTCGCCAGAAGTCCGTCGGTGAAGAACTTGGGCGACGAAATTTAATTCCGTCGTCGCCTAAGAGTAATTCTTAGGCGACGATACTAATTTCGTCGCCTAAAATATACCTATCGTCGCCCAAAAATATTCGTCGCCCAAGATTTAACACCTTGGCCGACGAAATTTTTTTTCGTCGCTTAAGATCTTCTGAACTTGGGCGACGAAAATAAATATTTCGTCGCCTAAGATCACTACATCTTAGGCGACGATATTATTTTTTCGTCGGCCAAGGTGTTAAATCTTGGGCGACGATTTATAGATTTCGTCGCCTAAGATATATTTAAATTTTTTTTAAAAAAATAATTAAATAATTATTTTAAATATATAAATAATGTTTTTTTAATTTTTGTCATTATTTTTTTTTTCGGCATTTCTTTAAAGTTTTCTAATATTAAAATTTAATTAAAACTAACACAAATTTATAAATTTATAAATAATTTATTACAAAAATTCTGCCTATGGATCGAGAAACCCAAAATCTATCTCATCATTCCCGTTCGGAGGGTCCTGAGGCGGCGGCTGGTCAGGCTGAGGAGGCTGCTGCTGAGGCTGGGGCCACTGAGGATGCCACTGAGGTAATGGTATAGGCGTAGGCATGGGCGGAAACGGCTGTCCGGCCGCAAGTGCAGACATGCAGGCAGTCATCCACTGTCCCATAGCCGCCTGGTTGGCATTGGTGACTTCATTCACCCGCTCCATATGCGCAGCATTGGAAGCCGCATATGATTCCGCCATCGCCGCCATCTCCCTCGCTCTTTGGGCTTCCAGCTCAGACTCTCTCGCTCTTTGGGCTTCCAGCTCAGACTGTAGGCTTGCGAACTGATCCTGTAGCCGAGTGGTCTGGCTGTTGCTGCTTGAGGCTCCGGCGGCTCCCTTGCGCTGAAATCCTGGCGTCGTCTTCAGGATCCCCTTTCCAGCGTCTCCCATACCCCGGCAGTAGTAGGTGTTGGAACGCTGCGCGAAGGCAGTGGCCATAATCCGCGCCCCAACGGTAGGATCTGAAGTGTCGATCCTGGACATGGCCTCTGACATGTCATCATCTGCCGTGCCCGGCCATGTGTCGTTCACCATGCCTCTGATGACATCTTGCTCCGCCTCCCTCACCCTCGCCTAAATGGATATATTATAAAAATATATTAATATACATTTAATAAAATGTAATTAAAATTAAAAATTAGTAAATATAAGGAACTTACAAGATCCTCCTCAGAATGAGGATATGCCCTCTGAAAGGTCCCCACATAGGGGTTCTCCTCTGGCCGCTCTCGCCGCACGTCGTCCATGATGGCCGAAAACGGCCTCGAACCGGCACGATGGTTGGTTGTGTTCTGTTGCCGGTTCTCAGCGTTCACCCGGGCGAGATGCTTTTTTAAAAAAAAATTATCGTTAGTAAATATTTAAAAACATACAATTATAATTAATTCACTAATTAAATATTCAAATTTGTTTACGAATTACCTGTTTGTGAGGGTCGTTGAACTGCGTGACAAGAAGCCACCGCCACTCGTACTCCCGATACTCGAACTCCTTCGGGGTACCCGAACGGTCGCTCCCGTACTTCTTCCAGTGTTCCCGGAGGTCGTGCTTCCACTCCTTGAACCTACATATACAAAAAAAAATATTAATAATTTTATTAAAAAAATAAAATTTAAAAAATTATTAAATAGCTAGAGGTACCTCTCCCTATGGGTCTTGTCCGCCCAGGCACGTCCCTCCTCGGGAACCACAAACCATTGCTGCATTACCACTTGTTAGTATTTTTTTCGATAATGAAATAATTTATTAGTTAAAAAAATAGTTAAAAAAAAGGTAATTTAAGATGTAAACTCACCGACATCGACTGATGGAGCATCTCCTTCACTCCATCAGGAACCTGGCTCCAGACTCCCCACAACATAGGGAGTCTGGAGCGGATGGTGCCTCCCGCGGCGCGCGTGTACCGGTTTCCCAACGCGGCGTCCACCGGTTTCCCGTTGGAAAACGGGATGGCGATCCGTCCAGCGGACTCGACCGCCCTATCGAGTCCCTTGTTGCTGACGGTGCCTCTCCTGTTCCGCCTTCTCGTTCCGGCGGCTGTGACATTGTGAATCAAATTTAATATTAATAATACATTTTTACAAAAAAAATTGTAAATCGAAAAAAAAGTAATAATAAATTACCTGAGGATGAGGCTGAGCCGACGGATTCGTCTATGTCCGCCTGCTCGGAGACCCTCACGGGATGAAGAGGCGTGGGAAACTCCCGGTAGATATAGGCCTCGTGCGGTGCCACATGCGGGAGCTGCTCCCGAATCGGTCGACCCTCCTCATCGACGCGAGGTATCGCCGGTATCGTCGGAGGAAGGAATAGGCCGGACGGCACCATAGGGACCCCGGATGACCCGCCATCACCGTCGGTCGGGGACGACTGTGTGGGGGCGTCGCTGCGGGATCGCGACCGGCGAAGTATCTCTGGATGACGAGGAGCCGTCGCTGCGGGACCCGACTGCCCAGCAGAACCCGAGCCGCTCGCGCCACCCCTAAGCGCCGCATATCGGGACGTCAACTGCCACGGAAACCCGATCGACGGTGATTCCGACGGGTTGTTTGAGGTACCGTCCGAGCCGTCTTGTCCAGAAGTTCTTCTCTTGGCCATCCTGTTTAAAATAACCATAAATTTATTAAAAATATTTTACCGTCTTATAATTAAGTTCACAAAAATAAAGGCTCGATAAACTTCGAAAAATTTATCAACAATAATAGCACAAATAAAATTTAATAATTATTATAGGATTTATTATTTTTTTTATTCACATAACAAATTATTTACATTAATAAGGGCTTATTATATCACAAAAATTAATTTACGAATATTTACATCCTTACTCAAAAATATTCCATTATTTCTTACAAACCCTAAACCCTAAATAAACCCTAAACCGTAAACTCTAAACCCTAAATAAACCCTAAATTATTTAATCATTTACAATCCTAAACCGTATACCCTAAACCGTAAACCGTAAACCCTAAACCGTACATCACAATTTACAATTATCACAACAACAACAATTTACAATTATCACAACAACAACAACAATTTACAATTTACAATTATCACAACAACAACAACAACAACAACAACAATTTACAATTATTATAACAACAAAAACAATTAAAATCAATTTAGGGTTTTAGGGTTATACCTTAAATTGTGGGTCGACGTCGGGGTCGGGAATTGGAATTGGGGTCGGGGTCGGGGTCGGAGAGAGGGAGAGAGAGAGGGCAGAGAGAGGATTTTCGGAGAGAGGGAGAGAATATGCTTGGCGGCTGAAGAAATGGTTAGGGTTTCCGAATTTTTGCCTTTTATAGTGGCGTTCTTGGGCGACAATTTTGTAAAAATCGTCGCCCGCCTTTTTTCAAAATCGTCGGCCAAGAGTATCTTGGCCGACGATTTCAAAATCGTCGCCCGCCTTTTTTTAAAAATCGTCGGCCAAGAGTATACTTGGGCGACGACATTCTTCACTATAAATATCGTCGCCCAAGATGAAGAAAATCGTCGGCCAAGATCGTATATTTGGGCGACGACATTCTTCACTATAAACATCGTCGCTCAAGATGAATAAAATCGTCGGCCAAGATAGTATACTTGGGCGACGAGATTCTTCATTATAAATTTCGTCGCCCAAGAGTTCTATCATAAAATTCAGACTATTTGACCCTCCAAATCACGTAATCTGGCCGGACCTTAAACTGAGAATAGTTTCCGATCGACGAGACTCTTACGGGGCTATAAAAATTTGGTAAAAAATAAATAACCGGGATAGGGCTACCACTAGGCAGAAATAAATGTGTTTCGTGCGACCGGAACAACCGGCACCGAAACTTTACCGGAATATCTTCATTTTTCACGGGTTGACGTATTTCACCGTTCTGTTCTTATCTTATTTCACGACTTTTTTGCGTTTGAGGCCTCTACGTATACGTTGTCTTCAAAACGACACTTAAACTAAACACTTATATAAAAAAGTTATACAACATTAGTACATATAACGTGAGTTTATTGATCGGAGAAGAGGAACTGAAAACCGACCGTCAGATTTGACCAGCATAACGAATTACGTAGGTGGAAAAAAATTCAGCTCCATCTAACAAAGATAAGGGCTCGATCCGTCCGGTCAATCGGCGCGGTCAAACCCCTAAATGGACGGAAACGGCTATTCGACCCTCCAAATCACGTAATCTGGCCGGACCTTCAACTGAGAATAGTTTCCGATCGACGAGACTCTTACGGGGCTATAAAAATTTGGTAAAAAATAAAGACCCGGGATATTTATTTTAATTATTCAAATGAAATTTAAATGTGTTTTATTTTATTTTAATTATTCGGATTAATATTGGCCGACGAAATTAGGCTAATTCGTCGGCCAAGATTATACTTGGGCGACGATATTTGTTAAAATCGTCGCCCAAGAGTAAAAATAAAAATTTAATATAATGAAATTTAAATGTTCTTTATTTTATTTTAATTATTCGGATTACTTTTGGCCGACGAAATTAGGCCAATTCGTCGGCCAAGATTATACTTGGGCGACGATATTTGTTAAAATCGTCGCCCAAGAGTAAAAATAAAAATTTAATATAATGAAATTTAAATGTGTTTTATTTTATTTTAATTATTCGGATTAATATTGGCCGACGAAATTAGGCTAATTCGTCGGCCAAGATTATACTTGGGCGACGATATTTGTTAAAATCGTCGCCCAAGAGTAAAAATAAAAATTTCTTTACAATGAAATTTAAATGTGCTTTATTTTATTTTAATTATTCGGATTAATATTGGCCGACGAAATTATGCTAATTCGTCGGCCAAGATTATACTTGGGCGACGATATTTGTTAAAATCGTCGCCCAAGAGTAAACATAAAAATTTCTTTACAATGAAATTTAAATGTGCTTTATTTATTTTAGTACAAACATATTCTTTTAGTATACAAACAATTACAAAGCTAAGGCTCAATTATAACTAAGCTAAGGCTCGTAATCTGAGTCATCCGATGAGTCTTCTTCGGTATCGGAATTAATATCTGGTAATCTATGCCTTAATTCGTCGTCAGAGTCGTCGTCTGTTTCTTCATTTGGATCAACATCAATAAAGGTTGAATCTTCGTCACGAATTCTGAGCACTCGACCATGTTTAACATTATTTTGACGAACAGTAGCTACATCATGAATACCTACTGCGTTCGGCTCCTGGTACGCATCAGCCTCTGGCCCTGGAATGGTCACTCCAAGTGTAGCCGCCCGGTAAATGTTTCGAGGATGCACAATGTTCGCTATTTTCCACGCGTCACCCCTGGCGAGGTCATCAAGATAAAACACTTGTTTTACCGATGTCGCAAAAACAAACGGGTCATCTTCGTAGGCGCTTGTAGCAGTGTTGACCGATAAATTGCCGTACTGATCCATCTTCATGCTCTGTGCGCCTGTATCAAACCATCTACACTTGAACAGATGCACTTTCATGCCTTCCGCATAAACCAGTTCGACCACTGAATGGAGAACACCGTAATAGTCAAGGCCATGACCTTTCGCCATCACCCCAGAATTCTGTGTTCTTCGTCTGCTGTCTCTCTCTTCAGATACAAATTTCACGCCATTCACTGTGCAAGTGGGATAAACTCTAGCCCGTTGCGGTTGCATCGCAAGAAGTAATAGTTCGTGCGACCAGTTTGGATTATCATCAGATTTTATCATGTCCATCTGTAACGGATATTGAACTGTAAATATCCGAAAATGTATGCAATAGAAAATAATTAGATATATATATATATATATAACAGGGAAGATTAAATTACGTACCCAGGTGCGAAAATAATTTGCGAACGTCATGTTGTGGTACTCGAGATCACCATCAACTTCCGGAAAATTTAGGTGCAACTCTTTCCAATATTTAACTTCTTCACAATTGATTAGTACCCACCAGTGCGCTATGGCTATCTCTTCATCCGACAATGCATACTCGGCGGACAGTCGTGCTCCACCAACTTCGACATCACTGGAAACTATAGAGAGATTGAACCGCGGCGCATGTTCCTCCATGGCTTGCGGAGCTCCCAACGACGCTCCTAAATACAACTTCATGTAGGTGACGCATTCATGCGCAATATATGCTTCAGCTATACATCCTTCAGGCGCGGATTTATTAGTGACATGATCTTTGTACTCACCAAGTTGCCTGTAAATATAAGATTGCAAACTATACGTTATGGTTATTGAACATGTACGTACATATATGTATTCTGGAGATGTAAGTGAATAAAACATACCTTTCCATGGGATACATCCAAGTGAAGTGTACTGGACCGGTAAGCAACAATTGCTGGGGAAGATGGATCATCAGGTGAGGCATTATATCGAAAAAATTTGGCGGAAAAATCCTCTCGAATTTACACATGATGTATATGATGTCTGCCTGCATTTCCCGGAGATTGGATTTTCTCACTTCCCTTGTGCATAACTTCATGAAGAATCTTGACAGCGCTACTAACGGCTCCACAACCTGGCCAACCACACATCACAAATTTAATATAAAATCCATTTACGACAGGTTAACCGTAATTTTAACCACAAATTTACCTGACGGTGAAGGAACGGTCGAATGAAAACAGGGAAGAGACGTTGTAGCAGAATATGACAGTCATGACTCTTCAAGCCGTATATCTTATTCTCCCGCAAGTTCACACACCGGGCACCATATTTCCTGCAACGCCTGAGGGATACGTCACACAACTCATCCACCTGAAGATCTGGGTCTTCTGATCAGGCTTCACGGTGTAAGGAGCCCAAGGCATCTTTTTCTTCCCCTCTTTCAGCCAAAGATGTTTTCTGATTCCCATTTTCTTAAGATCAACGCGTGCCTTAGGACCGTCTTTCGTCTTCCCCTCCAAGTTGAGCACTGTACCTACCACACTGTCGCAGACATTCTTCTCTATGTGCATCACATCTAGGTAGTGCCTGATCAACAGCGTACTCCAGTACGGGAGTTCCCAAAATATGCTCTTATGTGTCCAGAATTTGTACCTGTCTGGTCTTTCAGGTATTCTGGCCACAATATCGGGATGATTGCTGAGCTGCCCAAAATCATACTCATCCAGCACTGCTAAAATCTCTTCCCCCGACCATCTATGCGGCTCCACACCTCTCTCTTCGGTCCCATCAAATGCCCCGGTATCTATCCGCCAGGGGTGATCATGTGGTAGGTAAGCACGGTGACCCATCCGGACTATCTTGTTGCAATGATTGCTGCACCCCTGGGAGCTAAGGCACTCAGGACAAGCCTTGTATCCCCTAACAACGTTGCCGGACAACATCCCACGTGCAGGAAAATCACTGATGGTACCAACAATCATGGCATGCATCTGGAACATCTCCTTTTTGTGGGAGTCATAAGTGGGATGACCAACCTCCCAAAGCAATTTACACTCTTCAATCAGCGGTCTCATATACACATCGAGACACTTCCCTGGATAACAACAACAACCACAACAAATTCAGATAACGACTATATATGACCAACAATATAGAACAAAAACAATAAATGGAGAGGTGTTGAACCAACAGCAATATATACAATATGAAGGGAAAGTAGATACCTGGATAACCGGGCCCCGGAATCAACAAGGTCAACATGTTGTATTCCTTCTTCATGCACATCCATGGAGGAAGGTTGTAAGGCACCAAAATGACCGGCCATATACTGTACGAAAGACTCATGGTCCCAAAAGGGTTGAACCCGTCGGATGACAGCCCGAGCCTCACATTCCTCACCTCTGAAGCAAAATGAGGAAACTCCCTGTCTATATGCTTCCACGCCTCCCCGTCAGCAGGGTGTACCATGAGGTCTTCGTCATGCACCTCCCTCACAGCGTGCCATCTCATAGCTTCGGCCGTCTTTGAAGACATATACAACCGCTCCAGCCTATCCCTCAACGGGAAATAGCGAAGTACCTTAACAGGTTTCCTGTTGCCTGCGGGAGTCCGCTTATACCTGTCGGTCCCACATACCGGACAACGATGAAGGCCTTCAAGGTCATTACCGTCTGCATCTTTACCCCAGAATAGAACGCAGTCATATCTGCATGCATGGATCTTGATGTAGGAAAGCCCGAGATCTCTCAAGATACGACGGACCTTATGATGCGTGGTGGGATGACGATGACCGTCGGGCAGGAGCGAAGCAGCGTACTGTAGATACCTATCAACAGCCGTCACGGTCGATTTTGTGTCAACCTTGATATGCATCACCTCCATCACACACTGAAGAACGGTCTTCTCATGACCTGGGCACAGAGGGGTCTGTTGGAAAGCAATAAGTCTGTTGTACTTGGCTATACCGGCAGTGTTGACACCTCTAGGGACGGCCTGCATCGGCGCCTGAGGAATGTGCTGTCGTTCAGGGCATACACCGCTGTCATGAGGAAACATGTCGTTGATGAAGGTCGTTGTTGGATCGTTGGATGTACTGCCCGTCTCATCAAACTGTCCATGATCATGCGGGCGTGATGAGGTTTCACCGTGATATATCCAACATGTGTAACGTTCCCAGAATCCGTTACTCTTCAGGTGGTCCCATACTGTCCCCAACGGAAATCGATGCATATCACTGCGACACTTACACATCTTGCACGGGCAATAGAACATGCCACTCCCGTCAGCATTGCCCTGCGCATATTGCATAAAATCCCAAACTCCTTCAGCATATTTTCTGTGATATCTTGGAAGAGAAATCCAACTCTTATCCATATCCTGAAAATAACACATATATATATCAATATTTAATGAACATATCTTTTATATATATATATATATTAATGTAATACAACATACTAATTATTAATTATATATATCTAGTTCGAGCGGATTCCGTGGTTTCAGAAGGCAAGTGTCAATGTCACGGAGGGAGAACCCCCTACAGGAACCAGGCAGGACTCGTTTGTGATCACGGAGGCGAACCCCTATCGACCCCTTCACCGAGAAGAGTGGTCAGTTTGTGATCTTGAGATCCAGTTAAACAAACCTGTGAACCATATCTATGACAAAACGGCCCCTTACTCAGCTTGGAACAAACTCTATGCATATATATATATATCATTAATTCAACTCAAATAAAACTGAAAATCAATATATATATATATGCACATATATATATGTGCATATATATGCATATATATGTACGTACCTGGGAGTAGCTCTACAAACTATGTATGGACAAATTTCCACAACACCGAACGATTTGAAGAACTAGAGAAATTTATGTTTAAAATTTTCAAAGTTCTCATTCTTCTATCCCGCCTCACAATATATAGAAGAATCTTGGGCGACGAAATATTTGAGTTTCGTCGCCTAAGAATGAAAAATCTTGGGCGACGAAATATCTCAGTTTCGTCGCCTAAGGATAAAAAACTTAGGCGACGAAATAAATATCTTAGGCGACGAAATATTGTTTCGTCGCCCTAGTTTCTCTCTTAGCCGACGAAATGTATTCTTAGGCGACGATTTTATTTTCGTCGTCTAAAGTTGGACTTTAGGCGACGATTTTTTTCCCTTGGGCGACGAAAAAAAAAATCGTCGCCTAAGTTCCCTCTTAGGCGACGAAAAAAAAAATCGTCGCCCGGTTTTTTTTGTTTCGTCGCCCAAGACCCATTTTCTGGTAGTGATGGTTGGTTTAGAACGCCTAGACGAGCTGGTCAACCTTGTTTTAGATCACTATCGTAACACAGTGTGCAGCATTGTTGCAGCTACGTACGTGGGATCTTCTTTCAAGTAATACCTTCAAAAACAGCCTCAAATCTTTTTACGTCTTCAGTTACTGCTCCAACTGGGCTCATGTCAGCTTCAACCTTGATTCCTTGAGTCAAGTTTTTTTTTTTTTTTTTTAATAGGGTACGTAGAGAAAACTTGCCTACATGCGAGGCTCATTCCTACTCCCATTATATATATATATAGACTCGTGATTAACCGAAAGAGACGTAGCGTCTACACCCCGGCCATCACTAAAAGCATTACATATATCTTCATAAAGTATATCTTGAAGAAAATCAGGAGGATCTTCAAGACAAACGTCAATACCGTAACCTAAACTAGCAAAGTGTACCAAACGAAAGTTGAGCATTCACTCCACTAGAATCTCTTTCCATCCCAATCGATGTGCTTCTACCATTCTCATTCTCCATGCCACACCTCCGCATGCAAGGGAGAAGTTAGATGAGTTAGTCTTTTTGACCATGCAACTTTGACCGTTCCCACATCGTCAAGTCTTTCTTTTTAGAAAGTGTTTTGGAATTTTTGCATATGCACTTTTAGTACCGAAGTCTAAAGTTAATCAGTGGGGCATTATTTTTCTTTTCTTAAATGTTGTTTATTGAATTGACATTTGTTTAGTCATCCTGATTTATTGTTGATATTTGTTTAGTTCTTATAGCTTTATTTTAATTTGAATGATTTTTAAAGTCACAATTTTTCATCCAAATGATATTTTCGTCAATTTTCTCAGTTAAATTACTGATGTGGTCGTTAAATTGCTAACTGCTTAAATTGCTGACGTGGCAATCAACAATGTAACTGAGAAAATTGACGGAATGATCATTTGGATGAAAAATTGTAACTTTAAGGACCATTCAGATTAAAATAAAACTATAAGGACTAAACATATGTCGACTTCAAACCACAAGGACTACACAGTATTTTACCCTTGTTTATTTAATGAAAAGTTTACACCGTATGTATATGGGAGGTTGTAATGACTAGGAAATTGACTTCAACATACAATAATTGTTGAGGAAAAAAGACCGACTAATGATGGCGAGAGAGAGGTAGGATTGAGTAAAGACTACGTACACAAATTTTTTCCATGAAGGCTTAACATCCAAAGAACACGCAGATGATTAATGGGAGGTAGGTTTATTTTTTTCTTTTTCTTTTTCAAATGAGCTTTATCTCTGACTTTTTTTTTAGGAAAAATAAGATAGTTAATTAAATTGATCAAAGATCATGATGACCAAACACGATCAAGCATGAATAGTCCCAAGACCATACAAGCAGCATAGTTAGAAAACTAAATACGTACTACATCTAAGAATTGAAAAAAAAACCTCAAAACTACATTAAAAAAGGTGGATATGACAAACTAAAAAGCATAGGGGCTGAAATTTACACACTCATTTTTACAGTTCACACACCCATACCCCACTTTTTATAAAGAAATGTCTAAAATGTTTTTATTCTAGACAACTTGAAGAGAGTAAAATATAGATAGTTTAGACATTTCTTTATAAAAAGTGGGGCAGTGGTATGTGGATTGTAAAATGGGTGTGTAAATTTCACTCCCCAAAGCATATAACCTTCTAAACTCTAACAAACAATTCCACTTTCAATCAAATCAGGCCTAAGACCCAATGGTGTACCTTTCATCGAGTTGAAAAGAAAAAGAATTTTTGTTAAAGATTAGAAGGGGTCTTTCCTAGCTGCACTAGGAGATTACTCTTCCTCAGCCTCGGATTCAAGGCCTTGAACTTCACCACTGTCACTCTGAACAGTACTTGGAGCCATGGAATCCAAAGCTTCAACTACAATCCTTTTCTTGTTCTTACTGCCTCTCGGTCTTCCTTTGTTCATAGGAGACTACCCGGTTTTAGCAATGCCCAAATCCCCATTAGGGTTAACAGAGAAGCCGAGTTCATTAGGGTTCAGAGGCAATGGAGCCATTGCTAAGGCATGTCGAGCTTGCTTACCATTTGGAGACTCTTCCTCATCACACTCACACCGAACTCCAGTTACCTTGATCGGAAAAGGGAAGGCAGGGATCTCCCTAATATTGACAACCCTCTTTTCTTTCAGGAAGAGAGAATGTAGTGAAGCAGGTGGATGGGAGGATAGTTACCTCGAAACACCATTGAAGGTGATGCTGCAGGACTTGGAGTCACCACCGGAGCTTCATCTCGTTCTCTAGGACAAGGGAGGCCGTTGTGAATCAGCATAGAGCAATCACTACAGTGACCCAACAACCTTTCATATAGGAAATCGATCTCCAGAACATCAATCGGGGAAACCCTAATCAGTCGTTGCATTTTTACAAGTTCATCCAAACTGAGGGTTAAGCGAACCCTAACGATACCTCGATTGATGTTATTCTGATCCATAATCAGAACAAGTTCAATTGTCTCGCCCACAAATCGTGTCATAGCCGCCATTGTTAGCGCCACCAGGAGACCAAGAATTTCCACCCAAATCCAGACGAAATTCAGAGGAACTTGCCGGATATTTGAAAAGCCATCATAATCATTGATGATGATCATAACACGCTGGTATGCCTAAGGACTACCCTTCTTGACTCTCTTGACATCACCTTCGTTGGTGAACGTGAACAGATACCGATCGCCTCTTTTTTGGACTTCGATTGGGGAGGAGAGACGCCACATGTTCCGAACAACATACGGAACGCATCGAACACCACTGCCTGAGCAGTGTTGAGGCGCCCAACTAGATAGTACCAAGGTGCTACAAAGCCATTCTTTGGGCACCAGAGGTCACCCAAATCCACAGGTTCTTCCTGATGGGAGAGAGAACTTTGAGAATAGCCTAACTATATATGAGGGAGGCTTGAGATGCAGCCATTGTAGCCATGGAAGAGAACTTGCGCCGCACAGCAAAAACCCTAAAACTATCGCGAGAGAGAGAGAGAGAGAGAGAGAGAGTTAGAGAGTTAGAGTTTACGGCGGTATGTGAGTTTTATCTCTGACTTAAGAATTCATAACAAATAGATAATAGAGCTGGCTTAAAAATTCAACTTTTTTTTAATGAGAAGAAAATCTATTAAATAGAGGTACCTCACTGACACCCAGAGTTTACATTGTCAAAGGTAAGGACAAGAGATGTTTCTGGAGAAACACAATCCTCCCAGAAGTGACAATTCTCAACCCTATGCCCTATATTAAAAATTCAACTTTGATTTGCTCCACCTGTATTGTTTTATATATCATATGTAAATAATTATATAATACCAAATAATTAGAAAGAAAACGAAGAAGAAGAATTGGTGTGGACAATTATATATGTGATGGTTCATAAGAAAGAAAGCCTGTGGCGATGTGTTCTTGATTTCCTTCATATTTATAATGCTATTATTGTGTTCATCACAAATAGCGTTTGCCAGAGTTTCCAAGAATATTTCGGAAGGTAACTTATCTATTTCCCGATTCAGAATAAAAGGCTATTGCTGGTGACAGGTGACTGTTGTCGTTGTACGAGCTGGATCGAATGACATCGGCGACTTGGCGTTGGTCCAGCTAGGCAACAGCGGCGACGAGGGATGGGACAGGGCGAGGTAGAGGCTTGGACCAGGTTTAAGGAGCTAGGCCCATCAGACTAGTTCTCTAGGTTTGGGCTTGTTCTACTTCGGTAAATGCTTGGGCCTGGGTTCCTCATGGGCCCTGGGTTTGGCCTTTTGTTTTTGTTTTTAATTAGTTTAGACTGCTGTTTGCAGGTCTAGAACATTTTCTCATGTCAAGATGCATCATTGGTATATACAAGATAACTTATGTGACGTGTGTCACTCCCGGAAGCGGGACTGGGGTGATTGCGGATGTGAACAACCTTGTTTATGAAAAGACTATCCGGACATGTGGAAAGATGAACTAGGTTGTGATGTCTTTTGGGATCAAAGCTAAATCAAGAAAACAAAAGATGAAGCATTGCCACCAGGGGAAACTCGGAACGGTTGTATAAATGTGTTAACAATCTTACATGTCATGAAATAAATCAAAGTAGGTGACATAATATGTAACCTTGTTGTTTAATTATTAGTCTACCATGTGTACTCTAATTGAGATCTTAGGCTGGTTAGAGAATATATAATTAGATAATAAGGTTATTTTCTTTTGTTGCGCGAATGTTCTTTTTGAGACTATTTGTTAATATATAATGAAAGTGTCGGTCATGGTGTTTGTAAACCTCTGCTCAACTTACTAGTTTGAGGAAGGCATATAATGTAACTTGTCTTTTGGTCATTTATATTAGCAAATTAGCAACACAATACTAAAAGATAAAACAAATCAAAAAATCTTCTACGCATTAAAATGGTAGTGAACCGAGTAACTAAAATATAATATTTTTAATCCGATCTTCTACGCATCAAGTTTGCTGTACCTGCATTGTTCTATATATCACTGATACAATGGTTCACAAGAAAGCCTGTGGCGATGTCTACTTGGTTCCCTTCATATTTATAATGCTATTATTCTGTTCACCACATGTAGTATTTTCCAGAGTTTCCAAGCTTCCGAAAGGTACTTACTGTCTTTCCCACAAATTGTTTCTTTATTGAGTTTGCTGTTGAATTACCATGCCGTGGTTAGTTATATTAATCAACTTTTTGTAATGTTTATGCAGAAGAAGAGATCACTGTGGGAAAGGTAGTAGGCCCAAAACTTGACCATTTCTGTACAATACATCCTGAGTGCTGTGACGGCGGCTACAGGTTATCTCGCTACAGCCACTGTTGGCCACCGGCCCCTGGGAGGAGATAAATGATGAAGGTATAATGATGGTTGGCAATCCGTTTAGCTTGCAAAAATATTTTGAGATTCTGTTTATCTGATCAATAACAAGTATCACTAACATCTCTTATGGTCTCAGGTAAATCATGCATATGCATATCACTGTTTTTCACAGAAGATAGCAGTCATGCTTACTATCCTAACTCTGAGTCATTCATCTGTCCAGATTTTCAAAAAACGTGTTATATTAGTTTAATAGATATTTGTTGCTTTTCAATTTCAAATGGACAACTGGTTTGAGGGAAGTGCCTTAGCGTTTAAACCAATCTAATGGTTGAGATCTTTTGTTATGCCAACCCGTGACCAAATGGTTTGATGCTCAAGGCTCCAGCTTGGATTTCATGATACGTTATCCTATGCAAAGCTAGTCCATATATGATTCAAAGACCAGTCGGTTTCGATTGTGACAAGTCCTTTGATGGACTGAGTAAGAAGGTCTGAATCCTCTTTGCTCCCTGCTTTGAATCATTCATGTTTTAGGAAAAGTTTCTTTGTCTTATTGAGATTGCTCTTGTCATCTCTTTTCTGGTTACATCGCTCTCAGCTTTATAGCTAAAGACTACTGTCTAAACCTTTCTGAAAAATTGCTGAGATCAGCTGGCATCATCTTTGATGCCTTGTCTGCCTATTTATATGACAGGACCTACCCCGGATTTCACCCTGAAACCCAAGGTAAATCCTGCGGGGTCCACCTTCAAAGAAAATTTACCGAAAATTCGGCATAACCTTCTTTGAAAATGGACAACCCTTACCTGAAAAATTCAACTTAACACTTCTATAACCAAACGAACCAGCCTCAACACCTGGAGCCTTCCTGCTCCCCAAGATCAACACATCTCCCAATAACAATTACTCAACTCTAATAACCCCACAACCAAGAATAAGGACTATTAACAATTTATTATTGGGCTCTCAGAGCATATCTAAAGTTGAACGAAAAACAACGAATAAAGAATATGCGGAAGCAGCCTCTAACTATGTCTCAACTCCAGGTACGCTCGACCTCACTTAGACTGAGCCTGCAATCTGGGCATTTGAAACCAAAGGCCCCAGGGGAAAGTAATTTAAAAAAAAAACGTGAGAGTGAGTGGACGAACATAAACATAAGATAAGAAACCAAAATGTAAATACTTTCCCTCTTTCCAATATGCCATAAATTCGTTGCATGCAAATGTTAACAAAAATCTTTTATAAAGAAAATCCCAAGAAGACGGACTACCCTCGCTAGTCAAATTAATGACAAAGATAAATAATAACCTTCATAGAAGAAGGTACCAAAACAAGGGACTAGCCCCGCTAGTCAAATCAACAACGATAAATAAGAAACAGCTATAGCCATACAAGTGAGCCTCCCAGACTCGGTTGCCTCCCAGACTCGGTTGCCTCCCAGGCAATAATACTCTCATACTCCTTACACCTTCATGTTATGACAACAGAGAGGAGTAGGGGTTGCGTGATGTCGTCGACTACATCACATCACCCGAAGGCGGAAAGGGCTTGAGTAACCCCACTTAAAACGTGGAAGTTACATTGCTTCGAAAGGCGAAACGACATGCTAGCATGAATAATAACGATCCAACAAGTATGACATAAATAAAGAAACATAATTCATGTGAGTTTCCCCGAAACTCATAATTAAAGCATAAGTACGATTCTCAACCGTACTCAAAGAATTCAAAGAGCAAAGAAACTAATTAAATTCAATGACGTGTCCCACACGTTAAAATGCTCAATGAAATAAATAACTTCAATGATTAACATCTTTCAAAAAAACCAAATAATAT
Organism: Fragaria x ananassa; assembly: GCA_034370585.1. Lineage (NCBI taxonomy): Eukaryota > Viridiplantae > Streptophyta > Magnoliopsida > Rosales > Rosaceae > Fragaria > Fragaria x ananassa. The sequence goes on along the minus strand of CP139764.1, from coordinate 7,163,140 downwards.
GCAAATCAGTATAATATCTCAAATCCAGAAATCATAAAGAAAATCTGAAAATCGAAAATGAGATAGGATCTCATTCTCAAACAAAACAACAACGCAGTTTTACTACGTTTGGAACCTAAATTTATTTTGTTAATTTGCGGCTGCACCCAAAACTTGATCGGGCTGCCTACGTACCCTTTTAAAGGGATCAAGCCACTCGTAGTTCATCATTTTATACTAATTCTTCACCTTCAATAACAACTTTATCGAATCTGGAATGTGTGGGTGTAAGTCCTCAAATTGATAAGGACACCCAAGTTCTCAATCCCACACTTCCTCTCACTTTCTCCAATAGTTTCCTAATTACATACCATGCTCGCTCATATTAAAATTCATCGTCACATTCCAATTCACATTTAGGCTTGCTCATATCAACACTTCAATTACTAACTTATCTCTGATTTTTCTATGGACACCCAAAACCACTACTCATCAACTTTCCTAATATTATACTAAATCCAACAACTGTCTAACAGTAATATACAAGCAACTTTAGGCTCTGATCGTGATCTATACAACAATGATTAAATTAGCATCTTCCCTTTATATATTCAATATTAATATCAGCTTTTCAACACAGTGACTACCATGCAAATCATCATGATCATACAACTCACAAAATCCATAATTCAATTGACTACACCAAACTTGATAGCACCAGTTAATTAACAAGGCACCCAAATAAAGAACATAGTAGCATCCAAAGTGCGAGTTAACATCCTTTCTTCCAATACCACGATTTCTCCTTGTCCTTCCTTAATATCAGGTTGATCATAACACAGCTGAATACTCAATTTCAATTACTTGACCGAGAATGCAGCAGCTAGTCCGACCTCCCCCTTACTGCCATTCCTTCTCATTTCACCAAAATAACAACCCACACATCAATCTCAATAATCACAGCCTCAAATTCAATTACAACCAACCAGGAGATTATATTCCAAAAATTCTATCAATATCAAAGATAGCTACTCCAAAACCCAAAACATCATCAACGTCGCCGTGCACAGTAGCATACACGGCGGTCCTCCACTGCCCAAAATCCATCTTCTTCCAAACTTAACCAAATCTGAATTCCAAATATATAAACAGATAGAGCTCGACGAGAAGATCAAGTTTCATACCTCACTTACCTTCGCCGGTGGCCGGAAAGCATCAAATCGTCGCCGGAAAATCCTAAAACTTCTTCTCTTCGATTCTCCCTCCTCCGAGCTTCTCTTCGAAAACCAGGAACATGGAAAGGTTCCTGAGATCGAGATGAAGCTATCCATACCAGTGAGAGGCGTCGTCGTTGCCGGAATCGGAGATTCGCCGGCTAACACAGCCTCTTCTTCTCCACTTTGAATCTCTCACTCCAGACTTCTTATTTGAAAATCAAGGGCATGGACATGACCACAAGAATGAGAGGAAGCTGTCGCTACCATTCTTTCTGCTCGTCGTCGTCGGAAAACGGAGAACCAGTCGGGTTGACCCGCTGACTCTGTTCGGGTCGGGGATGACCCGGTCTGGGTCTGAACTGATTTTCTCCCCCCCTCCTTTCCCGAACCTTCCTTTCCTCCTTTTAATCTGTTGCTTAGGTCGGTTTAACCGATCCCTCTAGAACCTCCCTCTTTCTTTATATATATATATATATATATATATATATATATATCATTTACCGAGATAGTAACTTCCCGTTTTTAGACCATAACTTCTTCATACGAACTCCGTTTTAAGCATGCCGCGTGTCCACAAACTCCGTTTAACATCCTCTAAGACTTTCATGAAGGAAGTTTTCCTGAATTCCAAACGGAAGAAAAAGTCAACTTTTGGAGTCTTAAATAGTAAACGGTTACTTAAAACGGTAAAATGTCAAAGTAACCCAATAGTAAATAACTGCAAATTGACTTAAGAACCGGGATGTGACATTATAGCTATAGCTTTGGCTTTGCTCAATGGTTGTTGAAAACTGCTGTGGTAGCGTTTTCTGTGTTGAGTCTAGTTTTTAGCTTGCATTGTTCATGTTGCTCTAAGTCTTCCCCGTTACTGTAAACCTTAGAGCTTGAACTCAAAACTTATTTCATCAACTCATATCATGTTGCATACCATGTGAGATGTGTAATGCAACCAACCCAACAAGCATTCAAGGCTGAAACCTCTAGTGGTTAGCAGAATTCACAGACAAAGCTTTTAAATGTATTCCATGTTGTAAGGGCTTAGGAACAAGAGAGAGAATAAGTCTAGACTAGTTTGAGACTATGAAGGATATCACTGTTGTAGTACCCCAAAACTTAGTACTAATTATATAGCACACTAAGGCTCCTTAACCTTAGATAGTAATCTAAATATCTTATAAAGTATTCCTTTTAGAAGCCAATAACTCCAAATATCATACTTACAAGATAGATATTTTTATTAAGTATTAGAATTTAAGTAAACTACTTAAATATCATAACCCGTATTTCTTACATATAATCAATACTCGTGATCGAATTTAAGACTCGAGTTAGTATTGTTTTTATCATGCATATTGTTCTAATCTTAAATATTACTAACACATTTACAAAATCTTAAGAAAGGGAAACATCATATTCCTTTACTTATTAGCTTGAGTATATATATATATATATATATATATATATATATATATATATATATATATATATATATATATATATATATGCATATATAAATATTTATGTATCTATAGATTCATGTCAATACATATATAAGGTATACCTCATATATAGATTCATGTACTAGCTGATTTTTCTTTTACCCCTCTTACTATTTGGTTTTCTTTGTGAACAATCACCCTAACTAGCTAGACTATCACTCAAACTTAATGTTTGGTCTTTTAAGTCAAATAAAATTGGTGGAAATTAATTTACAATGCATGCTTCATGGCCTATTTATACTTGGGAGCTGCAACATCTTTTCTTCACACTCCAATATCAAATATCAAGATGATCACAAATTTCTTTAGTTGAATAGAAAAGCTCCCACACCAAAATCATACCCTTCACTCTTTTCCCTTGAGAAATTCTCTCTTTGTCAAAGAAGCCCAACCTTGTATCAACACCAAAACTCTCACTTCACTTCTGAAAATTCAAGTGTAAGTACATAGTTATATTCCTATACTCTATTGTCTTTAAAATTATCAAAATGCATAACTAACACTACCAGAAAATGAGTCTTGGGCGACGAAACAAAAAAAAAATCGTCGCCCAAGGAAAAAAAATCGTCGCCTAAAGTTCAAATTTAGGCGACGAAAATAAAATCGTCGTCTAAGGCTAAATTTCGTCGCCTAATATAGAAACTAGGGCGACGAAACAATATTTCGTCGCCTAAGATATTTATATCGTCGCCTAAGTTTTTTAATCCTTAGGCGACGACAGTCAAATATATCGTCGCCTAAGTATTTTATTTTTTTATTTTTACTTGGCCGACGAATTACCCTACTTTCGTCGGCCAAGAGTAATCCGAATAATTAAAATAAAATAAAACACATTTAAATTTCATTGTACAGGATTTTTTATTTTTACTCTTGGGCGACGAATTTAACAAATATCGTCGCCCAAGTATTATCTTGGCCGACGAATTACCCTAATTTCGTCGGCCAAGAGTAATCCGAATAATTAAAATAAAATAAAACACATTTAAATTTCATTGTACAAGATTTTTATTTTACTCTTGGGCGACGAATTTAACAAATATCGTCGCGCAAGTATTATCTTGGCCGACGAATTACCCTACTTTCGTCGGCTAAGAGTAATCCGAATAATTAAAATAAAATAAAACACATTTAAATTTTAAGGAAATGTTTTTTATTTTCATAGCCCCGTAAGCGTCTCGTCGATTGGAAACTATTCTCAGTTGAAGGTCCGGCCAGATTACGTGATTTGGAGGGTCGAATAGCCGTTTCCGTCCGTTTAGGGGTTTGACCGCGCCGATTGACCGGACGGATCGAGCCCTTATCGTTGTCCGATGGAGCTAAATTTTTGTCCACCCACGTAATTAGTTATGTTGGTCATATCTGACGGTAGGTTTTCAGTTCCTCTTCTTCGATCACCAAACTCACGATATATGTACTAATGTTGTATTTCTTTTTGGTATAAGTGTTGAGTTTAAGTGTCGTTTTGAAGAGAACGTATACGTAGAAGCCTCAAACGCAAAAAAGTCGTGAAATAAGATATGACTGGAACGGTGAAATACATCAACCCGTGAAAAATGAAGATATTCCGGTAAAATTTCTGTGCCGGTTGTTCCGGTCAACGAATTTCTCTTATTTCTACCTAGTGGTAACCCTATCCCGGGTATTTATTTCTTACCAAATTTTTATAGCCCCGTAAGTGTCTCGTCGATTGGAAACTATTCTCAGTTGAAGGTCCGGCCAGATTACGTGATTTGGAGGGTCGAATAGCCGTTTCTGTCCGTTTAGGGGTTTGACCGCGCCGATTGACCGGACGGATCGAGCCCTTATCGTTGTCCGATGGAGCTAAATTTTTGTCCACCCACGTAATTAGTTATGTTGGTCATATCTAACGGTAGGTTTTCAGTTCCTCTTCTTCGATCACCAAAATCACAATATATGTACTAATGTTGTATATCTTTTTTGTATAAGTGTTGAGTTTAAGTGTCGTTTTGAAGACAACGTATACGTAGAAGCCTCAAACGCAAAAAAGTTGTGAAATAAGATATGACTGGAACGGTGAAATACGTCAACCCGTGAAAAATGAAGATATTCCGGTAAAATTTTTGTGCCGGTTGTTCCGGTCAACGAATTTCTCTTATTTCTACCTAGTGGTAGCCCTATCCCGGGTATTTATTTCTTAAAAATTTTTTATAGCCCCGTAAGCGTCTCGTCGATTGGAAACTATTCTCAGTTGAAGGTCCAGCCAGATTACGTGATTTGGAGGGTCGAATAGCCGTTTCCGTCCGTTTAGGGGTTTGACTGCTGTCGTTCTCCGATGGAGCTGAATTTTTTCCCACCCACGTAATTTGTTATGCTGGTCATATCTGACGGTCAGTTTTCAGTTCCTCTTCTCCGATCACCAAAATCACGATATTCTGAATTTTATGATAGAACTCTTGGCCGACGATTTTCTTTATCTTGGGCGACGAAATTTATAGTGAAGAAAATCGTCGCCCAAGTAGAGTATCTTAGGCGACGACTTCAAAAATCGTCGCCCAAGATAACTCTTGGCCGACGATTTTCTTTATCTTGGGCGACGGAATTTATAGTGAAGAAAATCGTCGCCCAAGTAGAGTATCTTAGGCGACGACTTCAAAAATCGTCACCCAAGATAACTCTTGGCCGACGATTTTCTTTATCTTGGGCGACCAGATTTATAGTGAAGAAAATCATCACCCAAGTATAGTATCTTAGGCGACGACTTCAAAAATCGTCGGCCAAGATTATCTTGGCCGACGAATTTAAAAAAACAGGGCGACGATTTTTATAGAATCGTCGCCCAATAACGCCATTATAAAAGGCAGAAATTCGGAACAACACCCAATATTTCCGATCTCTCTCTCTCTCTGCTTTTCTGCTTTTCCGATCTCTCTCTCTCTCTCTCTCTCTCTCTGTCTCTCGATCGACTCCGCTTCCCCGATCCGACGCCGAATCCATTTCGCTCTCAATTTGTTTCTATTTTTGTTTGTAGGTTAAAAGCCCCTTGATTTGATTCAAAGAAAGTTTGCATCTTTGATTTGATGCAATGTGTTTATGTAATGATTCAATATCTTTGAGAAACAATGTGTTTATGTAATGATTCAACATCAATGAAAAATATTGTTTGGTGCTGGTTTAATTCTTGTCTTGGCTTCTTCTGCTATCCGGGTCCGTATTAAGGTTTATTTGTAATTATTATAATTCATGAATATTAAGTTATTAACAAATGTTTCTCTGATAAGATTATAGGAATGGAGGTGGTAAAAATTCAGCACAACAGAAAGAAATTAGGAGATAAAGTTTGATTCAATTAAAAGAAAGAAAAAAAAATTGAACTGCAAAATGCTCACTGCTAACCTAATGCACAATATTCTTAGGCAAAAATATCATCTATAAAAAGTTAAAAAATTTAAATATATCTTAGGCGACGAAATTGCTAAATCGTCGGGCAAGGACTTACCATATAAGACGACGAAAAAAAATCATCGTCGCCCAAGTTCTTGGCCGACGCACTTCTGGCGACGACTTCTTGGCCGACGAAAAAAATTTCGTCGCCCCAGGTTATAACATCTTAAGCGACGAAACAATTTTTCGTCGGCCAAGGTTTTAAATCTTGGGCGACGAATATTTTTTGGGCGACGAGATGTATATTTTAGGCGACGAAATTAGTTTCGTCGCCTAAGAATTACTCTTAGGCGATGACGGAATGAATTTTCGTCACCCAAGTTCTTGACCGACGCAGTTCTGGCGACGACGTTTTGGCCGACGACATGTCGTCGCCTAAGTACTTAGGCGACGAAATTTTTTAACAGGGCGACGATTTTTTTTCGTCGCCCAAGATCTATTTTCTGGTAGTGTAAGGATAAAATAGAAAAAAGTATGTTTTCTAGAAACTTATATTTTCGTATATAATTAAGTATCACTTTGTAAAATTTGATCATAAAATTAGATTCTTCATGAAAAATTCTTCAGTTTAGGCTTTTGAATCACTTAAAAATTTTTGGAAACGAACAAGTTATGACTAATCAAATTTCCAAACTAATAAACTTATTGAAAATCCATTACAACTACCACAATTTCAAAAAAAAATCATATCTCGCTCATTTCTTAACCTTTTTCTACAAACTTTATATCAAATTGAAGCTTAGGACCTCTATTTTTTTAAATCTGGAAAGTTTTAAAAGTAATGGTAAAATATAAAGCACGTAAAGACTTAGACATCAAAGGTAATATAAAGGATATCAGCTTACTGCACTGCTACTATTTTTCACCATTTCTGAACTCTATGACTTCGAACTGGATTATATGACTTATCCCATTGGATTCCTTACGAAAATCATTTGACATGGACTCCGCACTTGCCTAATTTGGACATAAATTGAATGAGATATGAAAATGATAAGTTAACGGTTCTTTGGACAAAGATTTCCCTCACTATGGGAAATATGACTACTAATTCTTTGACTACTAATTAATATTTTCGGTTTATTTAATTTAAAGTACATCTACTTTATTACACATTTACTTTCAGGTTTATTAAATTGTTTAACTTGTGCATACCTTAAGTTATTGACAATTTTTAAAGAATATTGATGTACGCTTATATATTTTGTTGGTATTGAAGTAATTGTCTTACTTATTAAAATTTGCTATATTTTATTGACGTAATTATATTTGGAGATGTGAAGCCGGGCCGGGTGATTAGTACTACCCCGTGCTTAAATGAATTACTGGTAAAAGTGTTTTGTGATTTGTTGAGTTAGCCTGGGCCCTAGTCCCTACAGATAGTGCACTATTATACTCATAGGAAGAAAGTGTCAACCTTGAGTATACATACTCTAGTATTGTCTTTAGTATGTTGCGGCTTATTTGTGTTTTGGTATAGTGGACCTAGCACGTGATCTTTATGATTTATTACCAGTTTCCTAAATATTCACATGGATGAGTTTATTCACGCTTGTATATGTGTGTGTGTGTGTATGTGTGTGTGCGCGTGCGCATAAATAAGAATCGGTATGAACAAACAAAAATGATTTTTGGTACATTTTTACTTAGTTGTGTTTATTTCTGGTTTCTTATAAGACACATTATTATAAGAATGTAAGTTGTACTTACTGTGTCTGTGTTACTCATGATGCTACACATTCTTGTTTTCAGGTAACGAATAGATGTTTGGGGAATGAGATGAACCTACTAAATAAAAAAATGTTTTCTATTGCTATAACTATCGTATTGTAAAATATTTGGTATTGTAAAATATTAATGTTTTCGCTTTCTAATAAAAGTATTATTCAGACATATATATATATATATATATATATATATTTCTTCTTCTAATAAATTATTCGAGAAAATTTTATTTGTTTTAACTCACGCCGCAAATTCGGGCACCATATTTCCTTATAATATTGGTCTCGGTTTGGAGGCGTGACAACTGTGGTAGTGTATCACTGGAACTATTATTCTTGTAAAGAAGTCACTTCAACTTAGTGGAAAGATTTGTCTCTCTAGAGTTAGAGACAAACAGTTTTTCTCCCTGATTTCAGGGTTTAGCAAGAACAAAAACATCATTGTGTTCTTTCTTTTCTTGCTGAGTTTTACTTTCTGCATTATTGTATACTGTGAATATGGGATAACACTCGCTATTGCTATCATCAGATACTGAAGTTATCGAAAATTAAAAGAAAGAACGTGTGTGGAACCTAAGAACTAGACTTCAAAACACGCAATAATTTAGAGGACATTGGAACTGTTTCCACATATATGTAGTGTAGTTCATCTTCATGGTGTGGCTGATGAGCAATTTTGATCATATTCATGTCAACAACTATATCCACACATTTACAAAATTACATTCACTACGTACTGAAATGACGTCTCAACTGCTTCTCCATAGGGTTGGGCATTTAGTACAGGAATCCCGATCCCGTACCGGTCCCGTCCCGAAAGTTAGCGGGACGGGACGGGACAAGTTTTGAAAATGGCAATCCCGTCCCGTCCCGTCCCGTCCCGTTATAGTAATGTTGAAAAGGGACGGGACGGGATCGGGACTATCCCGAAAAATCCCGGCCCGTCCCGTAATATTAGAATACCTGATTTTAATCATTTTATATTTGATTTTTTAGGTTGCATGATATTACAATGCACTCAACCACACTGAATTCGGCCTGAAACCTAAACACACTTTGATAGTTCGATGAGTTCGATCTCACTCTCTCAAACACAACGCCACCACTCCCTCTAGGCTCCAGCCTCTCAACCAAATTCAATCCCCAAATGCTAAACCAAAAACCTAAAACCTAGTTTGTCTCTCCCAAATTTGATCCCAAATTTGATCCTCAATTCGATTCCCAGCTTGTTAATGGCTAGAGGGAAGAAAACACCGATTCGTCCCCGACGAAGTGCTTCTGTTCTGCAAGCTTCTTCTGAAGCAATTTCTTCTCAACCGGATCGTCCTTCATCAGCAGCAAGTGGATCAACTCGACCTGCACTTCTCCTACCAGCTGGAAGTCAACCCACTCCTGCAAATCAACCTGATGCGACCCGACCTGCTGCCAGCCAACCTGATGCGACCCAACCTGCTGCAAGCCAACCTCCAAGTGAAGCAGTTGCATCTACAGGGGAGATTGATTCTGAAACATCAGGTATAATTCTAATCTCTGTATAATTCTAAGCTTTGTAGAATTGTATATACTAATCTTTGTTGATAGTGATGTATATATTAATGATCATGTTGATATTTACCAGAAAGACTGTTGATATTTGCATAATGATCTTATGTTATTCTTGAGTCCACATTTGATATTTACTAGAAAAAGCTGTTGAAATTTGTCATTGGTAGCAATTGTTAGTTGTTACGGGTGTAGATGCTTTGTTTATGAAGAGCTGAGTATATTGATAGGATGCAAATGATAGTGATGAGTCTGAGGAGGATGCAAATGATAGTGATGAGTATATTGTTTGCTTTGATGCTTTGGGTGGGTTTGTTTGACTAAGAAAGTGGTTGTGATTTGGACGGGCTTTCTTGTTGCCTTGATTGTAGGTGAAGCAATTGTTTAATAGCAGTATCTATTAGCAATAGCAGTTGTCTAATTTCAGTATCTAATAGTAATATTTGTTTTGATATATATATATATATATATATATTGGTGTTTATATTTGTTGGACTTTCATGTGTTATTCTTGAGTCCACATTAGATATAAGTTATAACTCTAACACAGGGGAGATTGATTCTTAAACATCAGGTGTAAAACGAAGCTTTGTTTGGGACCATTTTATAGAGTATGAAAAGATTGAAATTGCGAAAGATGTCGATGGAAAAGATTATCAAATAGTTCATAAGAGGGCTTATTGCAAATATTGTCCTAGGGGAAAGATTGGGGATTATGCTTGTGAAAGTCAAAATGGCACGTCTGGTATGATTAGGCACATCAATCAGAATTGTAGATATTTTCCATCAACTGTCAATAAGTCACAGAAAAACTTACAAGGTGATAAGACTAGGGCTAATTCACTGAGCTTGGTAGCTGTTGACCAAGATGATTATTTAGAAGCTTGTGTAGAGATGGTTGTAATTGATGAGCTGCCATTTAGTTTCGTGGAGAAGAAAGAGTTTAAGGGATTTTGTGGTAGTGTCTGTCCTCTATTTGATATTCCCTCTAGAAGAAAATTATGTAGAGCCTTTCTAGATATGCATGGCACCCAGAAAAAGGAGTTGAAAAACACTTTGAAGAAGTTGAGGGTGAATTTAACCACAGACACTTGGACAAGTGTGCAAAATATCAACTACATGGTGCTTACTGCCCATTTCATTGATATTGATTGGAAGATGCACAAGAGGGTAATAAATTTTGCTGTGATTCAGAATCATCAAGGAGCAACAATAGGAAGGCTTATTGAGTCATGTTTAGCAGATTGGGGAATCGAGAAAGTGATGTGTATTACCGTCGATAATGCATCTGCAAACAAGTCTGCAATGGAATGGCTTGTTGCTAAAATGAATAGGTCTGCAGGTTACCAGTTGATTTTGGGTGGCAAGTACATGCATATGAGATGCACAGCTCACATCACTAACTTAATTGTGGGGCATGGTCTAAAGAGGTTGCAGAAGTCTGTGTCAGCTATTAGGAATGCAGTCAAGTTTGTGAGATCTTCTCCAAACAGATTGGAATACTTCAAGAAGACTGTGGAGAGAGAAAAGATTCCATGTAAGGGAATTGTGTGTTTGGATGTCCAAACAAGGTGGAACAGCACTTATCTGATGTTGGAAGCAGCTTTGAGGTTCCAACAAGTATTTATGGCAATGAAAGATGACTATGGTGGTATTTACGTAAACTACTTTGATGAACCAGAAGAAGAAATTGATGAAGATGGGAATATTGTTGTGCCACCGCCAAGCAACACAAACAAGAGAAACAGGGTTGGACCTCCTGAAGATGATGATTTTGAAATGGCTAAGGTGTTTGTGGATATTTTAGGCGTGTTCTACGAAATCACATTGAGGGTTAGTGCATCTACGCACCCTACTGTGCACACCACTTTCCAAGATGTTATTACCATGGAAAAGAACATCAAGAGCATGTGTGTATCAGCTGAGTTGGCTACTGGAGCAGAAACACAAAAAATCTTGAATGAAATGGCTGCCAATATGAAAAATAGATGGTTCAAATACTATGGTTCATTTCATGAGCTCAATCACATAGTGATCATTGGCCTGGTATTAGATGCAAGGTTCAAGTTAAAGAATGTGGCTTACACCTTTAACCAAGAAGGTTTAGGTGAAGAGGAGGTGGAGAGAAGAACCAGGGAGATCAAAAACCTTTTATATGCTCTCTATGATCAGGTATTAATTTTAGTTTATTACTTCATTTTAAACTTTTAATCGTTAAGTAGTGCATTGTTTTCGATATGTATTAATTTATGCATTGTTTTTTAGTATGTGCTTGTGGTTGATGGAGGTAGACACCTACAGAAGGAGCCATCTCCAAGTTCTTCAAATAGCACTGTTAGCAATAGAAGCACCAATAGCAGAAGGAGCAATCTGCTCAGTAACTGGAAGAATGTGGTTCAAGAAACTGAAGAGGCAGTCGCAAAACATGAAGTGGATCAGTATTTGGAAGCTGCATTGGAGCTCATCGATGATTTAGATTGCTTTGACATCCTGCTATGGTGGAAGCTTAATCAATTCAAGTATCCAGTTTTGGCAGCAATAGCTAGGGATGTTCTTTCAATTCAAGTGTCCACAGTGGCCTCGGAGTCAGCTTTCTCAACTGGGGGCAGAGTAGTTGACTGTTTTAGGAGTTCATTAACTCCTAAAACAGTTGAGGGACTTATTTGCATGCAGAATTGGTTGCTTGGTAATGATATTGCAGAGAATATAGATGATTGCACAATTGAAAACTATGAATTCTACGAAGGTGTTGAGCTAGGTATATACATTTGCAAGTTTTAATGTTTTCTTTCTTTTACTTTGATAACTTTGATCGACTTAACTAATCTTTTACTTGTGTACATTTGCAGAGCATGAGAGCACAGCAACTAGCAAAGCTAATGTGTGTCCACCTCCACCTTCAAGAGCAAAAGCAAAGGGAAAAGGCACTGCTGCTGGTCCTATTGATGTTTGATATATTATGGTTTGAGTTTTTCAAGTTCATTCAATACTTTTAATGTGGGATGTTTAATTAGTACTTTTACAATAGGATGTAATTTAGCACCTATGCACCTATGTTCTTGTTCATTTCAGTACTTTTAATTTCATTCATGTTCTTTTTTTTGCTTGTGTGATTTTGGATCTTTTTCAGTTATTGTTTTAGGGTTAATTTGTCGGGATCCCGATCCCGTCCCGGTCCCGTCCTGGTCCCGTTCGGGATCGGGACGTACGGGACAGATTTTTAAAAACGCCTTCCCGTCCCGTCCCGTTCTTTTATTTTCGGGACGAGACGGGATTCACTAAATCCCGGCCCATCCCGTCCCGTGCCCAGCCCTACTTCTCCATGTCGTTGGTTGCAATGTTCCAAGCTGTAGCCAATGGTTTTTTTTTTTTTTTATGTGACATGCGTCACTCCCGGAAGCGGGACTGATGTGATTGAAGATAAGGTTGAGCACGGTCCCAGACCGGTAGTAATTTGACAGGGACCGGGACCGGAACCGGTGAAATAAGTCCGGGCCGAGCTTAGTCATCCCAGAAACAGAGACCGGTCAAAACCTGGACCGTGCCTGAACGGGCCGGTTTTTTGGGCTTTCGGGCTTGAACAATCTTCTTTTGCTTCCTTTCAGGGTTTCAGTATGCAATCTGCCATTCGATCAAAAACAATATCTCAACATCTTGACAACAATTTAAACGAACGAGTGCCCATTAAACAAAACCTAAACACCATACTTGGAAATCTGAAACAACCTATGTGCTCCACCAACATCGCCACCCGTCTTAAGTACTCGGACCAGCCGGATCGCCGACTTTTGAAATCAAACTCCACGACGATCTCCTAATGCTCAAAGGCCTTGCCAGCGCTCCCGAGCTCTATAGACGAAGACTTGATCGACGAGGACGCCGTCGATGAGAACAACGAGCCCTGGTGGATGCGAAGATGAGGACGTCGTCGACAACAATGTCTTCAAGCTTCTGATTCAGAATCTGCTCTGGTTGGAGTCCGAGCCCGACGAGATGGCATGCTTGCGACGATCGAAAATCTGATTGAGGTGAAATCGGCGGTGGCGGAGTTTGTGTGTGAAAAGACGAAGCTGCTTAAGTGGCTGCGAAGATCTGGGTTATTTCATTTTTGGTTTGAAGATAGTGAAGCCAGTAGGGTTGAAATAAACAAGGAGAGTAGGCTTAATGAGACGGATACACCAATAGTTCAGGCTTCCGGGCCTAAAAATTATCTAGAAGTCAAAGACCGGACCGGACATTTCCTATATCAAAACCGGTAAAAAGCTTGGCCCGGCAAGTCCGGGTCGGTTTGCTGGTTTTTTCTTCATGTTACGGGCTTTATGCCCAGCCCTAATTGCAGATGTGAACCACCTTGTTTATGAAAAATCTATTGGGACATATGGAATGATGAACCAGGTTGTGATGTCTTTTGGGACCAAAGCTAAATCAAGAAAACAAAAGATGGAGCATTGCCACCAGAGGAAACTCGGAACGGGTTGTATAAATGTGTTAACAATCTTACATGTGATGAGATAAATCAAAGTAGGTGACATTGTTGTTTAATTATTAGTCTACCATGTGTACTCTAATTGAGATCTTAAGCTAGTTTAGAGAATAATTAGATAATAAGGTTATTTTCTTTTGTTGCGCACATGTTTTTTTTTAGCCAGTTTGTTAATATATAATGAAAGTGTCGGTCATGGTGTTGGTAAACCTCTGCTCAACTTACTAGCTTGAGGAAGACATATGATATAACTTGTCTTTTGGTCATTGATATTAGCAAATTATGTCTGATTTAAAATGATAAACGCATGCACCAACCTGTTATTCAAAAGAAAGAAGAAGAAGAAAAAAAACGCATGCGGTCTGGAATCTGACAAGGCACCTAGGAAAATCACTTTGAAACATCATAGATGGAAAGATTCTTTATATTGACTAAATCAGTATCCGAAACACACGGCATTTTAGTAATTTCGGTGAAGATTGGGGAGAAGACTTGTGGTGCCAACAGTTATTAGTTATCGAGAGGAGGAATTGGAAATTTTACGTACGAAGACCAGACTATTTAATCTCCCATTATAAATGAGATTGGCTTAAAACATCAAGTTTGCTGTACCTGCATTGTTCTATATATCACTGATACAATGATGGTTCACAAGAAAGCCTGTGGCGATGTCTACTTGGTTCCCTTCATATTTATAATGCTATTATTCTGTTCACCACATGTAGTATTTTCCAGAGTTTCCAAGCTTCCGAAAGGTACTTACTGTCTTTCCCACAAATTGTTTCTTAATTGAGTTTGCTATTGAATTACCATGCCGTGGTAGTTATATTAATCAACTTTTTGTAATGTTTATGCAGAAGAAGGAATCACTGTGGGAAAGGTTGTAGGCCCAAAACTTGACCATTTCTGTACAATACATCCTGAGTGCTGTGACGGCGGCGACAGGTCACACTGTTGGCCCCCGGCCCCCGGGAGGAGATAAATGATATAACCTTCAAGGCCTCAAGTAAAGAACGTGTGTGGTGGAACCTAATTAGATCCTTTCTTGTTTTGTTTTTGAAAAGCCTAATTAGATTCGTTCAGATATTTACATAATGAAAAATAAAGAAAATCGTGATCAATAATGCCGTGCTTCCCGGCGGTGGTGGCAGGGTTGGCGGGCACCGTATGTTGGATTTCATGCTTTCCTATTTTTTTTTTTGCAGTCTAGTAGCGAGTATGAATGTACACCAATTTCAAAGGTGGATGCACTAGATATATCATTTGGAATTGGAACATGTAATATCAGTTTGGTGTAGCAGTCGTCTTTTCATAAGAACTAACCTTCAAAACACGCAATAATTTTCGAGGACATTAACTGGTTCCACATATATATAGTGTACTTCATCTTCATGGTGTGGCTGATGAGCAATTTTGATCATATTCATGTCAACAACTATATCCACACATTTACAAATTACATTAACTACGTACTGAAATAACGTCTCAGCTGCTTCTCCATGTCGTTGGTTGCAATGTTTCAAGCTGTAGCCAATGGTTTTTTTTTTTTCCTTCTCATCCGAAACAGTCTCAAGCGCCAGTGATGTTAATTAATGAAATCCTAATCAGCAGTGAGTTCCGATATCTTTTTCTCTCTATATATAAATGATATACTGATAGTTCTTTTTGTTATATTTAAGCGCTAAAACCAGGGGCGGAGCCAGAATTATATATTAAGGGGGGCCGAGTTATAAAGTGAAAATTTATAGTATTCAAAAATTAAATAACTGTATATGAATATATACAATATCAAAAGGTAATTAACTTTTGTATATTGGACAGTTCAAAAAAAAGTTACTAAACTGAAAACAAAATATGAAATTTAGAATTCATTAAATACATAGAGAAATAACTGAAATAAGTTAATCAATTATAAAGTATTTGTACATAATAGAATGATAAAAAAGAAATTATTCATTATGGTGAGTTGATTAAATATGATATGGCAAGAGTTGATTAAGATAAGAGAAATAAATTGGATAAATTAAACTTAGTAACAAAAAATGGTGTTTATAGTTTAATAGGAAAGGAACGGGGGCCAAACCTCTAAATTAGAAAGTTTTTACATCTAATTATGTTAAATTCCTTGATTAGTAAAGCCTAATACACAAGTTCAAAAAAAATTAAGGGGGTGCCATGGCACCCCTTGGTCTCAATATAGTTCCGCCGGTGGCTAAAACGGTTCGTTAATCAAATGTAGTGTATACTACTATTCATGAAAATATATATCCAAAGCGTGTACTCCTTTTTCTAGGTCTAATTAAGTATAGGAAAAGTATTGATTGGAGCGGAAGCATGCATGCATGGTCTTACAGATTTCTTAATTAGAAGACTCGATTGTAATTATCTTACATCAAGCTAGGCTTCATATAGTTCGCAAAAAGAAGGAAACTTGTTCTGTTGTTCATTTTGGGATGCATGTGTTTGGGATGCAAAATGAAAGAAAACTAGCTATTTTATGATGAAAGGAAAAATAAGGAAGAAAGTGGTTCCCTCCCCACCCGGTCTTTATTTTCTTACAATTTAAAATTTACAACACATTATTCTATTGCGTTAATTAACAATTTTTTTATTTAATTTTCTTATGTTACCAAACATATAAACGAAAAGTTTACGAGAAATATCATTTAATTTCTCTTCTCTTTCTCTTTCCATGAAAAGACAGGGAAACTATTTTCCCTTACGCGAACTTAAAGTAGGCCTAATGGGATCCTCAGTCTTTTAATTGAATGAAGGTCTCCACACGCCGGTGACTACAAAATCAGAAAAATCGAGTCATTTTCTTTGTGGGTATTTGTTATTGCTTGATCGATTAACTCCTAATCACCAAAATAACTAATAGAAGAAGTTTTCGATCTTGTCTCTATTTAAAGCTAGTGATTCACAATTTAATTAATGGAAGCACCACCACCAGGTCCACCGTCGACGGCAGAAGTAATTAGTAAGACCACCTACGTACGCGTCTACAGATGAACAAGGTTGAAATTTACGTACTTAATTTGTTCGATGAATGGTATTAAGTACCTGCAACCGTGTAGCTTACTCCATCCAATATGCTAGTTAGTATTCTCAGTTAGCGACTCAGCCTCCATTGTTGAGATCAAGCTATATATAATAGTGAGTTTGGTAAACTTCTTTTCTTTTCCTTTTCTCTTTTAGGAAACCTCATTTTCAGAACAAAACTAGCTAGCTTAATTTGACAATAACATTAAATCATTAATTGATAATACGAGTCTACCTAATCAGATTGACTTTCAGACTTTGGACATGGTCGAATATGTGTGCGCGCGGTCGTAATTTCAGAAAGACATAGTCGTGATTTAGGTAGCATGCATGATCATCAGGTTATAAGAAAAGCAGAATAACAAGCACTACTTATATATGATTAAAATGGTTCATATCCAAAATGGTTCGTTTCACAAGGCCTCCAACACTGTTTACATGATTCCCTTGATTCTATTATTGCTGTTGCTCTCATCCCAAATAGCAGCTGCCAGAGTTCTTCAAATCCCAATCTTCAGTAAGTATCTCCCTCGGTCTTTTATATATGTATTCCTCTCTCTCTCTCTATATGTCTATATAGATAGACTGCATGTTTTTGTTTTTGTTAATTTGCTTCAATCAATTAAGTTAAATCATGTATATGAATGAAGTACCATCTGAGAGTATATATAGAATCAATTGCTTCATCTTCTTGGAGGCGCCCTAGCTAGCCTCTCTCCTTTTTCTCAGTCAGCAACATGAAACGTAGTAAGAAACTGGCCATGGTGAGGTTGTGCTCTTCGGACTGGGCTAATACGCCTCCAACCTCCCTCCTTCATATTCTTAGGAGCGATGGCCCCCCTGACTGAGACTTGCTGTTGATTACAGCAGCTCTTGCTCTTTTATCTGCTTTTGTCTTTCTTTGCTTTTTGTCTGTAGTGGTTTGTAGCAGTGTTTAGTTTCCCTCTTGCTCTTTCAGCTTTGTTAGCTTTCTTTTGTTGTGTTTTGCTCGACCTTTGAGGTCTGTTCCAATGAAGTTCTATTCTTGACCCAAAAAAAAAAAAAAAACTGGGAAACCAAGAATGCATGAATGGTTTTATAATAATCAATGAAAATCCTCAATCGTACTTTAGTTCAATGGGAATATGGAATCCCAACATCCATTTTATCCATAGGCTGTGCCGCCGAGGGCCTCCGCGACTCTACGGTGGCTGGTGGTGATTGGTAAAACCTTCCTGTAAAGTGGACTCGCATAGATATTAAGGTTTGAAGAACTACGTCGTTGAGGCCATTTTCTTTGACTAGCTATTTTATTTCACCCAAAAAATAAAAAAAAATAAAAAACTTATTTTGACGGTTGCCCAAAATAAAAGATCATATGTTCAAGAAAAATTTTCCATGGCAACTTGGGCGCAGTGAGCTTAGAGCAACTCTAACAAAAGAGTCAAATCTTTGTTGGCAGCCCAACAATTATTTTTGACAACTCATTGAGCTCTTCAATGAAAGAATCAAATCCAACGTGTATTTGACGGGAATTGTGTGAAATTTAACACAAAGAGGGAGGCGAGTTATTTATTACTTTATTATTGATTCTCTCTCTTTCGTCTCTCTTGCTGCTCTCTCTTCTTCATTCATACTTCTTCTCTCTTTTTGTTTTTTGTTTTTGCATCTTCTCTTCTTTTCTCAAGAGGATAAACCCCAGCCTCCACCTTTCTCCGATCAACACCATCATCAGGTCTGCTCTCTTTCTTTCTTTTAGAAGCATGTTCTCAAATACAATATGTTGATTGGAGTCCAAACTAGAATGAAAGTCACCAAAGATGCAATATGATCTAAATTTCATACCCCTCTCATGCCTCCCAAACCCACCACCACCATCTTCCTCGGGCTTTCCACCTCATTTTATTCTGCCATACCGATCTGGGTTCCGATTTCAAAACCAGCCCCCTCGTCTATTTGGAATTTGAATTCAAATATGATTTCTGTATAATTTAGGTAGGAGAGAACCAAAGAAGTTATGCGAGATTTGAGTTTTGAGAAGTGTCTATTGAAGATTGAATTTGGCGGTTTAGAACATCAAGAGCAGAAGGTCATAGAATGAAAGAACTAGAAGAAATTTTGGGCTAAAGATAAAAGAAGAACGAGAGAGATTTTAGGGTAGTATAATAATGTTTGAATTTAACTATTTTGTTAGAGTAGAAATTTGTCAAATTTGACAATTCCATATCATGTCAAAATTCAAATTTGACAAATATTTTGTAACTATTTTGTTCGAGTTGCTCTAAATAGCTTTGATTGGAAGTGAAGTTCTGAATAAACTGGAGGAATTTTCTAGGGTTTATGAAGTGACTATTGGGTCCCTTTTTTTTGTTATTCTTATTCATAAACTTTGATTCGGTCAAGTCTAAATATGATTTTATCATTTCTAAGACAACTACATATATCATTTACGACGTACATGATCGGATTCACTTTGGTGTGTTAAAGTTTCAAGCTTAATTATCGTCATTGCAGAACTCAAAAGCATGCAACATGGGAATAACATGGCGATTGATGAGATGAATAATCAAGTAATGAGCCGATCACTACTACAATTACCGCCACGCAGGGATCGGGTAGCTGTAAGAAGACCACCTACGCCTTCTGGGGGACAAGGTTGAAGTTTGCAGGGGTTCTTCGTATTACCTGCATGTAACTCCAACCAATTAAGATTGTTATCTTCACTTAATTTGGAGATCTAGCAGGGTGTTTCTGTATGTATAAACTCGTATTCTAAGTGCTCACTTTGATTGAGAATTATTCAATTTGTTCATAACGATAATTGTGTAGAGATCAGAGAAAGACCATGTTTCACAAATATAGTTTGAAATTAAAGTTGGCACTACTTGTAACAAGTTTCATTTCGAATAAAACTTAGGGTTTAGGGTTTGAAAAGTATTTCGAAAACCCTAAACCACTATCAAATCCCATCTTGATGAGATTGCATTTCGAGCACAAACAAATGCACTTCGAAGAGATTGCATTACCTTGTACCTCACCCTGAGAGCAAATTCACCCATAAAGAAAAATTTAACCTGGGTTAGATGTCACCTAAGAATCCAACCCAAGTCATGAAAAAAACACCATTTCCACCCATAAAATGAGCTATCTCATTTTCTAACCTAAGTGAGATTTATTAGGCTTAAAAGTAATTACAGTCGCTCAATTAAGATGATTAATTGAAATAGTAACAGTAAGAAAAAAGATATTAAAATATTTTTATGAAAATCTTTATAATGTCATGGAATAAAAAAGAAAAAAAAACTTTTCAAGTCTTGGTCTGCTAATTAAATGTCATGGAATAAAAAATAATAATTTCAATAAGTCATATTAATTTAGGAAATATAACATTTATTTATTTACTTCCTGTTTACAACTAAAGTCATTGTTCACACTTAAAAACGTTTTTTAAATTTAAAAATAAATTCACTAAACAGTCACTGTCCACACCACAACAATTTCATATTTCAAACGGGTGGAAGCTGCTGCCCATTCACAGTGACTCAGAGTAACCCAGGTCACTATGTTTATTTTAACCCAACGGGTGAACTTGCTCTGAGCGGATCCTTCCTTGAACTAGTTGGGACAAGCTGGAGCTGAATATGTCACATCCCGACCCGTATATTTTTACCTTATTTACTAGCGTGATTATAATAAGAATTTTACCGTCTCGATCATTGAGTTAATAGTTTAATTGGTCCCTAGAGGTATTTTCGGGGACGATTATGTGTGGAGGATGGTTCGTAAGAGAAAATTTCGACGACGGTAAAAATGGTAAATTTTAGCTAGTAAAAGGTAATTTTTATTCGGGTATTTATTTTTTGGGGTGTTTTATTTTTGGAGTTGGGTTTGTTTTAATGGGGTATTTAAGTTGGACCGGTTTTGGGGGAGGAGGCCCAAAGCCATTTTCTCCCTTCTCTTTTTTCTTCTCCTTTCCGGTTTTCTCTCTCCCCGATTTTTCTTCCTCCCGCTGCCCGGTTTTCCGGCCGTCCTCCTGTCGCCGTCCGGCCACCAACCGCCGCCGCAACGGTCCCGTTCGGTCGACCTCCAACCCAGCAACCTCCCTGGACCGGTGAGAGGAGCCCTAGCTCCGCCGTGAGAGAGCGGTGCCGCCCGAAAGGTTCGACTGTCCAAAACGTCACTTTGCCGGAACTCCCTCCTCCGGCCACCAATCCGGGCAAGCTTGGTACGGTTTTGTAGCCCTCCTCCCGTGCAGCAACCTCTCCAATCAGCTCACTCCCTCTTGAGCTAGGTAAGGAGAAATGTGGAGTTGAAATTTCTAGGGCTTTTAAGTTGTTTTCGTTCGATTAGACTAGTTAGGCTTGGAATTGGGTGGTGAGTTGGTCATGAAAGTTGTAGAGCATGATGAGGAGATTATTCTGTCAAAATTTCATAGGTTTTGGAGGTCGCCGGAATTGGCCTCCGGCCGCCGCCGGTTAGGAGATTTTTAGGGTTTTAAGTGTGGAATATTAAGAGGAGTATTATGATGTGATTTATGGAATTTTTGGATGAGATTTGGTTAGGTTTGTGAATTTCCGAAGTTTGGTATTTTAGGCGGATTAATAAGTTATAATCCGGCCTTTGGATTATTTTCGTGATTAAGGGTTGAAAGGTGGTTTTGAGGATGTTAGTATTTTTGGAGATTTGTGGTTGGCGGTGAATATAAGATTTAGGGCGATCGGTACGGTTGAGCGTGTGAAGCTCACAGTTAATTATGCCTATTTCTAATTATGATTTGGGAGTTTATTTTAAGGAGTTATTTGTGTTTTGGAACAGGACGTGAGGAGGCTCGAGCAGACGAGGCCCCAGATCGACATCAGACTTAGGCCTAATTTGTGAGTGGACGTTTATTTTTAAAATAATATGCATGCTATGGTTCATGATTGAACATTTCCTTTTGTTGGAATTTTGACGTCAATTAATTTGACGCTTTTATTTCTCTTGGAGAGATACCGAAAATGGGATTTTCGGTGGATATAAATATGTATTTATGAGAGAGTATGTATAGAAAATGCTAGCTAGCCATATGTGTCTGTCCACCTTAATGGCGTAGCATATAGCCGCATTAAGGCGTGACGTGAGCGTTGGACGTAAGCGTAGTAGCTCTATTTGAGTGTTTAATTCATATAGGGAGTATGGACACATATTTATACACCGTCTGTCCACCTTGATGGCGTAGTGTAGCACCGCATTAAGGCGTGACGTGAGCGTTGGACGTGAGCGTAGTAGCCCTATATAGACCCATGAATCTATATAGGGAGTATGGACGTGTGTAAATACATACATATATTATAGAGTCTGGGAGACTCGATATTATGAGATGAAAGTTTTATCGCTTGCAGCATGCATTCGATTTTCCTTGGAAATTGATTTGGGGAAACATAAATATTTTATTTATTATTTTATTTTAGTCCACTCACTCTAACGTTATTTAATGTTTTCCCCTGGGCCCTTCGTTTTAAATTGCCCAGTCTGCAGAGTATCGGGTTGGACCTAGTAGGAGACGAGGCATAGTCACCCGTTTTTCCACCACTTTTCTTCAGTAGGTTATCTGTTTAACCTACTTGTGGTTTCATTTTCCGCTTGTGTTTAGTAGCTCTGAATACTTGGGTTTAATGTATTTTATTTCGGTTGTGGGTGAGGACTTGTTGTCGTTTTAGAATATTTAATGGAGGATTTATGTTATCTTTTGGATAATGTTATTTGATGTTGGTTAATGTTGTGTTGTTGGGAGTAATTGCTTTTGGGGGGCACATAGGCCCCCGGAGTTAAGGTTGGATTAAAGAATTTTTGGAAGTGTTTGCAGGTTTTCGTTAGGAAGGGTTGTCCATTTTTAAGGGAGGTTATGCCGATTTTTCGGTAATATCTTTCTTGGAGGTGGTCCCCGCACGAGTTACTCCGGGTTTCAGGGTGAAATTCGGGGTGGGTCGTGTCAGAATATATATGTGGTTGCCGGCCAATCTTATGCACTGATTTTCTCTAGGTGAATAATAATGATAGTAGACGTAGTCTTCAATATTAGTATATACGTAGTCACAAAAATAATATACTACTTTACTCTCATAGTCAATGTTGAGTAAAATATGCACGAAACGTAATGTCACCCAACATAATTTCACTCATATTCATTATCAGAATATAGTTTTAATTATGTCTGGTTCGACCCATTCAAGACAAAACGTGTCTTTTAATTACAATCCCTTGTTACAAGGGAACACCCTTTGATTCCGTTTATCAAGAGACCATTGTAGGTTTGTTTATTTTTGCGACTACACCCACATTTGGGAATGAGTTGCCTATGTACCCCGGAGGGGATCAAACCGACCGTAGTTCTTAAGATTTTTGATTTTGTTGCTTAGTGCCAACTTTTGAATTTGACAGATATATTTTGAATCCGGCAAATGTATTTCTTATGTACACCCAATTTGATAGTGTATGTTGATTTGATTTGGGCACTCGAAACGGATGATGCCTTAGTGTGACCAAGATGTCTTGAATTATCTTGGCCATGGTCCTTGGTAGGGGCAAAGATGATTCCTGCAAACCCAAGCTCTGCGTGCATGCGGACTCCCGTGCGAGGCCATCTCCATGCGAGGTCTTCTTTCCTCTTCTATGCGAAGTCATGCTGATTCCGCGTCTTGCTTCTTCGCGAGGTCTCCTGCGCGGAGCCATCTTGTGACGTCATCTCGCCTGGCTTGGCCTGGCCTTCCACCTTTACGCGATGCTATCTCACCTCGCCTGAACTTTCCACTTTGTGCGAGGTCATTCGCCTTACTTGGATTTCCACTTCTTCGCCTCGCCTGGACTTCCACCTTGTGTGAGGCCGTTTGCCTCACTTGGACTTCCACTTCTTCGGCTCGCCTGGACTTCCACTTTGTGTGAGGTCATTCGCCTCACTTGGACTTCCACTTCTTCTGCTCGCCTGGACATCCACTCTGTGCGAGGCCGTTCGCCTCACTTGGACTTCCTCTTCTTCGCCTCGCCTACACATCCACTCTGTGCGAGGCCGTTCGCCTCACTTGGACTTCCTCTTCTTCGCCTCGCCTACACATCCACTCTGTGCGAGGCCGTTCGCCTCACTTGGACTTCCTCTTCTTCGCCTCGCCTAGACATCCACCTTGTGCGAGGCCATTTGCCTCACTTGGACTTCTGCTCTTACTTGAAGACACTTCGCCTAGTTTTAGGGTTGTTGTTTTGACGCGAAGTCATCTCTCATTTGCTTTAGAGCTTCAGCCTCCACGCGAGGTTATCTATTGACCAAGACGATCAATGGACCCATACAACTTCTTTAACTTTATTGACCAATGCATAGATGTTACCTTGCATGTGTTCTAGTTTAGGAATTGTACCCACGAAGTTGGCTGTTGGATTAGGGTCTTTAACTTTAGAGCTTCAGCCTCCACGCGAGGTTATCTATTGACCAAGACGATCAATGGACCCATACAACTTCTTTAACTTTATTGACCAATACATAGATGTTACCTTGCATGTGTTCTAGTTTAGGAATTGTACCCACGAAGTTGGCTGTTGGATTAGGGTCATTCATCATGTCCAGCAATGCAGTTTCTCCCACAGAGTCAGGGTTGGAATTCTTTAGCTTCTTTAGCATAGCCATCATGCGTTCAACATCTTTGCTTGATAAAGCAAGGCCATCAGTGTTGTCACTTGTGACTTGATTTGTCCTTGCGACAGAACCTCCTCCTTGCTGATGTCGTCACTTCGTACGACACTCATTAATTGAATGTCATTTGTTGTTGCAATACTCACAGACAATGTGAGCCTTACAGTACTTAGTATCGTGGTTGGTCATATTGCATTTCTCGCAATAACGACCGACTTGGCCGTAAGAGCTTGCTCCCTTTCCACCACGATCATTGTTTCCAGAACTTGTTGGTCCCTTTTTCACACCTTTAGCTAGGAATGCCGAGGTCTCCATCACAGGTGCTTGCTTGTTTGCCGCAATTCCCGCTTGCTTCTCAGCCCGTAGAACACTGGCATATGTTTTAGCAAGTGAGGGCAAAGGATCAGTATTAGTAATACTATTTCTAACCTGAGAGAAGTTGTCGTTCAATCCCATAAGGAATCTCATTGTCTTGGCCGTCTCCAGAACATCTTCATATTGCTTTGTGAGGTTGCAGGTGCATTTGCCACAAGTACACATCAACTTCTTAC
Source organism: Fragaria x ananassa (assembly GCA_034370585.1). NCBI lineage: Eukaryota > Viridiplantae > Streptophyta > Magnoliopsida > Rosales > Rosaceae > Fragaria > Fragaria x ananassa. The sequence continues at coordinate 7,138,062 of CP139764.1, read as the reverse complement.
TGTGCACCATCTTCTCCTCCCACAAAGTTTTAAGTTTCGTGTAGTACGAACTCACCGAGAGATTGCCTTGCTTGAACTCGTTAATGGCTGTCTCGACTTGGTAAAGAGATAAATCATCAGTTTGTGTATACTATTCCTTCAACTCAAGCCATATTGTTCTCGCTTCGGTTAGGCTCACCACGCTAGCCTTGATCTCGTCCTTCATGGAAGCTGTGAGCCAGGATTTTACAAGAACATTGCATTTTTCCCATTGTGTCTGCTCCGGAGACGCTTCCGTCGGTCTCTTTAGGGTTCCGTCAATGAACCCCACTTTGGTCTTGCAAAGTAGTGATTCTCTCATCAATCTCGCCCACGTCTGGTAATTGTGCTCCGTCAAGGGTTGTTGGACAAGCACGACGCCGGGCTGATCATTGGCTTGTAAATGAAGAGGATGACTATGATGATCCCACGACACTGAGTTAGCCGTTGAGGATCCGATCATGGCCCTTGTCTCGCGTTCGTCGGTGTTGCCGCCTATGTTGGCATATGTATTGTGTTTAGGGTTTCTTAGGTCTCAAGAGCGTGATTCTCTGATACCATAATAGAATTTGATTTGAATGAGTTATATTATTGATTGAATTAAAGATTACATATACGTGATTTTTATACTTCTAAGGTAACAATCTTAAGAGATAATTACAAATAATTCACAAAGAATATACTATAACTAGAATCCTAGTTATCAACAACTTTCTTGTACAACCTTGTGTTAAGATTCTACGTTTTAGCCATTTTAACAATAGTGGCTAGTAGAATAAGACTTGGGCTTATTACAATCCTAGTATAACATAATAGGTTTTGACCTATTTTAATTACTTTTTACATGTACTAACATTACTTAACTCATATAATATAATCTATGTTATTTGAAAAAAAAGAAAAAAAATGTATGGGTTGTAGCGCAGAGACCGGTGTACTATCCTCCGTCCCTATATAACATTGTTTTTGTTTTCTTCAATCAAGTTAAATCATATATAGAATCAATTGCATCATCTTCTTGGAGCCCTCTCTCCTATTCTCAGTCAACTACATGAAACGTAGTAGCTAGGAAGCTGGCAGTTAACTGGAAAACCAATGGTTTTATAGATTATAATTAAATGAAAATACTCCATCGTACTTTAGTTTAATGGGAATTTGGATTCCTCGATCCATTTTATCCATAGGTTGAGCCGCCGAGGGCCCCCGCGACTCTCCGGTGGCTGGTGGTGATTGGTTAAACTTTCATGTAAAGTGGACTCGCATAAATATTAAGGTTTGAAAAAGTACATTGATAGGCCAAGATAAAAGATCAATACGTGCAAGAAAAATTGTTCGCAGAGACCTTATTAGCTTTGGATTGGGCGAATGGCGGAAGTCAATATATGAATCATTTAATTATAAACTTTGATTCGGTCAAGCCTAAACGGAACCGATTTTACACACCAATGTGCACTTACATTATTAATATGCAAGTCCTTAAATTGTCGTACGTAAAGATCGAATGAATACTAGATAAAGACCTTAAATTCCTTCATTTTATTTTAATTTTTGATCTAATCAAATTAAATGTTCATAATAAGAGTATCTCTTACTTAAGACTATTTTTTTCGGTTTTAATTTTGTTAACAGTAATAGAATACATGTATGATAATTCAACGTAGATGACCGAATCAAAATATTACATATTAGTTGTTCAATCGGTTCATTTGCAACTTGGTGCGTAGAAGAATTTTGGAAGTCTAAATATGATTTTCTCATTTTAAAGACAACTACGTACCTATATCATTTAGACTTTGGTTGTGTTAAAGTTCCAAGGTTAATTATCGTCATTGCATAAGTCAAAAGCATGCAGCATGTAGATAACATGGATTGGCGATTGCTGAGGTGAAGAATCAAGTAATAAGCCGATCACTACTACAATTACCACCACGCAGGGACCGGGTAGCCGTAAGATCGAAGACCACCTACGCCTTCTGGGGGACAAGGTTGAAGTTTGCTTGTAACTCCGACCAATTGAGTGTTAATTGGTGTGTGCCTTCACTTTGGAGAGCTAGCATTCGGGTGTTTCTGTATGCATGTGTAAACTCGCATTCCAAATGCCCCATGCTCAATATGATTGCATTGAGGATTATTATTGAATTTGATTATAATGATATTTGTACATGTATAGATTAATTAGAGAAAGACAATCTTTCTCGTACTTTAAAAGTTGGCAAATTGTATTTTTTGTCTCATACGTACATGATCATGATCTAATTTCCGAGCCAGACCTTCAACACCCGCACGATTGTCGACCAAAAGAGATGAAAAGATTGGAGGAAGATCGAATAGCTTAAAGCCTATGGAGAAGAGAAATATCCTATGAAATCTCATGAACCTCATTTCCTCATCCATGCAAAGGCATTCCTCGTCAGAGGTATTAACATCAAATCAGAGCCAGACGACGAGCAGTTGCATAGCTTACATACGTATATATTTGCTAGCTAGCATCGATTACTGAAACATTGAATACCATCCTCAATAACCTTCGTAACTAATCAATGGTGGACGCGGGCACCGGAGAGATCTGTAAGTGGGGCAAAAAAAACTGAGGAAGTAAGGAACCTCTAGAGACACAGCTCATTGTCAATTTCTTCTTCCTCTCCAATCTCCAAGTTTTAGTGTTAGATCTGGGTAAGCCATAGAATTTGAACCATTCCAGTAACAACAATACACAATTATGAGATTTTTCGGGGTAACAGATTCTTACATAATAGATGTATATTTATGTGTCAATATCATCACTCGGGGCAAATTTCACTAAACATAGGACATACATATGAAGCTGTTGGCCAAAAAAGAAAATTCACTGGGGGCTGTTGCCCCCATTGGAGCCTCCGTCATTGTAACTAATGGCATATGCATGCATATATGGACCGATGGAAGAAAAATGGAAAAAATTCTATTATATTTTGAAACAAGTAATCTTTAGAGTCATTGAAGTTAATAAAGGAAAATGTCATGACTTTTTCACCCCAAGAAACTTCAATCACTTTCTGGAAAAGTCTAACTAGAAATTTTCTTCAAAAATTTTGCCAGACTTTGATCCAAAATTTACTTAATATTTGGTGTCTAGCTAGCTCAAGCTTAACGCGCAAAGAACATGACTTTTGGTATACAAACCTGAAAGTCCTCTCTTAAAACATTCACATTAGATTTATAACAAAAAATATTAATTCAAATGTGGTTTAGTTAGTAGTTCTCTCTAGTTCTCTAGTTCTTGGATATATAATATAGATATAAGTACATAAATATATGTATAAGAAAACTTTGAGACTACTTCAGGGTAGCGGGCTCTGACCAAAATGACATTGATTTGGGAATTGGTCGAATATGATTCCGCAAAGACCTGTTCTTGATTAGGAAAGGAGTTAGGAGAAGCAAACGATACTTATTATATATAGTTCCCTCAGTTGAGCATGTAGAGTATCCATATGACGATAATGATTCGTATCCAAAATGGTTCGTTTCACAACGCCTCCTGCACTGTTTACAAGTTTCCCTTGATTCTATTGTTGCTCTTGGTCTCGTCGGAGATAGTCTCGGCTGCCAGAATCCCTGTAATTCCTGTCAACAGTGAGTCTCTCTCTCTCTCTCTCTCTCTCTCTCTCTCTCTCTCTCTCTCTCTCTCCGTGTGTGTAGTATATACAGGTTCTGTTATGAATTAACGAGTGTTGGTTGGTTCATTGATGAAGTATTTTGAATCATATGAATGAGAATGTTCATCGTATGAATATCCATTGCCAGCATGGCTGTACTATTTGTCTGATCGAATCAACTACTAAAGTTACAAAGTTATTTATGTATTGCCATTGTTATTGCAGAAGTGAAGAGCATGTCGCATGGGGATCAGTGGGAGATTGTCGAGGTTAAAAATCGATTAACAGGCCGATTAATACTAGCAGAAACACCGCCGCCAGCACCCCGGAAAGCTGTAATAAGACCGCCTGCGCCTTCCGGAGGACAAGGTTGAATTTTGGTTTGGTCATTTCTATAAGAGATCTATTCCAATGAGGAAACTTTAGTTGATGATTAGTTGAGAACTTCTTTGTTTCACCTCTTCCCGATTGCGTATTCATATATTTAAACCGTTCAGTTTACATGTATATCTAAGTAGATCATGTCTACAAATCTTTAGTCGAATTAAAAATCATTAAGGCGTTTGTAAGTGTGATATACAAATTATGAACTTAAGTAGTTCATATTTGACAGATTTAGTCTATTGAATTAGTAATGGTAGCACTGAAATGGATGTTGTCTACAGTGCTTTTGAATTTAGCTAGCCATAGTTATTACTATTTTCTTTTCAGTAACTTGAGAAAGAACAGAGAAATGAAAGGCTCGTTTGCCTGTATTCCTATTATTGCGCCTTTATTATGAATAAAATAGGCATTACAATGAGCACTTTTATTTTGATTTTTGCCATCTTATATATATAAGAATGCACAAGAAAAAACTTCTGCCTGTGTTGATCATTTTGATAAAAGGTTCACATGGCTTGCGCTGTGTTTTCAAGAACTATAAACTTAACCAAGGAATAAAATAATGTTCCAACAGAAGCACTATTCTTGATCTCTGATGGACCTGCCACTCATTTGCTTTCTGCTTGCAATTCACTGAGAATGATGGGTTCTTCAGTCACTCCATTCACGGTTTTCATCAAGTCATGCCCAGTAAATCCATCGTGCTTTGCATAAAATAGGTGCACAATTTTGCACATGTTCCAAAACAGGTCCTTGCAAGCTCTTGGAACCAAGCTATCCTTCTGCAAAACTAGCCTTTGCAATTCTCGCCTCTTACTGGTTAGAATGCTCTTCATCTCCGTGAATGTCTCTTCTTCAGTAACACTGCCATCGCCATGAAGCATGGCCAATGTTACACTATTTAGCTTCCCTTCCGCAGATTCCCTCTGCAACAATGTCACACGTTTGTCATTTTTTCAATATTAGATGGGATTTCAATTCTCTTCTTTTTTTAAGAGCATCAGGGAAATGCTTACCTTAAAGGATTGCATATCATTGAGAAGACGGCCACAGGTGCTCATAAGTTTATACAGCTGGTGGAATTCAGAACTCCGCACAGCCTCCTCTGAGAGTTTAGGCCCTACAAAATAGGGAGCTGGAAGCACAATTGGTCCCAAGGCAAATGATACATATGCATTTTCCATGTATTCATCCAGTGTTGGTGCTGAATTGTTTATCAACCACTGAGCTTCCTTCAGCATAGACTTGACCAAATCCGACCACTGAAATCCAAAGATAGTTCATATCATCCCAAGTCCAATGAGTAAACGTTGACTTCACAATTTAAGATCATTTAGGCATTTCAATGAAGTGAAGTACTGATCAGATGCTCAGGAAGACAACCACTGTTATCTGGAAGACATTTTACTGGTACTCAATCAATAGATAGAACAACGATAACATGGACAAGTTAAAAAGATTCCATCTTACAATCTCTATGAAATGATTTGTTACACTGCGCTCTTGCCGTGGGTATGCATTGGCTCCAATCTCATTAACTGTGCTTTTAATAGCTGAAAATGTGATTTCAACTTGCTCAGAACAAGAATCAGTTCTTGCATTCACATCCCACCTGTGGCTCAAACATATAGGTCAGTATCTTAGTAGCACAAGCAAAAATGTAGGATCAACCTCAGATGCAGTGAAAAAGGAATTGGAAAAGGAAACATACTTCTCGATCAATTGTACTAGATTTACTAGTTCCACTTCAGAACCTCCAACGTCAAAGAAATCATCAACCACAGTTGTAAGAACTCCGTTTTTTGCCCATGATATGCGAGCATCTGATAGTTCAGGAGGGAAAAGGGTTGCAGCAGCAGAGAAGTAACAGTATGCCTGCTTCTGCCTAGCAAAGTTTAGCTTGTCTAATCTGCTCTCCACAACCCACCTGCTCACATGAAGGAAAATTGACACTTCAGAAGAAAAAGAAAACACAAAATAGTATTCTGCATTGTCTTAAAAATCAAAAGCAAGAAGAGCCAAACCTCGACAAACTGCAGTCTCAGTGATTTATATGACATCAAGGTCAAAACTCTACTGACAAACAGCTCAAGGACAGAAAAGAGGATGAGGAGGAGAAGGAGGGACATGTACCTTGAAAGACACTTGAGTTCTTCCCGATGTATTGATTGACACATATTGAAGTCTTCCACTGCCAGTTTTAGGAAGTCTTCATTCCCAACATTTGAACAGCTACAACGGGAAGAGTATCCGGAGGCATAAGTAATTTATACAGACTCGTCACGATAATTCAGAATAGTCATTCTTAAAAGAAAGGGGAAAAGAGGAAAAGAATACTAGAGGATATACCAATAAGAAGATTTTAACATCTTTGTACTATCAGTATTGTAATATTTTATTGCTTTCCTGCTTGATAACCGACCCAAAGTTGCATAGGAAGGCAAACGAAGAGCATCATCGACCTGCAGACAAATAAAAAGCATTTCAAATGATTTATCATGGGGTTCTAGAAATAACCATCAGCACACTGATAAGAGAGACTTATCTTAGAAATTACCTGATCAATATGATTATTGAGTCTATGAGCCTGAGTTAAGTTATTTGATAATTCCTGTTTCAAGAAATGACTTGTCCAGTAATGTTGTTTCTCTAGAACTGATTCATCTGGATGAATGATGACTTCTGAAGCCCTAAAAAGTTCCAAGGCAGAACCAGTGTCCTTCAGATATCCTCCAAGTGAACTGAAGAAACGGTCTTCTGAAAATCGACTTAATGGATCTACAAGACAGCACAATTCAATTATACTTTTTTTTGCCAAAACAGAGTCATGAAGACCAAGGAACCGAAGAAGTACCTGCAGAAACATCATATCCATGAAGACGTAAGAGTCGAAATGCCATAGCACAGGTGCCAGCATCTGACAATATATCTTCATCCCCCTGCAGCCAGCATCTGTCTGTTGGGTAATGTCATGCTTCCCCATGGATGAGAACTAATACAATCTCACTTGAGAATAATAGAATAATAATAATGTGGAATCCATTTTCGTGGAAGTTACACCCCACTACTGGTTGAGACAAAAGGTGTCAGATTGATACCTGTATGTTTCATCAAGTACACTTCCTATTTCCTCCCTGAAATGTCGATCAACACCCATACTTTCAAGACTGGAAACCATAGAAAGGCGAGCATACTTATCTAGATGATAAATCATTGGAACTGGATAAAGTAAATTGAGAATAATCAGTTTAAATCAATCTCAATGCAGTAAAAACAATTACAAGAGAAAAATATTGATGGAAACTTGGAAAGTATGAAGGTAGTTATTACCTGCACTCCCAAACTTTTCTATGAGTGAGCATAGATAGCTAAGACAACCAGCATTGTTGAGGTGCGTAAAAGCAGCAGCAGTAGTTGATGGTGAATTAAACAAGGACCCATTCTTCTTCTGGTACTTCATGACCATCTCCCAGTCCTGTGACTTTCCGATTCCTTCTGAAATATATGCTAGATAGGCTCTCCATCCCTCTGAGTTGCTTTCATTGCCTCTACAAAATGACATAATAGAACATAGATTTCAGTTACAACGAGTTAAGGTGGAATGCAGAAATGCATTCCATGGCTTTCACAAGCATAAGAACCAATTTCATTATATGCACAACTACACATGCATATCTAAACTCCAAGAAAGGAACTTGGTCTTTTACACCCAGGAATGAAACAAACATTCTAAGATTCTAATGACAAAGACAAAGCCAAAGCTGCATGTTAAGCTCAGTTTGATTCACTAGGCAAGTCATATAATTTAACCATAACCCATGAAGAAAGTTAAACACATACCTTTGGAGCTCAACATCTCTCCTGAGAAGTAAAGCATCTAAGGTTGATCCTCCCACAGGTAGATTCACATCCAAATCAAATGCAGATTCAATCATGGAAGGAAATATTATATCAAACCCAACAGGAGATGGTTGCTCTCCATCAGTAGCTGAAGCTAAATTTAACGCGATAAAATGCAGACCTAAAATAAGAAGAGAAGGTATTGATTACAAAATATTAATGCAGTAAACTTATAAACATGCAATATCAGTGAATATACCATTGTCAATTTGTTTTTCACCAATATTCCACCGCTTTAGTGCAAGGATGCATGCTAATGTGGATAAGAGGGCATCTTTTGTTAACAAGGGATGCAAATCAGGAGTACCCCATGCGCCATCATGTAGTTGATTATCCAACAACCAATTTACGCATTCAGGAAAGAAAGGCTCCCTCCCGGAATTTGGAGAAGGGACCATTGCCACCCAAGCAGTGTCATATGATGAAACAGAGAGATCAACCTTGTTGAACAACTTCTTTATTCTTTGTTTAGTTCCATCGAAACTCTGCTTAAATACAGAACAGCATTATGATTTTATTTATATTTTTGACAGTATAAGAAAATCTCTGATAGTGGGGATGAGATTACCAAATTAGCAGTATTTATTTCTGCTGTGCCTATTGCCCTTGGGATGCTTGAAGCTGCTTGTGGCAACAATCTTTTCCTAATTTTGTTTTTTTGTAAAGAGAATGCATACATTAAGAGAAAAAACTCAAACCAGATTACCAAAAATTCAGTGCTTTTACATAATGGAGGAAAGACACAAAGAATGATAATCAGACTACTTTTCATTCTATGCTTTACCTATGCAAACGTTCACTATGTCTTTGTGGTTACATAACAGTAGTACAAATCAATGGTCCAATACACAAAACCAAAAATTAAAGGACTAGTTACTTTTAGAAGCATCTTTTGTGGCTTAGTCCCCTGCTACTTCACAAATATCTTGCTGCTCACACAGAAGCATAGAACATATGTCGAATCCGAAAACGAGAGGAAAATTGAATGAATTCACTGAAATCATAACTTAACTTCCAATTAGTATTGGTCTCCATAGATATATTACCCTTCCAATTTCCTCTAAACAGAATCTGCACATATTGAAGAACTACTCTTTCTTTAAAGGGCCACCAAACTAGAGAAGGACATGGTTCAGAGAGATAGAGAAAGCTTTGAATCTCTGACTCTGTATCTGAAATGGGGTGGTGTGTAGTTTTATACAGAAGTTCAGGAATGGGAATAAAGATTGCAACAGATACGGGGGAAGAAGATTCACAAAACGACAAGTCTGGCTGTCTGTGTTTGTTCTTGTGCTTCTGCTTTGAAAACTGTGTGAAAGGAACAGATGGTTGGCTCTGTTGTGTTGGAGCCTCGGAGGTATCTTTTATATTATATTGCAGTCCTAGGTTCTGATATGTACCGATAACTGGTCTCTCTGCATGCATAGGTTCATGGACCTGTGCTCCTCCACCTGACTCATTAATTCTGACCAATTTAGAAAAGGATGAAGATCCTCTTTTGGCTGATCCCTATCCTTGGTCCTTAACTTCCAATCTTATCCGTTAACTAGATATTCAAATGTTATAACTTAACCACCTCAGCTTTTATTCATTAAAAATCTAAACTAGCCTTCCTGCAGGCGTGATGCGTGCGCGGAAGGGCCGCGCTCGCGCGTGCGTATGTTTTTTTTCGTCATGAAATACGTTTTACATATGTATATTCAGTCATTCATTTTTACCTTATTATGTGTCATATGAGAAATAAGAATGTTACACATTCCCTAACTCTTATAAAATGCAAATATATTTCAATTTTGCATATGCCTACAACCATATTCTTGACTTGAAAAAAAAAACATATTACTTATATAGAAACATTCATTGGTCTACTAAAATATGTACAATTTATATGGCATGAACTAACAGAAGGGTAGACATGTTTAAAAAACATATTACCATGAAAAAAAACATATTGTCTTTAAAGAGGGTCTTATACATGCATCTATACAAATATACGTACAATAAAGTCCTCAACCATCTATTCGTCAACCGTCGTCACTCAAACTACAAACGAATAATGGAAAACAATAATATAAGATAATGACTTTGGTCCTCGATTTTTATATTGTCATGTCTTTCGAAACCTTTTCTCATGTTCTGCTCTATTTCCTTGTACATTCCTACAAATAGAAAGAACTACTCAAACTTAAAGATGGTAATAAAAAACATCCATTCAAATAATGTACTTTGTAATCACAGTTAAACATTGAGGTACCTATGAAGACGACATATCATTTGCGTTCGAATGAAGCAAAACTTTGTAAACACGCCTTCTTCACCAACATCGGAGCCTTTTTTAATCATAATCTTTGTGGTTGACTTCGATACTCCTCTAGACAACGCCATATACAATTGTCCATGACTGAAAACATGATCTGGGAGGTAAACACCTACTTGTGGGATCGTCTGACCTTGAGATTTGTTTATGGTCAAAGAGAAATTAACTCAGTTTGACTGGAAATTGTTTTCTTGTTAGTTGAAACGGTAGCGCAACAGTTTCTTGACTTTTCAAAGGAATCCTAGGTAGAAAAACTCGAGTCCCAGCAAATTGTCCGGTTAGTATCTCAGCATCTATCAGGTTTTGGTAGGAACCGTGACACAACAATCTTGTGCCGTTACATAATCCCAATTTTGGGTCAATATTTCTTAGAAGCATGATTGGAGCACCTGTTCTCAAAGTTAATTTATGGGGCGGCAACCCACCGGCGTTGATCGAGTTCAAAAACTCTGGTTGGTACAAATTTCTTATGTCATCTTCCACAGAGTCAAATGAGTATACTGTAATTTCTTCACCTGGAAACATTCTGATAATCTTCTCATTTAACATGTCCACATCATCGTTTAGAGGAGTAATCAATGCTCTATCCACCATGTATCTTGCATTGTTGACATGATTTGATAAATTGGGGAAAACATCATCAATTATTTTGTTGATAGATTGTTCGCTTTCCCAAGGAATCACCATGCATTCCGGTATTCTTATCATTTCATCATCGATGACATGTTCACTCCCATCACCAACACGAAGTAGAAACTCTGCAAATTGGGGGTCATTTATGGATCTCATATTTTGTCTCAAACATTGTCGGATGCTGTTGTCATTTTCCAACAAACCTCTTTTTTCAGCTACTTCCTTAAATGTTTGTTGCAAAACTCTATTCACAGTAAGCAAATCATGAAATGATTTTGGTCCTCTTACATGATTGAGAAGGACACGGAGGAAAAACTTTTCTCCTTCGAATAGTGAAACACTATAAATTCTCCCAATGACCTTAATGTTGTTCCTCCTTTTTTCCCACTTTTTGTACTTACTATCCCACCTATAATATTGAGGGAATTCTCGATACAAATGTCTCCTTGCCTCCGAATCATTATGGCATGTTGAAAAATTCAGTAAGCATAGTCCTCTGTGAATGTTCATTTGCTAGAATGTCTTCTATTGTTTCAGTTGCATCGAATCTTATGCATTGCATATCAGGAAGATGTATTTGTAATCTCTCAACTGATGGATATATTCTGGTCGTTACAAATTTAAGTATCTTCCATAACGCCTCTGGTGCACAACCCCACCTTGCATCAACAAATTGTCTTATTTCATCGTTATCTAGGTCAGACTGCACTTGCATTGCTACTTTATCAGGACCTTTGTAGACATACTTGTATAAGTATTTGACACTCTTTATACTTCTGCAGACTTCAACATTAACATGAAAATCATATCTTAACAACAACCATGGATTATAAGGAACAACCCATCTGTTATCCACCATCGTGTCTCCTCGTCTACATAGTGGAACTGGTAGACGACATGCCCATCTTCGATAAATAGGATATGCATCGTTCCCTTGGACGGTGTGATTTGTAAAATTCTTTGGAAATTTTTTCTTGCATTCCCCATTTTTCATACACGAAGACTGTTGGTTTAAAAGTCCACATGGACCATGAATCATATGTTTCAACACCAGATCATAAAGTTGAGGCTCTTCATCTTTATCTGGTATTTCAGCTCTAACAATGTGGTCATAATCTTCAGGGTTATTAAGTTTATCGTGTTCATCCAGCATGACCAACATATGTACATGGGGCAATCCTCGTTTCTGAAATTCAACAACGAAAGCATGAGCAACAACTCTTCCCAATACTCCTTTGTTGATGATGTCTTCTTTGAGTCGCTCAAGTTTTGAATGGAACACCCTGACTTGCAAATCCGGACGATCTTGTGATGTTTGTCCAGGGAGTAGCTCACTTTTAATTTCTTTCCAATTTGGGTTACACGTCATAGTGATAAACAAATCCGGTCTGCCATATTTTTGAACCAAAGCCATCGCATCCTGATATCGTTGGTACATATCACGTGGGCTTCCAACAAATGTTGATGGCAAAATGGTCCTACGACCGACATTACCTAATAAATTGTGAATTTAGGTTATATTTTGTACAACAATTGAAAATTATCATATCTCATATTGGTGGAAATGACATTAATTCATACCTGCATTGTTTTACCCAGTAATTAATAAAGAGTCCCGAAGTCCTTGATAAATGGCGCTCCGTTCCAACAAATGTTGATGACAAAATGGTCTTACGACCGACATTACCTAATAAATTGTGAATTTAGGTTATATTTTGTACAACAATTGAAAATTATCATTTCTCATATTGGTGGAAATGACATTAATTCATACCTGCATTGTTTCCCCCAGTAATTAATAAAGAGTCCCGAAGTCAAGGTTCCAAATAGAAATCCCTAATCTGTGGAACTCACAAAAAAAAAAAAAAAAAAAAAAAAAAAAAAAAAAACCCATAAACCAATTTGTCAAATCTGATTACAACAATCAGTATTACTCACCAAAATCGGTACGGAATTAGAACAAATATGATCCTTCCCACCTTTGCCGATACTGCTCTTTTTGGATTTGATTTCTGTGTGCTCTTCTTTGTTTTTTTTTTCTTTTTGTTTCTTGTTCCTTTGCTTCTTCTGTTCCATTTGTACCCAGCGTTGTAGTGGCGGTTTCCGTCTATGTGGAGATCGTGGCGTGATAGTTCTTCTGCTGGCAGTTCTTTTCAAGTTGGGAGATGGAGCGAACCAAGTCGTGCGTCTGTTTTTTTTATTTTTTCTTCTTCTTCCCTTTTTCTCTCCTCCTTTCTTCCGTAGAGTACTCCTTATTTCTTTATTTTTAATTTTTTTTTCAATTTGGTCGAAACCTGTTTTTTCTTTCTTCCTCTGTTCCTTTTTTCTCTCTCTCTTTCTTCCTCTCTTCCGCATATTCCTCTCTCCTTTTTTCTCTCTGCCTATCTTCCCGAGCTCTGTTTGGCAAAGTTACAAATGTATCCTTGCAAATGATTTAAACTCGTGGCTTTTTGAGAAGTTCAAAAATTTAACCATCTTACTTTCCTTCTGGCTTTATTAACAGAGATGATAATTTCCATTACGAAATAGCTTTATTATCTCACCTCCTCCGTTAAATGATCGAACAAAAAAAGACTCCATGACGCCTCGTTTCCATCTCATCTTCTCAGCTTCGTCATCTCTTTCATTCTTTACTTAGAGATTTCAATCGGACCACCACCAACCATGTCAGCTATGGTGTCAAGGAAACTCCAACTTCATTTGAATCAAAACAGATATATCGATAACCTCGCCATCATCTTCATCATATTATTATTATCCAATCTTCTGTTTTTTGTTCTTTCTGATTTTCATCTCTACACAAACTTCATTCTGGAGATGTCAAAAACCGTATATGTCAAAATCGAGGTACATGGATCATTTATGTTTTCAGTTTTATGCTTACATAGGCTGAAGGGCAGAAGGGATTACTTTAATTTTATAATCTGAGAAACACGATGGATGAATCAATGAATGTTCTTCGTCAGTGGGGTAACTTTCTGGGCAATTAAAATTATGGGCATAAATAAAGAGAAATGATTTGCTGGGTATTAATGGATATAAACAATTCATTGTTTGATAAATGAGAATAGAGAAGCGGATGAGGAGGCTCCTCCTTTGCTGGGTATTGATGGATATGAACAACTTTTTGTTTGATAAATGAGATCATGAGATGAAACAAATCTGGAAGTCTGCTTGAGTTGGACATGTAGAACAAAAAAAAAAGTGGAACGGAGAAGATAAAGAGGAGATAACCAGAAAAAAGGTCATTTTGTTGATGTCATTTATTGTTTGCATCATTTATTGTCATTTTGCTGAGTTGAACATGTTCTTCACCATTGGATTTCCAATGGACGGTTGAAACTGGGAGTCAAGGACAACCAAGGGTAGGGATCAGCCAAGGAGAGGATCCTAATCCTTTACAAAAATACCATGTCTTTGGTATTTGCCATATTTGAACATTTTTATTGCTAATCCAGTCGAAAAAAAACATTTTATTGTTAATAAATTCTAAAATGTGTATTTCCTAATCGAGAAATGCTAGCTTAAATTATGTTGATGCTGTTTGGTTAGACAACATTTTTGTGATTTTTTGTGGCCTTAAAATCGAGACCAAGCCAAATTTCTTGTGGGTGCAGAGGGAGTTAATTAAATTTCCGAGTAGTGCAATAGAAGCTATATTTCTAATGATTGCGGTAGCAGGATTGAAAGAGTACAAACACAGCATAACTAGTAGGACATAAAGAGTATGAGTGCAAAAATAGGACTGAAAAGACTACAAGTGCAATAGTAGGACTAAAAGAGTCCGAGTGTAGCAGTAGCTAAATTTTAAGCGAGTGCAGTAGTAGAACCGGACGAGTACTAAGTGCAGTAGTAACTAAATTTCCAACAAACTAAATTTTTCAGCGAATGCAATAGTAACATTAGAGGAGTTTGAGTGCAGTTGTTAGACTGAACTTCATTCGAAAATAAAAATAAAAAAATAAACAAAGCTTTGGGTTAAAAAAAATAAATTCATGTGAGCATTTTAGAATTGTATGTCAAATGATGCTCGAATCTGATGAGTTTTTGTGATTATAAATGAATCTATGAATCTCATGTAAAAAGAAAATCCTGTTTCTAATATAATCACAGCAGGTTTCTTTCAGTGTGCTGAGGTTTGTGCTATGATATGCATATATATGCAAGCAAGCAACCATGAATTCCTAAACTCAAAACGAGTACAACCCAGTTATCTGTAGCTAGCTGCAAATGCCATTCATTTACTTTCTGCTTTGAAATTCATTGAGAATGATGGGTATTTCATTTGCTTCATTTGCATATTTCATCATGTCGTGGGAGGTGTGTCCATCCTGCTTTCCATAAAATAGGTTCAAAGATTTTCCCATGTTCCAGAACAATTCCTTGCAAGCTCTTGGAACTGCACTATCCTTGTCCTGCAAAACTAGTTTTGCAATTCTCTCCTCTTACTGGTGATGATGCTCTTCGTCTCATTGATCACCTCTTCTTCGCTAACACTACCATTTCCATGAATCACTGCCAATGTTGCAGCATTTAGCTTCCCTACCGCAGCTTCCTTCTGAAATATAGCCGCGAGTTCTTTATAAAGTAGCACGAATTATAACTCTTCACTGATATATCTCAAATAAGGGGGGGTGTTGTCTACCTTATAGGTTACCAAATCATTGAGAAGACGCCCAACAGTACCCATTAGTCTATACAGATTGTAGTATTCCAAACTCTGTACAGCATCCTCCGACAGCTTAGGCCCTACCAGATAGAGTTGAAAGGATAATAGGTCCCATGCCAAATGAGACGTATGCATTATCCATGTAATCCTCCATTGTTGGCACCGACTTGTTGATCACCCACTCAGCTTCTTTCAACATAGCCTTGAGCAAATCCAACCACTGAAAATCAAAGAGAGCTCACATGATCACAATTTCAGTGAGTACCCAAAAAAAAAAAAAATTTAAAATTGAAAGAACTTTCAGATGCTTAGGAAGACAGTTATCAATTGATCCATAGATAGAGGCATAGAGAAATGATAATATGTTGACAAGTTATAAGATTCCATCTTACAATCTCAATGACGTGATTTGTCCCACTGCGATCTTGCCTTGCGAATGCATTGATGCCAGTCTCACCCACTATGCTCTTAATTGCTGAAAAAATGATTTCAACATTCTCAGAGCAAGAGTTGGCTGTCGGATTCACATCCCACCTGTGGGTCAGAGACAGGAGCCAGTAAATATAGAGCACAGCAGAAAATTTGAACCAATTAACAACAACTGCAAAAGCCAATTAAGAAGGAATGTGGAAGGAAACATGCTTCTCGACCAATTGTATAAGGTTAATCAGTTACTCTTCAGAACCTCCAACGTCAAACAAATCATCGACCACAGTTGCAAGTACCGCATTTTTGGTGCATGACCTACGAGCATCTGATAGTTCAGGAGTGAATATAATTCCAGCAGCAGGGAAATAACAGAGAGCCAAGTTCTGCCTGGCAAATTTTAGCTTGTCTAATCTGCTCTCGACGACCCACCTGCTTACATGAAACAAAAATCAGAGTTGCAAGGAAAAAGGGACACAAAAAAGTGTTCTGCACTTCTGCAGTGTCTTAAACAACAAAATAAAGAAAAGCCAACCTCCAAGACTTGCACTTTCAGCGAGTTACATGACATCAAGGTTGGAAACTCCACTAACAAACAGTTCAAAGACAGAGAAAAGAGAATGAGG
The DNA here is from genome assembly GCA_034370585.1 of Fragaria x ananassa. NCBI lineage: Eukaryota > Viridiplantae > Streptophyta > Magnoliopsida > Rosales > Rosaceae > Fragaria > Fragaria x ananassa. Next base: position 7,121,451 of record CP139764.1, on the reverse strand, counting down.
AGGAGGAGGGACATCTACCTTGAAAGATGCTTGAGTTCTTCCAGATATATCGATTGACAGTTTGACACATATTGTAGTCTTCCACTGCCAGTTTTAGGAAGTCTTCATTCCCTATATGAGGAAGAGTTAGGATGCAGTACAGATGCATGTCCTATGCTTTCCTAGCATACCAACTGCTTGAATTGAGTACATTCATAACTATCTTAAGAAAGGAACTTGTTATATTGCTCCCAGTAATAAAATAAAAAATATTACAATGTTGTAAAGACAAATTTAAACCCACAAGTTCGGTAATTTTATAGGTAATTGAATTAGCTAGATAAGTTTAACTAAAAGATAGGTACAAGCATAACCCAAGAGAGAAAGCATCGAAAATACCTTTTAAGCTTGAAATCTCTCCTGTGAAATAAAGCCTTTAACATCCACCCTGGGGAAAATTCATATTCAAACTCATTGCAGATTCAATCATGGCAGGAAATATTATATATATCAAACCCAACAGGCGAGGGCTGCTCTTCATCAGTCGCTGAAGCTATGTTTGACTCAATAAAATGCAGCCCTACAAAAACAAGAGAGCAAAGGAAAGCATTGACATAAACAACATCAACAATGGAAATTATATATCTACAAGGTCAATAAGGTTACCCTTGTTAATTTGTTCTTCACCAACACTCCATTGCTTCAGTGCAAGGATACATGCCAAGGTGGATGAGAGAGCATCGTTTGTTAACAATGGATGCATATCAGTAGGGCCCCATCCCCATGAACCATCATGGAGTTGATTATCCAATAACCAATTTACGCATTCAGGGAAAAAAGGCCCATTAGCTCTTTGTGGTTACATGATGGATTGATGGTAGCACAATTCAATCATGGAAAACACAATTAAACCAACTATTTCATGACAATCATGACTTGATTTAATTTAGATACTCTTCTATTTCAATAGACTAGTGCTTGTTACCGTCGATCTCATAGAACCTCTGTTACCATATGCTGTAACTTTTCTACCTGGTCTTATTCTTGTAGTTTGTAGAGTTTTATAGGAACTCATTCTTTTCCTCAAATTCCTTCATGAATATTATCCTTCGTTTAATTTCACATTCCTCTCATAATTTAGTCTTGTAAATTTATCCACTTGTTGCACCCCTTTCCCAGGATTTGAAATTGGTTTCTAATATTCATCCGAGGCCAACCAACAAATGAATTTATATGCATAGTTGCATACACAGACCATTCTCCAACTTTTATCAACAAAAAATCCCTTTCTCCTCCTCAATAATCAACAATTTAAAGTAAAAAACAAAGACCCAATTCATGAAAATCATGCATACTCCCCAAAAGAAAAGGAAATACAACATAAACAAAGCCAGAGAGAGTAAGAGAGAGAGAGAGAGAGAGAGACCTGGTGGGGAAGATGTGCAACACCTGAAAATGTTGAGGTGGGAGAAAGACATTGTTGAGAGAGAAAGCTTTGGAGAGAGGGTGTTCAAAAAAGGGGTGTGTAAAATAAAACTGCAGAGTGGGAATAAAGATGGCAAGAAATATGAGCAAGAAGAGACACCAGTCGACGATAATTCCACAGGGAGAGGCAGTTTGTGCGTTAGTTTCTTGCATTTTGAGAGTTCAAAACTGCATGAAAGGGCGAGTTTTGATAATGCTACATGAACATTGATGCTCTCCTACACATGCTATAGACCACGGCAGCACATGATTCAATAGATAATTCACACTTGTTGAACGTTTTCTTTGTTCTTTGTTTGGTCCCCTCAAACTTCTACTTAAGTTAAAAGGAGCATCTTGATACTTCTAATAGTACAAAAGAGTATAAAGATCCTTACCGAAAATCGCAGTATTTTATTCTGCTCTCCCATTTGTCCCTTGCTACGTACTGTTAACTTCGCTTCCGGCAACAGGTCCTATATTATCCTGAATGTATAATATCCAGGTTCAGAAACTCAATCCAAGTAACCAAACAAGTAGTTCTTCTACATTTTGGAGTAAAGATAGCTAGAAGGATATACACAGACAACTTAGACTATGCACAGAGAAGAAAAAACAACAACTATATATTAATAAAAAAAAATCATCTTCCCTTTTGTTTCTCAAAAAGCATCTCTTGTGGCTTAGGTGACATGAAACGGGAAAAATGTATTGATTGTGGTGACTGCGAAGTCCCAGGCTACATTGTAATACGGCACCTTGCAGTCTTGCACATATACACAGAAGCATAGAAAATAATCATTTATATAGACTGAAAATAAATAAATAAATAAAATCATAACAATATACCACCACCACCACCTAAGCATAAAGCATTTAGTCTTTTTGAATTCACTGGGATCATAACCTTGTCTTCCCCTTAGTATTCCTGCCCATGAATCCATCTGGGTCTGTGTATTCTCTTATCCTCAACCTCTCAACAGACCAACACATTGTTATTTACTTATTCTTGAACCTTTCTTCCTGGTATATGCAAGAACTTGAATAGTAAAATGGTATATGATTAGAATTTACTCACTGGAAAATCTTAGGATTGGGGCCTTGGTTACAGCAACGTCAAAACTCTTCAGCAGTCAGAACTCAGAAAACAAAGACAAGCATATAAGGCATATATTTAAAATAAAACCAGAGAGAAAAAACCTGATCAGGAAAGAGTCGAGGATACTCTGATCTACTTCTCACATGGCTGAAGGACGGAGCCGACCGCCGGAGTGGCTACGACTTTTTGCGGCTCTGGTTTGATAGCAGCTGCTCCGGCTTGCTCACCTAGGCTCAGGTGATCGCCGGTTCGGGTTCCTGAGGAAGGTAGTGGGAGTTGGGCTGGGCTTTTGGGTTAAGCCCACTCTCCCATCTCTTTTAGTTTGGGATACTGATGGATAGGGCCTCAAAGTGGGTTAGTTTGGCTGGACTTACATTACTCAAATTTGAGGTTGTTCACTTGGTGGAGGGGCGCACCTCTTAGCACAGATGCTGAAAGTTAGGGTTGTATTGAATAAATTAGTTATTAGTTGGGATTTGTCTATTGTACGTATTTGTGTGGCTTACATACTGTGTATGTGTCTAAATGCATGGTATATAAGAGGTTTTTGAGAGGGCAACTGGTAAATACATGGCCACGTCATAATCTTTTCAATCAATAATAACCACACATTTTAGTATTCGACATACAAATATGTATACTAAAATTTTCCCTGCTACATAAGTTCGAAACCGAAACTGTCCAGGTGGGCAAACAGTGTGTTGTAAAGCGTAGTTGAAACATTTCACATGCATCGATCAACTTATGGGCTAGAAAACTTTTGAAGTATCCTAACACTCTTAAAAACAAAGAAGAGAAAACATCCCAAAGCGAATTCTCTATTTCTAATATGCAAGAAACTGAACAAAGCAAGAGGTCCTGAACCCAAAACGAGCACAAATTAACCAGTTCTTAGTAACTAGGTGACATGCCATTCATTTACTTTCTACTTTGCAATTCACTGAGAATGATGGGTTCTTTAATCAGTTCGTTCACAGTTTTCATCACGTCGTGCCTGGTGAATCCATCGTGCCTTTCATAAAATAGATGCGAAAATCTGCTCATGTTCCAAAACACATCCTTGCAAGCTCTTGGAACTTCACTATCCTTGTCCTGCGAAACAAGTCTTCGCAGTTCTCTCCTCTTACTGGTGATGATCCTCTTCATTGAGTTGATGACCTCTTCTTCGGTAACGCTACCGTTGCCATGAATCATGGCCAATGTCACAGCAGTTAGCTTCCCTTCTGCAGCTTCCTTCTGAAACATATACGTACAGTTATTATCTCTCTTTCCAAATTAAGGTATATGTTACTTTTCTTTCTCTTTTTAGCACTTTCTCTGGAATAAGGGGGATGTTGCTACCTTAAAGCCTTGCACATCATTGAGAAGACGACCAACAGTGCTCAGTAGTCTATTCAGATGGTAGTATTCCGAACTTCGAACAGCATCCTCTGAGAGCTTAGGCCCTACCAGATAGAGATTTGAAAGGACAACAGGTCCCATGCCAAATGAGACGTATGCATTTTCCATGTATTCCTCCATTGTTGGCGCCGTTTTGTTTATCAACCACTTGGCTTCCTTCAACATAGCCTTGAGCAAATCCAACCACTGAAAATCAAAGAGAGCTCACATGATCCCAATTTCAGTGAGTAAAAATACTGAACTTCAACATGAAAGAGCAATCAGGCATTTGAATGAAGTTCTTGAAACACTTTCAGATGATCAGGAGGACAGTTATTGCTCTCCAAAAACATTTTGGCTATCATTTGATTCATATAGAGAGAGCAACATTGATAAGATGGACAAATAAACAGATTCCACCTTACATTCTCAATGACGTGATTTGTCACACTGCGCTCTTGCCTTGCGAATGCATTGATGCCAGTCTCACTAACTAAGCTCTTCATTGCTGAAAAAATTATTTCAACATTCTCCGAGCAAGATTCGGTTCTTGGATTTACATCCCACCTGTGGTTTAAACACAGGAACCAGTATATATAGAGCTATCACAGTAGAAACTCTGAACGAATTAACAACAAATGCAATGGCCAACTGAAAAGGAATGTGGAATGAAACATACTTCTCGACCAATTGTATAAGGTTTATTAGTTCCTCTTCAGAAACTTCAATGTCAAAGAAATCATCGACCACAGTTACAAGTACCGCATTTTTGGTCCATGATATACGAGCATCTGATAGTTCAGGAGGGAATAGAGTTCCAGCAGCACTGAAATAACAGTTGGCCAGGTTCTGCCTGGCAAATTTTAGCTTGTCAAATCTGCTCTCGGTAACCCACCTGCTTAATTACATGAAAGAAATGGATATCATACTTCAAAGAAAGAAGAGCCAACCTCCGCTACCTGCACTATCAGTGAGTTGCATGACATCAAGGTTGAAACTCCACTACAAACAGCTCAATGACAGAGAAAAGAAGAATGAGGAGGAGGAGGAGGGACATCTACCTTGAAAGATACTCGAGTTCTTCTCGATGTATCGACTGACACATATTGAAGTCTTCCACTGCCAGTTTTAGGAAGTCTTCATTCCCTATGTTCAAACAACTAAAAAAGGAAGAGTATAAGATGGTCCTCAACTCCTCATAATAGTTCAGCGTAAATTATACTTCTAAAAATGAGGTATACCGATAAGAAGATTTTAAAATCCTTGTACTATTGGTGTTGTAAGATGTGATCGCTCTCCTGCTTGACAACCGACCAACAGTTGCATAGGAAGGAAACTTAAGAGCATCATCCACCTGAAACCAGTCAAAAGTTGCATTTCCAAATATTAGCTTGGAACTATAAAAACTTACATCATTAAATCAGTGAGAGACTTGTAATTAATAGAAAGCTACCTCTAGGCCAATATACTTATTGATACTGTGAGGCTGAGTTAAATTATTAGAAAGCTCCTGTTTTAGGAAATTACGTGTCCAGTAATTTTGATTCTCAAGAACTGATTCATCTGGATGTATGATGACCTCCGATGCCCTAAACAGTTCTAATGCAGCATCAGTGTCCCTTAGATATCCTCCAAGAGAATCAAAGAACTTGTAGTCTGAAAATTGATTTAACCGATCTACAAAGACACCATAAACCATTTAATTAAATTTTACCAATACAGAGGAATGAAGATTAAGACACTTATATCCAAAACTACCTGCAGAGACATCATATCCGTTAACACGCAAGAGTCGAAAAGCCATAGCACAGGTAGCAGCGTCTGAAAATACATCTTCATTCCCCTGCAGCCAGCATCTGTTCGTTTGCTAATGTTATTATTCCCCATGGAATAACTTAAATAATTAAGCATGTGGAATCCATTGATTAAGGTATAGTCAACTACTGGTGTAGGAAGCATTACCTGTATGTTTCATCTAGTACAGTCCTTATTTCCTCCCTGAAGTGTCGATCAATTCCCAAACTATCAAGAGTTGAAACCATAGAAAGACGAGCATAGTGATCTAGAGGATAAACTGTTGGAACTGGAAAAGGAAATTGAGAATCATTTAAACTTAATCTCAATGTTTAAACAAAAACTAGAAAAATACATAAATGAAAAGTATGATATGAGGCACCTGCATTCCCAAATTTCTTTATGAGTACGCGTAGGTAATCAATACAACCAGCATTCTTACTGTGAGTAAAAGCTGAAGCAGTAGCTGATGGTGAATTAAACAAAGACCCGTTCTTCCTTTGGTACTTCATGACCATCTTCCAATCCTGTGACTTTCCAATTCCTTCTGAAATGTATGCTATATAGGCTTTCCACCCCTTTGAGTTGCTTCCATGGCCTCTAAACAACAGATTTGTAATACACATGTCAATAAGGAAGAGTTAGGATGCAGTACAGATGCATGTCCTATGCTTTCCTAGCATATCAACTGCTTGAATTGAGTACATTCATAACTATCTTAAGAAAGGAACTTGTTATATTGCTCCCAGTAATAAAATAAAAAATATTACAAGGTTGTAAAGACAAATTTAAACCCACAAGTTCGGTAACTTTATAGGTAATTGAATTAGCTAGACAAGTTTAACTAAAAGATAGGTACAAGCATAACCCAAGAGAGAAAGCATCGAAAATACCTTTTAAGCTCGAAATCTCTCCTGTGAAATAAAGCCTTTAAGGTTGATCCACCCTGGGGAAAATTCATATTCAAACTCATTGCAGATTCAATCATGGCAGGAAATATTATATCAAACCCAACAGGCGAGGGCTGCTCTTCATCAGTCGCTGAAGCTATGTTTGACTCAATAAAATGCAGCCCTACAAAAACAAGAGAGCAAAGGAAAGCATTGACATAAACAACATCAACAATGGAAATTATATATCTACAAGGTCAATAAGGTTACCCTTGTTAATTTGTTCTTCACCAACACTCCATTGCTTCAGTGCAAGGATACATGCCAAGGTGGATGAGAGAGCATCTTTAGTTAACAATGGATGCATATCAGTAGGGCCCCATCCCCATGAACCATCATGGAGTTGATTATCCAATAACCAATTTACGCATTCAGGGAAAAAAGGCCCATTAGCAGAATTTGGGGAAGGGACCATTGCCACCCAAGCAGTGTCATATGAGGAAACAGAGAGATGAACCTTGTTGAACATCGTCTTTATTCTTTGTTTAGTTGCCTCAAAATTCTGCTTGTATTAAAGAAGCATTTTTATATTGTTTGTAATATAAGAAGTGGGAATTCATAGAAGAAGGGGATAACCTTACCAAACCAGCAGTATTTACTTCTACTTGTGGCAATTCATAGTTTCCTGTTGTAGATAGTAGTGAGAATGAACTCAATCCAGGATACCAAAAAACAGAAGGAAGGAGGACAGACAATTCTGATTCAATCCTTTACATATACAAAATCTAATCATCTAGCTCTTTCTGGTTACATGATGGACTGATGGTAGCACAATTCAATCATGGAAAACACAATTAAACCAACCACTTCATGGCAATCATGACTTGATTTTATTTAGATACTCTTCTATTTCAATAGACAAACGTAGTGCTTGTTACCATCGATCTCATACAACCTCTGTTACCATATGCTGTTACTTTCGTCCTGGTCTTATTCTTGTAGTTTGTAGAGTTTTATAGGAACTCATTGTTTTCCTCAAATTCCTTCATGAATATTATCCTGCGTTTACTTTCACATTCCTCTCATAATTTACAGTCTTTGTAAATTAATCCACGAGCATGTTGCACCCTTTTCCCAGGATTTGAAATTGCTTTCTAATACTCATCTGAGGCCAACCAACATATGAATTTATATTTCCCCGTAGATAGAGAACATTAGAGAACATTCTCAATTTTTCTCCTCCTCAGTAATCAACAGTTCAAAATAAAAACAAAGACGCGCTTCAAGAAAAGCATGCATAATACTCAAAAGAAAAGGAAAATACAACAGATCAACAAACCAGAAAGAGTATGAGAGAGAGAGAGAGAGAGACCTGATGAAGAAGATGTGCAACACCTGAAAATTTTGAGGTGGGAGGACATTGTTGAAGAAAGAGCTTTGAAAGAGAGAGCGTATTTGAAAATAGGGTGCGTGTTAAAATTTAGAAACTGCAGAGATGGCAAGAAATATGAGCAAGAAGAGACACTAAAAGACAATAATTCTTGTGTTTTAGTTTCTTGCATACTTGAGAGTATAAACTCCTTGGAAGGGCTAATACTCCAACGGTGCTACAGAGCATCGATTTTCTCCTTCACCTATGCTACAGTGTTAATTATATTCTTACAATTACATCAAATGCTTCAATAGAAAGAGTTTAATTGGTCTCCTCTCATTTTTGTTTAGGGGTGAAGAAAGGGAAAATTCTACAATATGTTAATGAATATGATGATGTGATGCATCAATTTTATAAATTGAATTTTCAAACTAGTAATATTAGTCCTCGAAATTGTAATATAAGTCATTAAAGTTATGAAATTTCCTAGTTACAACATTAGTAATCATGTGTCCTTAAAGTAGTAAAATATGTCCTTAAAGTGGTAATTGAGTCCTTAAATTAATTAAAAAAATTATTACAACTTTGAGGACTCATATTACAACTTTGAGGATTCATATCACAACTTTAAGGACTCAATTACCATATTAAGGACTAATGTTGTAACTTTACAACTTTAACTACTCATATTACAACTTTAGGACAATATTATTGTTTCGGCGTGAATTTTGAGAGGATGAATCATACAGAATGCGGGAAGAACATCATCTTCAAGATCCATAACATATCAATCATGAGCAAATGATGTCAGAGGGAATACCGGGTTTGCCGACCTTTGACCTTCTGATGCCTAAGTCAGCCACATGATAATAGAGATAAGACATGAATAGGGTGGAGATTGAGACTTACTCAAATGAGAGTAGAAACATGTATTTATAGAGATAGGGTGGATGCACCCTAAAAATACTATTTTGTCCTAATTGGAGAGTGTATTACTATTATACTCTTAAGGAAGAGTGTAGACTTCTTGGGCTTAGTTAAGGCACAAGCCCGTTTTATGTGGCAATACGTGTCTTCTTAAGCGAGTATGACCGATATTCTATCTCTCACATGTGATGTATTAACAAGTCCCCAAGTCTGTGGTCAACAAACTCTATTAGGTGGGGACTTTATCCGATAGAGTATCAGGAGTACGAGCCTTACTAGCGACGACATAACCTGTCTTCAGTCCCCTAAGTCCCGATGCAAGGGAAGGGATAGACCGGCTCCCTCTAAGTGGGGTGTCGTGTGCTGCTATAGCTTTGTCACGTTATGAGAAATCGTGATGTCACTATATCTTGCCTGGAGATAGACACATGAATGTGAGAAATCGTTGTTCCCGTGTAGTGTCTAGAGATTGTTGGGCGATCGGGGGTCGAAGTTTAGGTATCGCTCGGTTCCAGGTGTGGGAACTCTGATGAGCATCTCGCTTGGGTAGTAGGTACCGGCATGTTTGTATGCCTTAGGCATTTAGTAGCATTTGATTTGTATCAGCTATATGCTCTAGCTAGCTGAGCTATTCCAACATATATGTTCTAGCTAGCTAAGCTATTCCAACATGTATGTGTTCCAATGAGAAATTGTGGTGACATATTATGTGGTTGCCTCTAGGTGAGTGTCAGAGTGCCCACGTACCCATTTATGGGATCAAACCAACTGTAGTTCACCATTTCGCCATCAAGGCAAGTTTGCCATCGAGGTGTGGTTAGGAGTGCCGCTGGGCCATGGTGAGGATGTCGTTGAGGGTATAGTGTTAGTGCTGATAGGGCATGTAAAGAGCTGTAGAGGAAGGGGTGACTATCGTGATGGCATAGTGAGAGCACACTAGAAAGCGTGGCAAAGATACCGAGAGCACGCTAGGAAGCGTGGCCAAGATGTCGATGAGGCAAAGCGGGTGTTGACAAAGTGTACCGAGAGCATGCCATGAGGCGTGGTAAGGGTGCCTGATGAGGTAGGGAGAGTGTCGTTAAGTCGTAGTGAGTGTCGGCATGACGAGGGTACCGAGTAGGCATGGGGCGTATCATAGAAGCGTGGTAAATGACGGCATATAAGGTTGTTGTCCAAGTCCCCCAGAGAGTCGCTACGAGTGACTGACATGTGCAATTTTGAGAACATGTCATGACTGTACAGGAGGATGTTGAAATATCATGGTGGTACTAAATAGATCTGATGGCGTTGTGGCATGAGAAGTTATCCTGGCATGAGTGGTGTCATGAAAGATCTTGATGAGGTACCTTTTCTCGAGGGTGAGGTTGTTGTATATGCTTGTGGTGTGTGTAGCTTGAGATTGCATATTTATATACTGACTATGTACACTCGTGGTGTGTGTAGCCTGAAATTACACGTTTAAGTGCTGGTTGTTTATGTGTATAACCTAAGATTGCATGTTTGAGTGCTGGTTGTTTATACATGTTATGTGTGTAGCCATCTATGGTGTAGTCGAGAGGCCGGCATGACTGTGTGCCATATGAAATGAAGTGTCGATGATGTTTCACTTATGTTTTGTTGGCGTAAGTTGCATGGCTCCTGGCTGGTGGGATGTCATGTCATGATCACGACTCTTGTTTGAGAGAATAAGATCATAGATATATACATGTACGGCTTGCAATGATGTGAAGCAAGTGTCATATAGTTTGCAAGTATGTGTGTTGAGCATGTACATGAGAATATATGTAACATGTGTACATGATAAAGAGTGTTTGGTAACTCTATGTCATGTAATAAGCATGCTCAAGAATATTATGATGTATGAAAGATGTTATTTGTATGTTAATAACTCAATTAAATAGTGTAAAGTAAGATTTATCTGGAGCCGTGTAGAGCCGCTTTAAATATTGTAGGAAAATTAGAGTTGTCGATATAAGTCTCCATGTCGGCAAAAGAGCTTGTAAGAATCTCAATGGAGTAGTCGAACCGATGATATGATATACTCCTTGAGCTCATCATTGGAGATAATATTGTTTTGCCAAGAAATAATGTATATGCACTGACGTAGGGAAGATAAGCCATGATGACTCAAGTATGATAGTTTGTTGTGTGTGCCGATCATATTTGGCAAGTAGATGAGTAGACAGGTGTGGCCATTTGATAGGGGCATGACTCATGAGAGCTTCGTGTCATGTTGCCCACAGATAGATCATAGAGAAGTATATAGCATTATAGGTGAAGTGTTGTCAAAAGCTCGATATTGGAGCTTGGCTTGACATATAGTGTCGAGAGGGCATGGCAATTGAGGACTTCAGATATTAAGAAATTGAACAATCTTGTTGTGTGGCTAGGTATGCATAACCCATGCTATGGAACAGACTTGATTGACATATAAACCAGGTAATAGATATATTTCTCATAGTTCCATAGCTACAGATGTATCATATACGTGTCACTGCATGTACCACAAGATATGTGGTTGTCAATTAGTCTTCAGAGCAATAACGGAAGTATCGATGTGAGACATTTGCTTGTGAGCTCTGCATGTCAACACTTAGTCAACCATTGAGCTCGGGAGGCCAGGGAGGGGTTTCGGGAGCTCAGGAGGCTAGGGAGGAGTGGCTGGGAGAGAGGTCATTGTCGGGACGTTGTGGCGTAGTTGATGGAAGTTGAGTGTCCATTTATGGGTGTCCAAATCAGTTTTTTAGGCGCTGATCACTGGCGCGTAGGTCTTGGACGGAGGTTGGGGAGGCCACGCTGGATTCAATGGAAGACAACGAGTATGATGGCTGGGAAGGTGAGCTACCTTGCGGTGGTTGAAATCGATTATGGAGGAGAAAAGAAATCCATATCTATTTTCTCTCTCCTCATATTTCACAGTGTTCGAAACCCAGAAGCTTGAAAAGCTGATTTTCATGTAAGTGAAATGTGATATTGGGAGGATTTACAAAGTAGACGAGCTTCTTGTGTTTGAAGTGAGAAGGAGCTGAGAAGGGAAAGAGAAACTGTGTCGCCGGAAAAAGAAAAAATTCCAGAAAAAGGGATTCCAGCCAGATCATGAATATGCTCATGGTGAGCCATGTGAGAGTTTCCACTTGAGAACCCCTCCTTCTAGCGCCAATTGTTTCTGCGTGAATTCTAAGAGGATGAATCACACATAATGCAGGAAGAACATTATCTTCAAGACTCATAACCTGTCAATCATGAGCAAAGGGCGTTAGAGGGAAGACCGGGTTTGCCAGCCTTCGATCCTTCGATGCCTAAGTCAACCACATGAGAATAGAGATAAGACATGAATATGGTGGAGATTGAGACTTACCCAAATAAGGGGTAGAAACATATATTTATAGAGATAAGGGTCAATGCACCCTAAAAATATCATTTTGCCCTTATTAGAGAGTATACTACTATTATACCCTCAAGGAAGAGTGTAGGCTTCTTGAGCTTAGTTAATATTCAAACTCATTTTATGTGACAATACGTGTCTTCTTAAGCGAGTATGACTGATGTTCTATCTCTTACATGTGATGTATTAACAATTACTACTTTGAGGATTCATTTTACAATTTAAGGACAAAGTTGATGCATCACATGCATTAACACACTCTAGCCTTACCCGGAAAAAAAATTTCCCCAAAGAAGTTTTACTTATATTCAACAGTTTTATTGATGAATATTACCGCACCAGCTCTTTGTTTAAAAAAAAAAATCCTTAAACCATTCACCTTAAAAAATAAAAAATTTACAACTGCACCATTGAAAACACGTTACACACGTTATATCTTTTAAATCATTTACTTTTCTCTCTCTCCCTTTTTTTATCTCATTCTTATATCTTTAAATAAAAAAATTTATTTTACAGATCATACAAACATATAGCATGTGTAACTGTGTTTATTGGATGGTGGCACATCACTAATATATTGCTGGTGAGCAGATTTGATTCCGCCATATTTAATAGTTGAATCAAGATACAATTGTCTCCTTAACATGCCATATTTTACAGTATCTACGTAACCTTAAGTGAAACAACATGCACAAATATTGTTTAACTAGTTAACAACGCAGAGTATGCGAATATTTAAATATTGGTAGGTATAGGAACGACATCAACTTTCAGGCATGAGAAAACAACAAAACCGTGCATGAGTCATGAGTGACACTTGGATATAGAAGAAAACAATTTAGGTAGGATATCCCCAACTACCTGCGGGGCCAATAAAAATGTAATAAATTTTATAATACAGATAATGAGATCTTTAAATTTGTTTAATATACAGTTATACATTTTATACTTTTTACACTTTTTTTAATTTTAACTACAAATATTTGTTCACTAAACCTCTTTTTAAATTTTTAAAATAATCTTAGTATATTATTCACAAATATATTGATAATTTACTCATTACACCTCTTATTTATTCTCTAGACCCTCTTATTCTTTTAATTTTTTTCCTTTTTGCATGCTATCATTGAGACTTCTATTCCTTGATTTATTTATTTTTCGTTCAAACCTCTTTCATGACCTCAATTCCTTGATATTTTTTATTTCCCATAGAATGTCACCAAACCTCCATTATTTGATCAATTTGTAAGAATTTTTTTCAATGACATTAATTTTTCTCTTAAAAATCAAATAACACAAAATATTAGGTTTTAAAAACTTATATTTACCAACCCAATATCGTCTCTCTTTATAAGTGAGAGGTCGTGAATTTGACTCACAGTAGACTTGTTGTAGCATATTAATTGTTTATTTGATAAAAAATCTTATATTTACCAACAAAAATATTCTAACATAAATTAGCTTTTCTTTTTCTATTTTACTTGTGCTAAACGATCATGGATAACAATTGTATAACATGTATGTTCTTTTTTCCCTCTATTTAATGTACATTATGAAATTATTTCAATAATTATTTATTTTTCATTATCGTTTGCATATATAAATTATGTATGTATGTGTGTGTGTGTATTTTTCACATTTTAAATTTAAGCACAAGTAATGAAAAAAATGACTTCAAAAACATCTTTTTATAGAATATAAATAAAATAATCTAGATCCATTAGATATAAAATTATAAGATTGTATTTTTACCTAACAAAGATATAACATGATTTTTTTTATTTAATAATGTGGATATGTGATTTGGTATACTACTTAGGATTAATGTCATAAATTCTAGACCTTAATAAGACCTATAAACATTTTTCTTAACGCAGTAGTATTAATTGAGCATTTGAGCTCCTCCGGAAGTAGCTAGCTAGCGATGCCATTAGTACAAGAATCAACAGAAGCAGAGCACCAAACCAACCACCATCAGACCAAAATTCTGAGGCGCAGCATCAGCAGGCCCGGCCCTACGGCAGGGCAACCAGGGCGACTGCACAGGGCACCCAAGCTAAGATAAGCTTTGATGTATATATAGTTATGTATATTAATATATATATATATATATATATATATATATATATAATTATAGTATTATACATATAAACTAGAATATTAATGAAAATTTCCAACACGCAAACTGTTGCAAACAGGGTCTTTTCTTCTTCTTCTTCTTCTTCTAGTTGCACCCACCCCAGTTAATATTCTACCGTCTCTTGGTCTATTCAATCCTTTAATCTCTTCTCATCACTTGCAGTAGTCCCCCACTCTTTCTCCTGGCCTCTATATATACTTCTATTCTTCTACGATATCAACACTTTGGCTTTCCATCGATGCTTGCTGAGGTACAAATCAAAATAGGTATAGGGTCATTTGGGTGTCCTTCAATTTTGATACATATTGAGTTACTTGAATTTTTGTATTTGTATTAGGTGCAACGATGCTTCTAGGTTTTACTATCTATGCCTCAAGTATTTATATCAAAATTTAGTGTTTTGGCCTGCTTATTTGATTTTGTTGAAAAATAAAGAAAATAATTTATTCAATCCTAACATGGATTTTAGATAGATATTTTGTTCAAAAGACAAATGTTTATGGTGAACATTTAGTCAATAACTTGAAACTACAAATTCATTCCGATGACTATAATGCCTATTTAGGATAATAGGGCACTCAAAATTTTTATGCCCTGGGCATCATAAAGCGCAGGACCGGCCCTGAGCATCAGCAGCAGGATGCATACGTCTTCTCATATCAGTCACCGCCTCGTTCTCTCTTTCCCAACTTCACTACCCTCATCATCCTCCTTAGCTTCTTTCTCCACCCACAATCAACCTAAACATTTACTTGCAGGTATATATGTACCTTTCTTATTAGTTTTGTTTCCTCATCATTAATTTGATTACCCTGTCATAGTTACCTACGTACCTCTATCTCTTTTCATAATTAATTTATTTTTTGTATGCTCATTCTTCATTTAGCATTATCCACACTTCCACAGGTTTCTTAGGGAATGAAGACAAAAGGGTTTTACCCTTAATATGCAGTGCGTTTTCTAAACCTCACCCGCGAGGTAAGTACTTGATCTATTCTTTTCCTTTTATACACCTTTAAAACAAAGATTTTAAAGTACTTTTAACTTTTTATCATTATGAAACAAATTACATGCTTAATTCTTTTTACAGATTGTGCTCCCTTGTTGCATAAGATTGTGGGACATGATACACGACAAAATGTAGAAACTTCGATCTCTTACCAAGATGCTCAGAAGCCACCCAGTTCTTGATCTAATAAAAATTGAAAATTACAGGACGCCTCTGCATCGACACAGAACATCAAGGAACATGTGGAGAAGGTCAAGTCCATGTTGTCTTCTATGGAGGATGGAGATATCAGCATATCAGCTTACGACACCGCATGGGTTGCTGTGGTCGAAGACGTCAATGGAACTGGTTCACCTCAGTTCCCATCCAGCCTCGAATGGATTGCCAACAATCAGCTTGAAGATGGCTCTTGGGGCTACAAGGACCTCTTCTCTGCTCACGATCGACTCATCAGTACTCTCGCATGCGTCGTTGCATTAAAGTCATGGAATATCCACGCCGAAAAATGCTTCAAAGGTGAGGCAGCAATTTGGACTCTCGATCTTTTTATTCATGATGGGAAAAATTAATATTTAGTTAATTATTAATCTTCTAAGTTCAGGAATGAAATTTTTCAAGAAAAACCTACACAAGATTGAAGACGAGAACAAGGAGCACATACTTGTAGGGTTTGATGTTGCATTCCCTTCTCTCCTCAAAATAGCCCGAAGCTTAAATCTCGAAGTACCTGATGATAACACTCTTGTGTTGCGTGAGATTCATGCCCGTAAAAACTTGAAATTCTCAAAGTAAGTTTAAGACGGAAATGAATTTTTAGTGTATTTATTTTATACAATTTGTTTATGAAGAAAACTCTTAAGTAGAGCTGCATGTCCTTACCGATGTGGTACCGGTAGAAATGCTAGAAATTTTGTGTTAATCAAAAGAATTAAATTCAGTTTACCCCCCAAATCTTTGGTGTCAAAATCAGTTTAGTCCTGCAACTTTTTTTTAAAATCAGTTCGTCCCCTCAACTTTCGTAAACACATTAGTTTAAAATCAGTTCACCCCCTCAACTTTTTTTAAAATCAGTTCGCCCCCTCAAAATCAGTTCAAAAATTGGACCAAACTGGACCAAACTGATGTGTTTACAAAAGTTGAGGGGGTGAACTGATTTTAAAAAAAATTACAGGACTGAACTGATTTTGACACCAAAAATTTAAAGGATAAACTGAATTTAATTCTAATCAAAATTACCCCTGATGCAATATCTATAAAACCCTCCACATGTGGCACGTGTACGCTTTGAGAATTTCGTTTTTGAAATATAAATTAATTAGCATTATCCATAAATATGTGCCGTATGAACAATGAATAATGCACGCATGTCGGGATAGGATACCATGGGACATACTGCACAATGTCGCCACGTCACTACTTTATAGCCTAGAGGGAATGGCAGGTCTCGATTGGGAAAAGCTTTTGAAACTCCAGTCAGAAGATGGGTCGTTTTTGTTTTCTCCGGCATCTACTGCCTACGCATTGAAGCAGACGAATGATCAAGACTGTATGTCGTATTTATCGAGAATTGTCCAGAAGTTCAACGGAGGAGGTATAGATTTCTCAATTTAGTGTAATGCAATTAATGCATATAAAACACCCAAGCTCAACGTTCAATGTCACTCTTTTATTTTCTTATATTTTTGTCACTTTTTTATTTTCTTTTATTTTTGTTTTTTTGTTTTTTTTTCTATTTTTGCTTTTCAGTTCCTCATGTGTATCCCGTCGACTTGTTCGAACGTATGTGGGTTGTAGATCGGTTGCAGAGGTTAGGGTTGTCCAGATACTTGGAGCCGGAGATTAAGGAGTGTATATGCTACGTATCAAGGTATGTATACGCAATATGAATTACAGAATACTCGAACAAATGTATAAATTGTCTAGGTTTTTAATAGGAATTGAAACACACACTCCCCGTTGTATAATCTACATTAATTTATCTTCTCATTTAGTAACTTTAAATAGTTTTCTTTTTTGACACAACTTAAATTTTAAAATAATGCTAAGTAAGTCACATTTTTCCATCACAACTAGAGCATACTTTATGTGTCAGCCAAAATACCACAATCACAATCATGGTCGATGAGCCGTAACCTGGTTGGTTATATATAAATAACAACTTTAAGATCATGAGTTCAAACATCACTCATATGTATGATGTGTGAGTTATTTAATAATTTTTTTAAATAACTAAAATAAAATAAATTGGCACAGCCATGTCATTTAATGAAGCGTTCTGATTCGGTAAGCTAACTTAAGATGAGCATATCTTTAGGTGGGTTACAAAAATGTGATTGACTTAGAATTGCTCCAAATTTTGTTTTTTATTTTTGTTTTTGAAGAAACGAAACAAATAATTTGCATCATACGATCGTACTATGTCAAGCTAGAGAGGTTCAAAAAAAATTCCATTATAAACCTTGGCCCTTCTCATGTCTTTAATTAATCTTAAGAAAATAAAAGGAAAACTTACTAAAAAAACAAATGTCCAACAGTCGAACACAAGAGGACTTATTTAACCTAGAAAGCAAATAACCTATACAACCAAACCAAGGTGCTCAATCAATCTGATTTGAGGCTTAAAGAACCGATGGTGTACATTTCCCTCGAAATGAAAAACAATATCCTTATTAAAACCACCCACAAAACACCCGACTTAGGCCCAACCCACATGAAAGGCAGAAAAAGAAAATTGAAGGCCCGAAAGCCAAGCCTACCATGTCGCATTGTTGTAGCAGCTCAAAAAATTATGTCTGGCCCAATTATCCTTCCTTTCTCTCCTTCAGTTCAAACCAGCTACGACGTGCTTGTCGAAGGAGTCACCTATCACCGAATCAGTTCGGTGACAACCCTGAACCCCCTAGTCACACCTACCTACTGTCGTTGCTGTAAGCAGCGCCGAGCAAAACTACTGAGCAGCTCGCCGTAAAACTCAAAACAAAATCGCTCCTCTCAAAACTCAAATCTCTTCCGGCATCCGATTTGCAACTCAACCTCAATTTCAATCGCGTCACACCAATATCGTTGGTTATCGCTGCTTAACACCCAAAATCGTTGCTAATCTTTCGAGTCCACCAGCGCAGCTATGTCGCCGCTCTCACCAGTTCCAGATTTGTCTTATGCGCACTTCGCAAGATCATTGAAGTCACCCATGAGTAGTACCCTCGTTACAAATTTCAGCTCACTTAAGAACAAAGTGAGCCTACAATCTAATAGAAAATAGATTATATGCTAAGATCCCAACTAGAAAATTAGAAACAAGACTAATAGAAAAATAGACTCACAACACCATAAGATGTAATGAGGCACAACAAAGTGTTAAGGCACAAAGGTGCTTAGGATCCTAATGAAAATAACTTATTTTAATAGAAAGCTAGAAAATAAAATAAATGCCGAAAGCCTAAAAAGGAATTAAACCTAAGCTCAAACCAGTTGATCTAGCTCAGCCTTCTTTCACAGTTGCAGGCAAGACATGGAAGAAAGTCGTTGTCGCCAAGTTTTGCAGCCGCAAACACACCACGGGAAGAAAAAAATCCATCTTCGTCACGAACACAGCGTCCAACAACACCTCTTCCAAATCAAAAACTTCTCCCCTGAAAAACAAGGATGCAGATTTTACGCAGCCATCGCCGTTTGAGAAGATGGAATGAGATTTACTTCTCAAGTTGGTTTCTATGATGTCATATCTCCAACCTGATCTGAAAAACCACGCTGATCAAAAGTTATTAAGAATTTCTTGTCAATTACCTCTCCAAGCAATGGGTTGCCGACGTATCCTTCATCCGGCAACAAAATCATACGATGCCAGCGTGATCAACAACCCACATGGCCTTAGACCGCAGCAGGACGAGGGTGAAATTTTATGGTTGGTTGCCGACTCACAAATAAGAGAGAGAGAGAGAGAGAGAGAGAGCTTTAAATGATCTTTAAAATCTCTTAGTCTCGAAAAATATATAGTGGGTTGATATTCTTGGATTTTCTTTTTGGTATGCCATGACAAATGAAAAGGCATAATAGGTTGAAAATTCTTCCATGCATCAAGGTTCAAGTGAACCGAGTGTTATAATTTAATCTCAGCCGTTCATTTGATCTTGTCCCTTACATGGTACTAACACCAATACTAACACAATTAAGTACTTAAAACAACAAAAGAAAAACATAAGTTACTGTGGTAAAAACCACATAAAGATTATTCAATTTATCAAATTAACCCAAATAATTTTTTTTTTCTGATCATTTCTTCTTCTCTTTAGTTTCTGGGTTTAAGCCTTTCAGAACAAAAACTTCAGCTCCACGACCAATTCACCGCCATCACACACCTTAACCACCACTACAACCACCATCATCATACCGGCTTTCAATATCCCCGTTAACCCGACACAAATTGCTTCCATTGACGTCAGAAACGAAAGGTCCAGCCCTTCAACCCGATCGACGACCCATCAACCCGAAACCATAACCCCGTGATTCGAGCCTCTTAATCATGTTTTATAATGGCGGCGACCACGACCTTTTGCTTCTTCTTCGTCGATTGAGCTCGAACTTCTTAGAGTGCTTGATGACGATGGCGGCAGAGTCGAAGGAAAAGGGTTTCATGTGAGATTAGGGATTATTGTGGTTATTGGGTTTCATCGGTCGAGCTCGAACTCCTTGGAGTCCTTGATGACGATGGCGACGGAGTCGGAGGAAGGTTTCATGTCAGAGCAAAAGGATTTCATGTCAAATTAGGATTACTGCAGTTATTGGGTTTCAACCGCAGTTAGAAATTTTTTGGTCATTAACGACGTTTGCTTTGACTGTTAAAACACATGAATGTTTAAAGTGCTATGTAGTGCACAAAATCCGCTCCGGTAATAGGTACAAGTATCGAAGTCCATAAAACAATTTTCAGATGTTTAATCAACACTAATCCAATAACCGGATTCTATCATATCAACCGTTTATTTCATTAATTTTTGAAAAATCTTAAACTTAACCAAAATTCTTCCAAAAATTTCAAATTTCACATCATTAAACTCCTTTCATTAAAACAAACTCAAAAAATGAAAAACTACCCACAAGCGGCGGCACTGGGGCATGCAGCCGAACTCTGGTAACCTCCAATAGCTACCAAATTTTGACACAATCTTCCTCTCAACATTCCAAACAACTTTCATAACTACCACAAAGTCCAATTTCAAGCCTAACTAAGGCAATCGAAGACAAACATTAAAAATCTCAAATTTAAAACCCTAGAATTTCAAACATTCCATTCTCCTTGTCTAACTTGAGTTAGATCGAATCCTTTTAGGGGTTTGCTGCTGGAAGGGAGAGCTTCCAAATGATACTAACAGCTC
Organism: Fragaria x ananassa; assembly: GCA_034370585.1. NCBI lineage: Eukaryota > Viridiplantae > Streptophyta > Magnoliopsida > Rosales > Rosaceae > Fragaria > Fragaria x ananassa. Next base: position 7,100,637 of record CP139764.1, on the reverse strand, counting down.
TGGCTATGGTGGCTGGAAAATGATTTTCAGGTATGATTTCTCTTTCACGGCGGCGCGACATCGACTGCCACCTACCTAGATTTGTAGAGGATACTTCAAGCTTCAAATTGATATCAAACACGCCACCTAGTTCGGCCAGACGGCGGCGGACGAAGGCGATGAAGTTGTTGGTCGGAGGAGAGAGAGAGAGAAATGGTGAAACTGATTTTCCAACTTATCTCAAATGGTAAGTTTTTATTTTTATACCCCCAACTAAAATAGTAACTTTACATTTTACATCATAACTTTCACATACGAACTCTGATTTTAACGTATAGCATGCCCACAGATTCGTATTAATGTCCTCTATGACTTCCTTAAAGAAATTTTTCCAAAATATTTCCCTTAAAAAAGTAAACTCTAGGATCCTTAAATAGTAAACGGTTATTCAAAACGGTAAAAATCAAAGTGATACTAAAAGTAAATAATAGTAATTTAATTTAAGAACCAGGATATGACATTATCATTACGAAAACTAGCCTTCATCAACGCGCTCGCGCGCGTGTGGAAGTGCGGTTTTGTCATTATCATTTTGTGTTACAAATTAAGTGATATTTTTTCTAAAAAAATATAAAAAAATTAAGTGATATTTAGATGTAAAAACATCAAGTAATTTACCAAGCAACAAATTGTAAAACTAATATCGCCTGAATAACTGACTTCAAAGGTAAACAAAATGAATATGATAATATTTTCAGAGATGGACGTGCGCCTCTAAATGCCAGTATATATAAATTATATGAAGCAAGTCAACGTGACACATAAACTGCATGTACAACCAAAATACATTCTACAAACATAATAAACCCTAAACATAAAAATTGATTAATGAATTGAATGCCCTTGACAGTCCGAAAATTAATATGACCATGACGGCTAATGCAATGACAGGTAAACACTTCACATTATTTACTTTTAATGTTGAAACCATAATGTAGGAGACTTCTTTTCTAACATTATAGGGTTCCCCTAATATGCTCATATTCTCTTCATAAGCTATGAACTTTTCTACATTCTTTTTCTACAAATCTTCCTCAGTTAATCTCAATAAAAAAAAACTTCCTTAATTAGTTAATATCATATATATAGCTTTCAATCCATTTCTCCTTAATAGATTTCCAAACTCAAATCAACAGACTCAACCTGAGCTCAAAGTTACCATGAACCAAGTAATTCATCCAAACTTAAAAGATCACTGAAAGAATCAAAGTCAGCCTTTCGACCTTCGATTTCCTCTCCGAGATCCGGGTATGGATAATCCACCACGTACCATATGTGCTGACGCTGAGAAGACGAATCCAAAGTATATGTTTTCAGGACATGAGTTAAATTTCACTATGCAGCCAGTTTGATGTTTTTGAATCGAAAAATTTGATTAGGAAGCTTTGTTTGATCAATATATTTGTCTGACCACATATTTTTGTCTGATTAAGATGACAATAGTAATTTCGACCAAATATAATAACAAAAGTTTCTTCTCCCTTTTACATTTCCCCCTCAGAAAAGAAAAATTAAATTATTGCATGATTAATTAAAAATTTTAAAAACAGCCAACTGATAGTAGAGTTGTAAAAACACTAAAAACAGAAAGGTAAAAATGGACAAAACAACCAACTAAATGAAAGAGTTATAAAAACACTTAAAACATGAGGACAAAATAAACAAAACAGCAAATTAAATGGCAGAGCTGTAAAAATCCAAAAACATGAGGGTAAAATGGATATGTCACTGTTCACGTGAACAGTAACTCGTCACCCTCTCTTTATATATTTTTTTTGCAAAACTTTAGGTATAGAAGTCTGTACTTGATTTCTTATTTTATTTTATTAAAGTATTAATATAGAGATCAGTGTGAATTTAAGTCTGTTTTTAAACTGTTTTGACGTATAAGATTATCTTTTAATAATTTGGCCTATAATTATGAAGGTATTGGACAGAGAAAGGAATTTCTTGGGAGAGAAACTCAGAGGTTCCTGATCTTGATGACACATCAATGGGTTTTAGATTGCTGCGGATGCATGGGCATAAGGTGTCGGCCGGTAAGTTGTGCTGGACACTGGACAGTGGGACTACATTTATTGATCATAAATAAATTTGATAGTTATATTATGAATTCATGCAGAGGTGTTTGAGCATTTTAAGAAAGGGAGCGAGTTCTTCTGCTATCCTGGACAATTGAACCAATCTGTGACGGTAATGCACAACTTGTATAGGGCAAGTCAGGTGGCATTACCGGGAGAGAAGATCCTTGGGGATGCGAAAGAGTTTGCGACCAAGTTCCTTAGAGAGAAACAGGTTTCCAATGAGTTTTCAGACAAATGGATCATTACCAAAGACTTACCTGGAGAGGTATATACACTATATATAGGGACTTGCATCATCCCTCGCCTCATAAGGACTGCCCTCCTCTTCAATAAAATATTGTACTAATTTACCTTAAATACTATATAATTAAATAAGATTCTAAGAACAGAGGGGAGATATTGTGAAACACAGGTGGTTTACGCATTGGATTTTCCATGGTATGCGAGCTTACCCCGACTTGAGACTAGATTCTACATTGAACAGTACGGCGGCGAAGATGACGTTTGGATTGCCAAGACTCTCTACAGGTATTCTGTATGCTTCAACTCGATCCTTCAATTTCACATTTTAAATTTCTGCATTGCTCTGATCGGGCAGGTGAAGTTATTACATTGCTTTTGTGATGTCATGAATAAATTAACAACAGGAAGGGGCAATTGCAGGAAGTGAATCACCTGTTCCCGAAATACCAGTACCAACCCTGTGCCTTCAATACTATTTTGCCACCTATTTTACAAACTTGACACCCTCTGACTCTGTTAACTCTACCTTTCCCAACCGGAAACCAAAATTGGGCATTCTCATATGATCATGTCTCATATTCCCCAATCCTCTCGATCTGTTTCAAATCCTCTTAAATATTCTCTCGGGTTCAATTGAAACATAACAAATATCAGACAAACAAAAATATGGAAAACCAGGAGGCAAAGGGTTGGCACTGGGATTTCAGGAACGTGTGATTTACTTCCGCATTAACATGCCCTCCCTCACATACTCCGGAAAACCAGTGTCAACCGTGTGCCATAAATAATATTTTGACATCTGGCAACTAAATCTAAGAAGTTAACACTGTTAAGACTTGAGAGTGCCAGACAAAAACTTTGAAAACCTATCGAAACCTAGGAATTTCGATCAAACCTAGTCTTTTGTTTGCCTTGCTTTCTTCTTCTTCTTCCAGAAATCCCTCTTTGTTGTTCTTCTTATCAGATCGATCAAGACTCATTTGTTCGAACTCTACCAAAAACTCAAAGTTCTCTAGCTAGATCTATAGCCCTCAAACCCACTTCCATAATTTATAGATTTGGAAATCCATGGCCCTCACCACATCTCGTAAGAAGAAGGAAATCCATTTGCAACACAAATAAACGAAAACAAATCTCAATTACTCTGAGAACATCTGCCACACCAATTATCAAGTTTCACAATTCCCAATAGCAACAACAAAATCCCAATCTCCTTGGCCTGCACAATCAGCTACAATTTTCATTTGCTTCTTGTTCTGCCTCTCTCCTCTTCTCGAATCCGACGTCACCGGCGACTTTGAATTTGGGATCTTGCATTCACATCCTGGCCCTCTTAAAAGATCGAACTTTCCTTTGAACCTCTAAGATCTTTCGCGAATGGCACCACTGAACTTGAAATGCAGCGTTTCACATCCTTACAGAGAACCCAAAACGAGAAGCAATGGGATATGAAATAAGATCAACCAGAAAGAGAACAAGTGAATCTTTGTAAACCTCTTCCATGTGATTTTTTTTTCTCCTCCGCAAACGAAACGGTGTTAGTGAACTAGGAGTCAGTGGCCAGATATCAAAACACTATTTGTGACACAGGGTTGGTACTGGGTTTTCGGGAACAGGTGATTTGTTTTCCCCTCTTATTATTTTTGGAGTTATTTTAGGACTGTGAAATCCAAATTTTAAATTAAAATTCACACTTTTTTTCTTTTTTAGTAACTTAAATTTTGTCTTTTAGTGACTTAAACTTTGTCTTTTATGAATGTGTTAAAAAGGTGTGTGTGAATTTTAATTTTAGGTGTCTAAATTTCACATCCTTTAGTTTATTGTTAGGATGAAACAATATAATTCCTTTTTATTCCAAATAAAAAAATCACACATTTTGATATACCATCAGTATATTTGATATGTTTAAAATTTTCTCCAACATTTATATTGTGGCAAAACTTTTATTCTAACAACATCACCTCTGCCTGTCTGTTTACTTTTTAGCATGCCAAACATTAGCAATAATGTGTTTCTGGAGCTGGCAAGGCTTGACTACAACGATTGCCAAGCACTACATCTCAAGGAATGGGACAACATTCAAAAGTAATCAAACAGAACCCAACATATTATCACTATCCATCAATTGTACGTTTGAGTTAGTTATTGTCAATAATCGATAATAATATCCAATGTAGGTGGTACAAAGAATGGAAACTCGGAGACTATGGATTGAGTGAAAAGAGTCTCCTCACCACTTATTTTGTTGCAACAGCGAGCATTTTCGAACCTGAAACAGCAAATGAGCGACTTGCCTGGGCTAAAACCGCATGCCTGGTTGATACAATTGTGTGTTCTTGTATAAGTGATGGAGATAAGAAGGCTTTTGTTGATGAGTTCAAATTCTTCTCCAATATGCAAGACCATGGGACTGCAAGGTAATAAAAGTTGGTACATATTCAGCTGCATTCTTGGTGTGTTTGTGTTTTTTTTTTTTCTCTTTCAACGAGGTTCATTCATTCTTATGCAATATTTAGTTATTTTATTTACATTTGCTTTGTTACGTAGGAGGTTGTACAAAAACAAGATCGCAGGGCAAGGAATTGTTGGAGCTTTATTGGCAACCGTAAACCAACTCTCATCGGTTACAATGGTGCTACATCGCCAAAACATTATCGAATCTCTATGTCAAGCTGTGAGTTTCTAGTTCTTATTTTAGCGAAACAGTGCCGATTAAATACGAAAGGACTCAAATAATTATACTCTTGTCTTGATTTTTTTTTGTATTACATCTTTGTTGAATAAATATAGTGGACAAAATGGCTATTGAAGTGGCAAGAAACAGGAGAGACTTACAAAGATGAGGCTGAGCTACTGGTGGAAACGATAAATCAAACTGCTGGCCTTAGCCAAGAGTTGATGTCCAATAATTCTGAATATGAGCAGCTTTTCGGCCTAACCAACAAAATTTGCAATCAACTTCGTTCGTACCGAGACCAGAAGAACAAGGTTACTTGGTTAATTTTGACGTCTATCGATGCTAGGTTTATTGATTTGGCTTGTTCTTGATAATTTTTCCTTGTGTTGTCTCAGGTAAATCATAATGGAAACTGCACCCCAGAAATAGAATCATACATGCAACAATTAGTGGAATTGGTACTAGAAAAAGCTCCGGATGACACAGGATCCTTAATTAAGCAAAGCTTTTTCACCGTGACGAGGAGTTTTTACTATTCTACCTACTGTGACTCTCAAGTCATTAGCCACCACATTAACAAAGTACTATTTCAGCAAGCAATTTGATATGTGCGCATAATGTAATATAAGCTTTCTTGCTCTCCCTCTCGTTTTGTAAGTTGTTAATGTTCTTTTGAACCACAGTTTGAAAAAGGTGGATAATGTGAAGTTTTCTATGTGTATTCTAATTATTACATTTTCCCTTATATATATTTGAAGGAGAAACGTTAAAATAGAGAGATAGCAAAAATATTATCTGAGATGTGTATTCATTGATGGAAGCTTCTTTACATAGAGGATTACAAAAATACCTTCTTAGGTAGAACGAAAACCTAATCCTACATAGTATAGTAAACCTATTACAATTTGATAATCATCCAAATGGTCTTAATTGTTGGTGTTTGAAGATGAAATGAGAATTTTCTAGCTCCAACATTGTTCCTTTCCATGTATATTTGTTTGCCACATCAATTTTATTATATCAACAGAAACTAGATTTGATTGCAGGTTCTGAAAATCTGCATTAACGAGTAAGAATCAAAATCTAAAGGGCAAAGAAACAAAACCGAAAATGTTTTCTTTCATACAAGTTCTAAGAGATCAAGCAAAGATGATCCATCTAAATGGCAATTACAAAAGAATTTGGAGGCCTTCCTTTTTGGGAGGAACTACTGCCTTGTTCCCAGGGAATGCACTGTGAGAGACATCTACGAGGGCCTTGAAAGTGTATGGTTCGTGCATAGAAAGCTCTGATAAAACTTTCCTGTTTAGCTGAATGTTCTCCTTCATCAATCCATGCATGAAATTCCCATAATTAACCTGACAAAAAGTGAACAGAAACCCAGTTCAGCATTCACTGGAAAACATATACCGAGAGGAAATCGCCCAAAAATCACTCAAGTAACTCAACAAGATCACTTAGCATTCTATTCCAGACCAATGAAATATCTCAACTGCATCTCCAGGCCACAAGGCCCAAAAAGATCTTTCATTCCACACATCTTAATCTAAGAAGCTAAGCAGTACTGACTTTAATTTCTGCCCAAACCAACCATACAAGACTGATTCAGAATGCTTAATTTAAGATGAAAACTAATACGAAGCTAACACCAGAAGTCAATTTCAAAACACTAAGCAAAGCTCTGTACATTACAGCCAGGATTTTACATACTAACAAATCACACTTGTATTTGAGTACAAACTATTTAATACATCTCAATTAGGACTCTTATTTTTCACTTGCTAACTACTAGTTAACCAAGTTCAAAAACAATAAGTCACAAGTGCTCAAGTAATCTATTAAAATCAGTACAAACTACAAAAGCAAACAGAAACATACAGATTCGTTGTTCTGCAGCATATATAGCTAAAGTGCTAGTTTTCGACAAATGACAATTGCATAATTACACGACTCCAAAGCCCAATCTTACACAGGACAAAAATAAAGAAAGAAAAATGGAGAACAGGAAAGCTGGAACAAAGGTCACTTAGAATCACACCAAGCAAAATGGCCTGAAATGGTTCTTTTGCCATTATTGGACACCCCCACATCCCTCCCCATGGTCAGTAACATGTTAGGAAACATGTAAGAACAATGAAAACAGCAGTCACCGACTCAATTGTTATATCACCATAATAACGAGATTATCGACTCATTGTTCAAAGTTTGACCGAAAGCATATTAACTGATCACTTATCTTCAAATGTATTCTTCTCTCTATTTTCGTCAAATTTGCAGGCAATGAATCAACGAATTCAGCAATAACTCAATTAGATAAGGACCACAATACCACATGCAACAAAGCAGTCACAGTAAAAAGTCCAACAGTATACAATTCTCTGAAACCTCATCATATAAATCACAGTAATTGTAACTCGAAACTTACACCATGAATGCGGGTGCCAGCATTGATCCGTCGGATCCACAGGGCACGCATGTCTCTCTTCTTGGTGCGGCGATCTCTGTAGGAATACTGCAAGGCCTTCTCCACCCTCTCTCTGGCTATCCTGATGCAGTTCTTGGCCCTCCCCCTGAAGCCCTTGGCGAGCTTGAAAATCTTATCCTTATGCATCTTATGACTCTTACCTCAAATCTCCCTACACAACACAGAGATACACACCAACCCACAAAACCTTCAATAAAATCAGAAACCCAATTCCTCCCATAGAAAAACTAAGCCAAACAGGACCCAGTTCAATCCATATAAAAATATTCTATTGCCAAAAGCAAAATACTTAAACCAAAAAAATCTCATAATGAATTAAAGTCTTATCCTTTAGGAATGTAGGGAGCTCAATAATAGATTGTGATTCATAAACCAAGTTATGGAACTGACAAAGATGGGTTTTTGATTTTTACCTGAGCCCGGTTCCTTTCTGTATGAGCAGCTTTGATTTGCGAAAACCTTCTATGAAATCAATGGAAAGAATACGACTTCAGTTTGGAAAGGAATCGATAATAGCGAAAAGAAAGAGAAAGAAGAAAGAAGGAGAAGATGGAGACTCACTGTGTTGGTGTGAAAATGGTGAGTGAATAAGGCAGACTTTGGGGTCTGGAGGCGAATGATAAGCCAATATTGTGCGATTTTGGAGCAATACCATGGGCACTATTGGAAGAGAAGCCCGACCCGGAAAACTTACCCACTCTTTTTTTTTTTTTGGAACATATTTATTATTTAGAATCGGACCTTAGAGTGAGAAACATATTTCTAGACAGTTATTCCACTAATGTTATTTGACTAAATAGACTATTTTAATCGGTGGTTCTTCAAGATTTGTTCTAAACAAGGTTTTAATGAGCTAACCTTTCGATTAGGTTTGAGAAGAAATGAAGACAAATCGCACTTTTATTTTATAACAATAAGTATGTTATTTCGTAAAAATTACAAGCAACGCATACGCGTTTTTATTTCTTGACTTTTTTATTAGATTGTAGATTGTCATTTTAGTTCTCTTGTACTTCAATCTTTTCAAATAAACAAAATGTAAATTTCCAAACAATATAAGAGAATAGTATTACATACCATAAACTAACAGGAAAAGCATGAAATTTATGCATTTATCTATTCTCACGTGTGTCAATGAAATTTGAATACGTAATGAGTCACAACTCACCATTTAACATATTCCAAGAAGAAAATAATAATTAAATGATTAGCAGGTTTTAGGGTTTATGAATCCGACCCATTTACAATCTGGGCGAACCCATACCCGGTAGCGGCCTATATTTGGCTCATAGAAGACATTTACCCAAAATCCAGTTACACTCATCATCCGCGAGCTCAGAAAAGTGATGCAGCATTTTCCATCCCGCCTGATAAGGTCTCTGTCTACTCCTACTTCTTTACCATGCACCGCCACCACCCTTCAACAACTCGCTTCTTCTCACCCCAAAGGTATATACACCCTCTCTCTCCATCTGTTCACCTTCATTTGTTAAAGGGTAGCTTTACTTTGATATCAATTTGAACGTTTTGCTTATGGCTCGGTGTAAATGTCCTGCATTTTTCTGTTTTTCCAAAAAAAATTCAACTCACAACGCGAAATGATCCTGCTCGGCAGGTGTTGCGAGGGTAGTACTCAAAAAGGGGAAGACACAACTGTTCAAGGATGGAAGTCCAATGGTCTACAGCGGAGCAGTTGATAGAATAATTGGGAAACCGCCACCCAGAACTGGAGACGTTGTGCTAGTAGCTGATGGAGCAGAGAAGCCAATAGGGTGGGGGATGTATAATTCAAACTCCATGTTCTGTGTTCGGCTTATGCAGCTGGATGAGGAAGCAACAAGGTAACTGTCGATATGTGCAGTTTGGAATGTTCACATTTGCAGTGATGAATGTTTATGTAACAGGGATTGCTCTTGTGCGTTGAATATGGAGAAGCTGCTTGAGATGAGAATTAATGAAGCTATCGAGCTACGCAAGAGTTTGGGGATTCCTTCGGCTAGTACAAATGCATTTCGTCTTGTCAATAGTGAAGGAGACAGGTATTCAGCTTTGGGAAAATCTCTCGGACTTTGATCAGTGTTCTTCTTATTTCGCATAGCATCTCTTGTTGAGTATGAGATGACCATTCTCTTGTCTTTTGTTAGAAAATTCGTGTGCATATCTATTTTCAACATTCTTGATTTTCTTGTCTGTCATATATGTAGACTTGTTATAGAGATACTAGGTCACTAATTTTCGGATTGATATGATTTCTTTTACCACAGATTATCAGGCCTAATAATTGACATATTTGGAGATGTAGCAGTAATAGCATCATCTGCTGCTTGGGTTGAGAAGTACAAAGCAGAAATAGAGGCTTGTGTTGGTAGAATCAATGAAATTAATCATATCAACTGGAGACCGTCTGTTGAAATTTTAAAAGAAGAAGGATTGGATGTGTCAAATTTGAAGACAATGGATACACCTACTTGCCCTCAAAGAACAAAGGTAGGATATCTCCACATTCTAATAAAAAAAAAGTGGCTTGACCAAAATTGGCATAGATTATGGATTTCCGATCTACTTATACTTTGATTTGGCATAGGATTATGAATTTCCATAATTGGCGTAGGATGTGTTGCATGTACATATTCTGATTTTGCAATAATTTAGGTTATGGAAAACGGGATTTTTTATGCCATTTCACTTGAGGGGCAGAAGACAGGGTTCTATGCTGATCAGCGTGAAAATCGTAAGTTTGTATCAACAATTTCAGACAATCAGAAGGTTCTCGATATCTGCTGCTATAGTGGTGGTTTTGCTCTAAATGCTGCACGAGGTGGTGCTGTAAATGTAACAGGTATAAAATTTGGTTGAAAGTTTCCAGTTTCTATACTTAGTTACTTACTGTATTGGCATCGGTTATTGACTTATGTCCCAAATTTTAATTGTTTGGTCCGCCTCAGTAACGACTACTGGGAATTAAAAAACCTAAGTGAGCATTTCGTTCGACAACTCCATACTGAGCTGAGGGGAGAAAGAATTTTCATTATGACTTCATGGAGTCATAACATTATAGCAGTGAGAGTTGTATTTTGTGGTAGAAGCCTTCTCTGTAGTAAAAAGAATGGTTGGCCTGAGAGACTATTTTTGCTGTGTTCTTTTCTAGAAAATTAAAATGGAACTGTTTGGTTTTTTGCTCCCAAAAGAGATCTAGAACTTGATAATTCCTCAGGACAAGACATCTTAAGATTGCATACTGAATGCTAATTAAGTTTTTCTAATTGTTATATTTCATCAGGTGTTGACTCATCATTGGGTGCAATCGAACTAGCTAAAGAAAATATTGCTCTTAACAACATGGATCCTGGAATATTATCATTTGTGAAAGAAGATGCAAGTGCGTTTATGAAGGGGGCAATTTCTAGGAATGAATCATGGGATATTGTCATCTTAGATCCTCCTAAACTAGCACCACGAAAGAAGGTACTCCTATAATCAAAACTCGTTGATCCCATCATAGCATGTATTCAAGTTCCTTCCATTCATACAGGCAGGCTCCGCGTTTGTTTGTACTTGCAGATCTGGCACTTTTCCTTTCAAAAATGATATATTGCACATACTGTGTAATGTGTATCATGTTTAATGTCTTGAGTACACCAACTGTTTCCCTTATCTAGCTTCCTCTGCAATTTTATTTAATGCCTTCTTCTTTGGTCATTATCAAATCCAGGTTTTGCAAAATGCATCAGGCATGTATAGGAATTTAAATTCATTAGCTATGCAATTGACAAGGAGAGGTGGCCTTCTCATGACTTGTTCATGTTCAGGAGCGATGACCCAAAGTGGGACGTTCTTGCGCATTCTTCAGGCAAGTTCTTTTCTTTTTCTGCAGCTAGCACCATTGTCATCTTAGATTCTGTTACAAACTTGAGAATACCCTGAGAAGTACTCAAGTTTATATGACTTACAAAAATTCCGGTTATAAGATTACGGATTTTCTTTTGGAAGATTACGGATTATTTTTTTTTTGGAAGATTGCGGATTTTTTTGTTGTTGGAAAATTACGGATTTTGTTATACCAGAATGTGATAACACAATGTAGATATGGCAAATGATCCGCTGCTATACAAGAGATGAAATTTGTTGTTATTTATGTCTTTAATACCAGGGTGCAGCATCAGCAGCAGGAAGAAAAATAACCGTTCTAAGGGATGCTGGAGCAGCATGTGATCATACAATTGACCCATCCTACCCAGAAGGCATATATCTTTCCAACATTCTCCTGAGGGTGCTTTAAAAATAATGTTATGTTTATGAGGAAGATCAAATGCCAGTCAATTTTACACAGGGAGAAGATCAAATGTCAGTCGATTTTACACGGCTTAAACAAAGTAATCAAGATGAAACTTTTGATGTAACCAATACTATTTCTGAAATTATACAGGAAGTTCATAGTCATGCTCTCAACAATCTTTGTGTTGGGGGGGGGGGGGGGGGGGGGGCTAACAAAGAAACTCCAAATGACCAAAATGCTTGTAGAAATCATATGTACAGCCCATGTTGATGATAACATTAATATACACATAATTAAGTAGGCCATCAGGAAATGCTCAGGCTCAGGCAAGCCGTTGATATGAGCAGTTAAACATGCTTAGTGCCCTCCTGGATTTCTGTTCCATGACAGGTAAGAAGGATCTCCAAGTTGCCTGAAACGAAGAGGATCAGTCATTGTTTAAGGGTTCCATATATCACAACTAGAACCAGACCTTACTCAAAACATCTAGGACCCTTGCTAATAAAGATACTATGTGATTATGAATTGAAATGCGGGCTGTGAAGGCATGATTAGGTGATTCCCAGTTTGGGACAGGAAAGGCAAGGCCTAGGAAGATAAAGTAAATATAATTTGAGAGAAAAAGGCGTCCCACAGACCATGACAGGCATGAGCAGTTACCCTATCCTTGATAGTTCATACCCTAAATCTCTAATTATCAAAAAGAAAAAAAGAAAAACAGAAAGACTTGGAAAGTTACATCTTTCTAATTTGACTAGTCCTATCAAACCCAATTTCAAGCTGTTCAACCAGTTGACCGTGAAGTCATCTGAGCATGATAAGTTCATGCAACACAATCTGTTGACGGCCTTTAATATCACAGCACATTAAAAGTAGGCAGCACATATTTGGTATAGGATTTTACCTTGGTTTAACAAGATATACAATTGTGAAAGCCATGGCCAGAAAGAAGCACAACCCACCGACAGTCAGATAAGCAATGCCAAGGAAGTCATTCCTGCCACCAATCCAACTAGTGGTAGAAAGTACAAGCTTCTTTTTTCCATTGAAACTGTATGTGTTGTAATTGTTCTCCAATGACACATGTATGACATCATTTTGCTGAAGATCCACCTCTATCTTCCCATATAATTTTCTGAATGTTGGCAACGCAGCAGTTCTCATCCAAACAATAAGGTCCTCCTGCTCACTCAACTGTTGAACAAAGCATATTAAACTGGTTAAGCACTTGCCTTCTTGTAAAAGCAGTTTGTTAAATCAACTAATGAAAAAATGTGTGTATCTGATACCACCAGCCTTTTCCTTATTCCGAAGAATACAAAAATTGACTGGAGTTTCAGAGTTTTCAACGTTGCACGAGAGAAATAATGGAAATCCAAAGTCAAACAGTAGAGAAGAGAAGTGGCAAATAACTTACTGGAATGGATGCATTGAGAGTTGCACCTCCTTTAAGAGTTGAATTCTGAAAGTTCTTAGGAAAGACATTTTTGCCAAATTTGTGCTCCCTGTCACTCTTCCATGCGATGCCCTTCTTATTCACCGTTAATGGCTCGCTTTGGTTGCGGGAAAAAGTATAGGTGTCATTGAACAAACTCCAAGCTATGAGCCCACATGGTACAATGGGTGCACCATTTTTGTCTTCAGGCTTACAATCATCCACTACACTTTCAGACTTTGGATCTTTCAACTGTTTATCACTTCGGCTCTTAACATACCTGAAATATAGAACACCACAATCAAACTAGTGTGAATATGCTGCAGTAGCAGTAAAAATAGGGAACATGAACAACAATCTAGGTATCTAAAAACCAAGTATTCAGGGAAAATAAAACAAATAAAAAAATTGTAACTGGACACCATCAGGATCAGCTTCATGTTGCAACTACCATAGCTAACAAATTCATGTGGCAACCATCAGAGAATTATTTGCATATATTTCCTAGTTTATACACACTAGACTTCGGCAAGCAATATACTTAGAAAGACCCAAAAACCACAAACTACCTGTGGCATGAAGCTATTATCACCAAAGCAGTAAAGTTCAATAAACCAGAGCAAACAGCCCCATGAACGCAAGTCTGCACTATTGATACAATTAGGTGCTACTATAGAAGTGATGCATGGCATACCACGCGTATCATCTGCTAGAAGAAAGGTTACCAATATTGTTATTCCTACTACATTTAACGAATAAACATCCTAACAACTGTGAAATGATCGCAAAATAGTGTACTCCTTGGACCACATGTCATTTACCTTGGACAATGTTCTACCTATTAACATCCTAATATCAAGTTGCAATTATACATGATGAACATTTGGCCTTACGTTTACATTGAACACACTTGTTGATTTTCCAAAAGGAAACTGTATTTCGGTAATAATATGAACTTAACACTATTGGAAAATGTGGACAGGGCAGTAGTCATACCTGCGATGATTCTGATAGAAATTATCAAGCTGGTAATATACATATATAGGCTGCTTCATGTGTTTTGGTACCTTCACAAAGAAAGGGAGATCCATCAGTAACATGGGAACTCACATATGCACATGTTACTGCATAAATATGAATCATGAAAGGGAAACTACAGTTTTTTGATGTTAATCGATGAAGGTCTTACCGTCAGATTTCTGCTGCATGTTTTACTTCCCTCGGTCTGGATGTATTTGACCTTATCACTTCTAGATGACGCTGGTATACAATCGGTTTCATAACGATCAACAATTTCAACCACCTGATAAAAAGATGTTCCTGATCAAGGACATGTAGAGCTAGAAAATAATAGACAGTTATGCATCAAATGGGTTTCACTTGAACATACATCTCGGGAGGCAAATAGGGTAGCAACTCCGATGGGAATGAAGACGATTGCAACAAGCATGAATGCTGAAATTACCTGCAGCCACAAGAGTATAAAGAGTTCAGTTGGAATTCTAACAGGTATATGGATATTAGGCAGACACATGATTCATTGCTGGAAAGCCTACCCATTTTGGCGTGAGAATTGGCTTGCATGCTGGAAGTTCCTGCTGAGTAAATCTTGAATCTGAAAGGATTAAATTTTCACGATACCTCTCAGTTTATGATCAATCAAGGCTACTAAGAAACTTAAGAGAAACAATAAGACATAGATTGACTTTTGATTGCTGCACATGCATTCCCACCCAAAGCTTATTAAGTTAAGAACAAGAACACAATGGTAAAATATCCTATTGATTGTAGTCAAATCACATATCAGCTGACAACTCTATGCACATGGCATATCCCCTGGCATTAGTTCATCAATAATTCCTCAAAACTCTCAGTGTCGTCTTGTCGTGTAATCTGATTCCAAGCAGAATAGGTCCCCGATATTCTACATTAGCTACCGCGCTACTATTTAACAAGGCACTAAACTGGGGATCTTTGCAATCGGTAATTACGTCACATCAACTAGTCTTTCGCATAGGTCAACTGGAATCACATAAAAGATTTCCAAAACCAGATATCATATGCCCCTAAACTAAATGTTCTGCATTCTAAGACCACCAGAGCTTAGTTTCTTGAATCTTTTACAACTTAAGTTTTCTTAATTCTCTACGATGAACCCGAAAACTATCTCGAAAACTCACTAACAATCTCATACACAATCAGCTTCAAGACAAATAAGAACAACATCAAAGCCAGAAACACACAAAATCACCATCTGGGTATTTCCAAAACTAACTCAAAACCCCAAAAGAAGCATAAGAATCTTACATTTGGGGCGCTTGGACCTCCGGGTAGCAGCTGAATCGGCAGATCCAGCGGCTGCTGAGCTAGACGGCGCCGTATTGGAACTCATCAGAAACAAACCCTACCGCCCAAAGATTCAACCTTTAACGAAAATCAAAGAAACCCAGAAGATCAAAATTGATGGGTTCTGGGGATTGTGATCGAGGAGCGACGGAGATGTAGAGAAAGTTGGGGTTATGGGGTTGGTTTTGTATTCGATAAAAGAAATGGGTTTTAGGGAAGAAGAGGAGGAGGGGAGGATTGAATTGACTTTTCTAGAGAGAGAGGGAATAGGAAAAAGAAAGAAGAGCAAATTGTTTTCTTTCTTTTCTTGCTTTCCCTCTCTACAAGGTGGCCGGCGAGACCGAGACCCTCTCTTTCTCTCTTCGTATTTTGGGGTCTAGAAGAATGAAGACTTGAGAATATTGAATATTGTTTTTTCAGAGATGAGAGAGAAGAATTGAAAAGATCATTATGTGCAATCACACGGTTCTACATTGTGGTTTCCAATCTGTTTCCTTATTGTATTTTCCTTTTCAAATTATATGAATCGGTTTTTATGGAGTAATGTACATCCGCAATGTATAAGGAAAGTTTTTTTGGAAATTATAGAACGGCTTCGGGCGTTGGTTTTTTTATTTTTTTTGTACAATTGTATCTCATATTCTGAGCATATCTGTTTTTTTTTCTTACACTTATTTTAGTACATGACGTGTATACTATGTCAATAGGTAAAATATATGACTTAATTACATATACATATATGGTGGTCTCACATATAAAACAGTTAAGATTGTATTGTATCTTTGTATATTGTGTATACTAAAATTTCTACTTTCTTCTTTATCATATGACATTTTTTTAACATCATATGAAACTTATGGTGATTTTGTTCATGGATTACAAATTAGTTTAGATGTATTGTTTTGTCATTGTTGGTTCTTGCACTTGAGCAAGACTTTTGTTATTCAAGTCAGAATGATTGTCATTTTTTTTTTGTGTTGGAGAATAATCTTATCATTTTGATAGTTGATAATTCAACATTTTGTCATGTAATTTCATTGTCAAGAAGTAGGTCTCATCATTTGGTTCTTCTGCCTTAGCCTGTCCTAAAACCCGCTCCGCCCTACCCTATAGGGCCGAAGCCCTAGCCCTTTTCAATTAAGGTAGGGCAAGGGTTGAGCAAATGAAACTCAGCCTTACCCTACGGCCCTACCCTATTATGCCTTTTAGGGTCAAGCCCGGCCCGACCCTAAAAACCCAACCCTTCCCTATAATTTATATTTAATTTTTATTATTTTCTATTTCATATATATGTTACCCCAAGTCACTCAACAGCCCACGTCCAAGAGATAAAGTCTAAAGACCTAGCATCCTTTCCACATAGCAAACTTCCGCCGCTCTCTTCTTCTCTTTTCCTCTCTGACTCTCTCCTATTCCCCTCAAAAACCCTAATATGGCCTAATTACTCTTCCAATTATACTACCCCGTAGTCCATAGCCACCTAAGAAACCAATTATACTATTCATCTTGTCGCCTCCGCCTTTATTCCGACCTCGTCGCCCTAAGGAGATGCAGACTGCGTTGCAAGATATGGGCAAAGGTAAATTAATTTAATTACTCTATATGTCTAGTTCTGTTCTTGGAATCTCTTGTACTTGGTTGTTGAAAAAGATAATTTGGCCAATTTGTATGGAGTGGGAATAAAAGGACGACTCAGCAAATGAAAAAATTGGTGGTACGTATAGCCAAAAGGCATTGTTGATATTAGTAAGAGATGATCAAATATTACAAGATGACAACTTTCTAAGAATTGATGAAAGCTTGATTAGTTTTTGAATGAATACTACTTCAGATTTCAATATTTTAATTTTTTGTAGCCTCAGTGGCGTATTGAGGTAGTAGAATGTTTGAAGTAGAAACTTGATATTGAGAATGTGAGCTTCAGTTTGTGGGATTTGTAAATATTGGTTCTCATTTCTAAGCAAAGTATGAATGGATTATAAAGTATTCATGTTTTTTTTTTCTACTGTGACTTTCAGTGAGTAAAACAAAAGCCCAGCCCAGCCCGGCCCTATTTTTTAAGCCCAGCCAGGCCCAGCCCTTTTGACCCTTACAGAATGGGCTTTTATGGCAGGTAAGAGTTTACATATTGAAGCCTCAGCCCGGCCCTATTTTTTAAGCCCAGCCAGGCCCAGCCCTTTTGACCCTTACAGAATGGGCTTTTATGACAGGTAAGAGTTTACATATTGAAGCCTCAGCCCGGCTCTAAGCTCTGTTGACTTAGTCAAAGCCCGGCCCGGCCCGACCCGGCCCTACCCTAAGCCTTAAAATTTAAGGTAGGGTCAGCCCTAGCCCGGCCCATGATGAGGCCTATCAAGAAGTGTCACATTAAACCATTTTTATTTGTCATACACATTAAACCACTTGGTGTGGTAAAGTTATTCGAGCTGTTTAGTATGGAACCCCTATGTCTAGAGTTTAAAATCTAACTCTTACTAGTTTGTGGCTAGCAAGTGTGAGGAGCTTTTAGGCCTGTGTGAATGCGTGAAAGATTAAATATTAGTTTGGCTTTGTGGAAATCCAATTTGTGAGTGCACGGTGAGTTTTAGCTTGTTAACATTGTAATCCGCTATAACTCACATGTATTAAAGTATGTGTGTGTGAACCATTATTCTGTTGGATACTCTCGTGAACTTTATTATGGATATCAACTCAGGAAAATGGCAATTTCATTAAAAACAGGGATTTTTAAAGCCATCAAAACGAGGAAAACATCAATGAGCGAGAAATCCTAATCGTCTTATGAAAGTAATATTTGTTGGTCTTCCTCTTTAAAGGTTCTTGTTCCACATTCACGTATTCACACCCCAACCAATGCTACAATTATTTTCGATAATGTTTTGGCAGCAGGAGTTCCAGCAGGAGTTCTGGTTTTCACTTACTTGGGATATGTATTACTGTATATACCTGGCCAGGTCCAAATACGACTACTGAAAACTTATATCAAAGTGTCAAAGCAGGCTAGCTTTACTACTTCTCAAAACAACGAGAATACGAGATTCCTACGTTAAACTAAAGATAATTTGGCATATTTTGTTTTTAAGGAAGACCATTATCTGCAAAAATGTATGAATAGAACTATAGAAGCATGATGGCCCCTCAATTTAGTGTGATGTAACTGATGTTAGCATTATCATCTGGTAACTATCATCTATTTTCCAATCTTCATTTAGACTCGATCATGGATGTTGTCTGCCAGTTTGAATCATCTATAAAACCTGTTGTAATAGGGTTTTTTATTTTATTTCCATGAGGAAAATTGATATCATAATAGGTCTTGCTTAAACTTTACACTTTGAATTAGTATTTTAAATTTGTCTGCGGAATTTAAGTAGTACAACAAACAAAGTACTTGAAAAATGGATATTTGAATAGCACATCGATCTAAAGAAGAGAAAGTTCAAAAAATATAAAAAAAATAAAAAAGATCAGTGGAATTAGCATATATCACACCATTTATGAAGCTTTGTGAATTACACAACTTTTGGTCACGGCAAACAAAAACAGAATATGACCAAGGTATTAGAATGAACTTGGGTGATGAACTGGAGTTGATCGCTAGCTATCAGTCGATACAGAAACTTACCAAATGAATAGACAGTAAAAGAATAGGTAACACAAGACAAAATGATTATCGTTGTTAAACAAGTAGATAGTCATGGATTTACAAGAACCAACATATACGAATAAGATTGAGTTTGGACGCAGTCTTCCAATGTATTCTATAATTAAAACTTTTAATCGGTACTATGTGATGTTCTACAACCAGAGGCTGCTATCAACGGATAATACACCTGTTAGAATTAACTTTTTTTTAATTTTTTTCGACAAACGCCAGACTGCCAGAGGGTGCCAAATTGTCAAAACTGAAACGACAGAGTTTCAGCGAGTGAGAGTCTGGATTCTGGAGCTGTTGAACAGAGAGTATAGACCAGAGAGTTCCCTCGAAGTCGAAGAAGAAGAAGAAGAAGAAGGGAAGAGACAAGATAGATGACACTGATGATGGCGTCATGCATGGTGGCAGCTCGATCCTTCAGGGTCGTTTCACATTTGTCTTCCATGCAATCCCCAACTCCTCTCTCAGTTCGCCAGGTAAACCCCCAAGTCATCTCAGATTATGTGTTTTATATTGCGTAAGCGAAAACACATAATCGGAGCCTCACACTGCGACTTAAGGACTAGTGAGTGAGAGTAAGTAATGGTTTTTGTGTTTCTCTGTTGAGTCTGTTTGGTTATGTGTGTGGGAGTGTTTTGATTGTGAATGTTGGTGAAACGTTTGAACTCTTTTGTCAATTTGAGTTGGTGTTTTTGTTGGGAACTGAAGGCTATTGCTATGTTGATAGAACATAGAAATAGTGTTCTGGGTTTTGATCTTGAAATTTCTGAATGTTTCTAGAAACACCCTTTTGATTTTGTTGTGTTTGTGATCAGAGATGGGGCGTGTTTGAAAATAATTGTGGTGAAAACGAGTGAACCCTTTTCAATTTGAGTTGGGTTTTGGTAGAATCTGGAGATCAATTCTATTCATTTATGTGACTGTATGAGTGTGTGATTGTTTTGATTGTGAATTTTGATTTAAGGAATGAACTTTTTTCAATTTGAGTTGGGTTTTGATAGATATTGAAGGTCATAAGATTGATCAGGTTGACATTATTGGTCTGGGTTTTAATTTTCAAATTTGTGTATGTCTCTAGATCACCCTTTGATTGTTGTTTTTGTGATCAAAGCTGGGTATGTGTGGAAATAATGGGTTGAATTAACTTTGGATGTTGTGTCACTTGTGTGTTTGTTTTGACTTTTGAGTCTTTTGACTGTGTATGCTGGGGGGTGGGGTGAGATAATGAACTGTTGAACTTGAGTTAGAACTTGAGTTAGGTATGGTTAGTAATTGAAGATCAATTTGATTAAGATTGATCAGGTTGGCAACTTGTGTTCTGGGTCTTGATTTTTCTTTTCTATTTTTCTAGAAAAGCCTTTGAATGTTGTCTGTGATCAAAGACAGGTCTGCTTACACTAGTAAGTGATGGTTTTTATCCCCCGCTCCAGCCTATCCATATATGCATGTATAAGTGTGTGTTTGTTTTGATTGTGCATGTTGATCTATGGTTAAAATTGAAGGACAGTTTCAATTAAGGTTAATCACCTTGGCGAGCAGTGTTCTGGTTTTTGACTTTGAAATTTTGCTATGTTTTTTTTTTGTGATCAAATATGGGCCCATGTGAAAATAATGGGTTGGATTAACTATAGATGTTGCAAGGATTTTGGAGGTTGAAGATATCCACATTTAGATTGGAACCACAAACTGCTAATATACTTTATCAAGTCCCTTGCTTTTTAAACCATTCACACTTCAAGATTTAAAGTTGATAGTTAAAAGCGCACTTGCAAATTGAGAAAACCTGTGGAGTTTTTCCTCTATAGTATTTATTCTTAAGTTCTTTTTTTTGTCATACCAATATTCTTGGATGTAATGATATTTGATTGCTTAAATGGATGTCAGCTTAGCATGGACGCAAAGGGCTTTGCTTCTCGGCTTGTTGATGCTGGTCTATTACGTAGTCAGGCTCTTATTGGAGGGAAATGGTCTGATGCATATGATGGGAAAACTATAGAGGTATGAATGAAGACCATTTTCCTTTCCTCTAATACTTATGCGTTTAGATGATATTTACAATAAAGTCTACACTTGTTATCTAGTCTACGATGCTTCATATCTTTTTCATTTATTGTTTTTTGTGCTTAAAAGAATGAAGGAGCACCTCTATTGCTTACAAGAATTTGTTATAACCTTTCGCTGCACTAGGTCCCCTTACCAACCTTTCGCTGCACTTTGCTTTTTTTCTTTTCTTTTATATAAAACTTAATCTTGTCAATTTCTGATATCGCCTCTATTTCATATCATTGTAGGTTCACAACCCAGCAACTGGTGATGTCATAACAACCGTCCCATGCATGGGTCAAAATGAGACAAATGATGCAATATCTGCAGCCTACAATGCATTCAGTTGTATGAGCCTTTTGACCTCTCCAACATTTGTTAAAAACTTGAAATTAGATGTTTGTAGATTTATTTACTCAAATTAACATAAAACGAACTATATTGTATTTAGTGTATAATATATATATATATATATATATATATATTTTAATCATATTCGATCATATTTAACATAGCGGTTGTGAAAATTTCGGTTACTAATTCAAGTATTTAAACTTTTGTCTGTCTATAGCGTGGAGCAAGGTCACTAGTGTTGAAAGGAGCAAGTGTTTAAGGAAATGGTATAATCCCTGCTATGGTTCTCTTGATCTCTTTGTAAAATTATTCATCTGCTCTGTTTTTCTAGTAGGGATTCTTCCTAAATGCTATGCAAGCTTAATCAGTGTTTGAAGTACAAACTACAAAGTTAACAGAGGAAGTACTTAACAGACTGTTGTTGTGTTTCTGTCATTATCTGCGAATTTGGTCATATTATTTGCATTATTATTTGGATTATTATTATTACTACTTTTTATTATTATTATTAGTATTATTATTGAATGTGGTTGTTGCTTGGTCTATCAGATTTCAATGTTTAACTGATTCGATAACAAATTCTCTGGATATGCTTTTCCTTGAATGTATGTGGAAATAGTATATATAAAGATAGATCTTCCCATTTTTCTGGTGTAACATATCATGATTGATACAGTGTAGTGCTTAGTGCTAAGTGGTGGGAAGTAACTACTTATTTCTTACTTGTGTAAGATATTAGTATCATTATATACAACCCAAGCAGCATTTTCCATGATTGAATATTGGTGTTGTTAGATAGTACTCTTGCTGCATTTGTTAGGCAATTCTTGTCCGCTTGTATGTTAGTGTTGAATTTGCAATGTTCTCGTTTAGACTTTCTACCTGAACTAATGTGGTTGATAGTGTTTTGGATATCTGAGCACTAGTTGTTGAGTCATTTGAATGTGAACTCTGTACGTCCAAGTTGTATGAATAATATTATATGGGAGCTCTTTATGTTACTCTTCAATATGCATTAGGATGATGGGAAATATTATACAGTAGTTGAAAATCTTATGCCTTCCCATCATTTAAGGTACGATCTACTCATTTCCCATAAGGAAGAACTTGGACAACTCATTACCCTGGAGCAAGGGAAACCTTTACAAGAAGCCATGGGTGAGGTATCACATTTCAGACTCTATATAAGAAATTTTGCAATTACCTCTAGCATTGCATTTTACTTGTGTTTACCAAGATGTCATGACCTCTGATGTTACAGGTGACCTATGGAGCTGGCTTCATCGAGTTCTTTGCTGAAGAGGCAAAACGTGTATATGGTGATATAATTCCATCACCTCTTGCCGATCGACGATTGCTTGTTTTAAAGCAGGTGACATTATATGTTTCTTTAATAAGTTGTTTATTCAATAATCAATTGTTGGGAAATATTTAATATTGTTGTCTCAGTAATATATTATCATGGTTCTCGTGGCATCTAAGACCCCGTTGGGGAGAAACATGATTCCACTGCAATCCCAGTTTCATCCAACAAAGGATAGAAACTTTATGATAATTATTCTCAATAAATCCCTACAAAGTGTAACTTCAGGGTTTTGAAGATTGCTATTATTGATGTCTAGTATAAAGTATTTGGGTGGAGGACAGGGGAGTGGATTTGTTTTATACTCGTATCTCGTATAAAATTATCTTTTGCAGCCTGTAGGTGTTGTTGGTGCGATCACTCCTTGGAACTTCCCATTGGCTATGATTACCCGCAAGGTGGTTTCAAAAACTATTAGATGTTGCAGAATAGCCTTCGAACCTTTTTAATGTACAAATAATTTACAAGATCTCTGCTTCTCTCTCTCTCTCTCTCACTTTTTTCAGGTTGGTCCTGCTCTTGCATGTGGCTGTACAGTGGTCATTAAACCGTCTGAACTTACACCCCTCACAGCCTTAGCAGCAGCTGAGCTTGCCCTGCAAGCTGGAATACCGCCGGTAATGTTTCGTTTGCCCTTCTTCATTACTTATTAAGTACATAGTGAGTTGATGCTTTATTTGGCCATGCGGGATTTTGTTACAGCAGCCTGCTTTGACATCTCTTGGCTAATTATTTGTTATTCATGAGGTTGCTATGTAATATTGGAGTGTCATTTGTTGTTCTCTGCTGGAAATGACTGTAAACATTTTGCTTTCTGCTACAAGTGTTATGTTCTGTTGAATCATTAGAGTTTATGAGTGGTAATAAAATTAGATTTCTTGGACTGTTGCTTTAGAATTTGAGAGATTGCACGGATAAAAGCTTTAGGTATCTATAGTTTTATGAATTGTTGATGTCGGGAAGGACTTCTGTGATAATGAGTAGAAAGTGAGGTTTTCATCGTCAATCCCTGGAGATCACGAATAATTGACTAGAATCCTTATGGAGACTAAATCATCAATTTCTTCTCAGTAATCTGTATCCCAGTTTTAAATAGTCTGAAATAGACAAACCTGGATGAGGAGACATGTCATGGTATACTACTCTGTTGTTGCTCCTTGTTGATCTTACATCATTTCTAAAGATTGTTGGGTTTCCAATTTATTTCACTTTATCTTGTTGTTCAGTTATCGGTCATTGCAGTTGAATTTTGTTCCCTCTTCCGTTTCTAATGCATTTGCCCTTTCTGATATAGGGTGTGGTGAATGTAGTAATGGGAAATGCTTCTGCAATTGGGGACGCTTTACTTGCAAGTCCGCAGGTTCATACACTATATATACCCATGATGGCAGTTTTCCTGTTGAGATGTGTGTAGTTATAATAAATGTAGCACACTAACCATGAGTCTTTTATATAACTCATTCAGGTAAGAAAAATCACTTTCACAGGCTCAACAGCAGTTGGAAAGAAGTTGATGGCTGGTGCAGCCGGGACTGTTAAAAAGGTGCTGTAGGACCAAAATATATGCTGTTGTGAGGCTCAATGAACCATTATGTGATTAAAATCTTCTTCTTTTTTTCTTGGTTATTTAAGGTATCTCTTGAACTTGGTGGCAATGCACCCTGCATAGTCTTTGATGATGCAGATCTGGATGTGGCAGTAAAAGGAACTGTAAGTAATATTCTGTATACATCATAACTGTCTTAGTAGAGAGATCATTTATATCTCTTGTTACTCTGTATATTTGAGTTCAAGATTCCTTCTTTTTGTTACATTCATTGGCTGAATCATGCGAAACTTTTTTTCTTTTCCAGCTTGGAGCAAAGTTCCGTAATACTGGACAGACATGTGTTTGTGCTAATAGGATTATGGCACAAGAAGGTATGATGGAACCACATTCGACTAATAGTTTACAACGTGTATGCTTTCTGTTTGAAACCCATATTGCTGTTTGATTTGTACAATATTTCTAGTAAAGTGAAAGATCCCTTAAACAAACAAACATTTGGTTTTGGATTGATAGAAAAATGTTTGCGTCAATCTAATTATGTTCTTGACTTTTAAGCAGTCTATTTTTCATGCTTTTGATTGACAACTTATAATTTGTGATTCATATATACGTACCATTATTTGGTGTTGTTTGATCATCGACATCAGCCATTATCTTGTGGGAAGTGTAGTAAAACATTGTGAGGTTGCTGCTGCCTGCTAAATTCACAATGCTTACTGATCTTTGTATCACTGAAAATGTTTTGAATTTGAAGGACTTGTATTGTTTTGAATTTGAATGTAAACTAAATATCTTGCTAAATGTAGTCTTTCTTTCACTTAAAAAAAAGAAACATGTTTATATATGCATACTGGAGGTAGGTTTGATTATAACATATCATGCTTATGTAAAAGTAAGCTTTGACCGCATGTTACGTTAGAATTCTGGTTTTTTGGCTTAGCAATTTATGGCACCTAATTATGCTGGTTACTAAGTGCGGTTTCTTCTGTTTAGGTATCTATGAAAAATTTGTCGATGCTTTTTCCAAAGCTGTCCAGAAGTTCCAAGTTGGGCATGGCTTTAGTGAAGGAGTGACCCAGGTAGTTCATGCAGCGTTTGTCAAATTTTATGGTTTGCTCTACTGGGTTCCATATGACATTCTTGGATTAGCTGATATAGCCATGAATTGTATGTGTTTAACTTATTGTTTTCATTTTGTGCAGGGTCCTTTAATCAATGAAGCAGCAGTACAAAAGGTTTTTTTTCGATACCAAATTGTAGTTATCTTTTTGTTTGTGATCCTCTCTTCATTTTTTTTTCTTTTGAATTTGTTACAGGTTGAGTCATTTGTCAAAGATGCCACATCAAAGGTACGTTAGTCTCTACATTGCTAATGAAATTGTTCTGATGGTGGTGTTGTATGGCATTCAACTTGGTTAGAACTTAGAACTTGAACTGTTGGATGAAAAAGTAATCAACCTATAAGCACTTAACTGTTATGTTGCTATTTCACTAGTTCTCGCATGATCATGTTTTTTTTCAACATTAATGAACGGTACTTTTCTCTCTACTCAGTCCTGACTTGCTTTCTATAATATTGATCTTTTGAAGGGAGCAAAAGTTGTTCTTGGAGCCAAAAGGCATAGCCTTGGAATGACCTTTTATGAGCCTACAGTTCTCAGTGATGTCAAGAGTGATATGATTATAGCAAGGTACACCGTCGAATAAATTGTATCATATCTTTTTCTTTTTCTTTTTTTGAATAGGGGTTTGGAACCCAAATTGTATCATATATTAGCCATACTTAATTTGGATAATCAAGTTGTCGTAATATCTAATTGTTAAATGAATAAACCTCGGCACTCATTATTGTGGGTAAGATTAAAGCAAGGCTGCAAGTCTACCTGTGCACTAAACATTTTGTCTTGGTTCAGAGAGGAAGTATTTGGACCAGTTGCACCTGTTTTGCGTTTCAAAACTGAGGACGACGCTCTCCACATGGCTAATGATACAAATGCAGGTAATCTTTTGAACTTCAACTCATATTCCCATTAAAAACTTTGAGAAAATTATACTTTATCCATTTAAATCATGTCTTCCTTTTATCTTCACATTCTTGTGCATGCATATGCAGGGTTAGCTGCTTACATATTTACAAATAGTGTACAACGATCATGGCGTGTTGCTGAAGCTCTTGAATATGGACTTGTTGGTGTCAATGAAGGGTTAATTTCAACAGAGGTAGGTCCTATATTGCATCCACCAACATCTTTGAATTTATTTATTCTCTTCAAGTTACAGATTGATTGATGCGTTATTTTCCATTTCAATGAAGGTGGCTCCTTTTGGAGGTGTCAAGCAGTCTGGTCTTGGACGAGAAGGTTCCAAGTATGGAATGGATGAATATTTGGAAGTAAGTGGACTGAAGGATACCCGTTTCATTATCCTTGCAAGAGTAATAAAATTGTTAATGTTGATAGCTGTTAGAACCTGTTTACTCAGTAGGTTTACAGAGTCTAATATAACCTCAAAAACAAAGTACCATATCATAACTCAGAAGTGCTTGTTTGTGGTTCCCTTTAGGATTGTATAGATCCTACATATGCCTTGTATGCTTATTTCTCTTCTGTAGTCCTTCATTGGTATATATTTCTTTCTATTATTCCTACCATATTGATACAGAGATTAAACTGTATGTTATAAACAAGGTCCATGCACGACATGATATCATACAACTTCCACATGTGATGCTTAAGCAATTCTTCATCCTTTGTTGCAGGTTAAATACATGTGCCTGGGCAATATGAACAGCAAGTGATGTGCTTTGTTCTGATATTCCTTGCGAGCTTAAAACACAAGTTGGAACCTGATGTAACCTTTTTGACTCCATAAACATGTTGTATTGCAAAATAAGTGTTTAGCTTTGATGTAATTTTGTGCAAAAAGAACGAGTCTTTGGTGTGCGGAACTGCAAGTCGTTGGTGTTAATGTAATTTTGCAAGAACAGAAAGTAGTTAAATGATGTTTCAATTACGGTTTGTTCTTCTTCTAACTTTCTTCACAACTTGGATCCTAGATCCATGACTTTCTTGAAGAATTGGGTGGGCCTTAAGCAACTAGCCGTGCACCTTGAACGCATACACAGACAAGAGTGTAATACTTTCTGCTGGTGCAAGTGCCAAGCTTGCAAACGTCTGCCTTTGTCATCTCCAATTGCAAACCAAGCAGGCTTTTGTAAACGTCCGACTTCCTTAAAACTGCTTAGTATGGAATTCCCAACCCTGTGCATAGCCAAAATGACATGCATTAGATACATCAAGTTTTGGTGTGCCTTACCCATGACCTTTATCTAGGTAGGCTGTCCAGGCAATTGCTGATGTTTTCTAGTGTGGGTTGTGAATTTGTGATCAAGGTTTTTGGGTTGTTATTTAACTGGCCAATGTAACTAATCGTCTTATACGACAGAAAACTAGTTACTTGGATACGAGATGGGTTTGAGATTAACAGAAGCTTTCCACCAAATTCTTCTAGGTATGGTTTAGAAATGGCTCCATTAGCTGACAAAGGAGAGGAAAGATGATGGTGATTTGGCTAACATTTCTATCCCTAAGTTTGACATGAATAATATGTAAAGGACAACAGTGAGACAAACAAAAGCTAGAAGACCAGAAAATTCAAAATAAAAATGAAACCCAAGACAAAGATGTCAAGAACTTTCTCTTTTGGTTTAAAATGTCTAACAGTATCACTATGCCTTGGAAACTGGAATTTATCTTGTCAGCCTTGTGAATGTCAGTTAGTTGTTGCATAATTGAAAAAAAAAAAGAAAAAAAAAGGAACCTACGTACTATTACTCTCAAGAGAAACAAGAAGATGAAAAAAGTTATTAATTTGCATAATTCCATTTTCATGATACATCTGAAAATTGTAATTCAATGAAGAATTTGTGAGCTTTGAATCAATGAAACAAAATTTTCGAAGTAATTAACTAAAGTGAAGAATTTATGTATTTTGAATTACAAAGGTCTCTATTGCAAAACTCAATGATCTAATTAGTAAAGAAAACTAGCTTATATGCCGCTCTGAATCTCTGATGTTTCCTATATATTTCCATTTTACAGTTAAGCTTAACTATAAACCAAACCACTGAAACCACTTAGCAAATACTTCTGAACACACACTGATGTAAACTATATACCTTGCTCCATAGTGACAATTTATTTCTTTAATCTAAAACCTAATTTTAATTTCAAAACTGGGAAAAGTACAAAGAATATTTTTAACTCCTCTAACTGTAGGCCAATTGATAAAGACTCAAAAATTACTGTTTGAAAAATAATAATAAATAAATATTAATTGCCGTTGCATGTTTACCATAGTAATCTGCAAACGGATCCGGTTTTCTCTAATTTGATATGCAAAAAAATATCCTCGTGGAAAAGTTGTGAATATGACAATGGAATGTCATATATTCCCTATGTTAGATATGCTTTTAAGATCAAACATCCATATCATTTCACATCTATCACCTCATCCTCTCCACCAGTTCTGCATGCTAGCTAGCCAAATTTTCGGCTCATGTATATAAAGAAAACCTAGCTAGCCGCATCTATCATCATCATCAAATTCCTCTATATCATGACTTGGTAGTTCTCCTTCTCCGTTGTGTTCGAGTTGCCACAATAATGAAAAAACCATAACAGATTGAGGAATTTTCTAGGGTATCTATCTGTTTATGATACCTACATTTACTAATATGATAACAAATTTGTTGTTGTTTTTGTAAAGATAGTCATTTTTGGGTAATTTTGTTCTATTAGAGGTAATTACTCAACTTAAGACAATTTACAAGTTTATAAACAATTTATTGTCGTTATAGTAACTTGGTTCAATTATATAAAACAAATGTAGTAATTTTGTTGTCATTGTTGTAAATTTCACTCATTTAACTTGTTATTTTTGTTCACTTAATAATAAAATAAGTGTATGATATATATCTAAATACCATAAACAACCCTGCATATTAATGCAATAATTAATACTGATGCACCATGCATTGGGAACTCAGATATAGAGAGAAAAGAAGGAAGCTTTGTAAAGTATTCAAATTGTTCATAAAGTATAGGGTCCCGCAAATTCACCTTCTATAAGGAATATATTCATTTTAGAGAATAAATCCCCCTCTAGAGATCACATAAAGATGCTTGAAATTTAAGCAAACTTACCCTTAACACTAAGCAGCCACCCAACTTTTCCACTGGCCGGCTTTGAACTAAACCCCATTATAATTATCATGAACTAAAAGTTAAATCCCTACTTTGCTTGAATATATTATAAAGACACAGAGCCATTTGTGCTAATCTAGCTAAAGAAGCATCTCTCTAATTCTAAATCAAAGGCTTTGTTTCCACAGAATTGGATAGAGAGGTTCCAAAACACAAAGGGTGGTGGGGAAGGGTCAAATCTAGCTTAAGCTTAGGGTTCCAAATCATATGTATGCAGCATTGTTTGATTTCCTACGTGTGACATCCATGCATTGGCTTGATTTGAACAACTGAGTGGGACATGGTCAACATCTTTTGTACTGAGCAAGACCAAGTGCGTAACAAGCTTGCTGGGTCGATGGTCGTAAAATGTTCGGTATCTTATAAAAATGGAGCTTTGTGTAAGTTATGGAGTTTTAGATCTTTGGGAGAAGAATCTTCCTTTAATTGTCAAAGAAGGAAGCATATATTCCCTCTGCAGTTTTTTTGGGTAAATTACATGCACATTCCAAATCATATATGCATTTTGCAAATCATGTAGTTTACGTACCTCTATATTAATCTGCAGTGTTATCTCTCAATACCTTAATGTTTGTATAATATTTTTGCTCTTGGTGAGTAAAATACAACAATAAACAAACTACAAACTCAGGACATTCATTTAATTTATCCATGTTTATTTAGTGGCTTATCTAATAAAACCTTTCTAGGTTTAGTAAATCTGGGTTCGAAATCTCTCATTTTCAATTTTATTGCAATTTGTAGAGTGCGGTTACTCCTTAGATTACAGTCGAGTTTGAATTCTTATTCTTCACTTTGTTCTATTTGATTTGATTTGACTCATTCGAGCATTGTATTACTGGTTGTGAACTAATTTATGCTTGTAAATTAGGGGCGTGTGTGTGTGTATTTCCTTTTGACAGTTCATATGTTAGCTGCTTTATCTGAGGATCGATTGGGAAACAGAAGGAGAAGGGAATTGCTCAACTAGATTGGCAGAAACCTCCTAAAACAATTATTTCCTTGATTAATTTGAAATGGTTTTCGAAGAATTCTAGCTAGTATAGTCGATCATTATGCTCTTACATTCTTTAGTAGAGTGAGTGGGGGGATAGCTTGTGGCAATGTATGGGGTTTGACCTTACTACTCGAGTAGTTTTTGTTTGTTTCGATTTGGATTGGAGTACAAATGCATGGCAGAGCAGTCTTCAATTCCACAAAAGTGATAAGGGGATAGAGAGGCCCTAGCAAAGCTTTAGAGCGGACGAAGTAAGGCTAAGGTCCCCTACGCTCCTGTCATCAAAAGCTCCACATTACAATTCCTTTTATGTATTGATGTTCACGTCCTCATATATTACCAACCACAGACCCTAAAGTTGTTGTGGTTCCGGCCATATTATGTTGTTTTTTTCTGCTTTCTCTTCCATGATAGAAAATACATCAAAATTTCGTTATATCCTTAATCTTGTTTCTTGATATAATTTGATACTCGATCTCCCCAAACTGTAATCTCCAAGAACTCGATCAGTTTGTAAGTGTGATTCGTGAAGAACTTTATCTCGCTAGCCTCCCTCATTGTGGGGTTATGACTTTGGATGCCATTGTTTGAAGTTCTCATTTACTTTCGGTTAGATATACAAAACCCTAGCTGCACGTACACTTAGATAATAGTTCCGAAAACGATTTTGTTTATTATTGTACAAGAATGCAAATAAAAGTGCAATTGGGAATGAATGTTGTCAAATAAGATTGAAAAGAGCATCACTTTTCAGCTTAGAGTTCAAGCTAACACTAACGAACCAAGCACCTAGAATCAAAGGTTCGGTGTTAATAATGTGTAGAGGTATAGAGAATATATAGATAAGTAGATAAGGTAAGGCTATAGTGTGTTAATGCATGTGATGCAATAACTTTGTCCTCAAGTTGTAAATGAGTCATTAAAGTATTAATATTAGTCCTCAAAGTTGTAATATAAGTCGTTAAAGTTGTAAAAAAAATTAGTTACAACATTAGTCCACATTTGTCCTTAAAGTGGTAATTAAGTTCTCAAAGTTACAATATGAGTCATCAAAATTGTAACAATGTTTTTTAATCATTTTGAGGACTCAATTATCACTTTAAGCACATATTTTACCACTTTAAGCACATATGATTATTAATGTTGTAACTATAAAATTTTATAACTTTAATGACTCATATTACAACTTCGAGGACTATTATTACTAGTTTGAGGACTCAATTTATTAAGTTGATGTATCACATCATTCATATGCATTAAAACATTATAGAATTTTTCAGTAGGTAACTCATCATTTCTATGAAATATGTATATAATATAGTCAATTAGTATTCCTTGTCTATAAGTTGAAGAAATTCTCGAGATAACTGGAAAAAAATAAAACGCAATCTATATGAGTATTATTGTTGAATAAGTTTGAAAATCTTTAATGTTTCTATACAAGCAAACCTCCTGGATAAAGTTCATCATAAACAACCACTGTATGACAAATAAATTAAACTCCAGAGTATGATTTGTTAGTCGATCGGGATGGGTCACATCGCTAATGCCATTTAGATTATGTTGCGCATAATTAACAAATCTTTTGAAGTTAATCATATGCATGCCAACAAAAGTGTCATACTACCTCGACCATTCAATTAACGACAGAATGTTATAAAAACAACTAATCTATATTTAGTGAAAAACAAAGTACTCCTAAACACTCATTGTATCAAATCCAGGACTCCAGGAGCAGGACAGAACGCAAATAAAAAATTAGAAAAGATCTGGGTTTGAACAGAAATGAATCCTATATTAAGAACATGATAAAAAACCGCAACGATCAGTCCCATATATCTAGAACGATGCACAAAGAGTCCCTTCATGATCATAAAATCTTCCTGTCAAGTTTATCATTGAAACCTTTTTGCTGGTAATGACATAAAGGACATGTCTTTGTGTTCTAAGCACCATGACTGATTGGTTATTGGTTCAAAGCAAGTATGATCAATGAGAGAGAGCCCAGGCTAGCTAGGGCAGCATATAATTGTATGTATAAAGTATAAACCTGGTTCAAGAAAAATGAAGTACAAAACATATATGTTTCCCATTACCATTCCCATGAGGAGTCTCACTCATATCTTAATGCAAGCAGGTAAAAGCTTCACATGCTATCAGAATATATAACACCCACAAAGATACACTCCTCTTTTGGAGAGATAGCAAAAGATACATGCACTACTCTCAAGTCTCAAAACAATTACTCAAATTACTTAGTTCACACACTTCATTAGCAAATCTAATACATTTGATCCTGTATCTGCATGCATTCTTTGTAATTCTGAGTTTCTGACATAAGTATATTTGCTTAATTAGAATTAGAGTAGAGAGTAGTGAGAGAGGGAGAGAAAGCTAGAGAGTATCTTTTGGCAAAGGAAGGACAGCACCACATTGTAGAATAGGTGTGCTTTAATTTTCTTTTACATTAAAACATTAATCTTTATTTTAATTACAAGGTTAGCTTGTCTCCCATGCTTTCTCCTTGACAAACCAATTAAAGCCCACCTCCTCTCCTTCAAAAACGCACCCTATTCTTCCCTATTTGCATCGCATTTGTTCTTCTGAATCTCTCGGTATTCCCAGAGCTCTCCTAGAGAGAGAAAGCAAGCAAGAGAGACAAAGAGAATAATATGTTCCAACAGCACAAGAAGCCATCAAGTATGAATTCCCATGAGAGCCACAGACCTATGTGCGTCCAAGGGGACTCTGGCCTTGTTCTCACCACTGATCCTAAGCCTCGTCTCCGGTGGACTGTCGAGCTTCATGAGCGATTCGTCGATGCTGTGACTCAACTCGGAGGACCAGACAGTACGTTCTAGCTAGCTCATCAACTTTCATTCATCATTTCCTGTATCAAATTTTCATGCATATATATGATGTTCATCACTGTTACGAATTTTTCAGAGGCTACACCAAAGACAATCATGAGGGTCATGGGTGTGAAGGGTCTCACACTTTACCACCTCAAGAGCCATCTCCAGGTTAATCTTTGCTCTGTGCAACATTTTTTCAAACTTCCTTTTCTTTTCTGATATAGCAGTTCACTTTTACGAACATTCCAATTTTTGGGTCGGCCAGCTTGACGACATATTTCTTTTCCTCCTTTTCCTTCTTCGATTCTCATCATTTTAACCTACCTGAACAGAAATTTAGGCTCGGAAAGCAACCTCACAAGGAATTCAATGATCACTCGATTAAAGATCATGGTATTTGTGAGACATGACTCTTCTTAATTTCTAGGGTTTTTATACGCTCTCAATTTCCAGTTCTTTTTCTTTTTTCTTTTTGGAATCAAGTTTCGTTATATATTTTATTTTGTATTTTTCGTGGCAGCATCTCCCCTTGATCTTCAAAGAAGTAGTGCATCTTCATCTGGGATAATAGGCCGCAGTATGAACGAGTATGTATTCTTGTAACTTTCATTGAAATGGTTTGTCATGAAATTTTGAACCAATTCATAAGTTATTGATTTGTATTCCTTCTTTGTTCTTCTTCTCTTTCTCTTTTTATTGAAAAACCGATTGCCTAAGTATATGGTTTTATGCTTTGTTTGGGGTTTCTGGGGGATATGGATTTTGTTGTGAAATGTATGCTAAAAACAGTAATAATTACCACATCGTTGATGCTATCAGGATGCAAATGGAGGTGCAGAGAAGACTGCATGAACAATTGGAGGTAATTTTATTTACACGTACACCTTTGCAAATTAAAATAATAATTATTCTCGTATTTCAGGATGATGGATGATCTTGTTCTTGATTTGAGTTAATATAATTATACCATACATATAATTAACAGGTCCAAAAACATCTTCAGTTGAGGATTGAAGCTCAAGGGAAGTACATGCAAAGCATATTAGAGAAAGCCTGCCAAACCCTCGCTGGTGAAAACAACATGGCAGCTGCTGCAGCTGGAAGCTACAAGGGTAATATTGGAAACAATCAAGGTGTTAATCATGCTGACATGGGAAACCTGAAAGATTTCAATTCTCCTCTCAACTTTCCATCATTTCAAGACCTGAACATATACGGATCTGGTGATCACCTTGATCAACTTCAACAGAACAGCTTGGACAGGCCACCTCTTGATCATCACAGTTTTATGCCAAACAATGATAACATCAATTGCATGGGATCGAAGAAGAGGCTAAGTCCTTATAACAGTGGTAACAGTAGTGGCAAGAGCCCTTTGATATGGTCTGATGATTTAAGACTTCAAGACCTTGGAACAGCGGCATCATGTCTTGGACCTCAGGATGATCACCAGATTCAAATTGCACCACCGTCCATTGAAAGAGGCACTGATCAGATCGATTCGATTTCAGATATTTACGAATCGAAGCCGATGATTCAAGGAGACGAGAAGAAGTTTGAAGCGGGAAATAAACTGGAGAGGCCCTCACCACGGAGATCAGCACCAACGGGATCAGAAAGGATGAACCCCATGATCAACGCCGGTGTTAGACAAGGAAGAAATTCGCCATTCGGGTGAGCTCGATATTAATTAAGCTTTGAAGTGTGCTGAAAACGATCTAGGGTTTTGGTCATGAAGGTTAGTTGGTCATCACATTAGTGTTCTACTTGAAGTATGATAAAAATGCCACTGCTGGCAAACTTATTAAGTTACATTGTTAATTTTTATCGGTACATCTGTAACTTAGTGTGATCCTTAATTGTAACTTCTTGATACTTAAACTCCCACATTCCCATGCATTTCATGGAAAATTGATCTTGCATTATGACATGAATAAAATTTTACATGGCTCGTCATTAACAAGGTGCAACTTTTCAAACAGTAATGTATATATGATCGACTGATGAGAAAGAAACATGTGGAAACAAAATTTGATTATCCCATAATATAGTTAGTGATTTAATATTTTCTTGCAGATGTATAATGAATTCCTATTCTTAATCTTGAAAATTAGCATGGGTATTTCATGTCTGTGCCATAAGCCCATAATGCTGTAGTAAATTCTTCATCTTGATAAAAAAAAATTATACACATTACCAACCAGACCAAAAATAACTACATAAATAACCACCTCTATTGTAAAATTTTCAAGAAAATCATTGAGATATATGAGAAAATTAACATATTGTAGGTTAATTTGTAGTGGTAGCTGATCATTTGACCTCCTGATAACAAGGCTGATATCAATTTATTAAACTAAGAGCTTAAAAACTTATTTAGTACGTGGTTCTGACAATGCTTCATATCTAACTTTTCACTCTTTTTTATTTTAAATTTTTTAAATTTTACTAGCCTGAAATTTTGAGAGCAGTTAGTTATTGAAACAAACATCTGAAATTACTGGTGCTTAAAGTTAGTTGGTCCAAGTTAGTTATTGAAGACAAAACCATTGGGATGATCAAAAGAACACATTGTACCATATCAATTTATAATTTTGTATTAATTCCCCCATAAAGAAAAAGATCATGCGTGTCTTATGTAAGAGAACATGTGTTAAAGATAAAAACATTCTGAATAAAACGAATTATAGCCA
This sequence comes from Fragaria x ananassa, assembly GCA_034370585.1. Classification (NCBI taxonomy): domain Eukaryota; kingdom Viridiplantae; phylum Streptophyta; class Magnoliopsida; order Rosales; family Rosaceae; genus Fragaria; species Fragaria x ananassa. The sequence continues at coordinate 7,064,279 of CP139764.1, read as the reverse complement.
TTTGGCATAACGATGTAGCTAGAAAGTGCGATTAACCAGCATAAGCTAACTCTTTTTCCCGATGTGGGAATAGAATTTCCTACGAGAGAAGCCGACCAACCGTATCTATCTATCTTTGCTGCTCTTTTTCACTCTTTACTACTTCACATTCCTTGGGTGTCATACAAAGAGGACAACAACTGTACCTGTCAATATTGTTCTTTACTCAAACAAAGCTACATGACCTAATCCTCCTTAATTAGCATTTCATAATATGTTTAACACTACCACTTTGGTAAATGTACGTTGATCTATAACCTCGTGGTTGCTCTCTCACTCATGTTCTCTATGCGGATGATCTTTTTATCTTTTGTAGAGGGGATGCTTATTCCCTTCGGCACTTGCAATCTTTCTTGGATAACTATGGTGCGGCCTCTGGTCAGCTTGTTAACAAGGACAAGAGCACATTTTATTTGGGGGCCTCTCATTTTCATCGTCGGCATCAAGTAAAGAAGATTTTGGGCTTCAAATTAGGGACCTCACCTTTCAGCTATCTGGCTGTTCCAATTTTTAAGGGCAAGCCGCGGCGTAAGCACCTTCAGGCTTTGGCTGATAAAGCTAAAGCTCGGTTATCAGGTTGGCAAGGAAAGCTTTTATCAATGGCTGGAAGGGTTCAGCTGGTTCATGATGTGTTTCAGAGCATGCGTCTCCATAGTTTCTCCATTTATTTATGGCCTGCTTCTCTTTTGAGTCATCTATCAGCTTGTGCCAGGAATTTTATTTGGTCTGGTGACCTGGCTATCAGAAAATTAGTCACTGTTTCTTGGCAACAAGTTTGTATTCCAAGGAATGAGGCAGGTTTAGGCCTTCGCAACCTAAAGGCTCTTAATACAGCTGGTCTTATAAGTTTGGGTTGGCAGACTCTGTTACAAAGCTCTTCATGGGGTTTTTTCGCTCGTAAGCGTTTTACTATTTTTCGACACATGAAGTTTCAGTATTTTACTTCATCTGTTTGGCATGGGCTCAAACGAGTGCTTCCTCTTCTTTTTGATCACTCAAGATGGATTATTAGAGACGGAAAGTCTGTTTTATTTTGGTCAGACAAATGGTTGAACTCTTCTATTGTTCAGCAGCTAAATATGGGTTCTTTGTCTCATATGTTGAAATCTCGTGTTGCTGATTTTATCTTGGACCAACAATGGGCTTTGCCTTCTCTCTTTTCTAATTTATATCCAGATTGTGCTAAGCAAATTCTTGAGATCCCCTTGCCGATTGCTCCAGAGAGTGATATTCTTATATGGGAAAATTCCTCCTCTGGTCTTTTCTCCTTTTCAGATGGTTATGAGCTAGTTCGCCCCCATTTTGAGAAGTCGGATTGGGCTTCTAGTGTTTGGTGTAGCTTCATCCCTCCTCGTTATTCCATTCTTGCATGGAGAATTTTTCATCTCAAGCTGCCGACTGATGATCAACTTCAGCGACGTGGCATTCCAATGGTCTTAGTTTGTCAGCTTTGCTCTTTTAGTCATATAGAGGATATGCCGCACTTATTTGTTAATTGCTCTTTTGCTCAACATATTTGGCAATGGCTTGCTTGTTGTTTTGGCACTTCCTTGCCGTCTTATGGCTCCCTTAATGATCTTTGGAGCTCTGTCGCAGGTAAATCTTTTTCTCCGCAACTTAAAAATATTTGGCTTGCCAGTTGTTTCTTTGCTCTTATGGCTATATGGAAGTCTCGTAACAAGCTTCGGTTTGATAATAAGCATCCCTCTCTTATGCGAGTTTTTAGATCTGTTAAGGCTTGGGTTCGTTTTATTGCTCCTCATACTCCTGGTTTTGTCCGTGGTATTTTGGATTCCAAAGTTCTTTCTAGCATGGGTGTGATTCCTGTTCTCAAACGTCTAAGTGCTCCTCGTATTGTGTTATGGCATCCTCCTCACATTCCTTGGCTCAAGCTGAATACTGATGGTTTCTCCAAGGGAAACCCCGGCCTGGCTGGTTGTGGTGGAGTGTTTAGGGACAGCTTCGGTCGTTTTATTGGTGGTTATTGTCAAGGCTTGGGAGCTCAAACTGCTTTCTTTGCGGAACTTATGGCTGTTATTTTAGGTGTTGAGTTTGCTTTTCTCTTTGGCTGGCATCACATTTGGTTGGAGAGTGATTCTACAACGATTCTTCAATGTATTTCTTCTTCCTCCTTTGTTCCTCCTTGGCCATTGCGAATTGCCTGGCACAATTGTTTGGCTCGGATTCGTCATATCTCTTTCACATGCTCACACATCCTTCGCAAAGGGAATTCTGTTGCTGATAGGTTTGCTAATCTGGGGTTGGCTTCCTCATCCTTGTGCTGGCATGCTACTCCTCCTCCTGAGGTTTGTCCTTACTTACGTATGGATGCTTTGGGTTTTCCATATTATAGGCATTCTTAATATGTTGGTCATGAATGTTGGCTGGTATCTTGTGAGCAGCTTTCTTTATTTTTACCAGGCTGAGAAGCTTAGTCTTTTTCAGTTTGGTTTTTTCTTTCTAGTTCTCTTGAATTTGAGAGACTTTCTTCGCATTTTTTTTGTTGGGGAAGGTTTTGGTTTGGTCCCCCTTCCCTTTTGTTCTTGTTTTTTTTTTTTTTTTTATATTTTATCTTCAATAAATTTAAATGGAGGGACGGGCGGTGGGTTCCCAGATGCGATGACCCCCTTTCTTTCGGGATTGTGGGAGGGTGCTTGTCGCCCCGAATCGGCTATTGCAGAGGAGCTAATATCGCCTAATCCTCTATTTATTTAAAAAAAAAAAAAAATATATATATATATATATATATATATATATATATATATACTCAGATTCAGATCTAAAGATTTTCTCAATACTCGGTCCATCTTCGTGTAAGGGCGATGAGTTAGTCTTTACTATATATGCTTCCTCAAGAAAGAGAACTCAGGTCCAACTCTATCCAGATTTATCTAGATTGGTAATCTAGGCAGCAGAACAAGAGTAGATCCATGCAGAGAGAGAGAAGGCTCTTTCAAATTTTATGTAGTAGAGTACTGGAAAAAGAAAGCGGTGTGCCACACTACTAGCTTTATTGGTTGCAGAGAAAAATCTAAGCACTGCAAGTTGGCAGGAAAGCTCCCCCCAGAAACTCTATCTCCACAGAGAGATAGTAGTACTCGAGAGAGAAAGATAGATAGAGAGATAGAGAGAGTCCTTAGAGAGAAAGAAAGAAAGAAAAGATGATAAAGCCTAAAGGGAAGGAAGAATACAACGCACTCCCACGCGTGCACATATCGAGGAAGCTTCTATCTTTATGTCCTCAAAGTTAAAGGGCAGGGTACACTACTCCTCTTGCATCAAAAGCTGATGACGATGATGATGCATGGCTACCCAGGCCAAGCTGGCTTAGCTTATTTTGAGTTTAAATTCTTATAATAGAGTACTTTGCAGCATGAGATTGTATTTAGAATCATGATCACCATATGATATGTGAGGATTATGAAATGGTTTGGATCTGATTAGGAAGCTGTTACATCCCAGGCACATCGTTCCGTGAAAATGCAAATCATTTGCAGTCCAATATGAGCATACTTTGGATTCTGTATGTACTTTCATTTCCTAACTTTGGGTCCTGTATTAGTAAAGATTTTTCCTGCTGCAGATTCTTACAAAGTATGCTCCAGAAGCTTCTTTTGTCCTCTATCTCTCTCTCTCTCTCTCTCTCTCTCTCTCTCTCTCACACACACACACACATATAAATATGCAATTTGAACCAATTGTTTGAACAGTAATTACGTAGTTCGTAGGACCAAAACTTATAGTACGTAACAGCTGAAGAAAATGGCATTCCTCATCGTAATATATATGTCAGATCATTTGAAGTGTTTGTTTCTTCCATGAAATCAAAAGAGGAATGCACCAAAGAAAGATGTGTATGTGTGATCTGTGTTCTTTCCTTTTCAATCTTAATCTGAGAAGGAATAAGAAGACAGAGCTAGAGGCACCTTTAGAGCTAGCCAGAGCTTTGAACTTTAATTCAACTTTGAAATTAAGAAACTATATATGGTTAATACATACATATAATTGGTATCTGGATATGGGATTGCTACATATTACTACTTTGTCTATTTAGGCTTGAATCTTACAAAACATGCATATGACTACTTATAATTAATACTTGTAGGATGCAAGATGCAAGGAGGTACATATGTTCATATATATGGTAAAACAGGTTTGCGTCAGGTTTGGTCTGGGATGGTATATCTGGCCCAAACTCGCCAAACTGATCGTGGAAGGGTCTATGTACGTTTTGCTGGGGATGTAATATACGGGTCGGTACCCTAGAACTTCTCGGCCCCCATGACATATATTGGCTCACCTTGAAGTCAAAGGGTTAATGCAGAAGTTTAATTTGCTGCTTGAAGGAATTTTGAAGATATAAATTGTAGATGTAATATAACTGCATAAATTGTAAATTGTAATATCATGTACTAAAGTATGCTCCAACAGTTTGAACGGGATAAAGGCTTCGGGTGTTATTTCTTCGACGAAAACAAAGACAACTGCGTACTTCGGTTACAGAAAGAAGAAAAGAACTATCGTTTCTGGTTGGAAAGATAAAATTTACTGAATGGAAGGGGATTTCTATAGTCTGAGTTTCCTGAGTATGAATTTATCTGTTCCTCACTTGTTCATGTCCAAGGCCAGGGACGGATCAAACATTAGGCCCGAGTGTCTAAAGGGGGAAAGCCTCCTAACAATTTATTTGGGCCACATGAAAGATAAATCTACATATGATATGGGCTATCTTTTGGACAGTGAAAAATATAAACAGTTTTTGTGTTGGCTCTCAATGCAAACAGTTTTGATTTGGAAACAAGTACGTTTTATATTATGCATCTTCTAATGATTTTACCATTTCTTATAATGGCAATCTCAAGCTTTAACGAATGTTTGGAGGGGTGACAACTGACAAGTTCTATTTATCTTTATGAAAGAGAATATCAATGAACACGGTACAAATAGTTCATTACAAACCGAAGAATGTGTGAAGAAAATCAAATGTGATGGGGACTAGAATACACCAAGATCTCTTGTTCTATCCCGTGCGCTTGAAAAAGTCATAATAAGCTTAGTGACTTCATAATATTGCATATTATTACAAAACATAAAAGTTACATATTAATACACTTAAAAGGAAAAACCAGAAAACAATTACACTCGTGTACCCGCCAATATTTTTGTAATTAGAAACAAACTAGCATCCTACTAATTAAGCCTAGTTCAGTTCATTAGAGTTAATCATGGTGATTGTACAGCACTACTACTATCATATATATCAGCAGGAGCAATGAAATAGTCCATTGAAAGCCCCGGCACATTGAACACAACATCATCAATGTTCCACACCTCTTCCATTCTAGTCCTCGTGTACTCCATTGATAGCTCGCCGCACCTGAATACAGTGGCGATGGAACGGCCTTGATGAGCGATCAGCACACCATCAACATCTCTGTAATCTGCAATGCTGCTTCCTATAGTGGTCTCCCAATACACAGTTTCGTTTTCTGGGGTTTCAACCCTAGTAAGGTGCGAGTCCTCTAAGTAGATGAGGAGTCCACTCTTTTGACAGAAATAGCCGTACAATGCATGCCTGATTACCTCTGCCGGACCTTCGCTTCTTTCCATAACCGCCTCGCGATCTGCAGAAACTTTTAGTACAAAGCAATCATCCTCGCCAATCCTCTTCTCCCCCAAGCATTGTGCCTTGGCAAACAAGCTTGCTGTGCTCTTTGGGTCTAGGCCCTGCAGCAAAACACACTCATGATATATATTTTATCAAATTTATGAGCACACGTATATGCAATAAACGTACATCAAGCTAATTAACAGTGATAAAATTAGCAGAGTTTTCCGGTGGCGCCAAGTTTGATCACTGCTAGCTGATTTGGACTCGTTCATGCACATTTTAAGCCAAATAACAAACTAATAAATCAGTTCAAGAATTTAGGTTTCAGCTCTCTTCAATTTAATGAAACAACATACATTTTTATATACATTACGTGAATGTATGATGCAATCTAGTCATTCGTAACAATTCGTGTATGAGACTACTATATAGTATGTCATTTGATCTTGATTATTCACATAGATGTGTGTAGATACACGTAGTGTAGTGAATAAACTTTACTGAATTAAAACGAAAACTCAATCGAAGAAAATTAACCGTTTATAATTATGCGAGTACTCACGTGTGAATGAGCTTTTAGGCGCGTCATGGAATCAATAGGAAATAGTAGTGAAGAGAAAATTTGATCAAAAGAAAATATTTTTGAAAAACAAAAAAAAGGAAGACCCAGAAAAATAAAGGAGGCATAATGCACTAGATCCAGTAGCATTCATTCAGTAAAGTGAAAAAGAAAAAAGCAAAAGCAAGAAAATAATAGAGAGAAGCCACTTTAGTTCAGAAACGATGGTAATCCCAAGACCTAGATGAACCATGTAGAATCGTAGATGACCCTGGATGACGCAAGAACCTGCAATCACGTGCCATTCTTGGTTTCTTTGAGGTGTTCGAAGAAAAAGAAGACTGACTGTAGGTAAAGCATGGGACAGTTTCTCCATCATTGTCAGCGTCATACCATTTTTTTTATTGGGATTGTGATTTGCTTCCCCCCCCCCCCCCCCCCCTCATATCTCTATCTTTGTTTGGTAAAGGCTATTTCGAATAATTGAACACTACGTTTCTTATCCTCAAATTGGTATATGCAATCCAAAAACATAGAATCCATGAACATCTTAGAACATGGTTGATGAGAATATAAGATATATGATATTGTATGCATGGTAGGAAGAACATTTCAGATTTGAAGTTTCCGATCTTACCTGGATGATGCGGCGTAATGGCCGTTGAGGGCCTTTGGCTGCATGAGTGCCGAGCCAAGGGGTGTGCCTCCATACAGTTTTCCCATCACTTCCGGCGACCACCTTGTTGCCGCCGACCACCAGTTCCAGAGACCACATTCCGGGCAGCATTTGCCAGAGAACAAAGCACCCACTTTCCCCAGTTCTTGTTCCCAAAGTCTTGACGTTTCTACCTGCAGAAACTTCAGTCTCACAGCAAACCATCTTCACCATCCCACTCGCGTACATGTTCTTGGTGCACTTCTGTTGTTTCAAACAACCGCTTGCTGCCAGATACTGTTGTATAATGTAATGCGCTGTCGAAGTTTCCTGTATCACCACATTCATTAGTAACAGAAAGAGAGAATAAGATGTAATTAGTTCAAGGTGTCTGATGCTCTTACAAATGGGATGTCTTTGATGTGAGCGGGCATGGGATGATCAGCTGGATCATTGGCTTGAGGAATAGGTGCTAGAGGGCATCCGAGAACTCCAAGCAAGAGCCTCAAATCTTGTCTCTTTGCCGGAACAGTGATACCATTACTACCATATGCTGAAGTTGATAAGCTACTTCCTTGAGGAAGACCCTTTTGTACTCTGAACCAATCACGTATGGCTTCCCAAGAGCTCTCCTTCTTACCACCTTCTTCTTGGATTTCTGGGTCCGGACCTTCCATGAGTGGCGTCAATGGCTGCGGAGACCACATCTGCTTCTTCCTCGCCTTTGAACTCATCATCTTGCTGGTTTGGGAAAGATTGGTGAGGAAGAAAGATCGAGTGGGTTGTGTTTATGATGAGGTTTAAGGGTTTTTAAGAGAGTGAGAGATACGAAGGATTGTGTGAGATATGATATGAGACAAAAGGGACAGCTTATCTGTGCAACAGCAGAGAATGGTATTAAAAATTTGAACACATTCGCATGTTGGCCTGTCTATTACTTTATTCGTCACTCTCTCTTGTCGTTTTTTTTTTCCTTTTTGTGTCTATTATTCTCTTGAGCTGCTCAACCTAGCTACCCCCAATGGACTCTTTTACATGACTCCAATGCTAAAAGACCCTAATGCCATTTTACAGAAATTACCAAAAAATTTCAGAACTTTGAGCCTCCCAACCCGGTCATGTCAAAATAATTCGCAAACTATGAATTTTTATACACGAATACTGAATTTGGGACATAAAAGATAGTGAGTGTCTAGTCACATAATCGCAATGAGTTTTAATTTGTGTACTCTTTTGATTTGTAATCTTATGTAACTTATGAAACGTGAGACTTTTACATAAATTTTCTAAATATAGATGGTCATTTAAAATTCTTATGAATGTATTTCTATTTTTTTATGGCTTAAATAAAGGAATAAGACATGTAATGAATCCCCTTACCACTAGAGGTGGCAAATTAACTGCTAAACACGAGCATGACACGTTTACAAACGGTCCGGTATGACCTAAGCCAGTTAACGGCCCGACCTGGCCCAAACAAGTTAATTTAATAGGTTAGGTTGGTCCTAGAAAAATGAGTACATGGGCCAGTCCCAGCCTGAGCCTGTTTTAGGCCCGGTCCGAGCACGATAATTTGAGGCCACGGCCGGACCCGCTATAAAATATAATTTTTTTTCATTTCTAATATGAAGATAACATATTTATAAATAATAAATTTAGTTTTAAGTGTGAACAATATACTTATATACTAATAATTATTTATTTGAGTATGAATTTGGATTCCCTTAGACTTATAAGAAGTTTTTGTCTAAAAATTTATGAATTGTGAATAATATGATTGTGTGAATTAGTTTGTTGACAAAGAAAAAATGATCGATAGATTGTGTGAATTGTAAACATTTATCTTAGTTTGTTGACAAAGAAAAAATGATCGATAGATTGTGTGAATTAGTTTTGGTTTGTAATCGTATCATGTATAATTAAAAGTTGAGATTATGAGAGTAGAAGCAGTGTTATAAGATATTCACCTTGACCATTTTCAATTTTCAGCACGAAATGGGCCCGACACGGCCCACCACATTATGGGCTTGGGCTGTGTGTTGGGCTAGGCCTTACATTTGAGTAAATGGGCCGGCCCAAGCTCGAGCCCGTTAAAAAATGACCCGTCGTGAGCCGGCTCAAGCACGGCCCGAAACCTGATTAGGCTGGGCCGGGCCGAGCTGAGCCGGCTCGTTTGCCACCTCTACTTAACATCTTGTGCTATTAAAGAATTAAAAAAAGATAGAAAATGAAAACACAAAATCAAGATGAGAGGATGAATTTAATTATGTTCAACATGTACGTCTACGTGCTAGCATTTTGAGTCGAGTGAGACCAATATTTTTACCATAACAAATTAACGAAAGAGAATTCAGTATGAAAACTGTCAAAGGGGTTAATATCTCAAAAGAGGATAACGTAGAGCCAATATCCCACAAATTTGAAGTTCTATATATCTTGTGCAAAATTGAAAATTATTATGAAAAGAAATTACTCAAGGTTATTATAGTAAAGTTAGCTCAAATGACTGCAGGCTCTGCACACTACCCTCATAGGACAAATCTACCAAATCTTGTCTGATAAATAAACTACTCCGAGTATCTGATCAAATTGATCAAAAAAATAATTCAACACAATGATCTCATCACGCCTACAAGTGCTTAGTACTATAGTTCTTAGGATCTTCCTCTCAATTTGATTCCAATCTCGGTCAAAACAAATGAACACAATCCCCAAGTTGAGAGGCCCCGAGGCACAAGATATAATACTGATCTACTTGATCAAGGAGGTTCCAACCCAGTCTTAAAACACTGATTGAGGAGTTTAATCTGTTCAACTTTGACGGGGATAGTGGAATATGGGGCCTACGATGGGATTAGGGCAAAGGGAAATAGAGCAAGTGGGCGGCAGATGGTGGTGGTGGTGGAAGGTCGGCGTCAAGAGGGGATGATGTATAGCTGCGGATGGGGGATGTGGACGGGAAGGTGTTGGTGATCTTTCAAGCCAAGTTCTCTTTGTTTCTATTCATGTAATCTCTATCTGTATAGTGGTCGATCAGCTGTGGCTTTCATTTGTTGGAGATGAGAAGGATTAATTAAGCATGTTATGTTGTGAATACCGTTTAACTTTGATCCTAAAGGATTTGTGAACATGTGTCGAATTTAGGATAATAACCCTTGTCATTCTTCGTCGGACGGTTAGATATGCTTTCGCGCTTCTTATTTTGGTATGAATACTTGAGTCTTGAAATGTAGAGAAATATGTATATATCTCTTATATACAATTTGAGAACCCATTTAATGTTTCAACTTAATTTCCCAGTTAATCATTTCATCATATATGTTGAAGTTGAGCCAAAATGCATTCCGCAGCACTATAGTGACTTCCGTTTTACGTGATGTATAATTATAGGGTGATGTTATTAACATATCCTTTTGTGTTATTAACACGTCTCATTTATTTTTTTATCCACACATTTCAAAATTATTTACAAATTTGCTACTGAAATATGTTTCATAATTGTCTTTTATTATAAATGTGGTGTGTTAATAACACAAAAATATGTGTAAATAACACATTAACACTAACCTAATTGTATATTATAAGATTTTCTCTTCGGCATGACGGTGACTAAGGCCCAAACTAGAGGGTGACGAGCTGAAACATTTTGGTACCCATCAGGCCGTCATGAGAGTTTCGTCAACCAAGCTGTTTGCATATTTGGGCAATTGACCTTAGCTAGTTTAACCTATCAGCCACAAACTTGGACAGATATGCATGATTATAGGTAGAATCTCCACCAACCCAACATAATTGTAAATGTTTTAACAGTTTTACAACATAATTTAAACTTTCAATTACCTAATAGTACTAAAGCATATGCATGAAATTCTTCAAGCATATAACGCAAGAACTCAACAAGATCTACAAAATTACACCTATATATCCAACTCTTTTCTTGAAGTCCTAGCTTGAAGGGCAAAGAGGTTCTTTAAAGTTTTTTTTTTGCCTGTTTCCCTTTTTGCATTTATTTCAGTTGTTTTTTTACTATTGCGGAACAGTTGTTTTTGGTCAATACTTTTCACATGGGGGAGCTTTATTTTCTTGCTCTAGTTTAGTTAGAAACATTTGCTTATGATCTATTTAATATTAGATTATAGGCTCCTTATAAGCTTCAATTTGTAATGAGGATAGTAAGCCTCAATTTGTAATAAGGATACAACTCTCATACGAATCAGATGATTTTGCTTGTCCTCTGTGCGCATGGTAACAAATCAATTCATATTGTACCATATACTTGATTCTAATGACAAAATTGTTTTAAAGTTCAAAATAAGAAAAATGAATAATAATAATAATCTCTCTTATTTGATAGTTTGGTTTATATTACTCCTATCAATTAAGCATGGTTTTGATTTTGTGTCGATAAAACTTGACTCGTGACATTCCTACATAAGATTAGCTAATATGACATTGGGGATATCACATATTTTTAGTCGTGACAAGAGTCACAAGACCCTATATAATATGATATGGATATCTTGGGTCTATATCATATTTTGGGATATCCTAGTCGTCTTTCTAGCTTATAGTTTATTGACTAAAATATTTGAGATATTACAAGAAAGCTAAACAGTAACTACATATGTTAAACTGTGTTATGAAAATATAACACGAGGCATGCTATTTTTCAAAATACAAAATGCTGATTGATGATACTATTGTGAAACACTATTCTATAGTTTTATATATGTGATTCTGTGTGGAGTAGTATCTAGTATGAGGTAGATATCGAAAATTGATCCAAAAGTTCATATATTAGTCTCATATAAATCAATTAATGTAATGATGCATATAATATACTATTGTAATATGTAAAGCAATTTACTTTGGTTGGATTTACTACAAATCCTTTGCTCCCAGGAACAGATAACAACTCAACAAGTATAGTTGGGTGATTCCTTGCCTTTTGGTTGAGGTAAAGGGACACTGTAGAGTAGAGAAGTTCAGATGCTCTGCTCTCTTTCTTTCATTAATCATTAACTTCCACATGCATTAGAACAAAATTGTTGTTCAGTAATACTTTTTTAATTCATGGATTAGGGACAGCAAATTGAAAATGAAATCGTTTCAATCAAAGACTAAATGAATGACCATTTGGAAAAAGACAAGCAGATCTTTTGCCTCCATCCACTGTCAAAACTTCCAGTTACAACCCAGTACCAGAAATCCTGATCTGCTAGCTAACAATGGCTGATCCAACTTCTCTTCTGCATCAACCTAGTAGAGAAGAAGATCCAGAAACTCCAAGCAACAAGCTCTACCACTCCTTGGACCAAATAATTGAGCAGAGTGAAGCAAGTTTTGGTTGGAACCAATTCTTGCAATCCATCCTTGTTTCCTTGGCATCACTTTTTGATGGAACACTAAGTCTTAGACCATTCAAATTTCTAAGACTTAGAGAATGGGTACACTAAGTCTAAGACTTGATGGTCTAAGACTTAGTGTTCCATCAAAAGAGAAAAGAGAATGGGTACACTAAGTCTTAGACCATTCAAATTTATCCCCAAATACAGGGCACATACTAACCCAACAAAATAAGAAGATCTTGATTATTAAAAAGCAAAAAAAAAGTGACAAATCTTCCGATCCTGATCCAAACCGCTCATCCCAAAATCATATTCTCTTTTCTTTCTTGTTCATCCATCATATTCTCCTTGATTTGTAAGGAGACCAAACAGAAAGATTGGTTCCTTTCTTTGAAATAGTTGAGGAAATATTCTCTGTTTCTAAGTTTCTTCTGGACTTTGTTTTGGCATCTGCTTGGCTTGTGTTGGAGGTGTCCCTGCAGATACTTTGCTAGGGTTTCGTACGTTAAAAACAGATAGGATGGATTGTTTGCAGTGGGACTGGATTTAGCGATTTAGTGCTTTAGTGCTTTGATTTTAACAGCAATTGTTTGTTGTATAGTACAATCTGTTTGTTTTTGAGAAAAGATGGAGCATATTGAACTGGTTACAAAACTTTTGTTGGTTCTTTTCACTGTGGCTTTCTTTTGGAAGCTTATTACACACATGTGGAGCTTCTTGGATGTGGAGAAGGATCCTGTCATAGTATTGGTTACTGGGGCTGCAGGCATGCTCAAATCAATTCTCTTGTTTCTCGCCTTGTTTTTCCAATATAAAAAGTGTCTAATTTTCATGTTCATATAAAGGTTTTCCATTATAAAATCAAAAATGATTTTGTGACAAACATTATATTCTCCAACTTCATGGTTTTGAAAAAAAATTGGATTCTTCTGAAATTTACTGAAGATATGTAATCAAAAAAGACTTGCTAATGGTTATGTGGTGTATTCTTCAAGATTTTTTGTTGGTTTCTGCAGTGTCCCAAAATGATTTGGACTTATTTTTCCGTTGGAATTACATTTTTACTGTAATGCTGTATGTTGATCATTGATACGGTTTGTTATTTTCATGCACATAACATGAAATTATGATCATGCTCAACAGGGCAAATAGGTTATGCTATTGTTCCAATGATTGCTAGGGGCGCCATGCTCGGTCCTGATCAGCCTGTAATTCTGCACATGCTTGATATTCCTCCTGCAGCTGAGTCCTTGGCTGGGGTGAAAATGGAATTGATCGATTCTGCCTTTCCTCTTCTCAAAGGTATGCTCATGATTCGAAATCCTCGAATGCTACTTTAAGGTGTATATCTAATTATCTATGCTGAACACCAAGTTTTATAGCTAGATGATAAATGATCTTTTCCTTTGAGGAGTCTTAGATTTTGTGTGTACACGGCTGTAGGTGTTGTGGCTACAACAGATGTTGAGGAAGCTTGTGAAGGTGTCAACATTGCAGTTATGGTTGGTGGATTCCGAAGGAAGGAAGGTATGGAAAGAAAGGATGTAATGTCAAAAAATGTGTCCATCTACAAGGCTCAAGCTTCAGCATTGGAGAAGCATGCTGCTCCAGATTGCAAGGTAATTCTGTTCATGCCTAAATATTCAATATTTGGAGATACTAGCTAGTGCTGTGCTTTAAGTTACTTGCTTCCGTCATGCAGGTTCTGGTGGTTGCCAACCCAGCAAACACCAATGCACTCATATTGAAAGAATTTGCCCCCAAAATCCCAGAGAAAAACATCACATGTATGACACGACTTGATCATAACCGAGCATTGGGGCAAATCTCTGAGAAGCTAAATGTTCATGTTGGTGATGTGAAGAATGTTATCATCTGGGGAAATCACTCTTCAACTCAGTATCCTGATGTCAATCATGCAACTGTTGGGGGAAAACCTGTCAGAGAAGCTGTGGGAGATGATCAATGGTAACTCACAGTAGTAACTGGCAATTCTGACATAGATCTTTGTTGTGTGTCACTTATATGTTGTCCTCTACTTATTTTCTTCTCCAGGTTGAATACCAAGTTCATCACCGTTGTTCAGCAGCGTGGTGCAGCCATTATTAAGGCTCGGAAACTATCAAGCGCTTTGTCTGCTGCGAATTCTGCCTGTGATCACATACGTGATTGGGTTGTTGGGACTCCTAAGGTTTATTCTCACATTTATTTACTTTGTTATTTCCGAAAACTATTGAGTTTCTTAAAATACTCTTCAGAAATCTAATACTTCTTTGTTGCTGTTAATGTCATTCAGGGGACACATGTTTCCATGGGTGTGTATTCTGATGGTTCTTATGGAATCCAGAAAGGCCTCATGTACTCTTTCCCTGTTACCTGTGAGAAAGGGGAATGGAAAATTGTGCAGGGTTAGTTTTTGTTTGTCTAAAATTCAGTCGTAGTTGTTAGTAGAAACCAAAGTACTCAGTTTTATGAGGCTATTTTTGTGCATTCATCATTTGGAGTTCGCCTATTTTTTGAATGCAGGACTCAAGATTGACGAGTTCTCGAGGACAAAGATGGATGCAACTGCACAAGAGCTCATTGAGGAGAAAGCATTGGCCTATACATGTCTCCGGTGATAATGAACTTCCTTTCTTCAGATAATAATGTTAGGAGCTTAATAATCCATCAGAGAATGGAAGATCACAAATTGTTGTCCTTGTAGTTCTAGGCAGGGCATATGGTTTGTTTTCCTTAGTTAATGTTCTTGGGTTGAATATGTTCATCATAATATCTATACGGTGCCCAAGGAGAAATTTATATTAGTTTGAACTGATTGAATCTTATTTTCTATCAATGCATGATAAATTAGTTTTATACTTTCCGATCTTGAGGAAATGATTATAATTGGCGTGAATTAGAATTTATGTTGTGATATTCAGTACTAATAAGCTCTAAAGATGCCATGGCAGAGGTTGTGAAAATATAGGTTGTAATCCTCTCTTCTTCTTTTTTCTTTTTTTTCCCATCTTTATTAGTTATTACATAATTTATAAGAATAACAAACTATTCTGCGTACAGCCTACAAGCCCATATATAAGATGTGCTGATTTAAAATGTGCATAAAATTATAAAGTGTATTGAGTATTGACATGACATGAGTAATATGCTGGGAGTAATTTTCTAATGATCATTACATCTCATGTCATATGTATGCAGTTATAGGTTTTGTGTATATATACTATTTGAAACTTATTGTATCACAACTTAAATGCTTCGTATTAATGACTACATAATTCACTTCTTATGCGATATTGAAGAAAACTAAAATGAAAATTCAAAACTCTATCAAAGTACAATAGTATAGATCCATACTAAAAGTTGTGGTGCAGACATTTAGTGGTTGTTTTTCATATCAGTGGGGTTGATGAAGCATTCTATAAGTTGTGCCACACGAGAGTAGGAAATCTTAGTATCATATCGTTGGCCCTTGAGGGTTGTGGGACTTTTTCAAGTAGCAATAATGTGAATCTGTTTTCATTTACTACTAGTGAATTGTTAGAGGTAAACTTGAATCAAATAACATAAATGTGAGTGGACAAAATTAAGAAACTAATTGAGCCAAAATTAAGAGAGTCCAATTGAGCTGCATGCCTATAACTATTTATTTTCTTCTCCAAATCATTCTAGCAGCCATGGACGCCTTCATTGCAAAACCACGACTAGTTAATTAAGTATAGTTTTGTAGTCTTTTAAACAAGGGTAGTACTGTAAGCGATGAGTCATGAACTCAAATGCCACCAAATTAAGATTGCAGGCCGCTCTCTGGTTCACATGTCGATTGATGTCAACATGAGTCACTCACATTCACCAGCCAAACAGAACTTCTTAATAATCATGGAATCGGAATATTTACCATACAGTTATGCAGCCTGTCCAATTCGGTCTTATTCTGTATGATCGATCTGGTTGTCTATTTATTTAATTAGTTGGTACATCCGTACATGGAACAAAAGCCAAAGTCAGTTAGCTAGCTTTTTTTATTCTACGAATGAAACCAGAATCTGCTATATGTATATCTCTTAATTAATTGAGTTTGAGAATTGAAACCCTTTGATATTATAGGGTGGGAATACACTGATCGACTAAGTTAATGATTTGTGTCATGACTGTCATCTGTATAAAACAATATAACTCTATGGCAAGTCATATTCAAAATATATATATATATATATATATATATATACACACACACAAACAAGGCTATTCTACTAAGGAATCCCTTGTTTTGGTTTATATGAGGGATGAGGAATTACATAAACTTTTCGATTATATTTTTGAATCTCCACCGTTTCGTTTGTTGGTATTTATATATAGATCAATTATGCAAATTTTCAGCCAATTTGATTATCGTTAAGGTATCGAACAAGATTAAATAAATGAACGAACCAAATCTGCCAAACATGAACCGTCCATGCTTATAATTATAAATCGTAGTTTTGAATGCCTTAACGATTACCAAAATTTCTGAAAATTTACAGAAGTGATCTACTCATATAAAACTACATATTGAACGGTGGAGATGTGATTTTGTGATCGAAAAGTTGGTGTAATCTCTTATCCCTCATATATGTCAAAAAAAAAATTCCTTAGTGGAAGGGCCTTATATATGTATATATATATATATATATATATATATGATGGATACAATCTCAACTTGAGGAAAATGAAATAGTTGTCTACGGTACTGAAATGTATAACATACGTTTATTTATCATTGATTCAGCAAAAATTACAAGTTAATTGAGTAAAATTTACAATATTGATAACAAAATTGCTACGTTTGTTTTACACAATTACACATATAATCGAACCAATTTACTACAACGACAACAAGTTGTTCAAGAACTTGTAATTGTTATAAGTTAAGTAATTATACTCCTAATAGAACAAAAATTACTTAAGTAATTAATGACTATCTTTATTAAAATGACAACAAATTTGTTGTTATATGAGTAAATGTAGGCATAACAATCTGATAGGTAACTTAGAAAATTCCGAAAATAAAATGTTTGAATGACGTTGGTTCTACAGTAGGACTGATATACACTACCAGAAAATAGGTCTTGGGCGACGAAAAAAAATCGTCGCCCTGTTTAAAAATTTCGTCGCCTAAGTACTTAGGCGACGACATGTCGTCGGCCAAGAAGTCGTCGCCAGAAGTCCGTCGGTGAAGAACTTGGGCGACGAAATTTAATTCCGTCGTCGCCTAAGAGTAATTCTTAGGCGACGATACTAATTTCGTCGCCTAAAATATACCTCTCGTCGCCCAAAAATATTCGTCGCCCAAGATTTAACACCTTGGCCGACGAAATTTTTTGTCGTCGCTTAAGATCTTCTAACCTTGGGCGACGAAAATAAATATTTCGTCGCCTAAGATCACTACATCTTAGGCGACGATATTATTTTTTCGTCGGCCAAGGTGTTAAATCTTGGGCGACGATTTATAAATTTCGTCGCCTAAGATATATTTAAATTTTTTTTTTAAAAACAATTAAATAATTTTTTTAAATATATAAATAATGTTTTTTTAATTTTTGTCATTATTTTTTTTTTCGGCATTTCTTTAAAGTTTTCTAATACTAAAATTTAATTAAAAATAACACAAATTTATAAATTTATAAATAATTTATTACAAAAATTCTGCCTATGGATCGAGAAACCCAAAATCTAACTCATCATTTCCGTTCGGAGGGTCCTGAGGCGGCGGCTGGTCAGGCTGAGGAGGCTGCTGCTGAGGCTGGGGCCACTGAGGATGGGGCCACTGAGGTAATGGTATAGGCGTAGGCATGGGCGGAAACGGCTGTCCGGCCGCAAGTGCAGACATGCAGGCAGTCATCCACTGTCCCATAGCCGCCTGGTTGGCATTGGTGACTTCATTCACCCGCTCCATATGCGCAGCATTGGAAGCCGCATATGATTCCGCCATCGCCGCCATCTCCCTCGCTCTTTGGGCTTCCAGCTCAGACTCTCTCGCTCTTTGGGCTTCCAGCTCAGACTGTAGGCTTGCGAACTGATCCTGTAGCCGAGTGGTCTGGCTGTTGCTGCTTGAGGCTCCGGCGGCTCCCTTGCGCTGAAATCCTGGCGTCGTCTTCAGGATCCCCTTTCCAGCGTCTCCCATACCCCGGCAGTAGTAGGTGTTGGAACGCTGCGCGAAGGCAGTGGCCATAATCCGCGCCCCAACGGTAGGATCTGAAGTGTCGATCCTGGACATGGCCTCTGACATGTCATCCTCTGCCGTGCCCGGCCATGTGTCGTTCACCATGCCTCTGATGACCTCTTGCTCCGCCTCCCTCACCCTCGCCTAAATGGATATATTATAAAAATATATTAATATACATTTAATAAAATGTAATTAAAATTAAAAATTAGTAAATATAAGGAACTTACAAGATCCTCCTCAGAATGAGGATATGCCCTCTGAAAGGTCCCCACATAGGGGTTCTCCTCTGGCCGCTCTCGCCGCACGTCGTCCATGATGGCCGAAAACGGCCTCGAACCGGCACGATGGTTGGTTGTGTTCTGTTGCCGGTTCTCAGCGTTCACCCGGGCGAGGTGCTTCAAAAAAAAATTATCGTTAGTAAATAATTAAAAACATACAATTATAATTAATTCACTAATTAAATATTCAAATTTGTTTACGAATTACCTGTTTGTGAGGGTCGTTGAACTGCGTGACAAGAAGCCACCGCCACTCGTACTCCCGATACTCGAACTCCTTCGGGGTACCCGAACGGTCGCTCCCGTACTTCTTCCAGTGTTCCCGGAGGTCGTGCTTCCACTCCTTGAACCTACATATACAAAAAAAATATTAATAATTTTATTAAAAAAATAAAATTTAATAAATTATTAAATATCTAGAGGTACCTCTCCCTATGGGCCTTGTCCGCCCAGTCACGTCCCTCCTCGGGAACCACAAACCATTGCTGCATTACCACTTGTTAGTATTTTTTTCGATAATTAAATAATTTATTAGTAAAAAAAATAGTAATTGATTGAGTAAACTCACCGACATCGACTGATGGAGCATCTCCTTCACTCCATCAGGAACCTGGCTCCAGACTCCCCACAACATAGGGAGTCTGGAGCGGATGGTGCCTCCCGCGGCGCGCGTGTACCGGTTTCCCAACGCGGCGTCCACCGGTTTCCCGTTGGAAAACGGGATGGCGATCCGTCCAGCGGACTCGACCGCCCTATCGAGTCCCTTGTTGCTGACGGTGCCTCTCCTGTTCCGCCTTCTCGTTCCGGCGGCTGTGACATTGTGAACCAAATTTAATATTAATAATACATTTTTACAAAAAAAAAAATGTAAATCGAAAAAAAAGTAATAATAAATTACCTGAGGATGAGGCTGAGCCGACGGATTCGTCTATGTCCGCCTGCTCGGAGACCCTCACGGGATGAAGAGGCGTGGGAAACTCCCGGTAGATATAGGCCTCGTGCGGTGCCACATGCGGGAGCTGCTCCCGAATCGGTCGACCCTCCTCATCGACGCGAGGTATCGCCGGTATCGTCGGAGGAAGGAAGAGGCCGGACGGCACCATAGGGACCCCGGATGACCCGCCATCACCGTCGGTCGGGGACGACTGTGTGGGGGCGTCGCTGCGGGATCGCGACCGGCGAAGTATGGGTGGATGACGAGGAGCCGTCGCTGCGGGACCCGACTGCCCAGCAGAACCCGAGCCGCTCGCGCCACCCCTAAGCGCCTCACGTCGGGCCGTCAACTGCCACGGAAACCCGATCGACGGTGATTCCGACGGGTTGTTTGAGGTACCGTCCGAGCCGTCTTGTCCAGAAGTTCTCCTCTTGGCCATCCTGTTTAAAATAACAAATTATTTACATAACAAATTATTTACATTAATTCGCAATTATTACATCACAAAAATTAATTTACGAATATTTACCATCCTTACTCAAAAATAATCCATTATTTCTTACAAAATTTCCACAATATATTTACAATTATAATTTATATTATTTAATTATTTAATCAAAAATTATTTAATCATTTACAATATATTTACAAATTATTTAATCATTTACAATCCTAAACCCTAAACCGTAAACCCTAAACCGTAAACCGTAAACCTTAAACAACAACCCTAAACCGTAAACCCTAAACCCTAAATAAACCCTAAATTATTTAATCATTTACAATCCTAAACCCTAAACCCTAAACCGTAAACCGTAAACCCTAAACCGTACATCACAATTTACAATTATCACAACAACAAACATTTACAATTATCACAACAACAACAATTTATTTTATCACAACAACAACAACAACAATTTACAATTTACAATTATCACAACAACAACAACAACAACAATTTACAATTATCACAACAACAAAAACAATTAAAACCAATTTAGGGTTTTAGGGTTATACCTTAAATTGTGGGTCGACGTCGGGGTCGGGGTTCCGAATTGGGGTCGGGGTCGGCGTCGGAGAGAGGGAGAGAGAGAGGGCAGAGAGAGGATTTTCGGAGAGAGAGAGAGAGAGAGAGAATATGCTTGGCGGCCGAAGAAATGGTTAGGGTTTCCGAATTTTTACCTTTTATACTGGCGTTCTTGGGCGACGATTCTGTAAAAATCGTCGGCCAAGAGACTCTTGGCCGACGATTTTTGAATTCGTCGCCCTGTTTTTTTTAAAATCGTCGGCCAAGATAGTATATTTGGGCGACGACATTCTTCACTATAAATATCGTCGCCCAAGATGAAGAAAATCGTCGGCCAAGATAGTATACTTGGGCGACGACATTCTTCACTATGAACATCGTCGGCCAAGATTTCTATCATAAAATTCAGACTATTTGACCGTCCAAATCACGTAATCTGGCCGGACCTTCAACTGAGAATAGTTTCCAATCGACGAGACTCTTACGGGGCTATAAAAATTTGGTAAAAAATAAATAACCGGGATAGGGCTACCACTAGGTAGAAATAAGAGAATAATTCGTTAACCGAAACAACCGGCACCGAAATTTTACCGGAATATCTTTATTTTTCACGGGTTGACGTATTTCACCGTTCCGGTCATATCTTATTTCATGACTTTTTTGCGTTTGAGGCCTCTACGTATACGTTGTCTTCAAAACGACACTTAAACTAAACACTTATATAAAAAAGTTATACAACATTAGTACATATAACGTGAGTTTATTGATCGGAGAAGAGGAACTGAAAACCGACCGTCAGATTTGACTAGCATAACGAATTACGTAGGTGGAAAAAAATTCAGCTCCATCTGACAAAGATAAGGGCTCGATCCGTCCGGTCAATCGGCGCGGTCAAACCCCTAAACGGACGGAAACGGCTATTCGACCCTCCAAATCACATAATCTGGCCGGACCTTCAACTGAGAATAGTTTCCAATCGACGAGACTCTTACGGGGCTATAAAAATTTGGTAAAAAATAAATACCCGGGATATGTATTTTAATTATTCAAATGAAATTTAAATGTGTTTTATTTTATTTTAATTATTCGGATTACTCTTGGCCGACGAAATTATTTCACGATACTTCGTCGGCCAAGATAAGACTTGGGCGACGATATTTGTTAAATTCGTCGCCCAAGAGTGAAAATAAAAATTTAATATAATGAAATTTAAATGTGTTTTATTTATTTTTAATTATTCGGATTGCTCTTGGCCGACGAAATTAGGATACTTCGTCGGCCAAGATAATACTTGGGCGACGATATTTATTAAATTCGTCGCCCAATAGTGAAAATAAAAATTTAATATAATGAAATTTAAATGTGTTTTATTTTATTTTAATTATTCGGATTACTCTTGGCCGACGAAATTAGGATACTTCGTCGGCCAAGATAATACTTGGGCGACGATATTTGTTAAATTCGTCGCCCAAGAGTGAAAATAAAAATTTAATATAATGAAATTTAAATGTGTTTTATTTATTTTTAATTATTCGGATTGCTCTTGGCCGACGAAATTAGGCTAATTCGTCGGCCAAGATAATACTTGGGCGACGATATTTGTTAAATTCGTCGCCCAAGAGTGAAAATAAAAATTTAATATAATGAAATTTAAATGTGTTTTATTTATTTTTAATTATTCGGATTGCTCTTGGCCGACGAAATTAGGCTAATTCGTCGGCCAAGATAATACTTGGGCGACGATATTTGTTAAAATCGTCGCCCAAGAGTAAAAATAAAAATTTCTTTACAATGAAATTTAAATGTGCTTTATTTATTTTAGTACAAACATATTCTTTTAGTATACAAACAATTACAAAGCTAAGGCTCAATTATAACTAAGCTAAGGCTCGTAATCTGAGTCATCCGATGAGTCTTCTTCGGTATCGGAATTAATATCTGGTAATCTATGCCTTAATTCGTCGTCAGAGTCGTCGTCTGTTTCTTCATTTGGATCAACATCAATAAAGGTTGAATCTTCGTCACGAATTCTGAGCACTCGACCATGTTTAACATTATTTTGACGAACAGTAGCTACATCATGAATACCTACTGCGTTCGGCTCCTGATACGCATCAGCCTCTGGCCCTGGAATGGTCACTCCAAGTGTAGCCGCCCGGTAAATGTTTCGAGGATGCACAATGTTCGCTATTTTCCACGCGTCACCCCTGGCGAGGTCATCAAGATAAAACACTTGTTTTACCGATGTCGCAAAAACAAACGGGTCATCTTCGTAGGCGCTTGTAGCAGTGTTGACCGATAAATTGCCGTACTGATCCATCTTCATGCTCTGTGCGCCTGTATCAAACCATCTACACTTGAACAGATGCACTTTCATGCCTTCCGCATAAACCAGTTCGACCACTGAATGGAGAACACCGTAATAGTCAAGGCCATGACCTTTCGCCATCACCCCAGAATTCTGTGTTCTTCGTCTGCTGTCTCTCTCTTCAGATACAAATTTCACGCCATTCACTGTGCAAGTGGGATAAACTCTAGCCCGTTGCGGTTGCATCGCAAGAAGTAATAGTTCGTGCGACCAGTTTGGATTATCATCAGATTTAATCATGTCCATCTGTAAAGGATATTGAACTGTAAATATCCGAAAATATATGCAATAGAAAATAATTACATATATATATATATATAACAGGGAAGATTAAATTACGTACCCAGGTGCGAAAATAATTTGCGAACGTCATGTTGTGGTACTCGAGATCACCATCAACTTCCGGAAAGTTTAGGTGCAACTCTTTCCAATATTTAACTTCTTCACAATTGATTAGTACCCACCAGTGCGCTATGGCTATCTCTTCATCCGACAATGCATACTCGGCGGACAATCGTGCTCCACCAACTTCGACATCACTGGAAACTATAGAGAGATTGAACCGCGGCGCATGTTCCTCCATGGCTTGCGGAGCTCCCAACGACGCTCCTAAATACAACTTCATGTAGGTGACGCATTCATGCGCAATATATGCTTCAGCTATACATCCTTCAGGCGCGGATTTATTAGTGACATAATCTTTATACTCACCAAGTTGCCTGTAAATATAAGATTGCAAACTATACGTTATGGTTATTGAACATGTACGTACATATATGTATTCTGGAGATGTAAGTGAATAAAACATACCTTTCCATGGGATACATCCAAGTGAAGTGTACTGGACCGGTAAGCAACAATTGCTGGGGAAGATGGATCATCAGGTGAGGCATGATATCGAAAAAATTTGGCGCAAAGATCCTCTCGAATTTACACATGATGTATATGATGTCTGCCTGCATTTCCCGGAGATCGGATTTTCTCACTTCCCTTGTGCATAACTTCATGAAGAATCTTGACAGCGCTACTAACGGCTCCACAACCTGGCCAACCACACATCACAAATTTAATATAAAATCCAACAACGACAGGTTAACCGTAATTTTAACCACAAATTTACCTGACGGTGAAGGAACGGTCGAATGAAAACAGGGAAGAGACGTTGTAGCAGAATATGACAGTCATGACTCTTCAAGCCGTATATCTTATTCTCCCGCAAGTTCACACACCGGGCTATATTTCCTGCAACGCCTGAGGGATACGTCACACAACTCATCCACCTGAAGATCTGGGTCTTCTGATCAGGCTTCACGGTGTAAGGAGCCCAAGGCATCTTTTTCTTCCCCTCTTTCAGCCAAAGATGTTTTCTGATTCCCATTTTCTTAAGATCAACGCGTGCCTTAGGACCGTCTTTCGTCTTCCCCTCCAAGTTGAGCACTGTACCTACCACACTGTCGCAGACATTCTTCTCTATGTGCATCACATCTAGGTAGTGCCTGATCAACAGCGTACTCCAGTACGGGAGTTCCCAAAATATGCTCTTATGTGTCCAGAATTTGTACCTGTCTGGTCTTTCAGGTATTCTGGCCACAATATCGGGATGATTGCTGAGCTGCCCAAAATCATACTCATCCAGCACTGCTAAAATCTCTTCCCCCGACCATCTATGCGGCTCCACACCTCTCTCTTCGGTCCCATCAAATGCCCCGGTATCTATCCGCCAGGGGTGATCATATGGTAGGTAAGCACGGTGACCCATCCGGACTATCTTGTTGTAATGATTGCTGCACCCCTGGGAGCTAAGGCACTCAGGACAAGCCTTGTATCCCCTAACAACGTTGCCGGACAACATCCCACGTGCAGGAAAATCACTGATGGTACCAACAATCATGGCATGCATCTGGAACATCTCCTTTTTGTGGGAGTCATAAGTGGGATGACCAACCTCCCAAAGCAATTTACACTCTTCAATCAGCGGTCTCATATACACATCGAGACACTTCCCTGGATAACAACAACAACAACAACCACAACAAATTCAGATAACGACTATATATGACCAACAATATAGAACAAAAACAATAAATGGAGAGGTGTTGAACCAACAGCAATATATACAATATGAAGGGAAAGTAGATACCTGGATAACCGGGCCCCGGAATCAACAAGGTCAACATGTTGTATTCCTTCTTCATGCACATCCATGGAGGAAGGTTGTAAGGCACCAAAATGACCGGCCATATACTGTACGAAAGACTCATGGTCCCAAAAGGGTTGAACCCGTCGGATGACAGCCCGAGCCTCACATTCCTCACCTCTGAAGCAAAATGAGGAAACTCCCTGTCTATATGCTTCCACGCCTCCCCGTCAGCAGGGTGTACCATGAGGTCTTCGTCATGCACCTCCCTCACAGCGTGCCATCTCATAGCTTCGGCCGTCTTTGAAGACATATACAACCGCTCCAGCCTATCCCTCAACGGGAAATAGCGAAGTACCTTAACAGGTTTCCTGTTGCCTGCGGGAGTCCGCTTATACCTGTCGGTCCCACATACCGGACAACGATGAAGGCCTTCAAGGTCATTACCGTCTGCATCTTTACCCCAGAATAGAACGCAGTCATATCTGCATGCATGGATCTTGATGTAGGAAAGCCCGAGATCTCTCAAGATACGACGGACCTTATGATGCGTGGTGGGATGACGATGACCGTCGGGCAGGAGCGAAGCAGCGTACTGTAGATACCTATCAACAGCCGTCACGGTCGATTTTGTGTCAACCTTGATATGCATCACCTCCATCACACACTGAAGAACGGTCTTCTCATGACCTGGGCACAGAGGGGTCTGTTGGAAAGCAATAAGTCTGTTGTACTTGGCTATACCGGCAGTATTGACACCTCTAGGGACGGCCTGCATCGGCGCCTGAGGAATGTGCTGTCGTTCAGGGCATACACCGCTGTCATGAGGAAACATGTCGTTGATGAAGGTCGTTGTTGGATCGTTGGATGTACTGCCCGTCTCATCAAACTGTCCATGATCATGCGGGCGTGATGAGGTTTCACCGTGATATATCCAACATGTGTAACGTTCCCAGAATCCGTTACTCTTCAGGTGGTCCCATACTGTCCCCAACGGAAATCGATGCATATCACTGCGACACTTACACATCTTGCACGGGCAATAGAACATGCCACTCCCGTCAGCATTGCCCTGCGCATATTGCATAAAATCCCAAACTCCTTCAGCATATTTTCTGTGATATCTTGGAAGAGAAATCCAACTCTTATCCATATCCTGAAAATAACACATATATATATCAATATTTAATGAACATATCTTTTATATATATATATATATTAATGTAATACAACATACTAATTATTAATTATATATATCTAGTTCGAGCGGATTCCGTGGTTTCAGAAGGCAAGTGTCAATGTCACGGAGGGCGAACCCCCTACAGGAACCAGGCAGGACTCGTTTGTGATCACGGAGGCGAACCCCTATCGACCCCTTCACCGAGAAGAGTGGTCAGTTTGTGATCTTGAGATCCAGTTAAACAAACCTGTGAACCATATCTATGACAGAACGGCCCCTTACTCAGCTTGGAACAAACTCTATGCATATATATATATATATATATATCATTAATTCAACTCAAATAAAATTGAAAATCAATATATATATATGCACATATATATATGTGCATATATATGCATATATACGTACCTGGGAGTAGCTCCACAAACTATGTATGGACAAATTTCCACAACACCGAACGATTTGAAGAACTAGAGAAATTTATGTTTAAAATTTTCAAAGTTCTCATTCTTCTATATATAGAAGAATCTTGGGCGACGAAATATTTGAGTTTCGTCGCCTAAGAATGAAACATCTTGGGCGACGAAATATCTCAGTTTCGTCGCCTAAGGATAAAAAACTTAGGCGACGAAATAAATATTTTAGGCGACGAAATATTGTTTCGTCGCCCTATTTTCTCTCTTGGCCGACGAAATGTATTCTTAGGCGACGATTTTATTTTCGTCGCCTAAAGTTGGACTTTAGGCGACGATTTTGTTTCCTTGGGCGACGAAAAAAAAAATCGTCGCCTAAGTTCCCTCTTAGGCGACGAAAAAAAAAATCGTCGCCCGGTTTTTTTTGTTTCGTCGCCCAAGACCTATTTTCTGGTAGTGATACCTAATTAATGCTGAGATTTGGGTGAAGAATACCCCCTCTCAAGCTGCTGTGTTGCTCTCCGTTCGATTCTGTTCAAGTTGGCTGTTTAGAGGTTTTTGTAATTTTATTTTCTCCTAAAACAAAGTACTATTGTTTTCTCCCATCTGCACAATATATATATATATATATATATATATATATATATATATAAAAACAAAACCACATACAGTACATGGACGATAGATCTTGACTAAACTCAGAGAATGAGTTCTGAGTTCTGACCATGGCATACTGCTCATATCCTCCTATATAAACCTTCATCAGGATAATTTATCACTCATTCAGTCATTCCATATAAAGTTATAAACCTTAATTTATCGGCTCAAGTTCTTTGGTTCCGAAACCAAATGGGCGATTCAACCCCTCTTCTCTCCGAATCATCAGAACCCCCTCTGCTACAAAAACACCTTCCCTCCCTGGACTCCACCATCGAACTTTGCCTCGGAGATTTTGGATGGGCTCAGTTCCTCCAAGCCATCATAGTCTCCTTTTCATGGTTCTTCGACGCCCAGCAAACCTTCATCACCGTCTTCACCGACGCCGAGCCCAATTGGCACTGTACTAGTTCATCATGCAACTCATCCTTCTCAAGCCTTTGCCAACTTCCCAATTCCTCCTGGGACTGGGATCGACCCAAACACGTCTCTATAATCTCCGAATGGGCCCTCGAATGTTCGGGGTCGTTCATCACCGGCTTGCCGGCCTCCTCCTTCTTCATCGGGTGCTTGATCGGCGGACTCGTCCTCTCCACACTCGCCGACTCCTCACTCGGTCGGAAAAAGATGCTCTTCTTATCTTGTCTCATGATGTCTTTCACCACCCTCCTCACCGCCTTCTCCACCAACATATGGATCTATTCCTTCTTGAGATTCGTCACCGGCTTCGGCCGCGCCACCATCGGCACGTCAGCGCTAGTCTTGTCCACCGAGCTGGTGGGCAAGCGGTGGCGCGGCCAGGTCGGTATTGTAGGTTTCTTCTGCTTCACGTTAGGGTTTCTCTCCCTTCCCGCTATAGCTTACACCCATCAAAGCCATTCATGGAGAACCCTCTACTTCTTGACTTCAATTCCCACTCTCTTTTACTCCATTCTCGTCCATTTCCTGGTCCGAGAATCGCCCCGGTGGCTATTCGTCCGGGGCCGCAAAGAAGACGCCATCTCAACCCTAAAATGCATCTCACCAAGCATAACCATGAGCTTCTCGAGTTTGTCGTTCGAGCAAGAGACTTGGAATGTGGATCTCTACTCTGCAATAGGGGTTCTGGTTAAGAGAAAATGGGCTTTTCGGAGACTGTGCGCGGTTATGGGAACTGGATTTGGAATCGGAATGGTGTACTACGGCATGCCGTTAGCTTTGGGGAGCTTGGACTTCAACCTTTACTTGAGTGTCACGTTAAACGCCTTGTCCGAGCTACCAGCTTCTTTAGTCGCTTTTTTCCTAATCGGAAAACTGAACAGAAGAAGCTCGCTTCTAGTTTTCACTATCCTCAGTGGGGTTTGTAGCATCCTCTCAGTGCTAAAAGGTTTTAATCCGTGGGCAGAGTTACAAATCGGGTTAGAGCTTGTGTCTTTCTTTAGTGCTTGTTCAGCTTTCAATGTGTTACTTATATTCACAATTGAGCTGTTCCCCACTTGCGTGAGGAACTCGGCTCTCTCGATGGTGAGGCAGGCAGTGGTGTTGGGAGGAGTTTTCAGCCCGATGCTGGCGGCGGCGGGGAGGGCCAACGGTGGGGTTGTGTCTTACGGAGTGTTTGGGGTTGTGGTGGGGATTTGTGGGTTATTTGTTGTTTGTTTGCCGGAGACGAGAGGGAGAGGGATTTGTGATACTATGGATGAGGAAGAGCACAAAGAGACAGCTAATTGCATTGCGGTAGGTCTTGTCGTCTAGAATATATGTTATTAGATGATTCAGGATCGATCACTAGCTACTTAGTTTGTCTTGTAAGGCTACTGGCCCTAATCATTCAAGGTTGCATTTTTGTATGGCAAGTGTAAATTGATAATAAAGAGTGTTCGATCATTAATTTTATGCATGATTAGGGTTTTCAAGTACTTAATATATGTCATTATGACATTGTCATTAACAGCTTTGTTCTTCATCTACATATGCTTTGTAACAAGGAATTAGTTAAGAAAATGTTTGTATCGCAAACAGATAAGTACCCAAAAAAATCTCGTGTGGATCTCGGATAATATCAAGGTTCTAAAACTCGCTACTCGGTAGTCGGTCGGCCGGCCGGTGAGTAGCGAGTAGAGGAGTACTCGGCCGAGTACTCGGGGAGTACTCGGATTCTAATTTCTGGATTTTTTTTATTATTTTTAAAACATATAATCTAATATATAATGTCTAAAATAATAAAAATAGTCCATAAAATATTACAATATTTAAGAGATAATAATGTCTAAAAAATAAAAACAACCATTAGTCCATTACAATAACATAAGTAATAAAAGCAAACCAAATTCAATTCTTGCAAACAATCCCAAGCATATGTAACTATGCCTCAAATTCTTCTTCTCCATATCCATCTTGTACTCCCTCCGAATCCGACTCAAAATCAAAACTCAAGTCATCTATTTCCTCTTCATCATCGGATATAAAATCATCCTCATCAAGTTCTCTTATTATTTGTTAGCAAACTTGTCCATAGGCCCAAGAGTATGTGGCTGTCTTCTTGTCCCTTGACTTGCTTCCTCATCTTCAGCCCCATCAAGAATAAGAACTTCTTGCATCACTTCTTCTTCATGTGCAGTCTTTTGAATCTTCTTAACCTTTGACTCAGCAAGAGCATTCTTGCATTTGGTTTTAGCCTCTGCTGAAGCCTTGGGACATGGTGCCACTTGGCCCTTGATTCCAACAACATGCTGCTTCAACCGATGAATTCCACCAGACATCTCGTGCCCACATAGCTTACACTTTACTCTATCTAATCTCTTTGGATCAATCAACATCCCGTACTCCCACCCAACATCACTTAAATTGTGCTTCAATGACTCCCGTCTATCCATCTCCGACGTTGCATTAGATGCAGAAGAAGACATTGTTCCGGCCATTTTCCTAAAGTGACAATGTGACATATCAAAAACAGAACAACACAACAAGAACACATATGCTGCTGTGACATACCAACACAAATACACAATAACATAACCGAACTCCTCTTATACAGTTATACAGAAGAATATGCTCAACAGAACAATAGCAATATGCTGCTATTGTTGTGACACAGAACACAGAACAACTGAACAAGAA
The DNA here is from genome assembly GCA_034370585.1 of Fragaria x ananassa. Lineage (NCBI taxonomy): Eukaryota > Viridiplantae > Streptophyta > Magnoliopsida > Rosales > Rosaceae > Fragaria > Fragaria x ananassa. The sequence continues at coordinate 7,033,769 of CP139764.1, read as the reverse complement.
CACAATGTGACATATCAAAATCCAATTCGGCAATTCTTATCTCAGTCCAAGCAGCAACAAGCCAACAACTCAACAGATCAATAAAATCCATGACCCAAATATGCAAAGCCAAAAACCAAAGCCAAGGATTCCAACTTTACCAGAAACAAAATCTTACCAGAAAGTCAGAAACAAAGAGGAGGGCGAGAGGAGGCGGACTGGGCGAGAGAAGAGGGCGGGGAGGGCGAGCCGGCGAGGTGAGGGAGAGCGACTGGGCGACTGAGAGCGACTGGAGCGAGAGATGAGCGACTGAGCGTCTGGAGCGAGAGACTAGAGACAAATCGAGTTATTAGGGTTTCAAAACGACGTCGTTTGCCTCTTTTTTTTTTCTTTTTTTTTTCGGCTGACCGAGTTGACCGAGTTGGACCGAGTACTCGGCCGATTTTCTGCTGGCCGACTAGAGGCACTGAGTAGGCCAAAATCGCCACGGTGACTAGCCGAGTACCGAGTACTCGGCCGAGTTGACCGAGTTTTAGAACATTGGATAATATGTCAGTCATGTTAGCAAACGAGTATTATTAATTTGGCAATTTCAACATGCATGTATGATAACAGCTCCTTCATTTTTCGAATTGGATTGTGTTCAATTGGTTCAAGCCTGGATTAAACACTCAAAAGAGAAAAATTGCTAACTGGTATATAAGGATTTCCTTTTCAGTTTTCAAATTCTGTGCTGTTAATTAACACCAGATTCTAATAGTTTCGAACATATTAAACTCATGCAGCCTATTCAGGCGCCGCCTTGAGATATTTTTTAGAACACCAGATTCAACATGGATAGTACAAATTAAGACGAATCTTAGGTAACCACTAACATCACCTCAGCAAGTTTATCCCTTCTGGTCCAGTGTCATTCAATAGAAATTATACGTACGTGCATATACAAACAGTAACAAGACTAATTGAGTTAAGAGATGAAGTGGCCCTTTTGTTGTTTCTTAAAAACTGTGGATCATATGACATGATCTTATCACAAGTTTCATATCCACCAAGTTGATTTGATGGGATTTTTTTACATTTCCAGGAGTGCAAATTAATGTTTAATTACGTAAGTTAGTTGTCAATTGTTACGAATGTAGTGATATTTGCGCAGCGTATTTGAATGTTCTGAAAAACTATATCTAGGAGGATAGAAATTTGATAACTACTTCTTCCCATCGAAGATATTTGGGTATCGACGTACGTGCTGGCCTTGGCTGGAAATTAACTGTCTTTATGTGCTGGCCTTCGTGGTTAATTACTAGCTAGGATTATATTAATTTCTATATAATTAAGTTCAATCTTGATGAGCTATTGTTAATTTAATGTGTGTTTGTTCCGATGAGGTTTACACTTGAACGGTATATCTTCTAAAAACTCGAGAGCTTTAATAATCGATTTGAAACCCTAACTGAATGATGGATGCCAAAGAGAATTATATAGTAATATGATATTTGTGATACAAATCATTTAGAGATGGAGAAAGTAGCTAACCAGAGAAAAGATGGAACAAAACAATGGAATTAGAGCAAATGCTCCGAAGGCCGAAGAGGCCGCTCAGTCGATCACTTGCAATGATATCAGAACTGTGTGCACAATGAGTAAAAACAATGACTTCTATGAAATGAAAGGAATTTTCAGCTCTCTACAAGCTGGTCTATTGTATTTGCTAAAAAATTTGGATGTGACATGAAATTCGTTGTCACTGTGAAAGTGACTTGTTTTTGTTTTTGTTTCGTAGCAAATTTACGACAAGCCGATCTACGAATAAAGCTGTAGCGATGTTGTAACTTTAAGGAATTTTCAGTTAATTGTATGTAAATAGTAAAACTGAATGTCAGGCAGCTAGCTGTAGTAAATTTAGTTCAATTAGATGTAAAATAAGTGTCTGACAAACATCATGGTATCATTGTCAAACCCTAATCGTGAACACAAAAAATTGACCCTCAAATCCTCAATATATAAGCACACACCATATAATTCAACTACAATGTTGCAATTATAAAATTTTGAAACTTGTATCCACTAGCTAGGGAGATCTTTCTAAACAAGAGTCAATTATCGGTCTGCTAAAGGTTCTGAAGATGATCAACTAGACCGACCATTCTTTTCCAAGTTTTATTTTCAAAAAGGTTTTGAAGACCCATCACCCATACATGCATATATGCTGGCTCTCCTCGATCTATTTTGATTGATGTACACACTGAATGCACAAAGCCAGAAACTTAAGGACAACATTAGACGTGATTAAAGTTTGTAGATATTGCAGAATATATAGAAAGCTCGACTAGTTGTGTTTCTTTGCAGCTTATTGATGGAATAGAACAAGCTAGCATGCATGAAGCTCCACCGATCTGAGCCACAAGCTTGCAGGTTGATGACAGTAGTGATCACACTCACTCTGCAACTCTTTACCGACATGATAACGATAATGATAAGCATGCATGATTTTGCCTCACACAGCAACTTTTGTTTTTCCTCATGTCGATAATCTCATATTTATAATGGAAGATTTGGAAGAGTAAGACTTTTCTTAATTGGGTATTAAAGAAAGCAAACCAGCTCACTAAACCAGCTCTAATTCCTGTTCAAAAAAAAAAAAAAACCAGCTCTAATTGGATGACAGAGAGCAGTAGCATCAAATCTATCTACGGGATGTTAAATTGAACTGATGTTATAAAGAAAAGGCTAGCAGTATGAACTGTACAAATAGAGCTGGCTTCGAGACTATGAGTTAAACGTCAGCAGAAGAGATAAAATGAAAATAAAAGGAGTATCTAATGGAGTAATAAGTTTTAAGTTTTAACGGACCGCAATAGAATATGCTGTCTCAAGTATCAACCTAGAAAGCAACACAGCTGAACAGCTCCAGAACATGAACAGAACTCACGACAATCTCATTCCTTGGCCGGAAAGATGTGGCCATTAACCGGAGATGTGGTCAAAGACTCAAGAAAGACGGTACAAGTGTACAACAAATTTAGCTACCATTGGTGAAAATGCAGATTGTCATTGGGACACAGCGGCATAATCGGCTCACTGAGTACAGTTACTGATGGCAATCAATCGAAAACAATGCTACGTTTGCCTGAAAATGATTTCACTCGTGCTATGCTGTATAGACAGCAGATTATTGAAATCTAAGAGAACCGAGCTTTTCTATTGTAACAACTAAACAATTGGTACAAGTACATAATTTTGAGGCACAATAACTTGACCACTTCTTTTCCGCATTATGAGCTTAGAAAGTGACCATATTCATCGTTAAGTATTTGAACTGACCATTCCAGGGTCACTTGTAGTGCTTGGAAACCTTTTGCGTTAGCTTATCCATGAACTGGCATTTCCTGTGAAATCCCCAGCCAGGGTTGCCCTACAAATCAAAAGTGTGTAATGAACAATAATCAAGTGATGAAAAATAATCAAGTATATCTTTCTTCCATACAAAATATAAAAAGAATATTCAAATTACTTTCGATTATAAACTGCACCCTAATATGCAGCATGTTATATTCACAGGAACGACTACAGGTAACAAGAGTGTCACTATTGAGATTATGTGATACCCTTCTAAATTGTGTTAGTGCACCACATCTCATCCAAGGGCAGAAACTAGGAACAAAATGTATGAATAAGTGGGACCATGCTATTGTGAAAGAAAGTACTTTTTACCCCAGCAATATGAAAAAAGTTAGATCATAAGCAAGTCAAAAAGTTATCTATAGTTTGGACTTGGAAGTAGGTGGACAAGAAAGCTACATTTCTTTGGACTATACTAAAGGAGTAACTCATCTAATTACATTGCTTACGACAACAGGCCTCAAGAAGCAACATTGTCTCACAAAGTGAGCCTTTTCACAAGGTATCCTTCTATAATGCCAAAAAATATGAAAAAAGTTATATCATAAGCAAGTCAAAAAGTTATCTATAATTTGAACTTGGAAATAGGTGGACAGGAGACCCACATTCTTTGGACTATACTAAAGGAGTTAATCATCTAATTACGTTGCTTATGACACCAGGCCTCAAGAAGCAACGTTGTCTCACATACTGAGCCTTTCACAATGTTATCTCACAAACTGAGCCTTTTCACAAGGTTATATCACAAACTGAGCCTTTCACAAGGTATCCTTCTATTCTGTCAAATCCATGCTCAAAATGAAAATGCCAAACAGGCCAACATAGTCTAGTAAGCATTTCAGTGAGAAAAGTATAAGACAGCATAAACAGGATATCATTCTCACAATACTATGTGATTAAAATATTAGTAAGCATAAATAAAAACCTAAGCTGAAAGCAACAAGCTAAAACAAATTGGTTTATTGTTTTTCATGATGAGGTTCTAGAATGCAAAAGGACAAAACATTAACCTGGAGAGAAAGCACTGCGCGATCAGTGAACTGCTTTACAGAATCTGGTACATTTGCAGGAAGAGTTTTTGCAACCCGTTCCAACTCTTCTCGTTGTTTCTTTGCAGTTACCCTATCTGGTCCACTGTAGTGATCGACAATCTCCTTCAACAATGGAACTCTTTCCATCGTCTCTTTAATGGCTTCCTGATGATAACCAAGAGAAGATGTCAGAGAATAGCAAAATAAATGTACCACCCCACTAGAAGAATTGTATATCATGTCTCATCAACATACTAGATTTTAAATTCACTTAAAAAAGTTTCTAAATATTAAACACTATTAACCAGTTTTAAGTTTATGATGACAAGAAAAACTAACATTGCAAACTGTCTTTGATAAGTGATATTGTGAATTTGTGATAACACTTGGTAGACTATATAAGGACCCATTTGTTACTCAGTACTAGGAGAGAAGTTACTGCCTTACACAAGGAGGTTTTGGACTGGTTATCCTATGTAATGGTCTTGGACAATGTTTAATGATCTAAAAGAACAGCTGCATCATTGCTGCCCCTCACTATTCAATGCCACACCAAAGGGAAGGGTTCAATAACAATGCTCTGGACTAACAACCGAAATAAAATTGATTTCTCGCTCTTTTACCATCATCTATCTACTTGCTGTTAATGTAAGTCACTGGTAGTTTAAATCTTTCTGTTCTTTTTCAGCCAAGAATTCCCTACACTTGAATAATTCAAAATATCCTATAGTACAAAGTATTCGTAGAAGAATTTGCAAGGGATGAATCCCCATTTCTCTCAATTTCTATTGCTCAAATTTTGTTTTTAATATCCTAAAGATAGATGTATCTTGATGTTCTTTAACTCTCTTCAGTAAACTTGCTCTTAATTTTGAGTGGAAGCTTGAGGGGTATTTGCTAAAGAGCTCACTTCGTTTTCTGGTTTAAGGATTTCTAATGGAGCAACTAAATTTTCTGGATTTAGCCTAGGTCTCTCTCAATATGTAATTTATACCGAGTTACTTAATTCTGGAAGGTAAGGAACAAACGACTTATTGTAGGAAGTCTTCTTATTAGAAAAAGAATATCACATATCAGCATGCTGAGTTTATTGGCTTTTGGAGAAGAAAAAAAAAGATAACAATAGAAGTGTTCTTTAGATGTAAAACTGAGTATCCAACCTGATCATAAAAGAACAAAATATTGAACATCCAAGACTCTTATAGCATTGTACTACTGTCACTTAGAGATGAAAACACAGAACTATAAATCACATTGGCAGTGGGGAAAAATGACTCAAGAGTAAGCAAATGTACCTCCCACTCTTCTTGACTCTGGATACCCTCATATGCCATCAAGAAAGGCTTCATCTTCTCAAGTGCATCCCTGAGAGGAATAGGCGGCTTTTCATCAATATCTGGGTTTTGATTAAACTCCCCCATAAGATACTCCGGCTCAAACTCAATCTGCAATTCAAAAACAAAAACAAACTCAACCCAAAATCAATATGAATACTAAGCTCAGTTAGCGAGGACATTCTATAAACACAGATAAAACATAAACAACATATTCTGAAACACACTACGTAAAGGAATTCCATACCTTACAATTGGTATCCAAGGCGTCGACATAAGCATCATCCAAAGGCGACGGAAGCACATGAGTACTCATATCCTCAAATGCCTCAGTCAACTGATTCATAACTTCCGGGCCAAGCTTCTCAGCCAGCTTCTCCCCATCAGCATTGTCCCCAAGATAAAGCCCCGACGCAATGCCGCCATCCTCCTCCCCTCCCCTTCTCCTATCTCCTTCTCCATCTCTCCTTCCCCTCCCTCCTCTTCCTCTTCCTCCTCCTCTCCCTCTCATCCCTCTTCCTCCTCCTCTCCCTCTCATCACTCCCATCCCTCTCTCTCCTCCACTCTCTCTCATCATTCCCATCCCTCTCTCTCCTCCTCTCCCTCTTCCACCACCACCACCCCCACCGTCAACAACCTCCGGTCCCTCATCGCCGCTGCCATGTAATATCCCCATTGCGTGCTTCACCGCATCTTCCCGGCACAATTTCGGCTTCCGGGGCGCCACCGGAGCCCCAATTCGCCGATCCTCCTCCACAGATTGAACCGCCGAGCCCGAAACGGGCTTCCCCCGCCCCGTTACGCCCAACGCCGTCAATATATCCTCCGGTCGCTTCTCCGCCGCATCTTCCCGCCTGAAGAAAACCGGCTTCTTCGGTAAACCCGAATCATCTCCCTCACGTGACTCCCCCGGCGATCGCACGTGACCCGGGTGCCCCCGACCGGCGGGCGCCCCGGGTCTGATCCCCGACCCGAACGGAGGTGGAGGCTGGGATAAGGGTGTGCCACGGCCGTGGCCGGCTCCGGTGGACGATACGGAGTCGGGTTGATCCGGGAACTTTTCGACGAGGTGGTTGAAGAGAGAAGGAGCGGCGGGGAATGGGCCGCCGCGGCCGCGACCTCGGCAGCCGCCGCCGTTGGAGGAAGTGGAAAATGGGGCTAGGGTTTGGGTGGAAATGGAGAAGCTTGATGGGTTCGCGAGCTTTCTGCCGATTCCGAAGGCGGTTCCTCCTCTCATTTTGGGATCGTGAGTTTTGGATGCTTAAGGGTTTAAGCAAATATGAGTTTTTTTCGTGCTCACTGAACTGAAGCAGGTGTAAATGGGCCGGGTGGGATTTGTTTTATGGGCCGAATGGTTTTGGATCGCTCTGGATTGCTGTACCAAATAATGTTTTTGCATATTACAGTAATGGAGAAAGTTGAAATGTATAAACATGTTTTGAGAGAAGATAAATTGCAGCTCATTCTTTGCTTGGAGTAGTCATTCTCATCTCACAGAGTAAAAGTTTATTTCTTATAAAATTATTATATGACTCCAACTATACAGCTTCTTCGTCTCGTATAACAAAATAAAATCTAATATTGAAGAATTGAATCTTCATACTAGTGATGCTCTAAAATGTTCATAAATCATAAATATATCAAAGACGGAGAAGAATTTCCGACTCTGCCGCTGCCATGCATGCATAGCTTTCGATCTAGTAAATTAGGATTTCCTCATCTGTTGTAGCTTTACATATATAAAAAGTGAAGTATTTTGCTGCTTTCTTCACTGTCAAGTAATTGAAAAGAGTTTTAATTTCAGCAAGTAAATAACTTGGTGCTTGGTAGCACTGTGAAGTGTGAAGAATCAAGATCATATATACGCATGCATCGTGTACTGCTCATCGATCTAGAATGATAGAGACGTACGGCAGACTAGTGTGAGAGTATGCAAAGAGTTGCCTGAAAATTAATTGACGGGTCGACATTATTGAACAGAAGCGTTTATGTTAATCTTCAATAGAATATGGATTAGTTAAAAGTGTGTTTGCCTGAAAAACCCACTAGACCACTTCATTGACACTGGTTTCTTCAGCTCAAGAGCCTGAGAGTAAGTCCACCGGTGGGAAAAATATCCAACCCAGGTTGGTTCCACATAGGCAAAGTAACCCAGCCAAATTTTTTTTGCTTCCACCCGTAAATGAGTAATCTCCCCAATCCAACCCAGGCTAGATTTTTGGGGAGATATCTAACCCAGGCAAGAGGAGAACACCAGCCCAGGCGACTTGCGCCACATCAGCTGAACCCACTACGTGGAGGACGCCAGGGGGCTGCCGGGACGGTTGCGCGGCTGATCCAAGGCCGGAGGAGGCCCGGTGCACTCGCTGCCGGGGTCGCACAAGGCAGGGGGTTGCTTGCTGCTATGCGTGCGGAGGAGGCTGGGCGTGCGGAGGACGCCAGAGGGCTGCCGGGATGGTTGCGCGCCTGGTCCAAGGCCGGAGGAGGCCTGGTGCACTTGCTGCCGGGATGGGTGCTCGCCGGCGGCAGCTCAGAGAAGAAATATGGGTGCCCAAAGAAGAAATACAGCAACCCAGAGAAAAAAGAGAAGAAAGAGAAGCGAAAAAAGAGAAGAAAGAAAGAACAGAGAAAAAAGAGAAGAAAGAAAGAACAGAGAAAAAAGAGAAGAAAGAGCAGCGAAAAATTTATAGGGTTATTTTTCTTTTTTTGATTTATAAATTTATAGAAAAAATATGTAAAAATAAATAAATTTATACTGTGTGAATTTTCATCTCTTTTGCTGTGTGAATTTTTAATTTTAATATGTCATATAATATATAAAAATTACTATTTATTTATACATAAAACGATTATTCACACTTAAAAACATTTTTTTAAATTTAATAAACAGTTACTGCCACGTGGCAGCAATCTCACATTTCATACGGGTGGAAACTGCTGCCCAGTCACAGTAACCCAGAGTGACCCAGGTCAAGTCACTATATTCATTCTAACCCAACGGGTGAACTTGCTCTGAGAACCAAATATGATTTTCACTCTTCAATATTATAACTATTACCCAGAACTTTTGCCAACCTAAAATTTAGACTTCTTGGATACTATAGCTGAGCTAGACCTGCCTTTTTCTTCTTTAACAAGATACTGTGTCGACAGAATAAACTAGTCTATATCTCGTTGAGGAAGGAATTGAATTACATACCAACTGTGAAGAAGTTTAACTATGAGAATTGACAGATTGCTCTTCTAGTGATTAATCATTGGTGCAAAAAGGCAAAAACATTCACCGAGAGAGAAGTGGCGTGTAGGAAGGAAAGAATTCGATTACATATATATATATATATATATATATATATATATATATATATATATATATATGCAAGACCAGTGATATGATTTTTCTTTGATCACATCAATTTTTCAACAATTCACATTTGAAGTAAAGCTTATTATTTGGCTCCAGCATATTAGAAACGGCGTTGCTCAACACAAAGTCACAAACAATATTCTGATATGACTTTGTTCGTATTAGATCAGGTATATATATGTATGTAAATTCAACACGAAAGAGCTAAATCATACATATAGTCATGACTCAGACACATGGATATATTCATCACCTTGAACGTCACTGCAGGTTTTTAATGAGTTTTGAGTTTTGCATACAGGTTAAGTATGATAGATGTAGAATGTTTTGTATATATTTATTTTCTTTGTATATATGTGTAGGTTAAATATTATGTATAGGTGTATGAAATATTTTCCTATTAGCACTACAATTGTATCTCTATATAAACATCATATATGGAGAAGAATAATACATTGAAGCATACAAAACTATTTCGAATCTTTATTGTCTACTTGGTATCAGAGCCAATCGAACTTGTATCTTCCGAAACCCGAAATCGGAATTTCATAATACCAAAAACAAAATCTGCCAGGTACAAACAAAATCAAAAGCAAAAGCAAACGCAAATGCAAATGCAATTTTTTCTTCCTCAAACCCATGCCAGAACCACAAACAAACAAAAACAAACATTTTTAGTTTAAATGGGAGATCAAATCAACGGACCTGAAAACCCCTTTGCACTCATGCATGCCTCCAGTCGTCAACCATTATCACACCACCACTCAAGACAACTCGGCCTTTCCGACCAATGTTGCCTTGAATGAAACCAATTATTCAATATGGGCACCTCTTATGAAGATGAGGATTGGAGCACGAGGTAAGGTTGGTTACCTCATTGGAGCCAAAGTCGCACTAGATGAGAATTCGCCTGAATTTGAAACTTGGGCCACATAGAATGAGAGAGGAAAGAGTTGGCTCATTGACTCCATGGAGCCATCACTCATCAATTGATATATTCGACTACCAACAACCAAAGATGTTTGGGAAGCAGTTGAGAAGACCTTTTATGATGATTATGATGAAACCTGAATTTTTGAATTGAATAAGAAGTGCTTTGTAGCGAGACAGAATGGTCAGCCTCTTCCAACCTATTATAATGAATTGGTGGGAATGTTTCAGGAGATCGATCAACGTATTGCCTCTCAAAACAACACAGTAGCTGGAGTTGTTCAAGAAACTACTGCTATGGCGCGTATGCGAGTTCACATGCGAGTTCCTTAGTGGGCTCGATTCAGAGTATGATCAAGTCAGTGGTGAGATCCGTCACAAATACCCAAAATTCACCTTGGAGCAAAGTTATGCCTATGTTCGAAAGGTGCATTCTGATCGGCTAGTTATGAGACATGCCTCTGAGTCTTCTATTATGATTGTCCAATGCAAACAAGGTCCTCCTCCAAGCTTCTCAAATCCTCCACCACATAGCTTCCCAGCAAAACTGAATCCTTATGCAAACGTCAAGTGTTCGATTTATGGAGACTTAGGTCATAGCAAGCGACGATGCTATGAAGTCATCGGTTACCCAGATTGGTGGGATTCCACAAGAAGACCCCGAAAGAATCATGCAAATGCTACCTTAGCTACTACAGATGAAGAACAACCATCCAATGCATCCGCCAATGTCTCACAAACAGGTATGATTGGTAAGGTATCTAGGAATAGTTCTTGGATTAATGATTCAGGGGCGTTGGACCACATAGTTAATGATCCAATTTTTTTGGAAAAATTTAAACCCTCGACTCAAAATATTGTTACTACTGCTGATGGTACTCTAACTCTGGTCACCGGAGAAGGCTCTATTGTCCTCTCCAACACTTTAACACTTGATTATGTTTTAGTTGTCCCATCATTAGCATACAATCTACTCTCAGTTGGTCAAATCATTCAAGCATTATCATGTATTGTGACTTTATCCCTCGTTTTGTGTGTTTCAAGACATTCTGACTTGACAAGTTCTAGGTTGTTGAACTAGAAAGGTAAAATTTTACTACTTGGATCTGACAAAGCAAGGAGAGCAACAATTATTGGGACAAGTAAATCATGTCAACGGAGTAGACAATGCAAAGGCAGCAGTATGGTTATGGTACAAGCGATTGGGACATCTATCTTTTGGTTGTCTTAAGAAACTACAACCCCATTTATTTTCAAATATTAGTGATTCAAAATTTCGTTGTGATGTATGTGAATTGGCTAAAAGCCACCGGATTTCATATTCACCTAGTCTTAATAAAAGTCATATTTCGTTCATGAAAATTTATTCTGATGTTTGGGGACATGCCAAGATCCCTACTCATTCTGGAGCTCGATATTATGTGACTTTTATTGATGAATGTACTCGAATGACTTGGGTGTCTCTCTTGAATAATAAGAGTGAGGTTTGTTCCTTGTTTAAAAATTTTCACAAGATGGTGTGTCTACACAGTTTTAACAAGCTATTCAAGTTTTTCAATTTGACAATGGCGGAGAGTATGTCAATGGTCCTATGCAAGAATTTATGCAAGCTCATGGAATTCGACATCAGACTTCAAATTCTTATACTCCTCAACAAAATGGATTGGCAGTGCGGAAGAATATTCAGTTGCTTGAAGTTGTCTGCGCATCCTTATTTGGCATGAATGTTCCTCTTGAATATTGGGGAGAAGCTTTAAAGTCTGATATCTCATTAATCGTACTCCCTCTCGGGTGATTAAATTTCAAAGTCTTTTACAACAGGTTCAGCATCTTCTTTCCGTACCATCCTTGCCAAACTTGGATCCCCGTGTTTTCGGATGTGTAGTATATGTTCATATTCCTAAGCAACAACGAAGCAAACTTGATCCCCGTGTCAAACAGTGTATCTTTCTTGGGTATGCCGAGTTTTAGAAAGGTTATCGGTGTTATGATCCTCTCACCGATACCATTTACGTGGCTCTTGATGTTTCTTTTTGAGAATCTGAACCTTATTATTCAGGGAGAGCTTCGACGTCTCCCTTTCAGAGGGAGAGAGGTTGTGAAGGGAATTCTAGACATTTATTTGAGTTTGAGGAATTTGAAGAGCTGGAAGCTTTGGAGTCCAGATTCAGAATTGACAAAGCTACAAAAAAATAATGAAATTGATGCACATGACGCATATGTCACATGGGAGGCAGAGACATGAGGACCCCACCGACTAGGCCAAGCATGGACATCTCGTCAGGCGTGGACGTCTCTATTGAGCCGCACATCTCCACTGAGCCGAGCCGACCAAGCTGAGCTGCACCCTTAACTGAAGAAAACACGCTTGGTTGTATTTTTACTGAGCCGAGCAGACCAAGCCGAGCTGAGCCCTCAACTGAAGAAAGCACGCCTGGTCCCGTTCCTTTTCAGCTGGCCTCTGATCCTCCTTCGACGCGTGTCAACAACGACACTGGTTATGCAGATCAAAAGGCAGCAGTCCTGAGTCCCACAGATTTGACAGAAAATTGTCCCGAAAATGCTTCGTTAGATGTTTTCCCTTTCTCAGCACCATCAACTAAAGAATTCGCCGTGAATGTCCCTACTCAGGTATCTTTAAATTCAAATCAATTATCTTAGGTAGATAATATTATATCTAGAAAGTCACATAGGGTTACCAAAGGTGTTTCAAAGAAATAATATGAACCTGACATTAAAGCCAAAGCTAAGCATCATGTAGCCAATTACATGTCTAACCATAGATTGGCCGAGTCACATGCCCTTGTTATTAATCAATTATCCAGTGTTTCTATTCCTAGTAATATACAGGATGCAATGGAAGATCCCAAGTGGACTCAAGCGATGAAAGAAGAACTAGAGGCATTATAGAAAAACTCGATTTGGGATATTGTGCCTAAACTAGCTAGGAAGAAGACCGTTGGATGCCGTTGGGTATTCACCGTAAAGTTGAAAGCAAATGAGACCATTAACTGATATAAAGCACGGTTGGTTGCCAAGGGATACACCTAGCGGAATGGCATTGATTATGAAAAAACATTTGATCCTATAGCAAAGATCAACACTATACGAATCTTGATTTCACTTGCAGCAAATAAAGATTGGTCTATACGACAGTTTGATGTGAAAAATGCTTTCCTCAATGGAAATTTGGAGGAAGAGGTGTATATGGACATGCCACCAGGAGTCAAAAGTAGACCGTGCGATGCCGGCAAGGTTTGTAAGTTGAAGAAGTCCTTGTATGGTTTGAAGCAATCTCCTTGAGTTTGGTTTGGAAGATTCTCCAAATCAATGAAGATGTTTGATTATAGAAAAAGCAACTCGGATCACACTTTGTTCATCAAACGTAGTCAGGGATGACCCAAAGGAGATGGAGGCTCTACAAAAGTATATTTCAAAGGAGTTTGAGATGAAGGACCTTGGACAATTGAAGTATTTTCTCGAAATTGAAGTTGCAAGGTCAAAGACGGGGATTTCCTTATCTCAGTGAAAGTATGTACTTGACTTGTTAGCTGAGACTGAAATGTTTGACTGCAAGCCTGTTAAGACACCAATAGAGATGAATCACAACATTACCATCTATCCGAATCAAGTTCCAACTGATAAAGGAAGGTATTAATATTTAGTAGGGAGACTTATTTATCTTTCTCATACTAGACCTGATATTGCTTATGATGTGTGTGTGGTTAGTCAATTTATGCATTGTCTTAGTGAAGAGCATATGAATGCAGTGTATCGTATTCTGAAATATCTTAAGATGACATCTGGAAAAGGCTTGTTGTTTGAAAAGAAGGGTGAATTGGAAGTTGTAGGGTACACATATGATGATTGGGCTGGTGATAAGACTGACAGACGGTCTACATCTGGGTATTTTACGTTTGTTGGAGGAAACCTTGTGACTTGGTGTAGTAATAAGAAACAAAAAGTCGTTGTAAGATCAAGTGTTGAAGCAGAGTTTCGAGGTATGGCACATGAAGTTTGTGAGATGATATGGATTCGTAATGTATTAAAAGAATTGGGTTTCCAACAAGAAACTCATGGACTTGCATTGTGATAGCACGTCTGCTATTAAAATTGCTCATAATCCTGTTCAGCATGACTGGACAAAGCATGTGGAGGTAGATCAACATTTCATTAAGGAAAACTTGGACAGGAAAATCATTCATTTACCTTTCGTGTATACGGAAGATCAATTAGTAGATGTTCTCACAAAAAGAGTGTCAAGAAAAATATTTGACAACTCGGTTGGCAAGTTGGGCATAATCGATATCTATGCACCAACTTGAGGGGGATTGTAGAATATTTTGTATATATTTATTTTCCTTGTATGTGTAGGTTAAATATTATGTATAGGTGTAGAAAATATTTTTCTATTAGCACTACAATTTTATCTCTATATAAACCTCTTATATGGAGAAGAATAATACATCGAAGCATACCAAACCATATCAAATCCTTATTGTCTACTATAGATGCAGAAACGTTTTGATAATTAACTCGCTTTGATCTTCAGGTGTGCCACCAAATTGATGGAAAGGAAGAATATCATGCCAGTTACATCATGACGTTTAGTTAAATTTTCCTCCAAGAACTTAAAGCTATGTGAATCATGAATCACCTATTTACCTACAAAGAAGAAACCACCTTGCGAACAAGCAAGTTCGGGTCGAAACATGCAACAAAATTTGAGCTGAATAGAAACCCAAACGTACGTCTCTCATCTAAAGTTCCAAACAAGAAGAGGAATTAGCTGGGATCCAATTCATATATCTGCTTAACAAATAATGATGTGATGTGAAATAGCTTATCCTTTATATGGTTTTCTATATTAGATAGAAAGCGATGGTATGAACAATTAAGAAATTTAAGAATCGAAGCTTGAAGTTGAATAATCCTAGCATCATTAGCTGAGTGTCCTTTATGAGTACGTATGAGCCAAGCAGGTGATTTCTCTATATAGAAGATTAAGGACAATGCAGGTGGAGCAAGAAAATGAGGTGCAAGTTAAGTCACCACCGGAACTTATTCAGAACCCTAACTATATATTTGTCTTTGTTTCAATCCGTTTTAACTTATAAGAGAGAACTTGCCGTCAGACCAGCACAAAGAAGATTTTCCATTGGGACGACTATGTCTATATTGACGACGTTCGATCGAGACAATGGTAATAGCAAAAACAATGAATATGTAGCTGAACACCAGAAGAAACCTGAACTGATTGGATCAAATAGGAGCTTGCACGAAAGTGACAAGTATATATTCTAAAGATTAGGTTTCCGTATAGTATGAGTTGTATGACTGCTTATTTCTGTGGAGGTCCCTGCTGGGTTGTTAAAATGGTTGGGTGTTCTAGGGGTTGATCGATTCGAATCGAGATTTGTCTTTTCAAGTGGATGTTTGTGTTTCTCATATTTTAAACAAATTAAAATATCCAAATCATCCTCCTGCTTGTTATACTTATACATATATATATATATATATATATATATATGTGTTTTTCGTTGCTTTTTTAGGTGTATAGTAATGCATATATTTCTCTTTGAGCATCCAAAGAACAAGAAACATAGCTAATAAAGGAGTCCGTTGGTCTAGCTTTATATTCGATGCATATATGCATGCATCGTGTGACCATGCTAGAGTAGTTATTGTTTTCAAAAATGTGTGATTAGAAGCTAAATTTTGTTTTATTTTTATGGGTTTGTCTGCTATACTTAGCATGCTTTATAATAAGGAGACTGTCCAATAGGGAGATGGTGGTGGGTTGAATTTTTGGTTATAGAATTTGCAAGGTATGTTATACATCGCAAACATTTAACTTGGTAAATGTTTTCATATATGTTGCCTACATTTACAGTGAGATGTGATAGAACATGTGAAAGCATGATTAAAAGTAACCCACTAATTACTATCATAATAAGCATCATACTTGATGGAAATGTTCTCATTTCTCCGAGCATATTGAAGACAATCATAAGTTTCAGACATGCATTCATCTTGTTTTCCTTTTGTTGTTATATGTTAATGTTTCTAATATTGCAGTAGTCAACTACTGAATGATGATGAATTCTGCGCGCTATTCCTGAAGGAAACTTGTTAACTTGGTCCAGATTAAAATTCTTCTAGAAGAAAGCTAGTAATTCATAGTTTCATACTGTACAGTATGCAGTAATAGTACTACTAATTAACACAAACATGGCCAAATTGATGATCATTTGGATATTTAAAATTGTGATTTACTAATTATAAACACTAGTCCAAATTGAACAAATTTGATCAGTCTATTAATTTGTTCTAATTAAATACCTTGAAATTACCAATTTGTATGAATGATATATTCACACAGTTTCAGAAACTAGACATAGGCAACGTGAATATGTGACTGAAAAATTTGTCAAAATAAATGATTGGTTTTCCATATATATATAATACACATGAGCTCCATGCATGCTTGACTAGTTTTTCACACCAAAAGAGAAAATGATAAAAATGGAAAACTCAGAGACATTATAATTACATTTCCATTCCTCTCTTGCATATCTATATATATGATCGATTAGGGATTCATAATGAATAAAAAACGCTAGCTATTTTGAGAGTAAAAGGATTGCCTCCCGCAAGCTTGTGCAAAGCAAATGTCTGTAATTGTACTGTATATCTTTGTTTTTTAAAACATAAGTTGGCTTACCAAAGGAATTAGTAATCAAGCTAGGTTGCTTTTAGATAAAAAAGCAGAAATGATGATGAGCATCCTCGTTCCTGGATGCAATCAACTCATGTAATGAGTTCTGTAATGAAAGTGGCAATAAGCGATTGGTGGCTTACGAGGAAGGCCAACAAAAAGCACTCGCGAGATTGATTGATTGATTGATATATATTGTGTCATACTGCCATTGTGGTACACCCCAAGTTTTAACATTCCAGCACATTTCCCAGATGGCAACGCCATCAATCTCAGATGTCAGATTCATGCGTCTTGTATCGTCCCTTTAGAACATTCTCTCTATTTGGGTAATTCAGGAACATTTGCACTAAGACTTTGTGGCTAGTTGGCAGTACATTTTCTATAGTTTCAACTTGTTTGTAGCTCATCACTTCTATTAGTTTTTGTTAAGCTCACTTCACAAACCTACAAATGTACGTGTAATTGACCTCATTAACTTTGTTTATAGGAATCTGAGTGTCTCTCTTTATTTACAGTACAGCACTTCTGCTTACATTTTAGACAAATATGGGAGCTAGTTACTTGGCCTTTGTGACTAATTGTCATGCATATGTCAGACACAGTATCACTGTTCTCTAGCTCATTCACACTAATTAACTAATCAATAATTGACTATCCCTTCTTAATTCTTTTGGACTATTCTATTTCAGATTGAAAACTCAATTGTTATATACTTAATTAAATTAATTAACGTGTAGTTTTTCTATATAAAAAGTAAGGAAGCTTTTCGTTGGAGTGATGGCCGCTTCTATATGACTAACGCGGAGCTGAAGAACTCCTGAGGATCAGGATCAGTGGTTGCTGAGATGGGCCATCGGTGCTGTGGCAAACATAAGGTGAAGAGAGGTCTTTGGTCGCCGGAAGAAGACGACAAGCTCAACAAACATGTCACCACCCACGGCCATGGCAGTTGGAGTTCTGTCCCTAAAAACGCAGGTATATTATGCCTCCTCTCCTTAAGGGTTTTTTCATGCGTTGATTACACATGTTATTGAGCTCACTGTTGGATTTACTTACTGGCTGCAGGATTGGAGAGGTGTGGAAAGAGTTGCAGGTTGAGATGGATAAACTATTTGAGACCAGAACTCAAGAGAGGCTCCTTTACTTCTGAAGAAGAACAGATCATTATTGATGTCCACAGAATATTAGGCAACAGGTGCGTAATCAGCTATAGGAACAGTTGGTTTTTTTTACATGGAGTTAGCAATTAACAATACCGTATAGTATATATGTACACATTCTCAAATCACATCACCTGACCAGACAAGGTGATTTCTTTTAGTTAAAGGGTAAAAGGGTTTAGTAGCCAAGTAGGTTGCATATATAGAAATCAGTAGTGTTCCTCTCTTTTTCTACTTACCTTGTTCATCTTCTTCTTCTAGCTCCTCTGAGACTCTTCAACATCTGTTACATGACATCCATTATATATCTTGGATCGATCCCCTAATTCTTAGTTAACACTCGTGCTGTTATATCGTGTACGAGCAGATGGGCTCAGATAGCAAAGCATCTACCGGGAAGGACAGACAATGAAGTGAAGAATTTCTGGAACTCTTGCATTAAGAAGAAGCTCATGTCACAAGGTTTGGACCCGCAGACCCATAACTTGATCTCTTCTCATAAAAGGTCAGTAGCTTCTAATAAGATTGCAGGCAGCAACGCCAAAACACAATCCCATATCGATCAAGAGAGACCAGTTTTCACAGTGAACAATATGTCACAGAAGACAGATTCTTCCACGGAAATTAACTACTCAATGTCAACACCTATTGTACCATTGTTGAATGCTCAACCTCCCACTGTTCAATACATGATGGCTCCACCCACTGATAATAATCACTATCGTGTTCAAAACCCTAATTCCGGTTGGAATAATGTTTCCGATATCCCAACCTTTCCGGACAGCACACTCAACATGTCCTCTGCATCGTCTTCCTCGGTGTTCGGTCACATGGATGATAGTAATTGCATCTGGGCAGCTGGTGCTGAGGCCTATGTACCAGCACCGGGAGCAATGGAGGTGCAGGGAGAACAGTCAAAGGGACAAGTAGTACAAGTGCAGCAAGAAAAAGAAAAGCTCTTGGAGATGGAAATGGAAGCTATGCAGGACATGGAAATTACTGCTTCCTTTGATCAGTGTTCAAGCTTTGATTATAGCCTTGTGGAGTATTACTCTACAATGATGTCTGGAGTCGCGCCTCATGATCATGTCAACTACTCTGCCGCTGATTTTACATGGAACTTTTAGACTCGCTATTATGTGCATGTATATAAATGTAACCAAGGCTTTCCTATTTTAGGTTGCCGGTTTGATAATCATGACTTGATTTTTTTGGAAATGTTTTTATAAACTCTGCCCTCTAGAAAACACAACGTGAATCGGTGAATGGCCAGACTTGAGGTGAGCTTAATCATGACTTGATTTTTTTGGAAATGTTTTTATAAACTCTGCCCTCTAGAAAACACAACGTGAATCGGTGAATGGCCAGACTTGAGGTGAGCTTAATCATGACTTGATTTTTTTGAAAAATGTTTTTTTTTGTTGTTGACTGAACTCAAAGGTTAGAGCATCCTCGAGCGGATCGAGTTGTTAAATTACTGAAGAAGAAAGAAAATTAAAATATATCCAAATTTTTTTTAAAAAAAAGGACGATTAAAAACCATTACTCAGATGGTGCCAATTCTATAGTTCAAATCTAGTACATTTTCTGCGAAAGTTCTTGTATGCACCAAGGTACAACTGAACCGGTAGTTATAATTTAATCCTGACCGTTTATTTAATCTACCTCTTTAAAAGACACTAACATTGATAATGACACTGTTAGGACAATTTGAAACAAAAAAACAAGTCAATATGGTAAAGAAGGTAAAATTCAGCTAATCAAATTAAATAAAGGTAAATTTCCTTTTCAATTTCAGATCTATGAAAGAAGAAGGAAGAACCAAGGTCTTGCTGGTTCGTCTTCAACCTCCAGAATCTGAAAGTTTTTCACAATCTTGTTCTTCACCAGCATCCCGTAAGGGATATAGATCTGATTCATCTCACACGTTCCTTTGTCTACATCCACCAAACCCAAAATTCCCTAAGAACGAAATTGATGTTCTTCGCGCACCGGCTTCTGCCTTGATCACGAGGGCGGCGGCGGAGGGGACGAGTCGAACAACGGAGACCTTCATGTCCTAGGCGATATTGTCTCCGATCTTCTTGGGGATGAGAACGAGAAGATTGATCTTGGGAGGGACAGAAATGGGAGTCATGGCTGAGATGAATATGAATCACGTGGGAGAAATGGGTGAAAGGGACAGAAATGGGATTCATGTTCCCTGTGTGTTTTATTAAACATGGGAGTCATGGCTGGAGCTACTGGGTTTTCTGGGAAGATGAGAGAGGTTGAAAAGGTTTCATGTGGGTTTTACTGCTCTTTTAAATTCTTTTTTGTTATACCACCGTTTATTGATTCGTTAGTGGATGTGATTGGTGCAAGTAATCCATGGTGCGCTGAATCCGCTCCGCCTTTTCTGGGCAACCATATATAATTAAGAGCCCTAGAGGTGTAAACATATTCAGAGCCCGAAAACAAACAAAAAAAAAAAATCAGTTTTTATGTTTTCTACAAAGCGAGCCTGAAAACGAAAAAAAAGAGGGTTTGATAAAGAAATGAAATTTTGACAATCAAAGTCAGAATTTGCAGGGAACTAACGAAGACGGTGTTGATCTGATTCAATATGTTGGAGTCCTCTCCAATTTTTTTCTTTTTTGAGAAATTGTTTTTTTTTTTTTGAGAAATTTTTTGAGGGTCATAATAGTAATACAAATTTTACAAAAAAATTATGGAGGTATGTTGAATAGAACCACCCAAACAAAAACCAAGCTAAAGAAAAAACAAAACTATTTCAGACAAAACATTGATAACCCCAAACGATCACTCTGGAAATGCTTATGAATGAAAGATCGAAGAAGGTTAGGTCCATATAGCCCCATATATTGTCTCTTTTATATGGGAGTGATGTGAAACTACTAAAAAACAACAACTTTCAAGTATTTAGAAGTTTAGTGTCTATGCCACAATTTGCTTCATGTAGTACTAAGGTCATTTTACTCCAACCACATTTTCCTTCATGGAACTCCTAAAAAACTACAACTCAAAATTTATCTTGGTGAGAAATTCTATGCTTGATAACGTTAACGTTGTTAACCTCGTCTCTCAGTCATATGTTTGATAACAAGCATAGAGGTTGGAGCAAAACAACAATCAAAATAGCAGATTACATGACCTATGTAGAGCAGATACAGAGATAAAATCCCAAATCGAAACCCAATAGCCGAAGAGCATGTTTCTGCATAAATGTGTAGAAGACAACGGCAACCGTAACATTACAAACAATCGATCTGGAAGAGAGCTTGTAGAGCTAAACCAGCTAGCAATGTAACAGCATATATATAAAACAAGACTAATAGTTGCATGTAGTAATTCATCTCAGAAAATGCTGGCAGCAAATGAAAGCCCAAGTCATCAAACTAATAACATAGCAGCAAACTGAAGGTTTTAGGTTTTGAGGTTATAAGGCCAACTTGTTTAAATCCGTTGTGCGCGTGTGGGCTAATTCGGTTTTCCATAGTATCCGTTGTAATACTGTTTCAGTAAATAATGAACAGATCAACCATTTCTGTTCCCAAAATTGACTTGATCGAGAAGATTCCACACCAACAATATGAGAAAAGGGGGGAAAATCAAAACGGAAAATTACAAAACAGAACAAAAAAAAAGGTGTATGCTTTGACTCATCGTCATTCTATATTGTGAAGTCCAATATATATATATATATAGCCTTATCATGATGATATCATTGCTGGCACATATAATCCACACCACTTCTGATTATTTAGCCGAAACCAATTGTAACTCCTACCTTTTTTTGTGTCAATGAATTGTAGTATATTTGAAGATATATGGGTGTTAGCTACTGTAGCACTTAGCTAGTTTTGCATGGGGAGGGCAACATGGTTGTTTTCCTGCTGGGAGGAACACAAAGAGAAGATCTCTTCCAATGTTCCATTCATGTAGTCCTTCAATTTGTCGCATGAGATGTAGTCGTCGTCGATGATTTGGGGCTTCAGTGTGTTCATCTCTGCAGCTAGGTTAATCATGGGGAAGTCTTCAAATTCTAAAGGCGGGTAAGGAAACTGGTAATTCTGGAAGCTTGTGTCATTCGGCATATATGTATCCTGCAGTACAATTTGGCAATGCAGCAATGAACTTCCAGCAGGATAACATTATGTATAAATAAAAAATCAAGATGAAAAATGTAAAGCAGGAATCATAGATTAGTGAGAAAAGTACAAATAACAGATAATGATGAACGAAACAAATTAACATGAAGAAGATTTTGTCAAGAATTCTAAGTTGGCATACTGAACATGGACAATTATGTTCACAAATGTTACTCTAAGAATGTAAGAAATTTGCATATGGTGTTTCCGGAATCTGAATGGTATTTAGCTACTGCAACAAAACCGTTAATTATATGAAGAACTTTTAAGCCAGATGCAGCACTAGAAGTTCAGTGCTGGAAGAAACAAAACAATGAATCCGACATCTCTAATACTCATTTCTGGAAGTATATATATAGGGACCAGAATTATTAATCTAAAAGAGAATGGAGGATGAATCTAAGGTTTCAAATTATGAGGAACATGATTAAAAGTCATTGGGGGTTGAGAGGAACACCATGAGGAAAATGAGGAAGAAAGATGTCTAAGTCAGTCAAAAGAAGTTATAGAAGATGGTGAAGAAAGCTTCAGTCGAGACTTCGAGTCAGGCAAATAAGAAATTTTTAGATGGAAGCTTAGCTTTAGCAAAAGATGGGTGATTTAGGGAGTCTTTTGTTACTTTAAGATCAAAAGAAAGATACACTACGAGGGCTCGTTTCGCGGGCCACTTCCAATAACTATAGTAAGGTTTCGCGTGCTTGAATGTGGCCTTGGCCAATGGTCATGATGTTTTTATGCAAGACTAATTATTAATTAAGTTGATCTTCAAAATTATATGTGAAGTGTGAATGTCAAGCATTATAGCTAGTATATATGAAAGTAGACAATCATGTCACGAAGATTTCAAAAAGACTTGAAAAATAAAAGAAAAAAAACTCATTTTAATTTATGCCATGTAAATGCATGCAATTTTATCTCAAAATCGACGACACTATGAGGTTGTCAAACTAAATCATTTCAAAAGTGAATTGGGTTATATCTCATATTGACCTCTGTCATAAGAATACTAGTTATGTATATATAATGCGATATATAATGACCAATTTGTGCATTACCATGTCACTCAGCAAGTCAGCACATGAGTGTCTAAATTTACTATATATGCAGATCGAATCATGAAAACATATGTTAGCTATTGCACTTGTATATACAAACCTGAAATAGATTATCTGAGGAGCTGTGGGCACCAAGAGAGTAGAGATTAGCTGAACTGTTAGCTTCATCAGAAGCAAATGGAGCCTGTAAATCGTCTGCTATGCCAGTTTCAGTAGGTGTCCCTTGAGTGAGATCAGAAGAAGATGTATCAGAGAGAAATTTGGGATAATCAGGATTAGAATAATTCTCATAATCTTGATCAGGTTCTATCCCTCTTGAAGCTTCTCCCTCGTTAATGCCAGCACTATTGTCTTTCCCTAAAATGTTTCTGTTCAAGAGAGTGTTCCCAATTGTCTTTTCTTCTTTGTTATTCTTGGGTATTTGGATTGTCTTTTTGAAAATGCGGCACAATGCATATGAATCCTGTGGTTCAATATAATCAAATAACGTTAATATGTCATGCATATTAATCAAAATTACATGTGCAATTCATGTAAGAAACACAAGGAAGACAAAGATTAGAAAGCAAGTCGAGAAAGAAGAGGGGAAAAAAACTATAGCACAGATGTGTATGATTTTAAAGTGATCTTAAAAAAATATGGTGCAAGTACAGCAGCTAAAGTATAGACCGAATGGTCTTTTATTTTCATGCTGATAAGCTATTCCTTTAAAAGGACAAGAAAAAAAAAATCAAAGCATCAAAAAAAGAAAAAAAAGATAGACTAGATGATGATCAAATCTACTTTATTTGAGCCGAATCGAGACATAAAAGACGATGCATGAGATCAAACAGTTCGATCTTCCAGTACTACTGTTCCTTGCTAGCTTACAGCTTACACCGGTTCAGAACTAATTTTGATGATTTTCCAGAGCTTCCTAATTACATCCCATTGCAATACTACAACAAATATTGGGTAATTTACGGTTTTACATATCATCAGATGGGGGGTTTTAGGTCCCTTCGCAATTGTTATCCAAGTAATTAAGAACCAAGAACTCTTGCATATTAGATTGCTAGCTGCCTGGAGGGAATTGAATAAATATCCCTGCAAACCCTAATTTCTTTTTTTCTTGGGACTCAAAAAAACCCTAAAGCTTAGCTACTAAAATGAAATTCAATCACGTACTGGGGATCCCTCTCCATGTAATCAGATCAAGAAAAATCACAGATGGGGTAGAACTAGAACGCGCTGCATATTAGTTAGTTACCTTTAGAGATGATGATGGACTGCCACACACAGAGTCGGTGAGCCGGTACTCGTGCATAACCCAGTTGGTTCTAATGCCATGAGGAGCTCTCCCTCTATAATACACCAGTGTCTTCTTCATCCCAACCGCACGCCTGTTACTGTTCACCGCCCGGTCTTTTCCGGTGGCTTTCCAGTACCCGGCCCGAGTTGCCCGATTCGTTCTCGATCCATTTGGGTACTTCCTATCCCTCGGACTGTAGAAATACCACTCCATGTCCTTGCTCGGCAGAAATGACTTATCTGCGTGCAGTGAACAAAGTAAACATGTCAAACATGATGAACAGTTTAATTACGTATATAGTAGAATAGAAATCACATATATACCAGGCAAATCCCATGGTTCACATTTGTAGAGGTCGACCTCTGGAATAATTTCCAGCTCGATGGTGCGGCCATTGATTTTCCGGTCAAGATAGTAAGCAACGAGCTCTTCATCAGTTGGGTGGAATCTGAATCCAGGAGGAAGAGTCATGGGTGCCATCGCAGTACTACTTGAGTGAGACGAAGAAACTCTACAGAGAAATTCAGAGAGAGCAAAGAAGACAGAGAGAGCAAAAGAATGGAAGGTGAACTAAACTGGCTTGTACGATAATGGACTATATGAGGTAACTGTTGGTCCCAAAGATATATAAGATACTTGGTCTTTGATTTTCAAGGTATTACAGAGCGAAGAGCGGTATGTGTTGTAATTGAGATGGGGGATGGAGGTCGTAAAAGAGAGAGAGGGGAATATAATTAAGATGGTGATGGTTTGGATGTATGGCTTTTGAAGAGATTCTATGTGTAAGGGTTTGTGTGAAAACCCAGAAGGAGGGGATAAGAAGCTTCGCTGCTTTTGTCTGCTCACAAACTAACAAAAATCAAGGGGGCCTCATGAAAGGCTCTGTGGACCACCCAACCGTCCATACCCTACAACACGCAATACTATGCCCTAACTTAGCTCCCTCTTAATTTAATTGCATTCAGAAAATACTTATTGCAAATGTGTCTAATTGTATATAACTTTATCAATGAAATAAAAAAAAAAGTAGCTAAAACTAACAAAGGATAAAAGAGAATTGCAGATTTGTATATTAATTGCTGCTCCCTAAAGCAGCTTAACTAGTTACAAGGGAGGGACAAGATGTGAACATCTGTCACAAATCCATCAGAACAAAACCGAAAACCCTAACATGATTAACTAGCTTAATTAAACCAACTGATTTAACTAAATATCAAAATGCAGCGATATGCACGGCCCGGCCCATAGCTATTATTCTTCCACAGCCCACTGAGTATGGTACATGAGGACTTTTGAAGGGGTAAATGATTATTACATAGTTATTTAGTTATTTCTTCAATCAATGATAACCACACATTTTGTGAGATATGTTATACTATATGGTATATTAGAATTTTCTCATAATCATACACAAAAAATAAAGAAATACGGTGTACTTCTCTAAGCCATTTCGATGTTTTACCCTAATTTCTATGTGACCTTACCCTGATTTCTTTAAGAGATGAAAGTATCGCATAGTTTGCTTCTGTGAGCCATTTTGATATTTACCTGATAAGATATATAGTTTGGTTACTCTGGTAGTACCCTCCATTTTGATTTCTAGTTGTAATTTTCTCATACATACATATTGTGTTTTTTCATTCTTATTTACTTTGCATAAACCCATCAGTCATTTATTCTAGAAATCAACTAATTAGCACAAGGGAAGAGATGAAAATAACTCCTCACACGTTTTTTATATGAGAATGCATTGTGTTCCTCCTACTCTTCATTTCATAACCTGATTTCACTTCGTTGCATTTCTGCTATACATCTCTCTTTGTATTATCTCTATCTCCAACCCATGCCATTCACCCAACAGGATAAAAGAGAAAGCTGTTTAAGATTTCATGAATCACATTAGGGGGACTGAGCTAGAACTCTAATTATTTAGTTAAGCATCTCTGTTCGTTGTCTGTTAAAGTAACAACAGTATATATATAGCAGGGAACTGATATTAGCTAGTGAAGAGAACTACTATAATCAATTTAAGCTCGTCGATCGACCATGAATGTTATGAAATAGTAACTAGTCACAGTTTGCAGACAATTAATTCTTAATCATGCCTTGAAAGAGAAATATCTAGTAATCTTCCCAGAAAATAAAGCTATAAACTATGCATGTATTTCTACTTTATTATACCATACGATTGATCGATAATATATATATATATATATATATATTAGATCGATCTACCTTTTAGTATAAAAATCAATGGGAACATGAACACTAAACATTCAAACCGTACGTTATGATTGTTGCTCCAATAATCATTCCAAATTAAGTAATACTTCTCAAATCAAATGGACCCTAAAATCAATTAATTCTATTCATACGTACTTCATGCATAATTCTGAACACAAATCAAAAGAAGTAATGCATGTTAGCAATCACAGCATCAGATTATACTTTTGATCCAGTTTTATCCAAGATTGCAGATGGACATGAATAAACTAGTACTGATCATAGAATATTACATCCCCAGAAAACGTATATGGATGATTATTATTCAGTTGTTCTTTGAATTTTTTTCTTTACATGATTATATGGATGAATTGGATGGGGTATACCCAGGTATAAGCTGGGGCCATGAGATAAATTCTGATGATCATCATCTTCTCTTTAGTTTTTCTCTTATTTGTATCACAAAGGGAAAAGAACACTTTTATCATTCACCAGTTGATGAGTTGATTGGGGACCCATGACCACCATCAGAACAAATATAAATCTACCTGGCTCACCGTCACGGTCTTCTTTTTCTTTTTTTTGATGATTTTTCCTGCAATCCAGAATGCTTTTTCTTTAGCATTTTTTGTTCTCTATAGTGAACCTTTAGTTTCCTTTACTTAAAATATCATTTTCAGTTGGCTAAAGATATCCTAATCTCTTTAATGATTACGCTACAAAATCTTTGACTGGTTTCTCAGCTCTCTCTCTCTCTCTCTCTCTCTCATATGCAAACACAGTGTCACACTGACATACACATGATTGGTTAGAGGAAGAGATAGGAGAAACACAGTAGTCACCGAGAAAGTGATACTACATCGATCTGCCAGTTAGTTATTTAAACAAAATGATGGTGAAGATGAATTTCTGTATATTGCAATACCATTGTCTGTACAAGCTCGCTGATACATATAGGATGCATACAAGTCTACTCAAGGAATCAATGACAAAAATTACGATCCTACAATCACTCTACATGACTACTGATTGATTGCCTAATGATACATGATCCACAATTACCTCCATCACACATTGCCATATTAATGCATAATACCTTAACTGATATGTTTTCTTTCAATACTCCCCCTCAAGTTGGAGTGTGAATGTCAATGACACTCAACTTGCTGAGATGTGTGTGAAATGCCGGTGATCGCAATGGCTTCGTAAGTATATCTGCTATCTGCTTTCCAGTTGCCACATAAGCCGTCTTGATCTCTCCTCTTTGGATTCTCTCACGGACTGTATGACAGTCTATTTCAATGTGCTTCGTCCTCTCATGATACACCGGGTTTGCAGCAATGTGTAAGGCTGCCTGATTGTCACAGAACAATCTTGCTGGTTGAGGATGTGCCACATGTAAATCCTTTAATAAATATCTCAACCAAGAAAGTTCACAAGTGGCTGCAGCCATGGATCGATATTCTGCTTCAGCTGATGATCGTGAAATTGTTGTCTGCTTCTTACTCTTCCAAGACACAAGAGACTTGCCAAGAAAAATGCAATATCCTGTTACAGACCGTCGTGTGATTGGGCATCTTGCCCAGTCAGCGTCACAATATCCAATCAAGTGAAGTGAACTGTTTGATGGGAATAATAGTCCTTGCCCTGGGGCTGCCTTCAAGTATTGAAGAAGTCGATGGGCAGCCTTGAGGTGATGTAACTTGGGTATCTGCATGAATTGACTGAGTGTGTTCATAGAGTACGTGATTTCTGGTCGGCTAATTGTAAGGTATATCAGCTTCCCAACCAGCCTGCGGTATCGAGTGGGATCCTTGAGAGCTTCACTTCCTGTTTCTGATAGCACCAAATCAGGTTCCATGGGGACAGTTGCTGGTTTTGTTCCAAGTAACCCAGCTTCTTCCAATATGTCCAATGTATACTTTCGTTGACAAACTGTAATTCCAGCTTGAGAACGCGCAACTTCAATACCAAGAAAGTATTTGAGTGGACCAAGGTCTTTAATCTTGAAGCAGCTATTGAGAAACTGTTTGAGGTCACTTATAGCCTTTTCATCATTTCCTGTTATGACCATATCATCAACATAAAGTAGCACAATAGTAATTGAATTACCACGGACCTGTGTAAACAGTGAGTAATCGGCACGAGACTGCTGATATCCAATCTCTTGTATGGCACATGAAAAACGTCGGAACCAACTGCGAGATGCCTGCTTTAGGCCATAAAGAGATTTATGGAGTCGACAAACTACATTCTCCCCCTGTCGATGATAACCTGGAGGTGGAAGCATGTACACCTCCTCACTGAGTTCTCCATGCAAAAAAGCATTCTGCACATCCATCTGGTGTAATGGCCAATTCCGAACAGCGGCAACTGCTAGTAAGCAACGGACAGTAATGAGCTTGGCAACAGGGGCGAAAGTATCTTTGTAATCGATGCCTTTGCGTTGAGTGAACCCTTTGGCAACAAGTCGAGCTTTGTAACGCTCGATGTTGCCGTCGGCATGGTACTTGATCATAAACACGATAACCCTTTTGCCCAAGAGGATAGCCAATGAAAATGCATCGACGCGCCCGAACATCAAATTTGTGTTTGGGTGTGAGGTTTGTGGCGTAACATAAACAACCGAAAACACGAAGATCGGAGTAATTCGGCGATTTGTTGTGTAAGAGTTCATATGGAGATTTGAGAGAAAGGAGTGGTGTGGGTAGACGGTTGATGAGATAACATGATGTTTGGACACTTTCCCCCCAAAAACGTAATGGTAAATTGGCTTGAAAACGTAGGGCACGAGCAACGTTTAAAAGGTGGCGATGTTTACGCTCGACTACCCCATTTTGTTGAGGGGTATGAACACATGTGTGTTGAAAGATAGTGCCACGTTCGTCAAGAAAAGAACGCATTGACTTTGACGTGAATTCACCCCCATTATCGGCACGTAAAATCTTAATGTCTCGATGAAATTGTGTTTTGACCCAAGCAAAGAAAGATTTCAATAAAGATTGAGTGTTGGATTTAAAACTCATGAGATGAACCCAGGTAAAACGAGTATAATCGTCGACAATGGTTAGAAAATATCGAGCCCCAAAATGTGTGTGTGTTTTGTGTGGTCCCCAAATGTCACAATGGATTAAATCAAATGGTGCATTTGTTTTTATTGAACTGGATGGGAATGATAAACGAGTTTGTTTTGCTAAAGGACACACCTCACAAATATGCTTGGAGTTGGAAATAATTTCAGGAAAAGATTGGGATAGGGCATGAAGGGGTGCATCTGATGGATGTCCAAGTCGTTGGTGCCAGAGATCAGAGGTACGGGTGATATGATTGGCAAGGCGAGGGTTTTGGGTTGCTGTGAGATAATAAAGACCATTGTAATGCTTTCCCAGGCCAATCGTCCTCCTCGTATTCATGTCATGCACAACACAAAAATCCGGATGAAATATCACTATACACCGCAGAGCTCGAGTCAATTTACTCACAGATATCAAATTAACTCGAAAATTAGGCACATGTAGAACACCGTCTAGAGAAAACTCTTGTGACAAGTTAAAGGTTCCAATGCTTTCAATATAAGCTTTTCCTCCATTAGGTAGACCAACATAACCATGAGACCCTTTAAGTGTATTGTGGGTAGGAGAGAGATGAGAAACGTGATCGGTGGCTCCACTATCCACAATCCAGTACAATGTCGAATGCGGATCATGATGTGTAACATTACAAGTGGGTGTACCTGTTGCATTTGCAAGTGGTTGGTTATTACCGTTCTGGATTTTCAGTAAGGCCTTGAGTTGGTTGTACTCCTCCACTGTAAGGGTTGTGTTGGCCGTGATGTTGCGTTTCTGTTTTGATTGCTCTGGATTTTCAACCGTGTCAACCATGTTGGTTGGTGTGATGGTATTTGTGTTTTTGATTTTGTTGTGGCGGAAGGTGTTGAGCTAGAGGCACCAGAATTGGTGCTCTGATACCATAAACAAAATGATAGTGAAGATGAATTTCTGTATATTGCAATACCATTGTCTGTACAAGCTAGCTGATACATATAGGATGCATACAAGTCTACTCAAGGAATCAATGACAAAAATTACGATCCTACAATCACTCTACATGACTACTGATTGATTGCCTAATGATACATGATCCACAATTACCTCCATCACACATTGCCATATTAATGCATAATACCTTAACTGATATGCTTTCTTTCAATATTATTAAGGTTCAATCTTGAATCGGAAAGCAAAATTTGTAAAAACTGTATAACAGTACATAGCTAGATTGATTTTCATGTCTCTGTCAAAGTTTATATGAGAGATAGCATGTATATTTCACACTGCCAGTCTGTGTGAGTAGGTTGAAGTTGTGTAGCACTTAAGAACATGAGAATCTTGATATTCTTGTTTGCTAAATTTGCATTATGCATGAACTGCTGAGTGATTCGACATGTATAAGGATAAATATGCCGTGGGCATAAATTGATAGGATTAATTTGCATCTCTGTACGTAAATGGAGAGGCACTGCTGAGTGATTCAACATTTTGGGGAGTGCTGATGCGCCTAGAAATAGTTTATATATATATATATATATGTGTGTGTGTGTGTGTATTCAGTTAAGTGGTACAAAATCAGAACTTGCATTCTGCTCACTTAATTGTCTTCTTGTTGGCAGGAGATCGAGCTTCTATGTTTGAGAAATGATATATGAGAGGTGAAGCTAGCTATAGGCATGATGACAGAAAAACAGGCCTTTGTATGCTTTCTTTTGTTTCTTTAAATGACTTTGTGGCTTTAACACCTCAAGTATGACAACAAATGAGTTGTACGTAACCAATTACATTAAGAGGGATCGAGATTATACTCAGCTAGGGGTTCTGAGGTCTTTACCGAAAGATCTTTTCGTAGTCTTTACTAACCGTCCTGCACAATATTCATCCCTTAAAAGAAAGGAGAACAACATTGGCCTGATATATCAACCTTGAAGGAGGAGCTTTTGATCATTTTATGCATAAAGATATTCCATTTCTCCAATCCAGTGACAAATCCCATATGCCTTCTCAATAAACTATGTTTTGATTCAACCTCTTACCATAAGTAGGCACCCATATCATGATTCGATCTGGATCATTCATCATTCATCAGTCAAATATCTCTCTGAACGTGCCCCAGAGAGAGAGAGAGTTTCGAAAGCCAGGAAACCTTCCACACGATGATGATCATGTTAAGGGCAAGAGATGAAGCAAAGGTGGTAAAGGGCAAAGGGGATTGGGATGGTGGGGGATTGTGGGTTTGTCACTTGTGGAAGACTGTAGAAAGAATAGTTGGAGACTATGGCTTTGAATAAATATAGGTATATAGATTCCAGTAATGTCGGCTCCGTGTATCTATCTCTATCAATATATCTATCATTTTAGTTTGTCCAGAGAAAAGACAAATGTTTAAGCTGATTCTTTCTTTTTATCCCAGCAGCAATGAGATCGATGTAGCTTTCATGTGGGTTCTGGCCCTTTGGTTCTGGGAGCTATCCCATCCCTCTGAGGATACATCTGTCATTTGCTCATCACCAACTGTAACAGCTTTAGTTATGTATATCAGCTTGAAGAAAGTTGGGACCAACTCAAAATCTGAGAGCTTGGTGCCCAGCACTTTGCAGCCTCAACTAATAAGGAACTCGATTTGAGAGTCCAAGTCCAATTGTAACCATAAACTTTTGCAGCCAATTCCTACTCTACAGTTATAACGTAAGCACAAAAGGAACTGCATTGTTGTGATAAACTGATAATAGACTAATAGTTGGGGATAATTTGATAGAGAGCGATTTAAACTTAATCTTATCAATTCCGGCTGCCAAACGAATCTAATATACGTACATTCATAAAAAGTGTAGCTGTGGAATGTGAGAGATGCGATGATCTGTGATCATGGTCTGTTAAAATTGTAAGATCAAAATTGGACTCAGACACATCTATCAGTCTGTTAATCAATTAGTATTGGACATGGATCATTCAACAAGAAGCTTAAACTCTGTTTCATATAAGTAATCCAAGATGTATATCACTTGAAGAACACGAGGGATTCACTTGTATGACTGAAGTCGGACTGATCCATTGGCCATTATTAATAGGAAGCATTATTGTATTTTCATAACGGCTTGCTAGTTTTCGGGTGTTTTGCGTTTTAGGGCTAAAAAAGACAAAAACTGAGTTTTATTCTCAAAATGAAGGGATTCAAGTCCCCTGGACAAGAATTCATTAAATGGCTGTGATCTTTTGATCAAAATTTATTTGATTTGGTGTGCGCATGCTGTAGCAAAAGCAAATGTATGTTCTCTAGATCTAAAACTTGTCAATTTTTGATTCTCCATATGACAACTTCCCAAAATCGAAAATTGACAAGTTTAAATCTAGAGAACATACATTTTCCTCTGCTATAGCACGCACAACACCAATTTAAAACATGCAAACAATTTTGGATCAAACAATTACAGCCCTTTAAACTAAATTCTTGTCTAAATCAAGAGACTTGAAACCCTTCATTCTAAGAATAAAACTCAATTTTTGTTCTTTTAGCAACAAAACGCAAAACACAGGAAACTGGCCGTTATGAAAATACAACGGTCACATCTTTATTCAGCTGATTCTTTATTTGGATTGGGTTTTGAGCCTAGACCTAAAACAGATGGATGGATTAGCGGACGAAAGCATGCTCAAAACCTGTTCATGTACTATTTAGGTTTTCTAGAAAAATAGTTTTAATCAATTTTGTTCTTGAGTAAATACTAAAAATACAATTTGAATTTACGAAAACCTTGAAGCTTTGATACCATTAATAAGATGATATGCAGAATCCTAACACAAATTATCAGAAACCCAACATGAAGACCTATTCATAGATATTAAAATCACACATACCTGATATCAAGAGCATCATGAAATTATGTAGAAGTATAGTTATAGTTAGACCAGTAGTATCCCTTCATCGCTTCTCCAATCTCCCTTCATGGCTATCTTGCTTCCAGACATCTTCTTGAGACTTGAATGAACTGCACACAAACTTGGAGAATCAATAATACAAGGAGGAGTCTTCTGTGTGTCTATACCAAGCAATAGAATGGGTTTATAACTTGATGCAAAATACGACATAGAACACATGCACTAATGCATGCCTCCTATTTATAATGACCAATGGATCATTCGAATTCAATCCTATAAGTGAATCCTAATCCAATACTAATTGAAACTTCATAGGCATAATTCTATATCACAGTCCCTCAAATAACTTTAACAGCTACTTTCAGGTACTTATTCATGTATTTCTTGTTGAATACGATGTACCCCTTCGTTCTCCAAGTGATAAACAACTTGGATTACTAGTCTAAAACAGAGTTAAAACCTTGAGCTTCTTGTTGAATGATCGATGTCCAATACTAATAGATGTGTGCGAGTCCAACCTTGATCTTACATAA
This sequence comes from Fragaria x ananassa, assembly GCA_034370585.1. Taxonomy (NCBI): domain Eukaryota; kingdom Viridiplantae; phylum Streptophyta; class Magnoliopsida; order Rosales; family Rosaceae; genus Fragaria; species Fragaria x ananassa. Next base: position 6,999,669 of record CP139764.1, on the reverse strand, counting down.
ACGTCCATTAGCATATAAAGCTCACTTCATTAGAGTTGAGAATTTGACAAAAATAAGTCAGGAGACATAGTTGTAAAACGCCACCGGAGTTACACGTAGTTTGATGGCAATTAGTTAACAAACACTATAAAACATTGCTCAAAATTTTATTTTATATAAATTGTGTAAGTTTGACCATGATCTATTGTTCAACAACAACGGGAACGTAAAGAGCTATACATAGTTTACCTCAGTGTAACCGCATTCAAAATTTACAAAAAGAAATCGGCTTATTAGCCGGCATCGTATCTTCATATAGAAATTTTGCTGCTGATGCATGCGCTCACAATCTTTGCTCTTTTCTTGGATTTGGAATTGTAGATCCTTGTTGCGAGCAGCTTCTGCTTGACGCATCGTACTATGTATTTTTTTTTAGAGAAAATTAGATAAAAACCCAAAAAACCAAACCCCTTTTAAAATAAACTCATGCTCATATTCCATTTTAATTTACACCTAACTCTATTATTGAACCTGCCTTATATGTTTTATTTTTATTTTTGGAATTTGTATCCCTCTTTTCCTTGACTCTTTTGCCCTTCCGTTTTTTTTTTTTTTTCTTGAGAAGATTTTTCCCTTCTGATTGAATGAGAAGACATTCCCTAAATGTGGCTCTTGACTTTCTTCTATTTTAAATAGGGTTAGGGTTTAGACTAGGGTTTAGGGTTTAGGGTTTATGGTTTAGGGATTAGGGTTTAGGGTTTAGGGTTTAGACTAGGGTTTGGGGTTTAGGGATTAGGGATTAGGGTTTAGGGTTTAGGGTTTAGACTAGGGTTTGGGGTTTAGGGATTAGGGATTAGGGTTTAGACTAGGGTTTAGGGTTTGTGGAACCGGGTTTAGACTAGGGTTTGGGTTTAGGGATTAGGGATTAGGGTTTAGACTAGGGTTTAGGGTTTAGGGTTTAGACTAGGGTTTAGGGTTTGGGCGTAGTCTGTGGAACCGGGTTTTCAGCTGCCGGGTAATTATGTTTAATGAGTCAGCCAAACAGCTTGTTAATTGCAATGGTTCAGTTGGTGGCATTTCAGCAATTTCCTTCAACAATAAGTTCTATTGTTTAGATAAACAGTATTAATATTTTTACTAAATCAACCTAATTAATAAGTTGAGTGTATTTCAAAAGAGTATAACATGTGGGTGTAATTTAAAATGAGTCTATGATTTTGGGTGTAACATCAAATTCCCCTTTTTTTTAATCAAATGAAAAACTTAGATAATGAGTCGAACTTACAACTTACGCATTAAATTGTATTTAAATTGTATTTGCATGATTTTTCTTGATTTTCTTCGGCTTCGTAAAATCGGTTGGGCTTCCCAGAAGAGTGGTAACACTAAAGCCCAATCAAGACTTAACAAACTGATGAACCCACCCGACTGAAAAACCTTTTGGAAGCGAATTTGCTCGAAAGAGCGCGTGCGATTTGAAGAAGATGTCGATTCTGTTGAAGAGCCAGACATGGAGGTGGATAGTGACCAAGACTCGCGACTCCAAGCCCTTCTTCTTCACCTTCGCAACCGTATGCGGCGTCATCCCGGGCATTATCGGCTACTTCGTTATGCAGACCACCAACTCCTGCAACCAGGAGCTCGAGGCCGAGCTACGCCGCAAAGCCCGACCCGATACCCTGGTACGTTATCCTATTTGAGCTTGTGGAATTATAGTTGATATTTGAGATATGGGTTTTAGTGGTTTATCATCTAGCTCAAGAAATGTTATTGATTCTTGAACTAGGGAAATAAAATAAAGGAACTTGCTGTTGATGATCAGAGTGAGTTGAATATGGATGGTTGCTAGTTGGGTTTCATTGTTGACTTGTTGATATGGGTTTATAAGTAATGGGTTTTGTTAGTATTTGTAGGCTTAATTTGTAAATTGTTTATGAGTTTTCAAATGATGCAGGATATGCTAGTATTAGTAAGCTTCAGGCTGTAAGGAAGATTTTTGCTTGCTAGTATATGCAGCAAAGTGCCGGATTGTCTAGTAATTTCAGTTGGTGTAGGATAATGGAATCAATTGAATAAATAGCAGTTCTCCAGTGTCTGAGTTAGTTTTGCGAAGAGTATCATTCACTACGTTTATAGCAACCCCCTCCTCCCTCCTACACTGTTACTTGCAGCCTCATCTTTTGCTTTCAGATTTCTCCCATTTTGGCCTTTTGACACATGCTGTAGTTAAGCTGTGTTAACTATTTTGTGTCCTGGGATGTGTTTTCTCTTTTACGATGATCATGTGTCTTCTGATATAATCTATATGTAGATACCGGTGCATCTTTTTATGAAACATATGGCCTTATGGTTAGATCTGACAAAGTTTCTGACCTTGAAACTCATTATAAAGAAAACAAATCTTTACAACAAAGTCTGCTTAGTTTATCTGGTACTAAATCCCTGTCCTCCATCAAGAAGCAATGAATAATATATCACATTACATATCCTGTGCATTGCAGCTTTAAGTTCTAATAGCAGTTCTTATGAAGGCATATGTTCAGTTAAAAGGGATTTCAGCCTATGTTGTTTCGTATTGGTATTTTTTTTTCTTGAAGAGAAATGATGAAGTTTATTGCTTAAAACTGTGAATCAGATGATGGGACAAACAAATAAAGAAAGATTGGCAGAATACCTAGGGGAGCTGCTGCGGAAAGAGAACACAAATGACCGCTATGTTGCTGCACTGAAAGGACAGACATTGACTAGGAATCCATATGTGAGAATTCAACTGGTTCAAAAGGAGAGCAACACAGAAGCTGAAAAGGAAAAGAAGTAGATCTGATTGTCATCCACTACCAACATGAATGATTTATGTTTTGAAGGTATCTGTGTATTTCGTTAGAACAATGATGCAGTGATTCTCTGATGTTATGCAGAATTTGGTTGGCTGTGGTTTGTTTGATGAATACTTTTCTTACTTGATGGAAGTACAAATACTTTGTTTTCAGAGGTTTCTATGTTATAGGTAGTTGTTCAGATCAACAAGTCTGTCTATTAATGGAATGGTGGTCTTCTGAATTGTTGATTTTGCTGCAAAAGGAAATCTGCTGTTGCACAACCCTAACACCTGCCAACATGAATAAATGAGATGTAGTCCTCAATATTCATTGGCTTGATTTGATTTTTTTTTTTGTTTTTTCATTGACCAGTTATATGAACTATGTTGTGACTTGTGAAAGATGAATTTGTGTTTTTTTACATAATATATCTATCACTTTGTCTAAACTGATGCTCAAGTTTTGTGTCATGAGATTTACCAAACTATGAGACGCCTATAACACCCTTTAGAATAAGAGAAAACAAATTTGTGTACAGATCAATCCAACAGATTTTTGTCGTTCAGGCCGCAAAGTCAACTTCTACAGAAAACTGATGGTAAACTTCGGAACTTCTCTATGAACTTGAACTCCAGGCAGCAGTCACCATTGTTCATCCGATCCCCATCCCCATCTGTTTTGGTATGAGATATGGGGTAGGTAAATTGGTATCCACACCTACGTTCTTGACCATTTCTTCAGCCCTGACTGCAGCTGCTCTAGCAATGCCAAAACTGACAACTTCTCCACCGAGATGATTCCATGATTTCCATTCTTACACCCAATGAACTGAGCGAATGCTTCTATAATGTCCTCGATGGAGGGCTCATTCCTCAACCAAGTGTTAGTGATGGAACTTATTTTCTGTCCACGTTGTTTGTTTCAAGCCTTGCCAAATCACTACTACCATGCTCTGTACAATCGACACTCATTAGGGTTTAGGGTGCTTCTTCCCTGTTTGATAATGTTTAATGAAACCATATTATAAATTTCTCGGTTTCAGCTACCGAGTTCACTGTGTCTTTGCCTTCCAACCATGATGGCTTGTCGATACTGACTCTGTTTTCTGTCACATGTAATGTTGCCACTATCCAAGACCCAAATGAATGTGATAGCTAGACAAACAAAGCCTCTAGTTTCACGAACCGAAGCCTTCAACTTCTTAAAGTCCTTCGTCGGTGTTACAACATACACAAAACCCCATTACAGAAACTCCTACGATTACACAGACTTGCTTCAACAATGTACAAACACTAACTCCATCAAGAAACTCCACGCCCAGATCATCATTTCCGGTCTGCACCAAAACCCATTTGTCGCTTCAAAGCTAGTAGCCAAGTACGTGGAGTTCAGCGACTCATCAATGGAAGACGCACGGAAGGTGTTCGATGAATTGACCGAGAGTGATGAGTTCGTATGGAACGTGGTCATTCAGGGCTATGCAAATGTCGGGCCTTTTGCTGAAGCGATTAAAATGTGTAATGCAATGAGGGTCAGTGGGTTGCCCCCGAATCGGTACACGTACCCTTTTGTGCTCAAGGCTTGTGGAGCAATGAGAGATGGGAAGCAGGGGAAGGTTGTTCATGGGCAAATTGTGAAAGCTGGGCTTGAGTTGCAGGTGTTTGTGGGGAATGCTCTTGTGGCATTGTATTCTAAGTGTGGGGAAGTTGAGGTGTCGAGAAGAGTGTTTGAGGAGTTGCCAAAGAAGGATCTTGTTAGTTGGAATTCCATGATTTCGGGGTATGTTGCGAATGGTTATCCGAATGAAGGTGTTGAGGTTTTTCGTGCAATGCTGCAGGATGATGGTGCATGCTTGCCTGAACATGCCACTCTGGTATGCGTGCTTCCGGCTTGTGTTGAAGCGTCTGCTGTTGAAGTTGGGTTTTGGATTCACTGTTATGTTGTGAAGTACAGTGTGAAAGTTGATTCGGCTTTGGGCAGTGCTCTTATTACAATGTATGCAAATTGTGGTCGTGTGAGAGCTTCCAGAGTTATATTTGATTGGATCAGTGATAAAAATGTGGTGCTGTGGAGTGCGATGATGAGGTGTTATGGAATGCATGGGCATGCAGAGGAGGTGCTTAAGATGTTTTTGCAGTTTGAGGAGTCCGGCTTAGTGCCAGATGCTGTTGTTCTTTTGTGTTTGTTATCCACTTGTAGTCACGCAGGGATGGTTGCAAAAGGCTTGGAAATTTTTGAAAAAATGGAAGAATACGGAGTAGAGAAAAATGAGAAGCACTATGCTTGCATTGTAGACCTTCTGGGAAGAGCTGGATTACTCGACAGGGCAGTCAAGTTTATTGAAAGCATGCCCATACAGGCAGGGAAAGATGTATACGGTGCATTACTTGGAGCTTGTAGGATACACAACAACATAGAACTTGCCGAGGAAACTGCAGAGAAATTGTTTGTGTTGGATCCCGAAAATGCTGGAAGGTACATTCTTCTGGCCAGCATGTATGAAGATGCAGGGCGATGGGAGGATGCAGCTAGAGTGAGGAGGCTAATCAGGGAGAAGAACATCAAGAAGCCAACCGGACGTAGTTCCATTGAGGTGGAATGCATATATCACACGTTTGGAGCTGATGATGAGTCTCACCCATATACGGACCAGATATTTGACACATTGGAGAGATTGGATAGAATAATGGAAGAAGCCATAGTAATGGTTTAGTGGGATTAATAACTCTGCCTCAGGAGAGGCAAAGCAATTCTGCTGGATACCTTAGCTGTAGAGCCATGTGGTACGACAAGTATGTACTCTGATACTTTGAATTAACTTCATTCATTGTGCAAATTGAAAAGGGAATTGTATCTGGATGAAATTGTACTTAAAAGTTCAATACAACACGAAAACAAAGGCACCTGCCCGGGTCGATAAAAGATATTCTCGGCCTGAACCGAATCTGTTTTAGAATGTAGTACTAGCTAGTTTTGCTGTATGTAAGCCTGTCTTTTGTAGTTGAGTTGCTCTGTCTGTTGTTTTTCTGGTAGCTGATAACTTTTACAGCCTCAATTGTTGTCTGTACCATTATACATAGTTCTTTGGTAGGCGGGTACGTACTGGGAAAATTGAAACCAACTTTGGTGGGTTGTTCTTTGGCAATTCTCTTTGTGCGAGAGTAATAGCTTTTGCTACTCAAACTCTGCTAATTTCGGTGAGTTAAACATTCTAACAGAATAAACCAGAAGTTACAATTTGTAGTAATTTGAAAGCCTAACAGAAAAGCAGAAGTTAAAGATTCCAGTGATTTAAGAAACCAAATATATACATAACTGGAATGGAAATAGAAGCAGAACTACATGTCTGGGCTAGAAAACAGGACTGTACAAATAGATATTTGGGAGTCTAATAAGCAACTCCAGAAAACATAATATACACAACTTGATGAACATATAACTCCGTTTGTGAGTTATCCAGAATAAACCCTGAGACGGCTGCGGATTGGCTGGCGGCATATGTGACAGTTGGATAATCTTGCTCCACAGTCTCTGCAGGCCTGCAATGAAACGATTGTTAGTGGCATGTAGAGAGGTTGAGGAACAGACGAAAATCATGCAATAGTCACTGCTTGTGCAGCTCACCATGTGTCCACAGCCAAAAGCCAGATCCTTTGCATTAGTCAGGCAGATTGGGCAGACCTGCATTGAAAAAAAAAAAAAAAAAAAACCGATCTCAAATTCTAGTCCCAGTAAGCAAGATGTGTAGGGGAAAGTCTACCAAGTCCTCACAAATGTGATATGAGATAGATTATTCGAAATGATTCATCTTTGCTATATATATATATATATATGTATATATTAGAAAGTACTTCAAACTTTATTCTTTTGTTATGTTTGTTCCACCTTTCTTTCAATCTCTCTCAGGTGACATGTAACATACTTCAGAAAGTATTAAAACCATGAAGGAAAGCATACCGATTCATCGCTTCGGCCATCCCCTGCAGGTGCTGAGATTGCGCTTGGTTCATGAATCAGTGGTGGACGATGAACATATGGAACTGGTGGAGGGCGTGGAACTGTTCTTTTCCCTTTCCCTGTTTTACGTCTTTTTACCGGGTATAATAAGACTTACATTAGGAAGCATGCAAGTGACTAATTCAATCAAACTGATTTATTAGTCCATATCATTCTTGGGTTTGAAAATTTTGTTCATTGACTAGTAGAAATGTATACCAGAGAATGGCTACACAATGAAAACATGAGGGTCTCTACTCAAAAGAATATGAAGAAAAATGAAGCTTAGTCATCAGAAAATTTGATGAACCATACCCAAGAATACCAAATTCGACAGTTGCCTTATACTGGAGTGGGATTTCCATGAGGGCAGCAAGAGCAAAAGCTGCCTCTTTCTCAGAGGCAGATACTTGTTTAGCCATTATGTCCGTAAAATTAACAAACTACCAACAGAAAGAAGCTAGTTAGAGATTTCAGGTACTCTGAATAACTCTCCAGTTGAAGTCTATAACTTAGTGCAATACCTGAAAATTATCGAATTCTCTTGTAGGGAGCTTGTCATCAAATTTTCTCATGTCATCCCAGGGACCATCGCCAACTCCAATAAGAATAATGGAGAGTGGATAGGAACTGATCATGTAAGTTGTTAAAGTCAAAGTTTAGATTCTGCTTTATAGGCCTGCAGGTAATGAGTAATACATTGACACATCTAGTGCCTTCAAATTCAAGGGCCAGTTGAATCTTAAGACAACATCTTTTCCAGGTTCTACCTTGCATCTGCAATTGCTTTGATTGTCTTCTCTTCTTGTGGACTCAGTTCCTTGTCGTTGGTATTGATGCTTCTTGTAACCTTTACAATTGAGGAAACTGTGTTACTTGGTACAAAATGTTCTCACACATGCATTTGCATACCATTAGAGAAAGAAAGAACTCTAGATTTGAACCTGGCCATCTGCAATAATAACTAACACATGGTATTGACCTGCACTTTTCTCCACAATGTCCATTGCAGCCTCAATTACAGGTCCATAAGAAGTTGGCCCTTAAATAGAACATATATTGTTAAAGCTGTGATTCGTATGATAAGCAACAGAACATGTAGGCATATGATTAGAACTTGGAAGATGTCCAGGTTGCAATAATACCTTTAATTTCAGACTATAAACAAAAGAGCAAAAAGTTTAGATTACACCAACCTGATAATCGTAAAGTAGGAACTATTCTTTTGTAGCAGGTCAAAACTTCTTCAAAACCATGACAGGGTGAATGATCAGTGTGAAAGCTGAACACCTCTTGATCATGAGTGGTAGCTAACAGAAGGGATAAGGGGATGAATGTGAAGTCAGTCCAGTGATCAATATCCGAAACGAAAGAAAATAAATAGTCAAGAATTTTCAAATTTTAGAGGGAGCAATCTCTTACCATCACCAAAGCCAAAACAAGGAATTAAGTTGTCTTCATCAAAGGGAGACAAAGTTTTTCCGATTATAGAGATGGCTTTTTCGTATGGATTAGGTGCATCTCCAATGGTGTGTAGGCTTCGATAGTTGAACGACTTTTTGCCTTCAGTTCATACAAATTGAAAGTTATGTGATCAGGTGGAATCATGCATAATTAGAACTGTAACATATCATACAGGTTCAACAAACCTGTCCATTCATTGCTTTTAGTGAAGTCGATTCCAACAATGAGATTAGATGACTCTAATCCTTCTTTTCTCAATGCATCTGTAACCTGCAAACGAAGCAAGCTGATTACAACAGCAATGAGTTTCTGCAGTGCTAAAGGTAATGTTCATATTATTACAAAGAGTTTCTGACGCCAGAAAATTGCTATGATAATTCATTTTGATCACCAATCTCCTCTAGCTGGATGATCTGCATTGCAGAACAGAGCTTTTGGACATTGGTGAATTCTACAAAACAAGCTCTGCAGTAAAGAATCACTCTTTACTGTGTTCATAACTTGTTACCCAGTCTATAACAAAAAGATGTGAGTGATGAATGAGATTAGATATACTGTATGCTGACTATGAACAACAGTATAAACTTCTCGTGTTTCACTTGAGTACTTCACCATATTCGTATAACCATCATTATCACCAGACCCAGCAGTGAAAGTGGGATTTGTATAGATAAGCTGCAACCCCACTCCTTTCCTCAGTCTAGTCTGTGAGCCATTGCCCACTGGTTACGCTAAGGTAAAAGCTTCAATAATGACTGAAAAATTAACTACAACAAGCAGTCTTGACTGGAGACATAAAAGATGGCACATTATTAGAGGTAGTGGGTAAATAATGCTATCACGTCCTTGTGTTTATCAACCTCTTGTTTGGATCTTAGTCATTTTGAATTGCCTAGGGTCCAGCTCTAACACCATGTACTACAAGTGTACTAGTGTTAAGAGAAGACATTCAATCATAGCTCGAAAATACGAAAAATAGATTCGAATTCAAATTGTTGTGAACGTTAAAATCACAAATGATGTAGTTTCAAAAATAAACACAGTATTGATGCCAAAATAATGTAGAGCATCTCATTCCAACATTAACATAACCAAAAAATCCAAAACCACCTAGCCAATAAACATGAAACTACCCTTTTTTCTTATGGCAAGACAATTAAAATTGAACTCGTAAATTTAGAAGACAATGGATAAAACGAGTAAAATTGTCGATGGTAAAAATATTTTATTATTTCTAAATCAAATATTAGAATAAAATGTCGAGTCATTTTGTTTCACACTTAAAATTGAAATAAGAAAATTGGTTGTATTTTGTAAAAGGTTCAAACAGGATCCCAATTAACGTTAAATTAATATACATTCTATCCAAAACAAAAGTCACAGGATAGTTAAAGAAGAGAAAGTACACAACCGAATTTAAAAGCTGCTACCAGCTAATTAACCTACTACTTCAACAACATATGAGTGCTTCTAGCTAGTTTGGATCAAGGTTCATGCTAATTTCTAATATTAATTAACTTCACCATTGATAGGCAGACTTTGATTCTTACCTAATCCCAGTCAAAATTGCAAAAAGAATTTGATCAACAAGAAAATGAACCAAAATCAAGAAGCAAGATCAGAAACAGAGAGAAGAAGAACCTGTTCAATGGATGTGAAGTTATCAGGAATATGCGAGTACTTATGCTTCTTCTGGGTTACTGTATGTGCAGCTTTATCACCACTGGTACTACTCATGCTTGATGATTTCTTCCAACCATACGACAACGTTCTCCTATTCACGCTGCCGCTATTGCTGCTGCCGCTGGTGTCGCCGGTTATATTTCTTGATATTGAGCGGCTGGTATTGCTGCTCCTCTTGAAGAATGACATAACGCTTCCCATAACATGGATCCTCCTCCACACAAGCCAAGTATATATCGACGAGAAAAGAGAGATGTATGTACATATATAGAGTGAATATTACTGTGTATTAAACACAGGTGGGCTCGAGCTGTGTGTTCGAGGAAGCTAGGGAGGGTTCAGACTTGAAAGTTGGATATGGATTCTGAATTGCGGGAGGAGAAAAAGTATCTGATGCCCTTTTCTGATTATTGGTCCGGTTCTGTTGGATTAGTGTTAATATTAAACAAAGAAGAAGTGTGGTGATTATGATTACAGATTAACTGGTTAATTAAGGAGAAGGAGACTTTTTGGTGGAATTGTTAAAGTTTGCTTGCAGAAGAGAGTAGAATATATGCTGTCGAGTGTCCACCACGTCTCGTGCGTGATTTGAGGAAAGATTCTTATAGGTTGAAGAATCAGACCATTAACCATCGATACCTGCTGGGTTCTTGTTTAGTTGGATGCGTTTTTAATTTAGGTTTAAATCTCAAGGCTGTTACAATATATAGTTTAAATATTTCACATGTACCAAGAGATTACTTTTAGGTCTAGAAAGCATTTGGCATGGGTGCTCATTCGAAAATGTGCTGAGAGATTAACCACGAATAAAGTTGGACAAACTTATTTAGTGAAATCTCATTGTCTGACATTATTAGGCTTAGTGTGTGCATGACTTACTAGCTAGTGCGTTCTCTTTGTCTAGTCGTTCGAATATGCTTTTGTTAACGTACGAGGTTATAAGGAAACTCTTTGTTAGCTTCTTTGTTAACGTACGAGGTTATAATCTATAGAGTTAATTTTAATGAATTAGGTTTCAGGTTTGTAAAGAGTCTTTTTAATGAGGACTTCTATAATGAATTAGGTTCAAATTTGTATTACTAGATTGACAATATTGTATTGCTGTTTTGATTTTGGAAGCTTATAAAAGCTATATAAGTTTTGTTGTAAAAAAGAAAATTATTCAAGTTTTTTTTGATGAAGTGAAAAATATACAAGGGAAGACCTATTCGCGGCGTTTTGCAAATTGAAGGAGAATTATTGAAAAAGATTGGCTGGCCTGCCCAACGCAGTAGAAGGCCAACGAGAGGCCGAAGCTGGAAATAGAAGTAGGAATGGGTCCAAAAAAGGGGCCACACATCATTATTTCTCTGGTCGAACTGTCGAAGTCATTGAACATAAATGTGTGTGGTCCTTTTGGACGAGGGAACTATAAGCGGGCCGGCTTCATGCATTTGCTTACTTTTCTTGTTTACTTTTTCAAATAGGAATAATATCTATTAGTTCTAATTTTAAAAATTTTATTCCCATTAATAAAATCATATTTTAAAATTTTCAAGAGCAAACTTAAACAGTAGAAAGACAATTATACTCTTAATAAATTAAATAAACTACAATAGACCATTATAAGAGTCTATTATTGTTTCTGCAAGATCTCGCAGGCTCTGCAGAAGCACGGTGGAACATGAATATGAACAAGAAAAATATTTATAGTGGTTCACCATGTCATCAGAGGGCACGGCTACGTCCACTTAAGATTCTACTATCATGGCCAATAGGTCTTTTGTGTTACAAGGGTTTCCATCCCGCGCGGGGTACAAGAGGAACCATCCCGCGCGGTCCGGAGAATTACAAATGGGGGAGGGGCGGGCTACCAATCCCGCGTGGTAGGGTTTATATCCGCGGGGTGGAGATATAATTGTTTGAGTTGCCATCCCGCGCGGGGTACAAGTGGAACCATCCCTCGCAGTCTGGAGTAAGGGAGGGATGAGGAAGGATCTATCCCGCGAGGTGGCGTGTTCCAATTGGGGGAGGGGTTATCCGTCCCGCGGGGTAGAGTATAGTTGATCTCTATCTCGCGGGGTGGAGTCTTATTCCTCTTCCTCATAGCCCGCGGGGTGGGCTTTTATCTGATCCTATTGTCTTCTAGATCTCCAGCCCTCTATTCTACAGGGGGAGTCTTCCTTTTATAGATAAGGAAGGTTCCCTCTTACATTACATTTCTGATGTGGGACAGACTGTACATTTATTCTCTCATGGTGCCTTCTTGTGGAGCTTGGAGAAGCACATTCCCGTTGCTGCATTGATGATCTTTCTCCATGGCGAGGAAGGTGGGATGTCGGGCTACAAGTTCAATGACTGGTCTATATGCGAGGAAGGTAGTTTACTGACTACCGACAACAAGTCCCCCCAAGTTCCCGCTCAAGACATGTCTTGAGTGGGGACTTAATATATAAGATGCCCATAGACCAGTTATTTATCAACGGACACCCGCGAGCGGAGGAATCTGCCTCGCGCAGAAGGGTTGATACTCGAGCGAGATGATTTCGCTGGCGCGAACTGGCTACATCAGTGATACACGCGAGGTGCATCTTGGTGACACTGGCGAGATGGGTCTCGGTGACACACGCGGGGTGGATGTTGGTGACACTGGCGAGTTGTTGAGTTTGCTCCGCGTGCAAGAACAATGCGCGAGCTATGGAGTTCGCCTCGTGGACACGTATACACTCGAGCTAAATCAGTTCGCTCCGCGCACAAGGTGTTGCGCGAGCTGCGTTCGCTCCGCGTTCCTGTAATACACCGCGAGCTGTCAGTCAAGGCTCGTATCCCAAAGATCGTCCGACCATTAACCGGAAGAAAATCACAATGACATGTCTATATGGGTTGATGACAGTTACAGCGGCAGTTACTAGCATCCTTCAAGAGAATATCACGTGCCAACCGCACGTGCCGGGTGGGAAATCGCAGACGTCATTTTGATCTCATTCTTTTTCTTCTTTCTTTCTCTCTCCCAAATAAAAAGAAAACCCAAAAAAAAAAAAACTAACAAACACAGGGGAAAGTGGGAAACCCCGAAAAACTCCCAAACCCTCTCTCTCTCTCCATCTTCGCGCCTTAAAATTTCCCCCATTCCCATTCTGGCTTTAACAATTCCACCACCGCTCTTAGGGTTTTGAATTTCCGATCCACCACCATGGCTCAGCAGCAGCAGCCGCCGGTCCCGCCGCAACTCCCTACCGCCGGCTCCACCGGCCCCGTCGGAGGCGTCCAGGTGCGGTGCGCCGGCTGCCACAAGATCCTCACCATCGCGGCCGGGGTCACGGAGTTCGTCTGCGGCACCTGTCAATTGCCGCAGATGCTTCCGCCGGAGCTGATGAGCCGGGCCCAGGCGCATAACAAGGGCACGCTTGCTCTCACTCCGCCTGCTCCGCCGGCTCCGCCGCGGCCGCCGCACGTGGCCGCGCACGGCGTCGATCCTACGAAGATCCAGCTCCCCTGCGCCAACTGCAAGGCGATCCTTAATGTGCCTCATGGACTTTCTCGGTTTCAGTGCCCTCAGTGCCATGTTGACCTCGCCGTCGATGTTTCCAAGCTCAAGGAGTTCTTGCTGCCTCCGCCGCCTCCTCCCGAGGAGGTCAACGAGGTAAATTCACCTCACTTTGCTTTGAAATTTATTATACGAAATGCTGAATGTAGAATTATTTGAGCTGTTAGTGTTGTTTTGCTGTGGAAAATCTTCACATTTCTTCGTATCACTTTCGTGTTTGGGTTAAGTTGAGCTTTTTCGGACTCCTTTTGGCATATGTGGAAGTGATTACCGAGTATATAGTGAGGGACTGTTATGATTGTGAATTTTGGTGTTTTTTTCTGTAATAATGTTACTTGGAAGTGATTGACTGCATGATCGCGAATGAATTATAACTGTCCATTTATGTACTCAAAATCTCGATTTCCCTAGATGTGTGTTTATCCTTTGACTCCTGATGGAAAGTAATTGCAGATAATGAAAACTAAAAAGGAATAGCGAAACCGGAACACAAGATGGAATGTTTCATGTTCCACCACGTGCGTTCATATTGCAGGTTTAGGACTCGGGAGTCACAGCAGAAGGAGTTTCATACTTGGCTGTATTAGCTCACCATATACATCGCCCCAAATCATTATTTAATTTGAAAAAATATTAGGTTCACAACCTTAGTGCAATATTCAAACTTAAAACTTTTGAAGAGCTATGTAGAAAACATGTCTAGAATTGAGCGAAGTTGAGCTTAAAATAATGATCAGAGAAAACCTGCAAGTACAATGTGCTTCTACTTTAACATTGTCATGCTGTAACCTTGGTGTGAGTGTCATTCAAGTATTTCCATATACTTGTTCACACACACAGACACATCTGCTTGCTGTTAGCATGTGTCGAGGGGTTCTGTTCTGGGGGGTGCGTTAAACCCTTAGTGTATCTCTGTAGTGCAGTCAAGCAAATTCTGTTTGATACTGAACCCGCAAATCGGAGGAGCATGCTCCTACCTTGAGACATTTTCCCTTTCTAGTAGTCTTTGCTATGTAAGTACTAGTTGTGATCCACTATTCTTATAGGTTTAATTTAAGTATCATTTCTTATTTGGAAGTTTCTTACTCATAAGATAATTTGGCAGTTTTTTCCAGTATGGTAATAGTGATATAATGACAGAAAAAAGGGGTATCGTAATGATGTTTTTCTGAGTTGGATTTTCGTTGAAGAGTTCATTGACGGAATTTTTGTAGAAATTAATATACTTGGACTAACAGGGATGGTTCAGGCCAAAAATAAAACAAGGTGACAGGTCTTCTGTTTTCTTTGGTTTCAGTAACGAACAGCGAATACTGTGATAGATAGTGCTAAAATCTACTTAGACGTGAATTGCCAAAATTGGCCTTTAAATTGATAATGTGGACTCCATTTTAGTAAACTTGAGTATTAGCAGAGTTCCTCTCCGAACTGAACAAAGAGACACTGGGTTTTGGTTTCTTGGAGAAGTAAACTTCATCTTCTTTTGTTTTGCTATTAGTTGATACTTGAGAGGAGTTTCATCGGTTCATATACACTGTTAATACCTCATTGATCATTTATAGTTTGTGAACCTAGTGTAATAAACCATTATTTCTATTGAGACAGAAAAGTAATCCTAGATCAGGCACTCTTAATACATGGTAGTAGAGCATGCAATTTTTGTTAGGCATAATATTGGTAACATGTGCTTCATGTCCTGTCATCCAATATAGTTGATCCATGTGTTAGGCTCAGTTCGTGGGGGTTTCAAATTGTACCAAGTCCTGCATTGTACTTTGGATACAGTTTATTTTTGCATCCATGGAATTGTTTTATATTCTGGACCATACTGGCAAAGTTCAACACAAAGCCTTATATTCTCCTCGCTACTTTCAAATGTGTCAGGTTGCCATTGAAGTGGAGCGAGAAGAAGATGAAGGTGGCCAAGCCGGGGAAACATTTACCGATTATGTGAGTGTTTTCGTTTTCCATTCATAAGCACTATTCTATTCTAGCTTCATCTTAAAACTTCGACAAAGTCATTATCAAAAGTTCTATGTTGGTGTTTCCGTCTCTTCTCAATATTTTTTTATTGACTTATCATTTAAACTTCTGGAACATCCATCTCAGATAATTGTATGTTGCCTACTTTTGTGCAGCGGCCTCCAAAACTGTCCATTGGACCTCCTCATCCAGATCCCGTTGTGGAAACATCATCCCTGTCTGCTGTGCAGCCACCTGAGCCAACTTACGATCTCACAATCAAGGATGATTTTGAAAATAAAAAAGCTTTATCATGTTTGCAGATTGAGACTTTGGTTTATGCCTGTCAGGTTGCTATTATTGCCCCTCTTTTAGTTAATGGTCTGAGCATTTTTTTTTAATATTCTTTTTTATTAAAAGTGTGTTGATTTCCTTGACAGAGACACCTCCAGCACCTTCCAAGTGGCGTTAGGGCTGGATTCTTTGTTGGAGATGGAGCTGGTGTGGGTAAAGGTCGAACAATTGCAGGGTTAATTTGGGAGAATTGGCACCATGGGAGGAGAAAGGCAGTGTAAGTTTGTTTCATTGGTTGGAATTTACCCAAGTTTAAATGTTGCCCGGCTGATGTTATGTTATGAAAGGTTATGTAATGGTTCTCCACTCGGTACCTAAATATGCAGGTGGATTTCTGTTGGTTCAGACTTGAAGTTTGATGCAAGAAGAGACTTAGATGATGTAGGTGCAACATGTATAGAAGGTAAATATTTAAAACATCAGATATAGATGATGTAGTTGCAACTTGCAAGTGATGGTTAGATGATGTATGTGACAATTTAATGTCTTGTTGATGACAAGAGAGATTACTCATTAAAGCATAAAGTATTGGCTATATAGAAGGAGGAGGAGGAGGAGGAGGAGGAGGGGAGGGGGGGGGGGGGGGGTGTTCCATAGAAAATAAATTTGATGTGTGTGATATAAACAGTTATTGAATGGTACTTTACCTCGTTCCCTTTTTCACAAAATTTTGTTAGGTTTCTAGATTTTAAAACTATCCTGGAAGTACTTCATTATCCATAAAATACTCTCCTTGTCTGATAAGCTCTATCTTTGAGATTGGTCTTACAAATATTTAAATTCTTTTTTTTGGCAGTTCATGCCTTGAACAAGCTGCCATATTCTAAGCTTGATTCCAAGTCTGTTGGCATCAAGGAGGGAGTTATATTCCTCACATACAGCAGCCTTATAGCATCTTCTGAGAAAGGTCGATCACGCATGCAACAGCTTGTGCAGTGGTGTGGATCAGGATATGATGGTCTCATCGTCTTTGACGAGGTAATATTTGTTCATTGCAAATATATTTTATATGAACTTCAACTTTTTAATTTAAAAAAATGTCTTTCAATTTAATTAATGGAATAATATGTTCCATGGTGTCAATATACTACTTTCTATTGCTAAAGGTCAATGGCTTCATTGTAGTGCCACAAAGCCAAAAATTTGATTCCTGAAGCTGGAAGTCAGCCGACACGAACTGGTGAAGCAGTTCTTGACATTCAGGTTTGTCTTCAAGTTGCAAATACTGATTATTAAGATCTTAGGATCCTTAGGTTTTGTAGTTGTTCCTTGTATTCGATCGGGGATTGTTATGACTCTGATTACTACTATGCTTAAGTCTGACTAGATCTCTAACCTCAGTGGGTATGTGGTGTTCAACTTAATCCAACCGGAATTTTGTTGCTAATAAAATAAAGGTTCTAAATGAATTTCTTGTAGTCAATTTAATTTGAATTAAGAAACATGGAACTCTTAGATTGTAGCCATTGGAAATTTTGGTCAGAGTTGAGACTCGAGACTCAAATGGCGTCTTCCTATTTTTCCTGTGATTTTGAACAAATATATTTGTATTGA
Organism: Fragaria x ananassa; assembly: GCA_034370585.1. Taxonomy (NCBI): domain Eukaryota; kingdom Viridiplantae; phylum Streptophyta; class Magnoliopsida; order Rosales; family Rosaceae; genus Fragaria; species Fragaria x ananassa. Next base: position 6,982,332 of record CP139764.1, on the reverse strand, counting down.
AGTTCCTTTTATTTACTTATTTTTTGATAACTTTAAATGTCCTCTAGTGTGGAAAATGTTTCCAGTCAATTCTGCTATCCGATTGACATGTGCAATAGATAATAACAAATTTTTAATCAGAATATCTGAATAAAGGTTGCAGAAAAAGATTCTCAAAACAGATAATGTGATAAGAATTAGTTTTAAGGATAAATTTATAATTCCCTTGAAAATTTTCACGGCAGTTCCAACCTATTTAGGTCTCTTATGCCCATAGTATTTTTTCTCAATCAACTTAACCAATGGAAGGACATCCATTTTAGCAGAAAAATGAAAGTCGTCACCCCCCTCCCAACAATCACCCCACATGATGCAATTGTAATGCCAAATTTTTCCATACAATGATAAAATGATCTGTAGCCAGTACATAAGCACAAAGCTTTATAAAAGTAATCTATAAATTCTATTTTTTTTTTTTGACATCACAGGCTCGACTGCCTGAAGCTCGGGTTATTTATTGCTCAGCAACTGGTGCATCAGAACCACGCAACTTGGGTTACATGGTTCGGCTTGGTCTTTGGGGGCCTGGAACATCTTTTTCTGAGTTCCGTGAATTTCTAGGTGGGGTTCTTGCTTATAGTAACTTCATATCTTTTTCTCTCTTGTTAGTTGGTTAATTTTCTATCATTCATAAGACCTTTTATGTGTGCATATATATATATATATTTATATTCTCAGTTTTGATGCTAAAATAGTCAACCAATTGTGGAGCCAGGCTCTGTGTCAGCCTCCCTATGCTTTTCCTTGTGTGTTTAGAATTTTGCTTTCTTTGGTTTTTTTCCCCATTGTGTCTGCTATACTAGTGGTTTTGTTTTGTTAGGGTTAAAAGTTGGAACAAACAAAATTTTCCACTTGTGAGTGTTATTTATCTTGAAGAATCTATGAAAATAATTTAAGCAATACATGTATTCTTCTGTGTGCTACCCTTTGTATGATGTGTTTCTCTTCACTAGTTGTAGCAACAGATACAAAATCATGCAGTGGAAGCCTGTCACGCTATAAGATTCAAGTTCGAATTTATCTGAATTGCTGGAGGATTGGATAGCTTAGTTGGCAGTTTCATTGTTATTGCCCGGAGTTATTATTATTATGGTCATCAATTTTAATTATTGTTTATATACCATTTTTCAGTATAGGAAACATAAACTTTTGTTATATGTGGATAAAGGGTACTAGTAAAGTAGACATCAAGCAAATAAACTTTCATACTGAAACAAATACAAATGCTTGGCATCTGTAGTCACATTGGAGTTCACAGTGTTTTGTGCAAGAGCCATTTCAATTGATTGTTTCCTGTGTTTACATATTATATAATATTGGCTCATTCTTCTTGAGCTTTTGCTTGTTCACAAAAACTTCAATGCCTAGGTGTTTGCTCACTTTTACTTTTAGTTCCTAGCGTCCACATACTCAAAAAGAGAGAATTTTCTTAAATATTTCATTCATGTAGGAGCTCTTGAGAAAGGAGGTGTTGGTGCACTTGAACTAGTTGCCATGGACATGAAAGCCAGGTAACAGAGCTGAGAAAATTACGTTTTAAAGACTTATGATGAACAGAGGTGTTGTAATGAAGACCTAAGTTGGGGACTCAAGTTTGAGGACCTGCATGTCAGCTACTAACTCAAATAAAGATTGATAAAACGTACTCGTGGCCACCTAGTATGCGCATCTGTCCACACATACTCTAATAACTGAGATGCAAGCCCTCAACCTAGGTCCTCAGAACGCGAGCATTGTTTTGAGATAAATGTAACTATGTTCTTTGATGTTTCAGGGGGATGTATGTGTGTCGTACCCTTAGCTACAAAGGAGCAGAGTTTGAAGTTGTTGAGGCACCACTAGAAGACGAAATGATGGTATACTACACATGTGCTTAATTTCTGAGGCACAATCTGAGACTTAATGTTTGATTAGTAGCAACAAATTTAAAGAATGCAAAAATTCTGCTTAGGAGGCAAGATGATCAACAACTTGCTTTATATTGACAGCTGGCTATAAGTAACATCTCATAAATACAGGGAAAAACCGGAAGAACGAGAACCCCTGATATGGTCTGCTTAGAATATTTAAATCAACTTTAATTTGACTTTCCGAAGTAGTGGACTACAAAAAGAATCTCTATAAACTGGATCACTCATGTCTGAAGAGAGGGAGATATGTGGCTAGATATCCGAGAGATAGAAGTGGGCAATCTAGAAGACTAAGTAGGAAGAAAAGAAAAATGTTTCAGTACACCTTGATGATTTTTTAACTTTCTTTTATTTAAAAGTATACCACCTTGATGATTCAACTATTTTAATGATCAACAGAAACATCCAAGGCATGCTTAGTTTGTGACCTGCTTTAAGGGGCAAGATCTGAATGTGTTAGTCAATCAAAGATCTCATCATATAATTCCCTTCTTGTCCCTCATTAGGCTGGCACAGTAATACAGGATGTAGAAGCATACTGCCTTGACTACACAACAACTTCAGTTTTCATCAGAAACATATTAAGGCGTACCTAATTCGTGATCTGATTTTAATTGTAGATGTGCTTGTTATTAATTGAAGACCTTTCTTCATAGAATTCTTTTTTCTTTCCATCACTCTGGCTCTGCAACCTGTGCTACTTCTGGCAAGGCACAGTTTTTTTGATCATGTGATCCCTTTGAGTTATCTAAATGTTTTCAATTTGCTATGTGATAATATCACACTGTTCTCTTAGGAAATGTACAAAAAAGCAGCAGAATTTTGGACAGAGCTGCGAGTGGAAATACTAACAGCTACTGCCTATCTCACTAATGAAAAGCCCGCTTCCAGTCAAGTCTGGCGATTATATTGGGCTAGTCATCAGGTACTAAGATTCTTTGTTCATGGATGTTTGAAGGTTTGGACTTCCACAATTGCTCAAACTATTACAGTTGTGCTTTTAGATTTTTTAAAGGTATATTTATAAGTCTTCTAATGCTATTTGTCTTCTCCATATGTTGCAGCGTTTCTTTAGACATATGTGTATGTCCGCTAAGGTGCCTGCTGCTGTAAGACTAGCTAAGAAAGCATTAATGGAGGACAAGTGTGTCGTAATTGGCCTTCAGAGTACTGGAGAGGCACGAACTGAAGAAGCTGTGACCAAATATGTGGGTATATTGGTTTCATTTGTAATTGGTTATTTGTTTTTTCTTTACTATATTTATTTAGTATATTATTTATGTAGGGTCTTGAACTTGATGATTTTATTTCGGGACCCCGAGAACTGTTGCTGAAATTTGTAGAAGAAAACTATCCTTTGCCTGAAAAGCCTGATCCTGTCACAGGTTATATGTTATAGTACTTTTGCTCGCAAATTATTTAGTTTACTGTTACTACCTACTAAATCTTTTGAGTTGTGATAGGGGAAGAAAGTGTAAAGGAGCTTCAACGGAAAAGGCACTCAGCCAGTCCTGGTGTTTCGATGAAAGGGAGAGTGAGGAAAGTTGCGAAAATGCAACCGCCAATTAATAACGAAAGTGATGAAGAATCTGAATGTGAGATTTAGAAACTAGCTGATGACACAGAGTGCATGTCTTTATCTTTGATATCTTGATGTTTTACGCATAAAATTTGGTTCGATTCTAAAAGTTATATATTTTGCATACTCTCTCGGGCTTTTACACATTTTTGTTTAGTATGTGTGTGTGTGTGTATACAGAAACGTTCTAAAGCGGACGTCCGCACTCTAACTCGGCTTAAAGTGCGGACGTCCCTCTGTTCTCCACTGGACGGCTCTAACGACGGCGAGCCTCCACCGGAAGGGATACCGGCGGCATCCCCGATCACTTTCCCTTGCCGGTGAGATCGATTTGAAGGTCTGGGCAGCAACCTCCACCCAAAACTTCAGACAAGATCGATCTCTGCTGCAAACTGGTATTCGGCGGACTACCCGGCAAGGAAAAGTGATCGGGGATGCTGCCGGTGTCTGCTCGGGTCCTCTCCGGTGGAGGTGTGCCCTTGTCGGAGCCATCCGGTGGAGAACAGAGACATCCATACTTTAAGCCGAGTGCGGACGTCCGCACCAAAATGGGCGTGTATACACACACACAGTTTTTCTCGGCTACAAACGTCTACACCAATGGTTTTGGTGTGGATTTTCATTTTTGCGCAACTTTTCGATCGAATTTCCTCATCTTCACCATCTAGTATCTAGATAATATTGTGTAGATCATCTCTGCAAAATTTCAGTCAATTTAGTAATCGTTAAGGCCCTCAAAATTGCGTCTTTCTGTTATAAACATGAACGGTTCATGTTTGACGAAATTCAGTCTGTCCATTTGTTTTTCTAGTTTGAGGGCCTTAACAATTACCAAATTGGCTGAAATTTTGCAGGATGATCTACACAATATTATCTAGATACTAGACGGTGGAGATGTGGAAATTTAATCGAAAAGTGGTGCAAAAATGAAAATCCGCACCAAAACCATTGGTGCAGACGTTTGTAGCCGAGAAAAACTGTATATATATATATATTGTGTGGAATGCACCCGCTAGAAAATTTAGGGAATTTGTTCAATAGTTTCTTTTGTGTTCTTTTAGGGCATTTCTGCTTCTGTCGCGAATCATTTTAATCTTTTGGTCAGCAGTTATATGATTGTTATAGGGTATTATGAATGTTTTTTATTTTATAATTCTCATGTCTGTTTTCATGAATGCAGCTGATTCTGCTGTCGAATCAACAGAATCAGATGACGAGTTTCAAATCTGTGAAATTTGCAATGCCGAAACGGTACTTCTATTTCATATATTAAGAGGGTTTGATCCTTTGCATTGTGATACTTATTTATTAGTTACCTGCTGCCTGTAGGAAAGAAAGAAATTGCTCCACTGTTCCTGTTGTGGCCAATTTGTCCATGTGGAATGCCTTATCCCACCTGTGATAGATGAGGTATCAGAAGATTGGTCATGTCATTCGTGCAAGGAAAAAACAGATGAATATCTTCAAAAGAGAGAGCAGTACATAGCTGATATGAAGAAGAGGTTACAACAAATTCTTTTTCCCCTTCAAGAGCATCATCTTTCAAATCTTCTTTCTCATGTAATCATAATATAGGTTTCATAATCTTTTATTTTAGGTATGAAGCAGCTTTGGAGCGTAAGTCAAAAATTCTGGGGATAATTCGTTCCTTGGATCTTCCAAACAATCCTTTGGATGATATCATTGATCAGGTAGAAGCCACAATCTCTCTCTCTCTCTCTCTCACAAAGTTCCATATGGAATGAAGGTGTTCCTATTTGTGGTATGCAAAAGTTGTAATATGAGCATTCCAACGCTGCTAGTAAGAAATGTGGAAATGAGAGTTCAGTCTAGTTTGAGTCTGTTGAGTCAATATTCCTTGATCCATCTGAAAAGGAAGCACTTGGAGCCATCTTGTAATATACTATAAGCCATTGCATCCAACAGTAGTTACATAATAGTGATAATACTGCTACTATGTAGTTTCTGCCTAGCTAAATATTTAATACAAAGTTTTCTTTTCTAATTTCTTTTTGGTGGTTTATTACTTTGGGGTGGGGGCAGCTTGGAGGCCCTGATAAAGTAGCAGAAATGACAGGAAGGCGAGGTATGCTTGTGAGGGCATCTAATGGAAAAGGTGTTACCTATCAGGCTCGAAACACGTGAGTTTCACCCCCTTTTCGCTCTCACTCTCAATTTCAACTCTTTAAGTTGGCTAAACTGAACTTTTCTTTAGGAAGGAGGTTTCCATGGAGATGGTTAACATGCATGAGAAACAGCTTTTCATGGATGGCAAAAAGTTTGTTGCTATAATTTCTGAGGCTGGGTCAGCTGGTGTTTCTTTGCAGGCAGATAGAAGAGCTTTAAATCAGGTATGTCTATCTTTTCATCTTTAGCAAATTAGTTATCTCGCTTGCTCGTTCTATTAACATGCATTCTACAACTTAATGACAGAAAAGAAGGGTACATCTAACCCTGGAACTTCCTTGGAGTGCTGATCGAGCGATTCAACAGTTCGGAAGAACTCACCGATCAAATCAAGCTTCTGCTCCTGAATACAGGTTAACTGAATTGACATTATTACTGTATGTGTAAATGGTTTTTTGTTTGTTGCTGTTTACTGAATGAAACATCTAGTTCCTATCTTTTTCATTGACATTTAATTTATAAATTCTAGCTAGGTACAATTTGGGCTCGTATAAGTGAGTCACGAATTAGCATCCAGATATCCTCAATATTTTAAGCTTATGGAATCTGATGTCTGAGTGGTTTTGGTTGAATTTATGGCCAGTGAAATATAATTGGTGACTTTGGAAGTAAATGGGTTTCAGTGTTCATCGTTATTCATGTTCTGAGCAATGTGATCGCTAATTGGATAAAATGGGATAAGCTGGAACAGATATATTGTTATTGTTTTTTAATGTGGGTGAATTAGTTCTCTATTTGTTCTTGTTGCAGGCTACTCTTTACTAACCTTGGTGGAGAACGGCGGTTTGCATCCATTGTTGCAAAGAGATTAGAATCTCTTGGAGCCCTAACTCAGGGTGATCGCAGGTTAGCAGAAATTCATCCAGTAACTTTATAACCATTAAGTAAACTTTACCCTTTGATTCATTATATGGTCTGATGGATCGCAGGGCAGGCCCATCATTGAGTGCCTATAATTATGACAGTGCGTATGGAAAGAAGGCATTGATATTGATGTATAAAGGAATATTGGAGCAGGTTTTTATGAACTTCTCTTGGCAAATAGTATAGTTACTTCCAAAATAAATTTCTACAAACAAACATTCAATTATATTGCAAAATAACTAGAATTCAATGTCCAGGATGCTCTGCCTGTTGTACCACCTGGATGTTCATCTGAAGACCCAGACACAATCCAAGAATTTATTGAGGAGGCAAGAGCTGCTCTTGTGTTTGTAGGAATAATTAGGGATGGTAATCTTTCTGAGACCAATTATGTCTTAATATAAATTAGTGGCGAAATCAGTTTCTTTTCTTCCCTAATACGTTGCTAATTTTGAAGGCTTAATAGCCTAAAATACCCCCTCTCTGCCAATTTGCTCTTTTAACTCTCTGAAATGACCAACGTGTCCCTTCTGCATTCAAAGTTCCATCCGTCATTCTGTCCCAAGAAAATGATCCTGTTTCCACATTACCCTTAATAAGATAGATTATATATAATTTTAATGTTATTTTTTTATTTTTGGAAAGTGAAGCTACAAATTCCCTCCAGTATGGTACTTTGTACAGAATGATGGATGGAAACTTTGATAAATTGACAGAGTGGGGAATATTGAGACAAGCGGATTGGCTAAATAACAAGCAGTGAAAATTGTCAGGTTCACTAGCGTAATGGGGGTATTTTGACTATTAAGGCAACTATATATTACTTCACTATAATTAGATTTGGATTTTGATGCTGATTGCCAGCAGGACATGCTGTTCCTTTTCACCTATATTATGTGCTTCTGTTGATGATACTTTCTACTCCCTGTGTGATGTAGCTAAAGATTCAGGCAAGCTGACTGGCCGTGTAGCCGATTCAGACATGCACGATGTAGGACGTTTCCTCAATCGGATTTTAGGATTGCCTCCTAAAGTACAAAATAGGTCAGTAATATGCAAGTTAAGCACTGCTTTCCTTGTTACAGTTAGTTGGAAATTCTGACTCTGTCAAAGCCCAGGCTGTTCGAGTTGTTTGTTAGTATTTTGGATCTTCTTGTCCATAATGCACGCATTGAAGGGAATCTTGACGCTGGGATTGTTGATATGAAAGCTAATGTTATAGAGCTACAAGGAACCCCAAAGGTCAGGCATCATGTAATTCGCTTATCAGCCTTTTGTGGTCACCCAACCTTGGATGTAACTCAAGGGTTGAGATTAGAACACTTGTCGATTCTTTTAATCTTATCTTTGATATTAAATCCAAGGATGAGTGACCTAAAAGTCTTGGTGACCAAGTGCACTTTATTATTACTTGTTATATTATGTTGACAGTTGACTTCCAATTTGATGCAGACTGTTCATGTTGACGAAATGTCTGGAGCTTCAACTGTGCTTTTCACTTTTACCCTGGATCGTGGCATCACATGGGAGGTACCTTTTTCACCTCACTAATTCTGCTGAGGTTTACTTTATCTGCAATGATTCATTGTACAATGTAATTGATATTATCTGTTCTAGTCCGCAAGTGCCATGCTTGAAGGTAAACAAGAGGAGGGGCTTAGTTGTGCCTATGATGGGTTTTATGAATCTAGAAGGGAGTGGATGGGGAGACGCCATACTATACTAGCCTTTGAGAGGTATTGTAGTCAGTCTTTAACTTTGTAGTTGGACGGTTCTGTCATTAATTCTCTTGGTCAGTTAATCAGCTGCTTTATATATTACTAACCTCTTAACACAGGCTCAAGTGTGTGTCAATTGGCTTCTTACTTGTATTATGTTTCGGAAAATACAGTAGTTGTTTCCTGTATTGCCCGTGACAAATATATTTTTTGTCTTAACCCTTGTTTGCTTAAGCTGGCCTACTAGTGCTTTGTACTCTAACAAGAAACATTTAAATGTTCAAGGTTCTACTTCAATTGTTGAAACCTGCTTGGTTTCCTGTTTTCACTGTTTTACCCCGAATGTGTTTCAGTTCTACTTCTGGGTCATATAAGATAGTCCGTCCTGCAGTTGGAGAGTCAGTGAGGTAATGAGTTTTTAATTTCCATGCTACGTTAATCTTGTTAATAAACATTTCACTTTCACTAATTTTTAATTCCCTATTCCAGAGAAATGTCTCTGGCTGAGCTAAAAAGCAAATACCGGAAAACATCATCGTTGGAGAAGGCTCACAGTGGTTGGAAAGATGAATATGATGTTTCATCGAAACAGGTGTAGATCCTGGATGAATGTTATTTGATTCTTATGTGGTTAATGTAGTTTACTTCATTTTGTGTTCAAAACAGCTGGTTTACATATCATCATATATCAAGGATAGATGAAAAGCAACTACTGCATAATAATTGTGTTTGACCAATTTTGTACAAACTATAGGATATATTGGAACAGTCTTCCTCAGTGCATACATCACTTTTTTGTTTTCTATTAAACTTCTTGTTGCCATAGCTTACTTTCACCTTTACTCGCAGTGCATGCATGGTCCCAAGTGTAAGCTTGGCAACTTCTGTACTGTTGGCAGAAGGCTGCAGGAAGTAAATGTATTAGGTGGTCTCATTCTTCCTGTATGGGGCACTATTGAGAAAGCTCTTTCTAAGCAGGTATTTTATCTGCTACTGGTTCTTTTTCCAGAGCTGTGCTTGTTTCACACACTTCTGATTGCAGTGAACTGTTTTTCTAGTTTTCCATTACAAGTGCTCTCTTACATGTACCCTTAATTCCTATATTATAGCTCATAACCTTTATGACAATCTCCACAGTCCCGGCTAAGCCACAGGCGGCTACGTGTTGTGCGTATAGAAACCACAACAGATAACCAGAGAATTGTTGGTCTCTTTGTCCCCAATGCAGCTGTTGAATCCGTACTTCAAGGTCTTCATGTCTTCCCATTTCACTTGGTTTTTCTTCCTCCTTTTATTCTGCTACTAGTGCACTCCACCAGTAAAAGAGAAGAACGAGGATTCAATGTGAACTGTTTTAATATGAGATGATTTTTTAGATAATTTTTGAGTTGTCAATTAAACTGAACCTGATCGATGCATCCCAATACAAATTCATTCGTAATTTTGTTCATTTTAGAAGTTGCCCTGACAGTCTTCTAATTTAATATTGCAGATTTCGCATGGGTTCAAGAAATTGAAGATTCACAGTAGCCTTGTTGTAAATTTTGCCGAGTCGGTTCTATATGCTGTGGTAATCTTGGAAACACAAGAACACACCTCCAGAAGGATGGCAAAAGCCATTTACCTTTGAAATAGTATGACAGAGGGATTTTTTTGCACCTTTTATTGAACGGTGCACATCATTCATTTTGATTTATTTTTTTATCAACTTCCCTTGTCCCCATTTTTTGCCTTGTAATTTGTATATCAACAACATTGTAATTGAAGGCAATGATCTAGGTTATTAGGCTCCCTGTGTCATAGAACTGATTTGTAACCCTATCATAATACAGTTGTTATTCAAACGGTAGATGAAATAGAAAATCTATTTGTTCGAGTTTCTTTCAAATTCCAGATCAATTTGATAATCTTGTTATGTCCAAGAGCAATCCTATATTCAGGTTCAACAAACTTCCAAACTAAAGCAGGCAGAAGCAGACACACCTCACTCAACATTATTAAAAGAAAACAGTACATGAGACTTAGATCAGCACACGAAAGGCGCATCAATATGATGGTCGCTGCAATAAAGCCCAGGGCGCTGAGTGTAACCCTGTTCCTTCAGAATCTTCCTTGCCCTGAGAACAAGTTCTTGGTTTGTAATTTCACCATCAGTTTCGGCGAGTATGGTTTGAATTGCATTACTAAGAGCTCCATAAGCTTTGGACGGATCTCCTGAAGGTGTGGCATCAGCAGAAGTCTGGTCGGTCTGACAGCCACTGATGAGAATGCCGCCATCAGGAATGGAACGATGGGACGCCCCTGCATAAACCTCTTCCTTGCCACCCATATCTGCGTCTAAAGCGGGCTTTGCATACTGGTCATTCTCTTCGAGCTTTTGTCTAAGGAACTCTTGAGCCAGGCCTCCTATCTTCCCCATCAACCCACCACTGCCTTCACCCTCGTGGCTCTGGAGTTTGTTCAAGATGACCTTCATGAACTTCTTCACCTTGGGACTAGCATCATCCCCGAATACATCAAACAGTGTTGGCCTCAGCTTCCCAACATCAATGTCGGTCTTACCTGTTTTCTGCTTGAGCACCTCTATGAGAGTCGAAAGTGGCAGTTCTCTGCTCTTCATATATCCCCGCTCGCCATCTCCCATGTCAATCTCTCTGTCCTCAGACTCATCTTCATCGCCTCCATGGCGGTGAAATGCAGAAGGGACATGGATTCCACGAGACTTGAGTGCATCACCTGCGCTCTGCTTCAGAAAGTTCTTGATCCCATGGCCGGAGCTAGACTCACGCTGGTTCCCCTTGTGGCTCTCGCCTATCTGCTCAACAGATTCATCAATCAGCCCCCCGCTGTGGCATGAATCCGACACAATAGTCAGCCGGCAACCTTTCTTTAGCTGATCAACAAACTCCCTAAAGTCATCATCTGTGTACAAACACAATGCATCACTATCAACTTCTAACTATCGATCACAATAACCAACTCAATATTCATACAAATGATCAAAAGCATAGCACTTGACAGATTCCAAACAAAATCATTAGCTTATATTTGATCTGTTCACGCTTAATTTTCAAAAGCATAGCACTTGGATCATAAATTACAATTTTGACGATCAATCATTCAACACACAAAAACATACAAAACTGATCATAGCCAAAACAAAACTCAAAAACGTTAGAGAAAGAAGAGAAGAAATGATACCAGTGATGAGGTTCATGTCAGTGGGGACGATGCACTCGTCATAACCGGTGTCATCATCATCACCGGTCTCGGCGGGTAGGCGGGTCCCATGTCCACTGTAGTGAACAAACAAGACATCGCCGGAGCGAGCAGATCGGATAAGATCGGTGATAGCCCTTCGGATGTTTTTGCCGGTTGGCTGCGTGTAAGAGTCGTCGGTGTCGATGAGAACATTGATGTCCTCCTCAGCAAAGCCGTAGCGATCGATGAGACATCTGTACATGCGGTTGACGTCGTTAATGCAGCCTTTGAGCTCGGCCTTGGTGCCCTGGTAGTTGCAGCCGATCAACACTGCCTTCTTCACCATTTCTAAATCTTAATCTTTACAGGAACCGCTCTATCTCTTCTCTCTTACTCTATCTTTATATCTTTCTGTAACATACTATATATAGATATATTCATATATGGTCTGACTGTGGGTATGTGACTGACTGGCTGGTGGTGAGGTCATATATATATATATATATATATATATATATATATATATTGGGTGTTTTTGCAAAACCCTAATAATATTCCGAAGACTTTTGGTATTATTAGTATTTATGCCAATAATTATTATTAATTTATCCTTTTTCATTTTAGCTGGTTTTGTCGGCAAGGAAAAGAAAAAGGTTAGATAATGATGAAAAGGGATGTGGAAGCACGTATTGGCCGTCATGTAATCATACCACCTTTGTTTTCATTAAAGTGGTGTTATTGTGAGTACTCAAATATATCATTCTTAAATAATATTATCTTTCTAAACTATAAACCAAATAAACTTCCACTATCTAATCTCATACAACACCAAACATGAGTTAATATTAATACAACTTAAGACACCTAACATAAGTCCAGGACAGTCTTAAAAACTAAAAAAAGTGTAATGTAGTTATGAGTACCAAATCTTAGTAAACTGTTAGTCTGTTTTTTTTTTCATAAATTTTTATGCTAACTGTTAGTCTGTTATTATATTCTGTTAATAACGAAATTTCATTTTTTTTATCAAACAGAAAGATTCTTTTATGCGCAGTCAGTGCGAGTGAACCGGTAGACATTTACCTTTTAAAGTAAGAAAGACATGATCGGGATAGCTTTTGTAAGCTCATATCAGATGCACGTTTCAGTTATAATATAAATAAGCTGTCCAAAATTCAACAATTAAACCATTAATTTTGAAGATGAGTCCAAAATTCAACAGTTATAATATGAACCAATGCAATATTATAGGACGCATCAAAAAGAGGTCTATCATCTAATTTCTTCACAATTTCTATCAGCAGAATTTGTGTCACACGGCTTTAATTTGGCGATCTGTTGAAGTCTTGGTTTAAACCTTGTGTTCACTTGAATTTAGTCCAGTCCAGTCATCTGAACTCAAAATTCTACCTTTGTAATAACTTATTAAACTCATCATTACGCCACTGATGATCACAAGTTTGTTGCTCGTTGTGTGTGGGCATTGAAGCGTGCTCCGATCAGTCGGGACTGAGTTGAGAAGGAAACGTTTATTGTGAGTTTGTGACTCACACAGTCCAATCTGACAATCACAGATTGTTCATTCATTCTAGAACAATTAAAGTGAATATTCTGCATATATAGTTACACACACACATATTAACATGTGTGTTAGTGCATTTGTAAGTTGGTTATTATGTTATTATATTATTAGCTCATACTAAAAAAAAGACTAAAATGTTTTGAGGAAACTAAATGCTTTTTCATAGAGGCCAAGTAGGGAGTAATTCAAAAGGGACAAGATCAATCTTTTTAATTATTTCATGTACTAAATAACAATCAATATTGCAAACATGTTCGATATATTTCATTGCACATGCCGTATGGCCGGTTAGAACCTTCCCTTCTCATGTTAGATTCAATGTGATGTATCGTCTTTCTGGTTGATAGGTGGGAGCCAAACTTAGGCCTGAGATTTTGGTTTAATTGAGTTTTGGTCCTTAATTATCTAGTTAATGTTGATTATGAGTTTAAATCTTCCTTAAATCTATGAATGAACTCCCCTCAATTTTTCACATAACCAATCAGTTTTGGACAAATCAATCATATTAAGAAAGATAATTATCAAAATTGATGAGTATTTATGTCCAAAACTGATTGATTCTTATTACATAATAGTTAAATGAAATAATCGAATAATAAATTAATGAATTTAGGAAATGAATAAATTGCAATTTCTTTTTTATTGTATTGTTTGAGTTTAGGAGACGCATAAAATAAAGATTTTGCTCTTAATGAAGATGAACATCTTCAACAAGGAAAATACATAAAATTTTGAGTTAGGTGATCGAGTTCTTATTATAGATTTGTATATTATGTCCAGACTCCCTCTAAGTTTTAAATCATGGCTCCGTCACGATTGGTTGCTTGGTTGGTTTTTTTTGTTGAAGGTTGCTTGGTTCGATGTTCTATTATATAATCCAACTTCTTATTTTGTTTTTGACCATATGATGAACAATATTTCTTTTGAAATTTGAAATTCATGAATGATTGACAACTAGATTTTGCTAATAGGCAACAATAACTGCTTATTGTTAGTTAATAGTTAGTGATGGATGTTTTTGGGTTGCACGTAATTGAAAATGAAAATTTACATCATTATACAAGTCCTTTGGCAGGATTTAATGATCAGGAGACATATCCAAGTCACAACTTATTATAATCCAATTATATATCTTTTCAAACCGATAAAAGGAAATGGAACTGCAAACAGTACCATAGGCTTAACAAAGTTTTAAGTATTGACAAAATTGCAGTTCACTCGGATTTCGCCTTCATTTGGTCTTGTAAGAACTTGAACATTGCCAAGTTTCACCATGGATGCTGCAAACTGGCTCTCGAAAAGGGAAGGCTGAGATCCTAATGCATCAACAAATGGACTGGTTCTCACATCCGACTTGAGCAACTGATCCGTGGATAACAACCCCAACTTCTTGTGAAGATTCGTGTAGTATTGTGTGTCAAATGTCTTCGGGGTTATGGCATCAAGAAAAACAAAGTCCGAGTCTTTTCTGCAATTCCTCTTCAAGAAGAAGTTCAAGTACATAGAATTTAGTGAAGGGTCAGGCTTTCTGGTTCCATTGAAGTTTGCGAGCCTTTGCTTGAAGGCAAAGCAAGTACTTCTACCAATGGTGTGTGCTCCTGAGAGTGTAACCAAGTCAAGCATATTCAAGCCTTTTTCATGAAATAGTTGGATCAGTGCAGTGATATTCTCATGGCCCTGAGGAACTATCTCATCTGCTTCTCTGGCAATTGAAATCTTCCCATCTCTACGCCCTAATGGTACTTCCCAAAACGGACCTCCGGCCATGATGGTGGCGTCTCTTGCTGCAGCGGTGAGAATGTCCGCAGGAAACAGTTTTAGGGCACTGTCTCTCCAGCTCCGCCTTGATGTCATCCATTACTTGAAAACCTCTGAGTGTATAGCTTGCAAAAGCTCTCCTCTCGCTCCCCGGATGGTTAAGCAAAATTGATGCATCACAACCCTACAATGCATGTATAGTTACGAATTTTAATCGATAATCTAACAGTATAACATTACATTTGTCATTCCTTAATATTTGAAAAGAACATTTCCTGGCTAGACCCTTTTAGTTTTTCCATAATATATCTATACAAAATCATAAACTGCATATATGGAACTTGGTAATATAGGCAAATGAATGTGCAATGCTTAATTGCTTACCCTCACTACACAGTCATGGAAGTGCAAGCGGATGATGGCAGCAGCCAAAGTGAAATCCTTCTCCAGCCAATCTACGACTTTTTGCTGAATGATGCCCTCTGCTTGTGGGCAAGTTTTCATGTAATGACTGAAAGACAAAAGAGCTTCAGCGGGCACCTGTTTGACGGGTTTAGCAGCTGAGGCATTGATACTCATGAACAACTCCAATGTGAGAACCAGGAGAGCAAATAATGTAGAAACCCCCATCTTCATGTTTAATTTTCTGGTATATGATTAATTTTCTCTACTAACCTTTGTGTTTATATATATAGCTCCAGAAATAACATGATTTCAAAATACGTGAGAAGCACTCTCAACACAAATAGTTAACATGCCAACATGTATCTTTGCTAGTCTTTTTCCAGAGGCTATCAGATACTATTCTTAATTCATGGTGCACATCTGAGTCTATGCAACTCCTTAACTTTAGATGAAGGTCCTACTGGGGAAGAATCCAGCAGAGACCTCCAGCACAATACAAGCTAAACCTGGACCAAATTAAATATGTAATTATATACGTATATATGAGAGCGTTCAATATATTGTTTACATTTTCTTTGTAACACCAATATATATCTGCTGTTCAATAGCTATCTGATAACTAATGTTTAATTTCTGAAGCCTGTTGAAAAAATCAATCATTTTGATTTTACATTTATAAAACATTCAAATAAGGATAGACGACATACTTGTTACAATCTGGCACTTAAGGTGAACTCTATACATTACTGAAAACGAAAAAAAAAAAATGGCCTTCACAAATACAAGTAGCACGGGTACATTCACAACAGACAAATACTTGCAAAAGAAAATCACATTCTACCAAATCACACCCAAAAAGAAAAAAGAAAAAAAAAGACCGATTTTAATTCATATTACTCAAAATGGTCACAGTGTTGCATTTTCTATGCTTTGCAGCACACGAAACGACCGAGTCCTTTAGAAACGTGCTCTTCCTCCCCGGAGATTTCAACTTGTTTGTGTTTAGGCTTTTTCTTCAAGTCTTCCTTTGGCACTGTAATGACTAATACTCCATCACGCATTGAAGCCTTAATCTCATCAACCTTGGCATTTTCAGGCAACCGGAAACGCCTTGAGAAGCTGCCACTGGTTCTCTCCCTGCAGTGCCATGTCTCCTTAACCTTCAGATCAGGAGGCTCTTCATCCTTTCTCTCTGCGCTAACATGAAGAACTCTGCCTTCATGCACTTCAAGCTTCACGTCCTCTTTGGTAAGGCCAGGAAGATCAATTTCGAAAACGTGGGAGTTCGAGGTTTCCTTCCAATCCATGTGAGTAATGTTACCCGAATCTGAGCTTAAAACTGTGGAAGGATCCAAGAGCGATTGCAAGAGGGACATTGTTAATTTCGTGGGATTTTGTTAATTGGTGTTTGTTTTTTGGTATAGGGTTTAAGAAAGTGGTCGGGCTTCTTCTTAGGTGTTGTTTAATTGGATTGTTTTGGTCTTGCAAAGCTAGGGCTGCCACTCGGTCGGTTCGAATCGGTAATGAGCGTTACCAACTTCAAAACCAAACCTTTCGGTAATGAAATATGACTTTCAATTACCAAACCAAAAACTTCGGTATGAGATAAATCTTACCAACTTCGGATGTCGGTTTTTCGGTATTACCAAACTTCACAACAAATATATTTTCAAAATATAACAAAACAATACAAAACTATAAAATTTAAATATCACTTGAGTTTCTAGAGTCTGATAATACATATACAAAATATAGTCATTTCAGTACACATTATCGAGTATGATTTAATTTTCTATCGAAATAGTCAGGATGTAAATGTTTCTAAATTTTTATATGAACAAGTTATGTGTCATCTATGTGAAAGTATGTGTGTGGAAGAGTCGACCAAAATAAGTCACATAAGGGCAGTAAAAGTTTTTTCGTGTAATAAGTGACGTTAAATTATGGTTGACCGTTTTGATCAAGACCCGAGCATTATTGAGTACAATTGAATTTTCTATCATAATTGTATTATACTATAATGATCACATCAGACGGTCGAATTTTAATTTTGTGAATTGTAATAATTGGAACCACAACATGCCTGGTAATGTGGTATAACTTATTTAGTAAGTTATATGCATATGTACATCTTTGTGAACCAACTACAAAGAGGAAGCAAAATTTTCAAAAAGCTTGTAAACTATGATGTGATCAATATAGTGAAATACGACTATGGTAGAAAAATTAGATATTTTTGATAATGTTTTGGCCTTGATCAAGGCGGCTAACCCTATTTACGTTTGTACTTCCTATGGGGAGCCCTATCATCAAGAGACGTAAAAACATTCCTAAATTTTTACATGGGCGGTTACATGTCATATAAGTGGGTTTGTCTATGTGTGTGTGTGATGAATCGACTAAGACGGGTAGGTAAGAGCGTTTTTATATAACAAGTAACATTGAATTAAAGTTGATCGCTTTAATTGAGACCCGAACGGTACCAAGTATAGTTGAATTTTTCTATTCATTGTCTTGTTTTTTACTAAATTGTATATACAATTGAAAACGTGAGATAAGATTATTAGTCTGTGTGTTTTTAGAAATATAAGTCTTTAAATAATTAGAATTTCGGTAAATTCGGTATTTACCAAAAACCAAACCAACTTTTTCGGTATTTCTCGGTTTCGGTTTTTTTGATTTCGATTACCAAAATTCGGTTTACCAAATCATAAATTTTCGGTCGGTTTTCGATCGGTTTGGTATTTACCAAACCAAGTGGCAGCCCTATGCAAAGCTGAAGCCGAACGGGTATATTTATATTAGAGGGGAAGAGGGAAAGTGATTTCTTGAAATTTCTGGATTTGGATCGATTCTTGTTGGGTCCATTTCACTGTATCTTGTCATTATGACTTTTGGGATTAGAATTATTGGTGGAAGATGATGTTAGAGAACTTTCTGGTAAGACCCTGAAATGTCCTGGGAATCTTCATGATATCTAAGCATGAAAGGTCTAGATATGTCTAGAGTTTGGGCCATTGGGCCTGCTTCTATATTTATTTTAGGGTATTGAGGCCCAAACAACTTCTGTAATTTTTTTCAGAATAATCCGCTAATCAATCGTAATCATAATAATATCTAATAACAAATATGAAGTTTTATCCAATCTAAAGATCGTTTCTTCTTATGACACTATACTTCTCTTTTGCTTAGTTACGCTACACCTCAAGGAAAACTTGTAAAACTTTAACGAAAGACTATATGTGCGTACTTGTCACACTAAACAAATTGGTAGCGGAGATCAAACTCGAGAGTGGTACCTGGGCTTCCAGACTAGTCCGTCCTTACCAACTGAAGCAAAAACGTCATCACACGTACCTTCGTTTTTTTATCGATTATTATTATTATACAATTACGGAATGAAAAATTGCATTGCTATATCGCCGATGACTCGATGAGTGCCATATTCTACCCGGTTAATCAGCAACATGTCGAGAAAGAATCCAATGACATAATCGCACGTTCAGTGCCTCAAGGGAAATTAAGCAAAAACCAGAAACAAGGCCAGGGCTTAATGTCCCAAGTGTCATACCTTAAGTTTCTACATTGAACAAAAGAAAAAACAACAAAACAAAAGAACAATGCACATGAGAGGAAAAGTTTGCTAATATTTTGAACTGGTACGTCACCACCATTCAATAATGGTGGTGTATAACTTCAGCAAAAGCAAGAAAACACACGTACGTGTGGAATTTACGTACAGAGGTACACAGAATAATGGAAATGTACTCCTCCTCTCTCCTTTCGATTATTTCGTTGGATCATGAATTCATGATAGAGATATTTATCATGCATGCCGTAGCAAAAATACAACAAGGAGGTGATCATAGATCATATATATGCTTCCTCCCTGTTCCCATGAGCATGCGCTGGTCTTCACTGCAGGCTCGATGATATTCCCCACCATTTTTTGTCCTTACAATAAATCAATAATGCTTGATCGGCCTCTCTGCACTGAAGCTTTTATTTGAGTTTTCTTTTTTCGTAAAAGATTAGTATATATAGTCATATGACTCTTATCTGTGATATGAAAGTTCATGCTTCATGCTTCCTGCTGTGAATATGCGCGTGTCAGAAAATGCTTATATTCTCTGGAAATGAAATGATAGCTAATAAGCTCTGTGCTTGAAGCTTCGTATATGAAGAACAGTTGGAGATATATAGCGGTGAATAGAATTAATAAACAGGTCATATATATTAGAGTAGACATCCTTAAACACATTTTTACGTTTAGCACAGAAAGGAGGTTGAGCTTCATAATTAGATTCTTTTTCCTTAATTCGTGCACAAATTAATCATATTTTTCTTCTCCGACTTAATAATAGATACGAGATTTGTACTATAATTCGTTTTATGCAACTTCCTTCAGCTAGGAGTTGCCAAGTTTGACATACATTATACAAGACACAATTAAGAGAGTAAGTAGGCTAATCAAACCCTTTTATTCCATTTTCAAAATAATTAGTCTTGTCAGCTGATATCAGTTTATTCTCAGGTGAGATACACAACAGTTTGCAAGCTAATTTATTTTCATTTTCGGCTTTGTTTATGGCTTAATGAATATCAAACATCTTGTTTTCACACTTCCAGAAGGAAAAAAATTGTGCAAGCATGAATAAAAGCTGCTCAACAGTGACTAGACCAAAACGATTATAGCTAGGAAAAAAGTTTCAAGGATTAATTCATAACAAAGTACTGTGCAAATTTCTTTCTGGTCCAAGTTTGTAGAGATTTGCTGAAACTTCAATTTTTGTGTTCAACAAGTTCATCTTCCAAGTCATAACCAATAGTATATATCCACTAGACCTTCACATTATGCATATGGGAAAAAGAATGACCAAGAAGCCTAGAGTACTGAACTCAAAATCAATAATAGAAACGTACAAATCAATCAAACTGAATGATTCTGATTCAGAAGGGAAGGCTCTAATAAGAAATGACTTAGAAAAAGGAAGAATACAACGATGAATAATGAAAAACACCAAGTGGTTTGTAATTGTATATAATGATTGAAGTAGTCAGTTGCATGATTTTGCCTCGCTTTGTCTCAAGAAGAAAACTAATTATTGCTTAGATGTCGGTTCTCTTTCACATGGCATGTCTCTCTTCTCTCTATTATTCTCATCTCTGTGATCACATATATATATCTTTAGGGTTTTGGTTAAAACTACTTGTTAGTATTCCATCTTCAAGTTCATCAACTCAATCATGATGATCACCAAGCTGCGTGGAAAATTCGTGTGGTGTAAGAATCATATATTAGAGAATAATGGTCCATACACCAACCCCAAACACGAATTAGAATGTAAATTGATAAGCTTGGAAAAGTTGGGTTGTTGCTATCTACAGGGATATGGAATTGGGGGTTGTATAGCATCCCATGTAGGTAGGTGTTATCTTTCTCCATGTGACATGCTTTTGTGTACCCTAAATAAGCTAGTTTTATGTGATTTTGATGAATTAATGTTTTGTAGAAAGTGAATTAGACCATTTTAATGTATGGTTCATGAACGATATATTCGTCACTATATTTACATGCAGGTGGAGGTTAGATAAACTTTTATAGATATAAATTTATAGATTGAAATTTCGAACTTAAAACTAAAAATCTTTGACAAACAAGACTTTGATAGCATATTAAACATCCCTAAATTAGACAATGAGTTGTCCAAATAGGCCAATAAGTGCTTCTGCACTCTGCAGCAGTTCTAATAAGTTTCAATTCATGAATCCTGAATTCTGGGACTAGCTACTATCAACTTTCTTTCTTTTCACTTCGGTTTTTTTGTTTTTGTTTTGGCCAGTGACTATACTCTAACTTGGAAGCAAGGATTCTAATGCTCTGAGGCCTTTTGTGACTTTCTGAAAGTCTGAGAAGCTAACTAGCTTGCAGAGTTTTGTAAAGGGTCCACTTATAATGCATGAATCTTCATTCTCCAAGCCATTGAGTAGATGAGCATGACTCTCATTTTCTGTGACTTCATGCAACACTAGATGCATGTACTAGATGCCACAAAAGTCATCCTCTCAAGTCTCAAATATAAGGCATGCACCAAATTTAAAGAGGGCAAGGAGACTGGGGACAGTTTTATCTGCACCTTAAACATGCATTTGATAGCAACTAATAACAATGACAACACCAGGATCTGATATCCTAATGGCTATGCATGATGTATATAGAATTGCTTCAATGACTGCTTGAACTGGCATCACATTCAGGAAATAAATAGTATACCTGAAATGGTTGAAAGATTTCATCGCTGAATTGAAAAATTGATTATACCAGTAACTTGGGTACAGTTGGTATAACTATATAAGCTATGCATTTTATCAAATACTCTGTGATGTTTACATAACAACTGCTGGCCTGTTAGAAGTTAGAACCTGTTTCAATAATAATTCCTTTCTTCAAACCCACTCTTCTGTATTAATAGAATTTCTAATCACTAATATGTGATGTAAATTTCTACTTTATATTCTGTGACATGCCATGCTAGATGCTCAAAAGCCCATATTCCAGGTTGTAAGATGTAATTCTCCTTAAAGCATTTCCTGCATAAAAAAATTATATATTATTACAGATAGGAGGGAAAGAAAAAGGTAAAAGAAACAAAAATGGAAGCTGTAACCCATCTTGTGGAGAACAAATGCAGCCCAGTTTATCTGGAAAGTCAGTGAGATCAGAAGCTTAGTGACATAAAGATGTCAATTAACTAAGGAGTAATAAGTATTTAATCTCAGAAAGGTCTTATATGGCCTTCTAATATCTTTTTATTGATCAGTTCAACAACTGAATCCTAACCAAAGTTCAACCTCAAAAACCCCATAGTTTGTGCTTAACCTCAAAAAGGGCCATTAGGTATTTGATTATAAAACAATCCATTGCTACTGCATTACCAAAAAATTTGAGAGAGAGTGTGAGAGATTCCTCCAGCTAAAAAGTGGGTATCAATAATTGGTCTTTTACTTGCCTTGTAACCTTCCTTATCCATCACTCTAGCTTTTAGTGTGGAATATCAGAAGCATATATCCAAATATCTTCTGTAAAGTGTGAAGAGGGGGAAGTCCCAAGTGAAAAACATGGTGGCCTTGAACACAAAATCCCATATAATCCCACCCAACACATCACCATTTTAATCTCCCATTGATTCTCTATCTCTCCCTCCATTCAATAAGAAGTTGAGAACACTAATTGACAATTATAATACTAACAATAATCAATAGGAAACAATCCCAAATGACCAAGTAAGTGAGGCAGGCCCCAACCTCCCCATGTTCCACAACTTCCCCTTTACCTGTCCTCACTTTCCCTCCTTTTATAAAAACCTCATTCCCTCTCTTTCCCTCTCCTTCACTCCCACATCATCATCTCCTTCATTCCATCTTTGAGCCATATTGCTTCCTTTTGCAAGTCTTCTTCCTTTTAAACATTTACTCCACAGAAACACATACATAACAGACATTATGTGCAGCTCTAAGGCCAAGGTGACCATGGGGATTGAAATCACACCCCTTGTTTCTAGAATCAATGGCAGACCAGTTCTTCAGCCTACTTGTAACCGAGTTCCTAGCCTAGACCGGCGCAATTGCCTCAAGAAATTATCAACACCACCACCACCACCTCTACCATTATCAAATGCTTCTTCTACCAGCACTAGTCCTAGAATTAGTACCAAGGCTTCATTGACAACACCACCAGTTTCTCCCAAGTCAAAATCTCCAAGACCGCCTGCGATAAAGAGATCAGGCAATGACCCTAATGGCTTGAACTCCAGTTCTGAGAAAGTTGTGACTCCAGGAGGTACCACAAGAGCTAAGGTTTTGGAAAGGAAGAAGTCAAAGAGTTTTAAGCTTGGTATTGGTGCTGACAATGCTCATGACCATGGTAGACTTTCTTCTGCTTCGATTGAGGCTTCGTTGAGCTATTCGTCTTCTCTGATCACAGAGGCACCAGGAACCATTGCTGCTGGGAGGAGGGAGCAGATGGCTCTTCAACATGCACAGAGAAAGATGAGGATTGCTCATTATGGAAGATCAAAGTCTGCAAATTTTGAAAGGGTTGCTCCAATTGATACAATGGAAGCCAAAGCTGGTGAAGAAGATCACAAAAGATGCAGCTTCATCACAGCTAATTCAGGTATGGAAATATAGCTAACATAATGCTCCTTTAAATGTTTAGATTTGTTGTGTATTTTTATTTTTTAGAATGTGAAATGAGTAATGGTCACTAATTGTTTCATTGATCAGATCCCATATATTTTGCTTACCATGATCAAGAATGGGGAGTTCCTGTTCATGATGACAAGTAAGTCCCATTAGCCTCTCCATGATGTAGAGAAAATTCTTACATTACAATGACATCTTATTCATAATTTTACTCATTTTTTTTGGATTTATTATTATTATTTTTTAACTTCAGGATGTTATTTGAGCTGCTTGTTCTAAGTGGAGCTCAAGTTGGATCAGACTGGACTTCAATTTTAAAGAAACGCCAAGATTTCAAGGATGCATTTTCTGGGTTTGATGCAGAAGCTGTGGCCAATCTCACTGACAAGCAAATGATTTCTATTTGTTCAGAATATGGCATTGATATAAGCAGAGTCAGAGGAGTAGTAGACAACTCTAACAGAATTCTTGAGGTAATACCAAGCATCAAATTCTGAAATCTTTTGTTTCTTCCAACTCTATCAATCTTTTCTTGCCATCTATTCCGTCCCTTTTTTAGGGACTATCTTTTTTTTTCTGATCATAGCTTCTTTCCATTGGACTTGTTACTCAAAAAAAAAACCACTTTAGTTTAAGAAAAGCCATTAAAGTAATGCAAGATTAAGACACACTAGACTAGACTGTCTTGACTTGACCATCATTAACAACTTAATCTATTATTAATCTATTATGATTCCTTCCATCTTATTTGGTGAAAAGCTTTTCCACATGACGAACTCCACCTGTTCTGCATAATGTTCTAAAATATAGTAGCATTTTTAGATTATATACTAATGCTTGCCTTTTTCTACTATTTAAATTGCAGGTAAAGAGGGAATTTGGGTCCTTTCAGAAATACATATGGGGGTTTGTGAATCACAAGCCAATCTCCCCTCAATACAAGCAAGGCTACAAAATTCCAGTGAAGACATCAAAATCAGAGAGCATAAGCAAAGACATGGTTAGGAGAGGGTTTAGGTTTGTTGGTCCAACAGTTGTTCATTCCTTCATGCAAGCCTCAGGCCTCACAAATGACCATTTGACCACCTGCCACAGGCACCTTCAGTGCACCTTATTTGCAGCCCATCCTTTGGAACAAGCTCTATAGGATTACTGACCCCAGAAGAGAAAAAAAAATTATTCATGAACAAAGCTAATCACCCAAAAAAAAAAACTGTTCAAAGCATGATTTTAATATGGTAGAGAATGCATAGTTTGCTAACTAGTTTTGCTGTTTGTGTTTATAATATTAGATTAGAGAAGGATTGTGACTAAGTTAGTGATGTTCTGTGAGATTTTTAATTGGTTTGAAATAGATAGTTGGGATTGATAATTGGAGAGGAAGAAAGCAAAAGGTTTGGGGTGGAGTGGAGCTCAAAGGAGACAGACATCATGTGCCATATCAATTTGGGAGGCAGGGCATGTGTGGATGTGTCAGTTTGCTTTGTATTCCATGTGACCCATCATCAAGCTTTCCCTTATATGAAGAAGACCCTTTAACAGGCTGTGTTAGGATTGTGGAAGAGGGATTGTAGGACCAAAACCATCATCATTCTTCTTCCCTTGGCCATCTTAGTTTCTCTCTTTAATTGTTTTGTTGTTAATTTGCTTTGGGGGAATATTTATACCCCATTGTATCATGGATTTGGATGCGGGATTAATTGAGTGCTGTTTGGTTCACTTGGCATGTGCTTCTCTACTGTTTGGCCTACCAATACATACTACCTTTTGAAATGCTTAACCAAATAAGATGGGGCATCTTCTCCATGTGTTTACTTTCTTTCTCTCCCATTTCATAATTTCATACATGTCAACAAGATCTTTATTAAGGGGAGGATGGATCTTGTATATGCTTAAACAGATCATAGGGCCTCACATGAGATTGCTGTTACAAAAGAGTAATGGGATGGGCACAATTCTCTAAAGCCATAAGAAGTTGTTTGACATGTCCTTAATGTTCATAACTTTACCAGAAGCCCTCTATAATGGAACTTCATTATGAATATCTGGAAGTAGATGACAGGTAAATGGAAACAAAGAATTGAGAAGGACGGTAATTCATAGGCAATTTAGGCTCCTGGTGTGTGGAAGACTTTGGTAATCATTTGTATATATATTACTATTGTGTTTGTCATTCAAGAGTAATTCACAAATTGCAGAATTGAGGAACTTTGAACATATATTGTTCATTGTTTGATTTACGATCGAGCATGGTTTGTTCAACATTGTGTTTGATCTTATTACGCAAGCCTCTGGGTTTTCGGGCATGGGATTGCTTTAGGGTTGGTTGGTGGTGTTGCAAATAAGAGTTTTCCTGAGTCTAAAGTTCGGTACTTCGTAGGAAACTTGGAAGGATCGGGATATGTGAGAGTCGGAATCGTCAGGGAGCAAAATCCCTCAGACGGTTCGCCATCTTTTAATTGCTAAGGAGCCCATTTCGTCTTGAGGTTGAACTTCTGAGTTCGTGACCTTCGGTAGGATCATCATTATCATGGACATAAAATAGTTAGATCTTGGCGTAGTGAAACGAC
Organism: Fragaria x ananassa; assembly: GCA_034370585.1. Lineage (NCBI taxonomy): Eukaryota > Viridiplantae > Streptophyta > Magnoliopsida > Rosales > Rosaceae > Fragaria > Fragaria x ananassa. The sequence continues at coordinate 6,956,314 of CP139764.1, read as the reverse complement.
CCTGTCCCGAAATGGACAATAGCATTATTACGGGTCGAATATTACGCTATCAATTAAGCTCATTCGAGGCCGATGACACAATTAAGCTCACGATCAATCCTCAACTTCTCTGGCCCACGGGTCAGGTCACGGCCAACAGCCTCGCGTGAGTGTTTGACGGGTTACGTATTTATTTTTATTATTTCTCTTAGCGGGTTAGATGTGTTACATTGGTAACCCGTTGGTCTTAATGATTCGGTTTTTAAGCACTAACTGAAAACCAAAATCGAAACTTCGGTTTTCTATTTTTTATAACCGAAACTGATAAAAATATATAAAAGACCGCACTCGTCGGTTAACCTAACATCGGTTCGGTTTCGGTTACAAAACCTATTATTCGTAATATTTTTTTACACTTAACCAAATAACATAAAAATAAAAATATCAAAGTTGTAAACTATCAACACTTTAAATAAGTTAATCTAATGAGTTTAAATAAGTAATCCAAATAAAAAGGGAAGTTAAAATTTATATATAATTCATTTGAAGCCTCAAATATTCATATATAAGAAGAGATAAAACTACATGAGAAGAATTTCAGTTAAACTTAAACACTTAAACACATAATTATGTGTGTGAAAGCTTACTATTTGTAACTCATAACCGATAAGAACATGATATGTAATGTAAAATTAAGTAATAATAATAAATATATGTAGAATGAATATATGTCGGTTCGGTTCGGTTTAATTGGTTTTTAAGATGCACGGAACCGCAAACCGACACCGTACTACTCGGTTTGTGTGGTTTCCGAAACCGATTGCCTCGGTTTTATTCGGTTTCGGTTACTCGGTGTCGGTTCGGTACGGTTTTAACCGGTTTCGGTTGTTTCGGTGCCTAAAAGTTCACCCCTAGTTGTTAGCATACGTACGGCTTTTAGCATACGGTTAATCGGTACCGCATTAAGTTGTCAGACCTAGTTGGCTAGTTTCAATGGTCATGGTGGTACTTGCATATATAAATCAATGAAGAGTTGTAATAAGTGGAGTGTAGACTGACTGCTTACCACAATTTTTTTTTTTGAAGATTAATTTTAATTTGCCCTCAGAGGTAGGCCTCATCATGGGCTGGGTTAGGGCTGACCTTACCTTAAATTTTAGGACTTAGGGTAGGGTCGGGTAGGGCTTTGACTTGGTCAACAAAATTTAAGGCCGGGTAGGGTCGGACCGGGGCTTAAATATGCAAGCCCTTACCCGCCCTTAAAACCCATTTCGCCAGGGCTAACCCGTCCCGTCGAATAGGGCTAAATAGGGCCGAAAATGCCGAATATGACGTTATTATTTTGTTTAACGAAATAAATTCATGAGTTTTTTTTTTCTCAAATATTACCTCAAAGGATATATATGATACAAGACCCTGTTTTTAGTCAATATGTAACATACATATACATTATATTTAACTTAAGAATCTAGAATTATTAATCTAAGTAGTTATATTCATATATTTCATTAACTATCTCTCTAAATCACCAAAAATCAATTATTATTTAACAAAAAAAATACAAATTAAAGAAATAAAACTTACAAGATTAATTGTATTGTATAAAAATTAAGAAACATATTAAAAACAATAGAAAATAAGTAATTATTAGGGCCTAAAGGGCGGGCTTTTAGGACCAGGATAAGATCGGGCTGGGCTTGGCCCTAAAGGGCTCAATAGGGTAGGGTTGTAGGGTAGGGCCGGGTTTCATTTGCTTGACCATTGCCCTACCCTAATTGAAAAGGGCTAGGGCCGGCCCGCCCTAACAGAGGGCCGGGTAGGGCAGGTTTTAGGACGGGCTAGGGTCAAAGAGCCAAATGATGAGGCCTACTCAGAGGTTAACTTCACTTAATCCTTGATTATACTCTTAACGTTTTAAATTTTCCAATTTTTATAAGTCCTGCACATTTTTTGAATTTCCGTCCAATTTAGAGCTACATAAGAAATGTCACGCTCAGACCTTTAATTTTTACTTTAATTACTAGCATGGTGGTAATAAGAGTTTATACTGTTTTCTTCATTAAGTGTATAATTTAATTAGTCCCCAGAGTGGTGTTAGGGGACGATTTTTTCGAATGATTTATTCGAAGGAAGAAATTGTGACGACAGTAAAAAATAGTAATTTTTGCAAGTAAAATGTAATTTTTATTGGGGTGTTATTTTTGGGGTGTTAAATTTTGGAGTGGGTATATGGGAGGTTGGACCCGGCTGGGCCGAGCAGAACCCATTTCTCCCTCTCTCTCCTCTAGCCTGCGCGTTCTCTCTCTCTCTCTCTCCTCGAGTTTGCTCTGCCCAGAAAACCGTCAGACCTCCGTTTACCGCCGCACCGGGCCCAATCGGTCGGCCTCAGACCCAGCTTCCTTTCTAGACCGGCGAGAGGCTCCCTAGCGCCGCCGATAGGGAGAAAAGCCCGCCGGAAGGTTCGGCTGTCCGCGTGTTCCCGTCGCCGGAACTCCTTCCTCGGGCCGCCATAGCCAGCGAGCCTTGGCTCAAAAGAAAGAGCTCTTCCCGTGCAGCAATCCCTCCAAAGGGCTACCTCCATCTCGAGCTAGGTAAGGAGAAATCGGTAATAGAAATTCTAGGGCTTTTTATATGTTTTCGTTCGATTGGCATAGTTAGGCTTGGAATTGGTGTTTGTGGTAGTTAGGAAAGTTGTAGAGGAGGTTGAGAGGAAGGTGCTGTCAAATTTTGGTGGGCATTGGAGGTCGCCGGCCGCTGCTGTCGGCGGAGCCGCCGGGAAAAATGTTTTTTGTAGGGAATTTTATGAGGAGTTTATTTGAATGAATTTTATAATTTTTGGAGGAGTTTTAGATAGGTTTGGGAATTTTTGAAGTTTGGTATTTTTGCGGATTAATATTTTTGCGGAATCTTAAAATACGTGATTATTTAAGATTAGAAAGGTGGAAGTTGTTTAGAGGATGTCGGTTAAGTTTTGTGGAGGTTTATTGGTTGGTAGTGAAATTATGATTTTGGGCGATAGGCATGGTTGAGCGCGCAAAACTCATTTTTAATTACGCCTATTTTCTTTATGCGTCAGTGTTTTATTTAAGGATTTATTTATGTTTTGGAACAGGACGCGAGGAGGCTCGAGCTGACGAGGCCTCCGACCAACATCAGGTTTAGGCCTAATTTGTGAGTGGACCTTTATTTTAAATAATGTGATTAAAATGCTTTATTGTTAAATAATTTTCTGTTGTGGAAATTTCCCGAAACTGAGAATTTCGGTGATTATACTTATATATACTTGATTATGAGAATAATATGTATATAAATAAATGCTAGCTAGCTATACGTGATTTTCTCCCATACTGAGGTACAATTCCAGTATGGGGTGACGTGAGCGTTGGATGCCAGCGTCGTAGCCTTGTACGACTTTCTATTTTTTGAATTCATTCATAGAATTCGTATAAGGAATCAGCACGTATATATGCTCACTCGTGCGTTTCCCCCATACTGAGGTACAATTCCAGTATGAGGTGACGTGAAAGTTAGACGCTAGCGTCGTAGTCTTGTATGATTATCTATTTTTCGAGCTTATTCATAGATATCGTACAAGAGATAGACGAGTGTGAATACATACTGATATATATAATATTTTAGCCTGAGAGGCATTTTTCTTAAAGTTTGTGAGTCTAGCGAGGCTAGACACCAGTTCAGAATTTTCGAGTTAAGCTTTTAAGTTGTCGCTGGTAAAGCGTTTTCTTTGAAAGTATTTTTGAAGAAATATTTATTTGTTGTTGAAATTGCTTTTGTCCACTCACTCTGATATTTTTGAATATTTTCTCCAGGGCTCTTCGTTTTTAAAATGCTCAGTCTGCAGCGTTCGTGTCACGCCCCGAATCTTAAATTTTACCTTAATTACTAGCATGGTGGTAATAAGAGTTTTTACCATTTTCATCACTAAGTGTGTAATTTAATTAGTCTCCAGAGTGGTGTTGAGGGACCAATATTTTGGAAGAATTATTCGAAGGAAGAAAATTTGACGACGGTAAAAATGGTAAATTTTAGCTATTAAAAGGTAATTTTTATTGAGGTATTATTTTGGGGGTGTTGAAATTGTTAGTGGGTAATTTTTTTTGGTTGGAATTAAGTTTTGGACCGGGTGGGGAGCAGCCCCAGCCCAAATTCCTTATCTTCTTTTTTTTCCTTTCTTTTTCTTCTTCCTTCCTCCCGGGCCCCCGAGCTCTCTCTCTCTCTCTCGCAGGAAACTGCATCCACCAGCTGCCGCAGTCCAGCCAACCACCAGCCGCCGCTCCAGCCTAGATCGGACCCCCGTCACCTCCTCCTCTCTCCCCGGCCTAGTGTCCGAGCCGGTAGTTCCGCCGGAGAGGAGAAAAAGCTGCCGGAACCGCTGACTGTCCTTTCGCCGGAGCTCCGTCCTCCGGTCACCATATGCCGAGATTTTTGGCTCAACTTGTAGCTCTCGTCAAGGTGAGTATTCCCTCAAAAGGAATCGGTCTATTTCGATCTTGTTAGGGTAGTTTGTGTAATTGGAAGTTTTAGGGATTTTTGTGTGTTTGTGTTCGATTGTTGTGCTTAGGCTTAGAATTGGAGTTTGTGGTAGTTAGGAATGTTGTAGAAGAGGTTGAGGGGAAGATGCTGCCAAATTTTGGTGACCATCGGAGGTCACCGGAGTTGGTCGCCGGCCGCCGCTGCCGGCGGAGCCGCCGAGAAAATGTTTTTGGTACAAAAACATGTGAGGAGTTTAATGGAATAAGTTTTAGAATTTTTGGAGGAGTTTTGGATAGGTTTAAGAATTGTTGAAGTTAAGTATTTTTGGCGGATTATTAGTTTATAATCCGGTAATTGGATTTTATTTGGTGGAAGGTGGTTTTGAGGAAGTTGGTATTTTGTGGAGTTTTGAGGTTGGCAGTAGATTTAAGATTTTGGAGTGTTAGGCTTGGTTAAGCGAGTAGCATATTTAATTATGCATGTTTTGCATTTAAACGTCGGTGTTTCATTTGAGGTTTTATTTATATGGAACAGGACGTGAGGAGGCTCAAGCGGAAGAGACCTCCGACCGACGTTAGGCTTAGGCCTAACCTGTGAGTGGACCTTTGTTTTAAATATTGAGAATTTCGGTGATTATACTCGAGGTACAATTCCGAGAATAGTATGTATATGATTAAATGCTAGCTAGCTATACGTGATTTCCCTCATACGCGAGGTACAATTCCGGTATGGGTGACATGAGCGTTAGACGCGAGTGTCGTAGCCCTGTACGACTTTCTAATTTTGCATTTATTTATTCAAAGATTTCGTACAAGGAGTAAGCACGTATATATTACCACTCAGCCGCTTTCCCCCATATGCGAGGTACAATTCCGGTGTGGGATGATATGAGCGTTAGACATAAGCATAGTAGCTTCGTATGATATCTACTTTATTCAAATTGTTCATAGATATCGTACCAAGGGTCAGGCGAGTGTACATACATACTATATATATAATATCCAGGCCTGAGAGGCAGTTTCTTAAAGTTTGGGGGTTCTAGCCAGGCTGGACCCCAGTTCAGAGTCGTTACAGTGGAGCTCGTGTTTTTGCCACTGTTGAAAGCATTTCTTTTGGGGAAATATTTATTTGTTGCCAGATCAGTTTTGTCCACTCACTCTGACGTGTTAAATATTTTCCCCTAGGCTCTTCGTTTTTAAAATGCCCAGTCTGCAGAGTTCGCGTGAGGGCTAGCAGGAGATGTCGAGGCATAGTGACCCATCTGTCAGCTACATTTCGCCAGTAGGTTACCTGTTTAATCTACTAGGAGTTTGTTAGCTTCCGTTGTATTTTATTTGATTTTTAGTAGCTCTGAATACTATTGGAATTCTTATGCTTGTATTCTGGCTACTTATGGATTGTAGCTGAAGTTTTATTTTGGAATAAAAAGTGGTTATTAAATTCTTAAGTTAGGGTTGTCCATTTTCGAGGGAGGTTTGCCGAGTCTTCGGTAAATTTTCCTTGGAGGTGGTCCTCGCAGGACTCATCTCGGATTTCAGGGTGAAATTCGGGGCGGGTCTTGACAGTTTGGGTGGGGTCTAGAATGAGACGTCGAGGCATAGTCACCAATCTATCCGCTACATTTCGCCTGTAGGTTACATGTTTAATCTTCTAGGAGATTGTCAGCTTCCGCGTTGTTTTTATTTTATTTTTAGTAGCTCTGAATACTGTTGGGATTTTTGTATAACTTATTCTGGCTACTTTTGGATTGTAACATAGGATATTAATTTATTGGTTAAAATAGTGGTTCTATAATTTTTCCGGGTCAGGGTTGTCCATTTTCGAGGGAGGTTCGCCGAGTTCTTCAGTAAATTTTCCTTAGAGGTGATCTCCGTTGGACTCACCTCGGGTTTCAGGGTGAAATTCAGAGCGGGTCTTGACAAGAAGTCATACATTTTAATTACAAAACGGGATTCCTTTCTAGTATGAATTATATATATATATATATATAAATTATTAGAAAATTGATGATAGAAATTGACGTCTTCTGGCCTTCGGGATAACTCGTAAACAATTATTAAGTACGGTACGTCAATTTATACAAGTTTAATTTAGAGTACATTCATGTGTGTGTGTGTATATATCGCCGCTTCGTTTCATCTTTTTCATTATTGTTCCGTTTTGTGCCTATTTAAATATATACATTTGTTGGTCAACTGTTCATAAGCAGGTGAATAACGTGAAAACACTGTTCATTAACAACAGTGAATCTTTTTTTTTTTGTTTCTGAAACAAGTAATTTAGATTTTTCTAGATAGGCTCTCTATCGGCAAAGAATTTTTTGCCCTCTATTTTTTACTTTTCTTTTGCCTCCTGAATCTTCCGGATCGATCTTGCCTCTTCAGACCTCCTTTATTTTTATTTATCTCATCTCTCTGTATTTCCATCTTAGAGAATATCACCGCTTTGTTTCATCTATTTCATTATTGTTCTATTTTGTGCCTATATACTATTATTTGGTTAACTGTTCAAAAGCATTGTGAACAGTGTGTAGACCTTTTTACCTTGCTTATGGGCTGTGTAATTCCGTATTTACCCTTCTTTTCAACTCTAGGTATAATTTTATATTTTTTTTCGGCCACTTCTTGTTGTCTCTCTCGCCTAACATTTCTCCATCTTTCTCACTCTCTAGACTCTTCTCGAAATTGCTCAAATATTTCTCACAAAACAGAAGAGTCTAGAGATATTAATATATTACCGTAATAATTTATTACCTTGTTATTTCACATAACTATTTCTGTCATTTTCTCTTCTATTTTGTATACGTACAAATCAAAATAATTGAAGCATTTATATTTTAGGTAGAACACAAGACTAGCTAGATATTTTGTTATATAAAAATTGTTTTTGTGAGCTCTTATACATATGTGGATATTATGCTAAATGATGGTCGACTGTTCACAATCAAGTGAACAGAGATTTTTGTGTGTTGTTGGTCGATTGTTCACAAGCAAATGAACAGTGCATTTTTGTGTGCCGACCATTTTGCCCCTATTGTTTTTAGAAAACCACAATACTGCCATTAATCATATATATAAGGTGATATGTAATATCGGAAAGATAGCTTGCTAGCTTTTACATGTAAGGGGATAAGGAATTGTTTGATTCCTAAACCTGTTTATAGGCAGAAAAGGGAGTTGCTAGGTTTTGCATATAAGAGAGGAGGGATATAATCAGTACGATTTTCATCGTGAAGTATCAAGAATGATGTTGGCACCATGAACAGAGTAAACAGTGTGCAGACCTTTTTACCTTGATGATGGGCTGTGTAATTCTGTATTTACCCTTCGTTTCAACTCTAGGTATAAATTTTATTTTTTTCACCGCTTCTCACTCTCTCTCGCCCAACATTTCTTCATCTTTCTCACTCTCTAAACTCTTCTCGAACTAGCTCCAACATTTCTCACAAAACAGAAGAGTCTAGAGATATTATTATATTACTGCGATAATTTATGTGTGATGTTATTAACACATTTATTTTTGCTATTAACACACCCTATATATAATGACAATCAATCATCAATTAAATTCAAGTGACAAATCTGTAAATAAAATAAAAATGTGTGGATAGAAAAATAGATGAGGTGTGTTAATAACAAAAATGAGTGTATTAATAGCAATACCCTTTAATTTATTACCCTGCTTTGTATACGTACAAATCAAAACAATTGGAGCATTTATATTTTTGGTAGAAGTGTATAACACAAGACTAGATATTTTGTTATATAAAAGTTGTTTATGTAATAGCTCTTATACATACGTGAAATATATATAAAGTGGATACTATACCGCTCCAAGGCGCGGGTATAAACTCTATTACACACACACACAGTCTGTTTCTGATGCAGACGTCTGGACGGGTTTTTCGTCCGGATTTCTGCCGTTTCTCCACCATTCCAGCGCCGGCGTTGCCGTTTCTCCTCCCGAATGTATTGGAATGAAGAAGAAGGCCTGAGAGATCGCGATCGGAGGTCTGTGCAGCAATCTCACTCAGAACTTCATGACCAATCATGGTGGACCTCCGATCACGATCTCTCCGGCCTTCTTCTTCATTCCAACACCGTCGAGGGAGGTCTGGGATCACGCCGGGGAGAAGAAACGGCGTCGCTAGCGCTGGATTGGTGGAGAAACGGCGAAAATCCGGACGGAAAACCCTTTCGGACGTCCGCACCTGATAACGACCGTATATATATACACATATGTTAGCGGCAATTGTTTCGCTTTACGGCCACTTTTATTTTATTTTAAAGAAGACTCTCAATGCGGTCGCTCTTAAGCCTACTTACCATATTATAAGTTTTAAACAAAATTAGTCAATGTCTTAATTCAGGTTCAATATCGCAATAATGAATATGATGATAAGTTTATGCTTCAGTCTTTTACTTTTGGTTTGATTAATTAGTAGGTTTTGTTCAAGTGGATCGATGTAGAGGATAAACACCATGTTACCACTGACAAATTTCCAGCTCTTACTTTTCTAGAAGAGGAAAATTTTCAAATTGTGCCCTAAGTTAAGTCCATTCATCATTTGGACATCTTAATCTTGAAAACTATAATAATGGTACCTCAACACTTAAACTCAACCCAACATTAGTTCCCTCTGTGATTGAAACCGTTAAGTTGGACTTTGTCCATGGGTAAAATTGTCTCTTTATGTTTTTGTCAAGACCCGCCCCGAATTTCACTCTGAAATCCGAGGTGAATCCTGCGGGACTCACCTCAAGGAAAATTCTACCAAAATTCTTGGTAAAACCTCCATTGATAATGGGTAACCCTAACTGGAAGAAAAATCACCAAACCCAATTCAAATATTTTCCCAATAATAATCATGAATAATAATCTCTCAAAAACAATAAAGAAATCTTTTCAGCAGTCCTCACAACACTTTAACCAACCCAAATATACAGAGCATCTACTAGAATGATAACTGAGAGAAATAATAACATAGGTTAACTCGTAACCTATATGGGAAAACTGGATGCAGTGAGAATTTATAACAAGCCTCCTATCCTCGCCGAACCGAACTCGGCAGACTGGGCATTTAAAAACAAAAGGCCCAGGGGAGAAGCATTTAAAAACGTTAGAGTGAGTGGACAAAATAAATAGCAAAAATAATGGAGCAATGAAGTCAAATCTATGCTCTCCCAACATTTCCATAAATATTCAAAATTTAGAATGACGAACCAATCCCATTGGTTCCCAAATGACGAACCAATCTCATTGGTTCTCATTAATTAATAAAAATTTAGGGAAAAATGTTTCACCATAACGATGAGCCTCCCAGGCTAGGGTTTGAGCCTCCCAGGCTATAGTAGCGTCCTACGCTAGGCGCACTACTCACTTATAGTGAGCAATCGCTAATAATGGCTAGCTAACATATATATATAAATACCGATCGGTTGCCTCCCAGGCTATAATAGCGTCCCATGCTAGGCGCACTACTCACCGATAGTGAGTAGCCGTTAAATAATGTTTAGCTAGCAATAATGATCATAAATCAACCCTTTATGGTGAAAAAGAAAATAACAAATTTTCGGAAAGTCATTTTCCGAAAATAATTATAAAAATCACTTGACATGTCCCACATGTCAATTAAAATGCTCAAAAAAGTTCCCAAAATTTAATGGAACTCTTTACTCCAAATGCCTTTGAAAATTAAATAAACTTTATCGCATGCATGGCATTTAAATCAAGGGTCCACTCACAGTGCTCGGCTAAGCCTGTCGACGACCCGAGGCTTCTGCTGAATAATCCTCCTCACGGCCTGGACAAAAATCAAAATTAATTTTCAAACTACTTTAAGACTCCAAAATTCACCACCATCCCCGATGGCCAAAATTTAACCTTAAACAAAATTTAAATCTGGTTATCTCAAATATCGGCACTCCAAAATAAATACCGCTAAATTCCTTAACCATCGAAAAATCATAAATCTTATCAAAACTTCTCCAAAAATTATAAAACTCATTCCATACTACTCCTCATCAAAATCTCTACAAAAAATATTTTCCCGGCGGCGGCTCCGCCGGCAGCGGCGGCCGGCAGCCATTTTCTGGCGACCTCCAATGCTTCTCAAATTTTGACAGAATAATCCTCTCAACATACCCAACAACTTTCATAACTAGCACTTAGTCCAATTCCGAGGCTAACTAGGGCAATCGAACTAAAACATCTTAAAATCCCTAAAACTTCCAATTATACAAAACACCACAATGAGATTGAAATAGACCGATTCTTTTGGAGGGATTACTCACCTTGATGAGGGCCACAAGTTGAGCTAAAAATCACGGCCTATGGTGGCCGGAGGACGGAGCTCTGGCGAAATGACGATCGACGGCTTCCGACGGCTTTTCTCCTCTCCATCGGCACTACCGGCTTGGATGGCTGGCTGGGGAGAGAGAGGAGATGGCGGGGGTCCTTTCTGGGCCGGAGCGGCGGTCCATCGCTGGCGGGACGGCGGCGGGCGACGGTGAGGCTTTCCGGCGGAGAAGACTCGGGTTCGGGAAGAAGAACAGAAGAGAAAGAAGAGAAGAGAAAAAGAAAGGGCTCGGGCTTGGGCTGCCACCCCCGGCCCAACTCTCAACCCAACTCAAAAATACCCACTACAAATATACCCATTTTTACCGACACGAAAACTTTACCAATAAATTCATAACTTTACCATGCTTACTTCGAATTTAACGCATAGTATGTCTACGAACTCGTATCGACGTCCTCTACAACTTCCATGAAGAAAGTTTTCTCAAATTCCCAACGGAATAAAAAGTCAACTTTAAAGTCCTTAACAGTAAACGGTTAATTAATACGGTAAAAGACCAAAATAATACCGGAATAAATAACCGTAAAATAACGTAAGGACTGGGGTGTGACAGTTTTCCCTCCACAAACCTTTTCAGGTGTCATCAAGCTTAAAAACCAACTCAGTTGAGGAGTTTATGGTTCCTCGAGTAAGAACTCTGAGACCAGAAAGCTAGAATAATGATGGCCACACCTGAAACCAAAGTATATTAAGTATCTATGTTGCACGGAAACGGAAAGGAGTTTCGGTTTCCGATACGATCCGATACGCGGAAAAGTCAAAATTAAATATATAGTCTGATACAAAACGTGAAAGAAACATCAAAATTAAAATAAATATAATATTTATTATAATAAATATAATTAAAAAAATAACATCAACAAAATAGTTTCTTGATAAAAAACTTCAATCTAAATCCAAACAAGCATACATAATCAAATTACAATACAAATAACATAAAACTTCATCACATAATCAATCCAAACCAAACAAAGATCCATAGTCAAATTAAAATACAAATAAGTAACATAACAATTGTCTTTAACAAATGACTTCATCAAACTCCAACAATATCATCCTCCTCAATGTTTTCCTCTTCAAACTCATCATCTTCAAACAAAACCGCCTCCAATTGAGGTTCATCAAGTGAAAGGTTGGCAATCTCAATCATTCCAGCATTAGAGTCTTTCAATTAATCAAAGTCATTACCTTCAATATCCCACATATGAGTTGCACCTTTGTTGTAAGTTTGGGATTGCCTAGCTAAAAGGTGAAGATTGGTATGCACAAATACCAAATCTTCCGCTCTTTATGGTGTTAACTTGTTCCTCTTCAAATTGTGAATGAAATTGTAAGTACTCAAATTCCTTTCGCAACATGAGGAAGAAGAAGGTTGACCTAACACCTTAAAGGCTATGGCTTGGAGAATTGATGTCGAAGATCCATAAATCACCCACCATGTTAGTGGCTCTAATATAAACCTATCTTTCATCACATCTCCATTTCCAAACCCTTGCATACACATAGAAAAATTACCATACTCTTAGAAAAATTAGCATACTCTATGTTAGCATTTCTTCTATCATCCTCATTGGCAAAGTATCGAAGAAAACAATTTTTCTTTTCCCTTGTAATATCTAAATCCTTGTGAGGAGCAACCTGATGAGAATCTTCATCAAGTCATTCCGAACTATAGTACCTAAATATAAATATGCATAATTTGATAAATTTTATAAGATTTGCTAGATATCAAATAATTATGAAATAAACAAATTATAATGAAATAATTTAGGAGTAATGTTGTACTTACTTGGGATTCAAAGAATGTGCCAAGCCATGGAGGGGTGTATTGGCTTTGCTCTAACGAGACAATAAGATTTTATGCACCGCATCTCAAAAATGGAGATTCTTCATGAAGTTGCTTCATTTATTTCCTATAAATAGCCTTCTTCACTTTCTCCATCATATTATCTCACCATTCATACACCAAATGAAGACAAGGCTTATTCGTGTCCGTCTTCCTAATCATCTCATATATAGGCTCGGTAAAATAAATAATATAATCAATGTTGTCCTACATAAAGTCATTCAACAACATTCCTTCACCCTACCTGTTTTCCTATAATCATATTCTTTGTAATCATCACATTTTGTACTAATCACCATTTGTTGCAAACCATTCTTGATTGTCTTAAACCTCTTAAGCATAATAAATGTAGATGCAAACATTGTGGGAGTAACCGAAAACAACTTCAAATTACAATGATCACTAAACATAACTAATCTCATTCCATGATTCATAATGAAGTTTTTAATAAACATAACATCCTCCGCAACAGGTTGTATCCAACAACATGTATCATACACATCCACATTGTTCAAATTTTGAGAAGATGTGCAAATATTCTTGAGAGCAAGATTCAAAGTATGAACAACACATGGAGTCCAAAAGATAGTAGGATACTTACTTGCTATCAAAGCACCGGCCTTTGAACAAACAAGAGCATTGTCGGTCACCACTTGCACTACATTTTCATAACCAACTTGCTTGATAAAATCAATAAGTAAGTTGGCAATCAATTGATGATCCTTATATTCTTCTTCACAATTTACAGCTTTCAACATCATTGGACCATTCTCACAAACAACCATCACATTAATCAAGGGTCTTCTTTGTGCATCGGACCAACCATCACTACAAATGCTCACACCCTTATCTCTCCATGCAAGCTTCAATGACATCAACTGATTCTCAAGATTCTTCCTTTCATTAGCAAGGAGTGTTGTTCTTATAGCATTATAACCCGGTGGAATATAGCCCGGAAGAGTAGAAACTCTAAAATAAGAGTTCTGGTAGTGTGGATTTCTTGCTAGATTGAAGGATAAACCATCGGTGTAAAACATCCTAGCAATCTCACCATTACATTCTTCCCTTAATTCGTTTTGGAATGTCTTTTCAATAGGACCACCTGCTGCCCTTATTTTCTTCCCTTCAAAGGTTATTGTTGGTGCTCTTGTGTAGTCACCATAACTCACAGAAGAGCTGCCACGAGCTGCTAAATTCCCTCGGCTTGTTGATGATGGCAAAGGAACTTGTCTTGCTCCTCTATTTGATATTCTCTCCTTGCAATCCTTCATCAATTTAGTAATATGAGCAAATGCATGGGGGTTAACTTTTTTACAAACCATAACCCCCGCTCCTCCTTCCTTTAATAGATGTTGTCGTACTCTAGTGTGAGACTCATTATAAAACAACTCGCATAAGTTGCACTGCCACCTCCAACTTCCTCCAGCAGTCTCATACCTTTCAATCTTCTTAACATATTTCCACAATGGTGCTCTGTCATCTATTATCTCACTTTCGGGATTAGGAGCTTCATTGGAATCATTGCTAGTACCAGCATTAACACTTGCACTTGCACTTCCACTTCCACTTCCACTTCCACTTCCACTTCCACTAACAGGAGATCTCCCTCTTGGCATCGTGTTCTTGAAACCAACAAACTAATGTCAATACATGTTGCAGACAGAATTTGGATTACGTAGAACAACTTGCAGAAGCATGCATTCTTACTCACAATTTTGATTATCAAAACACCAAACAAGTTTACCAAAACAGTTAAAACAGATTTAGATGGATTGATGGAAGCTAGGAACTAGAGATCAAAGTTAAAATGTCTATGAAGACAACAAAAGGCCAACCAGATTTAGTTTGGACAAAATTAATAACATGGTTTAGCTCTCTTGTGCTATATTAGCAACTTGCTGTAACATGCATACTCAGTCTCACACACTGCTCAAGTCTTCTGGTTTTACTTCAGAAAAAGCACGACCTTCACCTTTCTTTGTAGTTTATTGCATATTTATGTATACTCCTCATTTAGCAGAGTGAAGGTTGATATGATAGGGGTGAATATTGGAAGGGTATAATCAACTCAAGAGTGTCAATCCTGGGTAAAAAAAAAAAGACAAAACGGTAACTCCATCAAGAACTTGAGACTTCCTGCATTGAAATCCATAGGTAAATTAGAGTATCCAAAATTTAATTTCCATCTAAAGGAATTGGAGGACCAGTGATAAACATGCATGAGACTGATCCATTATTGCATCAACCAATAGACCATACATTTTCATGACTAAACTTCACAGCTTTAAATACTCTAGTCTAGAGCCTATCCCGTTTATGTTCCCTTTCTTATAGACGCCGGTAAGTGAAACACTAATTCACCAAACAAGGTTACCAAAATACTAAATCAACAACTGATTACGCGTAAAGGAAGGAGAAACGCACCAGAATTGGCTGAGGAGAAGAACAATAGGATCAGTCATAAGGGACTGATGTGGTGCTATTGAAATTCTTGATGCTGAAGAAGAATCTGCAGTGGTGGAAGACAATGACGAAGACAGAGAAGGAGACCTGGAAGACGAAAACGGAGTTGATCGTGAAGACGAAGATGAAGATAGAGGAGGAGACTTGGAAGACGAAGACGGAGTTGACGAAGATGAAGACTTCGACCTAGAAAGCTGAAAGCGGAGAAGAGAAGAGAAAACAGAGAAGAGAGGAAGAGAAGTCGACCTAATCCCTTTCTGTCATGATAAATGTCAAAATGCCCCCGCATTTCGGGGGTAATTGCAAAAAACGTTTCCCTTAAACATGAAACGTGTTTCAGTGGCGTTTCAGAATATTGTTTTTGCCGAAACTCGTTTCGGAGCGTTTCGTTTCCGAAACGTGAAACACGAGTGTTTTCACGTTTCGGTACAACATAATTAAGTATACATGTTTCATAGTTATCTGGTTACCTAGTTATGCTTGATTGTTCTATTACCTAGGTATGTTTCATGTTTCATATGTCTCTGGTTACTTATTTATCTTTTATTGTTCTATTAAGTATATATGTTTCATGAACTTCTGTACTTGATACAAAATGCATTTCAATCAATGTTGATTCTTTTTCTCACCGGTGGGTTGCAAAAGCTATTTTTAATGATGGATATTAATGGTTAATGGTGTATTATAATTTTTATATGTCTCTAATTTTTGTATGCAGCAAACACATGGCTCACCACAAATTCTGATACTGATGGGAAAATGGACATTATTTTGGAATGACATGGTTGTGGAGGGAAAATGTTTGGGGAGAGAAAACATGAAACGAAAATTTTGTCCATGGATAAAGTCTTACTTAACAGTGTCAATCATAGACAGAACTAATGTTGGATTGGGTTTAAGTGTTGATGTACCATTATCATAGTTTTTAAAATTGAGATGTCAAAATAATGAATGAATTTAACTTAGGGTACCATTTGAAAAATTTCCTCTTTCTAGAAAATTAAGATGAGGACTTAAACTCCAAGGATCTTGAAACTGCTAACTCAACTTCTTCGATCTCTACGAGAGACGATCCAAACTCCTCCTAGCAACCTTCAGATATTCATCGATCCTTAATTAACGTACCAATTAAGCACACTTGCAGATCGACCATGCACGTACTCGATCAACACCTTTAATAGAAAAGAAAGAGATCGAATAAGAAAACGTTGTGGGAATGAGGGCGATCGAGTATTAGAGCCTCGTTAAGCACATCCACTTCTACATATATGATTTGTTGCAGAAGCTGCAGAATTATATTGCTCGATCGATCTTACTCTAATTTCTTGATCAGTATGCGTCTTCAATTGATTAAGGGATATGAAATCTATACATTTTTTTAATTAACACATTCATAAAAAGATAAAATTTAAGTCACTAAAAGACAAAATTCAAATTACTAAAAAATAAAAAAAGATATGAATTTCAATTTAAAATATATAGATTTCATATTCCTTGATTAATAGAACCTATATTATTATTGGTCGGTATTATATTCTTTGATCAAGTCTTCGCTGACACGGTTAAGACTCGTGAAAGGAAAAGATGATGGGAACGCTGGGTAATAACAGCAAAATGCATGTTGTCAATTTTTCTTTATGATAGTGTGGAGACTAATTAATTAACGTCGCCTTTTGGGACTACTTCCAAATTCCAGCTACTTCCAGTTCATGTAGCCTTTCATTTGAAATAGTCTATCTGTCTATCTGTCTTGATCTGTGATTGGTATGAACTCGTCAACAACTGAGACCATATACACAATTGCTAGGAAATGTTCCTCTCCTTTTTCTCTTTTTTTTTTTTTTTTTAAGAACTGGTTCTCTCCTCTTTGATTGCTTAGTTTGGACGAATTCTAAGTTTGTTTGTGGGCGATTGTGGGTCATATCCACGAAAAACACACATTAATAATTACTGTTTCTAAGCCAGCTCCATTATATATAGCCGCACAACAAGTCAGGCCGGAGCCAGAAATGTGAGGAAACCTTCTGCGTAGCTTGTTGCTGGTAATCTGTGTGTGCTGTTCTTCCTGTTGTTCCATGGTTTCTTAAGCTCGATGGGCACCTCAATCTATTCTCTGCAAGCTCCACAACTCTTAGCTAGGGAAGTATATGGAAGTACAGGTACTCATCTCTAATCTTAATTTGTCTCCTTGCCCGGCCATGGCTCCAAACTGCGGTCGAGGCCGGCGATCGAGCTAATCATTATACGGGGGTTTCAATGCATATAAATATAGGTATAGTTTCTGTCGATGTGGAAGGAAGATTTTGAACATGTGTAAGATCAACTGTGAATATATAGAGAACACTTTTACCATCTCCTTAATCTTTATTGATCACCCTTCATCATTTATCATATATAATTTGTTAATTATGGCTTACATATTTGGTACATCCTCATATAGTTATTGATTGTTTAAGTTTTATGTCAATGCTATTGCTTGAGCTAAGGCTTTTATCTTCTTCTTTAATTCCCTGGTAAAAGAGAGATTTATTTATGTAATTAGATCAAATAGTAAGGCCAACAAATTAAAGTAAAAAGAAAGAACAAAAGCTCCTGTGATTAGAGAAACATAGTGCAATTACACTAGCATGCCATCAAACTGTTGTTATATTTGGTTCAATCTAAGAACTCAAAAGGCATAGTGCGAAAATTTGTAGTGAGGCCTTAATTATATATGCTCATAATCCAGCATAATGACTTGAACGGAAAAACAAAAATACACCTATAACTATCAAGTACTGCGTACCTTGAAAAATAAATAAATAAGGAAATGAGAAACACGGAAAACATAAGCAATTAGATATAGGATTAATATGGAAGAAAATACCTCAATGTTTAAAATAGAAGCTTATTTTGTTGTCTCGCATCAGTATTATTTGGTCTAATAACGTAATCTTCTTTTATTAAGTAAAATATTGTATGTTCGACTTACAAATTTATAATATATAATAAAAAAAATTAAGTGCAGGTGGTGGAGCACGATAGCTTGACCTATATTTGTTTGGACAAAAGATTATTGCAAACTAGGGGTGGCAGACGACCCGCTCATAAATAATTAAATATTACAAACCATTTTGTGGCCCACGTGCACCTAATTAATAACTTTATTAAGAAAGAAAAAACCTAACTAACATCTACTGAACATTGATTACCACGTGAGAGCAGTCAAACGTACCCTTATGACCCGAGATTTCCACCCTGTAATCCCCGTCTAGTACTGACTAATCATACCCCATTGGCCCAATGTTTCTATTGTGAAAACTCACGGACTCACGCAATGTTCCAGACTATTTGAAAACTAACACGGTAAAACCTTGATAAATTAATAACTTATAATAATTTTTTCCAGTCCCAGCTCAAGTCTACTGTATATTACTAGATATTTCGCTAAATGCGTAATATAATAATTTTCTGGACTGACCCAACGAATATATAAAGTAATAAATGATAAAATCAATATTAAATGTTTAAATAAATATTAATAATTAATGAATTACATAAAAGAAATCGTAAATAAGATTTATAATACGGATCAAGGAACTATTAACAATAGTAATTACGTACATCCTGAAAATAAAACAAAAACTTTAGTTAGTTATTCCACTATTGGATGTAAATTCGATATTTCTTTGTGAGTTGGGATTGTTCGGTATTGATTTACAATACTGTTTTTTGTTTTCTGAATGCAAAAACAAGTGAAATATCTCTGGAACGGGGAAATATGAAAAACGTTCTCACTATTTTCAAAAAACATCCAACACACAATTAAAGAAAACCACAACAGTCTCATCCCTCTGGACCTCCAAGACTTTCGTCTACTTTCTCCATAACTTTCAGATGACATCATCTCCTTCATTGGGTATTTGGGTCTGCAGATTACAATGCAACACTCTTCATGACCCCCTTTTTTTTCATAAAAGTTTTACGAGGAGAAAGGATTGGTCGAAGTTCTGACTTGATCAGGACGTGGTCGATCATATCTGGTTCAGTACTTCAGATCGATGATGGTTGTATTCTGGGAGCTTTGGTATTCAGACTAATTGAACCGAGGAGATTGAAGAATAATTATTCAGATGTATGCTATTTGATCTCTTCTCCAATCCTTTGAGCAAAAGTGGGGGTTTGGCTATGTTCTTTCAACATTTTTATAACCAAGAGAGAATTTACTTGCGAACCCGAATAATTTCAATGGAAAACAGTCAATCTTTCCACATGGTTCAACAAGAAATATATATGTGTGTGTAGGTGAGGTAGGAAGGAAGAAGGTTTTTTTCTTTTTTTTCTTTTTTTTTTTGAACAAGAGGAAAGAAGAAGATTACAGATTTTGTTTTTGCAATACTTCTGCCGGATGCATTTTAAGATTTTAAAATACTTGCAATTCAATCTCTCATTTTCATTTTGTAAAATTATATTGTGAAACCATTTTCTTAAAATGATACAGGACTTAGTGACCGGTTGAACATGAATTTTACTACTAGTAGACTATCTTGCTAGCTAGCTACAACAACGAATCATTAATTGACAAAATAAGATTCTCTTCGCTGGATTTGGAACAGTGTGCATGAGTGCTTGCTAGGAGCTCCGGACTAGAAGATGATTCTGAGGCAGCAGCTGAACTCATACTGGTGGATCCAATATCAGAGCCGGTTGTAATTCTATTCTTCATAATGACACCCCATACACATTTGCCAGCCAAATCGATTAACCAGGAAACCATCGCTACTAGAAGACAGACGCCCCATTGTCCCCAATCCAACCTTGCATTGCCAGCAACCTTGTGTGCAATCTCAATAAAAGTCACCTGCATGGGGATACTAATGGCCACATGCACCCATAACCATGGAGTTCGAAGTATACCTCTGAAAATATTTTTCTTCTCTGGCTCCCTTGCACTGACTAGGTTAAATACCTGACAAAGAACATAACTGTTGAAAACAATGGACTCCATGGTCTTTTTGTTGATGCCTGGGAGAGCTTTCCATTTGAGCTGTAAGGCAACCGATATAGAAGCCTGATACAAAGCTTGAAGTAATATGTTTCTCCACATATGCTTGCTGATGAGAGATTCAGTTTGTTTTATCGGCGTCTTTTCCATCAGCTCTTCTGTTTGCGGCTCAAGCAGTAACGCAAGCGCGCATACCATCACAAGAATAGTTGCCCACAGTGCTTCAAATGCCCCAATTGTGCAGTGTCCCAAAGATATTGTAGTAACCAATATTATCACAAGCAATGATATATTCGTGGTGAGCTCAACTTGGATGTACTTTTGGATGTTGTAGTGAATGCATCTTCCTGTCCGAATAATGTTGACCAAGAAACTGAGGCTGCCGCAGTGGATGATGAGATCTGAACCCTCTCTAGCCATTTCACTAATGGAAGTCCCCATTGCAATCCCCACATCTGCTTCTTTTATAGCTGGAGTCTCGTTTGTTCTAGTCCCAACCATTGCCACAACATGGCCCTTGTCTTTCAAACGTTGCACTGTGTGGAGCTTGTCGGAAGGCCTCCCCCTTCCGTAAATTGGACTTTCACCTTCCGACAGTACTGACTCGGTATCTTTTGGGAACTCTTTGACATCCACCCCCGCTTTTCGTAGAACTTCCAGTGCTTCCATTGTCTCAGTGCAACCCTTATTCACACCCAGCAGTGCTATCAATATTAAGCTTTGGTCTTCTTCTTCTTCTTCAGGCATTGGAGCATCGATCTTCTTGTGTGCAAATGCAATGGTCTTGAGATGTTTGGACTGCATGTTACTTATACTTTCTTTAAAATCAAGTTTCTTCTGTTCATCCATGAGCTTTGTTGTTCCATTGCTGTCATAATATTTGGAACACATGGGTAATATTGTTGTTTCAGGTCCACTCCAATACAAGCAGATATCTTCAGTTTCACTGTCCTTCATCAGAACTCTACTGGCCTCCTCATCGCTGCTCAACTTTTCGCTCTTCTCAATGGTGCAACTTTGCAACAAATTCTCATTGTCCAGACCCAGATTAGATTTGGCCCAAGGAAGCAGGAGTTGGTGTTCTGTTGAGCTACAAGGGCTTGATGGCATCATCAGTGGTGCGCCAATTCCTTTGTATAAAGCCTCACGAACATGTTTGTCAAATTCAGCGACACACTCGATATCGATGATTTGCTTCCCATCATAGCTCACGTCGACTTCAAGTACAGGGTTCGAAGTTAGCCCACCACCAATGCACATAGTTGACACAAAGCCCATGGCGTAACAAGCTAAGGTTCTTTGAGCTATGGCTTTCCCGAACAGCGTGGCCCTAGTCCAGTAAGTAATGGCTAGTGCAACTGAAAAAGGTACTCCTTCCGATAATCCTACAATCAACAAAGGCAGATACGTCGCCACACTAATGCCGCCACTTGATTTCATGAAAAATCTGCCAATGACATGGATTAGCTCCTCGCTTGCAGCTATTTTACCCTTGAGTTGATCAGCTTGGAGGCCAGGGTACTCATTATCCTTCAAAACCAGGGAACGGATGAATAGCACTAGAGTCGTCAAAATTGTGTTCAAGTGTCCAACATTCTGCAACCTTGTGCTCAACTTATCCAGTTGAGCTAGTAATTGGTCCTGGTTAGGAGCACATCTCACTTGCCCCATCAGCTCACCTAATGCTGTCCCCATCCCCACACAAGTAACCAACATGTGACCATTACCATTTACCACCCTTGCACCATAAACCAGAAAAGGATTGTTACCATCCACGGTTGGAAAATCCATACCATCTTCCAACAGTAATGATTCAGTAGTATAAATGAACAAACCATCAGCAGGAACTAGAGATCCCAATTTCAAGTATACTATGTCACCTGGCACCACATCCGATGGGAAAACATGAAGCAGGTTTCCTCCTCTACTAACATTAACTTCCATTTGTCTAGCAGTATTCCTGGAACGTGGCACGAAGAAATACTTGCGCATTGTAGACACAACCACAAACATGATGATCACAAACATTCCAACAGTTCCTTCAAGCCAACCACTACTTGGGCCTTCCTGTTGGATGCCAAATACAGTTAACAAGAAGACAGACACCAGGAGAAGGAGAAAGGTCCAATTGAAGCAAGATCGTAGGAGAAGTTTGAAGAAGCTTGGAGTTGGAGCTTGTGTTGTTGAGACTACTGCACTGTGTTGATCATGAAGATTTTGTCCGTCACCTGGGATTCCGTTGTCCAAATTTGTACCGAGTGCCTCTGCAATTCCTTTGATGCCTCCAAACTTCTGTAAGGTAGCAAAGTCCTTCTCTCTTACTATCTTGGATATATTTTCATGCTGGATCTTCAGATTCACTTGGTCAGAAACGGTAGCACTACTAGCTATGGCACAGTCATCTTCCACGCTCGAACTTGATACTTCTTCAGAAACGTGAGGTGCAAGGTGTGCAGTATACGTTTTTGTAAGTTCCAGTTCCTGCTAATATCAAGTAGCATTAATAATTTAAACAAGAATATGAATAGAGATCGACATAATTACCTACACTGAGTTAAGCATTGGGATCAATATATCTTGCATTAGTTATGGGCATGAAACTAGGGTACTGGTACTGATCATGTACGTTCCTCTATACTAGTGATATTAATTGTAGCTATTAGATCCAAATGAAAACTGCGTACATCTTCAAATTAAGTAATGCTATCTTGAAAAAACAAACTAGCTTTAAAAAAACATTAAGGTGCGTTTATTGCCACCCCACAAACTATTTTGCTCACTCACATTCTCTTTACACCCCCACTTATATAATTTTAATTGTAATTCTACTTTGTTCACCCATTAACAATAACTAAGAAAACCTTTTTCTCAATTCTACTTTGTTCACTCTACATTCTCTTCATATATTTTGTCAAATTCATATTTACTCAAGGTAAATAAAATAACCAAGTGAACAAAAATTAACATGACAGTATAAATCCAAGTTAAAGAACAAGAAAAAACTCTCAAATTTAACAACTCAATTCAGTCAATATCAAGATGCACAATGTCTGTAAATGTGTCTCTAGTAGCAACACCTTCCATACTTCTAAGTTTCTTAAACTGATCTATCCGTTGTTTATAAATATGGTACAATAGTTGTCCATGAGAATTTACATACAAAGTCGACATGAGAAATAATGGGTAAAAGGATAGACAAATTATCAACAAAGAAAAAAAAATACAAATAGTTTAACTCATCTTCAGGTTAAATGCTAGTATTTTTAAACTCACGACCGAATATGACAAATCTAGGTTAGATTTATGAAATTTTTGTTCATCCAAAACAAAAAGAAAAAAAAAGAAAAAAAAAATTGTAATGTGTAACAACTTATTGTCCCTTGATGTAATTTTACATCAGAATATTTTGGTATTTCAATAAATCAACAACGTGTGGGGTGAGTAAAGTGATTTGTGGAGTGGCAATAGACGTACTCAAACATTAATTAATTAGTAAGTAACTAAATTTTCTGTTTCTATGTCGAAGCTTACATGTAATTTGTTATCTCAATTGCGAAACATGGGTGTTATGTATCGTCATCTTGGCATATGCGCAATATTAACGACATAATCATTAATTCAAACAAAAAAACAAATATATTGCTTTTTTTCACGTTATACATCACCTTTTTTTATTTTATACATATATATATATACACACACAGTTCCCTTCCAGAGCGGGACACCACTTTGAAATTAAAGTGTAATGCTCTTCATTTTGCTCACTTTTAAGTCACATTTTCACATCTCCACCGTTCAGTGTCTATAACAAGATTATTTATGCAAAGTTTCATCCAATTTAGAAATCATCATTTGAGCTTCCGTAATTGTGATTTATATGAACGGTTCCGTTTGGACAGATTTTGTTCAGTTGATTCATTTAATCTAATTCGGTACCTAAATAATCTCCAAATTGGATGAAACTCTGCAGGAATGATCGACACACTATGTTCTAAACATTGAACGGTAGAGATGTGACCTAAAAGTGAGCGAAACGAGGAGCACAACACTTTATGTGTGTGTGTATAGACCGAATCTTGAGAATACCTCCTTAAACTCTTAAAGTAAAGATGTTTTTAGTTGTAGCATATATTTTGACAATTAAAGTCACTCATTCCCTAGTTACTTACCCACATATGAATCTTACAAAAAATTGGCCAAAATGAAAAACGTTTAGTCATTTGATTATCACAAAATTCGTTTTAATTTTATCTAACAGTCTGTAATTGTTTATATCAATTTGAACCACATGATTATGGAATTAGTTGAAATTTTATAGACATGTTTCTTCATATGAATCTAGATGATCAACGGTTGAGATCGTTAAAAAAATCATCTACTAATGTAAAATAGTTGAAATTCTCAAATTCTTAAAATAAGGAGGTCATTTTTAGATCCTCCCCCTACACACACACATTCTCGCTTGTTAGGGAATTGAAACAAAGGGTGGTTCTAGCTACATCACTCGGAATACGTTCTATCTATACCCCTTTTTGATTTTTATAAAATCGTATTTCTAGTTTTACCCTCTAACAAAACAAAACAAATAAATAAAGATTTACTGTTTTCTAATTTTTTTTCTATTTTTTCATATTTCTCTTTCCTAATTTTTTTTTTCTATTTCTATCTCCTAAAAATAATAATTAGGAAATACAAAAACATAAAAGGAAAAAATAAATTTGATTTTTTTAAGAATTTTTTTATATTTTTAATAGAAAAAATAGGAAATCGACAAAAATTAGGAAAGAGCAGTAAAAAAATTTAATTTTTTATAAGGGCTTTTAGCCATTTCAGCAACTTAACTGTCACTTTTGATAGTCAACTGACGGAAATTGTAAAACTGTCGAGAATTAAGAGTATAGGGGTATACCAATTAACAAAATTATTTTTAGGTATAAAGTATAAGGTGTCACAAATATTTCTTTTCTTTTCTTTTCATCTAAATATCTAAATCCCAGGTTAAACAACCTTCTCCAAAAAAACAAATCCATTTCTTGAGATGCCACTTCTCATAATCAAGCCAACAAATTTTAGTTTATAGATAGATAATTAGGCTTAACAACAATTTTATCTATTTGGCTTGTTATTAAGTAGAAATTAATAGATAAAGAGCGATAAAGATATTAGCGATGCTCTCTCTCTAATTAACCCTAGAGAGCGAGAGAAGACAAATATCGATTGAGTAAGTGCATGTCCGGTTGTATCTCATCGTCGATGACGGCTTCTGATCTTGGCGGTGCACACTAGTACGGGCAGACGGGTTTGTTGAGGTGAGTCCTTGTTTGGAGCAGAAGATTGGTTGGGTTATGTTTTCCTTCTTTCGGGTTGAGGATGTGTCTAAGTCGGGTTTATGTGGGGGAGATCAGAGGTTACCTAGGGTTCCATAGGGGCAGAACGAAGGCGGGTGGAACTCAGAGTCGCGCAAGCTAGGTCTGATCGCGTCGATCTGATAAGATTGGATGATGTTTGTAAGTCGATGAGGGAGCTTTATTCTATTTTGAATCTAGAGGATCCTAGACTGTGGTTGTGGCTATAGTTGTGACTATTGGCGGGTGATAGGTTGTCGTTGTATGAGGTGGGTTGAATGACGACGGTGATTTACGATGTCCAACTAGGCAACAACGGTGGTGAGGGATGGGGGAGGGCGAGGCGGATAATTGGGCCGGGTTTGATCAAGTCAAAATTGGTAATTAGTTGCTTCTCTCTGAAAATTCTTCAGCCCATCTAGTGGGCGCGCACCTTCTGAGGCGATAGAACAAGATTGACAAGTTTGAGCAAGACTCTGATTTTTTACTAAGCCTCAATTTGGGATTGTTTCGCTTTTTAAAAAAGGATAATCTTTTAGATGAATTTTCATATTTCATAACGTTTGCTAAATCTTAAACAAACAAAAAAATCTCTTTTTAAATTACAGGTCACTAGCAACAGTTTTTAGTAAAAGAAAAAATTACATCTTAACAACATTTTTGAAAGGTAACATTCACCAAATACAATATTGTTTTAATTGACAATTAATTATTTTTTACAACACACAACATCAACAGTTTTTTTTTTTTAAAGCACAAGAATACCAAACTAGTCACACACTCGCTCTCTCTAGCCAGTGGCGTAGCTAGCTAGAGGGCAAAGGGTTCAATTGAACCCTCTCAAATTTTCAAAAAGAGTAATTAGCTTTCATTTGTATTGGATATTAGTGGAAATAAAATATAAATTAACCCTTCTTCTCTAATAAATTCTTAATTAGTCTTAAATATTCTTCAACAATAATGAAATGAAATAAAAATTTATACTATTCATATACTTAGTACAATACAAATTGTGTTAAGGGTTTTTTACCTTACTAAATCGAAACAACACATTAATGTTTACCATACATGAACATGCATTATCTCTCAAATAAAAGAAAAAGTAACATATTTTTTTCCAATATTTATCGTGCATGAAATTCTAATCCAAACTTTATTCGAGATGATAATGATAGAACAAAAATATTGTTGAAATTAAGTTTGCGTCATTCTTTTAAACAAAATTGTGTTGTTGCTAAAGAGTGACTGAAAATAATTTAATTTTTTAGTTAATCAAATTTGACCATTCTAAGTGAGATGTCTGGCTACGCCACTGTCTCTAGCTAACAAATTTTGATTAAACAAGCTTCAAAGTTTGAAGCGTCAATATGAGTTTATTTTTCTCTTCTTTTTACTGCTCCCGGCCTCTCTCTACATGCTTACCACGTTTGTAGTGGGATTTGGTCACCCCGACTAATAGAATTGGGTTATTTACGTGAGAAGAGTGAAAAAAAGCATAAAATAGAAGAAGAAGAAGAAGAAGAAGAAGAAAGTAGATGAAGCTGATGAGAGGCAATTATAAGAGTATGACATACGAAGGAGATAATGTTCATGTCTAGAGGGAGGTTGAGGAACAGATAAGTACGTATTGAAACTGGAGTAGCGATATATGTCTTTGCACTTTATGACGGCAACCTTAACGACAGAGTTTAAGCATTTAATTGATTATTCATGAGTAATTAATTGAGGTGTCAAAATTTCTACATGGCAACATCTTATAGGTAATTAAGGAGAACTATTGGGTAATGCCACGTGGTTTTTCCAGTGGTTCTCCGGGAGCATTGAAAAATTTATCATGAGAACTACAACGTTTGACCAATAACAGTAGCCAATGCCGAACCAAATATATTACATATATGTACGTGGTAGTCCTAGATGATACAATAATTTTTCAAGTTTAAATTAGGAACAAGTAATTATTATATATTTACAGT
Organism: Fragaria x ananassa; assembly: GCA_034370585.1. Taxonomy (NCBI): domain Eukaryota; kingdom Viridiplantae; phylum Streptophyta; class Magnoliopsida; order Rosales; family Rosaceae; genus Fragaria; species Fragaria x ananassa. The sequence goes on along the minus strand of CP139764.1, from coordinate 6,928,875 downwards.
TGTTATATGACAAAAAAATATTACAAAAATCAGCTCCTCATTTATATTTAGTTTTTGGCCAGAAATTTGGATTATTTACTACTATATACTGCATGCCATCCATCCCATATCTCGTCCTCAGGCCATTCCTCGACGAATGTATCTTCCTAGCTAATCAATGTTTGTATTGCATCTGCATCCATATGAGACTTAATGTAGCTAGGCAAGTGTGTAAGTGTAGATATATCGATCGCGGCCTCGATGTGTGATATAAGTCGATGTTGAAAATTTGTAGATACAACACGTATATATTTCATCTTATATGACAGTTGATAATTTACACGCACGTTGTTTACCTCAATTATGTGATAGATTGAATTTTCTATCACATATGGAGCCACACAAGATATTATGTATGTGGTTACTCTAAAAAGTGGTCCACCTTGTATCAAAAGAAAATGCTAAGTATCTGTTATGCACCATTTATCCAAACAAAAAATAGAGCAAATTAACAAGGATAGCTATTAACACACATTTTTTTCGTATTAACACACCTCATTTATTTTTTTATCTACATATTTTTATTTTATTTACAAATTTGTCACTTGAATTTAATTGATTGGTTCTCACCATATAAGGAGTGCGTTAATAACAAAAATAGGTGTGTTAATAGCACCACCTATTAACAAAACATATAACTATAGATATGATATACATGAGTAAAACTTAATTAATTATATGCATATCTCTATCAATATATACTTGGTGTATTGAAGGATTTTCTAACAGTACTGTATGGAATACGTACGTACTTCAGGTAGATAATTCCTATTTTCAGCTGCTTCCTTCTTGTTGTCACTTGTACGGATATGCAATTTTTGATGAAGTATATATATGTATGAACAATGATTCGTTATTCGCTCTTACTGATTCGTTATCGATCTATTTATATCATCCCCCGATCAACATAAATTGATTGCGAAGATTGATGATATTCAGTACAGGCCACTATAGCCATAGCTAGGGCGTTCATTGTTGGCGAAATTTATTATTAATTCTATGCATGCATGTGTACTAATTATTTCGGTTGTCCATCAAAAACTACAATATATGGCTTAATCTAAATATATACGGATAGTAATTTAAAATAAATTTCGTCTAATAAATTTTGGAACACGAAAACTTACTTCACTTTCATCATCAGCCGAAGAAGGTCTTGTGAGAAACTGACACATTGAACAAATTCGATTCCAGAAACTAATTAGCAAGCCGCTGCCGCGATCAATTGCTACAGGGGGAACTGTTTGTTGATTTTCAAGGTCGAGTTCACCGGAACCCACCATTTTGCTGAACCAAAGTAACAAAACTATATGTAAGAAAAGAGATGCTTGCATTTGAGAGGGTAAATGAAAAAAAAAAAAGTGGAACAACCACACAACAGCTTCGATCGACAATAAATATGATCAAATATTAGATTTAATTAGTTCTTTCTCAAACCATATAATCTTAACTGCTGCTAGCTGCCAGAAAGTTTGTCTCAACAATTATGGAAAAATACAAAATGAACATATATATATATATATATGAGGTACTCCGTACTCAACTATGACATGCATGAATAAATCATAAATGAATATATATACCTGGTTTAAATCAGGTGATTAAATGAGATCTATTTTTGGTGTTTCAAATCCGAGCTAGCCTGATCAGATCGATATGTAATGTTTGAGAGAAACGTACAGAGAGAAATGATGAACAAGAAGAAGAGTCTTTGAGAAGGCTGGCTTTATAGGAATGAAGGCTTTTTTTGGTACGCGTTTTATGAACCAAAAAAACGATCGAAGCTAGCAGGAACGATCCAGGAAATGCATGCAGAATGGGTTAAATTCCCTGGAAATTATAGTGACTATGACCTATGTACTCCTCTCTTGGCGCCCTTTTTATGTTTTATTTGTTCTCTGGTGTGAGTGGTGTCCTCATGGCGCGTGCCATTACTCTCTCTCAACATACCCTACGAGTTTTCGGTTTTTTATTTATTTTTTGGTTAAAAAATTGCAGTTCAAAGTAGAGCACAAATGATACCAGACTGATGGAAATATATATGTCTTTAGTCAGTTTTGATCTAACATTGTAACTTGGAGTTAATTCCCAACTTCCAAGTTTTTAATTTTTTTTAATTTTTATTTTTTCCAACATTGTGTTAAACTGTTAACAAACTAAACGAAGAATATACTTTTCAAAAATATATAAATAATAAAGACAAATAAATAAACGAAAAATACAGACGGAGTTGAATCATAAACATTAATCACAATGTATGTAGTGAGTAGTGACTACATGTATAAGTTTGTGGTACTCGTCCTTACGCTTTGATGTTCCATCCTAATAGTTCTAACGGGGCAAGCTAGTGATACAGTAATTAACATATACACTATTGATTAAGAAATTTCAAAGCAGAGCGAGCCTCATTATATATATGCTAGCCTGTTATGTAATTATATATATGTGTGTATATATATATATATATATTTATAACAGGCTAGCATACTCATCAATATTTAATACATTTTTTTCTTTTTACTTACCCATTTATATTCTGTCACTTAGAATTTTTATTTTTTTATTTATTTTACAAACTTAACAACACAATTACACAAATATAAGTAACTTTGTTCTAAATATGTAAATTTCCCTCAAACTTCGTAATTACAACATATAGACATTTATTACAAAAGTTTCAACCAAATGTTCTTTTTTATAAAAGAGTTGTGAAAAATGTACGTAATTATTTTATAAATACAAAAAACAACATCTAATTACAAAACCGAGAATCATATTACATGAACGAGGACATATGGTCTATTTGGTCTAAAACTGAAAATTTGTCATATCAATAACACATCCGTCCTCAATTTTATAAAATTGGTCATAAATCTGTAATTTTGATTCATACCTTGTAATTACAGCATATAGACATTTTATTACAAAAGTTTCAATCAAATGCATGTCTTTATGTTTGTAAAAGCATTATGAAAGATGTAATTATTTTCTCAATACAAAAAACACAACTCAATTACAAAACCGAGAACCATATTACGTGAACGAGAACAAATGGTCTATTCAGTCTAAATCTGAAAATTTATCATCTCGACAACACATTCTTCCCCAATTTTGTAAAAATGGTCATAAATCTGTAATTATAGTCCAGACCTCGTAATTACAATAGATGAACATTTTATTACAAAATTTTCAACCATTTATATTTGTAAAAGCGTTGTGAAAGATGTAATTATTTTCTCAATACAAAAAATACAACTCAATTATAAAACCGAGAACCATATTACTTGAACGAGGACAAATGATCTATTTGGTCCAAATCTGAAAATTTACAATTCGACAACACATTCGTTCTGAATTTTGTAAAAGGGGTCATAAATATGTAAATTTGGTTCACACTTCGTAATTACAATATATGGACATTTATTACAAAAGTTTTAACCAAATGTCTTTATGTTTGTAAAATAAAATAAAATAAACCACAATATAGAAAATTAGTGGGTACTCTAGAATTTTCCTATATATAATACAATAATTAACATATACACTATCGATTAAGAATTTCAAAGCAGAGTGAGCCTCGTTCTGAATAGGATCCATTTATATATATATATATATATATACAGTCATTTTCAAATAAAGACCTCCTTACCTTAGTTGAGGTACATATTTTCTTAATTTGACATACTTTTCGATCATATTTTCTCATCATAGTCGTTCAGTATTTATATATACATGATTAGATAATGTCTGTAAATTTTCAACTAATTTGGTTATCATTAAGGTATTGAAAATGTATTAAATCAATGAACGAACCGAATCTGTTCATCTTGAACCGTACATTCTTTTAACTCTAAATCACAGTTTTGAATGTCTTGCCGATTATCAATTTGGTCGAAAATTTGTAAAGATGATCTACTCATATATATCTAGATATTGAACGGTTAAGATAAAAAAATATGATAAAAAAGTGGGTCAAATAAAGAAATATGTACCTTAGCTAAGGTAAAGAGGTCCTTACCTGATCAGCATTGTGTGTGTATATATTATACTAGAAATTCTATTTGGGTAATACTTGGCAATTAATCTTATATATTGGAACAGCTGAGAAAAAAATCAACAGAATTGTACTTGTCGTTTAGCAGCCAATTGTTTTGTATATTTAGATGTACTCCCTAGAAGGCTATAACAAGTAATGAAGATATGAAAAAAAGAAAGAAAAAGAAAAGCACTATGTAGGAACCCAGTACGTAGAAGGGTATATAATCAAATCCTCAAAAAAGATGACACGCAAAATGAAGATGGCAATTGAGCTAAGAGGTTAACCCAGAAAAAGCAAGTAAATAACAAGGAAATTGGCTATGTATATATGCAAGAAGAAAAGTCTCTAATAAGATACTTATGTGGCCGGGAGAGAAACAAACAGCTACACCGCGTCTAAAAATGAGAAATGGAGCGAACGAGCTCGGCTTAGGAATGTCATCGCCACTGCATCTGCCAAGATGTTTCTCGCCACTGCTCCGAGAACATGCACACAACCCTAAGACTTGTTCAATATATCAGACTTAATGCCTAAGTTTATGTGGTAGGTGAGGCACCAAAGATATGTGATTACGTGAATGTCTGTTTTTATGTGTGTGTGTGTGTTTTTGCGTTCTTGCAAGAACAGATATTGCATTCATCAACAATATAACACTTGCAACTATAGCTATAGGTAGGGATGACAATAATCCCCAGTGGATAGGGTACCCACGAGGGTATTCGGCTCTAACGAGAAAGATATACGAGGATAAACGAGTAACCGGAATAAGGATCCCTAGTATTCAGATTCTTAAATCGGGTACGAGGCGGGTATGATATTTCAATATTCGTCTCAATCCCCACCAATTAAGGATCACTACCAGAACAGGCACTTTAGCCGACGAAAAATTTTCGTCGGCCTGTTAAAAAAATTCGTCGGATAAGACCTTAGCCGACGAGCCTTCGTCGGCTATAGTGTCGTCGGGAAAGGGTCGTCTGTGATGACTTTAGCCGACGAGACAAAAAATTTCGTCGGCTATAGTATGACTATAGCCGACGAAATAATATCGTCTGCTATAGTTCAACCTTTAGCCGACGACATTATTTCGTCGGCTATAGTCATACTATAGCCGACAACATTATTTCGTCTGCTAAAGTATGCAATATAGCCGACGATTTTGTTGTCGGCTATAGTCCATACCTTAGCCGACGACATTTTGTGTCGTCGGTTATCTTCCAAACTTTAGCCGACGAATAATTTAACATATTCGTCGGCTAAAGTTTGTAATAAAAAAAATATAAAACATCTATGGCCGACAAAATATAGTGTTTTTCGTCGGCTTTATAGGAATTTAGCCGACGAATTAAAGCATATTTCGTCGGCTAAACTTTTTTTTTAAAAAAAAAAAAACTTTAGCCGACGAATTAAGGCTTTTTTCGTCGGCTATAAGTGAATTCCAGTAAAAAAAAAACCTCGAAATTTCTGAATTACCATTCCAAGCAAGCTGCAAAAAACATATTTAACAATTTCATATAACCAACAACAAACACATAAAAGAATATATGAACTACATAAAAGTATCAATTACATAAAAGTATATATCAACTACGTAAAGTCTATATCGTCTAAATTAAAGTCCTCTTCTAGGGGCTGCTGCGGAGCTTGCGGCGGCTGGGGTAGCGGAGGCATGGGCGGAGGAGGAAGTCCCTGAATCTGGGCAGCTGTAAAGTCCTGCATGTACTGTAACAGCTGGGTCTGTAACTCGGCAGCATAGGCTGTCTGCGCGGCATTAAAGGCTGCCTGCGAGGCATTATAAGCAGCCTGAGCAGCACGGAAATCTCGTAGTCTCTGAACTTCCGACTCTAACTGAGTCGTCCTGTTCATCGTGGACGTGGTCCTGCTGCTGGTCGAGGCTGCCTTTCGTTGAAATCCTGGAGTGGTCTTCAGGACCCCCTCGCCTCTCTTTCCTAGACCTCGGCAGTAGAAGTTGTTTCCTCTCGGTGGGAAGGCTGTGCCCATGATCCTCGCCCCAATCGTCGGATCCGAAGTGTCGATCCGGGACATGGCTTTGGACATGTCTTCGTCCTGCGTGTCCGGCCATGCCTCCCTCACTACGGTACTCATGACCTCGTCAGTAGCCTCCCTCACCCTCGCCTATATGGATAGGAAAAAAATTATTAATTAAAATTTTTACATAAATTTAAAAATTTAAAAACGTAAGGTAACTTACAATATCCTCCTGGGAGTCAGGATATGCCTTCTCGTACGTATAGACATACGGGTTGACTTCTGGATGTTCCTTAGCCGCCTCGTCCATTAAGACATCGAACGGTCTAGAACCGGCATGATGGTTCCTTGTGTTGCGTTGCCGGTTCTGAGCGTTCACCCGGGAAACCGCCTTCAAAGAAAAAAGTAAAATATTAGTAGAATATTTTAAAACGCACGTACTTATTTTTAAATTAAAGGTCTAATTTATTTAAATACCTGTTTACGAGGGTTGTTGAATTCTGATGTCAGAAGCCAACGCCACTCGTACTCCCTGTATTGGAACTCAGCAGGGGTACCAGAACGTGCGTTCCCGTGCGTAGTCCAATGGGTCCGCAGCTCGTTCTTCCACTCCTTGTACCTACAGATACAACAAAAATATTAGAAATATTATTAATATCACATACAATTTTGTTTTTCATTAACTTCCCAACGTACCTTCCCCCATGCACAACGTCGGCCCAGCTGTCCCTCAGGTGCTCGGGAACCTCAAACCACACCTGCATTTAACCGTTTATTATTAGTTTAGCTTTTCGAGAAATCAACAATTTAATACATAATATTATTTTGTAAACTCACCGACATCGCGTTGTAGACCATGTCCTTAACCTCCTGCGGGACCTCGCCCCAGTCGGACCACAACATAGGGACTCTATCCCTAATGAGAGCTCCCACGCGGCCGGCGTACGCCCTCGACTTCCCGCCCGATACTACGTGGCCATCCCCGTCAATATCGAGGGCGATCCTCCCCAAGGTACTCACCATCTTCTCGAGAGCTTTCCCTGTGACGGGGCCTCTCTTCTTCTTTGTTCCTATGACATGATTCGGCCAAATTGATTATTAAAATATATATGACCCTTTAAAAGTAATCATGCATCACTGATTACCTGAGGAGCTCGCGACGAATTCCGGCTCTGTCGCCGATGATGATACCCTCGCAGAAATAAGAGGCGTATCAAAAGGCATGAACCGGTACGCCGCTGATGGAGCCACTGGCGGGGGCAGTGGATAAATCGGCGTCCCTGAGTCATCGACTACAGGTAACGCCGGTATCATCCGCGGAAGGAACAGATGAGGCGGCGGCATCTGTACCCCAGATGACCCACTATCCGAAGAAGTAGGACCCGGAGTGGGCGCCCGGTGTATCTCGGGCATACGAGGTGCAGACACCTCCGTCTGAGGCCACAAGGGCCTCGGGGAATGAGGGACGGCCGCCTGCCTCGATGAAAGGGGCACCTCCGGCGCCGTCTCCAGAAGGCTCGCACGTCTGGCTGTCATGTGGCCCTGAAACGTCGTTTGAGGATTGCTAGAGGTTTCCTCAGACGATTCGGACCTTTGGCCCTTCAAACTCTTCTTCGATCGAAAAAAGCCGCTCATCCTATTTAAAATATTAATCTAAGGCTTTAGATTATTTTGTCTTTATTTTATAAAAAATTATACATATTTAAAATTATACTTATTTAATAAATAGATACACATACCAATATATATATATATATATATATATATATATATATATATTTTACTTACATAACAATATTATATATATCAACATCATCATAAATTAACTAACATATCATAAAACTAAATTCGAAATCAAAAATAAATTAACACATATATTCAAAAATAAACACATAAACTAACATAATTAAATTAACACAAATTAAATTAACAAAAATTAAATTAACATAAATTTAATTAAGACAAATTAAACCAAACGATAACAATGAGCATCAATTTATCAACAACAACAAAATTAAGCACCAATATATCAACAACAACAAAATTAAGAAACAACAACAAAATTAAGCACCGAACCTGAGAATAGGGCTGGAGGCAGGGAGGAGGGCGGAGGGCAGGGAGGAGGGCGGGAGGCAGGGAGGAGGGCGGAGGGCGGAGGGCAGGGAGGAGGGAGGGAGGAGACCGGGAGGCAGGGAGGAGGGAGGAGGCGGCGACGGGAGAGGGAGGGAGGAGGGAGGAGACCGGGAGGGAGGAGGGAGGAGACCGGGAGGGAGGAGGGAAAAACTGCGGAAATGAGGGAGGAGGCTAGGGTTTCGCAATTAAAACCCGAAGACTTTAGCCGACGAAATAATTTGTTCGTCGGCTAAAGATTAAAATTTCGTCGGCTATACATAAATTCGTCGGCTAAACCTTTGAAATTCGTCGGCTAAACATTTGAAATTCGTCGGCTAAACATTTGAAATTCGTCGGCTAAACCTTTATACATTTGGCATGTTGTGATCGTGATGATCAAACTTGAGAAACACAAATCCAGCCGTCAGATCTGACCATCATGATAAAATACATGTATGGGAAAAAATTCAACTTGATCCGAAAAGAATAAGGGCTCGATCCGGACGGTCAATCTCTTAAGTCAAACCCCTAAACGCACGGAAAAGGTCGTTTGACCGTCTAAATTACATATTTTGGCCGGACCTCCAACTGAAAATAGTTTTAAACCGATGACACGCAACAAGTCGTATAAAAATTTTACGCAAAATAACCACCGAACCCGGGGCTACCCATAGGGAGAAAGAATGGAAAATTGCATTCACCGCAACTATCGGCACCGAGACATGACCGGAATACAGTGATTTTTCAACCGTAGACGTATTTCACCATTCTAGTCATGTCTTATTTCATGACTTTTTTACGTTTGAAGGTTCTACTTATAGTTTGTTTTTGAAACGGAACATTTACATAACACTTGGTAAACAAATTATACAACATTAGTACACATGTTGTGATCGTGATGATCAAACTTGAGAAACACAAATCCAGCCGTCAGATCTGACCATCATGATAAAATACATGTATGGGAAAAAATTCAACTTGATCCGAAAAGAATAAGGGCTCGATCCGGACGGTCAATCTCTTAAGTCAAACCCCTAAACGCACGGAAAAGGTCGTTCGACCGTCTAAATTACATATTTTGGCCGGACCTCCAACTGAAAAATAGTTTTAAACCGATCACACGCAACAAGTCGTATAAAAATTTTAAGCAAAATAACCACCGAACCCGGGGCTACCCATAGGGAGAAAGAATGGAAAATTGCATTGACCGCAACTATCGACACCGAGACATGACCGGAATACAGTGATTTTTCAACCGTAGACGTATTTCACCATTCTAGTCATGTCTTATTTCATGACTTTTTTACGTTTGAAGGTTCTACGTATAGTTTGTTTTTGAAACGGAACATTTACATAACACTTGGTAAACAAGTTATACAACATTAGTACACATGTTGTGATCGTGATGATCAAACTTGAGAAACACAAATCCAGCCGTCAGATCTGACCATCATGATAAAATACATGTATGGGAAAAAATTCAACTTGATCCGAAAAGAATAAGGGCTCGATCCGGACGGTCAATCTCTTAAGTCAAACCCCTAAACGCACGGAAAAGGTCGTTCGACCGTCTAAATTACGTATTTTGGCTGGACCTCCAACTGAAAATAGTTTTAAACCGATGACACGCAACAAGTCGTATAAAAATTTTACGCAAAATAACCACCGAACATAGGGCTATAGTAGGTAATAGAAATATTTTAGGGTTTAGCCGACGAATACCCTAACGTATTCGTCGGCTATAGTATGTAATTAAAAAATTAAAAAAATAACTATAGCCGACGAAATTTTAGGTTATTCGTCGGCAAAAACCATATTAGCCGACGAATCACAGTGTATTTCGTCGGCTAAAGTGTGTAATAAAAAAAAATAAAAAACATCTATGGCCGACGAAATTAAGGCGTTTTTCGTCGGCTAAACTCTCTTAGCCGACGAATTACAGTGTATTTCGTCGGCTAAAGTGTGTAATAAAAAAAATAAAAAACATCTATGGCCGACGAATTAAGGCTTTTTTCGTCGGCAAAAAACATCTTAGCCGACGAATTATAGTGTATTTCGTCGGCTAAAGTAAAAAAACAGGGAAAAAAAACAGACGATATTCATAAACCATACATTAAAAAAACCCTGTTCATCATGTATCACCAAAATTCATATAAAATAACTTAAATATGAATTCAACATGTGTAAACTATAAAGGAAAAAGTCTTTGAAAAATTATACAAATTAATCGGAATCATACATTAAAACTAAGGCTCGTAATCGGAATCATCCGATGAGTCTTCTTCGGTGTCAGAATTAATTTCTGGTAATATATGTATTTCCTCATCGCCAGAGTCTTCGTCTGTTTCTTGATTTGGATCAACATCAACAAGCCTTGGCTCTTCATCATGTATCTGCGAACTCCCTGTTGTGGTACTCGAGATCACCTTGAATGTTGGGATGATTGAGATGGATGTCTTTCCAGTATTCAACTTCTGGACAGTTAATCAATACCCACCAGTGGGCAATGACTAGCTCATGTGGTTGCAACTTGTAGGAGTCTGGCAAAATTCCATACACTTCAACATCACTAGAGACTATGGAAAGATTGAACTTCGGTACATCTACCGGCATGGCTTGCGGAGTTTCCTTCAACGCTCCTAAATACAACTTCATGTAGGTGACACACTCGTGCGCAATATATGCTTCAGCTATACATCCTTCAGGAGCGGATTTATTAGCCACATAATCTTTGTAGTCTCCAAGTTGCCTGTAAATCAAGTTGCAAAATGTTATGATTATTGAACATGTATATATATTGAGGAATTCATGAAAGTAAAAAACGTACATTTCCATGGGATACATCCAAGTGTAGTGTACTGGACCGGTAAGCAACAATTGCTCGGGAAGATGGATCATCAGGTGAGGCATGATGTCAAAAAAATTTGGAGGAAATATCCTCTCAAATTTACACATGATATAAATGATGTCCATTTGCATTTCCCGGAGGTCACATCGAGACACTTCCCGTGTGCATAACTTCTGGAAAAATCTTCCCAACGCTACTAACGGCTCCACCATCTGACGGGGAAGGAACGGTCGAATGAAAACAGGGAAGAGACGTTGTAGCAGGATATGACAGTCATGACTCTTCAACCCGTACATCTTATTGTCCCGGAAGTTCACACACCGGGCAATATTTCCTGCATAGCCTGAAGGATACTTCACACAACTCATCCACCTGAAAATTAGGTTCTTCTGGTCAGGCTTCACGGTGTAAGGAGCTTGAGGCATTTTTTTTCTTCCCTTCTTTCAACCACAAATGTCTTCTTATTCCGCATTTTTTTAGATCAATGCGTGCCTTAGGACCGTCTTTCGTCTTCCCCTCCAAGTTCAGCACTGTGCCCACCACACTGTCGCACACATTCTTTTCTATGTGCATCACATCCAGGTAGTGCCTGATCAACAACTTACTCCAGTATGGGAGTTCCCAGAATATGCTCTTATGTGTCCAGAATTTGTACCTGTCGGGTCTTTCAGGTATTGCCGCCACAATGTTGGGATGATTGCTGAGCTGCCCAAAATCGTACTCATTAAGCACCGCTAAAATTTCTTCCCCCGTCCGTCTTCTGGGAGGCACGCCGTGTTCTACGGTCCCATCAAATGCCTTGTCATCGAACCGCCATTCGTGATCATATGGAAGGAAAGCACGGTGACCCAATCTGCATATCTTGTTGCAATGACTGCTGCTCCCCTCATCGCTAAGGCACTCTGGACAAGCCTTGTATCCCCTAACAACGTTGCCCGACAACATCCCACGGGCAGGAAAATCACTGATGGTGCCAACAACCATGACATGCATCTGGAACATCTCGTGAGTGTACTTGTCATAAGTGGGATGACCAACGTCCTACAAAAATTTAAGCTCTTCAATCAAAGGTCTCAAATACACATCGAGACACTTCCCCGGATAACCGGGCCCCAGAATCAACAAACTCAACATATTGTATTCCTTCTTCATGCACATCCATGGGGGAAAGTTGTACGGTACCAAAATCACCGGCCATATACTGTATTGCAGACTCATGTTGCCAAAAGGGTTGAACCCGTCGGATGAGAGCCCGAGCCTCACATTTCGGACCTCTGACGCAAAATGAGGAAACTCCCTGTCTATATGCTTCTAAGCCTCCCCGTCAGCAGGGTGTATAAGGGTATCTTCGTCATGCAATTCCCTATCAGCGTGCCATCTCATCGCTTCGGCCGTGTGTGAAGACATGTACAACCGCTCCAACCTATCCGTCAAAGGGAAATACCGAAGTACCTTTACAGGTTTCCTGTTGCCTGCAGGAGTCAGCTTATATCCGTCAGTGTGACATACCGGACATGCGTCAAGGCCACCAAGGTCATTCCCTTCTGGATCTTTACCCCAAAAGAGAACGCAGTCATATCTGCATGCATGGATCTTGATGTAGGAAAGCCCAAGATCTTTCAGGATACATCGGACCTTCCGATAAGTGGTAGGAAGACGATGACCATTGGGCAGCATCGAAGCAGTGTACTGTAGATACTCATCAACAGCCTTCACGGTCGATTTTGTCTCAACTTTAATCCTCATTACGTCCATCACACTTTCAAGAACGGTCTTCTGACAACCGGGGTACACAGGGGTCTGTTGGAAAGCAAGCAGTTTGTTGTACTTTTCAATACCAGCAGTGTTCACAGCTCTAGGGAAGGGCTGCACTGGGTCAGGCATATACTGTCCTTGAGCGCATACACCGCTCTCATAAGGAAACATGTCGTTGATGAATGTCGTTGTTGGATCGTTGGATGTACTAGCACTGCCCGTCTAGAAAATTGGCCATGATCATGCGGACCCCCTGATGATGTTTCACCGTGATATAACCAACATGTGTACTTCTCCCAAAACCCGTTACTCCTCAGGTGCTGCCATATTTTGTCAATGGGAAATCGATACATATCGCTGCGACACTGACATTTCGTGCACGGGCAATAGAAAATTGTATTCCCGTTAGCATTATCCAGCGCATATTCTATAAAACTCATAACTCCTGCACCGTATCTTTTGTCCCATTTTGGAAGCGAAATCCAACTCTTATCCATATCCTGAAAATATAACAAAATATATATATATATATTTATAACGCTGCTAGCTAATTATTAATAAAATTTCATGCCATATATAAAATCTCAATTCATTTAGTATATATTTTACGTACGTACTACAACTAATTAATTACAAAATTATCATCATGAACTCATATATATCATCAACAACTTCATACCATATCAACACAATAATATTATAAATTAATTTTAACATATATATATATATCTACTATTTATTAACAACAAATTAATTCATATATATTATCAATTCAAATCATCAACCAAATCGATCAACACATATATATATATATATATATATATATCCAACGTACTCAAAATTAATCAACTCAATCACAATCAAAATCAATAAACTCAATTAATCACACTAATTAAAATCGATCAACTCAAATAAAACTCAATTAATCAACATATATATACATATACGTACCTATATATGGCTCCACAAACTGATTATGGACAGATTTCGACAACACCCAAACTTTTTCTCCCCTTTTTTCTTCTCCCGTTTTTTTCCCGTTTTTTTCGAAATGAGCTGCTGCTGCCCAGATCTGCAAATATAAAGCACTTTAGCCGACAACTATGAATTTCGTCGGCTAAACTTTTAAATATTTCCTCAGCCATGGTTTGTGAACTTTAGCCGACGAAATAAATTCTTTAGCCGACGAAATTTTTTTTCGTCGGCTAAAGTTTGCCATAGCCGACGAAAATTTAAAATAGCCGGCGAAAGAAAATTTCGTAGGCTAAAGTGGACATTATAGCCGATGAAAATTTACCTTAGCCGACGAAAGAAAATTTCGTCGGCTAAAGCCCACTATAGCCGACGAAAAAATGCTTCGTCGGCCTGGTTTTTTTTTTTCGTCGGCTATAACCTTTCTTCTGGTAGTGGATGAAAATATTATTATATATAATTTATCATATATTTATATATAATTTATAAATACATATTTATGTAACAAAAATTGTAATTTTTTTTTACTCTCTTAATAAATATTTAATGGAATTTCCTTTTTATTATATTTTTTTATTCTCTTAATGAAATTTTACACCAAAAAGATTGTTTATTAAAGTAACATATAACAAACTCAAACCCAAATCTCATACGAGCAAACATTAATTTAAAGCAAAGTTATATAAACAAGTTGTTATGTTGCATTAAGCATGCATGCATTGTGGATTTTTTTGGTCGAATTCATAGATATTCATTTACTAGTATTTCTTTTTAAGTGAGACTTGTATTTATTTTTATTGGATTGAAGCATGAAACTTATTTATTTTGATATTTGATTTTAATTTCATACTTCTATATTTCGTATTTTGAAAAAAAAATTAATTTAATACATAATTGTTAATGGGGATCAGGACAGATATGAAAACGTAATCCCCAAAAGGTACGGGTACGGAGAATCCTCATTATCTAATTACGGGGATAGAGATGAGTAAATGGATGGAAAATGTAAAAAGGTATGAGTATGGTATTTTGATCCATTTACGCTACCCTACCCATTGTCATCCCTAGCTATGGGAAGCGGTAAGTTACTTTTTAGTTACATTCTTACCGATAGCCATGCATGTAAAAGCTAGCTACTGCGCAACGTTTGTTAATTAATAGATTTGTTTGGTCTGAAACGTTTTTAATTAGTAGACTAATTATTTTCATTTAAGATAAAACTTATGTTACACCAGCTATTACATACCAATCCTCTAGCATTTTCAGGATGAACCACCCATTAAACATATTCTCACTTACGTATTCAAGCGAGTTTAATTATATGTTATGACTTATGTAGCACAGTAAAAGGTAATAAAAAATATACACTTTTTTTTTTCCTTAACAATATATAGGACTAAGAGGAGGTCTTCAAACAACAAGCTCCCAACTTCCTTATTCTTCTTCACTTTAGCAACATTCTTGTTTTTTGACCGAGAGGCCGGTCACGCTTCTTCTTGACATTGTTGGAGTCATCAGATTCACTCCTTGCATGAACAAAAGTTCCTTCACTAGCTTCCACAAAATCCGAAGTGTTGGTAGTAAGTTTAAAAAAGGCTGTTTTTTTTTTTTTTTTGATTAAAAACGGGAACTATATTAAAAAGAGCAAACTAGCCCAGCTTAATACAAACATGCCCACGAACGGTAGGTCCACAAGGGGTACAAACATACATAAAGTAAGCCAATGAATCCAAAACATGAGGCCCAATAAACAGAAACCTAACAATAGGGCGCAGCCCAATTAACAGAGAAACATCGACATCTCTATGAGAAAAAAGAGTCACCGCCGTCGGCGAGAAATGCAGTGGTTATGTCGCCAACTTCTATCCTTCGCTCGTTACCATGAAGCTGCAGCCTTTCACTCCAACACCAAGGGTGGAATCACGAGGGATCTCTCCACTCCTATGTCTTGGAAAAAGACGAGGTTATTCTAGCGTCCAAATCACCGTTCAGATCCGGTCTTAGGGATGTTACTCTAGCGGTAGCGAAAGGGTAGGGCATGATGTAATTTGCAGAGGAGAAAAGAGAGGTTTGGACGTTGAGGTGAGGTGGGTTAAAGAAAGCAAAGAGAATGGATGGGAGGAGAACTGAGATGAAAACTTTGGTTGCCATGGATCGAGTTATCTCTGCATAAGGGGAGGGAAAGACAGATAACAACAAGCAACAAACAACAAAGGAAAAATGTGGGCACTGAGACTAGAAGCCCGAACAAGATTACCCTCCCCCTACTCTTAAGCCGAAGATCCAAATCTGGGAGGATCTAGAGCAGGAGAGAGGGGTGGGAGGACAAGGCTCAAATATACTTTCTCTCTCTAGCTTTTAGAGAGAAGGCAGAGCAACGCGAGAAAAGCACATGAAGGCTGGGGGTTTTGATTCTCTTGGAAGCAGCAAAAGCATTAATCAACTTTGATGGTTCAATGGTTGGTGACTTAGCAATGTGGAGATTTGTAATATGTGATTCCCTTGGCAACCCGATTGCAACTAGTTCAATAAAGATAGGGAAATCCTCAGCTCCAGTTACTGAAGCTCTTGCACTTTGTGACAGTCTTGTCTACGCCAAAGACAAGGGATATAACAAGTTAGAAGTGGAAAGAAACTCCAAACTAGTCATTGTTGCACTGAACCAGGTCTTTGGAGACTTATCCAAACAGCGGAAGACATCAGATAACTTCAGAGTTGAACCAGGTCTTTGGAGACTTATCCAAACAGTGGAAGACATCAGATAACTTCAGAGTTGAATTTTCGTATATCTCAAGCAAATTTTGCAGCTACTACAGTAACACTTGGACTTAGTTTGATATTTTAGTTTAAGAACTTAATTTTAAATAAACAACCTTCAACCTGCTTTTTAAAATCATGGTTATTTAAATTTAAAAAGTTCTAGATGCTTTTTTAAGATTTTACCAAACAGAAAATCTATCTAAATTGGTGATTATAAGTGATTTTAATCCCAAAACTCAATATCAAACTAGGCCTTAGGTTACTATTTGCGTAATGGTAATATTTGAGTAAATAAGGTTCCTAAGAGCATCTTTAGCAGATTCTCTTATTTGACTCCTTAGCTATTTTATGAGAAATTTTTCAGTGCTACGGGAGGACCACGTGACAGTATGACGTGGTCCTCCATTTCAATTAAATATTGACACTTGAATTTTACTAAGGAAAAATTACATCAGCTATTTTGTCAAAGACAATTTTGAGTTTGTTGTTGCTTTTTAAACCCTAAAATATAAACCCTAAACCCTAGACCCAAAAACCTAACCCCTAGACCCTAAACCCTAACCCCAAACCCTAAATCTTAAACCCTTGTCCAAACTCAACAAAGACCTCATAAAGGTCGTTTCATAAAAAATAGTAATTTAGTTGTAATAAATCCAAGTGTCAATATTTAATTAGAATGTCCAAACTCAACAAAGACCTCATAAAGGTCGTTTCATAAAAAATAGTAATTTAGTTGTAATAAATCCAAGTGTCAATATTTAATTAGAATGTAGGACCACGTCATATTGCCACGTGGTCCTCCTGTAGCATCTAAAAATTTCTCGCTATTTTAGAGAGGCTATTTTAGAGAGCGTGTTTAGCTTTTCTGGATGTTTTAGGAGCTCCAGCAGACTGTCAAACTTGAGCTATTATAACTTTTAACTATCTCGCTAGCTCTATTTAGCTAGCAAGATAACTCAAATGAGGCTAGTTATAATTTATTACATTTTTTAAAAAATATTTTAGGTGATATATAAATACATTTAAACTATTTAATATTTATTTGAAGAATACTATTAATGTAATGCTAGCTAAAATAGAAAGTATTAATGTATACATATTTCTAAAGTGACTAGCCAAAATGATATTTTAGTTAATTTGACGAAAATTTAACTCAAATATGGCTAGCATTGCTAAAGATGCTATAATAATGAGGCTTCTCAGCCCTTGTATTTGACATTTGATGAAGTATAAACTGTAGAGAATGAGAGAGATAGTAAGATAATAGAAAATCATCATCTTATTCATTAATAAGAGCTCTTTATATAGAGAATTACAAAATACTAATATGATGACGATATGGAATACGTAGTTCTATTTCAACTACATATCTTGATGGCATAAGGCCAAGACACACATATGGAATATCCTAAAACACTCCCATTATGTCGCGTGTTTACATGCTAAAAAGTACATACGGTGTTGCCTTGTCAAAATCTTGCCAAGTAACAAAAACCTTGTGGGAAAAACTAAACCTTGGTCGAAGGAGAAAAGAGTATAACACACACCAACTACTTCATTGAGAACTCGATCATGTGATGCTCCCTCTGATAAGTATTTTAATTAGAGAGATTTGATAAACACCGCATTCCAATGCTTTTCACATGTTTCTCAAAAATAGATTTAGAGCAAGACTTAAGCAAGTCTGCCGTGTGTAATGATTAACTTTAACCAAACACATTCATAAACAACTTCATGTTGATCAATGATCTCTGCAAGAGATAAACTGTGCATGCGATGTTGCTTCGTTAAAAACCTTGCCAAACAAAAACCTAGTGGGACAAAAGTCTTGTTTTAAGGGGAAAAGAGTACAACAGGGTTGGTACGACACAACTGCACTCTTCATTTTTGATAATGACATGTGCGTGCTAGACTCCCCTGAAGTTTGCATCTCCCCCTGATCTTTACATCAATCATAGGGCTCTTTCTGATTCTTATTAATCAAGAAAATTTCAATAACTTAACATGTCAATGCTGTTTAAAATGTCAATGTTGTTTAACATGTCTTCAAATGTGACATTAGACAATGATTAACTATATCATGCCGTATTGTCCTCAAACGAACTTTTACATTTAGATCTTGACGAAAGGCCGCTTGTGAACTCATAATATAAGTTCGCGTTGGAAATCAGATTTCCGCGCAGCATGACCATGGGGTACTAGAACTGTCTTAACTTACTCTAGGAAATACATATGAATGAACCGTAAACGGTTTTGAAAACTAGACTCATTGAACTTTCCAACCATATATTACACACATTCTAGTTCATCAAGAGTTGTTCACACAGTTTTGTCGAAGTTGACTATTTTGCTAAAATCAGATTCTCGGACAGATTCGTCATACTTTACGAAAACGGTTATAACTCACTCAATATGATAGGTATGATCAAATGGTTCATGTCCCTGGAAATTAGACACGTAGACCTTTCCAATGGTACAAATTTCACCATTTTTCAGTGAGTGAGATTTCTTGTAAGTCTCGTGGAATTTGACCTACAAAACTTGGCAGATTCTGATTTCGCTTTTGGTGTCTTTCTTATGTAGGGATAGAATAAGCCTCAACCTTTCATACCATTAAGTATTGAAAAATGAGTTACTGTCATTACAATGGCGTTGCGTGGACGTATAACTACACTTAGCTTTACAACTTTTCATAGCGAATGAGATGTCAAGTATTTCTTATTATGTCAAGTACATTGATGCGTCTTATTGTACTTAGATGATAATTTCATCTCTTAACACATATTTGCCGTATTTCTTTAGACAAAACAACATATCTCTCTTTAGAATAAAAACTTTGACTAATCATGAGGTATATGTAGGCCTCAATTTCGGTAAAGCGCCTAAACCGATTGATGAAAAATCATCATCAATACAGTCATCGAGTGCCTTTTGCCTTTTCGAGACCGTGTCTTCTCAAGATTTTTTCATTCTAACTTCCGATGTTGATACATATCGGCATATCTTGATTCATCAAGAGTCCATGTAAATCTGAAATGAACACATAAAGGCATAATGCATCATATCCCTTCCAAATCAAGTAGAGTCTATGTGCGGTTCAATACCTTTAGAAAATGCGTGCTCTAGTGGTCTGGAGCCACTTGATTTGGTTGATTCGGATGAATGAAGTTTGTTTAAGATCTTCATGTATATCTCTGATCCCGTAGAAATATTTTTATGATCACATTCATAGGCTGCATGTTTAGTTTTTCAGAAACTACCAAACTGACAAAGTTGTTGAGTGCAATGACATCCATTACGAGAGCATATCTTATCGTAGTCGATCCCAGTACATGTTAGTGAGAGACCTTGCATCATAATGTGAGTCTAAGCTCTTGTTCTCACTACGTGGATAATGGATAGGGTTTACACTTGCGGTCTCGACATCGCCTGATGGGTCTTGCCTGATGCGAAAAATGGCATAGTGACATTTACAATTTTGTCCTTAATTAAAACATACTTTACTGCTACTGTCTCTAACTATAAATTTGTGCTACTGTCGCCAATTGGAAATTTGCTGCTACTGTCGCCGACCAAAAATCTGCTGCGATTGCGCCGAAACGAAATCTGTTGCTACTGCCGTTGATCGGAAATTTACTGCTATTGCCGCCGATTGAAACCTACTGCTATATTGCTGATCAAAAATCTACTGCTACTACCGACTAAGTAGCTACTGCTACTACCAAATTCACCCAAAAAAAATTGTGCTACTACCAAATTCACTAGAAAAAAAAAAATCTGCTACTACCAAATGTACAAGAGTAGAACTCTTACTCATCCAATAATCAAGATTTGCAAGGGAAATCACTAAGCGCAACACTTTACCAAACACAATCCCCTCTCCAGGCTTCGTCCCAAATTACAATATCAAAGATATAGGTTTTGCATTTGAATCAGACCTGGTGAGGTTTGGGGTTTGTGGAAGGGCGGTGGAGGATCTCAACGAGAGGGACGTTGAAGGCTAGGGTTTGCCGGAGCCTGTGGCGGCATCGACATTGATGTCCTTGAACTTGCATAGCAAGGGGATCGTGGCTTCATCGAGCGCCGTCATCAACATTGAGTCGGGCTTCATTGGCGTCCCGCATCGTCATCCGCGGTCAACATGCATTGGTATGAGAGAGAGAGATATGAGAGCAGATTTGAAAAACACGATGAGGGGAGAGAGATGAAAGATGGGGCAGACATGGTATTATGGTCAATTGATAGGTAGAATATGGATCATGTTTGGTGTTATTAGTTTTGGGTTTGGTCTAATGTTTTAAATTGTATAAAAATTAATGAAAGTGGTTTTTTTGTATTTTTAAATTTAGTCATGCAGTGCTATGTAATTTTCTCTTCTTTCAATACTTCAAACACTAGAAGAAGTCGAAAATTGTAGTCGGAGAAAACCAAGAATCGTCGATGAGCGCGGCGGCCAAAGGATTGGTAGCCGATGATGTCGGACGGTGGTTGGCGGCCGGGAAAACAGGTGGTGACGGCGGTAGGACAAAGGAGCCGAAAAACCCTTTTTAGGGTTTCGAAAAACAAATGGTGGACTATTAACTCTAGGGTTAGAACAAAATGCAACCTGATGAAATATAAACTGTATAGAATGAAAGAGATTGTAAGAGAATATAGAATTATCATCTTATTCATTGATATGAGTCATTTATATAGGGAATTACAAAGTACCAATATAATAATGATAATGAATACATCTTATTCCAACTACATATCCTGATGACATAAGATCAAGACACACATATCTAATATTCTAGAACAACATTGTAATTTCTGGCCCTAAGGGCTTCCATATTTAATTTTATGTATTTTTCATAAAAAAGAGAGAAAATAGCGACTAGATGAGAGCTCGGAAGTTCCGAAGATGGGCTATACAGAATTGTGAAGTGGACTAGTTAGTATCTGCTCGGCTCAATAAGGAAAGCCGTATATAGATTGGGCTTCAACCAAAATGGATTATAGATGGGCTAGTTTCTGTATACACACACAACCATTTCGGGTTAAACCTGAACCCGCCCGCATATAAACACCACTGGTAGTGCCGATCCTACGCCCTCAACGCCTCTCTCTCTCTCTCTCTCTCTCTCTCTCTCTCTCTCCCCTTCTCCCATTTTCGCCACCTCTCTCAAATTCACCCTCCGAAATCTGACCGACACCTCCAAAATTAGGGCACGGCCCTTTTAACCCTAGCGTATCCGTATACGCCCCCACGCCATGCCTCTCTTCGTCTCCGACGAGGAGTTCTCCGGCCACCGCGACGACGCCGCTTGGGTGGCGGAGAAGGCCGACGCGTTCATCCGGAACCTCTACACGGATCTCGACACCGTCAAGGCGCAAAACGACGCCGCTTCGATCACCGCCGAGCAGACCTGCTCTCTCCTCGAGCAGAAGTACCTCTCCCTCTTCGATGAATACTCCAAGCTCGAGTCCGAACTCGCGCAGCTCAAGTCCTCGTTCGACGAGCGCCTCACCGAGCTCGCCGAAGTGCAGTCGCAGAAGTACCAGCTCAATTTACAAGCGGTACGCTCAATTGGCTATGTATTAAAAATTGTGTGATTGTTGAGGTTTTTCTGGTTTAGGATTTCGGTGATTGAATGCTTTGCGTTTGCGTTTCTATTGTCATGAGAATGATTTCGATTTCGGTTATTGGTTGCTTGTGTAGATTAATAAAGATAGTGAGATAGAGATGTTGAAGACTGAAGTTTCGGAGCTGCATAAATCAAAGAGGCAGTTGATGGAGATAGTGGAGCAAAAGGATGAGGATATTAGTGCAAAGAATGTCACCATCCAGTCTTATCTCGAGAAGATTGTAAGCTTAGTCAGTTGCATTCTTTCCAAGTTTGGCAATTTAGCCGTACGTATATGACATCAGTTGGTGACATTTTCACTTCTTTTCTAGGTTAAGTCGGCTGAGAATGCTGCCCAGAGGGAGGCCCGATTGAGTGAAGCTGAGGCGGAGTTAGCACGCACCAAGGATTCATGTACTCATCTTTCACAGGTCAGTTAATGCCAAGCAATGACATCCGTGTATTTGGTTTAGTCTTCATGCCATGGCATGCCTGAGCCACTGATTTAAGGTTATTTAAGCATTTTTTTTTAAATGGTCTTTTTAATAGGCTAAGAATAAATTGTTAATTGTCAACAGCAATCTTAAACACATAGAATTACCTCGATCTTCTGGAGATGAACAGAGACTTTTGTTGCCTTATCTCTATTTTTATGGTCATAGCAGAGAAGGTTTTCATAGAGGGAAGATTAGTCCTACTGAACCCTTGTGGTTCTAAATAACATGTGGTTCTAAATAACATGTGGTTCCTTATCACTGAACATATGACAAATGTTATGCTAAAGTTACTGACAAATAGTTTGTAGGTGGCTGCTTGAAATAGTTTTAGCAATTGCTTGTTCTATGACTAGTTGTTGAATCAAACAGACATGACTTTTGGAGCATCAGTGTTCTTACCATGTCAAATCTAATAACATGCAGGAGAAAGAACTTATTGAGAGGCATAATGTCTGGCTTAATGATGAGTTAGCAGCCAAAGTTGACAGTCTTATCAAGCTCCGTAGAGCGCATGCCGATATTGAGGCAGAGATGTCTTTTAAGCTTTCAGATGTAAGTGCGTTTTACATTTTTTACTGTATACATAACCTATAGTCCTATACATATCTGATATAAGCATGTTTATCTATATCTACATATTTTTCTTGGGCATCTTAGCCATATTAATGTTGTCAGGTTGAACGGAAATTCAATGACTGTTCTAGCTCCTTAAATTGGAACAAGGAAAGAGTGAGGGAACTAGAAGCAAAGGTGACATCGTTGCAGGAGGTGGGTTGCTTACATTCCATTATGGCACTCTTAAGATTATTATAATTATTATTGGCTCATAAGATGCTTTCTGGCTCATTCATACCTGTACAAAACTTGTAGGAACTACGCTCATCGAAAGATAATGCCGCAGCTAATGAAGAGAGATCTAATGCCGAACTCTCGACGGTCAGTTTCTTGAAATGTCCATCCATATTTGTTTTCTGTAGTGCTTATTCTAATATTTGTAATATGAAGTTTTGCTAGTTTAACAGATGAATAAGCTTGTTGAACTATATAAGGAAAGTTCAGAGGAATGGTCTAAAAAGGCGGGAGAGCTTGAGGGTGTGATCAAAGCTCTGGAGGTGAACATTTACTCTACCATAGTTATAATTTTCATTCTTTATTATTTATATTGGGTATCTGTTGTAATTGTTTTATATGTGCTGTCATGCAGACACATTTGAGTCAAGTTGAAAATGATTACAAGGAGAGACTTGAAAGGGAAGTGTCGGCAAGAAGTCAATTTGAAAAGGTAGATGCGTTATGTTTTCAATTTGAATAGGTGAAATTGTTTCTTTATCCTTCTCCCCATTGGTGTAAGACCTAATTATTTTAATGACATGCTATGTTTTTTGTTGTTGTTGTTTTTGTGATATGATTATAGGGGGCTGCAGATCTGAAGACAAAACTTGAGAAATGCGAAGCAGAAATTGAAACTAGCAGGAAAGCTAATGAGCTCAGTCTTCTCCCACTTGATAGTTCTGGCAGGGAGATGTATGTTTCTCTTTTATTATATTTAAAAATGCGTTCATTATGGCTTTTTAGTCCACTGCTGTGGTGTGCAGAAATTGATCACTGAACTTTCTGAATGATTTGCTGAAGTTTATACCTGTTCTGGTGTATCACTGAGAACTTCAGGAGTTTAAATTCATTCCGTTGAAATGTATACATGTCTTTTGTAAATGTAGAATACATGTCGGTTGATGGGTCATGGTTCGCTATATATATATAGAGAGGCCGGATGTGGAGCGCACGTGCGCATTGTCCTTAAAGTGCGCACGTCCCTCCGTTCGCCACCGTCCGGCACCGACGACGGCGCACATCCACCCGAGCGGACTCCAGCAGTGTCCCCGATCATTTTCCCTCCCCGGTGAGTCCGCCGAATTCCATTTTTTCGGTGAGATCGATCTTGTTTGAAGTTTTGGGTGATCTCGCCAGAAAACTGTAATTCGGCGGACTCACCGGGGAGGGAAAGTGATCAGGGACGCTGTTGGAGGCGCGCCGTCGTCGGCGCCGGATGGTGGCAAACGGAGGGACGTGCGCACTTTAAAGACAGTGCGCACGTGCGCTCCATATCGTTTTCGTATATATATTTCTTTTTCCTGAAGAACTTCTTTATAAACAAATTTTGTTGTCTTTAGCTGCATGAACTCTTAAGAGACTGATTTTCTATACTTGTGGTTAAAAACACTAGCTCAGTTATCATGGTTAAGTAATGGGTACATAGATTAATGACCATGGCCTAGAAAGAGATGATTATGCATATACATTATTGCCTGTATTCTATAAACAAATGTTATTGCCTTCAGCTTTATTCCGTTGGGTACATGTAGTAATTTGTTTGACAAATTATCAGCTGTTGATGCTTATCTAATGGTGGTCAATCATCAAGAGTTATGTAGTCACACTATTCTCTAACAAAAAAAAAACCAAAAAAATAATTTGTTTCTTGTTTGAGTACATATGTTAGATATGTGCGTGTATGCTGGGGAAATATTTGGTATTACTGCATCTTATATGCTTGCTTTATGGTTTCATGTCGATGAGCTTGAGGTTTATTGCTCACTATCATTTCCCGTTTAGCATTCAACAAATCAAAGATTGTGTAACTCTCGATATATATTTGTGCTGGACAAAATTTTGTATTCTATAATTCTAAAAATATGAGCTGAATTTTATGATATAGGTGGTTGAATTCATTAAAACCTGCTGACATTGCTGAGGTTAATGGTGCGGTTGTGCCAAAGATTCCTGTTGGTGTTTCAGGAACAGCATTAGCAGCTTCGCTTCTGCGTGATGGGTGGAGTGTGAGTAGCTATCTTACTACTGGTGTGAGTCATATTTTGTCATCAGTCTTGGTTTCTAATTCTAATTACCTTCTTCTGTTTTATTTTGTATATGCTTCTTTATATAGCTTGCAAAAATGTATGCGAAGTACCAAGAGGCAGTGGATGCCATGCGTCATGAGCAGTTGGGAAGGAAGGAATCTGAGACAATCTTGCAACGGGTCTGTTCATATTTCAACTTATTTTAAAGTTTGGTTAATCATCTCATGACATGTGTACTTGTTTTCGTACTTCTCTTTTCAATCGTATATATAACTTTTTTTAATATATTTTTAAATCTTGTGACATTTGTACTTGTTACCTTGTTTTATGTTAGAAAAAGATTGTTTAGTACTTTTTGAATGGCACTTTTGGTCTGAGGTTGAGTTATACCGGAAACACTTGATCATCTAATTGTTGGAATATAAATGTGTGTGTATGTATGTGTGTGTGTATATATATATATATTGTAAGGCAGGAGTCTTAGATTTTATCATGATTTTGCAGGTTCTATACGAAATAGAAGAGAAAGCAGAAGTGATTATGGAAGAAAGAGGTATTTTTTTACAACTAAATCTTGGATGTGGTTTATTCTTATTTTGGAAGCTTCATGTTGATGTTCTTGATTTTTGATCTTTTACCTTCTACCAATGACATGTTCTATTTTCTTTCAAATTCAGAAATGTAATGCATGGTGAGCACTTAAAAGGTTTTCTTATTTTTGGATTGGAAATCTGTTGTCCTTTATGTTCTTCTCTGTTGTTGAGTTTTGATACTTAATCAGCAGGCACTTTGACCAAGTTCATATGTGTTTGTGTGGTTAGTATAGGTTTTATCATCAAAAGAAACATGATGAGGACTTGTGATGTTTGATGGGGGCTCTATATAGTATCTGAAAATTGGGTTAGGAAGGCCTATGTTGTTTTTTATTGTCTCGCTAAGCATTTTTTTTTCTTTGAATCTTAGTCACGCGATTGTCTGTAGTGATTCCATTCCCTGCCATTTAGCTCCTTGGTAACTGTTTTTATTTCTTTTAATAGTTAGCGGAAATGTTTGGCATAATATAGTTCATTAATTATTTAATTAATCTTTTTTCTTATTCTAAAGTGTGTTTAGGGTTTAGGGATTCAAGGATTACAATCTTTCTTCCATTATTCTTAACTGGGAAAGCAGTTGTAGTATATGCCGTAAAGCTTTAATTTAGTATTAATAGATGAGCTGCTAAGCCTGTAGTCCTAGCTGCCCTCTTTAGTTTATTTATAGTTGTCTCTATGTTCGCTTGCTTGTATTTCGCTTTTTTTTTTTTATTAAAATGAAAAGCTGTTCCTTATTTTTTGACAGAAAGTGTTAATACAACAAAATAATACATGCACACTACATTTTTTTTTTGGATACAATTTTATCGGATGTCCCCGAAGGGACACATGCACACTACATTTTGATTTAAAACAACAAACACTATTCTATATCTTCTGAAAAGTAGATATATGTCCTTTGAAAAATATGTACTATGGATATAATATGAATATTTTAGCACAAGAATGGTTGTTTCTGGTCAATGTTGGCTGCTGTTATCAAGTGGTTGCAAGTATTTCTTTTGGTTGTTTGGAAAATAAACTGTTAATTTTTAATTTTCATAAAAGTCAGATTGCAGTCTCATTGAAATTGTGTTTTGTGATATATTATTTGTTCACTAATATAGTCATATGCAGCGGAACATGAAAGAATGGCCGAGGCATATTCTATGATCAACCAGAAGTTGCAGGACTCGGTTTCTGAACAAGAATACTTGCAGAGACTGATAACTGAGTTGAAGGTTTGTAATAATGTTTTCATACAGTTCTATTCAGGTAGTCAATTAATTCATTACTCAGTTGTGCACAACTGCTTCTGGATTTAGATCGAAGGGTGGCGAATAATTAGGCAGTTATTCTACATTGTTGGATTTATTCGAAGGGCAGTTGGCTACATCTGAGTTAGGAATTGATTGATTACCTGAACGGTAATTATCTTGTCGTTACTTGCTTTTGTCTATCATATTCCTTATGCAATTGGTTTACAGGCTGACCTAAGGAGGCATGAACGTGACTACTCCTTTGCTCAAAAAGAGATTGCTGATCTTCAGAGAGAGGTAAGAGAAAATTGTCAAGTAGCGATTTGTATGGATAGTTTATCATTTGTCAAGACCGACTCCTAGCCTCACATAATGATGCGATGCTTTGTTTTTTTCAGAGAAATAGAGGATATTATTCTTATAATGAATAGTGTTGCATTGTTCTTTAAATGAAAAGGGTTAATTTGTTCAATTTTAACAGAAAAATAGGTTTATATGATGTAGTCTTACAGATGAAGATGGGAACTATTTTCTGTTTGAATCTCGTAAGAATTGTCATGTGTATATCTATGTATGTATACATGCGTCTGTATTGAACCGGACCTTAGCTTGTATACCTATATTTGAGTCATTGTCGGGTAATGTTCACCTTGGCCAGGCAATCATGCTTTAAATGGTATGTTATGAATGTTAGGTTTATACATCTAGTCTTTCTATTGTATTGTTAAATCAATCTCGACTTGCTGGGTGACAACTTGTAGGTGACAGTCCTTTTGAAAGAATGTCGAGATATACAGATTCGTGGTGCATCTTCGGGTCATGATTATGACAATGCTCTTGTGGTGCACTCAGGATCTGATACTGAGAAAGTCATATCTGAACATCTTGTAAGCTTGCTTCATATTTATTTACCGCATGGGTTATTAAACTTATCTTTTTCGTCCTGTATTGTTGGATGATTATTTATTGACATTTTGAATGTTAAAATGCAAACAGTTGACCTTTAAGGATATAAATGGTCTGGTTCAGCAGAATGCTCAGCTTAGGAGTCTTGTTCGCAACCTTTCTGACCAGCTTGAAAATAGGGAAAAGGAGTTCAAGGTTTGTTTGAACATTTCCACGACTTCCATGAACTCATTAGCAACATTGTTCTTTAGTACTTTCATTTACTTGAAAAGTATTTGATGGATGTGTGTATCTTGAAATTCCAGGAAAAGTTTGAAATGGAGCTTAAGAAGCATAGTGATGAAGCCGCTTCTAGAGTGGAGGCTGTGTTACAAAGAGCTGAAGAGCAAGGGCAAATGATTGAATCCCTTCACACCTCTGTAAGCTTAATGAATCTCTCTGTAGAGCAACCACTCGTATCATTGCTGTTTTCTCTTTACCTATACCTTGTGGATTAAGTGTGGTGAGGATGAATAGTTGATCTGCTCTGGCTCCTTATCTTTAAATCCTGACATTTTCCCAGGTCGCAATGTACAAAAGGTTGTATGAAGAGGAGCATAAACTTCATTTGTCTAGTCCCCATTTAATAGAGGCTGCTCCAGGTCTCTCTTTCTCTCTCTCTCTCTCTCTCTCTCTACACACACATATGAGTTAATTTTTGGACCATAAGACAGAAGTGTTTCACTGTCTTCAGATTCAAGATCTAAACAAAGGAGTACTATACTCTTTACACATAGTTTTAATCAGGATGGACTGTTGAAGTATGTTGGTTTAGGTGTCTAAATCTTTTCAATTATAGAAATGGGTTTAAACTTCCTGTAACGGTATTTTTTATTTTGGGGGGGGGATCAAATGTGGGTTTAAACTTCCTGTTACGGAATTTTCCCTGTAACGGTATTTTTCTAAATCTTTTCAATTATAGAAATGGGTCTAAAACCCACCTATTCAAATTAAATGATTGCTGACAATAGCTCACTTCTTGACCTTTCCTGTTTGCAGTGGACAGACGAAGTGATGTTAGGCATCTACTTGAGAGTTCTCAGGTATGTATACTTTGACGTTCTAAGTAATGAGCTCCCTTTTCTGTTTGATATTGTTGACTCTAAATAAAAATTATGAAATGTTGCAGGAACCTAGCAGAAAGGCCCAAGATCATGCTGCAGAACGAGTGAAATGTCTGGAGCAAGATCTAGCGAAGACCAGGTAAACATTATGATATGTTAATTGTCATTGGTTCAGATTCTCTGATATATGTCACTCAATGAATATGATTTACTTATTTTTATTAATGTTTTGGATATCTCCACTCCAGTACGTCTGCACGTCTAATAGCTTGTTTAGGCCATGACTACTTCATATTATTAGTTGCACAGTGAACAATTTCTGGTATTATTGTTAGTTGCTTATTGAATGATTTCTGGTATTATATGGTTAGGTGTGAGATAATATCATTGCGGTCAGAGCGTGACAAATTTGCTTCGGAAGCGAATATTGCTCGAGAAAAACTTGAGAGCTTTATGAAAGAATTTGAGCTTCAGGTAATAATTTTTGCTGGAATATTTTGTCTGTCCATTACTGTACTTGCTTTTGTCATATCAATGGGGTGGGTTGAGTGATGAATCTCTTTTTATTGACTTCCCCTTTTTTATTTGTAATGCCTAAAATATTAGAGGAATGAAACAAATGGTGTATTAGCAAGGAACATTGAGTTCTCTCAATTAATAGTTGACTACCAGCGAAAGTTGCGTGAAGGTTCTGAGTCCGTGCAAACTGCTGAGGAGCTTTCTAGGAAGTTGACTATGGAGGTAAACTTATCGACCTAATCTAAGAAGCTTAGCATAATTTTTATGACCTCACTGTATATCCTGTTTCAATACAGGTATCTCTTTTGAAGCAAGAAAAGGAAATGCTGCAACATGCTGAGAAGAGAGCTTCGGATGAAGTTCGTAGTTTGTCAGAGAGGGTTTATAGACTGCAGGTAGGGAATTTCGCAATCAAATTTCCTTTTCACTATTGCTTTTTATATTCTGACATTAGTTTTTGCAGGCTAGTTTGGACACTATTCAGAGCACACAGCAAGTTCGCGAGGTAGTTGTCGCACCTGTGTTATCATTGCATGTCCATTCTTAACGTGTCATTCTGTATCTAATTTGATATCCTCATTCTCTCAGGAGGCAAGAGCTGCTGAGAGGAGAAAACAAGAAGAGTATACAGAACAAAAAGAGGTGCGTGTTCTTTGGTATTCTTTAGGTGCAAAGTGCTTAGTGTTGATCTAGAAGTTTTATATGCGTCCTGCTTGATCAATCAAATTGTGTTATTGTTGTTTTGACTTTATGTTATTACTTCTTTTTTGAAATGGAACCGTTGAAATCCAAAGGACTGTTGTTTGGGTTTTAACAACGTGAAATTATGATTTCCTTTTCAGAGGGAGTGGGCTGATGCTAAAAGAGAATTGCAAGAAGAGAAAAATAACGCCCTCACTCTTGCACTTGACCGCGATCAAACCATAAAAAATGCCATCAAGCAGGTTGAAGAAATGAGAAAAGATTTGTCTAATGCACTTCATGCTGCTGCATCTGCTGAGAGTAGAGCTGCTGTAGCTGAGGTCCTTTTTTCTTTTCTTAATTTTTTCCTTGAAAGCTTCATCTGTATTATATTATATTCATCCACACTATCACCAATTACTTATTTGTAATATTGTTTTTCTTTATAACCGTATTGAATTATTTTTGCTTGGCCGTTATGTACTCATGATTAACTATATTTTGTTGATGTACACAGGCCAGACTGTCTGACCTGGAGAAAAAAAGTTCATCCTCAGATATCCAGGTATTGATTCTTATAAACAATGTCCCAACACCTCCCACATGTGAAATTGTTTGATCAAGAATTATAGCACACTCATTTTTGTTGTATTATATATGTTTTGATTTTATATGATGTTTTAAGAGATTTATCATCCTTTTACGCTCTAGCATTTCTCTAGATTGCAGTTTTATTAAAAATTCTAAAATCAAACTGGTTGCAGTTCCTCTATTTTTTTTTTAAATTTTTTTTGTGGTCAACTGGTCATGCTTGAGTGTTGGGTTGAATCATCCCTGAATATCATGCTGAAACTGGTCTTCTTTCTGGAATGGCTTGAACTGGATACCACATTTGTTAGTTCTATGTGGAAATTTGGTAATGTCATTTGGATAGGTAATTTTAGATATTGGTCCCCGAGTTGTATTTATGTTGGGCTGGATTATGATTCTCAGTTTTTTTTTATTAAGGGGACAAGATATTGTCTAATGCAGAATGATACAATCCTAGTCAGATTGGTACCATCTGCAACCATAATGACAACCTTGTGAACTTACTACCTTCACTTTATACAAAAAGCAGGGACTTGTCATTGTTGCTGCTGTTACTTAGTTTTTCTGTTGTTTGGCCACCATGTATCCAAAAAAGAAAAGAAAAGAAAAAAAAAGAATCAGGGACTTTATGCAAAAAGAAGAAGCAGGGGATGAGTTTCTATATTCTCTTTAGAGTAGCATATGATAAATCTCTGGTCGTGAATCTGAAGATGATTAGGGTTCAAGAATGTGTTAACTGATGTGGACGGTGGACTTGAAGAAAGTTTGATTAAATTCCGCATGTCTTTGTCTATTGATGCAGATTGTTGAGATTGATGGTGGGAGTGGGTCCTCTTCTTTGACAGGCAATGAGGTCAGTTTTGTTCATGTACCTTTCAATTGTTAACTGGTGCTCAATTGTGTTAAAATTTTCCTGGCTATTGGTTTGTGACTAAGGTTACTACATTTTCCACCTGTTATAGTGTATTACTGGCTATTGGTTTGTATCTTCTTTGTTTTTTAAGATTGATGTTTCCACAAGTTCAATAAAATCCATCATGTCCATTTTCCATTAATATAAACAATCTGGTATATTATTTTTTGTCGACCTCTTGGATATTACTTTTGGGCTTTTGGCATGTCCCGAATTGTCGGTTCTTTCTTGAATTTACAGAACAAATTTTGACCGCGTTTCAAAAGCAACAAGAGTCATCTTCCATAAAAGGAGAACAAGGGTGACTGACACAAGTTTTTTCTTTACTTTTCGCGTTTGTGTCAGTCTACTTCAATCACATTTTCATTTAACTTTACACTTAATCAGAATATGGAAATATGGATCAATAAAGGGGTATTTAAATGTATTTCCCTAAGATACAGTTTTTTTTTTCCCCAATTTTATTGGCTTATTTATTTTGGGAGCTAGTATTTTATTTGCAGTGAAGTATTATTGATTGATGTCTGATGTTGACTTATAGGCTATGGTGGCATTGCGTGCTGCAAAGGATGAGATCAAGAATTTGAAAGATGAAATGCAGGCTAATAAAGATCACATGTTACAGGTTCAACTTTTGCTTGACGTGGTTGATATCATAACACTTACTGAACATGAGATTAATGTCCTTTTTATATGCAGTATAAGAGTATAGCTCAGGTAAACGAGGATGCGTTGAAACAGATGGAATTTGCGCATGATAACTTCAAGCTTGAGGTACTGCCGCCTTTCTTTACATTTTAGCGAATGATTTGTCCAGTTCAGTTTGGTTACGTTGACTGATGATCGTAAACATTGCAGGCTGAAAAACTGAAGAAGTCTCTAGGTGCTGAACTATTCTCGTTGAGAGAGAGGGTCTCTGAACTTGAAAATGAGCTTACATTGAAGTCTCAAGAAGTGGCTTCTGCTGCCGCAGGGAAGGAAGAAGCTCTATCCTCTGCTTTAGCAGAAATTTCAAGCCTAAAGGAAGAAACCTTAGCAAAAACGTAAGTTTCTTATATTTCTTGTTGTTATGCATTCAATAATTTAGTTTGCTGTCTCACCTACAGTTCTTTTTCCTTTCTTTTGTAGTTCTCAAACTGCTGCCCTGGAGATTCAGGTTTCTGCTTTGAAGGAAGACTTGGAGAAAGAACATCAGCGATGGCGCACTGCACAGGCTAATTATGAAAGACAGGTTATTGTCATGTAGATGTACATCTATTTTCTTTCATAATTTGCATATAGTGGTTTGAGAGAGTTTGAATCAAAAATTGGTTTTCAATACCGAATCCAAGCTGCAGGATAGTTAATGGTTCACCTTGTGAAACATGGGTCTGTCCTATCCAGCTTTGGGTTCTCTTGGTAACAAGTTCTTTAAGATTTTGGTATTTTCAATACCGAAGAGAGCTGTAGGATGTTGAATGGTTCACCCAGTCTGTCCTATCCAGCTTTGGGTTCTCTAGGTAACAAGTTCTTTGAAGACTTCAGTATGGAGTTTGATACTGGGCTTTCCAGTATTTTTTTTTTTTATCTTTTCCAACTGTACATTGTTGTGAAGTTCGAGATTAAACAGTGTCTTCCCTCATTTCAATAGCTGGTGGAAACTTAAGAAAGAACTTAAGCATATGTGGCCACTCTTATATAGTTATATATCAAATTAATTTTCAGCTAATATATCATTGTCAATTTCGCAGGTCATTCTCCAGTCAGAGACAATACAGGAGTTGACTAAAACATCACAAGCTTTGGCTGTGCTCCAGCAGGAAGCATCAGAGTTGCGTAAATTGAATGATGCACTCAAAAGTGAAAATGTACTCTATTCTTCTCTTGTAGCTTGTGGTTTGTAGTAAATCTTGTATATTATTACAAAGCAGATTTTTTTTTGGTGGGTGTCTCGTAATATATTATTTGTACCCAGACTTCTTACCTGTTCTGAACTTTACAGGATGAACTGAAGTCCAAGTGGGAAGTTGATAAGGCAATATTAGAGGAATCTGCTAGTATTGCTGAGAAGAAGTACAACGAAATCAATGAACAGGTGATCTGTAGCCTTTCTATTTCTTTTCTGTTAATGATCTATATGTTCAGAACTTATTAGTTTCTATGTACTTCCATGGAAGCCAGATCATGTCATTGTCTGGGTACATATGACCTTTGTGACTGTACTTTATTTTGGATTTGCCTCGTGTACCTTAGATTTTGGCTGTAATTCTTATTGTTCTAAAATTTCAAGCTCATCTTTGTTTGCAGAATAAAGTACTGCACAGTCAGCTGGAGGCTGTGCACATTCAATTGGCCGAGAGAGATCGTGGTTCATTTGGAACAACTTGTGGAAGCACTGGAGCAGATACTTCTGGTGATGCTGGTTTACAAACTGTGATAAGTTATCTTCGACGTACAAAAGAGATTGTAAGTTCTCTTTCCCTGCTTTTATCACTCCTTCATTGTCACATAAACATACGCTGGACTCACTACTCAGATATGTAGGCATATATACAGCGTTGTCTGACGTTCTTATGTTTCAACTGAACAGGCAGAGACAGAGATATCCTTGTTGAAACAAGAAAAACTACGATTGCAATCACAAGTAAGTGTTTTTTTTAATTCTCTTTTTCACTTATGCTCTACTTTATCACAAATTCATTTATGAACTACCATCAATGTGTAATTCAACAACCAGTGACTGCAATTCTTGATAGACCAAGTTCTGTCAGTGATGAAC
Source organism: Fragaria x ananassa (assembly GCA_034370585.1). NCBI lineage: Eukaryota > Viridiplantae > Streptophyta > Magnoliopsida > Rosales > Rosaceae > Fragaria > Fragaria x ananassa. Next base: position 6,894,101 of record CP139764.1, on the reverse strand, counting down.
ATGAGCTCAAAAGTTCTACATTGATAGAGTAACTGAAATCACAATGTTGAAAACAAATAAAGTAAGGAATCAAACAAAACCTTTATCAACCATTCCTTATAGTTCATATGTGAAAGCTCCTTATATGCATATGCCTGCTCCTTTATATGTAATAGCTCCTTTATTTTGTGCTATATATTATGCCTCCCAAAAAGATCAAGTAAAACGAATTCCCAACATTATGGCTGTATCAACTGATGTATTTGTTGTATTTTCTTTTTACTTCACTTGTTGGCACCTAGTGGTCATTGGTTTTACGCTTTATCCCTTTGTTCTAATTTGTTGTCTTCTAATTTATTATTGAATTTCCCGCTTGATTCTAATAACATGCCAGTGGGTGTTGTGCTCTTATGTTTTTGGCTGGTTATAAGAAAACACAATGTTAAGTTGCAGGTTATAAGAAAACACAATGCTATTCTTTGAACAGTAGGAGTTTATCCATGAGTACAGTGTAAATTTAGGTTTTATCCTTTACGTATATATCTATTAATATAGTCTATTTCGATATATCTCTCATAGTCCTCGTGGCCATATTCTAAAACTTGGTCATTGACTATCTTTCCATATGGCGTTTATAATGGTTGCATTCTACAATTGCTTTCCAGCTTGAGAGTGCCCTCAAGGCTTCAGAAACAGCCCAAGCATCACTTCGTGCCGAGCGTGCAAGTTCAAGGTCAATGTTGTTCTCAGAGGAGGAACTAAAATCCTTACAACTACAGGTTAGTTAATGTTTATTTGACATCTTTTGGGTCTGAAGTTCATTGGACACTTCAGTGGACCTTAATATCTAATTTCTATGTCATTGCCTTCTACATGCCCTGTAAGTGATGTCCTTGTGAAAATGCTTTTTCAGGTGAGGGAAATAAACTTGCTCCGGGAAAGTAATATCCAACTCAGAGAAGAAAATAAACACAATTTTGAGGAATGCCAGGTATTGAAGTCTTTGTGGCGGTTTTCTATATATGGATATTACTCACAGATGATTCTTTCTCAATATTAAATCTTATTTTCATTATAGAAATTGCATGAAATATCACAAAAGGCTAGTGTTGAGCGTCACAACCTAGAGAGGGTGTTAAGGGATAGACATATTGAGGTGGAGGCGTGTAAAAAAGACATTGAAATGCAAAAGATGGAGAAAGATCACTTGGAAAAGAGGCTTAATGAGGTATTGATCTTGGATAGCTCTCTCTTCATTTCCTTTTCCATGTTCATCTTTTGATTGCATAACAGGATGAGACTTGCTACTCACCTATATACCAGCTATTGCTGCTTATTGGGTAATTTGGGAACAACTATCAACAACTGTTTTCTTTTTGCTGCATTATAAGTGAAAAGTAGGGTTGGGATGGGACGAGTTTGCTTCTGGTTCATTAGGTGGTTTTTTGTTTTTTGGATTCATTGCGTATGGTTGTTAAAATACGATTCGGCCAGCTCAGACTGTAAGCAGCAATACAGCATGCGAGTGAGTGGTCAAGTTTATCCCATACATAAGTAGGTATGGTCCAGCCCATAATGGGGTATCGACCAGTCAATATGATAGTCCTATTTGATGTTCTACTATAACCCTTTGTGTCAACAATTAAAGATCCAAAATATATATACATATATATATATATATATATACAGAAACGTTCTAAAGCAGACGTCTGCACTCGCCTTAAAGTGCGGACGTCCCTCCGTTCTCCATTGTCTGTTCTCCCTCCCTCCACCCGAGCGGATACCAGAGGCGTCCCTGATCACTTTCCCTTCCCGTCGAATTTCAGTTTGCCGGCGAGATCGATCTTGTCTGAAGTTTCGGGTGGAGGTTGCTGCCCAGACCTTCAAATCGATCTCGCTGGGGAGGGAAAGTGATCGAGGACTCTGCTGGTATCCGCTCAGGAGGAGGGAAGGAGAACGGAGGGACATCCGCACTTTAAGCCGAGTGCGGACGTCCGCTTTGGAACGTTTCTATCAATATATATATATATATATATATATGTATATATATATAGGGCCCTTCCACTAAGGGATCCCTTTTTTTGACATATACGAGGAATTGAGGATTATACCAACTTTTCGATCACAAAATCACATCACCGTTTAATATGTAGTTTCATATGAGTAGATCATTTTTGTAAATTTTCAGAAATTTTGGTGATCGTTAAGGCATTTAAAACTATGATTTATAATTATAAGCATGAACGGTTCAAGTTTGGTAGATTTGGTTCGTTCATTGATTTAATCTTGTTCGACACCTTAACGATCACCAAATTAGCTGAAAATTTGCAGAATTGATCTATATATAAGGACTAACAAACTGAATAGTAGAGATTCAAAAATATAATTGAAAAATTGGTTTACTCCCCTATCCCTCATGTATTTAAAAAAAGGGATCCCTTAGTGGAATGGTCCTATATATACATATATACATACATACAGAAACGTTTTAAAGCGAACGTCTGCACTCGGCTTAAAGTGTGGACGTCCCTCCGTTCTCTACTGGACGGCTCCGACGACAGTGCGCCTCCACCCTAGCGGACTCCAGCAGCGTCCCTGATCACTTTCCCTCCCCGGCGAGTCCGTTGAATAACAGTTTTTCGGCGAGATCGATCTTTTTTGAAGTTTTGGTTGATCTCGCCGGAAAACTGGAATTCGGCGGACTCGCCGAGGAGGGAAAGTGATTGGGGATGCTGCTGGAGTTCGCTCGGGCGGAGGCATGCTGTCGGCGGAGCCATTCGGTGAACGGAGAGACGTCCGCACTTTAAGCCGAGTGCAGACGTCCGCACCAGAACGGGCCTGTATATATATATATATACACACACACAGTCCATTTCGGGTGCGGACGGGTTTTCCGCTCTGATTTCCGCCGTTTCTCCACCATTCCAGCTCCGGCGACGCTGTTTCTTCTTCCCGGCGTGATCCCAGACCTCCCCCGACGGTGTTGGAATGAAAAGGCTGGAGATCGCGATTAGAGGTTTGTGCAGCAATCTCACTCCGAACTTCACGACCGATCATGGTGGACCTCCGATCACGATTTCTCCGGCCTTCTTCATTCCAACACCGTCGAGGGAGGTCTGGGATCACGTCGGGGAGAAGAAACAGCGTCGCTGGAACAGCGGAAATCCGGACAGAAAACCCGTCCACGTCTGAAGGGGTTTTCCGTCCGGATTTCCCCCGTTCCAGCGCCGGCGACGCCGTTTCTTCTTCCCGACGTGATCCCAGACCTCCCCCGACAGTGTTGGAATGAAGAAGAAGGCCGGAGAGATTGTGATCGGAGGTTTGTGCAGCAATCTCACTCAGAACTTCACGACCGATCATGGTGGACCTCCGATCACAATCTCTCCGGCCTTCTTCTTCATTCCAACACCGTCGGGGGAGGTCTGGGATCACGCCGGGGAGAAGAAACGGCATCGCCGGCGCTGGAATGGTGGAGAAACGGCAGAAATCCGGACGGAAAACCCGTCCGCACCTATATATATATATAGAAAAGTTGCATTACTATATTAATTTAATCTAGTGCAGAATTGTCAGTACCCAAAAAATGTTTTACAAGTAGAGTGCTGTGACATTGTACATCCAGACTTGTTCCATTTTCTAGGCTTTCAGCTAATTCCAAAAACAATGTATCTAAATCCAGTGTGTTGTCAGTCCAGTTAAGCTAGTATATAAATAAAATTATGTTTCAAGAAAAGCAATGTACACCATGTCATGGGAGCCAAATATGAACAGTATATTTCTGCTAAGATGACTGTACATCAGGCCATGATATATGTCTGGTAATGACCAATCATGTCTAGGCCTGGTAGAGACCCTTATGTTGACCTTGATTCCACTTGAATTGTAGGGCCTGTCATTTTTTTTATTTCGCTTTTTATTGGATTTTTCTTCTGTGTACATGCACGTGCTAAACATAAATCTTCCTTATTTGATGTATTTTCTTTCTTGAAGTTACTTGAAAGGTATAGAAACATAGATGTTGAAGATTATGATCGCACCAAGGCTGAACATCAGCAGATGCAGGTACTTTTCACTGTTAAAAGACTTGCATGCATAACATCATCTCAAAAATAATGCCTTTCAACCTTCCTAGTTCTCAGTTGGCCATTATTAATTTTCTTCAGTTTTGACGGTAACTGAAGTACTGCTAAGCTACTATTTTTGTGCCTACTTCTCCACAACAAATGTTCAGTAATAATCTAAAAATGGTTGTGCTGTGTGAGTTCAGTTTTTGCTAGCATCTGTTTGTGGATTGTTTGTGTGAAGTGATATTCTTCTTTGCTTTCATCTCTGTTTCTGTCTACTGCTGGTCCAAAAGGTGTTTGTTTCTTTATTAAAATAAACAGTTCTAAAATATGTGATAATGTTAAACCTGTCGACATCTGTGACTGCCAGGGAAGAAGTTTTTCTTTTCTTCTGGTTCTTTTGTTGTAATTATTTATTTGTCAAAAAGAGGCGACAGGTATAGGTTATCTTGTGTCTTGACTTGATTTCAATTCCATTCTCTCAATAATTTTATGATATAAATACAATTTGGCCATCATTTTTATTATTTGTTTACATGTTTATCCTCTTTCTTTTTTTTTTTTTTTTTATAATGTCTGCTAGGTAACATTGAAGGAGAAGGATTCCCATATAGAAGAAGTCAAGAAACTTCTTTCAGAGAAGCTGGAGATTATTTCGTCTTTAGAAAAAGATCTTGCAAACGTCAGATCGGAACTGACTGAGAGGGATAGGAGGATAAATGACATATTGCAAGCAGAGGTAACTCAAATTTCTTACTTCAATATCAGATGTCAATGACATTCCATGCCTTGGATGTTGTATATTCTTCTGATGGTTGACCTGCACAGGCAAGTTTAAAATCAGATGTGGAGAGACAAAGGAGGATTGGCCTTCAGTTTAAGGTTCTTACAGTTCTCATAGGTCCTTTTTCAATTAAGTTATGCAGAAAAGTAAAAGTATTAGTATCTTTCATCTCTACAGTTTGGCATGTAGAGCATGCTTTAAACTAAATTTATTGTTCTTCGCTGAATTTAGTATTGCCATCCTTTCTAACAGAGGAAGTATGAGACATGCTTAAGGGAAAAGGAGGATCTTCAACGACAAAAGGAGGATCTTCAAAAGCAAAAGGATGACCTTCACAGGCAATGCGACGACCTTCAAAAGCAGAGGGATGACTTTGTTAGGCAGTTGGAAGAAAAACAAGGTAGTGAAGGGAAAGAAAACCTTAATGTACTGTTCTCCAATAATTTCTCATTTTTACAATCGTGATGACCTAGTATCTAATTTCTTCTGTTTGTATTAGCAAAACGATTTTCAAGTGATCCTGCAGGGGAGCATGCCCTAAAAGAAGAGAAAGACCAAAAAATTCAGGTTGAATTTGACAGTCCTGTTTATATTTATGTATTTCCTTCTGAACTTTCTGGCCATTTGACTCCTCTACCTTGCTTACCCAGACTCTGCAAAAGATGATGGAGAGGCAGAAAGAGGCAATGGAGAGGCAGAAAGAGGACCTCCTACGTAATGAGAAAGCTAACCGCATGAAGACTGAGAATGCTGTTTTGGAATCTCTTAAAAAAATTGAGCAGGTGTTTTTGTGTTTCACGTGTATAAACTTAACCATTTGGCCTAACCGTTACTTCTTCACATATGATATATCTGTGGTTGTCTGATCTAAAGTTGATGAACTTTTCATGTGAACTGATGAATGTGATATTTTTGCTTACATCAGGATAAACTAATGTTCAAGAATGAGCTGGAGAAGCATAAGCTGGCTGTCAGGCAGCTTTCAGATGGACAGGAAAAGCTGAAGCATGCAAAAGATGGTCTTCCTGAGGTACAGGTTTATATATCCAACTTGTTTTTCTTTCCTTTAGTCAGCTGACCCTCCCACCAGCAGTGAAGAATATAATATTATCTCATAACTTGTCTTCCAAGCTGGGAATTAAGGGAGAGAATAATGAATACAAGTAGTGGACGTGATGTCTATAAACCATGTATATCTGAATACCAGATAACACATATATTCCTCTCAGCTTCGTGTTGTGGAAAATCTATATGGAGTACCTTGTCTTCTTCTCAAGTTAATTCATTTCTTAATTCGTTATCTTCCTGTTTCTACTTATCTCCAGGGTACCTCAGTTGTTCAACATCTTACTGGAGCCACACTGGATGATCGAGCTTCTGCTTACTTCTTGGCGTGTGAAAATTATGAAAGGGTAGCACATTCAACTTTGAATGAGCTTGGAGCTGGTGGTGCTCCTGCAGACACTCCAGTTGCAGATGCTTCATTAGCTGCTACTTCTGGTAGTTTCCTCACTAAAGATTCATGATCATTACTTATTCCGCTCTCTTTCCCCCATTTTTTTTAATGCCAGTTACTTTTCCTTGCTGTTCTTAATCATAGTTATTTCATTGCTATGTGCATTATGCAGCTCCTGCTCAAGCAGCCACCCATGCATCCTCAGTGACTACTACTGCAGTTTTGCCATCCAAAGCAACAGATGAAACTGAGAGGAGGTTCACTTTTCCCAAAAGAAACATTGAACCTCGTAAACCAGGGAGGAAATTGGTTAGGCCCCGTGGTCTTGTAAGATCTGAAGAACCCCAAGGTGATGTAGAGATGTCAGAAACGGAAGGGACCCAGACTTCGAACAAACACGCAGCATCCACTGACACTGAAGTTCAGGGCATTGCTACTTCGGCACAACCACTGTTTCGAAAACGTCAAGCTTCTTCTTCTCAGTTTGAGTCTCAAGAGGATTCAATGAACCAAGGGGATACTGGTCCTGATGCGGCAGCACCTGTCTCAAAAAAGCCCAAGGGTTCGGATTCTACACCAAGGAGTGAAGGGCTAGCACTCGCTCCATCGGAAAATCTTGCCAATGTTCCAGCCACAGAAGAAGCTTTAAATGCTGATTTTCCTCAAGGTTCAAATGAGGAAGGTGCTGTTGATGCTGAGAAGGAAGAGGTTGAGAATACTGTGATGAAGGTTGAAGAGCCGATTGAACAACAATTTGATGGTTCAAGTCAACCTGAATCACAACTTGACAATAATATCATTATGGAAGAAAATGTGGATGGATCAGACATTAAAGAGACGGTGCCCGATGAGGGAGCAAAGGACAATCAGATGGAGCCCGACAACCGTCAGTCCTTTGAAGTTGAAGGTGACAGAGAAGAGGGAGAGCTTCTGCCTGATGTATCAGACCTTGAAGGTGGCGGTGATACAACGATGGGCAGTCCTGGTATAGAGGAAGGTCAACCCGAGCCTATTACGACACCCAGAGCTTCACCTTCTAGGGTTGATGATGAAGATCTTGCTGGTGCTTCTTTGGATATTAGTGAGGTGAATTATCCAGAGATTCTGAATGAAGAGAATAATAATGAAGTTGATGTACCTGAAGAGACAGCTGAAGCCTCTGATAAGTCAAATGATGGTATCGATCCAACTGCAGTGGAGACCGACCTCGCTGCTGAAGCTGCCTCTACAACTGGTGATGCCACTATAACTGGTGAGAGTACCTCTGTGAGTACAGCTACAGAGGTTGGTGGTTCAAAACAAGCCAGTACTAGTGCCAGCACCGAAGTAGAAGAGCCAAAGCAGGTTTCTCCTTCCACGACCACCATAAATATAATTGAACAAGCTAGGCGGAATGCTGAGTTGAGACAGCGTGGACAGCTTGGACGAACTGTCACACCTCCAACCCCAAATCGAGGTCGTGGAAGGCCACCTCAACGTGCGCGTGCTGTGCGTCGCCCTGTGCGTGGACGTGGATCCACATCTGGTGATCAAGTTTGATACTATTGCGATTTTACCCCCCCCCCCCCCCCCCCCCCCCCCCAATTAATCTGGATATATAATGGGTTCAAGTGGTTGGGTATTATCTGTTCTTACAGTATTAAATGAACAGAATTGAAGATTTAGATATTTTGGTGGAGATGTTCATTAGTTTTATCCTTGTCTTCTGTGAACTTTGCCAGTTAGTATTTTTGAATCAGTCTCGTGGTCTCATTAGGATACAAGCAATATGTAAATACTTCTGCGTGGTTGTACTTTGGTCTATTTCCAACGGAAAAATTCATTTTTTTGATCTTATCAAGTCAGTGTCATACAGCTCCAAACCATTCAGGGTTAACTGCAATGGGCTTTTCTACTTACGCGTGATTGAGCATACATCCAGGAAGTTACGAGTTGCACAGGGTTAAATCGAGATTATAATTAGAGGGTCTGTTGTGCTTGTTAAATCGTGTGATTTATTCTGTAGAAGATGGATTTGATGAATATTTGACATGCAAATGAGGAACATGAAATTGGTTGAATCTTCTGTAGTTCTTTTATGCATATGTACAACCCTCTGGGGTATATGGCTAGCTCAAGGCAGCCATTGTCTTCATAGAAAAGGAAAAACAAATTTATTCTCCCGCTTGAGAGTTCTGTTGAGGAATTGAAACTACCACAATTTTTTTCTTCTTTTCATCTTTTTACAATTACATTCAGGAAGGAAGAGGAAGACCGAAGACCCACTTATATGCAGAAAGAAAAACTAAGGCGAGTGGGCATGAGGGGGAAGGGGAGCTAGGTTCCAGAACCATATCGACCAAGTTCTTGAGGTTCGCATCTCAATCCTCTGCTCAAAAACGGCCCCTGTGGATTTTGCAGGTGCAAAGTATACAATCAAACTATACTCTGTCCTATCATCTTCTGGTGTTCCCTTTCCTTCCATTGCCTGTAACCTCAGGCTGTTACTCCGGAGCTGTGATTGTTAATTCTTCTATTTTATGCTGCAACAAGAATCGCAAAAATTACTCAACATCTCAAGGCATCAAAGTTTGAACACGTATGTTATAAGAACTAGAAAGCAAACCCCAAAATGGTGGTTATTGTGATGATCCTGTAAGCAAAGAATAGAATAAAGTTGCTCCCCACATTTGAAATATTTCAAGGGCATCACTCCTAACCCACTATTTTGAATAAGGAACCCTGCTTTCTAGTTAATCATTCTGTAATCAAACAATATCATCTTGACAACACTTGATTCCTATATCCCTTCAAACTTTAATAATGCTATATGTTATTGAGACTGGAGATGCCAGTAAAAGAAACTATGCAAGTGTTACTGATAAGAGTGAAAGAAGAGCAATAGCAAACCTGCATATCGTAGCAAGGAGTGGACTGCCTGATCCTCTTCTCTTGCATCACTTTCTGACGGCTTTCATAGAAATCAAAGTCATCCAATATCAATGTCTTTGACAAATGATTTTTGAAAATGTTCAACATTTCAACACCCTGAAGAAATTTAACCTGAAAACACAAAAGTACCTCAGATTATATGGCTTCTCATACTCATATTAAATATTACTTGACAACAAGGAGTTATTGTTAGTGCATACCTCTTGAGTGTCTCGACTATTGGTCACAGGCTTGTTTTCATTATTCTCAAGTATTATATATCGTAACTGGGGATTTGGAACATCTTTTATGATATGCCACTTGACTGGGAAATAACCATTCCACTTATCCTGTTGCCAGAAATCCATGTTCTTATTAAAATCAACACGGCCAACCATTTCAGCTACTCCACAGAACTGACCGCTTGCATTAACCTGAATCCACGGTATAGAATAGTTAGTAAAAAGGGTCGCATTGGTTATGGAAAAGAGACAGAAAAGCCTAATAAAATTATACAAGTAGCCGGAAACTCCTGAATCCAAATGATGGTTAAATTTTAGAGCATACCGAAAAGAAGAGGAACACAGGACATTTGCAGCCTTTCTGTGCCGCCTTCTCTTGTGCATCTTGATAAGCATTGTCCAGCCTCCTATTGCCATTAGGAGTACTAGCCCATACATTATACTTAATGCTCTTATGAATATCATCTTCACTGTAAGATTTGATAACAAAGAAAAGTGCCTGCTCATATTTGGTCGGAAAGTCAGGAAGGTTATATTGATCCTTCCTGATAATAGAATTTGTGCTGTCACATTTTTCATTCTCCATGTCAGCTGCAGAGACTATGGTGCCCTTAGGATTGGTTGTTCTGGGACCGTGGTTTTTCTCGCTAAACAAATTGATATCTCTGACACTATTAGCCTTGCTTCTCGTTTTCACCTTCTCAGGACCACCCCAACTCTTTGGATTTGCTTTTAACGAGTTGTTTGGATATAGCAAACCACCTGTCCCTTGGTTATAGATTGGGAACTTTCCAACGGAATAGTAACCTTTCGCTGCTGCTTCCGATTGGACAGCCGGAGCATGCAGTGATGTCTAAAAGTCATCATGAAAAAAAAAAAAAAAAACACACACACACATCAAACATTGCCCAAGATGAGCAAAAATACAATCTGCTATCATGACAGAAAAATAAAATTTACCTTGTTCACTGGTTTTGGCTGATTTCGTGCACCATAACCCAAGTTCTTAGTCTCTAAAGGAGTGTTGCCTGAAGGTGGTGTATAAGATTTAGAGAATGGAGCACAAGTGTGACTAGGAGATGAGAAATTAGATTTAGAATTCGGTGTTTCTAAAACTCCATTGTAGCCATTTCCATATGTTCCATCTCCGATAAGAGATGGGTCCCACAAGTAGGGTGTTGGACTTAACTCCCCATAAGGAAGAGGAGAGGGAATATTATATCCAGGGGAGTTGATTGGAGATTGGTATATGGGGCTGATCGGTGAATACATCTGTTGACCAACATATTGTCCATCACTACTGATTGTAGTCATGGGCAGATACTGCATGTAAGGATCATAGCCAGGCTGAAATCCTGGCATCAAGTAGACAAAAGAGCCATTATCTGCTTGCATGACCTAAATGAAGCAATAGTGACTATAAGATCAATCTGTTGTAAATCTCAAAATGTTATTATTCAGCAGAACATTAGCAGTAAGCTAAACACATTGTAATTCAAAGGGCTAACTACATTTTGCATCATCCAAAAGTCTCAATATCATCTTCAAAGAAACAGAACTTTACCCGAATTGCGGGATATGAGATGTTTCCAAAATTTCATGGTACCCCAAATATGTACCCTTGAGCCAGATTTAATTCCACCAAGACACCATATTCAGGGTAAGATGATATTTGCACTTTATGAACAACAAAAATGCAAAATGAAAAAGACCCTCTTGTACAATCAACATATTGATCCCATGTTAAATATAGGGACTTACGGGGTATTGAGCTTCCATCCCAGTATTTCCACCGACATAGTATCCTTGGTTTTCCATATCATAACTACCTGTAAGAATGGTCAAAGTATTAGATATGAAGGTCATCATAGGAGTCATAGAACAAGAATCATGGAATTAATAATTAGAGAAGTTGTAGCAAACCTGGATAGCTGTATCCATAATAGGCGGTGGTTGGATAGGAAGCCATGGATTCATAATCTGCATCTACATCTGCATCACCTTTTTTCAAACTGGCAGTTGTATCTCCTGCAGTTGATATACATGATGCTGCATCAGATGAGCTTCCATCCTTGCTAAGAGCCTTTAGATACAAATAAAACACAAAAACACATGTTCACAAATCAGATATTGTGTAACGTAAAAGGAGAATTACAACTTTTCCAATAGAACTTAACCCTGAAAGATTAAGCTTTAGGCCTGAACACCCAGTAATTCCTGAATTGGGTAGGTAAATAATTTAGGAGATGAAATTGAAGAATTGGGATCATACCAGATTGGATTGGAAGGACTCTGTGGATTGAACATCTGGGTTTGCTTCCTTTTCTTTCCCTTCTTCTTGTTTGGGAGCTGATCACACAAATATGAATAACATAAGTCGGCTGAATCAACCAAACAACACCAACACCTTCTTTAAACAATATTCAAAAGAATAAGAAACAAGAATTAAAGGAAAGAAGATTACTTCTCTGATGAGGATGAGGATTGTGTTGTTCAAATTGAGGAGTAGCCATGGCCAGAAAGAAAGTAGAGAACTTTGAATTGATCAAATAAAATCAACTAAAAATAAAACAAAGAAAAGAATAGATATTTTTGGTGTTTGATGAACAAAAGAGAGAATCTTGGGTGTACTCAAAGGGATTTATCTGTCTATCTATGACACAGCCACAAGAAAAGAGCCTAATAAATTGGCACTCTGTAATCTATCTAGCTATCACTCCTATATTTAACCTTCTTTTTTTCTTTTTGGGATATAGATAAACAGATGAGAGATACACACCCAGAAACAGAAGAAACCAACAACAATCACAGAACCAGAAAACAAATAAAGACCTGAAAAAAAAAAAAAGAGAGAGAAAAATTGGTTGTATGGTTTTGCTCAAAGCTTGAAACAAGAACAAAAAGACCATCCAGCTTAACAGAGACAGAGCTTAAAGTCAAAACAACATCATCAATAATTTTATGACAAACAGACGGTGTTGAGGCGTCCACGTCCATCTTCCTTTTCCATTGTATAATATTGATCTGGAGAATAAAATCAATAAAATTAGTTTTTGCAGTTTATATATTTTTCTGGTTGTACTTGTTCTGGTTAGTGTCCTTGGCCTATTTGTGGAATCTTTCTATTTTATATCATCAACCCTTTTTTTTTTTTTTTTGATTGGGGGGTTAGCCTTTGTTAGATTAGGTAACACACACACCCATGCAGGGTATCCCAGCACAACCGGACTAATCCCTGCATCGTCACGGGGCATGAAAGCGAACACCACACACCAGGCACACTTGCCTAGCACGGGCCACCGCCGGCTATATCATCAACCCTTTTATGGGTACCTTTTAGTTGCTCATAATCTCATCACATTATTCATTAGTTACCCAATTTGTTACCATTTTAGTATTACTTCTTTAATTATTATCTAATTATTAAGTAGTTATATATTGTCAAGTACTGCCTGTAACTATCACGGTGTCATTTCATCCCAACTCCATGACACATATCATTTTTATTTTGTGCTTTTGTTTCTGGTGGAAAAATGGATACCATTCAATTCGTTATGGCCTCTATAATATTAATGCTTGCTCACGCCTCTTCCACCATCCATAACTTCTCTTCTAAATTCTAATATTTTGTGCATGCTCTTCATCATCCTTTTGTTTATTTTACTTCTACTTGTTATTTCAAATTCTAATATATTTCAGTTCTGAATTTTATCCACCAACTATAGTGCAGTGATGACTATGTATGTGCTCAAAAAGTTCTACATGCAAAGAGTAGTACTATACATAGCTAGATCTAATCAAATTGTTAAAAACAAATCAGGAATCAAACCAAACATTTATCAACCATTCCATTTCTTAATGAATAATGATTCGAATAACACAATGATCCACACATCCCGGTGGAGATGCCATCCTAACATAGGTGCATTATCATGAGGGCTTTATATATGCCGAGCTCGATCCCCTTTATATCTGCATGCTAAACCAGACTTATTATATGCCATATACGATGCCTCACAGACAAACCCTACTTTACTTATAGCACAAAACAGAGAGAAAAAAGAAAGGAGGGGATCCCTATACATAAAGATAACTACAGCTATCTCATTGTTAATAATAATAGTTGCAGGTACGTACTGAGAAATTTCCCAAGAACATGGATATGGTTTTCTTCTCATACTTGTCCTCCTTTAATTTTCTAACCAGTAGTTAATTACATTAATAATTTGTCATTGATCGTCGACCTTACCTAGAACAATAACAATGACATGATTAAATACATAAACAAAAGGCTAGGATATTATTTGGATGAATGAATAGTCTAATAACTAGTTTGCTGATGATTTCATTGCAGAAAGTCATCGATCTGAGAGTTGAAATTTGAAAATAAACCGATCTGGTTGAAGTGCAACACCTATTCTGGGGTTTGGATTAATGTATTATAGAGACTTCATTACACCCATATTATATAGGTGCCACCAAGCTAGCTAGCATGCTTAAGAGTTGAGGCTTCTTAAAAATGACATGCGTACTGAGCTCGAAGCTGAATAGTACAGTCGGTTTTGGGATATTTCAGAAAGAAAAAGCCAGAAGCTCCAAGAAGAAGAAGAGGCATGCGTATGTTATTGCATTTGTCAATGTCAGTAAGTGGGTAAGATGTGAGAATTCTGAGCCAGCAAGCCAGATGGATGGATGGATGGATGGATGGATGGACGGACGGACAAAGAGACCAGTCTCTATTGAATATAAACTGAACTTAATTTAGGAGAGGCTGTAATGCCACGTTTGGGCTTGTGAGATGCTTCCTCTCCATGCACGTGTATTGCTTTGTTGACACTGAATTTTTGATTCTGGATATAACATACATATTTTGGACGCTAAACCGACATGGAATTAGTGATGGTTTTGTTTTGCAGCTTTTATTATTGTGATTTTTATCCCAGACATACACGACGGTAGAGGGTGCATATTTTGTTGAATTGTCTGTATATTTGATCATATATACCCTCATAGGTATGGATATATACTCACGCACTCGACCTAGGTTAATTAGCAAACCCATCGAAGAACGAAGATCCTTCATCAATCATAAACTCATACAGACAGCACAAAAAATGAAAAATGGGTGTAAATCATGACTGAAGTTTTTATGTTGCAAATCCAGATAGATAAACATACAGTAGTTACACTTGAAGACAAACACGTCCCAGTCGTCCATAACCTCCTTTAGCCAAAACAAACACGTCTATTACAGATTTCCTCAACGGCTCAACCAATACGTAGTAGTCCTGTAACAACTAAATTCATAAGAAGTTATATATCTGGATGACAGCTAGGTTTATCTTCATGAGATATATATACCCTTTGTGTGTCATTGTGTCTACATTGTTCACACTTCATAGTAAACAAAACTAGGTAAGGCCCCGACAAGACCAAAGATTTCAAATTCATTCCACTGTATCTGAGGGGTCGGTAAGGCTAGAGTGTGTTAATACATGTGATGCATCAATTTTGTCCTCAAGTTGTAAAATGAGTCTTCAAAGTTGTAATATGAGTCGTTAAAGTTGTAAAAAAAATTAGTTACAATATTAGTCCTCATTTATCCTTAAAGTGGTAATTAAGTCCTCAAATTTGTAATATGAGCACTCAAAATTATAACAAATTTTTTTTTCAATCACTTTGAAGACCTAATTATCACTTTAAGCACACATTTTACCATTTTTAAGGACATATGATTACTAATGTTGTAATTATAAAATTTTACAACTTTAAGGACTCAAATTACAACCTTGAGGACTAATATTATTAGATTGAGGACTGAATTTATAAAGTTGATGTATCATATCATTCACATACATTAACACATTGTAAAATTTTTCTTATCTGAATTTGAAGTTTTGACAAAGTCATTCATTTTCCGCATACATTAACACATTGTATAATTTTCTTTATCTGAGTTTGAAATTTTTGACAAAACCATTCATCTTCCGCATGCATGGCCACCGTTGTAGTAATGAAATCATGAACTAATGGCTTGAAATCTTATACACACCAAAGCATAATCGAAGGCAAACATGAATATATGCAAGCCTAGCCTGCGACGCTACATACATGACTAATTTTGAAGCAATAAATCCCGAGTCTATAATAGCCAGAGTACTTCGTCTTTTCGAAGGGAACATATACGCTAGCTGTTTCATTGCAAGATTCACTTGCCCCTCATAATCCCATAAAAAAAACTGTACGTCGATGTTGTTCACAACCTTTTTAAATAACTTGACAATTATGGAAGAAAGAGTTGTATTGCAATCATATGAAGTTGATTTGCTAAACCAACCGATAGATTCAGATCAATAATCAAGATTTGTGTCAAACTGTTCTTGATGAATGATGATCCTAGCTAATTGGTGTCGTATTATGAGATTGATTGGGTCAGCAAGGATCATTTCATGTTCATTAATGACAAGTGATCTTAACTAATTTATGAAACTTCACAACAAATTAAGCCCCAATAATTAGGTGATTGATTATTGTCATTCGTCTCAACAATCAAATTCGCGGGTAGAAAATATATACCCGATGAAGGAAAATTCTAGTATATAATATGATATAGCATGTTTTACACAATATGTGACTATCATTGATTGAATAAGCAACTAAATGACCATGTAATAACCATTTACCGCTTTAAAAGTTCTCATGTATCATACAATTAGACACATTTGTAATAGGCATATTATACCATATGGTATGCTAGAACCCCTCCCCTCCCCGATTAATACCAATGAGATCGAGCTTTCTGTGGAGAAGTAATATTATTCTCTTTATTTCTATTTTGTTGATGTTACCACTCATTTAGAAGATACCGTAAGCCACAAGAAACAGTGAGGTCGACTAACTTTAACTTTGAGTTTCTCCCATTGACAACGTTGTTCGTGTTTTAAAACAGAATTGGACAAATACTCACAGCATCTTCAACAAAGATGTAAGATGTTATGCTAAAGATGCCAGTAGCATAATCTTCCATAGCTAGAGAAAGCTAATTAAGATATGCATGCATGTTTCATGTTCGGTTTCAATCCCCCATGAGCTTCAACTGCCACAGCGCTACTTACTTGCCGTTTAACTTCCTCAAGAAAAATTTCAAATAATTCATTACGCGGTTACGCACATATAAATACACAAAAAGATTACAAGTACAAAATAGGAGATGAATCAAGTAATCCAAAATTGAACAAACAAAAGAACTAGGCGCAATTGGAAGGAGTGAAACTGACTGTCTCATCCGCTATATTAAACTCCCACAGATAGTTCTGCATCATTACATTGCCAATCAGAGAGCCAGTGTAAGTGTTAGACTTGACAATCGAAACACATCTTTCCCCAGTCCTGGGTTGAGTAATCTCAGCAATGAAGTTCGACACCGGTGGCTCAAATACAGCTCCATCTGCAAAATGATACGCAAGTTTTGGGACCAGTCCATTTTTGGTGGAGACTTGAAGCACAACTCAAATGGGATCTCTACCGGGTCTGTTTTTAGTCTTTCGTATTTTGAGAACACCTTTCTGTATTCACACATAACAGCCTCGTAAGATGGCTCTGCTAGCCATGCGTTGCTTGAGCCTGAGTCAATAATTGTTCCTCCACCAGTAACCCAATCAAATGTCCATATATACTTTGGTATGTCTAGCATTTCCCCCCCCCCCCCCCCCCCAACTGATATGCCTGATATTTCCAGGCTATAATGACCAGGGAGAGGCACATAACAACGGGTGTGTATCATAGGGGCGTGCGATGCCATTTTGTTGTTGGCACCAAATGCGATGTAACTTGACTTGTTCATGTGGCTGGCGAAATCCATGAGGCAATAAGAGAACTTGGGACCGAAGTTCCTAGTAGCTTTATCTGCCCAGGGGCCAAAGGAAAACCCTAAAGCCAGTATGCCATCAGCTTTCAGGTCCTTAACGACCGTCTCTGTGCAGCCAACGACCATATGTCTCAGCTTTAGAGACCTTCCGGTTGTAGTGAGGGGTGCTCTTACAATCTCTTCGCTGAAAAAACCTGATGCAATGCTGCCTCCTAAGTAACTAATGAAAATAGAATCAGAAATAAAATGAACTGATCAATGCGGATCTGACATATATATTTTTGTGTCACCATGCGAGGATCTGGTTTTTCGGCTTGGATTCATGTTGCTTGAATAACAATCTAAGACTTCAACATCATTCTTACTGAATCCAATGGCTATAAGAATTACAACAACAATGTAAGGCTAAAAACCCTAATACCTTTAGATTGGTATCCAAGCAACGAATCTAAGAAAGAGAAGCCAAATTCCACCATGCACGTACGTACCTCATGTTATACATGCAATGCGACCATGGAGTAGGGCAGAAAGGCTCAGACCCCATTTTTCCTTCATCCTAGTTCGGCACTGAGGAGTACCGCATTGTGATAGGCTTGAAACTCGAAGATCGATCGGCCTGAAATACATCGACGCTCTTTAGACCTTGTCCTGCATAATATCTTGGTTGGTTTCCATAAAATTGATCTCTGTTTCGCTTATGATGACAATCTTTACAGTCAAATCTGCAATTGACCCATGTGAGGTCACTCCCTGTATCTACAAGCATCGACAATTTCCGGGAAGGCGTTCCGATGTATACTTCCGCCAGGTACCCCCCAAGATCCAGATCCGAACCCGAACCCGAACCCGACTCCATCTTCAATCTAATGCCGTCGTGTCGTAGCGGGTATATGACCTCTTCCTGGCGTTTAATGTCACGGAGGTGACGCTCTTTGATGACTTCTCTTTGGCTTTTGGGAGGCTTGTCTTGATTCCTAGGCCATTTGGGAGAGTCCCTGTGGATTAGGTCGAAAGTTATGGAATTATCATCATTGTCATGATGACTAGGGTTTGAGTTAACAAAGAGAGACCCATCACCATTGATGACGACGATGATGGAAAGAAATGAGACGATGAAGAGGAAGGAACTTGGTGTCTTCCTCTTCATCATTTGCCAAAATTTCTGGGATAAAACCATGGAGAGATATAATGCTACGATAATGTAGACATGGGATTGACCAAAATAAGAGCAAGAGTAATGAAGCTAATTTTACTGTGGTACGGATTCAGACTCACGGTCTTTCACTTATAAGGAAAAATTTACGCTACTAGATCAAACGGTGTCAGGCCATATTATTAATTTATTATTATTATTATTTTTTACCAAATACAGATCCAGTTGCTTTTTCTGTGTTCAGTGTTCCATGGAGACCCTGACCAAAAAATTCAAAAAAATAAGTGTTCCATGGAGACAATCTCCAGCTTTTCAAATGCATGCATTTTTTTTTTCCATCAAGGAATAAAAAAACCAGTTAATTATAACGATGATGGCTGACCCTGAAAATCTGGTGATACTTGATAATTATATATAAACAAGCACGAAACGTTCGTACCAAGTAAGAATTGCAACGAATGTGTAATACGTACACATATATAGAACAGAAAGAGAAAGAATGAAGGGATCAAGAAAAGAATTACAATTTGGAGCACATCAATTACAATTCCATTCCAAACCAAAACTAGGTACAGCTTGAAGGACCATAACCCAATCTACCTCCCCGCAAATCGAATTCCCACAAATAATTTTGCTGCATTATGTTGCCAATAACAATAGTGCCAGGAAACGAAGCTGACTGAAAACCTAGACACTTGGTCTGTATTGCAACATCAATAACATAGCTCTTCACTGGAGGCTCAAATTTAGCTCCATCTGCAAAATGAATTGCGAATCTCGGCACCGAAGACTGATCGTAACCAGTGGAATTGAAGCAGAACTTGAATGCGTCCGAGGGAATCTTTTTGTACTTGGACAAAGCCATGGTCAGTTCATCCATGACATGTATGTAAGCTGGCGAGGTTAGAAATGTGAGGCTTGTGCCTGAATCAACTATGGTTCCACCACCAAGATTTTCATTCCACACTTCATTTGGTATCTTTAGCATTTTTCCCCCAACTGATATTCCCACCAAGTTCACGGCGTAAAATGGGCCAATTTTAGGGCCACCCAAAGCAAGCTTTGTGTACCTCATCCTGCTGTTTTGCTGTGCGGTTTCAGCATTTCGACCAAATGTAAGATAGCTTGACACATTCTTGTTGCTCATGTGATCAACCAAGCAATAGGAAAACTTGTCACCCAAGTTTGAAGCAGCTTTCGCAACGAATGAGTGCTTTCCAAACCCTAAACCCAATATCCCATCACCTGCCCAGATGCTTGCCCCTTTAGGGCCCTCGATGGACTCCGTGCAACCAATTAGCACATCATTCAGCCTCGCTCTCCTACCGTTCGTGAGGGGTACTCTTACAGTCTCATTCGCAAAGAATCCCAATGCACCGGTGCTTTCCGCGTACCTTGTGGAAATAATTAACCACACACGTTAGAGAATGAGTTAACAATGTATAAGTAACAAGAAAATATAAAACATTGTTCTGTGAAATAAGTAACAAGAAAAATCTTTAGAAAACATAATATATCGATCAATTTGACTGGAAATTGCATCGAGGCTATAAGAGCCGAAAATGGATGGTAACAAGGGCTAATTGGATTTTTATGTTTGGTATAGAAATGAGGCTCATGTGATGCTCACCTTCTAACAATAACTGACATTTAAATCTTTCTGCTCTCACCTACATCTTCTGCAGCCAGTGATTTTGGGATAGCCCACTATAGCCATCTCATCCTATTCATTTAACTTGTTAGATTGTAACTAGACGATGGGTTTATTTCAGACTTACTGCTGTCTCCATTTAGCCATAACCAGGATGGTCCATGAGTCCTAGTGATGATGAGGATGCTTACATACAACACACAACATATCAAATATCTAAACGTACCCAACTCACTTCAACGAAGACAAGTTGTAACAAAAGTTTAGGTAGGGTTTTAAAAACAGACTCGACCTATGTACTTCACAGAAAACATGTTGCCAACCGCATTTAGTTTGGTTTGATAATACTTTTCGCAATTTGGTTTGGACACTTGAATTTCTAAACTTTGTAAGTTCAATATAAGAGTGTGAGATGTAAATGTAGATATTGGGAAATGTTTACCTATAATCATATTTGCAAGGGTTCAATGGGGTTGGACATTCTTGGCGAGAAAACTCAAGGTCGAACTTGCACATTTCAGAAGAGCAAGGGATAGTTTTGAAGGTTGAAGATTGAGCAGGACGAAACACCTTCTTCTTGTTCTTCTTCATCGTTGCTCTTTTCAACCCACATTTATCAGCAACGCACCGGTACTTGCACTTCATCCATGTCAAGTCACTCCCTGTGTCTGCAATCAAAAGGAATCTCTGTGAAGGTGTTCCCACTTTAATCTGAACAAAGTACTGCCCGGCACCGAAATCCCAAGCCGAACTCAACGGTATTGCAATGGAGGCCGCAGTTTCCAATGCATTTCTCCTTAGGCCAGTTGGAATGCTGTGATGGTGTTGCTGCCTCCTGCGGGAGATCATCTGGTGGCGAATGACGTCGTGGCTCTGAAGCTCTTCAATGAGTTCTAGCTGCGTTTTCGGCATTTCGACACGCAAAGAGTGTCTGTGAATGAGCTCCAATCTCATTGGTTCGTCTTGTTTCGATTCGTCAAGAAAGGAATGAACAGAGAGAATCCCATGAAGGGCATAGAGAAAGAAGACGATGAAGAGGAATGAGCTTGTCCTCCCCTTCATCGTGGCAATGAGCTCACCGTCCGAAATAAAATGGAACAAGAACACACGAGTATATAAAAAAGGGAGGGAGGAACTGAAACAGAGCTAAAGAAGGCCTAGGAAGGAACTGAAACAGATAAGAAGAAACAGAGTCTGGTGTGATTGGTAGTTGTGGAGCTTTGTTTTCAGTTTAGGTATACACTCTGTTGTAACAAATAACAGAAGAGAACCTAGAAGAAGATGAGGGATTGGATCACAAAGAAACTAGAAAGGAGAAGGTAATGTGATGAGATTGAAACCATAAAGGGAGGCGCCTTTAATAATTTTTGGAGAGTTGGGTCTTTGCTAACTTTATATATAAAGTTCTTGTGCCACCGTTACACCCAAAGTTTTCAGATTTCATTTTTGTCTGGTTTCTCAATCTTATAATTTTATGATGGTATAAAAGAATATAGGTGATATGTAAGTGTAAATGTCTACACACATTTAGTTAATGAATCTAGTCTTGTCAATGCTCTCTCTCTCTCTCATGCATGATTAGTACTTTAGGGATTAAAATTAAACCCCACTTAATAGTTAAACATATCAAAACAGACCATTAATTGGAGAGCAAGCAAATATCTGTTGAGAGGACAAGAGTTGTTATATGATTTAGAAAGCTATGATTGAAGCTCTATATTTAGTCATTCAAGCCCTATATTCAGTCGGCCAGATTGGTTGTTCTCTCTTATCTCTTATTGGTTGGTAATAGCCGACGAGTAAGATTGACGAGACACTTGCTTGAGTGAAATCCCCACCCAAGTTCGAGCAGTGAGAATCATAAGTCTCTTATTGACATGTTTCTGAAAATTTCAGGATTTATGAGATTCATATGAAATATCAGCTTCTAAGAGAGTCTGAATCATCTTGAAACCCGACTGCGGATTCCTATAAGTTTACAAAGTGGAAAACCTTGGCCAGCGGAAACTGAATGCTCTTATGTTGTAATCGGCTTAGACCTAGATATTAGTTAAGTTCTTACGGGCCACAATTAGTTCATAATGTTCCTGGGTGGAAGGGTGTTTCCCGATCTAAAAACTCATTTCAAAATAATTATTGATTGATAATACAATAATAAAAGATAACTTATCATTAAATGATTATTGTGTATCATTATGTTGGTGTCATATATGAAATCCAGTTTTTTCCAAATAGAGAAATTCAAACTCAGAACTTACATTATTGAACTAAATCAAGGAAACGTACCTACTCCCTGATCATTTTAGAGATCACGAAATAATTGTGCCTGAGGATCGATCAATGCAGGGTGCGGCTAGATTTGTTTCTTGGTTATTGTTTATTCATGTTCGACTGACACGGTTTGAATTAATGTGTCTTGTAACGTGACACTAATAAAATGAAATCAGTTCTAGTAGGTTTTGTCCATTTACAATGAGACATATGCTTCATATCAAATGGAAGGGGAGCAATATTGAATGAAAGTGAATGCTTTCTAATTCTTTTGTATACATGATATCCATTCTAGCTATTTTCACTCTAGTGATGATCGATTTTTGTTAATGAGTTTCATACGCCTTCATTTCCCACTATAAACTAAGCGTCTAAACTCAAACTATTGGGTTCCAAACTTGCCCGACACATTCCTCCCTTCACGTTTTCGCAACTGCCTTTGAAACCATGAAAGCACGAAAAAAGTTAACCAACAAACGTTTGCCGTAATGCTCTTAAAGAGTGACGGTAGGGCACTCCTTTTGTCCTCATAAAGGTTTAAAGCTTCAAACACCAGCCAACTGACCCAAGTGGCGTTGAAATTGCTTTCGGGAGCTAAACTACTACAGTCACAAACTCACGCTGATGCACCCTATAACCATATTCAGCAAATCATTTTTGTTCCAAACCAAAGTCCGATCAGATGAAAGGTCAGGGTTTAAGAACTTATCCAAAAATATATTTTTTGCCATTTAGTTGTCGAGATTTAGTTTATTAACGCTCTAAAGTTAGTGTTAAAGACCAAAAACTGGTTAGATTTGTTAAAAACCGTTTCTATTTTTGAAACGTAATGGGATTGGAGGAAAACCCCATACACATAACTATAATAGGATCTTCAAATTTCAGATCAAACATCTAATCAGTTTCTAAGTTGTTGTGTGTACTCGTAGTCCCTTGCCTCACAAGTATGAACCACACATACATATGTCTTCCAAGAATCATAGTCCCCATCTATGCGTGACAGCATCATCTAATTTGAAGAGTACGTAATTGAAATTAGTGGTTTCTTTCCTGGAATTCCAAAGGAGCAAGTTAAAAATGCATGTATCAGGTGATTATGAGTCTGCCGACAATGTGAAATTTGGCCATCACGGTTTAGTGACATCCTCGCATATACTTCTTAAAATTATTGGGAGGCTTTGATAAGAAGGAAGAATATATAATATATAACTAAGATATTATCATAACACCACGAGGAGGATATATATAATATATGAAGCTCTTCAAAGCTTGTATGCCATTGTTTCTGGGGAAAATCTTCAAGACTCTAAACCCTGGTAATAACTGTTGTGCACCGCACTTCATAATTATAAGGTTGAGAAGGAAAAGGTCAATCTTGGCTACCCAATTCTGAGAATGAGCATGCAAACAATGATATAACAATGGAGGAAGTCAATGGTTAATGCTCAGACATATCTGAATATCATGTAAGCGAATCCCACCGAAGGAGAAGAATATATGTGATCGATCGAGCGAGCTGTTCATCACTGAAACTTTGACATTCTATGAACCAAACATAAAAACAAAACCCAGATTTGGGGTGTGTTTTTTCTAGTTGCGGAAGCAATCAGTATCAAGAATGATCGAAAGGGAATAATATGGTCGGTAATAATTGAATAATCACCGTTTCATGTGAGTTGCAACTTGCAGGGATTTGGAAACAGCTAGGGTTAGACATTTTGATAGTGATGGTCGGAGGGGGTTAGTACCTGCAATCCTGCCATGTTATGTTATGCGGTGATTGATTTTGGCTCCTTCCTCGTCCTCCCATCACTACTAGGCATCACAAGAAATAGATGCTTTTACATAACCTATTCATGATTTTTTTTATCACACACGCTTCTTTCGCCTTAATATCTAGGCTTTAATAACGATGAATTAGATAATCACTCTAGTAAGAATCCGTCATCGACAATATTTTCGTCTACCTAATCCTCATGGATAATATATATATCACACTTAGTCTTTTTAAAAAAAAAAAAAAAACTTTTTATTAATAACTCACACACCCTACATATGTCAAGGAGATTTAAACTCATAACCTCAAAGCTGTCAGTTAAACACCTTAACCAACCAAGTCATGGCTCATTGACAAAATATATATCACACTTAGTCAAAACACACAATGTTTGCTTGTTAAAGAAATATCTAATATTTTATTTGTCACCTGAAAATTGAAGATTCTTGTGCTAGTTATCTAATGTCTTTCTCTAATGTTGATTCAATTCTTCCATACGTCATGAACTCGTGTTTTTTTTTTTTGCACAAAATGCTCTTAATAACTATTAGAGATATTGTACAAAAGCCCACTTCCATTTTGGGCTCCTCATGAAATCGAAAAGGAGAAAAATTTTGGGCTCCTCATTAAGATCGACTAGGCCCAGCTTCGTCCGTCTCTGTTTCTCGCATTTTTGTATATGCAGCGGCGGTGATACTAGAGAAGAGAGAGAGAGAGGGAAGAATGAACAGAGGGGGAGGAGGAGCCGGAGCCGGAGGTGGGTCCGGCGCTGCGAGCGGACCCACATCTGCGGCGGCGTTGGCTGCAGCTAAGAAGCAGAAGAAGTGGCTGGAGAGTATGGAGACTGACATCGGCACTATCGTCGACTATTTCAGTTACCTCGTCAACGTCTCCAGGGTCTGTCTCTTCTTTGTTTCTCTATAATTGATTTTTTTTTTTTGTTATTAAATAGAATTGAAGTGTTTGATTTATGGTGTTATAGGTGAGTGAGCCACCTGTTAGGAACTCTCAAGAAGCTATGATGATGGAGATGCGTGCTGCTAGAATGGTCAGACTCCTAGTCCTTATTAGTTCTGCTTCTTTGCTTGTGTTTCTCTGTGTTTTAAGAGCTTGTCTATGGAAGTAGTAGAAAGTAAAGTAACAATATGCATTGATTTGTGCTTCGAAATTTTGGAGTTGGTAATGTTGTTATGATGAAATCTCTCTTCACATTTTCTTTTCCATGGTAATAAATGAAGAAAATGCCTGCTAGTTTATTGATGTGTGTGTGAAAAATGTTTGATTTTTTTGTTGTTGCAACCTATGTACCAAAAACTTCACATTTTCTTGTCAATGAGTAAATTTTTGTTATGCAATCTTAGAACAATCAAAAGGGTACAAGGATAATTGAGTGAAGGACCATACTTTTGAAACAAGGTTCTTTATTTATGCTTTCAAATGTAGAATGGTGGGTTATAGGTTAAGCATTATGGTTTAGTATTGAGTAGTAAGAAGTACATGATTGTAGTTTTGAGGAAAACCAACACAGAACAGAAGCAAAGGATCTATGCTGCATTCTTCATATATGGAGTACGATATTGGGTTTAGGCTTTTCAAGTCTAATCAGTTGGCTCTAGATGAGTGCAAGCTTGGTTCTGAGCTTCTTTTGTCTATCATATGTTTCACTGTTGCATACTGGATATTTTTTATTTACAACACATCTATCTTGGCCACAGGTTCAGGCATCTGATTCTCTACTTAAGTTGGTGTCTGACCTGAAGCAGACTGCACTCTTTTCTGGATTTGCATCCCTTAATGACCATGTAGAGGAAAGAATGGCAGAGTTTGACAAGCAGGCCGAGAAGACTGATCGCTTGTTATCTAGAATTGGGGAGGAGGCAGCTGCCAGCCTGAAGGAGCTTGAAGGCCATTATTATTCTTCTTCTGTACCACATACACATGAGAACGACTTGCAGCAATGAGATAACATTTGAAGAAGATAAGTCAACTGCTATGGTGCTTCGTTTCTGGAATCATGAGCCATGACACTACTTATGTAAACATATGCACAAACATGCACATTTAGTTCTACTGTGTACTTGGAATAGATTACTTGCTCGGTTATGTAGCTTATTGTAAGTTTAATCTGAATGCATAATTATGCAAGTATCTTCTACATCTTTTAGTGTTAATTGATACATGCTTTATCCAAGTAGAAAATAGAGGGAATTCATCTACTGTAACAGGTAGAACCTAGACACAGACCTTAGACGCGGACCTCGTGAGGCTACCTCGACCAACACAAATGAGGGTGATGAGGTTAAATGATTAGTTGATTCCATTTGGGACATACTGAGAGGTGTTTTAGATAGTTTAGCACCTTCGATCTGTGAAGAACAAGGATGTTTTCGATGCTGGGGTAATTGAGTTCAAGGGTGCCAAGGGACCCTTGATGCATACACTTAGGTCGATAAGATGGAAAAAACTTTTGAGAGCACTAAACTACTGTAAGAAAAGAAAGTGAAGATGACAATAACTTTTCTAGATGATTCGGCCCATCATTGGTGGATTCTCACTAGCAGAAACAATGGTGGTGCTCAGAATATGACTTGGGAGCAGTTTAAGACTCTCTTCTTGGGTCAATATTTCAGTCATGCTCACCGTAGTAGGATTCAGACGGATTTTCTAAACATGGAGAAGAGGGATGATAAGGGTGTCATAGAGTTTGAGCAGAGGTTCACTACCTTGAGCAATCATATGTCATATCTGGTTCCTGATGAGAGGACCATGATTGATATGTTCATTGGGACACTTGGTGGAGTGTATGCAGATGGGATGACATTTGTTATCTACCCAACCCTTTTTGATATAGTTAGTGCAGCTATGGCCATTGAGACCAGGGGGACATATAGTGCTCGACCTCGAGATTTCAGTGGCCCCAGTCAGGGTCCATCTAAGAAGGCTACTTCATCATCCGCTTCTGGATCTTCAGCTGATAGTGGTACGTAGTAGTGGGGGATCAGATTCTAGTTCTCGGTTCAGAGCTAGGGGGTGTAACAAAAGACCTTTCGGACCCAGTTGGGTAGGCAACAGACTAGTCAGTTTGGTTCTGGTGGCAGTTTCCAGGGTGGAACATCTGATGGTCAGACTTTTTCTTTTGGTCAGCAACAATTTTTGGGTGCTTTAAGTGTGGTGGTCAGGATCATTTCAAGAGAGATTGTCCTTTATTGGCTCAGAGGACCAACCTCACCCCTACTCAGCCAGTCGGTCAGTATTTAGCCAGAGGCTCTAGTAGTAGTACTCATGGCAGTTCAGCAGCCAAGGGTGGCTCTCAGTAGGGTAGTGGTCAGCGTGGATGTCCCATGACTCGCGCTAGACTTCATGTTATGACCCAGCAGGAGAGTCGTACTTCTCCAAATGTCATCATTGGTACGTTATTAATTTTTGGTCAGCCAGCTTTTACTTTAATTGATCTCGAAGCCATACATTCATTTATGTATAGTAGATTTGCTCTCCACGCCAATGTGCCATCATCGTCTCTTCCAGGTGAATGACATGTGTCTCTACCCTCTGGTGAGGTGAGGAGAATAAATTGGGTGTTTAGTGGTTGTGAAGTATTGGTGGAAAGATTTAAGTTTAAGGCTGATCTAATTCCTTTAGATATAGTGGAGTTTGATGTGATCTTGGGATGAACTTTTTGGAGACTTATAGAGCTATGGTAGATTGTTTCTGAAAAGAAGTGGTGCTTCGAAGTCCAGATGGATTTGAGGTTTCATTTCAAGGGGAAATAGATGTTATTTCGAGTTACCTGATATCAACTGTTGCCGCTAGGAAATTGTTGAATAAAGGCTGTTAGACATATTTAGCTCACATTATGGATACAAGTGTGGGAGTGTTAGAAGTAGAGGATATTTCAGTAGTAAGAGAGTTTCCGATTTTTTTCCCGAGTTGCCTAGTTTGCCTCCTGTAAGGGAGATAGACTTTTCTATTGAGTTACTTCCCATAACTATGCCTATCTCACAAACACCTTACATAATGGCTCCAACGGAACTGAAAGAGTTGAAGTCTCAACTGCTGGAGTTGGTAGACAAGATTTTTATTCTGCTTAACATGTCTTCATGGGGTGCTCCGGTATTGTTTGTTAAGAAGAAAGATGGCACAATGAGACTATGCATTGATTATAGGAAGCTAAATCAAGTCACAGTGAAGAACAAATATTCGTTGCCTTGCATAGATGATTAATTTGATCAGTTGAGGGGTGCTTTTATTTTCTCAAAGATTAACTTGAGATCTGGTTATCATCAGTTGCAGATCCGGGAGAGTGACATAGCCAAGACTGCTTTTCGATCACGCTATGGTCATTATGAGTTTGTGGTGATGTTTTTTGAACTTACTAATGCACCTGCTGCTTTCATGGATCTCATAAATAGGATGTTTCATCCATATCTTGACTGCTTGGTGATCGTATTCATAGATGACATTTTGGTATACTTAAAAAGTGAGAAGGAGCATGTCAAACATCTAAGAATGATATTGCGGACTTTGAGAAATGCTCAATTGTATGCCAAGTTCAGCAAGTGTGAATTTTGGCTGGATAAAATAAGGTTCTTGGGTCATGTAGTTTCAGCAGAAGGTGTTAGTGTGGATCCCCAAAAGATGGAAGCAGTGTCAAATTGGAGAAGACCCTCCACTGTGACGGAGATTCATAGTTTCTTAGGGTCAGCAGGTTATTATCGACGCTTTGTGCAAGACCTTTCAAAGATTGCTACTCCACTTACAAGATTGACCAAGAAAAAAGTTAAGTTCGAATGGTCAGATCAATGTGAGCAAAGTTTTCAAGAATTAAAGAATCTCTTAACTAGTGCTCCTGTTTTGGCACTTCCAGATGATAGTGGGGAGTATGTTGTTTATTGTGATGCTTCTAGTCGAGGTCTGGGCGGGGTATTGATGCAACATGATCATGTTATTACCTACGCTTCTAGGCAATTGAAGCCGCATGAGGTGAATTATCTCACTCATGATTTAGAGCTTGTAGCAGTAGTTTTTACTCTTAAGTTGTGGAGACACTATCTTTATGGAGCCAAGTGTCATATTTTTACCGATTACAAGAGTTTTCGGTATGTGTTCACTCAAATGGAGTTAAATATAAGGCAGAGAAGGTGGATGAAGTTGATCAATAATTATGATTGCACTATTGAGTATCTTCTTAGAAAGGCTAATGTGGTAGCTGATGCTCTTAGTCGAAATCCCTCCATATATTTGTCTCACATGAGGATGGTTCGAATTCCACTTCTTTTTGAGTTGCGAGCTACATGGGTGGATTTAGCGGTGGCTAAAGTGGGTGCCTTGGTAGCTAGTTTCCATGTGAGGCCAGTTTTGGTTGATAAAGTGCGGGAGGCGCAGTATAATGATACTTTCATAGTTCGGTTGATTGAAAGAGCAGCGAATGGAGCCGCTGTGGATTTTTGGTAAGAAGAGATGAAACTTTATTGTTCAAAAATAGGCTTTGTGTTCCAAAGAGGAATGAAGAGTTAAAGAAAGAGATAATGAAGGAACCTTATAGTTCTACATATGCTGCTCATCCGGGTAGTACAAAGATGTATCAGACTTTAAAGGATTATTATTGGTGGTCAAACATGAAGAGGGAAATTACAGTTTTTGTGAGTAGGTGTTTGATCTGTTAGCAAGTGAAAGCTGAAAGGCAGAAACCTTCTAGGTTGCTTAAGCCGTTGCCTATTCCAGTGTGGAAGTAGGACCACAACACCATGGATTTTGTTTTCAGTTTACCTCGTACCCGTGAAGGGCATGACGGTATTTGGGTGATTGTGGATAGACTCACCAAATCTGCACATTTCTTACCGGTGGGAAAGAAATATACACTGGATAAATTGGCTGAGCTTTATGTGAATGAGATTATGAGACTTCATGGTGTACCAGAATCAATAGTGTCGGATCAGGATCCTAGATTTGCTTCTAAATTCTGGGGAGCTTTTCAGGCAGCTTTAGGTACTCAACTATACTTCAGCACTGCTTTCATCCTCAGACTGATGGGCAATCAGAGAGGACTATTCAGACTTTGGAGGATATGTTGAGATCGTGTGCCTTGCAATTCATGGGGAGTTGGGATAAGAACCTATCTTTGATAGAGTTTGCATATAACAATAGCTATCATTCGAGTACCAGTATGGCTTCCTTTGAGGCACTTTATAGGAAGCAGTGTCATATACCTTTGTGTTGGAATGAAGTAGGGGAAAAAGAGCTTTGTGGTCCTAAGTTAATCCATGATACAAATGAGAAGATCAAAGTGGTTAGAGATAGACACAAGGCCGCTCAAAGTAGGCACAAAAGTTATGAAGATGTCCGCAGGAAGGACCTTGAGTTTTAAGTGGGTGATTGAGTGTTCTTGAAACTATCTCCTTAGAAAGGGGTAGTACATTTTGGTAAGCGTAGGAAACTTAGTCCGAGGTATATTGGCCCTTATGAGATAATAGAACGAGTTGGCTCACTTGCTTATCGGTTAGTTTTGCCTCCAAAATTATTCAGGATACATAATGTGTTTCATGTATCCATGCTTCGCAAGTATATCGCCAATTCCTCTTATATGTTGCAAGAGCAGTCGATTAGTTTGCAAAAAGATTTGACCTATGAAGAGTAACTGGTTCAGATTCTTGATCGAAAGGAGCAAGTGCTGAGGAATAAGACAATCTCACTTGTCAAGGTGCTTTGGATGATTCATCAAGTAGAGGAAGCTACTTGGTAATCAAAGGAGCAAATGAGGCAGCAATATCCCTACCTCTTTGAGTGACAGGTATGTAAATTTCAAGGACGAAATTTTTTATAAGAAAGGGAGAATTGTTACATCCCGAATCTTAAATTTTATCTTATTTACTAGTATAATGTTAATAAAAGTGTTACCGTCTTCGTAAATGAGTTTATAGTTTTCAAAGGTCCTTAGAGGGTGTTGAGGGACATTTATTTCGGAGAAATTATTCGTAGGGGAAATAATTGAAGACGGTAAAAATAATAAATTTTAGCTAGTAAAAATGTAAGTTTTATTAGGGTATTATTTTGGGGTGTTAAATTTTAGAGTTGGGTTTTCATTGGTAGTGTTGGACCAGTTGGGCAAAAGCCTAAATCATTTCTCTCTCTCTTCTCTTTCCTCCCTCCTGACTCTCTCACTCTCTCTCCCTCTGCCGGATTTTCTTCACGGCCGTCCGCCTTTGACCGCCGCTCTGGTCCCATTCGGTCCGCTGTCTCCTCCTCTCCATTTCTGGATAGGTGACCGAACCCCTATCGCTGCCACGTGGAGGAAATCGCCAAGGGAAGCCCGGTTGCCCTCTCGCCGAAGCTCCCTCTTCCGGCCACCATAGTTAGAGATCCTTGGTTCAGCTTGTAACTCTCATCAATGGTAGTAATCTCTCGAAAGATTTCAATTCAATTCATGCTTGGTAAGGAGAAATCATTGATTGAAACTCTAGGGCTCTAATTACTGTTTTAAGTCGATTACCTTAGTTAAGGTCGAAATTGGACTTTGTGCTAGTTAGGAAAGTTGTAGAAGAGATTAAGAGGAAGATGCTGTTAAAATTTAGTAGGCATTGGAGGTCGTCGGAGTCGGCCGCTGTTGTTGTGAAGAGGATTTTCATGGTTTTAGATGTGTTTTCTGAAGGGGAGTGTATTGATGTGAAGTTTACAATTTTTGGAAGAGTTTTGGATATGTTTTGGATTTTTCTAAGATTTGTGAAATATGGCGGTTAATGTGATAAAATGCGGTCGTTGGTTAAATATTGTTAGGTCTGTAGATGGTGGTATTAAGGATGTTGGTAATTGTGGTAAAGTACGGATCAAAGCAAATTTAAGAAAAATGATGTTAGGCATGGATGAGTGTGCAAGTTGTTTACACCCAAATTAATATTTTACTGGACAGTAAATGTCTATGTGAATATTAATTAAATTCTTGGTCCATGTTATACCGACGAGCCCAAGTTCTTTAAGTTTACAAGTAATGGCCCGCCAGTAAGATCACACGAGCTGAATTACAAAGTCCGCGCGCGAAATGTCTTCGCGCGGACTACAAAGCTCGCGCGCTTAATGACTTCACACATAGGCAAGGCGA
Source organism: Fragaria x ananassa (assembly GCA_034370585.1). NCBI lineage: Eukaryota > Viridiplantae > Streptophyta > Magnoliopsida > Rosales > Rosaceae > Fragaria > Fragaria x ananassa. The sequence goes on along the minus strand of CP139764.1, from coordinate 6,861,855 downwards.
AGTGATACTTCGCGTAAGAGTGGAGCCTTAGGCGAGGTGATCTGGCAAACTGGCTCGCATAGGAGACCTCGCGAGAAGCGATAGGCTGAATCCGCGTGCACCACGTGTATCGTTGAAGACTCTTACAAAATCTTTAACATGCTTCGGGCCAATCCCTGTGGCCCTTTTAACATAAAAAACTCTTTTAAGGCTCGCGAGCTGCAATAGCCCGCTAGATGGAAGTGAGCTTCAGGAGCTCGCGGGATGGTTTGAGTTCGCGACCCACGCGAGATAGGTTTTCTCAAGGACTGTGACACCCTGTGGGATAAGAATGTGCCTAATTCCAGTCCGCATATGAGTTTATAATTAAGCGACACGGAGGCAGTGCCCTATGTGGAATGAAGTATGCGAACTGGACGTGTCACAAGATGGTTGGTTCGCGCGGGCGGAACAGTGCCCTTGTGCTATTAGGGTTTCAGAGTTCGACTTGGATTCTAAGCTATCTTTCTTCTACCGCAAGTCAAACTACTATATAAAGGGGTCGAAGAGAACTCTCTCAATACAACTCTATAATCTCTACAACTACAATACAAACCTTTCAACCTAGTTGAAACCTCCAACGCTCCCCGGAGCTTTGTTTCCGCTTCCCTGTTGAAGCAATCTCACTCAAAAACACACAATCTCCTTACAAACAACACAGAAAAACTGCAAACTAGTTACCATTCGAGCTACCTCGAAACACTAACCCTAAGTGCGTCCGCGCCTTAGTTCAGAGCCCTCTTGGACTCACCCCCGATTTCCTTGATTCTCTATAGTTGCTCTGCTCGCGTCCCGCCGTGAGTATCGATCGTCTTGTGCTCGTAATTTCTCATCTGAGGTGGCACCTGGAAAACCTCATCCCCCGCTTGATCAGAAGTCAAGATCTCACACGCACTCAACCTTTTCCTCGTCCGCGAGGTGGCACACCCGCAACATCTCTCTTTTTATTTGTTCACTATTTACCTCTCGCCCGCGCGCTGAGGATCGTGGCCAAAACACAAACTCACATTTATTGTTACCGATTTTTATATAAGCGTTGGTATATAGTTGATGATTTAATTATGTTTTTGAAACATGACGTGAGGAGGCTCGAGCAAAAGAGGCCTCGGACCGACATCAGACTTAGACTTAATTTGTGAGTGGACCTTTTGTTTTAATTAAAATGCATGCAATTGTTTACTGTCGAGTAATTTATTTTGTTGGAGCTTTTGACGTCATTTTTATTTGAAGATTTTATTTATTTTGGAAAGTTACCGAAAATGAGATTTTCGATAAATTATAAATATTTTTAAGACAAAAGTATGTATATAAATGCTAGCTAGCCATATGTATATGTCCACCTTAATGACGTAGTATATAAACACATTATAGTGTGATGTGAGCGTTGGACGCAAGCGTAGTAGTCATATATGAGTGTTTAATTCTTATAGGGGTGTTTTGGCCACGATCCTCACCGCGCGGGCGAGAGGTAAATAGCGAACAAAGAGAAATGAGATTTGCGGGCGTGCCACCTCGCGGACGAGGAAAGGGATGAGTTCATGCGAGATCTAGACTTCTGATCAGGCGGGGGAGGGGGGTTTCAAGGTGTCACCTCAGATGAGGAATTACGAGCACAAGGCGATCAATACTCACGGTGGGACGCGAGCAGAGCAACTATAGGGAATCAGGGAAATTGGCGGTGAGTCCAAGAGGGCTCTGAACTAAGGCGCATACGCACTTAGGGTTAGGGTTTCAAGGTAGCTCGAAGGGTAACTAGTTTACAGTTTTTCTATGTTGTTTGTAAGGAGATTGTGTGTCTTTTGAGAGTTGTGTTCGACCTCTTTATATAGTAGTTCAACTTGCAGCAGAAGAAAAATAGCTTAGAATCCAAGTCGGACTCCCAAACCCTAATCCCACAAGGACACAATTTCTTTCACGCGGACCAACCAACTTATGACACATGTCTAGTTTGCACACTCCGCATGGGCTACTGTTTCCATCTCGCCGGCCTTTAAAGGGCTTTCTATATTAAAAGGGCCACAAGGATTGGCCTGAAGCATGTCAAAGACTTTGTAAGAGTCTTCAACGATACACGTGATGCACACAGATTCCGCCTATCACTTCTCGCGAGGTCTCCTACGCGAGCCAGTTCGCCAGCTCACCTCGATGTACTCTGCCTCGCCTAGGGCTCCACTCTTACACGAAGTATCACTTCGCTTCACCTACGCATGAAGTTCATTCCAATAAAGGGTCATTCCCACCGCGCAGACCACTTCCCGCGGCCTTTAGTTTTGTCGCCTAATGGTAACACGGCTTGCCACATTGCTTGGCCCTAGGCAAAGCTCCGTCCGCGGGTAACTTTATCATAGGACTGCGTAACGCGCTGGTTCTCGAGGATGAGATTGTTGAAAGCAGTGATGCGGTGTTCATCAAGGTCTTCAAGCTCTTGCCACATCGCCTGGACGTAATCATCACTAAGCAATTGGTGCTGCTCCTGGACGCGAAGGGAAGCGACGTGAACCTCAAGGGGAAGGACGACATCGTGACCAAACATGAGAGCATAGGGGGTGGTAGCTGTCGAACCACGCTTAGAAGTGTGGTTTGCCCACAAAGTATGGTAAAGCTTTAGATGCCAGACTCGGGGGTTCAACTCGAGCATCTTGCGCAAGATACTAAGGATAACCATGTTGCTCGCCTCCGCCTGACCATTGGACTGTGCATAATAGGGAGTCGAATGCAGGAGCTTGATACCATAGCCGGTGAGGAACGATACCACGAAATCGGCCATAAAGCTGCCCCCTGGTCCGTCATGATGCACTCTGGAATATCAAAGCGGGAGATAATGTTACAGAAGATAAAGTTACGAACCGAGGTTACGGTGGCAACCTTGAGTGGCTCGCCTTCAACCCACTTGGTAAAGAAATCGGTGGCCACAATAATGAACTTGTGTTGTTCTGAGGAATGGGGGTGAATGATACTGACGAAGTCTATAGCCCATCCTCGACCTGGCCATGGTTTAATAATCGGCTGTAATAGAATGTTAGAGATGTGTTGCACTGGTCCGTGAGCCTGGCAATCCTGACAACCTTTAGCGAAAACAATGCAATCCTTGAGAATGGTAGGTCAGTAATAGCCGTGGCGACGAATTAACCAACGCATTTTGAGTCCTGCCTGGTGCGAACCACAAACCCCGCAATGGAGCTCGCGCATGAGCTGTTTAGCTTCATTGCCATACACGCAGCGGAAGTCATTACCGTCTTTGCCACACCGGCGAAGCTCGCCATTGCGTAGTACGAAGTTGAGGGCAAGAAACCTCATTTGCCGAGAATGAGTGGCGTCATGAGGGTTCGTGAGATAGGCGATAAATGGTAGCCGCCAGTCCTCATCGATAGGGTCTAGGGCAGCGACATCAGGAGAGTCTGCCTGATGTTGAGCCCTAACAATGAAAGAAGGAAGAGTGCGTCGTTCGACCTTGAGTAATCGTTTGCGCACTTCATCTCGCAAGCTAAGGCCAGAGGCAATCTGTGCGAGCTCATTTGCCGTGAAGTTGAATTCGCGCGGAATGTGCTCAATGTGGACGTCATCGAAGCGATCCAATACGTCAAATCTTTTTCGCAAGCATGGCTCAATGGACGAACTCAAACACTTGAACTTCTCCACCAACTGGTTGACAACCAATAAGGAGTCGCAAAAGACTTGAGCCTCGCGGACCCCTAAGTCCAGCAAAATTTCCAGTTCGATGATGAGTGCCTCGTACTCCACCTGGTTATTTGTACATTTGAAATCTAGCTGGAAAGAGTAAGAAAAACGATCACCTGCCGGGTTCTCAATGGCATTTCTGACACCTGCAGCGAGTTCAGTACGCGATCCATCAAAGTAAAGAATCCATGGGGTAAGGGAAACAGCGGCGAACTCTAACTCGCGGAATGCTGTTAGCTCGGTTGGTGGGTGATGAGCAAGGAAGTCCGCTATGGCCTGTCCTTTGACTGCTTTTTGCAGAACATATTGCAAGGAGAACTCAGACAGAGCCAATATACATTTACCTATGCGTCCCCGTAGTATAGGGTGAGAAAGCATGTATTTGACTAGATCGGACTGAGCGATCACCACCGTGGTAAAGGCTAACATGTAGTGGTGGAGCTTCTAACCTGCAAAGAATAGGACAAGACACAACTTCTCCATTAAGGAGTAGCACGTCTCGCAATCAGTTAACACCCTGCTAAGATAATAAACGGTGTGTTCCACCCCGTTCTCATTGTCTTGTGCCAAAAGTCTGCCTATGGACAAGTTTGCAGCGACGATGTAGAGTTTTAGTGGAACACCAGGGCGAGGTGGAACCAAGACAGGCGGGTTCGTGAGGTAGTCCTTGATACGATCAAAAGCCTGTTGGTGTTATGGCTCTCAAACAAACTCGGTTGCTCCCTGGAGCTTTAAGAGAGGTGAAAGGGGTTAAACCTTCCCTGTCGCATTTGAAATGAAACGGCGGAGGATGTTGATTCGCCCGATCAGTTGTTGGAGCTCCTTCTTGGTTGTAGGAGGCGAAGCGTTTATTACCGCCTGCGTCTTGTCTTTGGGAATCTCGATACCCCTTTGATGGACCAGAAATCCTAGGAAGTCAACTGCCTCCGTGAAGAACACACATTTGGCGGGGTTCATCTTCAGGTTATGTCGCCGCATCTGCGTGAAAACCTGTCGGAGGTCCTCAACGTGTGTCGTCTGCATTTTGGTTTTAACCACTACGTCATCGATGTAGTCTTCAATCAACTTGCCCAGGATGTCACGCCCGACCCATAATTTTTACCTTTATTACTGGCATAGTGGTAATAAGAATTTTTACCGTGATCGTCATTAAGTGTAAAATATAATTGATCCCCAGAGAGGGTAGGAGACGATTATTTTGTGGAATTATTCTAAGGAATAAATTTTGACGACGGTAAAAAATGGTAATTTTTGCTAGTAAAAGGTAATTTTATTGGGGTATTATTTTGGGGTGTTGAAATTTAGAATTTTGGGTTAAAAGGAGTGTTGGGTCAGCTGGGCCGAGCCCAACCCATTTCTTCTTCTTTTCTTTCTCTCTCATCCTCCCGATTTTCTTCTCCCTGAGCCCAGTTTTCTGCCGGTTTCTTTCCGTCTCCAGTCCGCAGCCGTCCGGCCTCCGTTCGCCGCCCGACCGGTCCCGTTCGGTCGGTCTTCCTCCCAGCAACAGTCCTAGACCGGTGGCAGCCTCCCTAGCGTCGCCGTGAGGGAGAAACGCCGCCCGGAAGCTCCGACTGCCGAATAGGTTTTCTCGCCGGAACTCCTTCCTCCGGCCGCCATAGCCAGCGAGCCTTGGCTCAAAAGGAAGCCCTCCTCCCGTGCTTCAATCCCTCTAAAGGGCTCGCTCCGTCGTGAGCTAGGTAAGGAGAAATCGGAATTTGAATTTCTAGGGCTTTATTGTGTATTTCCGTTCGATTGATGTGCTTAGGCTTAGAATTGGAGTTTGTGGTAGTTAGGAATGTTGTAGAGGAGGTTGAGAGGAAGATGCTGCCAAAATTTGGTGACCATCAGAGGTCGCCGGAGTTGGTCGCCTGCGTTGCATGTCTGGAATGTCTGGAATGTCCACTGCGTTGCATGTTGTGTTTGGCGGGAGAGCATATCTTTTGGATATGAAAAACACCATTCTGACCTGAAAAGAGAATTTCTAGTGAACTGTGATCAGCGGAGCCTCAATTACACCATGTTCGCCTTCGAGCATTGCGAATGTGCTCTCCGCGGGGTTGACCTCTTCATCTTCAGGCCATGCAGAGACTTCAACCAAATTACAGGTGAATGATTCCTCCTGCTCTTCTTCTTGGTCTTCATCTAAGTGAACACGAGGCTCGGAGTAGACCTCGTTGTCCGGTGAGTTTCCACGGAGAAGCTGGGCAATTTGCTGGGTGAAGTTAGGGCTGGCAGGAGCACTGTCGGCGACTGGTGGTGCGTCAGTCTCCGTCTGCCGTGGCCGCCACACGAGTTTGGTTGAGGATTGCTTGTCCTTGGCTGTTTGTTTTGCCGCGGCTAGAGGAACCTTGGCATTATCATTTTCCCTCGACCTAGGAGGGGCTGGGACTCGTGGTTCCCTCTTTGCCTCGGGTTCCCGGCGAAGAGGCTCCTGGGACCATGATGACTGAGGCGACTCGCACCCTGGCTCAGGCTCTGAGGTGGCGAACAGTCTTCGTTTTACTAGAGAAGGTGGTTCCCTTCTTCTTTCAGCCTTCGGCGATTGCCTACGCCTTGGTGGAGGAAATAGGTCCCTACGTCGTTCGGGTTCCGGTGACTGCCTGTGCCTTGGTGGAGGAAGCGATTCCCTTCTTCAGTTAGGCTCCGGTGAGGGCCTGCACCGGGAGGGCTATGGACCCCTTCTCCTTTCTGGCTCTAGAGATGGTCTGTTCTTGGCAAGGCGCGGATCCTGTCTTGGTGGTACGGTGAGGCGACAGAAGACGCTTACCTTAGGGGCATGATCATATGCTACATGTGCACACACCCGTGGAGGCGTTACAAGCGGCCTTTGGAGTATAGCGCGCAGGCCTTCGGCTTCTCTCCACATCCTCTCAGGTGTCTGTGCGAGTTGCGAGGGTTGGATGAAGCCATCATCAACAGCTCGCAAGGCACGCAAAATGTTGTCATACTTCTTCTACAGCTTCCGCTTCCTGGCCTTAGTGATGGTAACTAGCTTGCCCCCTTGTTGTGTGTAACATATCCCCTCCTTGTTGCCGATTTAGATGCCGGGGGAATGTAGGGATCGGTCAAGATATCTTCACGAGAGCTTGAAGCCTCGTTTTCTTGGTACCCGTTGCTGGAATCTGATATGTCCATCTCGCTTGAAGCTGAAGACAAAGGTGCTTCTTCTGTCCAATATGATTGGACGAACGGCTCGAGGCGTTTGATCCTTTGTTCCAGCTCTTCGCGAGTCCTGGGACTCATGGGTTGGAAATTCTCTGCGGGGGACTGTTCATCATCCCGCATGATAGCTTTGCCCTTATCTTTCCTTGAAAGGCGATCAGGCTGCGGTATGGCGACTAATTGCCTCGCTAGGTCGTGGTTCCCACTCTGGTTCGCCAGCACGGTATAGTCATTCGCTGGTCTCTTGCGGTTTCAACCTGGTGGTTCGCGCGGGCCTGCGTTTGGAGATATATCCAATGTTATCGCGCGCTGGCTGATGCGAGGCCAAGCAATGTTAGCAGTTGCGATCATGAAGCCGCCTTTATCCTCAAAGCGAATGTACTTGAGGTCGAGCCAGTCTTGGACTTGCTCGCGAAGCTGATAGCACTCGCGAGTTCTGTGTCCCCAACTATTACGGAACTTGCAGTGTATGCGGCCTTCCTTGTGTTTGATGTAAGGTAGGGCCCCAAACATTGTGAGAAGTCCGTCATCAATGAGATCGTCTAAAACCTTGTGTGCGAGATTGACGTTATAGGTATATTGGCGAGATGGCCGAACCGCATCAACATTATCCTTCTCGCGACCTTTCTTAGATGCCCGGCACGGATTATCATCCTCTAGGTGTTTAGATAGGTCCAAGGTGACTCTTTGTTGACCTGGCTTCGACGCCCGGCGGAAACTTTTCTCCTCAGGCTGGTCATTCCAGTTCACTTCGACCATACCGACCACGGCTGGGAAAGGGTCCACATCCACCAGAGAGGTTGTACTCCCCGGCGTCTTCATTTTCAAGGTGTCAGAGTTCAACCAAGTCTGCAGTTGGTCGCGGAGCTTGACACAGTCTTTGGTGTCGTGATTGTAGACGTTGTGGAAGCTACAATACTTCTTGTCCTTCAGCTCCTCCTTAGATGGGATCTTGTGATCCAAGCGCACGCACTTCGCCTCGATCAAGTCATTAAATAAAAGATGAGTGTTTTTCACGTCATATGTGTATGACTCGTATTCGGGCTTGGTCCATGCAAAAGACTGAATGGTGATTGGCTCACGAGTCATTTTGAGATTCTTCAGTTTGTGAGCCAATGGTTTCCCAGTCAGTTCGACTACTCTGACATCATCATACTCCTACGCTGCCTCAGTCTTCTTATGCCTCTAGTAATAAGGATCGAACGTGGGGGACTAGAGGCTGAATGCCCCCACCATCCTGTTTCTCCCTGGCATGTACGTCCCTTTGGAGGCATTCACCCTCTCATCCATTTCATTGAGAATTAGCTCGTAACTGCCGACCTTGTTGATCAGGTCGCCCATGGATGTGAAGTGCTCCCCATGGTGCTTCAGCCGCTAGCGATGCTTGAGGCCACGGACAACCAACTTAATGGCTTTCTGCTCAGGTATCAGGTAATCACACTTGGCATGTTGGATCTTGAAACGTTGGAGGAAGGAGACCCCCGACTCCATGCTCTGCTGGCTCATTTGGGTAAGGGAGTTGAGGCCGACCTCTGGCTCAATGGTGTCGTAGGTTTTCCGGAACAGTCTCTCCACGGTAGGCCAGTCCGCGATGGATCCTGGCTTCAACCTGGAGTACCAACTGAAAACAGCTCCGGAAAAGAAGTCCCAAAGAGCTTGAGCTTGAGAATGTCATTGTTCCCATATTAGCCGCACTGAACTTTGAAGCGGGCCATATGGGTTGCTGCATCTTCCCTTTTTTCCCCGGAGAAGGTGGTGAAGACAATGTTCTTGAACCCATTAGGGAAAGGGTATTGCGCCACACTATCAAGGTAGAGATCGCAATACTGCAAGTCAACATCACCCTTTCTGGTCTGCTCCTTGAAGATGGAAGAGATAAGCTGGCGCCAATCGGCTGTCGTCACAGGTGCAGACTCGGCCCTTTCCTCTTGGATCGGCCATGCAGAAAAACTGGCGGCCTGACCCACATTCTTGGGAGTTGGGCTGGAATGGGCTACAATCGGGTCTTCTACTGTCCCGACTCCCTGTCGTGGCGAGTTGTTAAATCCCTTGAAGGGAGCAGAAGAACCACGCGGGGGCGGATTCTTTGAAGTGCCAGCCCCTAGCGCGAATTGCGGGGTCTTTTGATCCCCGACCTTCGGATTTCCCCTGGTGCGTTCGTTGGGCCAGATGTACTTGGATGATTTCTCGTTCGCGCTCGCGCCAGTAGAATCTAGGGCAAGGTTCTTTGGTGCTTGCTCCCTCATCCAATCTTCAACTTCAAGGACCCTTAAGCTTAGCCGGTCCTGTTTTTCCTTGAATTCGTCTAATTTTTCCAGACTGTTCTTGCTTCTAAAGAATGAAGCATTCTGCTGGTCATACAACTTGGTATCGTGGTCGTCCAAGCGGCGAGTCTGTTCATCTACTGTCGCGCGAGTGCACGACATGATCTCTGCATGTTGCTTCATGGTCTTAGCGTTTTGCTTCATGGTCTTCTCGTTTTGCTTCACGGTCTCCGTATTTTGGTCCAAATTTGTTTGGATCCGTTGAAGGGAACCTTCAACTAGGCCATTGGTTTCCATGAATTCGCCTTCTAGTTGGCCATAATCCTCACCGAGCGTGGTGAGCTTGTCATGGTTGGCCTTCCAAAGGGCTATGTCTTGCTTGACCTGTTCAGTTAGGTCAGCAACGCTTTGTTGAGTGACCAAATTCTGACTCGTCAACTGCTCGAACATCTGGAAGATTCGCTCCATAGACAGAGCAGAACTTGTGTCTTGGGTCAGCTGAGAGCCTACCATGGCGGTTTTGCTGAAGTCTGGGTCACCAAACTGAGCAAGAACCTGCTTTTGAGTAAGGGAATGGCAAGCCGCGCTGTTATGGGGCTTGTACTGTAGTGATCTATGTTTGAGACAAGAAAGCTGAGGCTTTCGGTATGGCGATTCCTCTGGTCTCCCTATGATGTCTCGCTTGTATTCCCTGTCCCACTGGACATGCCAATGTTTTGGCCACAATCCTCAGCGCGCGGGCGAGAGGTAAATAGCGAACCAAAGAGAAAGGATATTTGCGGGCGTGCCACCTAGCGGACGAGGAAAGGGATGAGTGCGTGCGAGATCTAGACTTCTGATCAGGCGGGGGGGGGGGGGGGTTTCTAGGTGCCACCTCAGATGAGGAATTACGAGCACAAGGCGATCGATACTCATGGCAGGATGTGAGCAGAGCAACTATAGGGAATCAGAGAAATCGGGGGTGAGTCCAGGAGGGCTCTGAACTAAGGCGCGGACGCACTTAGGGTTAGGGTTTTGAGGTAGCTCGAAGGGTAACTGGTTTGCAGTTTTTCTGTGTTGTTTGTAAGGGGATTGTATGTCTTTTGAGAGTTGTGTTCGACCCCTTTATATAGTAGTTCGACTTGCGGCAAAAGAAAGATAGCTTAGAATCCAAGTCGAACTCCCAAACCCTAATCTCACAAGGACATAGTTTCTTTCGCATGGACCAACCAACTTATGACACATGTCCAGTTTGCACACTCTGCATGAGCTACTATTTCCATCTCATCGGCCTTTAAAGGGCTTTCTATATTAAAAGGGCCACATGGATTGGCCCGAAGCATGTCAAAGACTTTGTAAGAGTCTTCAACGATACATGTGGTGCACGCGGATTCCGTCTATCGCTTCTTGCGAGGTCTCCTACGCAAGCCAGTTCGTCAGTTCGCCAGCTAGCCTTGATGTACTCCGCCTCGCCTAGGGCTCCACTCTTACGCGAAGTATCATTTCGCTTCGCATATAATTAAGCGCGCGAGCTCTATAATTCGCACGAAGTCCATTCCGCGTTTGGACTTTTTAATTTAACTTGCGTGGTCTTACTGGCGGGCCATTACTTGTAAACCCAAAAAATTTAGGCTCGCCGGTTGTGACGCAGACCAGGAACGTAACTAATATTCACTTTGACATTTTATAGTCTAGTAAAGTACTATTACTTGGACAAAAATGCCCTCTAGCTCAAATAGGGGGTATGGGCACATATTTATACACTCGTTTGTCCACCTTAATGACGTAGTGTATCACCGCATTAAGACGTAACGTGAGCGTTGGACGCGAGCGTAGTAACCCTATATAGATTATTTTAAATCTATTAATTTATATAGGGAGTATAAGCGAGTGTAAATACATACATATATTGATATATAATTTTGAGCTGAAGAGGCTCGATATTTATGAGATAAATAATTTCTCACTGGAAGCATGTATTCGATTTTCTTTGGAAATTAATTTGGGAAAGCAATAAATGTTGATAATTATTTTCTTTATTTATTTTTGTCCACTTACTCTAACATTTCTCAATGTTTTCCCCTGGGACCCTTCGTTTTAAAAATGTTCAATTTGCAGAGTTCGGGTTGGAACTAGTAGAAGGCGACGAAGTATAGTTACTCACTTCTCAGCCACTTTTCACCAATAGGTTACCTGTTTAACCTACTAAGGTATTTTCCTGCTTCCTCCAGTTTTTAGTAGCTCTAAATACTCTTGGGGTTGTATAATATTTCAGTGGTGTGCTAAGATCCATGTTATGTTTTCGAATACTCGAAGTTTGATTTTGTTATATTATTTGGATATTTATGGGATGAGGTCGATGATTAATTGTTATAGGAGGGTAATTATTTAATTTTTCTGGGTTAGGGTTGTTCATTTTCAAGGGAAGTTTGCCGAGTTTTTTAGTAAATTTTATTTGGAGGTGGACCCCGTAAGATTTACTTCGGGTTTCAAGATGAAATTCAGGGTGGGTCTTGACAACGTTAGCGAGTTGTAACAAAATTAATAGTTTGTATTCAGACTAAGATTCACGCAAACTTGTTAGCTTAAGGGGTAGTTTGAAGGGACTAAAAGATAAATGCATCTCAACCACATGTGTAATTTAAAATCAGGAACAAAAACAGCTAAAAACCTTACATTTGTTTTCGACCGTCAGATCCACTTGTTCCTCACAATCTCTTAGAGTCGTTTCTTATGTGAGCATCCCTTAAGATCCATGAAGGTCTCCTGATGAAGACAAATTAATCGCCCATGTGTCCATGACAGGCTCACAAATCCGAAAAACCTCATCAAACTTGCTAGCCACAAACTAGATGAAGTTGGAGACTCAAAACTAAAAATGTTATAAGCTTGTAGTAAAATAAACGCATTAAAATGATTGGTCGTGTGAGATTTTATTTAGTTCACACTCGATAACAAGATTAATGGTAGATTGCATTCTATGTTGAAATTAAACAAAGCTAACTATCAGACATTTTTCATAAAACATCCTAGCTATGGATAAGAATCATAAGATGTGATAATTAACTAAATGATCATATCAATTGAGATAGTTTAGAGTACATCTCCGAAAATAAAAAACCATACCGAAAAGAAAAAACGAAAATGAAAGCATGTGATCTGTCGTCTCGTGATTGAATAATAAGATGCCAGCTCAGCCGATTGCAAAGGTGGAGAGTAGAGCTGGGCACAGAGGAATAGCAAAGTGATCAACTTGACAGAGCATTAAGCGCCCGACCGTTCCTCCCAGCAACGACCATTTCCCTCCTCTCTCTCTCTCTGACCTCTGAAGTTAGAAAAGAAAAAGAACCCAAACCCAACACAAAAACACACACCCTCTTCTTAATCATCCCCCCATATTTAAATTTATTCTCTCCCTTTCTTTTATAAAATGGAAAATCAAAAATTGGATCATCCTAATTCTAGTTTTAGTTTTGTTTTGCTCCACAATTTTCTCCCAATTCTCATCACTCCTCCACCTGATTATGGGTTTGTGTGGTGGTCCAGTCAAGAACCAGCTCATTCTCAATACCCTATTCCCATTTCTCCTGTGACCCTTCTTTATTTTCCTCATTTTCTCTCTCTATGCATTTTTCCTTTGGTCGATCAATGCGTGAAAACCCAGCAATTCATTCATGTAGTAATAAGCTTTTTCGTAAACACAGATTGACAGGGAGAATAAGATCACATCTTTATTGGTCTTGATTGCTGCATTGGACTTCTGGTTCGTCCTGCATTCCCTGCAATCTTTAGTCTAGTTTTATGTCCAATATGACAAGTTCAAGGTTTATTTGTTTATTCATTTGTTCGTGTGTGTTACACAATATTTATGTCTTTAAAGAATGTCTGTACTAATTGACAATTGAGGATATTGGGAGGTCTATGATTCTTGATTTGAACATTGACTTTGTTTGTTGTTTTATGTGTTGTTTTGGTCTACCACGCCATTACGTGCCTGGCGCAAACTGATATTGATATTGATTCTGACATAAGCATACACAGAATAAGTAGATTATAATGGCGTGCAACAAAGATTGACTTGTTGTTTTAATGGTGATTATTCGGTATATGATTTGAACTAAAACATCTGATTATCTGATATGACCATAGCCAACGAATTTTGGCTCCTTGATCATGTTAAGGATATGATTGAGTCATTAGAGGGTTTAACTTGTGTTTAGCATTCATCGCAGCTTCAACTCGATTTTGATGATAAGAATCTGATAATCTTATTAGGCAACACTAATAACTTTGATGTTCTAAAGATCAGTGATTTATGTTATCGGCATATCGGTTCATTCCACGTTATTTTGTGTTAGAAGTACTGATGGATTTTCGTGATGATATGATCAGGAATTTGTTTTAAGGGGTATTCATTTGTTACCTCATTAATGTCTTCAAATCCAGCATCTGATGTAAGTGTTTCATATTCTCTTGTTTAGGATTGTTTGTTCTTGGAAGGTGTTATTTTGTGGATACTGCTGTCTTAGAACTGATTCTATTTCTAATGCAGTCGGAAGATATACCATCTGGACCGCAGATGATGGTATTTAATGGCCAGCGTGGTATCAATTCCTCCAATAGCAAGGATAGCTCAGCAAAATCTAGTGGTAGTTCAACTCAGGATCCAAGTTCCAAAGGAATGGACCTCAGTAGTAAGACTATAGCTGAATCAACCACCACCAGTAGTCGTTCTTCTCCAAGCCCAATGCCACATGCAAATTCTGAATTTCTAACCAATTCTATCCCCAGCCATGGCCAACGAAGTCGCAATAACTCTCGTTCTGATAGCTTAGAAAGTATCACCGCACCCCTAAAGCCTCATACTGGTGGTGACGTTCGGTGGGATGCGATCAACATGGTTTCTAAAGGTTCCCAACTCAATCTTAGCCATTTTCAGTTTCTCAAGCGCGTAGGCTATGGAGATATTGGTAGTGTTTATCTGGTAGAACTCAGAGGAACAAATGCTTTTTTTGCCATGAAAGTCATGGACAAGGCATCTCTTGCTAGTAGAAACAAGCTATTGCGAGCACAAACAGAAAAAGAGATACTTGGACTTCTTGACCACCCATTCTTGCCGACTCTATATTCTTACTTTGAGACTGACAAGTTCTATTGCTTGGTCATGGAATATTGTAGTGGAGGTAATCTACATTCCCTGCGACAGAAGCAACCTAACAAGCATTTTACAGAGGAAGCTGCACGGTTAGTCTCCAGTTTTTCTGATGTCTTTAAGTTTTAGACATGCTTTAACTCAATTTAATCTGATATTTGATCTTTATTATTAAATTTCTTGACTATCATTGGAGTTACTGGTTCGACACCTTAATTAACTGTTTGAAGCTGAACTGTTAGTCCATTTCCAGCGTTTGCATTGCATTATAAAGGATGTAGATGTCATTTGCGGAAGATTTCTTATATGCATGTCAGCATGTGCTGCTTTATCAAAAGTTGGATACATTTTTCATATAAAAGCTTTTTGATGGTACTTAGTCCTTCTTTTCTATCATTTCCTTTTTATGGGCAGTGACATGTGCAAAATGGTCCCTTCTGGGTGTAGATTTTGCTCTATCCAAGCATGATGATTAATTGTCTAACATGTAAAAGTCCCTAACCATTGTTTCTTATGTAAAAATATCGAGGTCAATTCTTCACCATGGCTTATTATATTTCTTTCCTAATTCCTTTTGCATATTGGGGTCACTCTACCAATATTTGACTTTAAGATTGGGCCAAGGTGTATCTAATCTTTTATCCTGTGGCAGGTTTTATGCATCACAGATTTTGTTAGCACTCGAGTATCTGCATATGCTTGGAATCGTGTACAGGGATTTAAAGCCAGAAAATGTTCTAGTAAGAGATGAGGGCCATATCATGCTCTCTGACTTTGATCTATCACTCCGTTGTTCTGTGAATCCTACACTAGTCAAGTCTTCATCTGTCCATGTAAACAATGGTGGTGGTGGTGGTGGTGGTGGTGGTGGTGGTGTTTCTGGGGCCATTTTGGAAGAGGATTATGCTGTCCAGGGTTGTATGCAGCCATCCACTTTTTTTCCACGCATTTTACCTTCCAAGAAGAACCGCAAATCTAGATCAGATTTTGGCCTTTCTGCTACCAACTCCCTCCCAGAACTGATGGCAGAGCCTACAAATGTGCGCTCCATGTCATTTGTTGGAACACATGAATATCTAGCCCCAGAGATTATCCGCGGAGAAGGCCATGGTAGTGCTGTGGACTGGTGGACCTTTGGCATCTTCTTATATGAGCTCTTACACGGAACAACCCCGTTCAAGGGCCATGGAAATCGCGCCACACTTTATAATGTCGTTGACCAGCCTCTGAAGTTCCCAGAAAAGCCACAAGTAAGTCCTGTTGCACGTAATCTCATTCGAGGGCTCTTGATCAAAGAACCAAATAAGCGAATTGCATACAAAAGGGGTGCCACAGAAATAAAACAACACCCATTTTTTGAGGGAGTGAACTGGGCTCTAGTGAGATGTGCCATGCCTCCTCATGTACCTGAACCTGTAGACTATTCACGATATGCCAGCAAGAAGGCAAGCGCTCCCGACAAAAAGATGCCAGAAGAGGGCAGTAACCCTAATGATTCTTCTTATGTAGATTTTGAGTACTTTTAGCATGCATTTTGGGAGTCGATTCTCTTGTGGAAAGTTACATTGTACAAAGAGAAACAAGAGCTGCAAACCAGTCAGTTATATACTATGTGTTGAGGTTTTCATGATGCAGACTTGATTTTGTTTACAAAATACATTTGATCTTTGTCCAGCCAAGGAGCAATAAAAGATGCTTTTCTTTTTTTTTTCTTTTCTTTTTGGAGTCATTCTTTTATGTATATAGAGTTCTGTGCTGCAGGCTTGTATTGAAGTCTATGTGAATATGTGCCATGTCTGGTGTTGGTTTATGTTAGTAATGTAACTTCTCAACCTCAAGCTCAAGGTTGAATTGGAACCTAGCTTGTGTTAATGATGAAACATTTTCTTCAGTCAGATGAACAGTTAATGAAAAATCCTATATCTTTATTGTTGTGAGAGTTACCTTGTGTATGAAGTATGATTTAGTGCATGTGAAAAAGATGGGGTCGGTTGAAGAGGCGGATCCCTACGATGGATGTATCACGTTCCCTTCCAGGGTACCCGGCGGCAAGTGGAACTCGCGCGTGGGAGTACGAGTAAACTGCAAAGCTACGCAACAGCTATTACGCTTAAGTTAGTCGCTCTGCCCATCCCAATGAAACAACAAATGAGCCCACCGCCGCCCCGGAGAGTCCGTAACGCCTTAGGGTGTCCGCAACCTAACCTCCCAAAAATACCACCTTTATTGCCCCCACTTGGGTAACAAGCGTGCGTGATTGAGCTCGGCAACTCCTACCCAAAATGGAACGTACATAAACTTCTCATTTGTCTATTACATATCAATGTGGGATACATCGATAATGGCTCTCTGTTGGAGATGATGTATATAAGGCTCTCACAACAAGCACTTCCATCCAGGGTGCGGTTTCAGGATTCAACATTGGGATGAGCTTGAATATTTTATTTTTTTCTGGTTGATTGAACAATAAAAAATATTCGAGCTCTCAAAAGTGAGACATTTCCTACTTAAGCTATGCGACCCTTCCCAACTAATGGGGCATCATAAGCTTGGAAACTTAGAGTAACTAGTAATTGACCAAATTGATTCACTAGCAAGTAGTAACAAGCTTCACTTCGGACCAGGACTATGATTCTATGAATATGCCAACATATATTTCCCTTCGGATGTCAGGACCCCACAACGTTGTGTTTGTCATCGCCCCCTCTGATGTTGTAACTTCTACACCCACCCTCCGATCAATTTTCCCGAAAGCGAAACAAATATAAACCTGTTCCTCCGATTCTCTCACTCACCAAAACCCCTAAGTTTGCTCTTTTTGCTCTCAGCAGACAGATGGAGGCATTCGATAAGATCAAGGTGACCAACCCAATTGTCGAAATGGATGGTATGATCTTATTTCTTCTGGGCTTTGCTTCTTTTAACTGGTGTGTATGATCTTGAGGATATTAGAATGGTAAATATGATGCAAATGATCAAAGAAGCATACTTGAAATTGAGTCAATGCCCTTCAAGCTAAGTTTCAGAGACAACCCAGTTATTATGTTCTAATGTTCTATGAAACTAATGCTGATCTTGTTAAGAATACCATGTGAAGTTACAGTATCCATCTTTTTCTTGAACAGACATTGATTGAGTAAAAGGTATGTATCTTTGAGTTCAGTTCATTAAGTTAACACACTTTCTGATCACTTTAGTTATTACGCATTTAGGCTAATTTTGAGGGCATCTTTCAGTTTTACTGAGCACTGCTATGTTGTTTTGAACACTTGGGTCTTTTCTCAAGTATGTTTAAATGGTTTTGATTTTACTTTGTTTGTTTAAACCAGAATGTGTGGTCAGTACTACATTTGGAGCTGGGCTGAAGATCCGAATTGTGATTTGTATACTTTTTTTTTTTTTGAATAGATGATTTGTATACTTGTATTATGGAAATGCCCATCACCGCATGGCTAGTCTATATATATAGAAAAGAACTGATGCAGACGTGTTATCTATGTGTACTTGTCTAGCAGTGATGCATTGTTTCCCTTGTGCAGGAGATGAAATGACTCGAATTTTCTGGAAATCTATAAAAGATAAGGTAACCATGGTATTCATGGCATCAGGTGATTTTGTCATTTCACATTTCATGTTCTTAATGAACCTGCAACTTGTTTTCGTGTTTCAACAGCTTATTTTACCCTTTCTGGAATTGGATATCAAGTACTTTGACCTCGGCCTCCCTAATCGTGATGCCACCGATGATAGAGTCACAATTGAAAGTGCAGAAGCTACTCTCAAGTATGCCTTCATGTTGTCTTTGCTAAATTAAATTACTGTTGAAGAAATCTAATGTGTTCTATCCTCTTTTAATTGTTCTCTATCTTCTTTTAATTGCCCTCTCTCTCTCTCTCTCTCTCTCTCTCTCTCTCTTTCTCTCTCTCTCTCTCTCATGTTGAGTGATAGTCTGCTTAAGAAATCACAAAAACAAAGCTTTGATTTTAGTCTTGTTTCAGTTAGCACCTTATTCCTGTATGAATTATGCAGTTCTTGTTGTCATACATATTGAAGTAAGTTGGTATTGAATTTAATGAAATGTAATGAAAAATTGGTTAGATAGCATGGGTATAATGTGCTATGGGCTAAGCACGCCATTGCAGATTATGTGCTGTCATACCTAGTGGGAATGACATCCATACGTTGCTATGGCACAAATTGCCATACTTTTATTGAGACCCTTTCATATTTGTTAAACCAGTGTAGTTTCATGAAAAGATGTTTATTAGTTGGTTGATGCCCTTTATCGTCTTTGGATAATTCAGTTTCTATATATCTTGTCATTGTAGGTACAATGTAGCAATTAAGTGTGCAACTATAACTCCTGGTATGATTTATACATATACATATACATACACATATATTCTGTAATGGGAATATTTTGCATCTTCCCTTTAAATAGATAATGTACTATTGTGACTATCTGAATCATTTTTGGATTTTAATAGATGAAACTCGTGTTAAGGAGTTTAACTTGAAACAGATGTGGAGGAGTCCAAATGGGACAATCCGGAACATTTTAAATGGTCAGTAGACTTTAACCTAATAATAAATCAGCAAACTTTATTGTGTGATTGATGAGTTCTAAGTAGCAAATGCATTTTCTGTCCTCGGTAGGTACTGTTTTTAGAGAACCTATAATCTGCAGAAATGTTCCCCGCCTTGTTCCAGGTTTGCTTTTTTTTTTTCTCCCCCTTTAATTCACATCCATATCAAAGCAAAAGCCAATAATTTAGTGTCTTTTCAGGTTGGACAAAGCCAATATGCATCGGGAGGCATGCTTTTGGTGATCAGTACCGAGCAACTGATGCAATCCTAAAGGGACCTGGAAAACTTAAGTTAGTTTTTGGTAATAGATCTGAGTAAAGAGGCTCATTTCTGAGTTTGACACTTGCTGAATTATTGCAAAGGAGTTGAAATCCACCTTTTTGTCTGTGACATGATTTGCAGTACCTGATGGGTCCAATGAGAAACAAGAATATGAGGTTTTCAACTTTGCTGGTGCAGGAGGCGTAGCTTTGTCCATGTATAACACTGATGAGGTTAAAACTTGACCTATTTTTTCCCCTCCAAATGCCTATTACAGACACGAAATAGTTGGTAAACAATTTTAACAGCTGTTGTTTGTGTTTTAATGTGTGAGCAGTCTATCCGATCCTTTGCGGATGCATCTATGAATACCGCCTACCAGAAAAAGTGGCCACTTTATCTTAGCACTAAAAATACTATTCTCAAGAAATATGACGGAAGGTATGCCAGTGCTGTGTTGCCTTTCTTCTTTTGTTATTGTTGTACTTTTTACCATTGGAAAATAACCACTAAAGCTCCTCATGCACCTTAGCATAGGAGTGCATTATGTTACATTTTTATTGGTCAGTAGGATGTAGCACCACACAACTTTTTTCTTGCTTTTGTCATTTTCTTACACTTGAATTATTATGAAGATTCAAGGACATCTTCCAGGAAGTTTATGAAACAAATTGGAGATCAAGATTTGAAGCTGAAGGAATTTGGTGAGATACCTTGCCAATCACTGTAATTACCTGCTGCAGTTGCAGAAGTATGAAACTTCACGTTAATTATTATTCTGATTTTATAGGTATGAACACCGTCTTATCGATGATATGGTTGCATATGCTCTTAAAAGTGAAGGAGGTTATGTATGGGCATGCAAAAACTATGATGGGGATGTGCAAAGTGACTTAGTAGCACAAGGTATGTATTATTGGTAACTGGTGATTTAAGTATTCACCTTTTTCACATTTTTTTTTTAAACTTACAGTGCTGCTTTTGTTGGACACTAATGGGGAGGGGGTTGTTCTGGAATAGTCCTAGCCACAATGTGTATACTGATGAATATGACCTTTCTTAAAATTTGATACAGGTTTTGGATCTCTGGGACTGATGACATCAATACTGGTATTTCTCTGGTGTTTGTTTCTGTTTCCTTCTGCACTCTCCTTGTGAATACAAGGATGACTTTGTTTGATATGGGTGCAGGTGTGCCCAGATGGAAAGACCATTGAAGCTGAAGCAGCCCATGGTACAGTTACCCGCCATTACCGGGTTCACCAAAAAGGAGGTGAAACCAGCACAAACAGCATAGCTTCTATCTTTGCTTGGTCACGGGGTCTTGCACACAGGTATTAGGTCACAGTGGCTTTAGCCTGGGAGAAGAGTGCTCATCCGGCTCTTATATAAATTCAATTGTTTCAAAGTTTTTATATTTATGTAGAAATTGAATGAAAACATCAGATACGAGCTTATTTTAAACTGTGTCA
This sequence comes from Fragaria x ananassa, assembly GCA_034370585.1. Classification (NCBI taxonomy): domain Eukaryota; kingdom Viridiplantae; phylum Streptophyta; class Magnoliopsida; order Rosales; family Rosaceae; genus Fragaria; species Fragaria x ananassa. Next base: position 6,841,282 of record CP139764.1, on the reverse strand, counting down.
TCAGGGCAAAGTTGGATAGCAATGCCAGACTATTAGATTTTGTGGAGAAACTTGAAGCAGCTTGTGTTGGAACTGTTGAATCTGGGAAGATGACCAAGGATCTTGCACTTCTTGTCCATGGGCCTAAGTAAGTGCTGTGGAAACTGAAATGTCGTACTTGATCTAGAAGTTCAAGTTATGCTTTTCTTTTGCTTGTTATAATAAAAAGTTACATGTTTTCTGTAGGGTCCTTAGGTCTCAGTATCTGAATACTGAAGATTTTATTGATGCTGTGGCTGAGGAGCTGAGATTTAGATTGTTTAGTAGATCAAAGTTGTGAAGTCTTGTTTGGGCTCATATTGGTAAAGTCTCCAAATTAGTAGATAAATAAACAAAAATTGGTATAAGTTATAGCCTTCAAAATCCTCGGCATTGTTAGATCTTTTTCTTGTGATTTATTTCCTCCCCTTTAATTGGACCATGTACCTCTTGCACCAGTTTCACTTGAGAGTATTATGACAAAGTTGAATGTATATTTAAATGGCACTGCCTCTGCTCATTGAGCTTTATGTCTACCTGTTTTATGTACCCAGAATAAACTGGACTCATGTTGCTAATCCGAATATAATTTGTGTTTCTTTTTTGTAATAGGAATCCAATATGGTTATGCACTAGCATTAATTTCAACTTTATTTGATTTTTGTAGTTGGAAGAAGAAAGATTACGGTGATGTATTTTATCCATGTGATATGATCCAACTTTGTTTGGCCATCTTTTGGTACATGGTATGACATGGTAACTGAGAGAACCTTCTTTACTGTGTAGACTAGGTTTGAGTTCCCAAAACCTCACATTCCAATAATGAGAAGTGAAAAATTCAGTTTGACCTTGAGAGAAAAGGGAAAGATTCATTAGTGGCTTGGTAGTCTAGGAGATCAAGGAGAGCAGGAGGAATGAGGATGTTAAGGTATGCTGGAAAACTTTTATAGGAGAGACTGCCCAGAGTGAGAGAAGAAGAAGAACCAATAGAAGCTCTGGCAATTGGCATGGTCTAATTTGCAGAACAAACACACGAGGCTGGGGTGTCACAACTTCTGCAAGAGTGAACCTAGGCTCACACAAATCATCATTTTGTTTTTTTTTCCTTCGTTTCATCATTTTTTTTTATTTTGGGTGTAATAATTCAGTGAGTATAACAAAAGTGGGGAATGGTGGTTCTGTTGATGGAGGACGTCTTAGACAGTTGCGAGCTTGGGGAGGGGATTATTATGCAGCAGAGGAAAGAGATTCTTGTGAAGAGTGTCGAAAATTACTTGATTCCATACCATCGACAGCCTCATTCATGCCCTTCTCGATCCTTTGCTTATCTGGAGGGTCCAAATTCCCACCAATCTTGTCATCCTTGTTGTAAGCTTCCATGAAAGTGATGAAACCATCTCAAACTCCCTCATTGTCAACCTGACTGCATCAACTACAAGCCTTTATAACAATCAACACATTGAGACTCTACACATTAAGAATATCAATTTCGAAAATCGGCGAAAAGGGTCTTGATTTTGTTTCTGGGTTTTTGAGACTTTGGTTGTCTGTGGATTCAAGAAAGCGGTGGAATGGTGGTGACGGGTTTCGAACAGAGGCCAGGGCTGTGAAGCAAAACTTTCTAAGCAGGAAAAACCGAAAAAGAAAAAGAAAGCTAGGCGGGGTCCAGGTGCTTGCGGGTTGCAGGGTCTATTATTTAAAAAGAAGAAAAAAGGAAACGGATTCAGAGTTAGGCCCAACTTGTTTTCCTCTTCTTTTAGTCTAATCCTTTTAATTCCAGGATTCAAACCCAGCTGTCCTCCGGTATTAAGGAAACTAAAACCCCTTACCGATTGGGAAACTGAAACATTTCTCTCGCCCAGCAAGTCTATAAATACATGCCTGCTCTATTCTCATTTCTCAAACCATTTCCCATAACACTGTGCATGCTTGAGAAAACTAAACCCTTTTCCAATTCCCACAAATCTTTCAAGTAATTGATTTCGTTTCACAAAGACTCTCATGATCGAGAGTGTGAGTCCTGCAACTGCGATGGAAGAGAGCAACAAGGCCCCCTTCTACGGGCCATCTGAGCACGCCCTTTCCCTAAGACTGATCAAGCTAATTAGCAACGGTCTCTTGCCTCTCCTCGCCGAAGTTGATGAAAGCTCAGATGCTAGCTCTTCTGAGTCAATTCCGGTTTGGAGTTCGAGCAAGGTGAACAACTCTTTGAGGAATCCAATTCGGAACACGGCAGAATGGAAGGCCCTGAAGAATGGTCAAAACCCTTTGCGGGATCCAGTTAAAGACATCCGAGAGTTCAAGGCCCTGAAACAAGTATCAATGTAGAAAGCTTGGATTACTTTGTAGCATATATATGTAATGCGGTGGCCCCTGATGATGTATAGTTTTGTGCTTTCTGTAATTCTGTTTATGTGATTTAGATATCATTAAACTCTAGTCGATGTAATTAATCCTCAAATTTATCAGTAATATTGTGCTGAATGCACATGTTTCTATATTTCTTCTTTCTTTTCTTCTTGTTCTGTCAGAATAGAAGTGAGATTATTTGTTCAACTATTTTGTTGCGAATAATTAGAGAATGTGCTCAAGTATTCTCATTTAGGATCCAGTAGAAGCATTCTTCAAATAAAGGTATAGCACAGAGGCATTAGTTTTTGACTAGGTGCTAGCTACACGGAGTTTCTGGGTCTTAATAATATGATAGTGTATTTTGATTCATTTAATAGAAGGTGAATATTCAACTAAGAGTTACAAGTCCTCTATAAATTAGGCTTCAACATCGCCAACCTACCATGTCAGTATGTCTCATTCCAAGTTAAACTACTCAGTAACAGAAACATCAATATCAGAACATAAAAATTGATTGTCTTCAAAATTCAAACAGGCAGACTATAAGAATGATACTCAACTGATTCCGAAGAAAAACTTTACCTTTTTTTATTAAAACTAGAAACTCTTGTGCATTTACATGCTACCATGGTTTTGAGTCTCAACACCATCATAAAAAAAGGTTTTGAGTCCCAAAAAACCAACAGAAAAGAACCATGCTTGATAAGTTACAAGCTAAACCAAAATGAAACATTACATTCATCAACCCAAAAGCCAAATAAAGCAAACCCACTCTTGCACATTTCCCGGCTTAATCAATCTCTTCAATCTTTGGGCCAGCATCAGTTGCAGAACCATTAGAATGAGCAACAGGCATGTCATTACCCATAGGCGGCATACCTCCTCCAGCGCCAGCACCCTGATAATCTTAGCAATAATGGGATTGGAGATCCCCTCCAACTCCTTCAGCTTGTCCTCCAACTCATCCACCCAAAACCCCGGTTTTGTTTTTGTTTTTAGAACATAAACCCCGGTCAATTGGTTCCCCTCCAGCCGCTGAATAGCCTCACCACAGCCTTCATGATCCTTTGCTTATCTGAGGTTCCAAATTCCCAGCAATCATGTCATCCTTGATAATATTCCTCATATTGTAAGCATAATTATATTCTCCAAAGCATAAATATAGTCCTGCAACTAAATGGTGCCATAGAGGAAAAAAAAAACATACAAAATCAGCACAAGAACTTCAACAGATAAAATATCTTCTCTTGCATTGTTAGCTAAATGAAAGACCAGATATACTATGGAAAGAAATTTGCAAGTATTGTATGGCTATTACACTAGACCTGTCCTCATCAATACTTTGCAACTCTTATATGATGTAGCATAGTTCATGAAGCTGTATTATACGGTACCTATGCATGGTTGACTTCCTGGTGAACTTCAGGTGGAACAGTCCATGGTCTGGAAGGGCCAGATGTATTTACATCCCTGTCTCGCAACCACCCAGTCACTTTAGGAAAGTGACAAAGTTGCTCCACAACACCACATTAGCTCTGGAATCAAATGTCATTCATGAGAATGTAAGCATGAAACACACATAATGGACAACAAAACGCAGAATGAAATGAATGCAGATGACAGACAAGATATATTATGACCGAAAGTTTCTCCTGTGGCTAATTGGCAGACCACATATATTAGATAAACAAGTATAAATGCCATCTATTAATGAGATTCAAATCGTGTACACGTAGATCATCATATGCAAAGCTGTATTATACCAAGGCATGATTTCCAGGTGACTCAAACCTTGAGCAGATTAAAAGAGTATGATTTGGTAAAGAAGTTGAGAGAATACACAAGCATAAACCCAAAAGTGCAGCAGAACATCTAAAAACAAGGCCAAATATAAACCATCATGCACTAAAAACCGGTTTAAGTAGGAGTATGAAAATGATCTTGAAACCCAGGTAGTCTAAATTTGGAGAAATTCCCAGTTCAAACAAGCGTGCTAGTCTGTGTGTGTGCTTGTATCTGTAATTGTCCTAGTTTCCTAATGCCATGGTAAAGAAGTTGAGTAAATAGCTTCGAACTCTTCTATAATCATTACCTGTGCTCTTTTCTTGTAAAAGTTGACCATCATTTGACTTTTGTTGATTGACTAGACAAAATGTACCTGAGCCTATTGGAAGCAAGAGATCATAGATATCATACATGAACCAGCAAAATGACATGCTTGGTCATCCACCAATTCTTGTCTGCAAAGCAACCCTACACACCAGCTTAGAGTGGAACTGCAAGTCTCAATCAGGGAAGATATCTCACATCCTCAATTAGGGTGATCCATTTATTTTGTGTCAACTCAAGGAAGTTCAAAGCGACAGTAGCGTATGTATCTGCTGGGCGATGAGTTATGTGGAGGACAAGATAAACCCATGTGATTTCTTGATTTGAAACAAGCTGGTGTTCCTCATCAGTGCCAACTTAACCACTCATTTTGTGTAGCAGATGATCATCCACACCCCTTTGCATCATCTATATATACACACACAAATCCATTATCAGGCAATCAAGTCTTACCCTTCATAAACATCAAAGCATTCTCTCTTTCTCAGGTCCACTCAAGAATTTTCATTGTTCTTCCTCTTCAGATTATAGACGCCATGGGTTTCCGCCTTCCTAGAATTTCAAGCCCCAAGAGAAGTCTTATTCGATCACTATCTAATGGAAACCAGACAGCTCCAAAGACCTTAGATATCCCAAAAGGCTACTTTGCAGTCTATGTCGGAGAGAGCCAGAAGAAGCGATTTGTGATTCCAATATCATACTTGAACCAACCTTCATTTATGGATTTACTGAGTCAAGCTGAAGAAGAATTTGGATACGATCATCCCATGGGTGGTATCACAATCCCCTGCAGTGAAGAATCCTTCCTTCATCTCACTTCAAGCTTAAGTGTGTGACAGAATGATAATATCACAGAGAGATCCAACTTCATATTCAAAAAGCATCAACATCTCAGAACATGCTGCTGAGCCAAGAAGAACAAAGAAGAGGCAAAGCTATGATTGGTCATCAATTGAATCAAGCTACGCTGAGGGGAAGCTTCTGTAACTCTGAAGCTGCTATGGATCTGAAAGATACTATTATTATGAAGCATACGATAGCGACTCCGTATGAACTTACAAAACAATTCATCCAAGTGTCACTACTGCATTTTTGAACTCAGAGTAGTGAAATTTTGTCGTCCGTCCCATGTAAACTTAATTCTCCCAGTACCATATTCTGGGAATATATACTACACATTGCTCATGATTAACCTTCTTGTCTTATTTTCCATTGCAGCATTAATCCATTATCATTGTTTACTGAATGGCAGTATATTCTAACAACAAACAAAGTGTAGTGGCTTACAGTCAATAGCTCTAAACCAGGACATGCGTTGTACCATTCTGACACAGTCGTCCAAAATTAATGACAGGGATCCTTTCTCAGCAATAAATATCTGCAGAAAAGAATTTCAGGTTGTTAGCCTGATTGGCACTGCAGCATTCAAAACCAAACTTGTTTGCATTACAGATACATGAATACTCACATATAAGTATATAACTTGTTTGCATTACATTCGAACCCAAATAAACAGGTCTGCTTTTAGTTACAGGTATGAATACATAGCTAAGTTGAATACAATGGCATTAACCATCGTGAAACTAACAACAATGTTCATTTAGCTCAGTCAGATGCAAAGAAAAATCGGTAAACAGAAGAACAAAACTACGTGTACGGCAGACTGATCAGTTCAAATAAGCATGATGGAAACAATTGTAAGAGATTCTCAGACTCATTACTGATGCACACAATTCATATTCACATAGTTTACACCACCAATTCTTGCTGGCAACAGCATTGGTTATCAGTATTAGACAGACCTGGATTTCTAATGCATGCCTCTGATTGTTTCTTAGAAAATGAAAGCATTGATGTCACTTTCTTGTTTGTTATGTATGAATCTTAGTAGGGAAGGCATGTTTCGACAGGAGGACGTGGTTTCCACAGTAGCATATTTTTGTGAAAGCTATGGCAAGACAAACACATGTGATTTCACAATTTCTCACAAGCCAGTGTCCCTCATTCAACTACTCATTTCATGTACAACACGATAGACCTATTCACCACTTACCTGCTTCAGCATTTTGCAGCCTCTTATCATAGCACTGCCTCATCTTTCAACATAATTTGTTTGTTGATGGAGTGAAATCTGTGGGAGTCCTCCGCTTGTCTGCTATATATCAAATAAGGGATGTAGGGAACATTGTTTCTATCCAAGTATACAGGTTGGTACCAATTGCATGTGCTTTGAGTAGGAAAACAAACCCATGTGGTTTCTCATAAGCTAGTTTTCCTACCTGGAGCCCATCTCAGTGCCTATTCACCAATCATTTCATGTTGCAGATGGTTTTCCACACACCATTTTTTCATCTATATATACACATGATCAGGTTTACGACCGAACTCAACTCATTCTCTCATTGCAAGCATCAAATTAAGCTTTCTCTGCTTACCAAGACCTCTAAATTCTTTCCTTCCCACTTCAGTATATACAAACCATGGGTTTCCGATTACCACGAAATGCCAGGACAAAGACAGCAGATATTCCAAAAGGCTATTTTGCAGTTTATGTTGGAAAGAACCAGAAGAAACGATTTGTGGTTCCAATATCGTATCTGAACCAACCTTTGTTTCTGGATTTGCTGAGTCAGGCTGAAGAAGAATACGGACACCATCATCCAATGGGTGGTATCACAATTCCTTGCAGTCAAGACACCTTCCTTGATCTCACTTCAAGCTTAAGTGTGTGAAGGAAGACTAATGCGGTGGATATTGGATCCAAAACCTCCTCATTTTGAAACTAGCTGCTGAGTCATGCTGAAGACAAGTCTACGCCTGATGATCCAACTGAATGGATCGACACCTGTTCAAGGAAAACTTCAAGAATTTTGAGGCTGCAATTGAGCTGAGCACGAAGAAACAAAATTTGTGAAGCATGCAGATGACAATGCCATATGAGCTCTGTATGACAGATGGCCCATCATTAGAGCTCCAACTTTTGTACTCACAATTAAAATTCTGTGCTGTCCCTTGTAAACTCCTTCTAGTGGTATCAAGAAAATTATGGGAATATATTTCAAATCATCATCAACTTTCTTATTTTTCATTAATTTCTAGCTCCTTGGCCTGATTGTCAATGCAGCATGTAATGGCTATATAGAAACCCGCTTATATGACATGGCTTTACTTCTGGCATATAGAGCTGATGATTCCATAGAAGTCATTTCTAACTACACCTTCGCATTCGTCTAAATGTTGTTCCAGACATATGCATTCTAAAAGTGCAGAAACACTATCATTCAATTCAACACTATAAAAGAAAACAAGATTTCAGGGTCAGCATTCTTTGCAGCATTTCTGTTTTCTCACCAGACAAAAGAAAAGGAAAAACAGATAAAAAAAAAATTGAAAGCAGTGGACAATGGCTTTGGCTGTACCAAAACTAAAAACTATGCATCATGATCTCAGTGCTCGCTGATTCAGGAGGAAATCAACGGTCATCCACGAATCGACAAACATCTTCCACGCCACTTAGCTGAAGAGAAAGAAGACTAATCTATGAAGACTCCAACTGTTGGTCCACATGAAGAGTTGAAGACTCTACTGTAGGAAGACTAACCTATAATTTATGAAGACAAATCGTATGAGCTCTACGGTTGGTCCTAAAAGAAGACTCCAACTGTGAACTGGTACAAAGTTTTAAATAGGGAAACATAACAATACAGGATTCAAGGCTATCAAGTTCAATTGTAAACAAATTCTAGAGTTCACAGAAACCAAAAGAGTAGGTTCAGTTTAGAGTTATGACTTATGAATAATGAATAAACAAAAGAGTAGAGCTAAGTTGCCTATAATGTCAGAACATTATGAAGCATCATAAACCAATGACATTCCTGATGGGTTATAAGGAACAATACATTAGAGATTCTCAGGTTCATATCAAGACCAACACTGAGTTATTCAACCAATAAATCCAAAAACTCAAACTTGAGTTGCTTAGCCATAAACAATCAATGGATGAAGGAATAAAAAAGAATATAACTAAAACTGTAACGTGCATTTCATCAAACAGATGGTGAGCATCAATATCAGTCTGTCATATGCATTCTTTTGACGGATAATACAGTGAAGGACTGGATCACTGGTGGTTCAGAATCACAAAACGTAAACACAAACGAACTAAAGAAAAAAACCCAGAATGCCCCAAAACTGAAAACACTACCTGAATCTAAAAGGGAGGAAGGGAAAAATCCCCAAAAAAATTTGGACCATTTCTCGATTTATGCGTGTCATCCTTGCGCAGGGGCCATGCTAATCTTCTCTGTATCGTTCCAATTTTATCGGATGTCCCCGAAGGGACAAGCTCTATTGCCATGTCTTCCTCTATGAACAGCCTCTTGTTTTCGCTTTACTTCGATATGGGAGTCTTGGATCCAATTTTACAAAGGCACGTGCGCCTCACGTGTCTTCTATCAAATTGTAAGGTTTAAACCCAAAAGAACCATACATTCCTCTTACAAAATGCACATTTCCCATCTTAATCAACCTCTTCAATCTTTGGGCTAGCTCCTTCAGCTTCTCCACCTCGGCCAATTGGTTCCCCTCCTGCCACTGAATAGCCTCGACACAGCCTTCTCGATCCTTTGCTTATCTGAAGGGTTCAAAAATTCCCAGCAATCTTGTCATCCTTGATAGTATTCCTCATACTGTAAGCATAATTCTCCATAGCAATCCAAAGCATAAATAAAGTCCTGCAATCAAATGATGACATAGACGAAAAAGACATACAAAAATCAGGATAAGAAGAACTGTAACAGATAAAACAGCTTATACTGAATTGTTAGCTAAATGAAAGACCAGATTTACTATGGAAACAAATTTGCAAGTATTGTATGCCTATTACACTAGACCTGTCCATATCAATATTTTGCAACTCTTGTATGCTGTAGCATAGTTCATGAAGTTGTGTGCCTGTATTCATACCTAGGCATGATTGACTTCCAGGTGAATGAACTTCCATGTAAAACAGTTCATGGTGTTCAAGCAAGAAACGTACAGAAAGAGCTTACTTTAGTAGTTAACTTGTTTCACTAAATTTTGCTTCTACACTTTGCATTAGTGTCGCTAGCTGATGTTTCAGTAAATGCTTAATATGCTCTCTTAATCAACATGCATTGCCATCACCCGCGATACGAAACATTTCACATTGGGTAAAACATACACTTTTTTTTTCCCCCCGATTGAAAAGCTACTTCATTCAAATCAAAATTTACAACCATCAGGGTAATATCCTCAGCAGAGGACCCCCAGAACAATACCTACTTAGTTTTAACTACTAGAATAAAGGCGTTGAAAACTTCATTCGTCACCTAAAATCACTTAGGTGACGAATCAAATAATGGTTCGTCGCCTTAAATTACTAAGAAAACAAAAAGACCCATACTATTTTCGTCGTCTTGATAGACATTAAGGCGACGAATATGGTTTCGTTGCCTAAACTATCAACCATTGAGGTGACGAAACAATACATATTATTTTGTCCCAAGTTTATCTTAGGTGACGAAAGTGATTTTTAGACGACAAAAAATTTTCGTCGCCTAAGTAAACTCACTTTATTATCTCATCTTTATGAACCAACTATATATAGGAAGCAATATTTTCAAAAATCATGTGAAATAGGATGTGATCGATATGATGAAATACGGCTATGGCTGAAAAATCACATATTTTCAGTAACGTTTGGTCCTCGATAGAAGTGGTCAACTCTATTTACGCTTATGTTTCTCTATGGGAAGCCTTATCGTCGGGAGGTAAACGTCCTTAAATTTTTACATAGGTGGTTATATCTCATCAATATGAGAGCTTTGTGTGTGGAAGATTCAACCAAATTAGGCCATATAGGAGTATGTAAGAGTGTTTTTGTGTAATAAGTGGCGTTCATTTAGGTTTGACCGTGTGGATCGAGACTCAAATCTTATTGAAAACAGGTGAATTTTTTTTTATAACCGTATACTGATCATATCATATGGTTGAATTTTCATTTTGTGAAATTTAACCATCGGAACCACAACGTGCCTACTAATGTGGTATAACTTGTTTAGTAGGTTAGATGCAAGTGTACATCTTTGTGAACCAATTATATATAAAAAGCAATATTTTCAAAAAATTTGTGAAATAGGATGTGATCGGTACGGTGAAATACGACTATAGTTGAAAAATTACATATTTTCGGTAACATTTGGTCCTCAATAAAAGCAGTCAACTCTATTTACGTTAGCTACAATTCTATAATATCATTAATTTCTTACTTAGGCAAACAATAATAATCACTTCAATTTAGAATATATTAATGACAAAATATCATTATTAACTGATTAACTACTTAAATTAATTCAATACTATAATTATATAATTCTATAAAAAATATTAATTACTTAGAGGACGAAAATATAATCTTTCATCGTCAAAGTGCAAAACTTTTAGCTGCACATTTTCCGCCAAAAAAGTTAAAAAAATTCAAACCAAATTTTTAAAAGTTTCCTTATCTTTTTTTTGTTCTTCTTTTTATACCTCTACCTCACTTTTCATTTCTCTATTTTTTTTCTTTGAACTCTCTCTCTCCCTCTCTCTCTTCTCCCCCAGTTTCCACACCGACTGGGACCATTAGACTCTAGCTCTCTCTCTGTCTTTCCTTCTTCGCTCTCCCTCTGGTCTTCGTCCCAAGACAAGCACGCGGGTCAGGCACGCAGATCTGGGTCGTTGGCGAAGGTGCTGGGTTGCCGGCGAAAGAGTATGCAAATTTGAGCACGCAAATCAAAACCGCCAAACAGAGGAATCAAATCTCAACCGCTCTGACTGTCATGGCCGTTGACTGCCATTGTCAAGGACAAGTGATTGCCGCTCACTCACCTTACCTTTGTCGAGGTATGTAAATCTTACTATTAATATACTGTTTTGGCCTTGGTTAATTTGTGATCGGAGAACAGAGTTTGCGTTTTTGCAGATGACTACGGAGGCGATCTCGGTTGAAATTGGGTTGTTTGATCTCGGTTGTAAGATATTGGGGTTGATTGGATTTGGGTTGTAAGAAGTTGGAGTCGGAGGTGGTGTGGGAGGCGGCGACGGTTGTGACAATACTAAAAACACAGTATCTGTCAAAAACAAACCTAAAACAAGCAAGGATCTAAAAGAGAAGGACCTAAAAGGCAAAAAACAAAAAAAGAAAATTCACAAAATTAATAAAAATAATATATTTTTTTTCTGTTTTCTGTCACAAATTTAATACTGGAAATTAAATTTGGAAAAGAAAACTAAGGCGGCCATAATTTTTCTTTGAACATAATTTTTCTTTGTCATCAAGTGTTGGTGACAATAATTTCAATGCCTAAATGTATATATTTTTCTCACCTTAAACTTATGCAACGATGAATAAATAGTCGCCCAAGTATCTATTTAGGTGACCATTATTTTTTATTCATCGCCTAAATTCTTACGGATTCATGCTCATGTGACAACTGTTAAGTGACAAAAAGCGACTAACATTTTGTCGCATGAAAACTGAGGCGACGAAACATTTTCGTCACCTAAGTTCTTTTTTTCTTTTCTTTTTTAAAACTTTTTATTAATAACTCACACACCCTAAATATGTTAATGAAGTTTGAACTCATGACCTTAAAGTTGTTAGTTAAACACCTTAACTAACCAAGCCACGGCTCACTAACTTATCACCTAAGTTCTTTATTCTAGTAGTGTTTCAGTAACAATGAACTCAAACAGCAACAAAGGCCCCTGCTCCTTACGATACCAATTTTCTTCCAAAGACAACACTGATCTAGCTAGCTGGTGTGCAACAGTATTGTGTCTTTTATTCACATGCTTCCATGCCCTCATTGTCAACCTGACTGCATCGTGTACTCTTGTCTAAGATCCCAGCGGCTACAAGCCTTTAAACCAATCAACACGTACATTAAGAAGCTCAATAACTGATAAGCGGCGAAAAGGTTCTTGATTTTGTTTATGGGTTTATGAGGTTTTGGTTCAAGGAAGTGGTGGAATGGCTGTGAACTTGTGATGAGTTTGGAACGGAGGCCAGAGGGCTGTGTAGTGTGAACCAAAGCTTCATGTCAATCTGGGGGTAAAAACAGGAATAGCAAAAAAGAAAAATATTTTATGCGGGCCAGGCAAAGAAAATATGCCAGCTAGGCGGTCCAGGTGGCGTGGGTGCTCATAGGTTGCGGGGTCCACCATTTAAAAAATAAACTAGAACTGATTTAGAGATAGACGGGCCTTGTTCGCTATTGGGTCTTAGTTTTATAGGCCCATTCACAGTTAGCCCAACTTGTCTTTCTTTTACTCTAATCCTTTTAATTTTAGGATTCAAACCCAATCCAGCCACACTCACTAGGAAACTAAAACCCTTCACCGATTGGGAAACTAAACCATTTTTCCCTCGCCGAGCAAGCCTCCTCTATTCTCATTTCCCAAACCATTTCGCAATACAAGTGTGGTTGAGTAAACCCGTTTCCAGTGTTTCCAATACCCACAAATCTTTCAAAAGTAATTCATTTCATTTGGTCCTGCAACTAAATGGTGCCATAGAGGGAAAAGATTACCAAAATCAGGACAAGAACTTTAACAAATAAAACAGCTTCTCTTGCATTGTGAGCTAAATGATAGACCAGATATACTATGGAAACAAATTTGCAAGTATTCTATTACGCTAGACCTGTCCTCATCAATACTTTGCAACTCTTTTTTGAAAGGACTTTGCAACTCTTGTATGCCGTAGCAAAGTTCACAAAGCAGTATTATACGGTACCTACGCATGGTTGACATCCTGGTGAACTTCAGGTAGAACAGTCCATGGTCTGGGAAGGGTCAGATGTATTTACATCCCTGTCTCATGACCACCTAGTCACATCGGGCAAGTGACAAAGTTGCTCCACAACACCACATTAGCTCTGGAATCAAATGTCAGTCATGAGAATGAAAGCATGAACACACATAATGGACAACAAAAAGCAGAATGAAATGGTGCAGATGACATACAAGATATATCATGACCAAAAGTTTCTCATGTGGCTAATTGGCAGACCACATATATTAGATAAACAAGTATAAAAGTCATGTATGAATGATATTCAACTCGTGTACACTGTGAATCATCATATTCAAAGCTGTATTATACCAAGGCATGATATCCAGGTGACTTGGTAACATGTTTCTTCTTCCTCCATCTAGTGGTGGCCCGGTGAATGAGGCTCCCACCAAGTCTTTCGGCAAGCAATATTGTTGTCTCAGGCACACCTCTCCAGCTGCGGAACCAAAATCTATCCGTCAAAACAAGACAACAAAAGTTGTTCACTAATAAAGGTAATGAAAACTATTTACAACTCAAAGAGAAACTTACCAGTCGCCCAGTCGCCATGCTCTACCATTTCACGACCCTGGGTCTATCCAAGAACTGAATATCAGCAGTTCTTAGTTCCGAAACTGCACTTTTTTGGCTTTTAAGATTCCATGCTGTAGAACTGACAGTGTATAGGCATCTGGCTGTATTCCCTTCGAAGACATCTCATTAACTAGGGTTACAGCCCTATCCACGTCTCCTCTTTTGCAACAGCCAGACAGAAGAGCTGTGTATGTCACTGTATCAGGTTTTAATCCTCTTTCAATCATTATGTCAAAGAGTGCAATAGCGTCCCGAAGGTTGTCTGCTTTACAATGTCTGTCTACCAAAACAGTGTAACAAATGGCATCAGGTTGTATTCCCAGTTGTTTCATCTCAGTCCAAAGTATAGTAGAAGCATCCGCCATTTCTTCCCTATTTCCCCTTGCATCTAGAGGGGAACGAACCCTTCGTATGTTTCTTTCTGAAAACCCATCAAGCAAAACTGTGTAGGTGATGATATCAGGTTGAATCCCTCTCTTTTTCATATCATGGAAGAGATCATGGGCTTCCCGCAAAGAATTCTCCCTACAATAGCTATTTATCATCACTGTGTAGTCAACCACATCAGGAGTAAATCCTCTCTCTACTGAAGAATCAAAAAACTGGCGGGCCTTTTGCACCTCTCCAGCCTGGCAGAGAGAAGCTATGAGTTTGCTGTACATAATTGTCTTCGGTTCCACATTTAAGGCAAACATTCTCTGAAACAACAAGATAGCTCTGACATTATCACCTTCCATACAAAGATTACTGAGTACTTTAAAGCAAGCACCTTTGTTAATGGTTCCGTGCTTTGCCAGCTTAGAGATAAGTTCATAGGCCTTCCTTGTTTTGTTAGCTTCACAGTATCCACGGACCAGAGCAGTGTAGGTCTCTTCACTCTTATCTACCAAATTATTTAAAAATGCTTTAGCTTCTTTGACTTTTCCTCCTATGCATAGATTTTCAATCACCATGCTGTGTGTAACAGAGTCTGGTCTTAAACCCTGTGCCTCCATATAAACCAAAAGGCCAAGCACCTGAGATACCAGGCCATTTCTAGCAAACCCTGCAGCAAGGACATTGTAAGTTATAATATCTGGCTTCAAACCCTTCTCGTGCATTTCCTCCAAAAGATTTGAGGCATCAACAACTTTCCCTAGGAGACAGTACCCTTTAATCAACGTGGTGTAATGCATAATATCCAAGCTCATATTCTTTAGCTTCATCTCTTCCAGCAATTCAGAGGCTTCTTCCACCCTGCTCAGTCTGCATAAAGCATCAACCGCAATATTGTAGGTAACCTCGTCAAGATAGATCCCCATGCTCTTAAATTCTAAGAATTGATCCACCGCTTCAGAAGCCATACCAATCTTACAGAGGCACTGAAGAATAAAACCAACAATGACGCAATTTGTTTTTATACCCTTTGACACCATGTCATTATGGAGAGCCAAAGCCTTTAACAAATTGTAATTCTTGCAGTAGCCACCAATCATTGCACTGTAGATGCATGAATCAGGCACCATGCCTTGCTTTTCCATGTCAAGAAATAGACTTTCTGCTTCATCAAATTTCATCTCATCACAGAACCCACGAATGACAGCTTTATATGCATAGGCATCGAGAAGTATATTTTCCCTTTTGCAATATTGAAGCACTTGACATCCTACATCAGAACGCCCCTTGTTGCAAAGCCCTTCAATATATGCTGTGTAGGCAAACACGCTGGGGGCTACCCCGGCTAACTCCATCTCCTCAAACACTTCCCCAGCCTCTTCCAACCTACCCTCCATACAAAATCCCTTGATGAAAATTGCATATGTGTAATCATTAGGGACCAAACGAATTCCCTTCAACTGCTTGTAAATAGACAAAGCTGCACCCAGTTCACCACACTCAATCAACCGATTCATCAGATAATTAATTGTAAAGATATGCTGCACAAATCCACGCCGTCTGGTATGGAACAAAACATCAATAGCGTCATCAAACATGTTGAGATTGACAAGAGACTTAACCAATGCATCAAAACCCCGAACTATTGACGGGGAAACCTCAACTTCCTCCTCCATAGCTTCCAACAAGTCCTTTAAATCAAATCCAACATCTCCAGAGCCCTTAATGAGCTCCAAGAACAAAGAATCCAACTTCCTATCCAAACGCCAATAACACAATATCCTAACAAGCGCACAGTATGTCAAAACATTGTGCCGGAACCCATCTTCCTTCAACTTACAAAACAACAAAAACGCCGAATTGGGTTTAGTTTTAAAGCTGTTCAGCTTGTTAACAACCTCCAATGTCTCCGAATCCGCAACCAAACGGTTGCTATTGGTATTGGCAATATCTGTGGTAAATGAATCAACATCAGCAGACTTAGATGCCCACTTGAACCCACAAACAATCCCACCACCATAAATCTCTTGGGTGCTTTTCTTAGTGTTTGTAGTGCAAACATCATCATCATCAGAAATTGAGCAACTTGAAAACCAATTGATGAATCTAAACCGGTTGAGATTATTTCTTGAAGATTGAACGAGCTTTCTAGGAAAACTCAATCTAACTAAAGGAACCCACATCCAAATAGAAATTTGGGAATCATTGCAACAACAACAACAACAAGTTCATCTCTTCAACTCAATACGTAAGTGAATAAGGAAAGAAACTGCTTACTTGGGATTCATCGTCGAAGTTTCGGGTTGCAGAAAAAGCAAACATCGAAGCTTGAGTTCGCTACTTTGGTATTTTGTTTTTGTTTTTTTTTTTGTTTTGTTTGAGAAGTACTTCGGTTTGGTCTCTGGTTGCGGTAAGCTCTTCCACTAAAACCCTAAACCCCGCCAATCCTTATACTTGGGTCTTCTTTTTAACTTTTTGTATTCATCGTTTCTACTTTACTTGGCAGTAAAAACTTGGTCTACCGCAGTCACGAATCAATTCAAAGATAATTATTTTCACTGTTACATGTTAATTTCTTATTACAGTATGTAAAATGTAGACATCACCCTACCCGTTGTAAGGGAGTTGTGTACATTAATGTACCAATACATCAATCAGATTAGTTTAAGATCAGTAGTCTCGTAGATTAGTTTTATGTCCATCATTCAGATTAGTTAAATACAACAATAGTCATGTAGAATAGTTTCATATCTTAGTCACTCATTTCGACCCAGTAATGTGTCTATAGGGGGGTTAGTCTACATTTATGTACGTTATTGTACTAAAAATCCAGGCTGAAGCTTATCTATTTCATTTCCTTGATTAATTTTGTCAGTTCGCCTTCATTTCTTTGCATTATATCCTTTGCGGCAGTGCCGTTCAAGTAAACAAATTTGATAAATTGTTAGCTGATGTTCATTTCAAAACTACAAGAGCATGATCTACTAGAGTGCAAAGCAACTGACTCGCAGTTTTAGAGCTGCAGAAGGTTGGCAACAATTGCAAGCAAAGCCAGATTTGAGAGGAAGAAGCATGCAGCATTAATCTTAGGCTGCTCATTTGGAGGTGGTGGGGTTGGTGCTACAGTAGGTCCGCCTGTGATCCGCGGAGCTAAGTCAGAAGGCAAAGGTGGCTCAGTCACATCACTCTCAGTCAGCACCGGATTTGGAGCCTCAGCCGTTGGCAATTGAGCTGGAGAAATAGCTGTAAACAGCACGCCTGGCTGGATAGGCTTCATGTAGCTAGGTCTCTCTTTATAAAATAAACACTTGTTCCCTGCAACCATCAAGCATCAAGCACCAAAATATCAGTGAGTCAGTGACTTGTTACAAACTGGCACATTCAAAATAGTGCATTACCAAGTGCACACCTACTTTTGTATCTAACAGCTGTTTTGGGGAAGTCTGTGATAATACCATCAACATTGGCCCCCGAGACAAACGAATTGATCTCAACAGTCGGATCCGAGAAGAAGTCCCATGCTTGAGATAAATACTCATTGCTGAACAGTTCAACATAAACATGAAGATCAAATGCATGCAGCTTTGTTACAACATCGGTTGCTCCAGTGATGTATTCAACATTTTCAGGAAAGACAGAGGCCTTGTTGATGACCACAGCATCGGCAAACTTCTTTATGTCCTGAAGAGTTGTGTTCAGGGCATCTCTAATAACTTCTTCAATTTTGTAAACTAGTTTACACTTGCTTTTCTCCTTAAATTTCATTAGAACAGAACTGTTGGTGGACTGAATCATGATATCTAGGCCTGTCTGATTGTTCAAACCAGCTTTGTTCAACTCAGTAATGACTGCATTTGTTACACTTAATCCCTGCTTCTCTGCAAGATACGCCGCATACTGAAAAGAAAATAGTACAATGCACCATCAGTAGAAAGTATAAATATTAAGTTTCACCGGTCCGAGATGCAAACATTCAGCAATAGAAAGTCCTGTGTTTAAAAAGATGAAAATATTCACTGATAAACCAGGCAGACAAACTTTGTACTATTCACCTCTATACTGATCAAGACACCAGAAACAGAGTTCCTGTTCTTTGCCATGTTAAGGAAATCAGATAATTTCATGTAAGTTCCAGCCCTTCTGAACCTTGGATTTCTGTACAACTTGTAGTATTCCTGGGGGTTTGAAATGCTTGCTACAGATTGAAAAAAAATATATGAGGATATCAAATAATTGATCCAGAAAGTTGAACTTGACCGCATAACTTGTAAGATGTTAAATGTGGTCTCTGGGAGTCCTCTGTGTCATGTGTATCGATTACCTGTGTAAACTAGGAAAGGATAGATAAATATGTAAAAGTTAAATTTCAACTTACGTTGTAATGTTTTGATCTGATCCCATGTCAGGCTAAAGGTATATATTCTACCTTCAGCCTGAAACTCCGGAACAACCATTGTGAAGTTCTGAAAACTTGATTGAGCAACTGTTGTGATATCATTAAGACTAATAGAACTTGAGCAAAATGGTATCCCATCCTTAGACATTTGGACAGGACAATCGAGCACATCCACACCATCTTCAAGCGCTTTCCTATGTGCCAAATCAGTACAATCAGGATAGTCTCCGCTTGCTCCATTTTTCGAAATAACCAAAGGCTTGTCTGCAGCATGAGAAAGATGAAAAAAAGTTGATTAGAAATGATGATCAGAGGATTGAGCATGTTAATAAACTATTCAGACAAACAACCAATGATAATCATTCAGAGGAAAATGACCAAACTTTATGTTGAAGTACCAAAAACCAATGACATATATACCTTGCACTGAAGCATTTTGTCTTAGGTGAGCAAAGCAATCTGCACTAGTTAAGAGAAACCATCATCATTAAACAGAAAATTAATGCTTCAATTTCAGTAATATTGCAGTAGTCTCCGTGACATTTCCTTCTTATGTTTTAAACATATATACCTACCTTCGATCAGCTAAAATGACCCCTTACAGTTTGTGAAAGAAAAACTATCCATAAATTAATACAGCATTTTTCTTAACACAACTTTATGACAAGGAACTCGAGAAGAAAAGAAACTACCTATGGCTGCTGATGGAGTTATTGGAAAGTCTGACAGGAAACCATCAACAGTGAAGTTGCCATTGTCAATGAATGACAGGTACTCAGCTAATGGATCATAACTGTAATTGTAGGGTAACTAGGTAGTAAGCCCGCGCGCTGCTGCGGGGTGACAGCTAGGTGATTTGTGTGTGGAAAAGTGGAGTAAACCATTCAAAACTTTAGGTAATGGATGTAATCCAAAAAAAAGATTTATCAGTCCATTTTTGTACAATCGAGATGTCTGAAAGTAAAATTGAATTTACATACAAAACGGTGAACAGTTGTACCCATTAAACATGTTTACCGAAAACCATTTCTTTGTAGCGATTACAACACCTTTGATTTGGCAGCTGATATACATCTCACAGCAAAAACAACTATTTTGCACCAAAAGTCATTTCCCTGTAGCGATTACGAAGCCGTACATTTTGGTTGTTGATATACACATACACACCAAAAACTATTTTACTATACAGATTACATTAGCTCCAGTTGCTAATGAGGGCATTCTTCACACACCATCATTCTTGCAAAAGTTGACCGCCAAAAGCATAGTTAGACTATTACAATGGAGCCATCTTGTCCAACTTATTCTAGTTTCCCTTTGTCTTTGCTACTGCATCCTGCCTCTCTGTCAGGTATGATGTTAAGTCATTAGATATTTCAGTACACACATTAAGGAAGAATAGATGGACACTGTAGTAAATATTGATACCTTTTTGCTTTCTTCGTGGATCCCAACAGTTGACTCAGAGTGATTTCTTTTGGTGACCATGATTTTCTCTTTGAGGGAAGTTTCTCTGATGTCTTCGCTTCTTCTATCTCTTGGTGAACTTTTTCAGTGTCGGGGTAAACAGCTCTAACCATGAAATCTTTCCTTGTACCAAACCCAATCTTCCATATTTTGTATTTGTGCATTGTATCAAGGATGATTTTCGGGATGACGGTTTTATCTGTGTTTCCTTCATCTATCAACTGGCCACAGGGTTTTCTGAAAAGTATCTCTGCGGGTTTTCCTATGAGCATGGCCAAAGTTGAATCGTCTTCATCTTCGAGACGAATTTGCATCTTGTACCTGTAATGGTAACATCCATCATAAAAATTTTACGCATGCGATATTTAAGATGAATAAGGCCATGCAATCAACATAGAAACTTTTAGTATTAGTGGAGTTATTTAGACAAATGTATCTTAGATTTAGTTAATCATAAAATTTTCTTTTGCTTACATTGGCTTTCCAGCTTGCTCTCCATGGTTTGGACATTTATTCAGTACAGAGTCGGATCCCATTTGTAGTTTTACTCTACAGAGTGATGGTTTCTGTAATTTTAGCTCGACATGTGAACGTGGAATCCTGTGTTGATATAGACATTTTGAAGTAACATATGACATTAGTTTTAATATTTTTAATATACATAACAACAGGTGCACAACATTATGTCCTTTTAGAGCTTCAAAAGAAAATAAATACATAAATTATGTTCTTTTAGAAGTTGCTACCTTGTTTTCATCTGCATCCTGTAAGATGAGGTTGCCGATATTGATTATGTTTGATGTTTCTGTGATAGAAGAACCTGTGCTTTGGCCTGAGCTTGGTATTAATTTTGGGGCATAGTTCGGGCTTGAGAACCTGCAATTTTATTAAGGTGTACGGAATTTGGTATTAGCAAACAATGAAGACCGAATGTCGATTATGGCCATATTTTTATCTTTAAATGTGTACCTTGTTTGGTATTCCTGTAACTCAGGAATATTTGGATTGATGAAGACACAGCTGTCCAAGCTTGTGTTAACCACTATTTTCTCTGAGAATAGACAATAGAAGTAATTTAATTGTGAAAACCCAGCGGAAAGATAATATCTAATTTCAGTGAAAGCCATAATGCAATAATAGAGGAAAGAAGAGTAGAAGAAAAAATAACTGAAAGAACTATCATTTATAGCTCGTTATGCAATTGAAGCAATAAAAGTTTAGCTTGATGTTGTTCACTTTCTATTTTTTTAGAAAATGAAAACCCAGAGATGCCATTAAAAATAACGATAGTTCTTTCGAAATAATAAATAGTATGATCTCGTCGAGAAAATGGACATTTGTTCTTACTTGCATATGTGGCCACTTTTGAACTCGTAATGACTATCACAGCTGGAGGGGGTAACTGAAGTATCTTCTCTGCATCAAAGTCAAGTGCGAGTTCTCCCCAAAGTGTTGCTTGTAGCTCTTCATTCCTAGGGAAAACAGTAAACACATACGGCAGTAGAGTTGTGTGTAAATAAATATATCAAATAACTGAAATTGTGTATTAAACCTTTAGATAGTTAATGTATTTATAACCTAAATATTCACGATTTGGTACCTTGTGTTTTGTATTCGTAGTTCCCGTGTTTTTGCCAATTGTCCTCTGACAGGAGTGTCTTGAACTTGATGCATCTCCTTTATAAGCCCGATTATATCTGCTTAGCAAAAAGACAATGTTTAAAATGTATGAAGTTTTATTAACAATGAAATATTAGAATAAAATGTGAACATTATGTCATATTATATAACTTTAGTGAACACTTTGATTGTGATATATATCGAATTGTACCTGTCAATATGGTGTCTTTTTTGTTACGTGCAGGAAGTTCGTTGTAGTCCAGTAAGTTGAAGCAGTGTATGGGTATTGCCGGAAATTCTTCACGCATCAGTTTGAACACAGTTTTATTGTTAAACTGCAGTTGTGCTTTATGTGGCACAACTTGGTGAGACTCTTGATTTTTCATGATCCTAAATTTGCTTATTTCATAGATAGGACCTTCCGCCATATTGCTCAAGACATCTTCAGTGTCAGCTTCCATGACCACGGCATGGATGGAGTCACCCTGTATGTCACAATTGATGGATATAATAAGTATATTTAATAATTATATAACATATAGACAATAATTAGAAATGATTGAACCGGTGCTTGTAAAAAATGATTGAACTATTATAACAATTACATATTGGTCGACTAACACGCATCCCAAGCCATCGTATCGTTGGACAGGCCTGAGAACTTTTCCTCTCCACATTCGAGATACCCGAACTTTTATCTTTACGCCACCCGTTCCAGGAACGATGTCACGAATCCGAGAAGTTAACATGGTGCAGAAGTATATCCTTTGAAAAAAGAAAAAACTCTCAGTGATCAGCGGCAGCGATAGTGTTAAATATTAAGCATAAAATTGTAATTAGACTTGAAGAGGCATTTTATGGTTGCTGGGTTACATAGAAAAGATGATTTGCACCCTTGAAAGCAAGTTAGGATATGATTGAGTCAATATGGCTAGCAAACACAATTGAATTGTTTTTTTATCTGAGGATGTATAAAGATATCACCCACTGCTGAAAAAATCACAATAGAACTGTGGTACCATATTCAATATTTGAATGTACTGGCAATTTTACACGCAGCCCATCGCATTGCATTTCATTGTTAACCTTTAATCTACTAAAAACTACTAATCCCTTCCAGCTGCAGCAATATAGCATATGTAGCAGGACATTTAAAAATTGGAATATTAGTACTTATAAAACACTAAGACAATTATAAAAGCACACTAAGACAATTATAAAAGCAGGGAAAAAATGGAAAAACAAAAAGAAAAAGAGGAAACAGAAAGCGGGATAACACAACCTCCACCGCCGAAGCAAACAAATATGTAGAACAATGGAGAAAATCGATTCGAACCCTTTAACAAAAACCTGAATGAAACTAAGTAAAAAAGGGAAACTCAAATTTCCCATATAACCTACCCACCAGAAGAAACCCAAAGGCACACTTGATCTCGATACCACCTCTACCTGTGAAAACAACAACAGCAACACACAAGATGAAGGAAAGAAGGAGCAACCACAAACCAAGAAAAAAAACAAAGAGTAACCAAAAAAAAACACGTGAGATGTATTAGCTTTGCCACTACGTTTACTAATGAATTCCCAAAATGAAAAATTGTAAATTGAAATAATAGAAACAGCTCAGGGTTTCAGAAAACCTAGCAACGAAATGCAACAATTCATAAGACACTATGACAATGCTGATACATAAAAATACACACAATTAAGAAAGAGACGCACACACATAAGTAGTATATCAGAACAAACACCAATGGATTAGAACTAACAACATATAAGACCACACAATGTATTTGCTGTCACGTAACCAACCTGCAAAGTCAATAAAAAAAACTAAACAGCAATCGATATACGTTTGCAGGAGCATAAATTGTAAGACCATAAAGCATGAGCTCACGCCAGATTCTAGAAAAGCATCATTGTCTTTGCTATGTACCATGATTTTTTAATCTCCTACAAACGACTAATCCCTTCCGGCTACAGCAATATAGCATATGTAGCAGGATATTTAAAAACTGCAACATCAGTTTTTATAAAATGCAAAGACAATTGTAAAAGTAGGAAAAATAACGGGGAAAAAAAAATTGAAACAGAGGAAACAGAAAGCGGGATAACACAACCTCCACCGCCGAAGCAAACAATATGCAGATCAATGAAGAAAATCGATTTCGAACCCCTTCGCAATAACCCAAATGAAAATAAGCAAGGAAGGGAAACCCAAACTTCCCATATAACTGTGTAGTCTTGATCGTCCATGCAAGCACAAAGAAACAAATAGTCGTTGAATTTAACTCAAATAGTGTGTAGTCATACCTGTCTAAGCTTGTAGATTGGATCACGGCAGTTAAGCTTGAGAAGTAGAAAACAGATGTGTAGCTTTCAGAGGCAGATCTGAGACGGCGTCTACACCGTTCCGTTCGTAGTTATATAGGTATAGGACTCACTTGGAATTGACAATTACACCCTCGTTTATTTTTGCCTTCCTTTCTTTTTAAGTTTTCTGAAGGTCGGTTTTTTGCTTCTTGATGTCGGCTTGACATTTTTAATTCATTGTTTTTTCGAAGATAGAAGAAAAAATTGGTGTTGGTGTCAGCTGGTGATGAGCTTTGGTAACTGTCTATGGTCTCAAATTCTGCAAAACATCTTTGTATACAATATTTTTTGTATAATTTTTCGGCATATCTTCGTTAATTGCAATAATTTTTATTCCTTCTCTCGATGTTACTCTAGAGAGAGCCACATACAATTGTCCATGAGTAAAAACTGGTTGTGGTAAGTATAACCCAACTTGTTTCAATGATTGGCCCTGACTTTTGTTTATCGTCATTCCATAACATGCCCTTATTGGAAATTGGCGTCTTTTCAAAACAAAAGGCCATTTGTGTTTTGATGCAACCAGTACAATACGTGGTAAATAAAATTTTTTATGAACATGTGTTCCAGTCAAAACTCGTGCCTCAATGACATTGACATATAGATTTGTAATCATCAGCCGGGTTCCATTGCATAATCCCTGTGACAAATTTAGATTTCTTAGCAACATGATTGGCATACCTTTTTTCAATAGCAATTTATGTGATGGCAGTCCGTTTATTTCCAGATTGTTCAGGAACTCAGTTGGGTACAGTAGGTTGAGATTATTTGTATGGTCGTTTGACACGCATATAGTATCAGTACTAAGATAAGTAACTGTACCACCAGGTAGTAAATTTATTGCATAGCTATTGATATCATGAATGGTGGTATTCTTGGGTGTGATGATCGCTCGCTCTCTAATATAGTCAAAATTGTTATAGTTCTTATCAAAGCCTGTGTATGTTGCGTGAAAGATTGCACTAATAGGATCAATATAGTCGTCAATCAACATATCATCAGGAATGTCAATCCAGGACGTGTCTCTGTCTTCAGGATCTTTAACAACACAAAGATTCCCATCGCCAACCTGTAGAAGCCATTTTGCGAATCGTGATATCTTTTCCTTTTCTTCAGTGTTTATTCCCTTTTTGGATAACCTCATGTTCTCAGAAAGGTAGAAAATTTGGAATAGTCGCCACAGGTACGATTTATTTAAAGAAGCATCTATCACTTGAATTTTATTACCACCAGTGACCACTGGTAATATTTGTCTAAAATCACCGCCGAATACAATAGGTACACCACCAAAAGGGGGAATACCACCGATTGTATCTTCATTTGACAATATATCCCGTAATGTCTTGTCTAATGATTCAAAACAATATTTATTGGTCATTGGTGCCTCATCCCATACAATCAAGTCTGTCTTTTCCATCAATTTTGCCAAATGAGTTCCCCTTGTAATATGGCATACAGAGCAATCGGTTATGTCAATTGGTATCTTAAATCTAGAATGAGTTGTCCTCCCATTTGGTAACAACAATGAAGCAATTCCAGATGAAGCAACTGCTAACACAATTTTCCCTTCAGAACGCAATCTGCTAATTATTGTGTGCCATAAAAATGTTTTTCCTGTACCTCCATGTCCATATACGAAAAATTGTGCTACATCTTTGTGACATACGGCGGCGACAACTGTGTCATATATGATCCTTTGATCATTGTTCAGTTTAGAAACCAAAGACGAATGTTCATGGTATAGAGCAGGTCGATCATAGTCTAATTCTTCTCTTAATTGCTTATTATGTAATTCCAACATCTTGTCTATGTTTGGCATAGGCAAGTTATGATCACTCAAAGAGCTTGAGGAATTAATAAAAAGCTGCTCAAGTTCAAATAGCAATGAATTTTGTAATTCTGAATCAGGTATTGTCAAGCTCGGGTTTGAAAATTCATTCTGTATATTATATAAGATGTCGTCACACATGTGTCGCCAATGGGTTTCAAAAAGCTGTTGAGCATTCGATACGCTACAATGTATCACAATAGTTACAAATAAATGGCGTAATTCAGATGAAGTCGCTGTAGTTGCAGCATTTGTAAGAGCTTCTGTCCACTCCTTATCGTCACCTAACAAACCAAGTGCTCGACACGCTGCTTGGTAAGAAGGATGAACAATGCCATGTATTGTTTTTATAGACGTGAAATTTGTACATCCTTTTCTTGTATTTAAGAGCAAACGTAAATAATATAACTTGCCTGATGCAGGGTGGACATGTGCCATTCTGCCTAAAGCAAACCCTTTTTTTCTTAGAGTCCATACCTTTTCATTATCATGCCATACAAATTTTGATGGAAATTGAACATATGTCAACTTTCTTGCCTCTGTATTTTCTTTGACCGAATTCACATCAAACCATGCGGTGAGCATGGTCTCCTCAAGTCCTTCCCTTGCAATAACAGATTTAAGAGATTGATTTCTACCAAAAACTATGTTTTGTTCCATGGGCAAATGAACTTGCAAAAGTTCAACAGGAGGATGTCGAGAGTGTATAGGATATTCAAATATTCTCCAAGCCGCCTCGGGTGGCGATATATACCTACAATTAATGTACATTTGGATTTCATCATTGAAGTCAACATGAAGACCAACCCTAGCTCGGTCGGGGCCTTTAGTAATATATTTGAACAAATACTTGATTAACATTGATTGAGCACAATATTCAACATTAATGTGAGCATTATATCTTAATAAAAGCTCTGCATTGTAGGGGACGACAAAACGATTATCAACTTTTGCACCTTTTTTCACTACAAACTGACTTTCATTATCGCGTCGTTTGTAAACAGGAATCTTATTTATTTCAAAAACGGTCTTTTCCACATAGTCTCTAGGAAATGACTTTGTGCATTGTCTTTTTTTCATGCATGGCGCCTTAAAATTTAGTTCTCCACATGGTCCATGAATCATGAATTGGCTAACAATCTCATACAACGCTGAATGTTCATCTTGGTTTGGCAGTTCTGCAGATATGATCGAATCAATATCAGTAGCTGTGTAACATTTGTTGTCTTTGGTAAGCCAAAATAACATATGAGAATGTGGTAATCCTCTTTTTTGAAATTCTATCGTCGCGACATCTGTTCATTAAATAGTAAAAAAATAAATAACCACCGATTAGTATGCGGCAAGCCTTTAACATATATATATATATATAAAACAATACACAACAAAAGCGTACCTGCCACCACCTTCCCAAATGGTTTACCAGATTTAACATACGCTAGAAGATCGTCATGTTTGATTTTAAAAATTCTTGACACAATGTCTGGGCGGTCTTCAGGTCTGAAACTATGTTTACCTTCTAATGCCCTAATTATTTCTGGCCATTTTGTATTGCAAGTAAAAGTGATGAATAAGTCAGGATGTCCATAATGCCGACAAATGGCCATTGCATCTTGATAATTTTTCATCATGTAACGTGGGCCTCCGGTGTAGGAACTTGGTAAAATTATTTTTTTCCCTACGTTTCGAGCATCATAGTCGCCTTTTGAAACTGAATCTTGTATACCTTTATAAGTTTCGCTTCGAAATTTGTCTTGATTTTTTCTAATATAGTACAGTCGGCTTTCTTCGATGGTTGCATAAGCATCAACTAAATATTGTTGAAATAGCCGTCCACCTTTTAACAGAGTGTGTGACTGGCTAAGACGTTCTTGAATCTGGTATGCCACAAAGCTGCGCATTGATACCTTTTTACGTTTGGCCTCGTGATTGTCTTTAGGTGGTAACAATTGTAGGTTAATGCTATAACCATCTTCTCCATAAGGAAATAGTATAGGATACTGGAATGCCATATACTTTGAATGTATTTTTGACACTCTTTGTAAGCTGTTATTGTTCGATTGAACCACAACGTCTCTTTCAGAATCGTATAGGCCAATATCTCCCACAATTAATCCAGCGACTTCACTACTGCTCGGTGGCTCATATTGTCTCTCTTGGGTCCTTTCACTATCTAAAATAGTTAAATTCAAAGATCGAAGAGAATCACCATCATATTTATTCTTCGTAGTTCGGAAAAATTTAACCAATTCGTTTATCTCGTCCAACATCTGAATCAAACCTTTTACAATTTCTGGTTTCAAACCGTCTATCACTCTTTGTCTGTTTGTAATTTCATTTTGAGTATCATGAATGTATAGTTGTGCAAATTTTGGGCATTCACCCTCGGGAGGGATGAGTGAGCCCATTAAATGATGAACTTGTCCACTGATTTTAAAAACATATGGTCCAGCTCCATCAGTGACACTCGTATCAACTTTAGCACCAAGAGAAGTAAATGCAAACATGGAGTTATAGGCCCTAATGTTTTCTCTAAAATGATTACTCAGCTGCCCATTTCTAGGATCCAAAAGGTGTTCTAAATAAGACGGTGTTGGATACAAACAGTGAGGCCTGAACCTGCCTTCCAGACAACATTCTGTGTAGACAGGCCGTTGATTTTTCCGTGTTTTTTTTGACTCCTTCAACCAAAACAAAGCGTCACAGTCCTCACATGTATGGATCATATCTCCGATATCTGAGTACGTTGACAGCAGGCCTGACCATGAAAAAAATTCAGTAATGACAATAGGAGAACATCATAATTGTATAATTTTCAAATGCTGGAACATCAAGTATAATCGCACAACAAACCATGTACTCTTCTCTTTCTTTGATATGCTGCTTGCCCATAGGTGACCACTGCTGACGCGACACTATTTGCCTGTTCTGAAGATGATAAATCAGTAGCTGTAACAATCTTAGGTTTCTTTTGGCTATTTTTTTTTCCGTGTGCACCGGAGGTGCCTGCTTCTCCAGTGAAACCCAGGCCTGATTGCAGAGCTGGTATGTTTACATCAGATCTGATTCGTTTGTTACTACGTACATCTACAGGCACAGCGCAACTTGAATTAGAACAACTTCCATGTGGTAACGTAGAAGCAAACACATCTGCAACTTCACTCAATTTTCTAGTTCGTGATAACACGCCTGCAAACAAAATGGAACCACAAAATAAATAAAAAAGGGTTCTCCAAATCGCCATCATTCTTCCTGTAATAGCAAACTGTTCTCTAATAACTAAACTCATAAACATATACGTTCCCAAAAATCCAATTACCTAACTTCAGTGAGTACCAGAACGAATTCTCAGGGGAAACAAAGGATAGAAGAAAAAGTAGTCAAGCTCACTTGAAAGGCTTTCAAACCGGTCAATTGTATGTGTATTATTATTTTTTTTATTTCTCACAAACAAAATAGAGTTATTTTAAAACGACCACCAACACCGATCAAATTTTTAGCCTAATATAATGTAAGAAATACATAGGATTAAACAACATGGTCATACCAGGAGCGTCTTCACTTGTGGACACATTCGCTGTCAAAGCGACTCGCCTTTCATCCGTAACAACAGATAAAGGAAGCGCGTCTCTAAACCTTCCCTTTCGAGTCATTGCCACTACGCTCGCTAACGAATTCCCAAAATGTAAAATTGTAAACTGAAAAAAATAGAAACAACTAACGGTTTCAGGAAATCTAGCAACAAAATGCAACAATTCATAAGGCACCACTATGACAATGCTAATACATAAAAATGTCAACAATCAAGAAGGAGACGCACTCACATAAGTATTATATTAGAACAAAAACGAATTGATTAGAACTAACAACATAAAAGGCCATACAATACATTCACCGGCATGTAATTAACCTGCAACGTCAAAAAAAATAAACAAAACAGCAACCAACATCTGTTTGCAGGAACATTAATTATAAGGCCACAAAGCATAAGGTCACGTCCGATTCCAGAAAAGCAAACAATCCATTGACAGGACAATTGTCCTATAAATGTACAAAGATATCACCCACTGCTGGAAAAAGCACAACAGAATTTTGGTACTGTATTCAATATTTGAATGTATTGGCAACTTTACATACTGCTCATCTCTTTTCATTTTATTGTTAACCTGCAATCTCCTACAAACTACTAATTCCTTCCAACTGCAGCAATATAGCATATATAGCAGGATATTTGCAAACTGCAGCATCAGTACTTATGAAACGCAAAGACAAATATAAAAGCAGGAAAAATAAGGGGAAAAAAAAATCGAAACAGAAAGCGGGATAACACAACCTCTATAGCCGAAGCAAACAATATGCAGGTCAATGAAGAAAATCGATTTCGAACCCCTTCACTACAACCCAAAGGAATCTAAGCCAGGAAGGGAATCTCAAATTTCCCACATAACCTACCTACCAGAAGAAACCCAGAGGCACACTTGATCTCGATATCACCTCTACCTGTGAAAATACCAACAAAAACACGCAAGATAAAGCAAAGAAGGAGCAACCAAAAAACCAAAAACACCAAGAGCACCTCCTATTTGAAACCCGAAAAATACAAATTATAAAAGATAAAAAATTCTGGGAAGAACCAACGTTCTCCTCACCTTTCAAGACAACGAAGAGAACTAAACGATGAAAGAGCGGAGGCAGTCTTTTGGGTAACGAACAAAGAGAACCTCCAATAAACAAAGAGATGCTGGGTTAAAGAAGATGCAGAAGTAAACCGACAATTTCGTGGAGACGGATAAGGAAGCCACGTATCACACCGCACAGATGGTGTAACAGGCCATCGACAGGTAGAGACTAATGGCAGGATCGTAAATAATCTCCAACAAAGGGTAAGAGCGTCTATCTGCGCGCGGAATGAACAGTACTACCTGCGTTTTGCTTTAATATATATAGTAATGTGGCATCATTCACAATATCAGACACAAACACTGTTAGTTCTGCTTTATGAGCATCCAAAACAAGTGAAGTGTGTGGTTCTAAATAATTGTCATTTGTGACAGGCCATATGTAAGTTTTAGGAACTAGAATTCCTGAGGCAAATGTCTTGATAAATGTGAGATTCTTTAACAGAGATCCATAAGTTTGATTGGTTGAAGGCTCAATCTCAGTTAGTCCCAGAAACTGAAAGACCAACTTAGTAGTTCTGGGACTAACAGCTCCTTTAATGCTGTTCAGGAAAGCCACCTCGGGTGATGAGATGTAATTGACAACCACTTTTCTCATTACAGAATGCACAAAATATCTCATACTCAAGTTGTGTTGTGAGAAGAAAATATTGTTCTGCAGAAGCATTGTAAAAATTCAGATTGTGTCAGACTATAGTTGACTGAATAGTCTTAGAAATTTGAGTAGATTGATGAAGGGATAAACATAACGTTGAAGACAGGAGAACCTATAGAATACCAGAGTACCAGTTACCTCAATATTCAACCATAAGCCTGCTGGTGGTTTCAAAATCTTTGCAACATCTTCAACAGTGACAATTTGGTACCCGTTGCCATCAAACCTATCAATTCGACTATATATTCCCTGAGTAACTGTTTGAGTAACAAAAAATTAGTGAGAAATTTCCAGCAATCAGAGCATTAACTAAGAACTGATCCATAATACACTTAAACGTGGCTTATTTAATGCACATGTAGCATAAGAACTTATTCAACACAAAATGTAAGAATAGGCCTCCACAAAGATCAATTGCATTACATGAACTAAGACCAGATTTAAATGTTCTGATATCTATTCAAATACCAAATACAGGTTCTCAATTGACAAGATATAATGGAATAAGAGAGCTAATTTTTCCCCCTTTTTTCAAGACCATCAATAGCTGCATGTGTCTGAACAATATCTGCCCAGTTTGAGTGTTTTTAAAGATAATGAGATCATGAGGACAACAACATGTACGATTGATATCAGCCTCTCATAATTTGTAACATGAGTGAAAGGCATACGTAACTGATAAGAAGAAGGCATATCTTAACAAATAAACCCTGAAAAAGCCCTTCCTTTAAATCCAGTAATGTGATTAAATTAAAACTATTCCATTGATCGAATTCAAATAAAATGCTACTCACCAGAAACATTTGCAAGGTCTTTGAGAGTATAATCAATGGTGTAAGTCTTGACCGTCTTTGGATATATAATATCAACATCAGAACTGTTACTTAGTAGCAGATCTGGAAAGCAAATTCCAGCTCCTTCCTTGGTCAGTTGGACATCGCACCAAAGTAACACATCTGGTACACTAGTGGACAATGTGAAGTCATATGCTACAGAACTAGAACCAGGGAACAATCCTGAAAATCCCCCGCGTGCTATGACCAAAGGCAGCTTGCCTGCAAATCAACTCAATCCAGTTAGCTACACTGAACATACTGTGGGGAAAAACAAATGTTCTTACAAACATTGTACTAAAAATCTGAAGGTCAAACACGGGCAATAAATCCCCCTTATCATTTCTAACCACTGGAGATAATACATTAATCTTTCAAGAGGTAAAACCTTGTTTCTGGTATTTTACAAGGAAAACATTTCCAGACAATTACATGACAAACCAATCGTAGAAGATCATAACCTCAAGCAATTGAAAGTGTCAGTCTCTCAGGTGATTAAGTTAAGGATCTTAAACTTGTTTATGGATTGAGTAACTCTAAAGGTTTCTCTCCTTTTGTAACAAATTAACAGAGTGAAATTCTGTATATGCACACACTAAATATTGAACAATTCCTTTCTATTGTTTATCTCATTTTCTTAACTTGAGAAACAACTGAAGAAAAACCTTTGACGTAATCGAAATAAAAAATAAAAAATATCAACTCAGTTTTCCATTTCCAGCCTCCTCCATGTTCTCCACAACCAAAGAAAATAAAGAATCAAGACCAACAAAACATACAAAGGTCGCAAAATCCACAATAGTGAAACAGAGAGATAAGAAGAGATTAAATGAACATAAATGTTTTACCTTTGAGTGTTTGCCACTGACTAGTGGTAGAGCCCTTATCAGCTGAGACTAGAGCTACCGAGTGCAGAAGAACAAGAAGAGAAGCAACAACGACAAGAGCACAAGAGCTCCACATTGCCGGCCAATCACTTAGAAACGTTGTTCCTGGAATATGTATGAGATTAAAGAGAGACCATAGAACTATGAGCTCTGAACCTCTTTCAAGCTTAGTATTACTGCAAGTTCAACAAATTTTCTATTCCAAGACATAAATAGTCTGTTTGGTATAAACACATTTATGAGAAGAATACGAGTAATCCTAAGCTTGTGGGGTTGTTAGGTTGGAAATTAATGGATCATGCATGTGATTTGCAATGAGAAGAGGAAAGAAAGTAAAAAATTTGAAACGTATAGCTATAGGTGAGTTCCATTTCCAGACCTTGTTGATGACACTCATCAGCTATTATACTACTCGGACTAGTGAGAACAGCTCATGCATGCTAAGCAAGGATTAAAGGATACTGCCATTTTTGTTTTGCTTCTTAGCTGAAAATGAATACCTAAAAATTTATAGAGAAAAATGATACAAATAGGGGACCTAAACCAAAACCCTCAACAACCAAAACAAGCCAGAAATAGTGTAGTGGACTATTAATTTTTGAAGACTTGGAGGTTACTTGCATCAATTGGGTACAAAGTATACATATTAGACATATAGTGCAGCTCAAAATTTAGCACAATACTAGCACACTGGATGAGGATCCTATGATCTTGTAGGATCGATGTCCTTACTGAGGACTATTGTTGGGGAGAGTGGAAACTTTTATATTAGAATTAAAACTGAAATGTATCTCTACCTGTGCAGCTGTGCTCTTGCCTGCTATTTGTTGAGACGTGTTAATTTCATGCTCGATTTATTGAAGGAACAAGCACAAGTTGGGATGACTGGTTAGTTATATACAGGACAAATGATGATGGTAGAACCCTTCTACAAAGACTCTGAAACAGAAGGCATCGAGAAATTTTATTAGGAAATAAGGAAATACCAATCTTGATCAAAAATCATGCCTCCCTGCTCTTATAGCTTGGTTTGCATGCTATATTGCTATGCTATCCCAAGAACTACAAAAATTGACCGGCTCTTGGTTTGCTTAGATTCCATCTGATCCCGTTACAACCAATGTCCCGGGAGAATTCAAGCCGGAACTACAACTTGAAGTTCTAGCAACTCGACCCACATGGCATACTCCTTTGTATGATACTGCCATTGAACAACTTCAATGACTGGAGCATGTTGTTTTCACCCTGTATTATCATAATCAACAGCGTGCTCCAGTATCATCCCATCATCATAGATATATTAAGCAGGATATTTGAAGGGAACTGTGGCCTTTCAAGGCGTGACACAAGTAAACTGGATGTAACATTCAACCATTAGGAAGCTATGGTTACTTCCCCGGGAAGAAGCTCAAATGGCCACTAAAACCTTGGGATCAAAGAGAACCCTGAGACATACAGGACCCACCACTGCAAATTCCTTTTCTTCTGTCCCGTGGCCAAACTTGGTCTTGAAAAAACACTACATTCCAAGCCACACTACTCCCCTTCACTCAAGGCCAGCTTAGTTGTGCCAGCTACATAGACATGTAAAACAGGAGGTTAGTCAAAACGTCAAACGAAGGCATCCCAATACTAGTCTGAGAGGAGGTATTTTTACTATTTTATAGAAACTTCACAATTCTTTTTTTTTTTTGGGGAATCTTAATTATCACAAACATTGGAGCTTGGAAAAAATTCATCATTTAATGCAACAATGAAGACCGGTAGGGGACTGTGAACAGTATAGGAAAATCAGGAATTGTCAAGAGCTCAGCATCAACAAGGAAGACCAGTAAGGGACTATGAACAATACAGGGTCTGTCGATAACTCAATATCTGTGTATGGCAGACACTTGCAACAGTAAACAAAAAATGTTTCTAGTGATACAGGTAGCCTAATATTAAAAAAATATTAGGAATCACATAATATTACTTCTTTATCTTTATTTTCCTCACATGTAAGTGTTCACATAATCCAGCAATCGCAAATGTATGTCAGAATTAGTATAAGAATAGAAGGTTAAACAACAGAAACAAACAATCAATAAAACCTTCAACATCTTAAAAGGGTAAAGGTTAGGTCTGCAACATTTGAGTTACCTGATTGTTGGATGCAAATTGCTAAGATTGTCATGGAGTCACAACTGCAGCAATACATATTGTTCACCCATTCCATCAGCAGATCAAGAGCAGCACAAAAGAAAATCATGTACTGAGATCTATTGCTAATCAGCAAAATACTTCAGCAACCAAAAATGTGTTTCCACTGTTTTCTGACGTATGGTGCACTATGCAATAACGAACACAGAAGTAACTCTTTGTCAAAGTGGAAAGAAAAGATGACCTTCCTGTTTCTAAAGTTGATATTGTTACAGGGATTTCACTATGTAAATTACAAAAATTTCGGATGAATAGAAAATGATCCATGTCATCCACTACATAAGGAGCACTATTGTACTTATTTCTCTAGTAATCTATAAAAAAACCTACATCAACTGTCCTGTGCACCAACACCAGTGAAAAATACAAGGTTGATGCAAGGGGGTGTCAGATTGTGCAACAAGCTTTCTGTTCTAACACATTTTCCTGACAGTGATCTCACATTGAACTGTTGAAAAACTGTATCATGAAGTTCATGGCAAAGAACTCAATCAATGGAACAGTATTATTCGACCATCAGACGAGCCTGAGGCAAGTCAAGAATTGTTGCCATTTGTGGACTCAAGATCAAAGTAGCCCCTCTTTAGTATCAGCCATGAACATGTATTCAGTCTAGTGTCATTGTAGAAGAAACTTCGTAGTCTGGTGAAGACAAGCATCAAGATCATATCCACAATTTCTCATCCTATGAACAAGATCAAAGGCATGGCCCTTTTTGTCTCGAGAACAAAGAAGACACTTGAGCAGCTTATTGCATATTTCGGGCATTAACATGAAACCCCTCTCCAGAGTATAATGGAAAATATTTATTGCCAGGTCCAAATTCCCTTCTCTGCATAGACCATCTATCAGGTGCACACAACTTGGTGGAGTGACATTGACTTTGTACTCCTGAAGTACAGAAAACATTCTCAGAGCTTCATCCACTCTTTGCACCTGACACAAACCAATGAGCAAAATAGTGTATGGTCCTAAATCTAAATTTTTAAACTCTACATCCATTTCAAGTAAGCCTTGGATAGCCTTCTCAATTCGCCCTTCCTTAAAATTTTTCTCTATTGCTTCGATTGCTACCTCTTCTCTGTTAGGAAGGCTGCTCAGGTACTTCAACCAAAGACTAAAAGCTAATGTAACCTTCCTATTCCGTGAAGACCAGGTCATAAGTGATTTGTAAACTTCAGCACTAGGTGTGCATCCATTCTTCACCATTTGATTAAAGACCAAAAAGGCATCTTCTTCTCTTTCAGCTCTTTGAAGCCCATCAATAAGTGTCCCGTATGTAACAGAATCTGGGGTGATCCCTTTCAGTTGCATGTCCTTGAAGAGTTTAAAAGCACCATCCATGTTTCCACTTTTACAAAAGCCATTGATTAGAGTGTTGTAAGTGATGATGTCGGGGGCAACCCCACTACTAGCTAGTTGTATCAGAAGCTTATAGGCCTGAAAAATCAATCCTGAATCGCACAATTGCTCCACCTTCTTCTGAAGACTCGCACTATCAATAATTCGATCAATGCCTTGAGAAAGACGAAGAAATAATGAAGGCTTTCTTCCTATCTCCATCTTGTAAAACAGCATGTGTGCATCCTTAAGCTTAGAAGCCTTGCAAAGCCCATCAATAAGAGCATTGAAGGTTACAACAGATGGAACACATCCAAGCTTCTCCATCTCATTGAATATCTTTTCTGCCTCCCCTACCAGCCCGTTCCTGCACATACCACAAATGAGAATGGTGTAAGTGCAGGCATTAGGGAAGCAATCTTGCTTCGAAATCTCAAGATGGAGAGATCGAGCTTCATCCAAAAGACCTAAATCACAGAACCCCTTGATGACAGCATTATAACAGTAGGCATCTGGAACCAAACCTTTCTTACTCATCTCACCCAAAAAATTCAAAGCATCCTTAACCCTGCCAGCATCCGATAGCCCCTTAATCAATATAGTACACAAGATAAGGTCAGGCTCAATCCCCTCGCCAAGCAATTTGCCATACAACCCAAGCGCCTCATCAAATCTCCTAGCTCTAAACAACCCAAAAATCAACGAACTATATCCCTCTACTCCAAGAACATAACCAATCCTCTGAAACGACCTCACAAGCGCGTAAGCCTCATCAAGCCTACCTAGCTTACAATACCCATCAAGCAAAGCATGGTAAGTAACTATATTCGGAACACACCCAGTCTCCCTCATCTTATCCACCAGCCTATGTGCCTCGTGTGCCCTCTTCGCCTGGCACAGCCCCGAAACGATTATAGTATAAGTAACCGTATCGGGGGCAATCCCTCTCTGTGTCATCTCATCAAACATCTGCAATGCATCCTGGGTTTTCCTAGTCTTGCAAAACCCATTGATCAAAATGCTATAAGTACTCCTAGTAGGACTAAGATTACACTTCAACATCTGATTATACACAGCTAAAGCTAACAAAAACACCTCTTTCCTCACCATAAGATATAAAACCGCATTGTAAGTATAAACATCCGGCTTACAATCAAACTCCTCCATCTTTCCGAAAGCCTCCACCGCCTTCTCGGCATTCCCCAGCCTCTCATACCCTCTGATCAGCACCGAAAAAGCGCCGCACCCGATCCCAACCCCGCAATCCCTCAGCTCCTGCATTGAGCTCCAGTAAATGTCGAACCGTTTGTCGTCCTTAACGAGCATGTCGACGATTGCAGAGTGACAGGTTCTGGTGCAAAGCTTGGATCGTTGGGTGGCCCAGATGAAGACACGAAAGGCGAGTTGTGGGTTGGTGTGGTGCTGCTGGATCAGAGAGATGAGTTGGTTGTGGCCGTCGGATTTGTCGAGGAGGGTGAGGAGGTAGTGGACGGTGGGAGATGGGTCTGGTTGGGTGTGGGAGTAGCGGCGCCGCCATGGGGGTTTGGGGATGAAGTAGTGGATGGGGCGGAGCAGGGGCTTCATGGCTTCATCAAAGAACCATCCATTGTTTAGGGTTTTGGAGATTTTGATTGATGTGATTTTGGAGGAATTGGGGATTTGATTTTACAGTTTTGGGGATTTAGGGTTTTACCAGAGGTGAAAAGTTTGGAACTTTATACATTTTGAGTGGTAAAACGGCGTCGTAGAGTATTAGGTGGTTGAGATTTTTAGCTGGGGTGACTGTTTTGACAGTTCTGACCACAGAGTTAAGTACCCAAATGGAGAAAAGAATGAGTCTTTATCTATCAGAGGCAGATGGAGGGAGAGAGAGAGGTCATTGGTGGGTTGACTATCTCAGTGTGAGTGTCTCTGGTCCAGAAAAATAGAGAGAACATGTTGCTCCAATATTGGAGCATTTCAAGTTGTGGAGCATTTCACAATTCTTGGGATGTTACTCATTCAGGAAAGCACCATGATGTCATGTTTAACAAACGCCTCTGCCTTGAGAAGTCAAGAAAATCAGCACCCTTTTGCCTGAAAGCTCAGTTGGTAGAGGAATTAGCTCAACTTGGGCATAACAAGGTCAAACCCAATTCCGGGTATCTGTAAATATTTGTTCTTTGATACATAATCTGAATTGTTTATTGGGTTGTATTGATGGTGTGGTGACTGAATGTAAGCTTTGGGCATCTATTTGTTTATTTTGCGAACGTTTTGGTTGCGGCTGGAGTTTGTGGTCTGATTGGGCAGCTGTCCAAGCCTTTCACTAATGTGATTCTGTATGGCAAGAAGTTTGATTTCAAGTCAACCCTTCAGGCTGGAGGTTTCCCTTCCTCGCATTCCTCTGTAAGCTAATTCTTAATTTTGTAATCCAATTATGTAAATGTAGAATCAAATGATTGGTTGGATATTGACTGATGCCGGAGTTGCTTTTGTTGCTGTTTTTTCACATGTGTAGACAATGGTGGCTACTGCAACAATGCTTGGCCTTGAAAGGTTTGCGCCATTTCCTTTGTTTACACCTGCATTTGGTGAAATTAAATCAATGAACAGATATGTACTTCATGACTGTATTGGTTACGAATCAGGGGGCTGTCGGATTCAATATTTGGCTTGAGTGTTGTTTATGCAGGCATTGTGATGTATGATGCCCAGGTATTATTGTTGGCATGTCTCTTTCTTTCACTATCCATCTTTTCCTTCATTCTATTAATTTGATAGGTTTACATCTTTTGATAAATGAAAACTTGAGCTGAAATACCGGTTGATGTATTTGACATTGAAAAAAGCTTAATTTTACCCAAACTTGATGTGTCTTCAATGGTAGTATTGTTTTGAAAATTTGGGCTTTGTTTACTATCGGGATTGTGGTTCTAAAGGACTTGTAATTTTGCCGTTGGTTTCATGAGGTCTAAATGAAGAGAAACGAATATGTGACTCTGTACTCCTTGAGTGTGTTAGCATATATGAATAATTGAATATCTGCTGAGAATGCTCACCAACATAAAGTTGATGTTACAACAATATACAAGAAAATTAGCTTTAATCTAATGGGATTTACTCCACAACTTACTTTCGGACAGATAACCAAAAGGGCACCAACATATTAGAGTATTTATGTCTGACGGTCTAATATTCCTGCAGTCTGTCACATAGCTTCATTAGGATTTACTTGCTTATCAGATGGTGATGATACTAAATAATTCGTTTCATTTAGTGAGCTCATGCTGATTGTAGATTTATTGTCTGAAAGTTGAGAGGCTTCAAAGTATCTCTCTATTCCATCTTAGTGATCAGGAAACAGATGCTTCAGAATACTAAGCAAGAACATATACAGTACTAATTTTCAAGAGAAAACAATCAAAATAAAGATAGATTTTATCTTTTGTGAAACCAGTAAACAATATTGCATATTCTTCTTCTGCTTCTTATTAGGATTTTTAACTGCTGACATCCCCAGTGTAAAACCTGACCATTAGCCATTCTGCTGAACAATATGGGGCAGTTTTGTGCATTGAAATCCATACCGCGCCTTGCCAGTAATTGTACTTGGTGAGAGGTTTATATATGGAGATGTCATATGTAAAGCCCTGAACCTAGGCCTGTTACACCTGTATATGCAAAATAGATTTTACATTATTTCTGAATAAGGAGGCTTCAAAACTTTCATTCTGGTCTTTTAGGAACCATAATTTAGTTCCTGTTGTGATTAACTGGCCACGGATCACATCATTATTAAAGGTGGAATCTATTTGCATAAGTATGTCCATTTCTGATCGATATGTGATCATCTTTACTTCATGGGATTCCTCTGTGTTCCTTAAGGCTTTCCCTATAGGCGGTCTTTTGATTTGATGATTTACCTTCGTACCTGCTCATGGGTCTCAAGATCTGGAATAAAACTGACGGAAATTCCTTACTTTTTTCAGGGGGTGAGAAGAGAAGCTGGAAACCACGCAAGAGTACTGAACAGAACACTGTCACAAATTACAAGAGTGAACAGCATCCCATCCCAAGATAAAGGTAGACTCAATTCTCAACCCAAAACATCATCTTCGTTACAGTTGGATAGACTCAAGTCCCTTGCAAAGTCTTTTTCATCAAAAGCAACAAATGCCCCTTTACTATCAAAGTCAATCACCAAAATGAGTGAAACCACTCAGACGCAGATCATGTCTTCTGGCTTAGGAACTGATGCTGAAGAAGGATTAGAAATAGCTGGAAGTTACACTCCACTGAAAGAAACGATTGGCCACACTGAAGTTGAAGTAGCAGCCGGTGCTCTTTTGGGTTTCTTAGTAAGCGTGGCAGTGTATTCCACATTATGATCTAAAATGCTCATGTTTTCTTTCCTAAATACAAAATATAATTCCTATCCTTACTAGGACTAGCTTATATCCAACATCTCCTCAAAAAACAAAAACAAAACAAAAACCCGTATATCAACAAGTTTTGGCTTAAGCTACTTAGACAGGGCGCGCATATTTCGGACCAACATACTGATGTACCTCTCAATTTTCACGAAGTAAAGCACCATGTTTCTTGGACTATAATTGTTGTGTTACTATGTACTTTTTACCAATACATAAAGATTGACTACTTCGATTCAAAGACAGATTTTCTCGGGTCCGGATCAAAAACATTTTTTTTATACACTCTTTTTGACACTTGTTATTATCTTTTGGATTTAAGTAGATCTAATAGTTGTTATTAACTTAGCGTATGATTTGACAAGTGACGTGACACCAATATCATTTTACAAATAAAAATATAACTTTTCAAATAAATTTAGTGAAAATGAAAAGAACATGATGGTTATATATGGGGCTGTAGTTTGTGAACCAATTCAATGATATCATACGACATGTGGGTAGCGTTTTACTCATTTGAATAAGAGTAGTGATGTTGTTGTGGTTTAGTTTTAATCTGTTATTTACTTTCACTTTTTTCAATTTGTAGTGCAAGTTCAAGTGTTCAAGAACTCATAACGGTTCCATCTCAGCCCCATATTGTTACAGTTTCTTGAGGTAGTTCCATATTTGGAATACTCATGACAGGAGACGTGCTTTTGCAGATGGAGAATTCCATAGTACATAGGAATGAAAACTTGCTTATCTTTACTCTAATATCTTATAGCAATCTGCCTGTTTTGTCCGACTTGCATATCTTTACTGTAGAGCTAAAGGGATGCAAATTCACATCTTCATTTTGAGTGACCGCCAAAGTGCAGAAAGGGGATTTAATCTGATTGGTCTTGCAGAAATACATAAGTTAGCACACTGCTAAAGACAAAGTTGAAAGGTGTTAATAGGGTAGATCTAGAATCGGCAAGTAAAGTTAAACTCTGGTATGATAATTGACGAGAAACCAAAGTTAATTAACATAGTAAATTAATTAACTGCTGGAACCTAAATTAATTAACATAGTTTAACAAAGTTATTTGATGGCAGAATGCATTACACTTATATTTCTCCACAGGGACTTGAGTGTTTGCTTTGATGTGTATTTGAGTGTAGATTGTGTGCCGATAGTGTGCACTTCTGCTACATGAGCCAGGGGATGTGGTGGAAATTTGCGTGTTCCTTTTGGCCACTGGATTTGTTCTTTTCAAAATTTGATTAGTATGTATGTATACTTTGTAATAGACATGCGTTTAGAAGATGGTGCCACAAAATTGTTCAAACCTCAAGGATATTGATTTGAATTCCGTAGTTGGGTTTTGTTGTCATTTACTTTGGCATTTCTATTAGTGAGGATGCAGGGCTAGGACTGTGGTGCAGCATAAGGATGATTTGGCATCTGCAATTGCATATTCCATCCTCGATCTTGAGTTGGACTAAGCCATCGGAAGAGTCGCATTACAATCTTGTGTTTTATGGTCCAGTAGTAACAATATTCACACGGTCATTTCGTATTCAGAAAGACTAGTATACTTATATCCAGGAGATAATAACAAGCGTAAAAAAGAGAGTCAGTAAAACGACTCTTGATCGGATCCGATTTTCTCTCCAGCTTTATCAATGCATAAAATTATTGTACCTCTCACTCATATTTGTCGGGAAAAAGAAGCTCATAAACATGTATGCAATTATTCACACATAATCATAGCTATCACTTATCAGGAACATTCGATGGACACCTGGTACATCTTACCTGATGGCACGTAGAGTCGGTAGTGAACATGTGTCCTGCAAACAATGAATCAAGGCTTCCTCAGCTCAAACAATAGAGACTTGACCACCTCCTGATCTCAAAGGCTATATAGCCACAAAGTACTCCATCACCAACATTACAAGAGCAAAGTTACTATCACAACGATCGCTACATTTAATCAACAGATCAGAGTTATCAGAATACATAGCCATGTCAGGAGCACAAGGAGCTCAGCCGCCGGAGTCATTCACTGCGACGACATACAAGTTAGCTGAAGGAGGAGAGAACAAAAGCAGGACTGACATACGTTCCCGGGAGGACCAGGGAAGCGTTGAGATTGATAAGATCCAAGACAAGGTGAAGGACGCCGCTGGAGAAGGCGGCCCGGTTTTCGGTGCCGGTAAAGATACCCATAAAGATGACCTGGGTGTCAGCGGCACCGGTTAATATAGAGACGACGACGTGTACAATCAATCGCTTCTCCTCAAAAAGTTGACCTAGGCAGTTGTACTGTTTGTGTTGAAAGATCAATAACTAGCTAGTGTGTTCATGATCAGCAATTTTTGCATCATTGCATGGTTGTGGAACTTGGTTATGTATGTTATGTTATGTGAATATGGTGTGTTGTTTGCTTGTTATTTTGGATTCGTATGTTGAGCACAAAAGTAAAAGACATTCAAACTAAAACAATATTTTATGTTTAGTTTTCTCTTATATCTTAATATATCTTCTCGAAGTTATATTTGTTTCGAATATGAAATCAACCTACTCTAAAATAATATATTTCATTAAGAGTTTGTGTTGCTTGGTGTCACAATTTATGTACTTGTTTTTTTTTTAAGCTTCTTAATCATGTATAAAGAAATGAAACATGTATGCGTAGAAGCTAGTGGTTTACAGGTTTGGCCTTTCTCCCCCAAATGAGTATATGATGGTTGTCACATACTCACATTGGCAACTCATATAGTTTCAGAGTGTGGTTTTGTAAATCTTCTCTATAGAAGTCATAATAGATTGAGAGTAACGATTGCGATGCAGACACTTCTTCGTAAGATCAAAACAAACAGAACGCATCCATAGTAGTCAAATGCTCCATCAACCAATCTCTTTAGAAACTATAAAAAATACAAAAGCCACAACAAACTCTCTCAACAATTAGTGACGTAACCAGAAAAATAAATTAGGATAGTCAGAATTTGATAGTAATATTACACCAAACAAAAATTCTTCCCCACTCGAGAGTGAAGGTGGGACTTGTTTTCACCATCGTCTACATTCAAAGGGCTAGTATCTACGACGATTGCTTATATTTTGAGATATTTTCTTAAATTGTCTAAAAGTAGTATTTAATAAGGGTCAAACTTTACACTAATTATATAATATAAGTATGAAAGTATACTAATGTATCAACCTATCATGGATTTGTAGAGAAAAGTGAGAATGGTCA
Organism: Fragaria x ananassa; assembly: GCA_034370585.1. Lineage (NCBI taxonomy): Eukaryota > Viridiplantae > Streptophyta > Magnoliopsida > Rosales > Rosaceae > Fragaria > Fragaria x ananassa. The sequence continues at coordinate 6,797,075 of CP139764.1, read as the reverse complement.
TTTGAACCATCTCACTCTCACCTGGCTACGCCACTGTTAAAAATAATATGTTAAAAATAATACGTTAAAAATGTTTTGATCGCAAGATCTTACGCTATTTTTTATGCATCGGTACTCCATATCACGTTACAATCATCTCAGCCATCAGTATCATCCTAAACCTATAATACAAAACTGTTTACTTATTCTCAAATCAGAACTCATTAGTTGAAAAGAAAAGAAAATGAACTCTAGGAGCAGTAAAAAATTGGGTTGAAAGTAAAAAAAGTAAAAGGGATGAACAAAACTTACCCACCCTCCAAAAGGGTTAAATCTTACAATGCACTGCTCTCAGTATTTCACTTTCACGGTAAAACATTCTAGGTCACACTCTTCTTAATACTCCTCCAAATCAACAATGGCGAGCCATCTCTACACCTACGGAGGAGCCGCCGCCCAATCAGCTCCGCCTCCCGCCCCTCCTCTCTCCACCGTCTACACCCCCCGCTCCCTCGCCCAATCCTACCTCTCCGACCCGGTGGCCCAACGTTACCTCTCCGGGTCGGACCCTCTCTCCACCTCCTCCATGTACTTCTCCGCCTCCGACGGCCTCGGCGCTTACTCCGACGCCGCCAGGGCCACGTCATACATGATGTCATCATGGCCCGCCCCGGATGCCGAACCCGCCCCGCCCGGCTTCAAACGCTCCTCTGAAGGTTGGTGAGCTCTCACTTTACTGTACATATCTGTTTGCTGATTGGAAAGTTTGAATCTTTGAATTGAATTTCATGCAAATTTGCTTAAAGTTTTCGAATTTTTAGTGGTGTGAACTGATTTTAGTGTGTTTATAGCTTGGTGATTTAGTCAAGTGTGAAGTGTGATTATGTAAAGTAATATAAGATTTTGCTGAGTGTTATGTCTAATGACTATGTAAAGCTGGTAGCTTTAGGGTGTGTATGCTAATGTGTGTTTATAGTTTGCTTATCGCCAAGTATGAGTAAGCATTTTGCTTTTGATCAGTAATGTATTAGGTGTTTTATGATCGTGGTGTGACTTGAAGTCTGTTTAACTAAAGATGTAAACCGTAAATATTAAAGGGACTGTTAACGATGCCATAACAGGTTTAGTTTGTTACCTATAAGCAGTATATGCCTAGGCAGCGTAGAAGAGTTTATATGTGTAATAACTATGGAAAGCTAATAGCTTTTTTGTATGTGCATTTAGCACAATATGTACTATTATAGAAAGAGATAAAAGAGTCTATCTTTGTGTTTCTAGTGTGTGTTAGCTTTTACTCCAAATTACTATTTGAAGATATATATACTATATGGTAACATATATGTTTCCTCTGGTTTTCTTGTATATACTTGTCTACTACGTACTATAGTGCTCTACCATCAGGCTCTTTTGGGTGCCCATGATCCGATTGGGCAAATGGAAGCTTGGTATTCCACAAATCCTTTAGCGAAGCGACCTAGATTTGAGAATACAAGCTTGCCTATTTATCCACAGAGGCCAGGAGAGAAAGATTGTGCCCACTATATGCAAACAAGAACCTGTAAATTTGGAGAGGCCTGCAAGTTTGACCATCCTATTTGGGTTCCTGAGGGTGGAATCCCAGATTGGAAAGAGGTGACTGCTTATTATTATATCCTATGCCTATACTTATAGCTTTATGACTTTTACCGTATTATATACAAGTACCATGAAGTACATTTATTAAAATAATTAATCAATTCTATATAATTTTGCTAAGCTTATGAATGGATTGATCATATCCTGTAAGCTGTTGGGTTTTGTAAGGTATGGATAGATACTTTTTTAGAGTTATTTGTATATGTTTCTAGCTTCCTATAATATCTACTGTTATGTAGTATGAATTGTAACTTATTCTTTACTTTTATAGCTATGTCTGTTTTATAGTTTCTATACCTGCTACATTTTCTGCAAAAAGTCCAACATTGGGAAATTATGTACTCTTCTTAGTTTTCCGTAGTAGGTCTTTCACTCATTCCTCTTACCCTGTGTGGGTCATTAAGGGATAAAACTTTTCTTCTGGTTAATTTTTAACTTTTTATTTTTGAAAAACACCTGTTGAAAATTTCTAGTATCATCTCAATTTCTGTAAAAGTCTATCTATATATGAGCAGACTGATCACTGTTGATTAGTCACGTGAACTGTCTGAAGCATATTTAACTATTTAAGGACATTTTTCGGTGAGTGAATTGATGGATGTTCACTCATGATCATTGTTTAGGTGAAGAGCCCCCCAGTGTCTTGATTTTGTGTATCTGGTAGAATGTCTCGTTGTGTAGATCCCTCAAGTGACATAAATTTGATGCACCCACCTTTTGCTTTGGATTTGCATGCCTATTCACAAGGTCTGAGTTTTGAGATTCCTCATGGGTAGTCTGTCTGAAATACCATTCTCATCAAAATTCATGAGGGGCTTTTTGGTAATTTGGAGGTGATCCTGCATGTATCTTCAAGATGATGTGGAGCTAACATGAAGGCTTGAAGCTAAGGATCAACTGTTCAGATTGGTTGTAGGGTTGTACTGGTACACAAGTGGAAGGTGCTTTTACCTTTATGTGTTGTCATGTATGAGTTGGTTATTGCCTTACTGGTCATGTGAAGGGTGTGGCAATTCATTGAGGATTGGAAACTCCATTAGACCATTAGCAATTCGCTAGTTGTTGATAAATATTGCACGTCGAGCCAGTTAGTAGGTCAATAATATTTGTTTTTGTTTTGCCTAAAGCCTAACGTCTTTGTAGGCATATTCCTTTGCTTCACCTATATAATGTAAAAAAGAGATTTCAATTTCATCACTATCCATTGTGTGATAACAAGAGTATAGTAGTTTCTTCATTAAGCCTATGTTCCATTTCATCACTATACATAGGGTTATTCCATGTAAGCTGAGTTTCCATCTGATGGTTAACCTACATACATACATGTTTAGACGAGCCTTCTGTTATGGTAGTAGCTCAACTTTATAATTTGTTATTTTGTTTTCTGGCAAGTAATTCAGCTGGTCTACTTAGTGATTGTTTTCTGCCTAGTTGTACCATCTTCAATTCTTCATTGACTATCTGTTAAGCTTAGAAAATGGTTTGCGGCTGTTTTTGTTCTTTGTGTGCTATTTCCAGTTTGCTTATTAGTTGTGGCAAAAGAACCGATGAAGATATATTGCTAAAACACATAATTGATCTCTTGTTCATTTAGGTTCCACTTGCTGCTCCAAGTGAGTCCCTTCCTGAAAGACCTGGAGCGCCAGATTGTCCAGTGAGTAGCATTTTTTTATTCTTTTTTACCTATATAATGTGTTTAAGGACTTAAACAGTTAAACAGCTCACATATACCCTGCCATTCTATATCTCATAGTACTTTCTGAAAACTCAAAGATGCAAGTTTGGCCTTAGATGCAAGTTTAATCATCCAAAGGACAAACTGGCTATTGCGGTAAGTATTAGGATGCCAAGATTTAATTATTATCCAGACTTGCTCACTGTAGTTATAATGATATGATACCATACTTTGGTTTCAGGGTGCTTCGGAAAATGGTGATGTTAATGCCTTACCTGAGAGGCCTTCTGAACCCCCATGTGCAGTGAGAGGCCTTCTATCCCATACTTTTGTAATGTGCATTATCTATCTATTAAATATGTTGATTTGGACCAAAAAATAAATCTACACAGTTCTACTTGAAAACTGGGCAATGCAAGTATGGTGCAACCTGCAAATTTAATCACCCAAAAGACATCCAGATACCATCAACCACTCAAGAGAATAAATCTGCCGAAACTGAGACAGCTCTTAAGACAGAAAGCAGTGAAGTTGCTGTGAAGCCTCTTGTTTCATTCACTCCAGCACTATTATATAATTCCAAAGAGCTTCCTGTGAGACCGGTATGTACTAGTACAGATGATTGTGCCTCTTCAAAATTGCAGCATCAGCTTTATGATAATATTGCTTTGCTGATCATGTGTCTGTTGTTTCTACCAGGGTGAAGCTGATTGTCCATTCTACCTGAAGACTGGAAGGTCAGTTATGTCTCCTTTTGTTGTTAGATTATGATTACTATAGATGACTGAGAAGTCATAATGGCTTTTCTTTTCTAAAATCAGTTGCAAGTATGGGGCCACTTGCCGGTACAACCACCCTGATAGATATGGTATATATTTAAGATTATGTTTCTCAAGATTCTAGAGTTTATTTACATGTGGTGTAACCAATTGTGTGCATCAGAATTTAATTGCTAAGTTTTTGGGCAGATATCAATCCACCTGTTGCTGCAATCAGTTATCCTCTTCCAGCGCCTTCAGTTGCTGGTTTTAACTTAGGAGTTGCTAATCCATCTGCCTTCACGTATCAAACTTTGGGGCAACCAACGGTAAGTATGGCCTATTGTATTATAAGTCTAACCCGGCCTTTTGTTTTGTATCAGTAACTGAACTGAAGCTCTCTCTCTCTCTCTCTCTATATATATATATGTGTGTGTGTGTGTGTGTGTGTGTGTGTGTGTGTGTGTGCTCGCACCTATAAAATTGATTCATGTTATTATATGCACGTCGCAGGTGGGAGTGAACCCTACTGTCTATCCTCAGCGCTTTGGACAAACTGAGTGTGAAGTAAGCAACTTCTTTAGTTAAATGAATTTGATTCCAATTTTATATGATTGGCCTTCCAGATCAGAGTTGTATTTACAGTACTATTAAAGTGATCCTTTAACCAAAAAAAATTAAAATTAAAGTGATCCTAAGAGGAAGTATATGAATTTTATTTTCAACACGTTCTAGTTCTCATCATATTATTTATAAAGTGTTGCTTCATCTATCCACATTATTGAATCTTGTGGTACACATTTGACCAGAAATGGTCCTGTTTGGTTACTTTTTCATATATCTGAATCATTCAGAACTTTATGATGATCACTCTCATGTTTATGTACTGTGGTTTTTGCATGTTGTAGTTCTATATGAAGACTGGGGTTTGTAAGTATGGTGCACAATGCAGATTCCATCACCCAATAGATAGGGCTGCAGTGCCGTTGTCAACAACAAAACCATCTCAACAAGAAAATGTGAAGCTAACACTTGCTGGACTACCTAGGAGAGAGGTACGAATGGTGGAGCTATACTCTATTGGGATCATCCCGTCTTTTTATCAGTAGGGTTAACATATCCTTGTTTCAAGCAGGGTTCCAGTATATTCCATAAGACTTGAAAAGCATGCGCCTATTCCTAATAAGAATGATTACATTGTGCTAAGTCTTTGAATCAGCATGCGCCTATTGCACTTATCTCGTAAAGTTATGAATACTATGAGTATACGGTTTGCACGATAGTCGGATAGTGAGTGGAGAAATGGAATGTTAAAAGTCAAAACCTTTTTTTCCAGGGAGAAGTGACAGGGTTTTCTATTGCATAGCATTTTACTATATCTATTCTTTTATGATGAAATCTTGTAACTAGGGTGGAGCTTTTTTACAGGGTGCTGTTATATGTGTGTACTACCTTAAAACTGGCACATGCAAGTATGGCACATCCTGCAGATTTGACCACCCACCTCCTGGCGAAGTTGTGGCAATGGCAGCATCACAAGCAAAATCTGATTCTACTGGAGGGAAAGCATAAGCAGCTGAATCCACACAACAGCAGCAGTAGGCCCCAGAATGAAGAAGAGATGAGGCCTCGAAGGAGGTTTGTGTCAAAAGTATTGCCATCTGCGATGGTCTATTTTGTACCATGTTTCTGAGCAAAATGGTTTATAAAATTGCCCCAATCAGCCATTCTTTATGCTCTGAGTACAAGGACGTGCAAGTGTTGACCTATTCGTTCTCCTTTATTAAAGCTGAGTCTCTGCATGTACACCATATCTGGAGTATCGGACTGATGAGTTTCACTGTCTAAGGTTTGACGAAGGTTTGCTCTCATGCACTGCCCTCTGCTTCTTCCTTCTTCCTTCTATGACGAAAGTTTGCTCTCATTCTTTTTTTCTTTTTCGTTTTCTTTTTCCTGTTGATGGCACATTAGTTTTGTTGTCCATAGGTGAAAGATCCACAAAGCGAAATCTGTTAGAAATCTGCCCTAAGCCTCGCCTCATTTTGTTGCAAGTGAAGTTTATAATGTGTGTGCAATGTCAGCGAGTCGTAGTGAAGAAAACAAATTTTACCAAAAGAAAAGGATAAACGAGTTACTCGGTGGGAGTTTCTTGCAGTTTTTACAAGTGTTGAATATTTTGCCTAAATCGTTTACACACAAAAATGACATAACCTTTATCAAATTCCCTTGATAACTTGTGTTCTATAGTATATCACTACTACTATATTGTAGAGAAGATAACAGTTAACAGAACAATTACCATATTATGGAGGAAAATCACGGATGGGCTTTAATTATACGAACAAGGCACAAGTATGGACCAAATCATCCAAGCTACAACCGTTGTGCGAAGCAACCCTCGTTGAACTCTTCTCATGCTTAATAGACTGATCCCCAAATTCTTGTTGGAAATTTCGAGCTTTCAAGGCAGTTGGGCAGGGAAGAACTGCTTCAAAAACTCGACGACCAATTGATCCTATGTTGTGATGAAACCAGAAGGCAAATTGAACCACCGTCTTTTACCTTCATCTTTCCAAGAAATTAAAAGGAAAAATTAGAGCATGTTTATGGTTTTTAATTAAGTGTGAGCATATTTTCGGTTTGTCCTGGTATTTTTCAGGTAAGTCTAAGACTGGTTTGTTTTAACAAGATTCAACCATGTTTTAAAAAATATATGGGCCTAAATATTCTTCCACCCTCCCAGCAGCTGCAATCAGTAAACTTCACATCCCTATTGGTTCTTGATATATCTGGGAATTATATTAATTCTTCATTTCCCAGCTGGTTTTTTAATCTTACCAACCTCAAAAAACTTGATGCATCTGGCAATTTGTTCGGTCCCATCCCTGTCGAACTTGCAAACCTTAAGTCTTTGGAAGACCTTGTTTTAAGTGGTAGTTTCCCCCAAGATCAAATTCCCAAAGTCTTTGGTAGATTGTGCAGCCTAAGGATATTAGATCTTTCTGAAAACTCGTTCAGTGGTGGTTTGGAAGAGGTTTTGAATGGCTTCTCAAACTGCACAAGTTACAGACTAGAGTCGCTTGATTTGTCCAGCAATGAGATAAAAGGTGAACTGCCTGCCGCCTTAGGAGTGCTAGAAAATCTGAAGGAACTTGACCTCAGTGTAAACAAATTGTATGGTTCAATTCCTGGACATCTCTTGGAATCATATGAATGGGTCCATTCCTGCAGGTTTGGGACAACTCTCTCAGCTCTATCTTCGAATTCGTGGGAAGGCATTTTAACAGAAGTCCATTTCCGAACTCTCACAAAGTTAGAGTCTTTTGCTACAAGCACAGAGCAACCTTTCTCCCTCAGTTTGAATGTGGCTCATGACTGGGTTCCTCCTTTCTAGCTTGATTTACTCCACATTGTTGACTGCAGAGTAGGTCCTGCCTTTGGGATGTGGCTTCGATCTCAAACTGAATTAACGTATCTCAGGCTCACAATAATCAACTGTTGCCTAACTTGGCAGAACTGTCTCTGTCTGACAATAATCTGAGTGCTAGTATACCACCCACTTTATGCAATATGTCAAGTTTGTTAAGACTTGTGTTAAGAAGCAATCACTTGTCTGGAGACTACCCTCGAGCATGGAGTCTGTGGCCAGAGATAACGGTGGTAGATGTCTCAGACAACGATTTGACCGGCAATATCACCAGTTCAATGGGTGTCCCGAGCTCACTATGGATATTGAATCTGAGCAACAACAATTTCACGGGTCAACTTCCTTCTTCTCTATTCCAAAACTGCACAACCTTGTGGAGTATTGATCTTTCAGGCAATAAATTTACAGGAGGCATACCTCTACAGACAAGATCACATGTGTCATCCAACTTACGTAGGCTCCAATTGCGATCGAACTCTTTGAGCGGAAATATCCCCTATCGATTGTGCTCTCTTCAACATCTGAAAGTCATATATGTTAGCCGCAACAACTTTTCAGGGACCATTCCCAAATGTTCGTATAATTTGACTTCTTTGGCTTTTGGTAATGACACTGATATGAGTGATGGATTTCTCTACACTGATTCTGTTTATTATGAGGCTACCACCTTGACATTGAAGGGACAAGAACTGGTGTATAACAAGACTCTGCCTTTGGTGAATACCATTGATTTCTCATCAAATCACTTAGATGGTGAAATCCCTGAAGGTATAAGCAGCCTCATTGCCTTGGGAACGTTGAACTTGTCCAGAAATCATTTGACCGGAAACATTCCCTCAAATATTGGAAACTTGCGGTGGCTGGAAACCCTTGATCTCTCACACAATCACCTCTCCGGGAGGATTCCACAAAGTATCTCTTCATTAACCTCTTTGTCTCACTTGGACTTGTCTCACAACAACTTGTCCGGAAGAATTCCTTCAGGTAACCAACTTCAAACACTCAATGATTCATCCATTTACGAGAGCAATCCATCCTTGTGTGGGGTTCCTCTTTCAACTCTCTGCCCGGGAGACGCCGCACCCGCACCGGCATAATATTTAATCTTATGCCTGCAGTCAATCCATAAATTCACCTCAAAATATATTGGATTATTGGTTAAGTGATCTTAGTATTGGTACAGTATGAGGAAACCCCAGCCTTGATCGGAATTCCTACCAAGGCTCTGTATTACTGTATATGAAAATGAATAAGTGATGCACCGTAACAGTTTTTTTTCCCATAATGGATCAAATAAGTCCTATTTGAATTCAAATTCAAAGGCTACAGATTATGTGATCTTAGTTGGTATAGTATGATCCAAATTTAGCAAATCAACCCATTTGTAAATTGGATTGTCTCATGCTCATTCTATAAAAATAGACTGAAAGGTGAATATAATGCAGTCTTATCTCTATCACTCTATGTGTGTAACGAGTAAAATTCACTATTGTGATTAAATCATCCTTACTTACTCTCCAAAAAGAACTAAACAACCAAAATAGACAATCTACCGGGGAGGGGTTCTAATAAAGACCATTTAATTGAAAACTTTTTCATTAATTTGGTTTATTACGCTCACTTTTCAATCACATTTTTCTATATCAACCGTTTAGTTTTTAAGTCTGTATATGTAAATCATTTATATAAATTTTCAGTCAAATTGGTGATCATTAAGGAATCGAACTAAATTAAATCAATGGACGATCCAAATTTGTTAAACAGAAGTCGTTCAACCTAAAATGCTTTAAATTGGTAAATCATAGTTACGAATGTCTTAACTATTTTTAATTTTGATGAAATTTTTTGATAGAATTTACTCATATATCTACAAATTAAACGATCGAGATGTGAATATATAATCGAAAAATGAATGAAACGAAAAAGTCATCAACTAATTCTGAACTTAATGGCCCTCGTTAACTTTATGATAAATCCTCTAAATTTTACAAATGGACACCATAAAATATATTTTTTACACGGTAAAATGTTGGTAAATCAAAATTGATATTTTGATGAATAAATAAAAGTTGAGAAATTGCTGCGTGGCATTATGGGGATCATCCGTCAAGGATAATCCATAATATTCTTCTTTTTCTGCAACTGAAAACCAGTAGCATGGCGGCGCTGATCCAAAAGTATAACCAGAAAATAAGAATCCCAGTAACTAAAACAAAAGGAAACGAAATTTAAAACAAAAATGATAATACAGGCAGCTCAAACTCGCTACGTCCCACTCTGCTTGGCTCATGGCTACTCCACCCACCACTCCCACCATCGCATTAAATCACTACTAGTCACAACACCCGCGTTTCCCTCATCACTCCACACAATGCCAATCAGAAGGAGACGAAACGACGCCGCTTTATGGCGTCGTCCCGCGGCCTCGTCTGACTCGGTTCCGCAACCGCCGCCGCCAACTCCGCCGGAAAAGGTTAATACTGTAGATTCTCTAGTTTTGGTATGGTTTGGTGATTGTGACTGCTAAGATTTGATGAATCTGGCAGCAAAGGGAGGGTTCGGATTTGCAGACGCTGCTCCGGAGATTCTGGAAGGTGGCGGCGCCGTACTGGTCCTCCGACGACAAGGTCCAGGCGAGGATGCAGCTCGGCGGAGTGTTTCTTCTCACTCTCGCCACCACCGGAATCAGCGTCGGCTTCAATTTCCTCGGCCGTGACTTCTACAATGCCCTCGCCAGTCAGTCCCTCGTTCTCTAGTTTTGTGTAGTGATGTGAAATTGTGATCAAGTAAAAAAAATTACTGATTTTTTGGTTGTGGATTTTTGGTGAAATTTTGGGTGATGGTGATGTGAAGATAAGGACCAAGAGCAGTTCATGAAGCAATTGCTGTACTACCTGGGTGCCTTTGCTGGTGGAATTCCGGTGAGCACCAATCGCTGCTCTTTCGCTTAATTAGGTATCATTCCCTCTGCTTTTTATTTGTTTTGTTTTCTTTTTACTTGATTCCTAAAACAATACAAAACCAACTCAGTGAGGAAAAAAAAACACGAAACTAGTAGTGATAGTGATAATGCATAAATGCAGCAATGTCTGTAGTTAGGGTTAGCTTACTGCTGATTTATGTCGAGGCTGGATCACTAGAGTGTAATTCAGCTAGCTTTTGCATTTTTGGAACTATATATTTTGAATGCAGTAAAGAAAGCATCATATTTAGTATGATAATATTCTTTATATAATTACGAGATGCGTTATCATGTCTTCTGTTTGATGCATTTCGGTCACTATCTTAGAGTTCAGTACTTATCATCAATGTTTGATGCTTTCTCTTTTGCTATTCTGTTGCACAGTGATCTCATCTGATTGATGCATTTGCTCCCTGTTTACAATATTCTCTGCAGATTTTTGTGTTGCGGGATTATGCGAGAGAAACTCTTTCCTTGAGATGGAGATCTTGGATGACGTGTTATTACATTGACCGTTACCTGAGCAATCAAACCTTTTACAGAATTCAATCCCAGTCGATCATTGATAATCCAGACCAGCGAATTGTTGATGATCTAAGTTCTTTCACAGGGACGGCCCTATCGTTCTCTTTAACACTCTTCAATGCTGTGATAGATCTCATATCATTCAGCAACATCTTGTTTGGTATCTATCCTCCGTTGTTTGTTGTTCTTCTAGTATATTCGATTGGTGGAACAGTGATCAGTGTCTTTCTTGGAAGGGTAACTTATCTGTAACTCATCTAGTAAAAGTTTATTTCTATCTTTATGCAATGGAATATCCGCCATTAAGAAATGATGCCAACTTGATTCGATGAAACTGTGTTATCTTTGTTTTCAGGGTCTGGTGTCATTAAACTTCTTGCAAGAGAAAAAGGAAGCAGATTTTCGTTATGGACTTGTGCGCATTCGAGAAAATGCTGAATCAATAGCTTTCTATAGTGGTGAAGACAATGAAATGCAACTCTTGCTGCAACGCTTCAAAAGTGCTTTTGAGAATCTAACTGTATGAACAACTTTAAAGTTCTGTTGCTTTCACCTGAGTTTGCTTTGCATGCAGTCTGTGCCTTTACCGATACAGTTTTAAACAATTTTTTCTGCCATGATCTTTTATTTCAATAAAGTAGTTTCTTTTCACTGATGTAAAAGTTTCTGCACGTAGATTTGTTATGTTGTCCATTTAAGATGTGTGCTGACCTCATATTCCAACGTTACCTTGCAGCAATTATTGATATCTTCAAGAAATCTTGAGTTCTTCACCAGTGGATACCGCTATCTTATTCAGATTCTTCCTGCTGCTGTCGTTGCTCCTATGTATTTCGCTGGAAAGATTGAGTTTGGTGTCATTAATCAGTCAGTATCTGCTTTTAATCATATCCTGGGGGACTTCTCCCTTATCGTATACCAATTTCAGTCTATAAGCGCATTTTCAGCTGTAATTGATCGACTTGGTACAGTCTCTGTATCCTTCTCTCCTCCTTTGCTATAGCTTTGGTGTGTTGTATATCTCTGAAGTCTGTCTAGATTCAACTTTATCAGGAAGCTGGCTAATTTGGTTGATGCACCAATGAAGTCTTAGAAAACAATTCACTCAGTACAAACTTTTTACAATGAATATTAGATTAGTCCTCACATTCCAAGAAAGAGACTGACCATAGTTGGAAAAATAAAAAACTGTTTTGTTATGCACTTTCTGTTCATTTTTCCCCGTTATGGATTCATTCAGACATTGGAGTCAGACACCACTTACTTTTCTATATCTTTTAATTTATAATTCATCTGATACAATCTGCCTCAGAATTTCTATTCATCAGTAATGTAAAACTATATTATATTTGATCTTTTTATTATCTTCCACCTGGTTTTCTACTCAATGCATATTGTACTGGTTCTGCATAAGATCTGTTTCCATTGTGGTACTCAACTTCCACCTAATAATATTCCGCATATGCAGGTGAATTTGATGATTATTTGGATATCAGCTCTCAACGCCATTCTGACCCCGCAGAAGGGATAACTCTTACGTATAGTAATGTTAATACTTTGGCTGATCTGGAGCCAAATGGATCCATGCCTGTAGATAAGCAACAAAAGCTACTGGATATAGAGAATTTGACTGTGCAAACACCAAGTAGCAATACTCTGGTTAGGGATTTATCATTGGTAATCAACAACAATGAGAATCTATTGGTTAGTCAGTCCCCTTTATGCTGAAATTTTTCATGATTTCGCTAGATAAAATGAAAATGATGATCCCGTAGAGACTGAACATGTGAACCTGTTAACTAACAGGTGACGGGACCTAGCGGGAGTGGTAAGACTTCTTTGTTAAGAACTTTGGCCGGTCTTTGGAGTGCTGGGAAAGGAAAAATCACGTTCTATGTGGAAGATGAAGAAGAGCTTCTATCATCCAATTCTCCAGGTGTAGCGCCTCTTGATACTGCTAATGGTAAACATGGGGAACTTGGAAGATCCTCAAATAGGAATTATAAGGGCATATTTTTCCTTCCTCAAAGACCGTATATGGTTCTGGGAACACTTCGTCAACAATTGCTGTATCCTACATGGGCTAATGATGAGACTTCCACATCAGATAATACTACACCAACTGGTATGTACCTACATACTTCCTCCATGTGTATGATATGTGTTTCAAGTTTCAGGGAAATTTAAATTATTTTGGGATTAACACTTGATAAGTACTACATATGAATGATCTATAAACTGCATGCAGTCAGTAGTCTTGTAGCTCTGAAGCAGTTGCTTGATTTGGTGTTAAATATCTGATAAAGAGATTGATACATCATCTTCATCTGGCTTCATTTTATTTATTGAAATCCCCCAGTGAACACTGAATTTGAAGAGCATGCATGTTAGAGGCAAGGTGACTAGCTCCAACACTAGTCTACCAAAGTACATATCTCACAACCTTAACAGTATACAGGAAATTTTAAGAGGATAGTAGACCCACAGGTTTAGCACCGATATAACATAGGATGTACGACTTAGTACATCATTCAAGCTCTTTTTACCTAGAAAAAACAAATAACCATTAGTTTGGGATCGGAAGCACCATATTATAGATCAAATAATCCTGGAGGTTATATTAGGTTGACGTTTTAGTTTCTCATTTTGAGTGGATTTTTAATTACACTTTAATCTCCTATATCCGGGTATAATCAGCTAAATTGATAAATTTATCCTGCAGGTTCTCTTCCTTTCTTGATGCAGGCCCCAAACTCAGAGTATAAGACTGCAAAGCATAAACCTACAACGGAGGATCTGATACAGGTTTTGGAAGATGTCCGGCTTGGCTATATATTACCCCGATTCAGTAACTTGGATTCTACTTATGAATGGTCTAGTGTCCTCTCCCTCGGAGAGCAGCAACGCCTTGCTTTTGCACGCCTGTTGCTTTCAAAACCAAAGTTGGTTCTTTTAGATGAATCTACCAGTGCTTTAGATGAAGCCAATGAGGTATGCATTTTATAGCAGTTATCTTATCCTTTAATTGATGATTCCAGTCTTAAAAGTAATCGAATGTAAGATTCAGCTAAAGCACTACGCATGTTTTACCAAGCTATTTTCATAGACTTTGAGGATCCATTTTCTGTCTTCCTAGGCATTTACTCATGTACACATGTTATCTTGAAGACTTTTGGTCTAGAGTACCCCCAGAAATAGGCCAGGTTAACATTGGACGCCAAAGTAGGACCTCGATGTACTCTAATGTGGTAGATGTATTATGTATTTGAAGTCTAAAAAGAAAAAGAAAAACTGTAAATTACTATCAAGCATAGAGCAAATACCTTTCTATCAAGTTTTAAAATATATTTTGCTTCCTGTTTGCAGGCTCATCTATACAAGCAGATAGAAGGAGCAGGCATCACATATATTAGCATCGGCCACCGGCGAACTTTATATCAGTACCACAGCAAGAACTTGCGTATATCCACAGTTGATCCGAGCAATGCAAAACAGAATTGGCTCATTGAACCCATCAATCAAGACAATTTGTTTAATGTGTCAAATCTATAGTCGTAGATTTTTGTTCCACATTGACCTGGCTTACTCTAGGTCACTTGATTTTTGTTTCAGAATGTTAACACACCCTAATTTGGAATATAATTCAGAACAGCGTTAGATCATATCCTTGGTAGATGGCCTTTCTTTGTGCATTTTCTATCGGCTCTAATTACCAGTAGCATTATGTCTTTACTAAGCAGTCAAATAGAACCATTGAGGGATACATTCGAACCTGGGAGATATAACAAATTCTGTAGCATGTGCTACACTGGATTGGTTGCTACATACGGTTTTTGTTAAGTATATAACTGACATGAACTACAGACATTTGAAGGAAAGGCAAAGTTGAAGATCCACTGCTATTGCAAAATAAAAATTCCTAAACCTGGAAGAAATTGAATTATCCAAAGCGTGTGCTATTATGGCTTCGGCTATATTCAAGATTCTCTTGCCCAAAGTTTTATGCTGATGGAAGTTCAGCCTCCCAAATTTTATGGTGCGATGAAATAGCCCTTGGAACTTGGAAGTCTGAATCATTTGAAGCCTTCAAATTGAAGGTACTCCACTAAATTTGGTCATATAGGAGAATCATAGACTGATCAAGTACTGTAGTTAATCCGTCTGAGACGTGAAGATCTACCATTTTCAATCTGCCTTTAGTACTGTGTTTCATAAGCTTGAAAATGACAAGATAATCACTTCCATATGTCCAATTCTTCCCGAAAGGAGAAAAGGAAAGGTTCATTCAGAGGGGATACAGGCCAAAGTGTTTAACTTTCTAATAGATATTTAGAGAAAGAAACAAGTCAATTCTTTGAAACACATTGAAATGCGTCCTCTTTTCCAAGGACAGCAAGCCAAAAGTCCTCTCATATATTTTGAGATAAGAAAAAACCAAAATAAAAAGACAGTTAAATGGAGCAACATCAAACTTCAAGCCAAATCTTCTTGGGAGTTACCAGCTGTGTCATTCAAAACTTCAAAATCCAGCTTCGTCCTGAAGACAAGTCCTCTAGAGCTACGCCATCTACCCATACTCAGCTTCTGTACATCATAACCGACAACTAGCAAAAGCACTTCGGAGTCCCCAACTTCTCTTAAGAGTGCACGCCATTACCATTACTATACACACCATTTAGTGACCCATTTGATGACTTAAATGCATGTCCATTCTGGTGGGATTTCACTGGGAAGTGTCCATTACTAGTGCCATTTGCAACAGGCTTTTTCAGATGGCCTTTGTTTGGTAGGCTTGTATCTGAACGCCTGCATGCTGCTATTAGTCCTGAACAATAGAACATGAAATTTATCAGAAGTTGGATGATCCCTAAAACTATATGAAACCGAATGACATAAAACCAATCTATCCAATGTTATATAGCCATATTTGATGTCATTTAAAATTATAACCAATGAATCCTGCTCTATAACCGCTACATAATACCTTACACAAAATATCAATAAAAACGTTTTAGATGCATAAGAAAGCAGCAGTGATTGTCCTTGTCTCTACAGTACAACACTGATTATACAAGAAAGTGACCTCCACACTTCGCCACATGATTTAGCAGGAGCACAGGAGGACCACAACATTGATATTTTCAAGATTAAGCATCTGAGATCATTTTATTAACTTAGACATGAAGACTTCTAAGAAAGTGCTATGCATCTTTTAACAAACCATCCGAATGCAGTGGTCGGAGAATAGAGATGTCAAGACTAGATGCAGCCATTTCTCATTGTTGCAAGTTTTACCCATAGAATAATGTTTCACGAATGTAACAAATCATTGACAGACAAATAGTTAAGAGCAACAGACCAGAAGCAGGGAACAGAAATTACCTAAGAACAGAGCAGAAGGTTTGCCTGGTCTCGACTTAAATTCAGGATGGAACTGAACACCAACAAAGTATGGATGGGCAGGCAGCTCAATAATCTGTGGCGTTACCAATATGTCAAATTATTGTTGAAAAAAAAAAAAACATAGAACAAACTATCAAGCTAAACTATGGCCATCATGTACATCATGACCTATCATACACATGCTAACCTCCATACGCCGACCAGTTTCGTCTCTGCCAACAAATGATAAGCCAGCACTTTCAAATTGAGATATCATATCAGGATTGACCTACATACCACAGCAAGGCTGTTCCATGAACAGGAAGAAAAACAAAATACTTTCTTCTATCTCAGTGGATGCATGAACTAAAACTTACCTCATATCTATGTCGATGTCGCTCATCAACAAAAGCCACATCTCCGTACCTAAATATAATCCGGAAACAATGTCAGATGGACTGAATGTATAGTTGGGTTCTAATATACATACATGTAGATAATATGTAAGTCCTCACAGTTTTGCAGATTTGCAGTCAGTAACCTTGAAGTAGGTCCTCCTTGATCCAAGACGCATAGTACCTCCCATATGAGTTTTGGAACCCTTCCAGTAAAAAAAAATAATAATAACTTTAGAAAACAAAAAAACAAATTCAAGTATAAGAGTATAGTATTGTGTCAACTTGGATAAAAGAATACTACCTCTGGCATAAATATGACACAAGGACTTGTAGTTTCAGGATCAAACTCTGTGCTGTTAGCATCAATCATACCAAGGACAGATCTTGCAAACTCAATAACAGCAATTTGCATTCCCAGGCAAATGCCAAGGAATGGAACTTTGTTTTCACGAGCATACTTTGCAGCAAGAATTTTCCCTTGCACTCCTCTATCACCAAATCCTCCTGGAACTAGAACACCATCAGCGCCCTGAAATTAAAGGATCAAAGTCTGAATAAGCATCCAATGATATAAACAATGTTATTGCCTCATGTAAATTAATCCGTTAAGCAGGATCACCTTCAAAAGATCCCACGCAGCCTTATGAACCTGAGGGGTCTGCGGGCAGTAAAACAATTAGCATAACAGATACTAAATAGAATATCGAAGGAATGTGTTTCTATATGGGTTAAATTACTGTTACCTCTTTAGCAGTAACATCTTCAAGATCACCTGCTGAGACCCAATCTACAACAAGTTTCCGATGGCAAGCAACAGAAGCATGTAAAAGAGCCTGGCACAAGAAGCTCAATGTTACAAATCTGGAGTCACCATTTCTCATACCATGCACTTAATGTTGTAAGGTGCAAAACAGTTTGTTATTAATAACGAGGATTATGTGTAAAATCCCCAAACAATAGTGTGCATATTAACTCTTATAATGGTGATTTATATCCAATCCCAGTATACAGTGCTTCTATCATTGTAAATAAAGCAAGCGCTAAAACCTTCAAATATACATGCCCTCTTCTCTTAATAATAGCATATATGAGTAACAATATCTAATATGCCAAATCAGATACATAAATATTCTAAGTTGAAGTTGGTGCAAAATCAAAGCACTCCGATCCGATAAAGCAAAAGTGATTTAGGTAGTTAAACAAAAAGAAGAAAGCGGACATATAAGCAGAAACAAATTTATGAATAAAAATGGCATCTGGCACAAACATTCATCACCAGACATGTAATTTGAGACCATTTTGAATCTCGTTTAAATAATAAAAAGCTTACCTTCAGAACAGAGAGGTAAGCATCTGAAAGACCAGTGTATTTTCCAACCATTGCAATTCTGACCTGTAATGTACAAAAACACTAAGTCAAAAGCAAGATATGGCATTACACAAGAAATCAATTCCTAAAACTACGAATTATTGATTGTCCATAACAAATTTTAGGGAAGTATTGGAAAACCCACAGAATCATGTAAAGTTGAGGAAATTTCTGTCCTGGATGTCCATTCCTTCAAATTTGGCTCTCTAGCAATACTGCAGAAACACATAAAAATCAGTGGCACGGTCAAAAACAAGAAGTAGACCAACATGCAGCTTAAGTAAATAATAGCAAAGAGTAAATTTCAGAGACAAACCTTTGAAGGTTTAGTTCTTTCAAGATTGCTTCATGTGCCTTTTGATCCTATTTGTGATAGAAGAGAAACAAAATATTTAGTTAAAAAATTGCTGCAAATAACTTATCAACAGAATTCAAATATAGAAGAACTATACTTACTCTTAAAAGCAAAGGGATGTGCCAAATGTTCGGTACATCATACAGAGTGACAATATTTTCAGCCTGTATAAGTTTTTCTGATTAGTACATAACAGTTCAAAAATTAAAGGACAGAACCTTAGACTACATAGAGATCTGTTATGTTACCGGAACGTGACAAAATTGAGCGAGTTTTGCCTTGACGTTCTCCTCAAGTGGCTGTCAAAACAAAGAGAAAAAAAAAAGATTAGATTTATATTCACGCTACTAAAAAAATTCTGGAGAGGCAGAAGGATACCTTTGTACTCCTACAAGCTAGAATATTAGGTGTCAAACCCTGTCCTCTGAGTACCCGAACACTGTGCTGTGTAGGCTTTGTTTTCTACAATGTGGATATTAGTGGGGAAATCAGTTTAGTCAAAATGGGACAAGACTTGCCATCACACACCAAATTTTATAGAAACACAACTAAAATAAGCCTGCATATTTACTTATAGCCATTTAAGTACCTGCTCGCCAACAACATTCAGAACAGGCACAAGGCTGACATGAACCAAGCAAAAATTTCCAGGACCTAAAGGACAAAAACTTTGGTAAGAAAAAAATAGACCAAGGACATAAAATATAGAATACATGCGTATGAAAATGAAGTCCAAAATTTGCAAGTTTCAAAACTTTACCAACACGATACGAAAATTGGCCAAGGGCCTCAATAAAGGGCATTGATTCAATATCCCCTGCATTAAGAAGAGAAAGGGAAATTATAGGATTTCTTGTGCAGGTATATACAGTTTTAGACAGCAGAAAAACAACTCACCATAGAAGAAAAAAATAATAATATATATATGACGATGTACCTATAGTTCCACCCAATTCGATGACACATACATCAGCTGGACCTTCTTTCCCGTCCACAGGTACCATTGCCACACATTCTATCCACTCTTGGATGGCATCCGTAATGTGTGGAACAACCTAGTTTAAAAGGAGAAATAAAACTCAGGTACCATATTAAATTTTGCATATCGTGGATAGCAAAAAGAAGAGAAATAAACCTGGACAGTCTTTCCAAGATAGTCTCCCTTTCTCTCCTTGTCAATAACAAACTGTTAAAGAAAAACAAGAATTAGAAGAAAAATGAGCAAGAAATTTGACACGGCTCAAATTTTTCTCCACTTTCGTCGAAATGACGAACATGGCTCCTCAAACAGAAATATGGACGTCAATTAACCTGATAAATTTTTCCGGTTGTGATATTGTTGTCACAGGTCAAAGTGAGATCCAGAAACCGCTCATAATTTCCAAGGTCAAGGTCAACCTATATAAACAAAAATGAAGTTATGCCCATTCTTTTTTACCACTAAAATCAGAGTGTTTGCTACTTCTGGAGATAATAATAAACACCAGCACAGACCGCAAAAGTTAAACAACTGCCTGCAATATTGATGGCTTACCTCACCACCATCATCTAATACAAAAACCTCCCCATGTTCAAATGGAGACATTGTCCCAGCATCGGTGTTCAAGTAAGGATCTGTATGCATGAATAAGTTTAAACATTAGTACGTACAACATAACCTGTTGATGTATAAAGAAGCTTCAAAAATTCTTTACTGAAATACAAATACCAACAAGTTGTATGTGGTAAATATCAAAAGGAGTCAATATGTAACAAAGCAAAAAATATTACAACATAGTTGCTGCCAACAATCAAAGCTCTTTTAACAATATGTAAAAATCGACACTCAAGACAGTACAACAAAACTAAATCCCAGAACTAATTCCAGTGCAAGAACCACATGCAAATTGTACTGCCACGCAGTTCAAAGTAATCAACACTTACACCAATCAAGTACATAAAGAAACCAAACAGTAGCGACTTTGTTTTGTATACTGAATCAAAAGTACACTAAAATAACAAGCACACTCAAAACAGAACAGACTGGCCAAAAAAACTTGAAACAGAACCGTACCAATTTTGATGGACGTAACACGGAGGCCACACGCTTGAAGAAGCAACCCAATACTACTGGCCGTGACTCCTTTGCCGAGTCCACTAACAACACCACCCGTCACCAACACGTACTTCATTTTTGTCTCTGTTATAAAGTTCCAAACTTTCCAACCTCCCAACTTCTTGTACCAAAATCTGAGCAAAACCCAATATTACCAACACTAAACTGAGTTAAACCCAAAAGAGCAGACTAAAATGCAATAGCAGAAAGCAAGGAACTCCACAGCTACTTATAGACTGCAATGGCTTAAAAGTGAGAGATAAAAAGAAACACGAATGAATAAGGAGGAAAAAAATCAAACCTTGTTCACAATGGCGGTGAATACAAAGGTCTCTGTCTCTCTTTAGCTTTCTGGGATTCGATGTGGGTTTAACAAATACAAAACCAAATATTAAGTACTGGGTTTATACCCAAAAGCCTAAAGGAGAGTAATTTAAGGGAAGCAGAGATAAAGGCAAAGAGAAACTGCAAGAAAAGCAATGCAACTTTTTCTCTGCTTTCAAACTGCTTTGGCGGGTTGGCTTTGGTGCTAAACGTGAATGAGAGACAGAGATTGGAGACGTTAAAACGCAAAGAGGAGGGACTTTGGAATTCAAGATAGGACCCAAAGGCCTCTTCTTTGTTCTTTGTTTCTCCAGGCGGCGGGTGGCGAAAACCAAGCTCTTATATGAGAAGGAGAAGAAGAAAAACAAGACCTTCACTTTTTAACTTGCAACTCATCCTCTTACTAGGAGATTTTTCTTTTTCCTTTTTCCTTTTTTATTTCTGTCTTTTTAAATATATAATGTGGCAGTTAAACCCTTTAGGGTTTTTCATTTACCACTTTTTGACCTGTGATGACATTTTTAACCATCTAAGAATTTTCCACTGCATAAGATACGTTACTAAAGTATATGACATGTCACTGAACTATTGTTTCATAATAGAGATGTTTGTTAGTTGTAGAAACGAAATACGTTAGCGACGTGTGTGACGTATCATTAAACTAATTAATGTTTCACGACAGATGCTGGCAGTTGTAAAACCGAAATCTAACGATCAAAAATTTATAATATTCACATATTGATAGAATATCAGTTTTATGTTCCATTACTATGTCATTCAAGAAAGAATCGACAGATGGGGTAGTTTTCACACTCCAAAAGATTTTTAAGATGTGAAAAGATCTTGAGGTTTGAGGAAGCAAGCATAAAGAATCTAGGATTAGAGAGATAAAAAGGAGTGTGTGTGTCACATATTTTTTTCTTTTTTACCATTTCTAGCCAAGTCACAATATTCATTCACACCATGAAAAGGTTGGGATTTTAATAATAATTGACACAAAACAGGACACGTGGCACTGACTCTATATCCTTGGTCACTGAGTCACTGACAGTTGCATATGCTGATGTGCCTAAGTGTTGTGGATGTATACGTCTTTGGCCACCCCGTGTTTTCTAAACAAGAGAAAGAGAGGCACTAATCTCACTACTATGTTGATTTGAATATGCTCTCATCCTCTTCCAATTAATCTAAATTATCCCTTACTTAGGTTACATCTTATGGTCCTATTCGTGGCTTAAATATTGTAATTGGGGTTTTGGATTTTCCTATTGCTCCAAAGCATGCTTTGGACTGTCCCTAATCTTTCTTTTTATCTTTTTCGACAGAGGTATTACACCCTTGGTGGTTATGTTATGTAGGAGGTTGGACGATTGGTACTCTCGTGTTCTCTAGTTGAAATTCACTTGTCCGTTTTCCTAGCTTGAACTATTTTACCAAACACGTTATTCTTTGCTTCTTCTTTTTTTCTTTTCTTTTTTCTTTTGTTTTGGGAATGCATGTTTCGCTTTAGAGAAATTTTATTAATACATCACTTTGTTTTATATAAATTATTTAAGACTTTGTGGGTACGTAAAATTACCAAAAGAAATGTTCATATTAAAAGTAAAGAAATCTAATTGAAATAAAATATTATGCTTCAGAGTTTTCTTATCCTCTTCAAGAACAACGTGTGTGAAGATACCAAACCCTGATCAGAAATAATTAACGACGTTTATCATGAACAACTATAGTTTCAAGCAAAAATTAAAAACAATGTAATGAGTTATAGTGGTACATATTTCTTAACCCCTAAGCGAGGTATGACTTTTTTGTCTTTGATTAAGTTTGATTTACTACAAAATTTAGATTTTAGGGTTTATTGTTTGATTAAATAGTACAATTTGAAGTTGGAAATTTAGATTTTACTGTGAGAAAAGATGAAACCTTTTGAGAAAAATCTCTTCTTTTTTTTAACAATTGAGGTACAGATGTAGAAAAATATGTGTATTTAATAAATGAGTTATGTATTTTAAATGAGGGTATTGTAAGAAGTTTAGGTATGTGTATATAGTAAAATGTTAAAACAGTAAAATTAATAAGTAATGTATTAAGTATGAGGTGTGTATCTAGTAATTAGGAATGTGTTAATAAAATTTATTTTTGCTTTATATAAAGTTTGCTGGAGCAAAAGGTATTTTACTATTTATTTTCTTGCACCATCTACTTCCAAAACTCTAAAAGAAACACTAGACACAATTTGAGAGTTATGTCAAGATCGATTGTTGTACAGATAAAAGTTGCTCGTATGGGCATGATTTAATTAAGTGAATGGATTAATTTATCGTCGAAAATCTTAAAACTAATGTAAAATGTTGGTTTGAGACAGATATAAGAACTTTATGTATATTGGGTGTGGTGAGGTGTGAAAAGACATTTTTAAAACACTAAGGCTAAGCATGTAATGTTGATATGAGATGTGTGAAGGCAAACTTAGGAGGTCCATGTACGTTACTAAAGGCTCCATTTTGTGTTTTTTGTTAGGAAGGCAAAGTTTTCAATTAGTGGGAAAGGGAAACATCCTTCTTGTGCTGTATCTTCAAACAGAGAACTTAGTAGTTAAAGGAAATGGAGCACAGCATACTGAACATTCCTCCCCATGTAATCTCATCCAAATATATCACTCTTTATCTGTGTGTTTGTCTCCATCTGTAAAATTTGTTGAAGAATGATATGGGGTATAATTAGATATTGTTTGGTCATGAAAATGGAAATTGTTTGGTCGTCTTTCTGCTTATTAATTCTATCAAAGCTAGAGATCGTAGTTTAATCGCCTGGGATGACTTGAAGTAGCTAGATATCCACGACTTACAATCTTCAATATCAATTGGAGGAATTGGATTTCACTAACCAAAAAGGCATGAAAGTTTCAAAAGCGCATGCATTCTAGAAATGACCAGAATATAGATAAGGAGATCGGGTACATATGATCGAAAACTCTGAAAAGGATCTCACATTCTATGAAAATAATATCTCACCTGATCGATTTTGTTTGAATGCTTCAAATGTTTTACACTTATCCAAACCTAGCTTGATACCTTTGAAATTTAGAAGATGAGCGAAGCTAGCTTGATTTTCTATACTTTATTTTGTTCGATTGAAAAACCTTCCCAAGCCGTACATTATATACCATATGCATGTTAATTATATCATCAACAAGTAGTTGTCAAATTAGAATTTGATAGTTGATATTGTACTAAATTAACACCATCCCATAGAATGTCACAGAGACATTTTTGCTAAATGTACGTAGTTCTACATTACACACTCAGTTGTTCCCTCCAGTCATCCAGTGACCTATAACATGTAATTTTAGGCATAAATTTATTGAATTGATTCAATCATTTGTCTAACTTTATTTTATGAATACTAATTTAAAGAATTAATTCCACAGGGACGGCATGCATACGTGTTTATACAGGGCTCAAAACAAATGAATCTAAAAGGCACAAAGATCATGCAGGGCATGTATATATCATCATCAAGGCAAGAAAACTATGAAGTGGATTGGAATTACAACTCATGATGGAAATGAAAAAGACTCATGACTCGAAGCTGATCTATGTACACCTTGTCCACAGCCAGGCAACATATGGATATATTGCCACTAATTCCCGATCGAGAGAAATGCCAGTATCAACAAAACAAATTAACGAAAGACAAACAACGCAGGCCAAACCGTGCCAAATTAAATCTCTGCTTGCTACTGCTGCATGTAAACCTTAGGTAATTAGCTCAGACCAAAAGAACACTTAGCTACTTATAATAGGTAAGCAGTAACTAGCTTGTATCAAATAGATCACAGACTAGCAAGCTTCGTTTTGGAGGGGAAAACACTGCGTGACTTTGAGGGGATATGAGTAGCTAGGCAACAACCAAATCTGCCATTACCCATAAATAGCAGCATAATGCACCCTCACGGCCTCACTAAGACCCCGTTTGTTTCCGCTTCTAGGCCGCTTTGCTTTGTAGTAAAGTTGCATAAGCTGTTTGGTAACTTGAAAACAGCCTGCTTTGCTTTGAAGCCCGGGCATTTTCAAGCCAAAAGCCAAAGCAGTGGCTACCGAGCTTTTTGAAAGCAGAAGCTGCGACACTGTAGCGATGAATTAATGAATCTTTTAAAATACCAATGGGTACCCCTGATGGCTCACAGGAATTACCAAAATGCTGCTACTTCATTCGCGTCTTCTCTTTCAGTTCTTCAGCTCTGCCGCTCTCCTTCACAATTCACAAACGTATCGTTTGATTTTCTGGTGATTTCTCTTCTTCTCCTTTTCGCACCTGATACATGAAGTGAGGAATTAGATTAGAACGTTGAATTAGCAGGAACTGTGATGTCTTAACTCTTCAGCTCCGCCACGACCTTCTCCAGCAGCACAGTGCTGGTTTCCGGCACCGGTAAGTCCTCCCTCTTCTAGCTTTTCTGTGATGTCTTACTAGCTTTTCGTTATAATATGATTTACTCCCTCGGCCTTAAACCCCAAAACCCTCTTGGTGCTCACTCTCCTAGCATCTCCAAAATGAAATCCCTTCTCTCCCTGAGGCTCCTCTCCTCCAAACCCACCACCCCTCCTCCTCCTCCTCCGCCGCTCCTTCTCCGCCCAGCCCCAACACTCCGATCCCACCTCCACCCCGTCCTCCTCCTCGGAATCCGACTCCGAATTCGACTTCAACAGCACCCAGTACGACCTACCCACCACCCTCTCCGATCCCAAACCCCAAACTCCGACCTGGGACAACAAGTACCGGAGCAAAGCCGATAGGGTGGTCCCTGGAGATGAGGCCCACAAGGCCAAGCTGAGGTTTTTGAAGGAGGAGGAGGACGAGAGGAGGCGGAGGGTGCTCGCTAAGGCGCTGCTTGAGGCGGCGCTGGAGAGAGGTGATGAGGAGGAGGAGGAGGACGGTGAGGAGGAGGTTGTGAAGGAGGAGGATCAGAAGTCGGTGACTGTTGGGATTAGGAGGAGGACGGTGAGGAGGAGGTTGTGCTAGTTTTTGTTTCAAAGTATGTTTTTTTTGGTTGTTTAGTTTTGGGGAAATTGTGAGCTTGACGGGGACTGTTGGGATTAGATGAAGAGCGTGGGGATGGTAATCTGCTTAGTTTTGGACAGAGTGATGGTAATAGGTTTCTTGTGGTCAGAGTTTGGTCCGGCAATTGGTGAGGGTAAAGCAAATGTATGTGCTTTTTGAGAGAAGGCTTAACAGTTTAGATAATGGCGGGTTCACAGTTTCTTGCACCGTTGTTTTAATCCAACAGTTTAGATATTGGAGGGAAAGCAATGTTGATTTTAAGATTCCCATCATTGGACATATAAGCCTTGTGTTCTAAACCTTTATTATTCAGTATACTGCTTTGTACGATATATAATAGCTAAAGGTATCTTTAAGAGAATAGCCTAGTATATGAGATGTAACATTATTTTGATGCTTGATGACTGTCATTGTGACCATGCTTTCTCTGTTTGTTACAGGTTGGAACAAAGGTTTCTGCTGTTTCGCAGAAGACAAACACAACTACTCATGAAGTGTTAGGAGTTATAACAGAAGGAGACACCCAGATTGTATGTATATGTGCTTTTTGACTATATAACTTGCTTTTCTGAGAAAAAGTTTTATCAAAGTTGCTATGTCCTATGTGCTCGGAAAATAATTCATTATCTATTGAACTATTAGATGCAAATTATGTTTTGTCTCGGTCCAATTATAACATTGGTACACGCCAGAATAAAAACAATGTCTTGAACTTTGTGATACATATTGTCATTGGTTCTCTATGCTAGAAAGTTTTGTCATAATGAATTGCCTCTGATTCTAATTATTCCTGTGGAATAATAATTCCATATTCTATTGCATCTTTATTTATTTATCAAGGTGACTGTTTTCAGTTATGCTGTATACATAGATACACACTCCACCAATATCTCTACGAGAAAAACCAATTCTTTTTTAAACTAAAAACTTCAAAGGAAAAGCCAAGTGGGCATCATGTTTATAGACCGTAAACCATGTATGGTGATGTAGCACACCAGTATTCCTTACCATATCAATGCTCTACTATATATCCTGCTTAGCAGCAAAGTACTGCCAATATTCAATTATCTAATATGGAATCTCATGGCATGCATCTTGTCTAAAGAAATTCTTTAGAAATGCATCACCATTTGCCATGGTTCTACTGTAGGGGTCTAAGCGTAGAACCAGCATAATAGCCTTTCTCTTGCAGTAGTACTTTCTACTTATTTTCAATTAGTGGCTCAGAGCATGTATACATGCTTTCCAATTGGTTTTTCCTCACTGACTGAATGAACATTTCTTGTAGATGTTTCTACACATTTGATCAACAGTTTTATTTTCTATTGCTATGTTCACAGTGTCCTGCACCCTTTATAATGTTTTGATTTTAGAACTCAAAACTTACCTGGTCTTTGTTTCTATTTTTCCTCAGAGCTTGAAACATCAAAGGAAGTGGAAACCAGATAAAATCCTGGTACGACAGAGGTGCAAAGACATTTTTGGCTGAGAAGAACCGGAAAGGGGCTTGTGAAAAGTATGTTAATCACCTATCTCTCAAAACATTTACTACTGATTGTTTTTCCTGTTATCACCTCATATCTAGAATGCAACAAGTAGTTCTGTACAGTTGTAGCATTATTTATTTATCTTTGTTATAATACTTTGTGCATTGGCAACCTTTAGTTTTTTATTTATCTCAGTACATAGAATTTGAAACTATGATTAGGAAACTACAATTCGACTTTAATGGCATTGAACAAAATAACCGTCTGTGTGTTATATTTATTTTTGCTTATATTTGTGCTAGATGGCAAAAGTGTCGGCTGTTTGGAGCGAACAATTAGTACAAATATTTTGTGACTTGTGTATGAAGGAGGTGGACAATAATAACCGACCAAACACTCATCTTAGTAAAGAGGGATATGAGAATGTGATACGTAATTTTGAAAAAGAAACGGGTAAAATATACACCAAAAAACAAATGAAAAATAAGTGGGATAACCTTAAAGAGCAGTGGAAACTATGGAAAGACTTGAAGGGTAAACAGACCGGTCTTGGTTGGGATCACAGGCTCCAGACTATAGATGCATCCGAAGATTGGTGGCGTGAGAAAATCAAGGTTTGTACTCTATTTTATCATATTTTTTCAATTAATTTTATATTTTGTTACTGGAACATGTTTTAACAAATCTATTGATTTTGTGTAGGAGAACAAGGAGTATGCTAAGTTACAGAAAAAAGGAATTACACCTGAGTTTGAAGACAAGTTGGATAAGTTGTTTTCAGGAGTTGTAGCCACCGGTAGGTATGCTTGTACACCAGGTTCTTCACTACCTCAACCAACAAGTCCGGTTCACTGTGACAATGAACAAGACCTTGAAGAAAGTGGTGATTCATACGATATTCAGCCTACATCTACCCAAGGAATAAGAAAAAGAAGTGAGAGAATTGAAAAAGGTAAGGGAGTGGCTGCAAAAAAGGGGAAGGTGGGAGGTGCTGCTCTTCTGGCTACCAAAATTGATAGAATGTGTGAGGCGATTGAGAGCAGAAGTACCGCAACTTCAATCGCTGAAGTATGAACAACTCTGGAGATGATGATGATGATGATGATCAGATATTCTATTCTTGTGTGCAGCTAAATGCTTTGTTAATCCAACATTATTATGAGAGTTACATTGACAAAAATTCTTGTATGGATTCTTCTCAAACAGGTAATAGGTGGGTGATGGAAGTACTCCAAGGGAATAATGTTCGATGCTATAATGCATTTAGAATGGATAAGGATGTATTTTACCGTTTATGTAGTGATCTGGAAGTTAAGTTTGGGGTGTTTGGTTCAAATAGAACGAGTCATGTTGAAGTAGTAGGATTGGTATTGCATTTATTAGGACATGGGTGTGGAACTAGATCGGAAGGAGAGCGTTTTCAACATTCCACAGAAACTATTAGTAGGTATTTTGGAAAGGCACTAGATATTTTGTATCAATATAGTGAAGAAATTATCAAACCAACAGATCCTCATTTTAATGGCATTGCCCCGGAGATCATGAATGATAGGAGATACATGCCACATTTTAAGGTACTAGTCAAACTTTACTTATTTATATGATATGAATTGCATTGATTTTATTATGTCTTTTGATGGTAAATTTTAATATTTAAAGGATTGTATTGGTGCTATTGATGGAGTGCATGTTCCCGCTTCAATATCTCCTCAATATCAAGTACCGTTTATCGGAAGAAAAGGAACACCAACCCAAAATGTTATGGCGGCATGCAACTTTGATATGCAATTTATTTATGCATGTGCTGGATGGGAAGGGTCCGCTCACGATACAAGAGTGTTTCTAAATGTACTTAGAGATCCAAGTAAGAAGTTTCCTAAACCTCCACCAGGTAATATATTTGACTATAGTAACCTTTATTAAATCTTTAATATTTTTACTTAAGTCGTTTCTAATTATTTTAAGTAACAGGAAAATATTATGTTGTTAATTCGGGATACCCACAAATGCCGGGGTTTTTAGGACCTTATAAAGGAGCAAACCAACATTTCCAACAATATCGTGGGCGAGAACCAAGAAATGCAAAGGAGGTATTTAATCAAGCTCACTCTTCTCTAAGAGGCGTTATAGAACGCACATATGGAGTTTGGAAAGCGAAATGGCACATTTTAAGTAACATGTTAGGTTTCTCATTTGAGAAGCAAGTGAAGATTGTCATTGTCACAATGGCACTTCATAATTATATAAGGAGGCATGCGGAACGCGATAGAGATTTTTGCAATTCAGAAAGATTGGATAACATTTCAAGTGGTGACATAGAGATAGATGATGATGAACAAGAAGAATCACATAATCATGGAGCACAAGAAATGAAATTAGTAAGAGATAGGATCGCTCAAAGTTTGATGAGTTCACGTAATATGAATGTTTGAAGGTAATATGAAATTTATGGTGGTTCTTTCTTACTGATGAAAGACAAATTATTATAATTGTAAGGAGCTTAATGTAATTCATATACTTATGATAGTGTTTAATATTATTCTCTTGGTAACCATGATTTATAAAACTCCAAGTATAGTCTACAAGATTTATATATGTTATTATACATTACCAAAAAAATTGAAGAGCAATTATGTTATTATACATTACCAAAAAAATAAGGCAAAAACAAATTCTAAGGTTAAACTGGTCATTTACAAGTTTAAAGCTGGTTCAAAAAGCTAGTTTACCAAACAGTTTGCCTCTGCTTCTACCATTCACAGCACTTACAAAAAGCCAGTTTACCAAACACTCAGCAGCTTTGCTTGTCAGCTGCTTATTCTCAGAATCAGCCACAGCCAGCTTATTTTAGAAGCCACAGCTGTACCAAACAGGCCCTAACTATCAGATATATAGGAGGTATGACTATACATCTTTCGGACTGCTTGATATATATAAAGGGGAGGGAAGGTTGGTCTATCAATTTCATTCTCCATATATAACTATATAGGTTCACTCTATACACACACACACTCTCTCTCTAAGAACTAATAAGTTTACAATTAGGTTATCTTACCTACTCTTAGGTGGGTCGCTCTTGAGCCATGAACTCCATGCATTCTATCGCATAGATCCAAATTCATCACCTCCACATGGATTTCACAAATCCGGCATAGTTAGCCTATGCTTTGATTTTGAGAAGTACTCTTCAATTTATTTTTGTTACATAGTATATATATATATGAGAGTATGAGACATGTACTGATCGAAGATCTAAGTACTCGATATGTTTCGATGGGCTAGCTTTCTCTACTGTCAGTCTCTCTGCACTATAGTAATTTAGAAGGGAAAATTTTAAGAACAGTATATGACAAATAGTTTACTCTTAATTTTGGTGTTTCAAGTTTCAAAACAATCATAAAGGTACATGATATTAAAATCACGACACATTTTTAGTACATGACTTCAGTAATGCCGTTAACTCTATGTAATTTCTTAATTTTCAAATGGTGATTTCGGGTTTTCTCCATTCTCCTGTTTATTTATATTTGTTTTACTCTTTTTCTATTTATATACCCTTTTTTTTTATTTTGTTAACTCAGACTATAATCTTAATGGCTTCTTTGTTGTTTGCAAGTAGATCAGTCTATTCTATTTTATATTTTAATTTTGGTCTTCCAGAAATTATTGTTTTGTTACTAGTTCAGTAATGAGAATTGGATCTTCTGTGCTCAAAACTGACTTTGTTGCTCGTCAAAAAAATTTATTACTAGTTCAGCAATGAGAATTAGATATTTTTGATTTCTCTCTCCTTAATAATTATTAATTTTAATAATTTATTACTACTAAATAATTAGGGAGTGACGGATTTATCCTTAAATTTTAACGAAAAACACACAAGATAACGGAAGACATAACGACATGTAAATATTTTTGGTTGAAATTAGAAGTTCATGTATCTTTATGATTATTTTGAAACTTGAAACACCAAAATTAAGAGTGGATAATTTTTCATGTATTATTCTTAAAATTTTCTCAATTTAGAATCTCAAAGTATGGTGGACTAATTGGTTATTTCATCTCTATAATGAGAAGCTCGATCAATATCGTTGGACAGGAAATTTATGATTTGGAGTTTGATATTGATATTAGATCATGTAGCTCCTCCGAGCCTAGTATCTATGGAAAAGAAAGGCTAATTAATCGATCCATTTGAAACCTACTGTTAGTACATAACCAAAATACTTGGCTGAACCGAGAATAAAGTGCAATTACCCGGTCGCCGAAGGTCATTCCAAACAAGATAGCCCTGGTAAGCCTCTCACGGATATCCAAGGAGTGAAGGGCCGGTAACATACCGCTTGCCAAAATCACTCTAGCGGCAAAACACCCCCAAAAGGGGAGACACCACAAAGACTAACAAGTAGTCCCACATTGGAGACTAAGGCCAAAATGCCCAACATTGGCCTATAAAACAGGCACAAGCTCCCATCTAAGGTACACACAACTCTCTTCTGCACTCCCCTACATTGCAAGTGCTCAAAGCTAACTTAAGCATCGGAGAGTCGAAGACTGGGCCACTCCAGTCCCGACTACTTGACGCTGTCACTTGTGCAGGTTCCGAGTGCAGGACCAAAGGATTCTACCTCGCTCCGACTCGCGACCCCTTCCCGGCTCGGGACGAAGCAGGTAGAAACAATTGGCGCCAGAAGGAGGGTCCCTATCTTGTGGAACTTCCATTTGACTCAACACCATGGTGGAAATCATTGATGACCCTACGGACCCGGGTCAAGCAGTGGAGGAACTTTTCCAACCCGGCAACACATCCCTTCCCCAAACCGGCAGTACAACCCCTGTCAGCCATCCCGACCCCGTCACAGCCCTTGAAATCCTCAAGCGGAACTTACATTCGTTCCGTGAGCAAGCAGTGAAAAAGAGGGCGGAAGCGTACCGGGTACGCATCGCCGAGTTGGAGAAAGAACAATTTTTGCTCCGCGCCATGTTAGAGCATCGTAACGTATACGACAGCTTGAACCGTGCGGCGCGAATTGTCGGAACCCCGGACCCCACCACTTCTCTCCCTAATCAAGGCCAAGCCAATTTTGTGCTCCCGGGAGGCCCTAACCAGATCATATACGTGTCTCATCCCCTTGTCCACCCCTTATTTCCGCTACCAGCCCCCCAACCATCTCCAATCCCCAATGACTCCCCCCTGCCACATCAGCCTAATCTATCTGCTAAACTCATCTCCACTATAACCACTGCCAACCCCACTAACCCACCTCTTGACATGCCAACCCGTCAGACAGTCACACAGTTGGCTTCGCGGACTGAAAGCGTTGCGGGTCACGGGGCCTAGTGACCCTTGTTCCCTGGCTATGAACATCGCCCACATCCCTTCACACATCGAGTGCAGAGGGACAAACGGCCTCAAACAACCAAACCATTCAAGATGGAGAAGTATAAAGGCACTCGGGACCCCCATCTCCACCTCGAAACATCCTCGCTATGTAGCTCCGCTAGCCACCGCGACACTATGGTCCAAAATGGGCAACTCCACCAATATTATGCTCCCGCTACAGGCGCTAACGCCTTTGCAGTACATCGCCAGATTCTAACCCTGCTTGGTGGAGCCCCACGATTCCCCCCACACCAGCCTTCTGTAAAACGGCAATGCACGACACCCTCAGAAATCCTAAACATCCAACGCGGTGTCACGATCACCCCATCAGCGTGAGATCAAGTGACATTCTGCAGAGGTGAGGATACCACAAATTGTCGCCATTGTGAGCCATTCATAATCAATGTGCAGGTGGATCATTTCAGGTGTCACAGAGCTCTAGTAGACACAGGGGCTACCGTAAGCGTCATGTTCTCTGACTGTTACAAAGAACTCCGGCGAGACCGAAATAAACTGTACAATAACCACGACCCCCTGGTCAACTTCTCTGGTGAGATAGTGCAACCGTTAAGCTCAGACCGCCTAACCGTGTCAGTGAGAACAGCTCCTTGCCGCTCTTCCATTACGGCCCGCTTCCTCATTGTCGATTGCCCCTCATCCTACAATCTCATCTTAGGCCGGGACATCCTCTAGGGGCTGCAGTGCTTCATAGCCGGTCACATGCTTCTCATGAAAATCCTTACCCAGGCGGCACCCTGACAATTCAAGGGGACCAAGCAGCCATTGAGCATTGCTGTCTTAACGCCATTCAGCAGGGGCGCAGAGCCTATGAGATGTTGCCTCTCAGCCCCTCGGAGCCCGTAGATGACTCGCGGGATGACCCAGAGGGGAGTAGAAAAAAGAGAGCCCCGCGGCCTAATCCAGTGGAAGACACGGAATGGGTATCCCTGTCACCTACTGCCCCGGAAAGAAAAGTTAGCATTGGCTCAAGTCTCGGCCAAGAACTCCACCACAAGCTCATTGTCTTTCTCCAAGAAAAACAAGCAGTCTTCGCTTGGTCCTATGCCGACATGCCTGGGATCTCCCCTGACATCATCACCCACAAACCCAAGATCCTCCAAGACTCCCCCCTGTCAAACAAAAGAGACGTGCCTTCCACCCAGACAAGTATCGAGCTATCCAAGCCGAGGTCCAGCGGCTCAAAGAAATCAAGTTCATCCGCGAGGTCTCTTACCCGACATGGGTCTCCAACGTCGTCATGGTCCCCAAACCTAACGGCAAGTGGCGCATGTGTGTTGACTACACGAACCTTAACAAGGTCTGCCCCATAGACAGCTTCCCCTTGCCACGAGTCGACCAATTGGTTGATTCCACAACTGGCTTCAAAACGCTTAACTTCCTCGATGCCTACTCGGGCTACAACCAAATCAAAATGCACCCCGCCGACCAAGCTCATACAACCTTTGTCACCGACAAGGGACTGTATTGTTATGAGGTCATGCCCTTTGGCCTCAAGAACGCGGGGGCGACCTATCAACGGCTAGTTAACTCCCTGTTTGAAGATGAAATTGGCGAGATCATGGAAGTATATGTCGACGACATGTTGGTCAAGAGCAAGACAGAGGACGACCACATTGCCAACCTTAATAGAGTATTCACTAAACTCCTAGAACACGGGATGCGTCTCAACCCTCAGAAGTGCATCTTTACTATGGGAGGCGGCAAATTCCTTGGCTTCATGGTCAGTGAAAGAGGCATTGAAGCCAACCCGGAAAAAGTCCAAGCCATCCTGGACATGATTGCCCCGACCTCCCGGAGCGAGGTCCAGTGCCTTACAGGACGCCTGGTAGCCCTGATACGTTTTATTTCCCGCCTCACAGACAGGTGCAATCCCTTCTTCCAACTGCTAAAGGCACAACATAAAAAAAATATCACTTGGGGTCCGGAGCATGATGACTCCTTTAACAACATAAGGGCATACCTTGCCACTGTCCCTCTCTTATCGAAGCCAATCCCCGACGAGGTGCTTTACCTGTATTTGGCTGTTTCTGCCACTGCCGTCAGTGCGGCGCTCACACGCCATACCCATGATAACGAACTCCCAGTTTATTATTGTGGCAAATGACTCGCGGATCCAGAAACTCGCTATCCAGACATAGAGAAACTTGCTCTCGCACTCATCACTGCCACCAGGAAACTTATGCCATATTTCCAAGCCCACACAATCCATGTGCTCACCAACCAACCTTTACGGCAAATATTGCAG
Organism: Fragaria x ananassa; assembly: GCA_034370585.1. Taxonomy (NCBI): domain Eukaryota; kingdom Viridiplantae; phylum Streptophyta; class Magnoliopsida; order Rosales; family Rosaceae; genus Fragaria; species Fragaria x ananassa. Next base: position 6,761,994 of record CP139764.1, on the reverse strand, counting down.
ATACCTGAAACCTCAGGCCGCATGGTAAAATGGGCGGTTGAGCTGGGAGAATTTGACTTGCACTACAAGCCGCGAGTGGTCATCAAAGGGCAGGCAGCGGTAGACTTTATTGCTGAATTTATCCCCTTGGCCGATAGCAACCCCCACCCAGACACCTCCACCGGGGACGCCATCTGGGAACTCCAAGTTGATGGATCCTCTAACAACAGACTCAGCGGAGCATGAATCATAATCACGGACCAAGAGGGTCACTCGTATGAGTATGTTCTCCGATTTGAATTTAAAGCCTCCAACAACATCGCTGAATATGAAGCTCTTATCGCAGACATTCAACTCTGTCGAGAGCTCGGAGCCTGACACCTTCACATCCTCAATGATTCTCAACTCGTAGTCAGTCAGGTGGCAGGGGACTTCAAGGCCAACCAACACAACTTGGGATCCTATAAAAGTCTCGCGGGGGCTCTTCTACAAAACTTCACCTCGTATAAACTCACCCAAATCCCGCGAGCAAAAAACTCCAAGGCCGACGCCCTTGCGAGACTCGCCACGGCTCCTCCCGAGTCCACGCCACCTGATGTGCACATCGAAACACTCGACAAGCCTAGCATCTCAAGAGCTTATTCATAAATTTTTGCCCTCGAGCCCATGGAGCAACCCTCATGGATGGATCCTTTCATCGCTTTCCTTTCGGATGGCACCCTACCCCAGGACAACCATGAAGTACAGCGGCTACGCCGCAAAGCCTCCATTTACTTACTCAAAAGTGGAAAGCTGTATCGCCGGGGCCAGTCATATCCCCTATTACGATGCCTACCCACGGCAGAAGAGCACAAAGTGTTGAAATCGCTCCACAACGGCATTTGTGGGAACCACGCGGGGGCCCGGAACCTCATGTTCAAAACACTTCGCGCGGGGTATTATTGGCCAATCCTAGAACATGATGCCAAGGCGGTCGTCCAAACATGCATTCAATGCCACAAATTTGCAGATTTTGCACATCAACCCCCAGTGCCCCTCTCTGTCATCATCTCGCCCGTCCCTTTCAGCCAGTGGGGACTCGATTTCATAGGACAGCTCCCCATAGCCCCGGGACAGTTCAAATACGCCATTGTCATTGTGGATTACAACACAAAGTGGATTGAGGCAGAGCCCCTCGCCACAATCACCACTGAAAAAGTAATCAACTTCCTTTGGCGAAATTTGTACTGTCGTTTTGGAGTGCCCCAAGCCATCATCACTAACAACGGAACCCAGTTTGACAATGAAACATTCTTGGGATTCTTGTCCGCTCAAGGCACGACAATCTTTTATGCCTCCCCAGCACATCCCCAGACCAATGGCCAGGCAGAAGCTATAAACAAGCTCATCAAACAAAATCTGAAGAAACGCCTGGAAGAGGCCAAGGGTTTGTGGGCAGCAAAGTTCCTAGACGTTCTCTAGACACTCCGCACCACCCCCACAACGGCCACAGGGGAATCTCCATACCTCTTGGCTTACGGCATTGAGGCAGTGGTACCGGTATAAATAGAGGTCCCGAGTGAACGTATCACAGTCTATGACCCCGAGACAAATGCAACAGGAATACGACTTAATATGAACCTCCTAGAAGAACGCCGGGACAAGGCATACCTCTGGACCATCAATAACAAACAGAAAATAGCTTGATATTATAACAACAAAGTCATCCCCCGCCCCCTAAAAGTAGGCGATTGGGTTATGAAAGAGGTCATTCCCCACCTCACTGGTCTCAAAGAAAAATGGGGGGGCCCACTCGAGATCGTTGACGCTCCTGGGCCCGCCACATTCTATCTCCGCGATTGTGATGGTCTCGTGCTGCCCCACCGCTGGAACGCTCGCCACCTCCATCTCTATCCCAGTTAACTAATTTTAACCTTGGTGTCGTAGCCGTTACTTCATTGTTTGTGCTTTAGCCCAGTAGCGGCTCCAACAATGTACATTTCGCCCACTAGCGGCTAAATATAAATGCAATGAAGTACTTTGTCATTCTAACATGCTACACTTCATTCCTGCAATGCAGGGCCACAAACTCATTCGCCCCATAGCGGCCCGCCACGCCATAAGCGCGGTTCATCTCGCCCACTAGAGCGACCTGCCCCGCTACCTTAATCCTAACCAGCCCGACAACAAACCTCTCACTCTAGAATTCCTACTAACATCACAAACATGTAAACAATTCCACCACCACATACAAATCCAAAGACAAAGAAAGTGACAAATTCATACCTTGAAACAGCGGATCCGCGTGGTGGCAGTGAAGCTGGTTGCAAACAGCCGAGCGCTCGCACCCACTCGATCGATGATGAAATTGGACGTTTCCCAGTCTGAAGATTGTAGAAGTGCCGAAACCCTAAAACGCAAATTGCAGCTCGCCCAATTTTCAGTTTCGAAAGCACGAAGGGCGCTACGACGCCACGCCGGCCCGCCCTCGAGAGTCTCGCCAACTAGCGTGGACTGACTCGCCCATCAGCGGTCTGACACGCCGCGAGAGTCTCGCCATCTAGCGCGGACTTACTCGCCTAGCAGCGGCCCGCCCCCGAGAGTCTCGCCAACTAGCGCAGACTGACTCGCCCATCAGCGGCCCAACACGCCGTGAGAGTCTCGCCATCTAGCGTGGACTTACTCGCCCAGCAGCGGCCCACCCTCGAAAGTCTCGCCAACTAACGCGGACTGACTCGCCCATCAGCGGCCCGTCACGCCGCGAGAGTCTCGCCATGTAGCGCGGACTTACTCGCCTAGCAGCGACCCGCCCCCGAGAGTCTCGCTAACTAGGACGGACTGACTCGCCCATCAGCGACATGCCGCGAGAGTTTCGCCATCTAGCGCGGACTTACTCGCTCAGCAGCGGCCTGCCCCCAAGAGTCTCGCCAACTAGCGCGGACTGACTCGCCCATCAGCGGCCCGCCACGCAGCGAGAGTCTCGCCATCTAGCGCGGACTTACTCGCCCAGCAGCGGCCCGCCACGCCACGAGAGTCTCGTCATCTTGCGCGGACTTACTCGCCCAGCAGCGGCCCGCCCCCGAGAGTCTAGCCAACTAGCGCGGACTTACTCGCCCAGCAGTGGCCCGCCCCCGAGAGTCTCGCCAACTAGCGCAGACTGACTCGCCCATCCGCCAACTAGGGTGGACTGACTCGCCCATCAGCGGCCCGACACGCCGCGAGAGTCTCATCATCTAGCGCGGACTGACTCGCCTAGCAGCGGCCCGCCACCCGAGAGTCTCGCCATTTAGCGCGAACTTACTCGAATGCCATTAGCGCGTTTCCTTGCCACTTAGCGCGAACTAAGTCGCCCCGTAGCGGCACGCAACGCCGTTAGCGTGTTTCCTCTCACCAGCCTAACTCAGAACTTCACCCCCGTCACCTCGCGACCCTCGCGTGGGGACTTGGGGACTCGGCACCATGCTTCCAGCACCCGGGTAAAACTTATTCTCGGCATCTATAGAATAACTCCCCACCTAAGAGCTCTCTCAGACTGGGGACTTGTTAGTACATAGCTAAAATACTTGGCTGAACCGAGAATAAGGTGCAATTACCTGGTCTCCGAAAGTCATTCCAGACAAGATAGCCCTGGTAAGCCTCTCACGGATATCCAAGGAGTGAAGGGCCGGTAACATACCGCTTGCCAAAATCACTCTAGCGGCAAAACACCCCCAAAAGGGGAGACACCACAAAGACTAACAAGTAGTCCCACATTGGAGACTAAGGCCAAAGTGCCCAACCTTGGCCTATAAAACAGGCACAAGCTCCCATCTAAGGTACACACAACTCTCTTCCGCACTCCCCTACATTGCAAGTGCTCAAAGCTAACTTAAGCATCGGAGAGTCGAAGACTAGGCCACCCCAGTCCCGACTACTTGACGCTGTCACTTGTGCAGGTTCCGAGTGCAGGACCAAAGGATTCTACCTCGCTCCGACACGCGACCCCTTCCCGGCTCGGGACGAAGCAGGTAGAAACACCTACGAAGCGGAAAAAATGAAGCTAGAGTAATTTGATGAACTAATATTCTACTAGAAACCTAAGCAAATTAATTAAGCTCCAAGGTCTCATCGTGGAAAATCCCGTCACTGGCTTGTTTGAACTTATATACATTTTGATACTCAAAAGAGAACTTTAAATTAATGAGCAAGGAGAATAAATAAAGTTTGAACTTAAAAAAACTACCAAAACAAGAGTGGAAAAGGATTATCCGTGCGTACGAACAACTTAACGGTACTAAGCTAGCTGGGTGGATGAAGTGGATATCGAATGGATCGGTCATCAGAGACCTGCAGGCTTGCAAAGCTAGCTACTTGGAGAACTTTAAAATGTCGACATGAGTAGTTGATCCGCTGCAGCCAAGGTATTGAAATGGGAATAATCTCTGCGTTGCTGAAGTAGTTGCGGCGGCGGTGGCCACATGATGGTGATCTTGGGGCTGAGGATGATGAGATTGGAGGAGCTTGTCCAAGAATGACCAATCACCATTGAACGACCTCATGTCCTGCTGCTGCTGTTGCTGTTGCATATTGAGTCCACAAGAACCGGCCGTGGTGGAGGTTAGTTTCAACAGGTTTTGAGAGCACTCCAAGTCCAGGGGGTTCAAAGCCGGCATGTTGGTATTAGGTGCAGATAGAAATGATGATGAATTATTAGCTGCTGCTGCGGCAGCTGCTGACTCCGGACTGAACAACTGCGGCAGGTGCATCGAGCCATCGAAAGTGTTAGGATAATCATACAGTGAAGCTTCCAGATGGTGTTGATGGTTTTGTTTTGGCTGATGATGATGATGATGGTCTAGTATTACTTGGCCATGAGAACCGCTTGCCTTCATATGTGTGATCAAGTCATGTTCTACTTCTTGATGATGACCAAACTCTTGCTGAAAACCTCTGTTAATGTGATTCTTCTTCTTGAAAACCCTACAAACCACCCATCCGTCCTCCTGCTCAAGCAAATCAAGAATCAATTAAGCACCCTATTAGTTAATTATTTTGTTACCCTAAAGCACCGATCAGACGGATTCTTGTGCCTAGAACAGTATATGCCGAGACTCCGAGTTGAGTTCTAAGTTTGATTTAAATGATTTGGGATAATTTTGCAAAAATTAACTTGTTCTTTATTACCTGAACTTCATGGACGTTAACATTGTCATAATGATCTTCAAGGCGATACTCATGCATGATCCAGTCAGTCTTCTGACCATGAGGAGCGCGGCCGGTGTAGAAGACTAGGGTTTTCCTCATTCCGATCCTCTTCGAATCGCTTAGGTGGATGGCTTTGTCTCTCCCAGTTGCCTTCCAAAATCCAGCTGTAGTTGCTCGGTTTGTTCTAGTTCCTGTTGGATACTTCTTATCCTTGTGGCTGAAGAAGTACCACTCATTCTGAGGTCCTGATCCTATTCTGCATTTCTCTGCACAAACCCTTAAGATTAATATATATATATATATATATATATATATATATATATATATATATCAGGGTGTTAAAGGTGTATTTGTGCGACTTGGATATGGCCAATAGAGTTGAAGTCTAACCTTTGAGGTCCCAGGGCTCTAGTTTGTTGAGATCGACCTCCCTGATAACATCAAGGTCGATGGCTTCATAAGAGACCTTCTTCCTGAGGTAATAGTAAAGAAGCTCCTCATCCGTTGGATGGAATCGAAAGCCAGGAGGAACAGTCAACTGTCCATTGCCTGCAGACATCATCCTAGCTAGCTAACCCTCCTCCTATGTATATCGATTAACTATACCCTGATGAAAAAGAAAACGATTAGTTAAGATGAACTGAAAAAATATGCATGCACACTGGAAGATGATCTTATGTAACTGATTATGCACACAATGACACAAACATGGAATCTGCCATACATGATGATCTATGGGCTAAAACATTAAGCTCGCACCGATCGGTTTAAATTAATGGAACATACCCACAAGAAACCCTAAAACTTGAAAACGAGTTAAACTAAGCATAACTAGCTACAATTTATAATCCATGGAAGGACAAGCTTTAGATGGTAACGTACCCTGGCTAGTGAGAATATAAAAAAGAAAAATTTATATGAACCAAGAATAACCATGCCATATGGTCGTCCTCAGGCATCCATAGTAAAGATATCGATCTGGATCGATCTTCCACAAAAATCAAGGTGTTTAATTAAGATGTGAGGAACTAGTGTAAGAGTAACTCAGCCAGAAAACTGTAACCTAATCATCTCTGAGTTGTATTATAGTATTTCGGAACCCTAAAAAAAATTTAGATCCGGTAATACAGATTCATGGAACCCTAGAAATCAAATTCTCACGTGTATATCAAATCAAGAGCCTCCTAAGTAGTAAGAGATATTCATGAAGAAAGAAGAGGAAGAGGAAGAAGAAGAACTGGAAAAAAAAGAAAAGGAGATGAACAACGAAGATGCAAAGATAAATGAATTATGAATGCTAAGAAGAAAGAGCAGCAGACCTGTTCACGGTAGCTCAGAAAGGTTCCCCGTTTTCCTCTGAGACAAAGAAGAAAGGACAACGGCTGCACAGGAAAGACGCAGAGACAAACGGAGAAACACTGCAAATTTCTTGGCTTGAATGGCACGATGTCTCAGTTAGGTTTAAAGAGAGAGATGGGGAGCGACAAAGAGAGAGAGTTGTGGATGAGTTCTAGCTGAAAGTCTGACAATGGAGGATGGGCACAGAAATATAGAATGAAAGAAACAATTTATTAAAAACTAAGAGGTAGTAAAGGAAGAAAATGAAGGTAGAAATGTGAATGAAGAAGGGTTTAAACTGATTTGGTAACTATTTTCTGAGGCGGATAAGGGGCGGTGTTTTGTATTCTCACGAGGGGTTGATACGAAATGAAGGGTTTTTGGTGAAATATGTCGTTGAATATGAAACCTTAGTCCTCAATATCGCCTCATTAGGATGAACAAAATCTGCAAACTGTCAATTACCCTTGTTCATTTTCATTTCTTTTGTATAATTATTTGTCTTCTTCTATTCAAGCTCATCTCTCTGTCTTCAATTATGCTCCTCCGGTCAGAGTCAAATAAGAGGAATTTAGAGAATTTTTCTTACATTCCTTCATAGTCCAATCGATCTCTGCATATTCATATACCTACCTGCTGCGTCGTATTATTCAACCTCTTTCATGTCATTGTACAGGCTATTATATATACATGCATGGTACATGTTGAACCTTTCATTCTAATACATGGTGATGAATCAAATAATTTGTAGACAAAAATAGAATTTTCCTTAGAAGCTGCGGTCAAACATGAACTCAAAGGATGTTATTGATCAACTTAGTGTTGGAGTTCCCTCCTCATGCTAGACATCTATTTAATAGGTGTTATAAATCAAGTTGGACTTTATGTCTTGAAAAAAAAGAAAAAGACGTTTCAGCCTTGATAAATGAGAAGTATGCAGCTCTTAGTGGAAACAATAAAGTTATTGTTTCTATCTCTTCGCATTCTCTAGAATGAGCTGAAGAGAAAAGAGACAAATATAAATCTTGTTCTCTCTGTTTTGAGTAGTTGTGTGAGGCCTGTGTAAAAAGAGAAAATAGAGAACAAATCCTTCTTGTACTGCCTACTGTGTTATTCCTCTAGTAATCTAGAGAGATTGGAGATTGTAATCTCATTCTATAATAGAAGTTTTTCTGAGTTTGTCCCGTGGTTTTTCTCTTCACTTTGAAGGGTTTCCACGTTAAAATTGCCGGTGTCATTGTTCTTTTATTTCTCTCATTTGTCCTGTGTTTGCTGGTTTTCAAGCTGTTATGTTTGTGTTACTGCATAATCAGTTTTTGATCCAACACTTCGTGCCCTGAATTGATCACGCTAACGTGGCCAATTTTTGCATCAAATTCAGCGCAAGTGAGAAACTAGAGGCCCTCGGCTGGCTTATTTAGTTGTTCGAAAATAGGGTATGCTACATATTTACCATTCTCACTGTTTTGGGATGATCAATAATTGGTCATAAAAATGATGCATGTCAAATTGTCAATTCAATCCAGATTCCGGATCCTAGGCAAACCTTAAACTACTATCAAGTAAACACTGAAATTAAAACTATAAAAACCACCCAAATATATTGATGAACATGGTGTGACCATTCAATTGATCAATTCAACTAGTATTGCAAGCAAAGACCAACCATATATGTAACTCTTGAAGCTAGCTCGCTAGTGGTCCATTTTACCTGAAGAATCCCCAGATGTGCAAATGTTGTTTCACCATCCAGGTTTGAGTGCTTGCTGCAGTGCAAATATCATATGTAAGAATAATTAAGGCAACCAAATTTGTATGTTAGAATCACAATCTACGCAAATAAAATTCATAAATTATGTCAGATAAGTAATCTTAAGGATAATGAATAACAAAACAACGGACCAAAATAAGCCATTTTGACAGTTTTTGACTGTTTGTATTGTTTACTTACAATCAGGAAGACAAAGTTCACAAATAGAATAGGGTGAAATGGTTAAAGTCTAGTCGTATAGATATGAGAAATAGCTACTTTGGTTGCCAACAAAAGATAGAAGAAGAATAAGAGAGGATGATATCATATAATCCTTAAAGTCCGTGGCATTTACACGTGCTGATCCAACACAGACTACTCAATTCAAGGCCTCAATTCGATTACCTCAATTTATAATGCTACAATTTTGCCAAAAGAATCTATAATACTACAAAGCTGTGATCGATCGGGATGGCTTCAACTTTGTTTCAGACCCAAATGGATTCCCACGCAATCGTTTATACATGTCTCATTCTTACATTTTCTTCGATCCTATTTCTGGTCAAACGCATCGATCCGAAAGTATAAATAAAACTATGTAACGCATGTCACCTTCATTTCACTGTATTATTAGAGCAACTTCTAACAGCTTTTACATGTTTTAGATTTTATACATGGAACAAGAGAATGATCAAATCTGTAAAAGAGAGCAGATTGAGTTAGAGCATAAAATATATATTTTGAAGAATTTAATTTCTGCTTCTCTATAAACCCTAGATAAACTATTAATTAAGGAATTGTTAGAGATGTTCTTATTACCAATATATTGGTGATTTAGCATATATATGAACAGGTAAGAGTGAGGTTTATGATCGATCCTGGATTTGTTTGCATGAAGAACACAGCTGGGCGTGCCGTTGGCTTTACGTACCCTACTGTTACTGAATAACATTATACTATGTAATGACATTAATGGGTATCCTATATATGTATATATATATATATATATATATATATATATATGGAGGATGGGAGCTTCTATTCTCTAGCTATATGTGCCAGTTTTCTCAGTTTCCATGATACATGCTCCAACAATCATTAACACAAACCAGTCTGGTCAGAACTCCAGGCCATAGCTAGGGCTTTAGATATAGCTTGCAATTGAAGTGCTTTAAGCCTTCTTTAATTTAAACTACAAAATTACATGATTATTGGAGCTGACAATCTCACAATGCGTATAATTCCAATTAGATAACATCATATTTGCACTCAAATACTTTCTGGTTTTCTAGTTGCTAACCAGAAACATTACTCAAATTATGAAGAAGATAATTGGAAATGATTTACTGATCATATATAATCATTAGTTATTTATCAACTACCCTACAATTTGCTGGACGATTATCTGTACTTTGTTCTTTGGTTCAAAACCCTAATAACATATATTGTAGATTGTCCTAATCATTGATTACATGGGATTGGATCCTCGCATTTTCAAATGTAATTATTTGTGTAACTTTTTATCTTGTCTAATCTCTAGAATGTATGTAATACGTACATACATACGTATGTACCTACATTGTTACCTGAATATATAGTATAGCTAACTGTGCATCATGCATGCATATACGTACATCCGGATGTTAAACAAAGAGCTATATCCCGAACTAATTAATTAACACTAATGTTGTACATAGTGATCGATAGGGGGCCGTTGCCTTTACGAACACTGCTACTACATTTATAAAACATGTGATTCTATGGAGGATGGGAGCTTCTATTCTCTAGCAGTATGTGCCATCTTGCTCAGTTCCACGATACATGCTCCAACAATCATTATTTCAATCTGTGTAATTGAGTCTGGTCAGCTCTGAATTCAATTGCATACAACTAATTAATCAGTTTAAGACGTTTCTTCGATATGACTGTCTCGTATATGAACTACAAAGAGCATTTCTCAGATATTTAACACTAACAACTGAAGTGGGAGAGAATGGATTTGATAACTGGATTAGGGTTTTGAATAAGATATAATTAATAATCTGAACCAGTTCATTTGTTTGACACCATGAAGAATAAAGCTGATGATGCCGTTGCCTTTACGAACGCTACGATTTCAAGTTACCAATATAATGTAATAATGAGAAGGAATCCTATGGAGGATGGTAGCTTCTATTCTCTAGCACTATGTGCCAGTTTTGCTCACTTCCATAGTGCTTGCTCCAACTCCAATATTTAGTCATCAGTTTTCAGTTTTCACCCCCGTCTGGTCAGCACTTATCAATTGCATGGCCTTGAATCTTGATGCATGTAATACTTCTAATCCATGTATCGCATTGTGGGCTTTGCTCTCTCGCTTTCACGTGTTTGAAGTCTTGGAGGTCAGTACTTAAATAACAAAAACAACACTACTCAACCTTTGCTCTCCAACTTCCATGATACACACACACACATACTCGAAGTATTTACTTGTTATTGGTATGCAAAGTAGGTATATATACTGTGAGATTCAAGTGTTACGTACATTTTCTTTAATAATGTCACTATGGTTCTCCGCATATAAGATGTATATGAAACTAATGAATTATTATATTTCTTTCTGTCTCTATCGCTCTCGTATATAAATAAAGGTTACATGTGATAAAGCTGGATGTTAAGCAGATCAAGAGCTGTAACCCAAAGCACAAGCAATCAAAATACATATGCGAAAGCAAATTGGCAGAGGGACATGTATATATGCATTTAGCTAGCTAGCCATAATGGTTATATTGGTTTTATACACTACAATTGTGTACTATAAGCGAAATTGCATGTACATAATATATCCGGATGTCAATGAAATTGCTGCAACAAAATAATTGGTTAAATAGTTGGTTACTTATTTATTTACATTATGATCAAAAATACTGGGGCTCCGTTGCCTTCACGAACACTGCTAACACATAAAAATATGGATTCTTATGGAGGATGGTAGCTTCTATTCTCTAGCATTATGTGCCAGTTTGCTGAGTTCCATGTCCATCCTCCAATAATCATTAACTCACACTGTCATCCAAGTCTGGTCAGCTCTGAATCGAATGGCATGGTCTAGATCGATATGCTCATATGCGTGCAACTATATCTGATTAAGACTTGTTTTCTGTCGGATTAAAACCTAATATTTGGTACTAATTGTACTGATTTTGCTGACATGGATATGAAGAACAAAGCAGGTGCCGTTGCCTTCACGAACACTGCTGTATATTTCAAATTTTTAATGGAGGATGGTAGCTTCTATTCTCTAGCATTATGTGCCAGTTTGCACACTTCCATGCATGCATATAGTAAAACTATCGATCTCCAACTCCAACAATCATTAAAATCACCCAGGTCTGGTCAAGCACCGATCAGTTTGCAGTTGCATGGTCTTGAATCTTGATGCATGCAACTCTATACTTAATACAAGACCGCATTTTGCGTTCCAATAGTCAGACCGCCCTCTATGACTCTCATTGACAAGTACTTGATCAACTAGCAGATAATAATATACTCAATCTCCCACACAAGGAGCTTATGCTAGCTTGATGTCATGCACTGCTGGTTGCATGTCTAACATGGTGAACATCAGTAGTGGTTGCAATAGGTTATGGGTTTGAAACCTCTCTGATCTTCATTCTCTTCTTCTTTTTTTGGTTTGTTTGCTGGTTGCGTGTACGCAACCTGCGCGATTATATTTCTTTCTGTCTCTATCGCTCTCCGCGTGTAGGATGGGGCTGCATGTGAAAGCGGATGTCAAGCAAAGAGATGAGATCCAAAGTTCCAAACTACAAGCAATCAAAAGATGCGGCTGTAGAATCGGCAAAGGGACATGAAACACAACTGGAGAGCTAACAAAATGGTTTGCTGTTAGACAGATGGTGAGTCTATGGTATCTTGGGTTTCCAAAGATATTCAAATCAATCAAAACTAATCAAAGGCAAGAACATGTTTGCTCTTTGACAGATGAATCCACGATATCTTGGGTTTCCCGTGATATGTACTGCATGAATTGGCACGCACTTGTCTCATCATATACAATATTGGAATACCTGTACATATACGTTGTAGCTACCAAAAGCTTCAACTTAGCTGAGTATTATGTAAGATACAGATGACGTACATACCTTGAGGCATTACAAGCAGAACTCAAAACCAAGTATAAGCTACAAAGATTTCCAACAACATGAATGCTAACATCTTAAGGCTTGCATAATTATTAGTGTAGGTTGTTTCAACCTATCGTGATTGGAATAAACCGCAGAAGCTGCAGCATTCTTTGGGATAAATCACATGCTTTGTGGCAGTGATCTCCAAGGCAAAAATGTGGATGGTGGGTGTTGAGTGCTGAATACAACTTCGGTTGGCTAAATCAAATTCATAATGAGCTCTCTGATAAATTGTAGAACAAGCTACAGGTTCAGCGAAGGAACAGGTTAGCACGGTCTCCATTGCTTCACACTGGCAGTCAAGGGACCTGGTACTGCAGCAGACCACGAAGTGAATTCTGGTAAAGGTCCCGTCAGTGCAAGATAATTTGCACCGAAATTTGCTGGCATTTTCTTCCAGCTGACCTGTTTTATCAAAAAAGAAAACAAGAGCTTTCTTCAATTTAATATACATTGGCGAATAAAATGAAATGGAAACATGTGATTATTAGTTGAGGTCTTGAGGACATGCATAAAGACATTTGGATTCTACGTAAAGATTACAGAATGCACTGAAATGTCATGAGAATTCACAATAGTGTTTAATAGACTGGATCACAGACATTTAGGGAGGGGAGGGGGGGGGGAATCAATGAATGTATCAGTCCATTTGGATGCTCCAAGAATTAATTTATAAAAAATAAAAATAAAATAAAATAAAAAACCTCATTGGAAATATCACAGCAATATATCACAGATGAACACAATAAGTTTCAAAAACATGATCAGCCAGACAGTCAAGACTAGCACCATGTGAAAAGTAACTGCTCATTTAAAAAAGTAAGCTAAAAAAACCGACCCCTGGTTCTCTCAATAAATTTCACTAACAAGTAACAAATTTATTGTGCCCTGTGCTTGTGCACATACACATGGAGAGGACGATCAAGTCCCAGCTATGTTTATAAGTAACAGATCAAAACATGAAAGAAGAGTCTGAAACAAGTAAACAGAATCAAGGCTAATATCCAACAAATAAGGTTAATCACAAAAACCTAAATCCACCAGTGCAAATCAAATATAAATAGTTCAAAATGTATCAAGGTGATGATAGGGCCTACTTGTCCGGGGAAAGCTTCAGATAATGCCTTGATAGCCGGATTGTTAACCCAACTGCCATCCGTGGATGTATTGGTTGGATTAACTGTTCCATTGTTTACATCAGATGTACAATCAATACCACCACAATTCACCATAAGACGACCTTCAGGCATCAGCAGGGTCTCCAAATCCAACCAAGTAGTAACCTTTCACATAGATCACAAAACAACTGTGATTAAACATACTGTGTGATGCAATCTGAAGGGATGACAAGGAAAATACAAGATGCCGCAATTGGATACAGCATAGGTATTCTGGGAAAGTGGACAGATCTAGGAGTGAAAGGCAAATCATCACAACCAAGCTCATGAAGGTAAACATATAGTTCTTACCAGAGAACTTGTTAAATTGTACAAAATCTCAGATCCATGTTTACTATTACAAGGAGAAAAACTTAACATGTACCTTGCAAAAACATATGTATATACTCTGCTTGAAATTCTCTGTGTTTCTATTTTTAAAGATGGAGTCAACTAGGTCATGTCAGTGTGTCACAGTGAGTTCAACATACCTTCAGTTTTTAGTCTGAAGCTTGAGAAAGTCTTGATAATTGTTACTCCTAAACACTGTTGGTAGCTTTTCCTCCTAATAATCGTATTATTTTCAAACATTGGAATTAATGAATCGAGGCCCAAGATAGATAGGAGACTTGAAATATTGCTACCCTTAGGCAAGCATCAAAACACCTAATGGTCCTAACCTCAGTTCCCTTAATGTTATATCAGAAGATGGTGGCTTTCTATAGATACTCTATGACTTCCTTTTTTCCGACCTGACATTCATGTTCAGCAAGAATGTTTTCTGTGGCAAAGCATTCTAGCTTTATCACATTCATAATGTCATATTGGCATTTGAAACATTGTGTGCACATTTCAGATGACAGGAGGCTCTTCTGAGTCTCAACTAATAGGTTCTTCTCCATCCCTATTTTTTTATTTTTTGCTCCAACCATTGTATCTTGATTGATTTAATTTCCACAGTTTCAAAGCTTCTCATGGCATTTTCAGTTTTTCACCATAATCTTTCAAGATTTTTTTTTTCTCTAGAAAATCAACACAGGATTTAATTAACAAAAATAAATAGTGAAATTTCTTTTGAGTCATCCTGATTATCATCAGCAGAAATACCAAATTTCACTATATATTTTCAGAGACAAACATGTGACCATTGGCTTGAAGACAATAAGATTAAACGCCTAGAAGGATATGAGGTGTATAGCTTATTGTAGAAACAATTGTTGAAATAGCTATCACTCTGCTGAGACAAAACAAAAATTGTTGAACTAGCTTAAAGCTCAAGTACCATAAAACAAAATCATAGCTAGCTAAAGCACCAAAAAGTCATTTAGGATAGCTTCATACCTCCTCCAACTGTGGCAAAACTTTTCCATCAGAAAACAAATCAACGACAATGCCTGATATTTGCTGCAAGAACAAGTTAGAAACATAATAGAGCGAGCATTGCTGATTATTTGAATTGAAATCTGTGTTGGTACTCTAATTAGACCAACTTAGTATCACTTATTTTCTCATTTAGAAGTGCGCATATTCAAGAGTTCCAGAAAATGAGGCATAACAAATTTATATTCAGCAAGTAAAATACTTGAGCACTAATATTGTAAACATGTCCTTAAATTTGACAGTCCACAATGTCCCAAAAAGGTAAAAGGTGAGTAAGGTAATGCAAAAGGTAATGTAGACAATGATCTCACCAGCATATCCTCCACACATACGAACTTCAGGAGAAAATGCATCACCAATATGGATGTTTAGTACGCCACCAGCTTGTGTAGGCTTCTCCAGATCCAACAGCCCAAAATATTCTCTTGCTTTGTGAATTAACTAAAATATTTAGAATACAAGTAAGAAAGATTCACCACGGCTAACAAAGATATGATTCCACCAAAATCCAAACATGTATGCCTGAATGAAAACAATTGCAACCAACTTTACCCCTTATAGCTATCAAATATGTTTTATGGTTACTTATATATACTTAACAGTCAAACTGGAGCAGTCTAAAATCAGTGTTACTTATTATCACATTCAGAATACTTAGAAACCTATGGCCTAGATCAGGCATGAACATATAAAGTGAGGATAAAGATACGTATCACCTAATGCAGCTCTTCTGATTATTCAAAGAACTCAAGTCCCAAGGGTTTCCCAATAATCAGATGAAGACTACTGAATTGGCACATATCAAACATTGCAAGAGAAGTGCCAATCACTTTTAACCATTAGACACTCACAAGTTAATCAATCTCCCAACCTTCAAGCTGCAAAGACGGCCACAAGTCGAGCATCAAATGCGCAGCTGTTCCTCCACCCTGACTTGAACAACACTTTTATTTAGAAAATCACCGCATTTTACAATACCAAAGGCATTTTACAAAATGCGCACATAACTTCAAAATTGAAATGATTTACTTACCAAGCCCAAAATGGCAATAGGACCTTCTGGGACAATAGCAGGCAAGCTAGCAAACTCATCCTGCTCAACACAACAATAAAGACCAAGACTTTCTCACACTTGCACATCCTTAAACAACATACATCTTCAATAATATAAACAAGAGAAAAGCATGCCACTTTAGACATACCCAATACGAATTAGTCCATTTCTGGTGCTTGTATAGAATGCTATGCACATTATCTGAACTAAAACATCACAATCAAACGAAGAACAAAATGATGGGCGGTGATGATTAAGATGAAAGAATTGAAAAACATACGAGTAGAGTCGAGAAGCAACATTCTTGATCGAGCAGTGTCCACAATTACAATATCATTGTAATTGCTTCTTATAGCTGTTAGCACTTGATATTCTTCTTCTTCGTTCTTGTTCATTTCCACTTCTTGCTTATCTGCAGTGGAAGAACTGGTCTTGAATTTTCGATTCACATTATGCAACCAAAGTGAAACAGAGGAAGCCAATGTTGAGCTATGATTGTGAGGCCGGGAATGATTGAACTGAGAAGTGGCCGGCAACTGCGTTTGAGTTTGAGTTTGAGTTGCAGTGAGTAGTTTGGGTGGGAGAAGCAGGCTGTTTGTTAACAGAGCCATTAGTTCCACTGTTTCATTTCCATTTCGATCTTATCTTTTTGTTGTTTTGGGCTCATGGGTTCTAGCGCAAGGCCAAGGCCCAGGGCTATCACCAACGTTATCTCTTTCTTCTTTTAGTATAACAGCTCCTGAGGGATCCCTATTTTTGGCCACTTTCTAGGAATAGGGCATTACACCATTTTTCAATTGAATTTTTATATCTCCATCGTTCATGTCTTAGGTCTATATGAGTAGATCACCTCTACAAAATTTCATATGATTTGGTGATCGTTAAGGCTTTCAAAAGTTTGATTTAGTTTTAATGATCTTGAACGGTCCAGATTATGTCAAACTAAAACCGTTGAAGGTCATTAAAACTAAATTGAACTTTTGAAAGCCTTAACGATCACCAAATCATATGAAATTTTGTAGAGGTGATCTACTCATATAGACCTAAGATATGAACGGTGGAGATGTAAAATTATAATCGGGAAGTTGATGTAATGTCATATCCCTATAAATGGCTTAAAATAGGGATCCCTCATTGGAAGGGCCATGTTTAGTACAATTGTACAAATGATGTAAACCGGTATAACTACCATCACCGTTGGAGTCTAGATTTCTAAAGAAAATTCAGGGAAAGCCTTCAAATATTTCAATATGGGAATACTTTGATAAAATATGCTTTGGAACTGAGTTTATAAGTCTGATCTAAACCCTTTTTTAAAGTACCTCTAAACATTCTTTAAACTCTTTTAGATATTTTTTTAGATACTCCTAACATTAAAGACTCATAATTTTTATATTACATTAGATGTCTAGCAGCTAGCAAACAATGAACCTCTTAAACTTCTAAAAAATATTTAATCCACAAAACAACAACATTTAATAGACAAATCAAGTAGTTATACGCTACTTGATTTACATCAAGTGGTATCATAACCACTTTAGATCTGTGACTGCGGATCTATGACTGCTGGGTGTGGAAGTGTTGCACAAGGAGGTAACGACACTTCATAAAACCATCAAATAGCTTGTGGTAACATGGCAACAAAGGAGTATCTAGAAAACTTGCAGCATCAAGTTGCAAGATTCTCTGTTGTGTACGATTCTCAGTTGTGGACGTAGGCTGGCTGAACAGGATCAAGACCATATAGGCTAAAGGCGGGGATTTTTTCTGGAGAGGAACGGTCGGAGGAGGTCTTGGACTGGTTGAAAGAAGTAGAAGAGTCTTTGAGTACCTGGAGATTCCAGAGCACAATAAGAAGGTCAAGGTTGTAATTGAAGGGTATGCTTCTTCTTGGTGGGATCATGTTCAGATGTCAAGGATTCAGTCTGGAAAAGAGAAAATCCAGAATTGAAGATGCAAAAGCTTATTCAAGGTCAGTTCCTTCCCTTGAACTATGAAGGAATCATGTTCCAACAGTATCAATCCATCCAGCAAGATAATCGATCTATTCAGGAGTATACCAACGACTTCTATAAGATGAGAACTCGAGTACAGTTGTCGGAAACGGAATTACAAGTCACTCATCTCTCTCTAATGGGATTAAGGCCGAGTATCAAAAATTTGGTTGAGCTACTACCTTGTTGGTCATTGGCAACAGCTGTGCAACTAGCCATGAAGGTTGAAACCTAGCAAAAATCAGCTAACTACCCAAAGAAAATTGAAGCCAAAGCTGAAGGAAATGCAAAGCTGAAACTTGGTGCTCCCAATTGTCAGAACAATAGAGAAGCTTCAAATTCTCAAGGTGGGGGCAAGTTCGTGGACGTGGCATGGGAATTGATGTAGCTGGTAGCAGCAGCATAGCCTCTCAATTCGTAGGAGGGAAGGTGGTATGTTACAAATACAGACAAAAGGCCCACAAGTCCTCTAAATGTAGGAGGCAATCAAGCAACTTTCTTGTTTGTGAGAACGGAGAGATTAACAATGAAAATGGGCAGTTTCATGAAAGCCTTCTAGAATTTACAGAAGAGAAAATCACATATGAAGACCAGGGTCTTCCCAATCTGCTGATACATCGCACCATGTTAACTCCAAAAGTCCCTAAAGGTGATTGACGGCGTAACAACATCTTTAAGACAAAGTAAATGGTAGACTTTGCAATGTTATTATTGATGGGCGGAAGTTGCGAGAATCTAGTATCCAAGAAAATGGTGGTGAAACTGAAGCTTGATGTCAAACCTCATCCAAGGCCATATCGTATAGCTTGGTTCAACAAAGGAGAAGTAAAGGTAACGGAACAATGTCGTGTTAGTTATTCTTATAATGTTTTGTGTGATGTGGTGTATATGAAAGCATGTTATATATTATTAGGACGATCGTGGCAGTTTGATAACAATATTGTCCTCCATGGTGAATAGAATGTATATGTCTTTTACAAGAACGGAATCAAGGTAATCTTAGCTCCAATTCAAGATGAACACTTTCCCAAGTCCACCAAGAAGGTCACACACACATGCTTGACAACTTGGCAGTTCAGAAATGAAGTTGAGGAGAATGGTGTTGCATATGCTATGTTAGTCAGTAAAAGAAAATAGGAGCTGCTCGAAGACATAGGGCTGAAAGTTCAAAAGGCAAAAGCTGAGTATCCACTTGGAGACAATGTTTGGCGGTTGATTTGCCAAAGCAATTGGATATCCATTCTCCATTTAGTGTTATGGAGATATATATATATATATATATATATATATATATATATACAGCCCAGGGCCCTTCCAACGAGGGATCCCTTTTTTTGTTCATTTTTAGGGATAGATCATTTGACAAACTTTTCGATTACAAAATCAAATCTACACCGTTCAGTTCGTTGGGCTATATGAGTAGATCATTTCTACAAATTTTCAGAAAATTTGGTGATCGTTAAGTCATCAAATACTAACGATCCACACAATACTAGAGGTGTTAAGGAAGCTTTGTTCAGTTGTAAACTCGAGAACGCGTTTATTTGAGGAAGGAGGGAATGATACAGTAATTCTCAGTCCTTGTGCGTTATTGTTTAGTCTATTAAATGTTGTTTAGAAGTTTAAGAGGTTCATTGTTTGCTAGGCGTCAGGAATTTAATGCAATCTAAGAATTGGGTGTCTTTAATGCTAGAAGTCTCTAGAAGAATCTAGAGAATGTTTGGAGGTATTTAAAAAGGGTTTAGATCAGACATGTAAACTCAGTTTTGAAGCGTATTTTATCAAAATATTCTCATATAAAATACTTGAAGGCTTTCTCTCGATTTTCCTTAGAAATCTAGGCTCCAACAGTGATTGGATTGGAGTAGTTATACCCTATTTGATTTACATCAACAAATCAAGGTTTGCCTCTTTCCGATTACAGATAAATGCAGCTTTTTGATTAGTGAAATTTGCACAGCTCGATTACAATCCACACAGTCTACCAATTTTTATCGTGGGGTTTTGGAAGTGTTCTTGTGATAGCCTAAGCCTCTCTTCATCGCTATTGTAGACTCGCTACCATTTTGGTTCTTTATACTCCTTTTGGTTCATTAAACAAGAAAAATGATTTGAGAAGCATCGAAACAAAGAGTATATGGAATACAAGTACCGACTCCATTTAACACAAGAAGAAAACGAGGATAGGAAGCAGTGGTAGGGATTCTAAAAGTCCCAAAACAAACTCGAGACTTTGAGGAGCTGTGTCCTTTGTAAAAAGACCAGGACTCAGCTTCATTTCTACGTTTGAGTCTTTGGAAAGGCTAATACATGATCTAACAACACCCCAATGACTGTACAGACATTCCTACGATATATAACCTAAGAGAAGCCCCTTCTTGCAAGTAAAATCCCCTAAGCCACACCACAAAGAAACATTTCCTACAACATAGAAGCAACCACACCTATAATGCCTTGTCACAAGTGCATCCCGTTAAAAATGCTGTATACACCGTCTTGAGGTCTATTAGTAAGTTTGGTTGCACCTCCATTTTGGCATGTTTTGGCTGTATATACATCGTGCCCTGCTCCATTCGGAACATTCCTTTTCGCCTCTGGAGAGGCCTGGAGGAAAGCATCCAACTGCCCACATGCTCCTTCAAAATCGTTGCCTGCTCCATATGATGCACTCCTTTTCCTCTCAGAACTTGGTAAAAGAGCATCCAACTGCCCACATGCTGCTGCTATAAGCCCTATATAACATTACAAACCGAAAATGATTCATAAGCTAATTACTTCTAGCATACAACAATTTAAGTTAGACTGATCAAGTTGCAGCAATGAACTACAATATCTGAAGAACCATCTTTAGAGCTCAAACATTACTTGGAAACTTTTTTTTCTTTTTTCTTTTGTGAATTTAACTGTCAATTGAGTCAGCCTGGCAAGGTATATAAGTATTCACTTGACAAGAAGCACAATACATTCCTTATTTATTACCTGTTTCTGCTGTTTAAATTTCAGGAAGCCCTTTTGGCAAAGATAAAGTTGAGTTTTTTTTAGGAGCTTAAAAGGTCGTTGGGTGAATGTTAAACCTGATATTTGTTAATCAGCATAAATTGAATGCATATCTTTTAAAATGAGACGTACCTTCGAATAAAGCAGAAGGTTTTGCTGGTCTTGATTTATATTCAGGATGGAACTGGACACCGATGAAATAGGGATGATTACGTAGCTCAACAATCTATTATGTCAGATTTCCAAACATGGGATCAGAATCAGCAGTACATGCAAATCAAATTAATCTCAAAGTTGCAGGGATCAGAAGTGTAAACTATACCTCCATGCGCTGGCCAGTTTCATCCTTGCCAGTGAAAGAAAGGCCGGAAGTTTCAAGGCGTGCTACCATGTCAGGATTCACCTAAATGCAACAAAAATTAATCCTTCTACTAAAATAGTGTCTCAGAAGACAATATTTTGAATTGGGATGCTAAATACCTCATATCTGTGCCGATGTCTCTCATCAACAAAGCGTTTGTTTCCATATCTAAAACATTGAAAAAATTGACAGGTTAGCCAACATTGGCATCTGATTCAGCATGTTGGTACCTTCTGATTGTCATATCAAGTTACAGATTAATCTATGCGCAGCAGTAAGTTTTGGTTCTTATGAAAATTCAGGTTAATAAAAAAGAAATGTGTCGAATTACTAATGTATGTGAAACGTACAAAACAAATGTGTTTATTTATCTCTTTTTAAGTTACTACTCACAGTTTAGCTGATTTGCAGTCTGTAGACTGGAAATATGTTCTCCTGGATCCAAGGCGCATGGTGCCCCCCATATGTGTTTTTGAGCCCTGCTTATATGGTACAGAGATCAGATAAATGGGAAAGGAATGACATGAGTTCCAAACACTGATATAAGCTAAAAATGCTGAATGCAGACCTCAGGCATGAATATAACACATGGATTCTTGGTATCAGGATCAAATTCTGTGCTGTTGGCATCCTGCAGACCAAGAACAGATCTTGCAAACTCAATCACAGCGACCTGCATTCCTAGACAAATACCGAGGAATGGAATTCTCTTTTCCCGGGCATACTTTACTGCAAGAATTTTCCCTTGCATTCCTCTGTCACCAAATCCTCCTGGAATAAGAATACCATCTGCGCCCTGAAGAATTAGGCCACAGTCAGAAGGCTAACAAAGAGAGCAAGTACAATTTGAGAAGGGGAGAAGAATGACAATTGTAGCTGTAGATTCCAAGCCTATTAGAACTAAATACCAACCTTCAACAACTTCCATGCAGCTTTAGAAGCATCAGGATTCTGCAATATGTCATTTTCTTTTGTCAAGTCATGAAACAAGCTAAAATGGAAAACCACACAAGAACTGAGTATCAATAATAACCTCTTTCGCAGTTGTGGGCTCAAGGTCACCAGATGGAACCCAATCCACAAAAAGTTTCTTGCCACGAGAAACAGAAGCATGCACAAGAGCCTGCAAAAAGTTACAAATATGGTACATCAGAACAATGTACTAAACACCTGCATTACAATTTTCATAGGTAGGTGATAGGTGCACCTTCTGTATAGAGAGGTATGCATCAGAAAGGCTTGTATACTTCCCCACTATGGCAATGCGCACCTGATATTTAAACAACATCAACATATCAAATTGATGGCCACAAAACACTAATATAGTATTGACATTGTGAATTGTTCTAATTCTGAAACTGACCGGCTCATGCAACATATCACAAACTTCAGCCATAGTAGTCCACTGTTCTAATTCAGGTTCCCTTGTTAATCTGCGCATTATGGGATATCTTTGTAAGTGAATGTTGGAATACTAATATCAAGTGATGAACCTAATAGCAAATGAGAAGAGCTCATTAGACATACCCATGAAGGTTAAACACTTTCAAGATTGCTTCATGACCTTTCTGGTCCTATTTTAGAAGAAACAGGTAATTATCAGTACGGCACAGTTACACAAGAAAATCATTTAGGATCAGTTCGATATATTTCAGAAGTTTTAGAGAAGTACTTACTCTTAAGAGTAATGGAATGTGCCAAATGTTGGGAACATCATACAGAGTGATGATGTTCTCTTTCTGGAAAACAAACAACCATGTTAGCTTAACTAAAGTAGCATATTTCAAAACAGATAGGTAAGTGATTTGTTTGAAGTAAAATACATCCAACAGCTAACTTGTACCTGAACATGGCAAAATTGACTGAGTTTGGTCTTTACATTTTCTTCTAGTGGCTGTGAAAAAAAATTACACCTCAGGCCACCATGATAAAAGAATAACATTTGGGTCCGTGTGTGTGTGAGAGAGAGAGTGAGAGAGAGAGGGAGAGGGAGAGACAGACCGTTGTGCTGCGACAAGCTATCACATGTGGTGTCAAACCCAGACATCTTAGTCCACGAACACTGTGCTGTGTTGGTTTTGTTTTCTGAGAATAATTCAATGCATTGATCAAATACACCAACTAATTCAATACATTCATTAAAGCTTTCTTAATATATCAGAGCAAATTATTATCAAGATGTTCAATTTACCTGTTCACCAACAACATTCAAAACAGGCACAAGGCTGACATGAACTAAGCAAAAATTATCAGCTCCTGAAATCAAAATCATAAACAAAGATTCAAGTGAGTACTGGAGATCAGAATCAATAAACAGTAACAATTTGAAGATGGTACACAATATGCTTACCTACACGGTACGAGAATTGTCCTAATGCCTCAATAAACGGCATGGATTCAATATCACCTAATCAAATCCCAGAAAGCTGTTAGTAATCTGAACTAAGCCATTGAAACAGCTCAATCACTGCAATATTTATGTACCTATAGTTCCACCCAACTCTATAACACAAACATCAGAAGGGCCTGACTTTCCATCAACTGGTATATGTGCTACACGTTCAATCCAGTCTTGGATAGCATCTGTGATGTGAGGTACAACCTAAAAATTAAAAAACACAGTGAGAAAAGTAATCAATATAAGAAAAATAGGGGCAAGATTAATATATCTAAAAGAGCTCAGATGCAGACAAAAAACCTGGACAGTTTTTCCCAGATAATCCCCCTTTCTCTCTTTGTTTATAACATCCTGTGACCCAAAAAAATAAAATTCAAACCTTTGTCAATTTTGGCATCAAAGCTGAAACAGATTTTTTTGGAATCATAGATACAAATATTATATATGTATACATGTGAAACTTAACCGACTTGCCTGGTAAATCTTTCCGGTAGTTATATTATTATCACGGGTCAGCTTGATGTCTAGGAATCGCTCATAGTTTCCAAGGTCCAGGTCCACCTGTGAACATAAGAAACAAAAATAGTAAACCACAAAATCTGTGAATCACTGAGTTTCCAGATTTGTGCAGAAGCTTCACACTTGAGTCCAAATTTGACATAGATAACCACTATTGCAAATAATGTCAGTTTGCATTTGCTATATGATCTTGTAACAGAACTAGATTCATCAACTTTTGTCTTCAGATGACTTTTGAGTTTTGTCAAACATGAAAGAGCAACTGGAAGTTGCAGAGGCCAAAGAGGGGAGGAGAGTAAATTTAAGTACCTCACCACCATCATCTAAAACATAAACTTCACCATGCTCCACAGGTGACATAGTTCCAGCATCAGTGTTCAAGTAAGGATCTGGATTACAAAAGCACCAAATGGTGATCAGGATATTGCAGGCATTTCTTCCTTTTCCTGACTGAGATTACACTAACTGAAATTTAGAAGCTTTTAATTCATGCACTATTCAGAAAGTGTGTAAACAGAAAAAGTTAAATCTGAAATATCTTTTTTCCGTTTTCCGTTAAGAAAAGTATGGTGATCTTTCCAACAAAAAATGGCTTATTAGGGTGCCTCAAAAAGTTATAACAGCAACAGAGGGATTAAGACCACAGCATGAATTGAAAACAAACAAAGAATATGAAGAAGAGGAAGAGACCAATTTTGATGGAGGTGACCCTTAGTCCACAAGCCTTTAGGAGAAGACCGATACTACTAGCAGTGACTCCTTTTCCAAGGCCACTCACAACTCCCCCAGTCACCAAAACATACTTCATTTTTTCTCCTGCTTCTTCTTTCACACAAACAGCTCTAGCCCTGTTTTGGGTAGCTCCTAAACACACAGAAAAACATATATAACTACCAAAGCAAGCATTTTTAACCACAACATTGAAAACCCAAATGAAGAATAAGAAGAAAAATGGGATCTTTATGTTGCTAAACAGCAACAACAACCACCCACCAGCACAGTCCCAGTGTTTCAAGGCAGAAACAAAGCTGCTGAGCTTCCTAGTTCCTTAAAATTCTAGTTGTGTCTTTGAACGTTATCTGGTTTTCTCTCTCTTTGAATTCCAACAAGAAGGTGCAAAGAGCATGAGGTATCATACAAAAGCCAAAGCAAGAAATGTCATAAACAGCAAGAAAACATAGAAAGAGGGAGAGAGAGAGGGAGATATATGGAAGTTAATGCAGTGTGGAATGGGTTTAGGCAAAGACCGGCATTTTATAGGCACGAATCGCACAATGCCTTTCGGAATTGGGAATTTCCTTTTTCTTTTTGGTCAAATTAAATAGGGAAAGAAAAGAAAAGAACCCATTTCGCTTTTTTTCTCTTAAAAATATATAATTTGAAAACTTGGTTAAAATTATGCCCTACTCTTTTTTTATTTTTCTTTTTAATTATGTCACAACTTCAACTCAGCAGTCCATTCTTCAAAATAAATAAAAACATTAAATAATGCATAAAAAGAGCTCGGCAGTCAGCAGCAAGGCATGCCCCATAGCTAGACCTGTAAATAGACCGGATCTGGAGCGGATCTACCTAGATCCGGATCCGGATCCGTAATAGAAATTTTAGATCCGGATCCGACCCGTTACCCGCCGGATCTTTGATAGCTAGATCCAAATCCGGATCCGGCGGGTTAACGGATACCTGACTCGTTAATTCGATCCGTTTATGATTATAAATATTTTCAAATTTTAAATAATAATTTCTTAATTTTATCATAAATTTTCATAAAACACTAATGAAATATTATAACAAAATAAATGTTTACATCAAAAGTTGAATGACATGGCCAAAATACTTCTTAACAATAAACTAATATATTCAAAATACTAAACCTCCAATGTATTTAGCAAAGAGCATAAAAAAAACATAGGCATCGTAACCTTCAACTTTATCAAATGATCATACTTTAGACGCAATTTAGACGTTTAGGTTATCCAAATAATTATTATATTATTTAATATTTATCAATAATATTATATTTATAAAAATATTATTTAATTATTTTTAAACGGATCCGGGTCCTTAACGGATCGGATCAACCTCGATCCTTATTCGATCCGTTTAATAAATGGGTAAACGGATCAACGGGTCTAATTTTCGATCCAAACCCGTTTAAAAACCACGGATCCGGAGCGGGTCCGGATTAAGATCCGGTCCAATTACAGGTCTACCCATAGCCACCGAGAAACTTGTACGTAAAAATTATAGAATGATGAACTTCTATCTGCTAATTGCATGCCCAATTCTTATTTTTTTCATATCTCAAGATGTCCGTACCTTTTAGTTTTCTTGAGTTTTTGTTCCTCGATCTTCACTCGTACTGCTCGAGATGTGTGATTTGTCTGGTTTGAATAAAGATTTAAACTTTACAAAAGAATTGATTGATGAGCATATATTTAGTATATATACTCCAAAAATTATATCTAATATCGTTAGTCTAGTGACATAGCCTCTTGTTCGTAAGCAGAAGGTTATGAGTTCAACTGAAAATCGAGTTAAAAGCTTTAAAGATTACTATGTAATAGACTTGAGGAAGAGTCATGATCATTTTCATTTCTGTTTTTTGTATAAAACTTAAGATTTGAAGTCAAGGTAGCTCTAAGAACTCCGGACTATCATGCCGTTCTCTACTTACAAACTAATTCTTCTTAACTTCATCCATATCGCGTGCCTTTTATTTTGTCAATATATGATAACATCAACATGTAACTAATGCCAAGATTAGTTAGGAGCAAATTCGTAATCCTAGTATCAACGAAAAGGATAATGTAGTTTTTACTCGTAGTGAAAACTATAGTATCCTTAACGTACGTACATTGCGACTTAATTCTTATATATTACACATACGGTACATAGTTGATGCATAAACATATTATCATATGGTAATCACTTGGCTTGCACTAATTGGTTTACACAACTAGATAAACTAGGCTTCAGGGACCATGCATGCCTCTTTGATCGGCGCACATCGATCATATGCTTTTCTTTTCTGGTTTGTCTTTGGTATTTGGCTTGTTCCTTCTTCTTCGATCGAAGAGGCTAGGCCTGTATTTACGTTGTTTTCTCACAACCAAGCAGCATGTAATGATACTATAAACTATCATATAAATAAATGATTGATTAGCGCGCAGTCAATCAAATCATGCAATTTTGATCAAGAAGGTTCTTGTTTGCGTATGTATTAATATAGACATACCGTTTTTCAAAATTAATGTTATGAAAGACGGTATGTCTATACTTGTACATATGCAAATATCTTACACTATCACGTTATCTTAGAGTTCCAAATTAATTGGGTTTTCCCATGCTTTAAACCTTACAGGCATGCAACGTTCAATAATTCAAGTAAGATAAGAAGAGATTCTTCAAACATGACAAGGCGGTGATATCTCTTTTGGTCCTTTTTTTTTATTCATTGGAAAAAGAAACAGGTTTTTTTTTTTTTTTTTCAATTTTGTGTTCTGACGCTGCGCAGTTGTGCATTCTTAAGGACATGAATTCCCGGTTTCACTTATATCTCTTTCTCAATAATCACAACCTAATTTCTTTCTTTTTATACTATATGTGCATGAATAAGATCTAACCGAAACCAACAACCTGCTTCAATTTTTTTTTCTTCTGGGTCAAGTAATTACTTCCCTATCGACTACTCACCCAGTTCCATATATACAGACCCTACCACGTAACCCTAATGAGGTTATGATCAATGGTGTTAATGTTATATACCTATCATATGACAAGTTGAATATCACTACGGCTCCACATATCTTCATCATGTCGATAATGTTACCAAAACAAATCTATGTATTATTTCCGTAGATAATTATATAACAGAAAAAAAAAAAAAAAAGGAAATTATTTGTTTACAGTAAGCTAGATTGGACAGTGTAGAAGGAAAAGGATATTCGATCTCATGCAATAATTCATAAACTGATCGATCGAATCAAGTTTTTCGTGGAACTTTCGGAAAAAGTACCACAAAGAGAAAATTGGGAGAAAACAAAGACCAAGACATGAAAATGGGGGTCATTGTTCTTTGGGGGGTAGAATGACTTTGTTTGAAACTCTGGGGATAAAATAACCAACCCAAAAAGAAAGAAAAGGAAGATCAAATAAGGATCCTTGCCTTTCAAGTAAACTACCTAACAACCAACTCAACCAACGACCACCGAATCTGATTTTGCTTTCTTTCTTTTATGTGCTCCAGTTTTAAAATAAATTCGCATCGCCCACATACTTATTCAAGTGATTACAGAAGAAACACTATTGTTTCGTACGTAAAGCACTACTACACCTATTGCTGTTGATTAATGATTAGCATGATTGAGAAATGAGATTATATACGATAATCTGCAAAATAATTAACTCACTAATACCGATTAAACCATAAAAAAGAATTTCAAACATTAAATCGTAAGGTGTTCAACTCGAAATCAATTGAAAATATTGAGACATGCATTTTCTGTTTTCACAC
This sequence comes from Fragaria x ananassa, assembly GCA_034370585.1. Lineage (NCBI taxonomy): Eukaryota > Viridiplantae > Streptophyta > Magnoliopsida > Rosales > Rosaceae > Fragaria > Fragaria x ananassa. The sequence continues at coordinate 6,733,204 of CP139764.1, read as the reverse complement.
CTATTGCTGTTGATTAATGATTAGCATGATTGAGAAATGAGATTATATACGATAATCTGCAAAATAATTAACTCACTAATACCGATTAAACCATAAAAAAGAATTTCAAACATTAAATCGTAAGGTGTTCAACTCGAAATCAATTGAAAATATTGAGACATGCATTTTCTGTTTTCGCACTACTGGAAAAAAGCTCTTAGGCGACGGAACTATTTCGTTGCCTAAGTAACAAAATTCGTCTCCTAAGTACTTAGGCGACGGAATTCCCGTCGCCTAATATCCGTCGCCTAAGTATAGTGAGGTAGGTGTCTAGGCGACAAAAAATTGATTTCCGTTGAGTCAAAATTACTTAGGCAACGGAATTGTTTCCGTCGCCTAAATATTTCGGAGACGGAAATTTTCCATCTTAAGCGACTGATATTGTTTAATAACAAAAAAAATATTTTTCCCCTAGGCAACGAAATTACTGGATTTCGTCGCTAAAGTGAATTTTTTTTTTTTTTAAATTAACATGGACGCAGAGTCCTCTGACATGTAAGTGCGCGGACTCCACTGGCACAAAAGGCGCTCAGACTTCGCTGGCAGGGGGCGCGCGAACTCTGTTGGCAGGGAAGGACGCGAACTCCGCTGTCATAAAAGGCGCGCAGACTCTGGAGTCTGGTGGCAGAGAAGGCTCCAAGAATAGGCAGGAAGCGAAGAAGAAGGAGAGGCAGAGGGCGAAGAAAAAGGAGAGGCAGAGGGCGAAGAAGAATGAGAGGCAGAGGGCGAAGAAGAAGGTGAGGCAGAGGGAAGAAGAAGATGAGGTAGAGGGCGAAGAAGAAGGAGAGGCAGAGGAAAGAAGAAGGTGAGGCAGAGGGAAGAAGAAGGAGAGACAGAGAGAAGAAAGTGAGGCAGAGGTATGCGTGGAAACTGGGTAGATGAGAGAAGTGAGAGAGAATATATAAGGAAAGTTTGAAAAATTTGGTTCAAATTTTTTTGAAATTTTTGACAGAAAAAGAACCGCTAAAAATTTCGGTACTTAGGCGACGAAAAAATAAAAATTTGTCGCTTAAGATATTAATAATTTTTTTTAAATAAAAATTTCGTCTCATAAGTAAATTTTTCCGTCCTCTATATCAATTTTAGACGACGGAATACGTTTTCGTCGCCTAAGTGAATAATTTTTTTTTTATAAAAATGATTTTGTCGCCTTAGTACATTTTCCGTCTCCTAAGTTCTACTTAGGTGACGGAATTAAAACAATTTTGTCGCCTAAGAGGTTTTTTCTACTAGTGTCGGGTAACCCTGAAATGTTTGGCATAATTCTGATGAAGATTATGGTGCAGTTTTCTTAATTGCAGTTAAACATGCAGCTTTAAGGACAATCGCCCGATTTGTGGGCAGCAATACATATTAAGCTTTCGCGAGTTTCAATTTTGTTCATCACATATGAGTGATATATATATGACCAATATTAATGCCTCTACATCTTATGGCTGTACAAAATTAAGCATGCTTAAGTAGCTTATGTTCAACATTAATTTGTCTAGTTAGGTGCCAAACCTAAATCTGTATAGTCAAGTACTCCAACGAAGACACGATCTCGATCTAGGGTGGTGTCGCCGCCCATCCAATGTTTAAGAGTCTATAATGAATTCGTTGCTCTAAAATGTTTTATATAGAAATTCCACTTTGAGTGGTAATTTCAATAATTTATGATTTTATTTTACAACCTTTTTGTTAATCTGATCAAGGACATGAATACATTGTATAGTTTGATTACTTTGTTCAACCTTGCTAGACAGGATCACCATTTAGTTTCCTCCAGTAAGATGTTTTTACAAATATTTTACCTTCCTTCAGAAAGATGGTTTTACAATATTATTGATTTGATATATGAAATAACAGATGTTGATCGGGTCGAAAAGAGCTAGCTAGCTAGTGTATATATGTTATATTTGACCTTGTGATGCATGCAGGCCAGCAACAAGAGAGAGACTCGAAGCCAGTTGGCATTGCGAAGTAAACATTGTTGATCGGTGCTAGCTAGCTTCGAATATCATACATGCATGCAAATGTTTCTTCCCATCTTTATGCATATGTTCGACCAAATTCCTATTAATAAGTTAGGCTAGTTTGGACCGAATAAATCATCAACATAGTAGAACAGATTATAATACAAGCCATGTCTCCCATTACAATATGCCATTGGGTATTCTAGAGTATGACATTCATCAAAAATGATTGAATAGCTTACAATATATATCTGCCTATATCGTATATTAAGATCAGACGTTTTAACTTCCGCATCATATACAAAAACAACTCACGTAACAAATTACTTACGGAATTACACTTGTTTTCATGTCATCTAATATAATCGGTGTGTTTTAACCAATTCTGTCCTGCATCAGTCGAATTCCATAGAACACATATCAATGTCCAATATGGTAGCAAACCCTACTCGCATCAAGCACCATAAAGAGCAACGTACGTGGAGCTGAGTCGGCATATATCCTTCGATGTAAACCATGTAATCGATCTCCTCCAGCAACGTGGGTAAAAATTGCGAAAGCAATGTCGCATTGGCAGCGGAGGTAGGAAGGGTTTCAATTTTGAGCATTTTATACTTCAAATGCGGACCCAGCAACCACTCGACACCTCAGATTTACATGTCACCACGTCATCCTTGACAGTATTACGTGTCAGACTTCTTCTTCTTCTCGAAAGCTACGCCCTCCCTCTGGCCACTCCCGTCAGTCTCCTCGGTCCCTCTTCTTCATGCAGTGTCCGTACAAGTAATAGTTCGCTACGCCAATTGAGCTAGACTCTTGGATCTATATGCCGGTTTCTCTTGCCGCTTCGTGTTCTAACATGCACAGTTGCCGCAGCATATATAGCAAACCCTAACATTTGTCCGCCGGTGGCTTGCCGGCCAATACAAGTTGCGCAACAACTGTTTGTGGAAATGCCCGAATGAAGCTCATCTTGACCTCTTCTGCTATAGTTGGTAGTTAGCTAGGAGCCTAGGACCGTTTGCAAGAGCAGCATCTCCCTGCAACTTTTTTGGCCTGTTTTTCGTTGCGTAGGGCTTATTTCCTATCTTAATTGCTTTTGTTTTGTTGACTATACTTTAGTAGTAATATTCCAATTCCAACTAGAAATTGGAGTTCATGTTATCATTAGGCACTGGGTTAGGCATTTAAACAAAACAAAAACAAAAAACTCCGTGATTTTTGGAAGTAAGAAGACTCAACCTGGTAATGTTAATGAAAGGAATTCGGATTAGAAAATGACTAGAAATATGTCGAATTCAAAGCATGTTATATATATTGTGAAAAGACATATATCGCATTCAAAGTATTGGATATTGTCAAGTATCATTTGATCTAATGACATAGTATCCCCTATAGTAATTGAGAGGTTGTGAGTTCGACTCACACAGTTGTAATTTACATGGTAAAAAAAAAAAATCGGATATTATTCAGTAGTGTTTAGATGAATCATAGTTTCAATCAACACAATGGTTATCATTAACCCCAGTATACATAAAAACTCAGTGTAGTCGACGCACAATACTATTGAAATTGTGAACGAAACATGCATAATGACTTTTCTTACAATATGAAATGGACAGATTGTGATTAGGTCAACTACATACATTTTCCAAACAACTAATAAGTCTAGTGTTAATCGTTGGATATTCAACAAAGTGATAAGTAATACTGTAATAGTAGAGATCGACTAGTGCAGACTTAAGGTGATGAGGGAGTTTTACAGAATTGCTACCTACCAATTCCAACGTCTATCTAATATGATTGCGAATAACTTAATTTACATCATAATTTATGAAGTACGCACTGTTTAATTTCATTGGGGGTAAACGATTCGTAGTTTGATACATCGACGATGTTCGATCACTACCAACTTGAATCAAATAATTGCTCTCACAGTTTAACGAGCTCGTTCTTGCACATGCATGGGAGTTGTCTAATCAAACAAGCTCCAAAATTATCTTGTACGCACTTAACTAACATTTTGGACCATCTAGTCTCTGATCTTATATATAAACTATTCAGGTTAAGATCATACAATCAATTTCGTCACAGGATCTTGAATACAAGATACATTACACGTGCATGCAATTAGCATCAGTTACTCGATCACTAGTAGTTTCGAACTAATTATGTTAATTAAATGGTGTCCTTGTTAATTAACTGTTATGCGAGCTGATTTGTTTTTTGTATATATAAGAAAAAATACTTATTTAATTAGTTTCCTTTTGATCAAGTTATTCCTTTTCTCGATCAAAAAGGAACTTGACGAGTTCTTCATAATCACTGTAGAGATCATATCTACGTAGCTAAATAATCATGTCGTTGGCATATATGACTTAATATAACATTTCAAAATTAGTATCACAGGTTACATTATATACAGTGCTGTTACACCGTCAACCGGGGCCTATGGATTTTGTAACATTGTGGCTTTGTGCATGTGATCGCTGATCGAGCATGCATGGTTGGTAGATCACGACCGATTCTCTGAATAATCATTTGAATGGTAAAAGAAAACCTATGTGCGTGCTGGGAAGCCATGATTTTGATTAATTAATCAAGGCCTCCAGGGATGTATAGATATCATTAACTTCGCCTAGCAGCCTAGGATCTGGGAATAGCATGCGACCTCTATGATTTATTATATGTTAAGAATATATGATAATTTGTTTAATTTCTTAACATCGTGTCAGGATGAAGTTCTGTAATTAGCATATGTTCTTTCTTTGAAATCAAAGGTCATTCTAAGATCGATCAGAGACTAATTAATCTGGGTCGGATATGATTATGTCAAAACCATTCTTTTTCTTGACTGCCAAGAATAGACGCCAAGTTTAGCTTCAATCCGTATTGGCAAGATTAGAACCTGATTACGTACATGGGTTCAACGCCTATACCTTTACTATCCCGACCACACCACCTGCAGTCGTTGGTTCTGTAAGCATATTTTAAGATAACGATTTTAGCGCCATTAACCCAAGTTAATTAAATGGAGGGATGTCGTCTAATTCGAACATGGAGATGTCTGACTGTGTGAGTACTCCACGTCCTACTGTTGTTCCGTCACTCCCATCTACGGGAGATGTGTCATGGTCTCCAGTCTCCTCCTACTTCTAATGCCTTGTTTTTTTCTTTTTTTGTTCCATAACAACTACAAAAGGAAAAACAAAATTCAAAAACAAAATCACAACCGAAAGTCCGAAAGACAATCTGAACTAATATCAGCAATCACATCCCCGCTAGAAAATTCATTTATTCACCAAATATGAATGAAAGTTATTAATTGAATCGTTGAGCAAGCTCGTTATATATTGAACAAGTGTACTTATTCTTATTACAAGTGTTTTGGCTAAGAGTGTCGTGTTTACACCCAAATTAATATTTTATTGGACAGTAATTGTCTTAGTGAATATTAGTTAAATTTATGGTCCACGTCATACCGGCGAGCCCGAAATAATGGGTTTACAAGTGATGGCCCGCCAGAAAGTCATGCGAGCTGGACAGTCCGCGTACGAATGGACTCCGCATAATGGACTTCGCGTACAAGAAGAATTTAATTGTTGGGGGAACACCTCGCCCCGGCTTGGAATACTTCGCCTTGACTTAGCATCGCACCCGACTTGTATATACAAGAGCCGCACGTGCATGGCTTGTGGTTCTTTGATCACATGAGCATCTTGACAGCATCTCGCCTGCTCACCTTGGCTTGGAAAAGAATCCCGCCAGCATTTTGAATAAAGGCATAGTTATCCTTAATTGCATGGATAAGGGTATGTTGCACTTGGATGTGGTATAGCGGGACAGAAGCAATACTTATCCTATATACATGCGAAGAGGTTGCATGCGAGATGGTTGGCGGGCGAGCTGGGCCAAGGGACGCGAGGTTGCATGCGAAGAAGTTTGTATGCGAAGGCAGTTCGCATGAAAGAAGGAGAGAGGTGGGCTCCGCTTGGTGGTATATATATATATGCATATATATCAATTGAGAGAGCTAGCAAGGAAAGAGGTGGACTCCGCCTACAATACCTCTATTGGATAAGAAGCAATATATATCATTAGTTAAGCATGATTGCATGGGGAGGGGTTCATTAAGGATCCTTATCTTTATTCAAGCATGTTTGCATGAGAAGCTCACGTCCACATCTTCATGAGTTTGGTTGTCTTGGTGGTTAAGGACTCTACTCCTTAATTGTATTTGCATGGGTGAACAGTGGTGCACGTCTAGGTCTTCATGAGATGTTCTACTCTTCTACGTAAAAGCAATCACATCACGAAGTGATATACATCGCCTACACCACATTTATCGTTGAAGACTCCTACAAGTCTTTGACATGCTTTGGGCCAATACTTGTGGCCCTAAGTAATTCTATATAAAGAAGCTCTACGGCTTACAAAAAGTCTCTACAACACAATTACTCAACAAATCAACAACTCAACTCAATTCTCGACCTAGTCGAACCTCAGACGCTCCCCGGAGCTTTCCTTTCGTTTCCCCGTACGCTCTCCGGAGCTTTCTCTTTGTTTTTTCCTCTCCTTCCCAATTGAAGCTCTGCTCGATCCTACGTCGAGTATCGATATTGTGACGCTCAGGCGGACTATTGTAAGTCCTTGCCCAGTACGCAAGGCGAATCTGAAGAACCATGCGATGGAGTTGGTGCTCTCTCCATCCTCAGTCGCTTGATTAGAAGCAAAAAGCTAAGCGCACCCCGCTACTATAACCACTACATTCCGCGTCCGCGCGGTGGCACGCCCGCAACAACTAAAAGAGACTTTGCACGCTCAGACTTACTGGTGTGGCCAAAACATGTCGGTTAGAATCTTTCGGTCCTCTTCAATATTAACTGTTGTGAAACTATTAAAACTAACCGCAAGAAGACCCATCTTAATTAATCCTATAGCTAGCCTCAGCCAACAAAAGTACAAAACACTAGTTTTACCTAAACCGTTAGTAGAAAGTTTTTGTTGTTGGATGAGGTAGTTGTAATTTCTTTCCTTTCCGATAAACAATCAAAAAAACAAAAATGTAATATATATTTTTTTCGGTGGAAAAAAAAAAAGAAAATAAAAAAGCCTTAATAAACGGCAGGCTTAAAGACCAGAGGCTACACGTGAGCCGAGGCCAGAGGACGAAGTCACAGTTATTGTCGGTTACGGCAGTTGCCACGTTAGGGACACGTGCTAATAATATTGTTTGTTGTTAGTTACATGGTCCCCACTATGCTCAACGGTTTGACCATTCCAGCGTACGGCTCTTGACCCTACCAAACTCAACTGATGCCGACAACATTTCTTTAACCATATCTTTAAACTTTGACAAGTAATTCTCCAATCTTTTTTACCATAGAAGTGTTTTTTTCCTTTTTCTTATAATACCAAAGAAGAGTTCTTGAAAGTGATCCTTTTACTGTATAATATCTACTATGATCCCCTTGAACTCTAAAATCATTATATCCCTTCAATAAAGTACATTCTCAAGACAAAAAAAAAAGATTAAAAAGTTAAATTCTCTTGTTGGTATTTTTTTTATAGAATCAACATTGTTATTGTCGGTGACTTAAAAAAGAAACTGTTGTTGTTATCTCTACTATTAGAAAGTCAGGCACTCTATTTGGTGTCATGGTGAAGTTTTTTTTATAAACTACTCATATTACCCACGATAGATGAGTTTTGATATGGAAAAAACAAAGTAAGAATGATTAATACCGTAAAATGACAACAAAAGAAAGTATTTTCAAAATATAAAAGCATAAAACAATTTTGAGGTGTTTAACTGACAACTTTGAGGTCATGGGTTCAAACCTCACGACATATGTAGGGTGTGTGAGTTATTAATAAAAGTTTTTTTTTTAAAAAAAAGCATAAAACAAAAAAAGAACAAAAAAAGAGAAAAATGTGGAACAGTTTTTGTTGAATGACAACTGTATTGTAACTGCATTAAAATCTAAAAAAAACTGATTTTTTTTTTATAAAACAAAAGGATAAAAGCAAATTGAGACACGCGTTAGCGTGTGTTAATAGGCTAGCAGTGTTATGGAAAAAAATAGTTGTATTTTGTAAGTATTAATTTTAAAATTTATTTCAAGACCCTGTTATTTTTGTGTGTGTTTTAGGGTTATTTACGTGTTTCTTACACCAACATTTTTTTTATAAAAATAACATTGAGGTTGCTGCTTCATGTTGATGTTAGTCACCTGTTATTTTTGCTTCATCAACTCCTGGTCTCCCACTAGTTTGTGGCTAACAGATTTGAGACGCATTTAAGTTTGTGCGCATGTGACAAAATATTAGTATGGTTTTGCTAGGATACTATGGTGAACCTCGATCTGGATATTGATTAGTTGGTGTTACTAATTTGTTAACGTAACAGAGATAACTTGTTAAACTTCACTCCCAATAAAAAATATAAAAAAATTTCATGGTCACATTACATTTATACGATATATTGAGGAGAGACTGTAGATTTGATACGAAAAGTCTATTATTATCTCTACTTTATACGATTTTTGGTGACTTAAAAAAACCTGTTATTGTTATCTCTACTATTAGAAAGCCAAACACCATATTTCGTGTCATAGTGAAGCTTTTTTTTAATATAAATTACCCATATTACGATAAAAAACTAGACATCCTATTGGTGTCATGATGAAGTCTTTTTTATAAACTACTCGTATTACTCATGACAGAGGGGTTTTGACATATAAAAAAATCAAATTAAGAATAGTTAATACCTTAAAATGACAAAAAAAAAATATTTTCAAAATATAAAAGAATAAAACAAAAATAGAACAAAAAAGAGAAAAACGTGGAACAGTTTTTGCTGAATGACAACTGCATTGTAATTGCATTAAAATCTATAAAAAATATGAATATATTTTAATAAAACAAAAGGATTGACACACGCGTTAAGATGTATTAAGAGGCTAATGTTATGAAAATAATTAGTTGTATTTTGTAAGTATTAATTTTAAAATTTATTTCAAGACCATGTGATTTTTGTGTGTTTTATAGGATTATTTACATGTTTCTTACACCAACATTTAAAAAAAAATAAAATAACATTGAGGTTGCTGCTACATGTTGATGTTAGTCACCTATTGTTTTTGGTTCATCAACTCCCAGTCACCAACCAGTTTGTGGCTAGCTAACATATTTGAGGCGTTTTTGAGTTTGTGCGCATGCGACGAAATATTAGTATGATTTTGCTAGGATACTCCAGTGAACCTCGATATGAATATTGACTAATTGTTGTGTTTCTAACTTGTTTACGTAACTTGTTAAAGCTCATTTTTAATAAAAATAAACATAAAAAATAATTTTCATGGCCATTACATTTATACGATATATTGAGAAGAGACTATAGATTTGATACGAAATGTCTCAAGTGGATAAAGTAATCTAGAATGGCTATAAGATGTAGAAATTACTAGCACGTCGATTTTAGTCAATTAATTACCAGAAGCAGCACAGCCGACACTTTACTGGGGTTGGCTCGTCTCATGATGTTACGAGAGTATCGTCTAATTTCTAAACTAGTGCCTAAATCAGTCAAAGCAGTCTCTAATTAATGGAGGTGGGATAAGTTAAATCCCTGGCTCAAGGCTCGATCATTGTCACAATATATTTCTTATCCATAATATTATCATGAAAAACGGTCACCTTCTGGACATGACATTTCTATTGTCATGTTCTTTTTGTTTCTAAGCTTGAATATACCATGTCGAACTTAGCGATTAAGCTCGGATTCCTGTCCAAACACATGTCAAAACTGAATCAAAATTACCTAGGCTCCTGACGGCCATCCATAGATGTCGTACGGGCACTGAGACACAGACGACGACACAGTGCCATAGATGATGGAGCTGGTTGGTCCTTGATTCAAGGATCGATCAATAGCAACCCCAAAATCTCCGGCATGATTGCTTCTAATGAGCGTGCGCTTAATATTGCAACTTTGTCAACAAGCAGCACATAGACTCGAATTATGATAAAACAATTGAGGGCACATTGCATTTGATGAGTTCGATATTTCGTTATCTACTCATTGGTCTTGCATCAAAAAGTGACCGATGTGGATCATTGCATTCCATCTCCATGCTAGCCTATTTGGCAAAAGATGATTCATCCATCATCTCCCATCATTGACAACCAAGACTACAGGATTCAGCTACTCATCAAGTGAGCCTAGCTTCTTCCCCAATATATCAGATGAAATACACAATGAGAAATTGAGAACTACTCAAGTTCAAGATTCTCATTCAACATATTTAAAATTTAGTACAGATTTTTTTTGAAGAAACTATATATATATATATATATTTGATAAGCGACTACAAGTTTAATAATTAATTAAGTTACGTTCATGACTTTCACAATACTGTGTGTGTATATACACACATAGAGTTTCTTAGCTGTGGACGTTCGTATTTATTTTTACGGTGCAGATTTTCACTTTACACTCACTTTTCAATCAAATTTTCACATCTCCACCGTTTAGTGTTTAAATACTAATGTATAGATCATCTATGCAAAATTTTAACTAATTTGGTTATCATTAAGGCACTAAAAACTGTGTTTTTCTGTAATAAACATGAACGGTTCAAGTTTGACAGAATTATATTCGACAGATTTAGACATTTTTTCCTATATATATATAGCTGTGGACGTTCGTATTTATTTTTACGGTGCAGATTTTCACTTTACACTCACTTTTCAATCAAATTTTCACATCTCCACCGTTTAGTGTTTAAATACTAATGTATAGATCATCTCTGCAAAATTTTAACTAATTTGGTTATCATTAAGGCACTAAAAACTGTGTTTTTCTGTAATAAACATGAACGGTTCAAGTTTGACAGAATTATATTCGACAGATTTAGACATTTTTTCCTATATATATATAAGTCGTTTGTAATAACTTACAGTTTAACAATTACGAAACAATGACAATATTATCGCCGCCAACATCCAGCCTCACACGGGCCTACAACAAGATCTCAACGGACCATGCCAAGGGCCAGTAGTGCACCCATGGCATGACGGGGCCAATAATTGGCCAAACCTGATCAAACTTGAAGAAGGGGAAAGCATCCAAAACCATGGATGAAGATGTAATTGAAAATCAAATGTTTCAACTCGATCGATCTAACCCTGTGCTAGCTAGGTTTTCTTGTTGTTGTCTAATCTCATGCTTTAGTAATTAATACTATTCCCTAGAATACAAGGTACCCTTAATTTTTTATCACGGCCACCAATCATAATGTGCAGTGCCGTATTCTGTACTGTATAGTATGTATCAAAATACTTGCTCCGTTACATCATAACTTTCTTTTATCTTCGTCTCCTCAACTATCAAAATACTTGCTCCGTTACATCATAATTTTTTTTTCTCTGTTCTTCTTCCAGAAGGTAAAGATGCTTGGTCTGTTGGAAATTATGTAATAATATCCAATATGAATGAAAATAAAATTATCCATGACTTTTTCATTTGAAAGGGTGTGTCTTTTTCAATAGGTGTCTTTAAGAATAAGTGTGTCTCTTCAAGGAGATAAGTGAACGGACATGTTGGTTCACTTGGGGTTCTATATAAACCCATACTCATTTCTCCTTAAAGATTAGATTGAGAATCCTCAATTATTCTATATGTCTTGTTCGTGTCAAGAGAGTATTATAAGATACAATTTATGATTCGCTAGATTCCAAAATTGCGGTGCTTCTATTTTGGATCATCGATTGTTGTATTCTACAAGGCGGACGCCCATCGAACTACAAGCACAAGGGTAGGGGCGAAATCTGTCTTTAGTCAAGTGCATTTATGCATACCTCAATCGGAATATCAAATCAGTTCTTTCTTTCCTTGTATTACTTTTATAAGATTCTTACACTATTTTACACCTATATTAGGATTGATTCACTACTTTCAATCCTAAACGAATATTGTTATGTTTCTTATATTCTTTATTGAAATTTCTATCATATTTATAATCAAATATATGATTATTCCCCAACATGGTCACCTACAACACAGCTTAGGGATCGATCTTCTCAGCTTGTGCTGCTGCATGCGCATACGTATTTTGACTGTTTGAAGTCTCAATCGTATATCGATCATCAGTCTCACCACGTTTTGGAAGCTTCTAGTTCTCAGTCTAGTCGAGTGTTAGTGACACACCCTTCATTGAAATCAAAACACATATTGATCGAAAGAGAAGAATTATTGGACGTTTTAACTAACTAGAAACTAGTTAATTACCTAACCCTATCCTGTTGAAGATTTTGTGCTTTCTGTAGGCAAAACCATGCGGATATGACTATCCTGCGTAGCATTTCCTTTATTTCTTTTTTCGTTCTCCGGGACATGTCTCTCTTTATCAGTCGCGTTCATATGCTGCTGCTTCTTTGATAGTTATTCTTTTCCAGAAAAAGAACACAATATATAGAAGTTGGAAATCAATATCCACAGAAAGCAGGTCTATGCTCTCAAAGTCTTAAAGCTCATGAGAAAGCAGCGGATTAAAATGTTGATTTTGTTATGTTCGAGTTCTTGAACTACTGTTCCCTAATTGATATAAAGCCATCAAGGGAATTCTTTGGAAGACATTGGCAAAAGGACGGAAAAGACTAGCAGAGCCAGTTTCGTTTCATACCTAGGATGATTAAAATTCTGGTCATGAACTGGTTGAGCTATTCGATTCTTGTTTCGTTTCTAATTAACTTGAACTCTAGCAAACCAAGTATTCCATACGGATTATGATCTTTATAATTTCTGAATAAAAAGCTAATTAACAACCGAAATAGAAGAACATCGATATGATCGATATTGTAAAGCACTAAAAGACTTTACGTATTCTACAACCAAATTAACCAATCGACTAGCTAGTTGGGGGAATCCTCGAATGGATTGTGACTTTGGAACCGAAGTGAAGGATAAGATTCTTGTAACAAGATGGAGGAACACATGACATGAGAGACGTCTGAGGTTGAGGTACGTGGAACTATTCTAAGAAGCATAATGTAGGTGAGAATCGACGTCGATACTTATATGCAGCTCCATCTGAAAGGGCCATGTGAGTGTCATATTTTGCTGCCTAGTCTCATTCGCAATATGCCGACAACGTACGTGGCGATGATTCACCATTGTCATGTTTTAATAATGCCTACTCCTTTCATTCGTAACATGTAATGATGCTCTATATTTTCCCATTTCTTTTTTTTTAGTAACATTGTATAGTTAACTAATCAATTAATGCATCTGATGAAACCAATTTAGGATATATACACGAGTAACATGAAACTAACATATTTGTAATGAAAAATATCGTGAATCAGAATCAGCTAGAATGAAAAATATCATGAATCATGATGAGCTAGAATAAGAGACGGTTTATTTGCCACAAGCAAAATCACCATCAAAGATTATTAATATTTGTAAACAAGTAAGAAGCACATTATCAACAAATCAAAGAGCGAGGGACATAGATTAGATGAAAGCAGTAAAAGAGAAGAAGCACCCAACCCAACTGTGACTTTTTGGAAATAAAATGTAAATGCTAGATTTGGTGTATCAGCAGGACCATTCTGCATCTGAGATTTTCCAACATATTGAATCATTCAAGGAGTCAAATCTTGAGAGACACGACCTGGAACACAGGGCATAGGTGCATGTGATGAGTGATGGACTGATGGGAAAGTTTCCCATGGTTGTTATGGAAGTTAATAATGAAAGGACCATAACCTGTCATGACAAAACCAGAAAGCATTCCCGCCATTTGGAAACCAAAACCTCAACCTCGTTGCGATTATTGGCCAAAGAAAGAAGAAGAAGCTCTCAAGTCTCAATCACTCTGCTCCTTTGAGACACTACCCCCCGATTTGATATGTTTTAGTGAGAGCACACGACTCTTTGAATTAGCATAAGTCTATAAGGCTTGCACAGAAGAGACGTATGGTATTGTCTATTGGCTCAATTATATATTTCAAACAGAAGTTAGAACATCGATCAGAACCAATTAGTCGAGTTTGGGGAGGTTTAATCTATATTAAGAGATCGTAGGTGATCTTGATCACGATGGATTACTGGACCACATTCATTTGGGTTCCATCTGTCATTATGAAATTAAAGAAGAAATTAAGATTAATAAGGGTTAAGTGATGATCATAAGTTTATAACCATAAAGTTGACAGTTAAGATTAGGTGATGTTTTCAATGTTTATAGTTACGGGGTCAGATTCTGGAATAGAAGGGAGATGAAGAACCCTATCGCATCAATTCCTCTTCACATGTAAAAGGGGGACAGAGAAACACAAGTGTACGAACTATTCATCAGCAACAGAATGAGAAAACCTTATCCAGAAAAGAAAGAAAGAAACTTCATCATGCTGCATGCGCTCTATTATAATCCCAGTTGACAGAGACCTATCCTCAAAACACAGTACGTAATCACGTACAGTAGGTCGTTTAATTTAGACCATGCAAAGAGATTAAAGGTGTCTAAGCAAGAAACTCCTCCAATATGATTAGACCACGCAGCAGCGTTTAAGCCAGGTGTTGATCTTTGTTTTGGGTTTGGTTAACTAATGTTACTTTGTTCTGTTTCTTTTACAATGTGGTGGTTTTTTGTGATGTGTCCTCCTCCAACCCAGATTGATGCCCTGATGATGATGACCGGACCTTATATACTCTATGTGGGGGTCTGTATTTGACTAGTTCAATTTTTCCAAGTTTGAGGTTGGCAACAACAAACATATATAACAACCGTCTAAACCTTTCTATTGGCAAAACTTTTTGTGTAGATTTCAAGGGAATGGTGGATTCCACTTCCACACATAGGCAGTACCTATTTTTTCCCCCACCCCCCCCCACCCAATTCCCACCACCAGTGGCGTATCCAGATGGGTCAAATGTGTAGCTACTAATTAATCTACAACTTTTTTTTTTCCAGTTAAAAGTCAACCAGTATCAAGATAACACATTCATCAGGGGCCGATAAATAGAACTACCTCCTATGACTGTCTAAACTAAGCTCAAAAGCCAAAACGAACCCTCCACAATCACTAAAGAAGATTGTAGCCATGGAGAGAAAAGAATGAGCAAACTAAGGCCTGCTATGGATTCCATTGACGAACAATGGAGAATATTTTTTCGACTTCCAAACCCTAGCAGACGGCTAGGGAGAAGAGAGCGATATGTATTAATTAAATTAAATGACCTACATGTATATAAAACTTTTACTACAATACTATCTCTGGAAAGCTTTTATAAGGAATAATCTAGAAGAAAAAGACTATAAATCAGGATGAGATGACATATAAACCAGCATAAGAAGAGGCAACAGATCTTATTAAAGATAAGAAACAAAACATTTTCTTATTTAATTTCATATACCAGGTACAAAAAACTACATGTTTTATCTATTAGAAGGGTCAAATGAAGCTAGTAGCTTGTATTTCTCTTAAATACAAGTAAACATCCATGACATAGTGCGTTTTCTCAATTGATTGAGAAGGGTCAATTGACTCTTCTCATCCCCACGTAGCTACGCCACTCCACTTTTCTTCGTATGGATGGATTGGAAAGACTGAGAAAAATCCAGTACCAATATTCATTTAGTTCTTGAGAAAATCCAATACTTACAGCAGCCATACAACATTAGTTTTGTGCCTTTTTGTGTTGCATTTGAACAAAAAAACATATTAGTGTTGTCCCAGATGAACTGTTGATCTTCATGAATGTACAATGATATGCTAGTGACAATCATTTAGGTAAGGCTCAGCCTCCCCGTGAGTGAGTTTTGAAGTTCAATTTCAAGAAACGATATGTAACTGATTCGTTGTGAGGGTTTAGTGGGAGCTATTTTCCTCATTTAGAGTTAAAGCTCACCGATACTCCAATTTTCCCCAAATCAAATGGCAGAAAAAACGAAGAGGAATACTTGTTTAAATACTACAAAGTTTAACAGGCGTATATGCGTCTGATATTAACATCAAAATTCTGCTCGATATTCAACTGTTTTTTGTCAATCAGTAATTTGTTCAGTAAATCAGTAATACTCGCATGAGTCGCATCTCATCCATGCTCATTCTCCGGACCAAGCAAACGAGCAAAACCTCATTTCGAAAACGGCCCAACCCTCTGCATTGTGCTGCTAAATCCTAAATGCCTAAAATACACGGGTCTCAGTCCAGAAAACTAGAAAAACTTGGGCTTCTTGCAGCCAGTAGTCTTGAACTGCATGTTCTTAGCTTCTTAATTCTCAATATCGGCTCATTGTCTTCAACTATTCTGGAAACAAAAATCACAATGGTCTTACCACGCATTGATACTGCACAAAAAGAGAATGCCAGCGGAACCAGGTTAAACTCCCTGTAATCTGCAGACTAGACTACATAATTTATGGTATAGGCCGACAAAAACAAGGTTGCACTTGGGTGCAACTATAGTGTTTGGAGGTATTATAAAGGCTAGCCGTTGGTTTGATGCCCCTCACTATCACTACCAGAAATTTCACTTTGGGCGACGAAAAAAAATCGTCGCCCTGTTAAAAAATTTCGTCGGCTAAGTACTTAGGCGACGACATGTCGTCGGCCAAGACGTCGTCGCCAGAAGTGCGTCGGCCAAGAACTTGGGCGACGACAATTCATACCGTCGTCGCCTAAGAGTAATTCTTAGGCGACGATACGAATTTCGTCGCCTAAAATATATTTCTCGTCGCCCAAAAATATTCGTCGCCCAAGATTTAACACCTTGGCCGACGAAACATTTTTTCGTCGCTTAAGATGTTATAACCTGGGGCGACGAAACTAAATATTTCGTCGCCTAAGATCACTACATCTTAGGCGACGATAATTTTTTTTCGTCGTCTTATATGGTAAGTCCTTGCCCGACGATTTAGCAATTTCGTCGCCTAAGATATATTTAAATTTTTTTTTAAAATATTTAAATAATTTTTTTAAATATATAAATAATGTTTTTTTAATTTTTTTATATAAATATTTATATATTTATAATTTTTTTAAATATATAAATAATGTTTTTTTAAATACAAAATTCTAAAGTTCCAAATCAACAACTGCACAAAAAATTGAGAATAAAAACTTCATGCAATTTTAAGACCACTGATTCAACTTTCATTCAATTTCAACACAAAACGTCGCATCTAGTTTGATCAATTCAATACACAGCCAACCAGATCTGTACACCAAAAACTGAGTTCATCACAAACCAAGCGTCATCTAAACAGCTCCAAATTCAACAATCACAAACCTATCGGATCCAATCACCGATCAACCTAACCACACAAATCTATCCTAAATCCAATAATCCGATATACAACTCACAATCAAACGAAATTGAAACTATAAAGATAAACCCTGGTTCCATTCTTGCATACTACATCTTCAAGTTCCTCATGGCTCGGCAGCTTTTTCTGTCACACCCCCTACCAAGCATACTTCAAGTCGGCCTGGCTGCTCTGACCCTTCTATGTTGTGCCCTCTCATTGTTCATGTGTGCTTCTCATTCACGCAAATGGCGGCCCCGGTGGAATTCTTGCACCGACTTTTTGTTGTGGGAATTAGAGCTGCCAACCACCATTGTGCTGCCCCCAAAGCCTCCTCCCTTTTGCTCCTGTAACATTAAAAGCATCATAAGTTCCATACATGAAGCAAAACACCAAGACAATTTCTTCAATCTCTATAAAGAGGTGAACCCAGTTGGGATGTTGTAAAAATAAAACCAGAAAACCCCAAAAGAAGCTCTTTCATGGTCGGGGTCGGGGTCGGGGTCGGAGAGAGGGAGAGAGAGAGGGATTCGGTGGATTTTCGGAGAGAGAGAGAGAGGGCTTGGATTTGTGAGCGGCTGCCCGAATGGTTAGGGTTCCGAATTTTTGCCTTTTATATTGGCGTTCTTGGGCGACGATTCTGTAAAAATCGTCGCCCTGTTTTTTTAAAATCGTCGGCCAAGATAATCTTGGGCGACGATTTTTGAAGTCGTCGCCTAAGATACTCTACTTGGGCGACGATTTTTGAAGTCGTCGCCTAAGATACTCTACTTGGGCGACGATGTTCTTCACTATAAATCTCGTCGCCCAAGATGAAGAAAATCGTCGGCCAAGATTTCTATCATAAAATTCAGAATATTGTGATTTTGGTGATCGGAGAAGAGGAACTGAAAACCGACCGTCAGATATGACCAGCATAACAAATTACGTGGGTGGGAAAAAATTCAGCTCCATCGGACAAAGAAAAGGGCTCGATCCGTCCGGTCAATCGGCGCGGTCAAACCCCTAAACGGACGGAAACGGCTATTCGACCCTCCAAATCACGTAATCTGGCCGGACCTTCAACTGAGAATAGTTTCCAATCGACGAGACTTTTACGAGACTTTTCCAGATCTTCCCCCGACCATCTATGCGGCTCCACACCTCTCTCTTCGGTCCCATCAAATGCCCCTGTATCTATCCGTCAGGGGTGATCATGTGGTAGGTAAGCACGGTGACCCATCCGGACTATCTTGTTGCAATGATTGCTGCACCCCTGGGAGCTAAGGCACTCAGGACAAGCCTTGTATCCCCTAACAACGTTGCCGGACAACATCCCACGTGCAGGAAAATCACTGATAGTACCAACAATCATGGCATGCATCTGGAACATCTCCTTTTTGTGGGAGTCATAAGTGGGATGACCAACCTCCCAAAGCAATTTACACTCTTCAATCAGCGGTCTCATATACACATCGACACACTTCCCTGGATAACAACAACAACAACAACCACAACAAATTCAGATAATGACTATATATAACCAACAATATAGAACAAAAACAATAAATGGAGAAAAAATTGAACCAACAACAATATATACAATATGAAGGGAAAGTAGATACCTGGATAACCGGGCCCCGGAATCAACAAGGTCAACATGTTGTATTCCTTCTTCATGCACATCCATGGAGGAAGGTTGTAAGGCACCAAAATGACCGGCCATATACTGTACGAAAGACTCATGGTTCCAAAAGGGTTGAACCCGTCGGATGACAGCCCGAACCTCACATTCCTCACCTCTGAAGCAAAATGAGGAAACTCCCTGTCTATATGCTTCCACGCCTCCCCGTCAGCAGGGTGTACCATGAGGTCTTCGTCATGCACCTCCCTCACAGCGTGCCATCTCAAAGCTTCGGCCGTCTTTGAAGACATGTACAACCGCTCCAGCCTATCCCTCAACGGGAAATAACGAAGTACCTTAACAGGTTTCATGTTACCTGCGGGAGTCCGCTTATACCTGTCGGTCCCACATACCGGACAACGATGAAGGCCTTCAAGGTCATTACCGTCTGCATCTTTACCCCAGAATAGAACGCAGTCATATCTGCATGCATGGATCTTGATGTAGGAAAGCCCGAGATCTCTCAAGATACGACGGACCTTATGATGCGTGGTGGGATGACGATGACCGTCGGGCAGGAGCGAAGCAGCGTACTGTAGATACCTATCAACAGCCGTCACGGTCGATTTTGTGTCAACCTTGATATGCATCACCTCCATCACACACTGAAGAACGGTCTTCTCATGACCTGGGCACAGAGGGGTCTGTTGGAAAGCAATAAGTCTGTTGTACTTGGCTATACCGGCAGTGTTGACACCTCTAGGGACGGCCTGCATCGGCGCCTGCGGAATGTGCTGTCGTTCAGGGCATACACCGCTGTCATGAGGAAACATGTCGTTGATGAAGGCCGTTGTTGGATCGTTGGATGTACTGCCCGTCTCATAAAACTGTCCATGATCATGCGGGTGTGATGAGGTTTCACCGTGATATATCCAACATGTGTAACGTTCCCAGAATCCGTTACTCTTCAGGTGGTCCCATACTGTATCAAACGGAAATCGATGCATATCATTGCGACACTTACACATCTTGCACGGGCAATAGAACATGCCACTCTCGTCAGCATTGGCCTGCGCATATTGCATAAAATCCCAAACTCCTTCAGCATATTTTCTGTGATATCTTGGAAGAGAAATCCAACTCTTATCCATATCCTGAAAATAACACATATATATATATCAATATTTAATGAACATATCTTTTATATATATATATATATATATTAATGTAATACAACATACTAATTATTAATTATATATATCTAGTTCGAGCGGATTCCGTGGTTTCAGAAGACAAGTGTCAATGTCACGGAGGGCGAACCCCCTACAGGAACCAGGCAGGACTCGTTTGTGATCACGGAGGCGAACCCCTATCGACCCCTTCACCGAGAAGAGTGGTCAGTTTGTGATCTTGAGATCCAGTTAAACAAACCTGTGAACCATATTTATGACAGAACGGCCCCTTACTCAGCTTGGAACAAACTCTATGCATATATATATATATATATCATTAATTCAACTCAAATAAAACTGAAAATCAATATATATATATATATATATGCATATATATATGTGCATATACATATGTACGTACCTGGGAGTAGCTCCACAAACTATGTATGGACAGATTTCCACAACACCGAACAATTTGAAGAACTAGAGAAATTTATGTTTCAAATTTTCAAAGTTCTCATTCTTCTATCCCGACCTCTCAATATATAGAAGAATCTTGGGCGACGAAATATTTGAGTTTCGTCGCCTAAGATTTAAAAAAATCTTGGGCGACGAAATATTTGAGTTTCGTCGCCTAAGGATAAAAAAACTTAGGCGACGATATAAATATCTTAGGCGATGAAATATTGTTTCGTCGCCCTAGTTTCTATCTTGGCCGACGAAATTTATTCTTAGGCGACGATGAACTTTAGGCGACGATTTTTTTTCTTTGGGCGACGAAAAAAAAATCGTCGCCTAAGTTCCCTCTTAGGCGACAAAAAAAAAATTGTCGCCCGGTTTTTTTTGTTTCGTCGCCCAAGACCCATTTTCTGGTAGTGTATTCATTTGGCAGGCCTCAGCTTTAATAATATTGCATTACCTTTCAGTTTTGTACTTCAGCTGCAATATCAGTGCTTCTATAGGTAATGTATCTTATACGAGTCTGCGTGTTGTACTTTGTATACCAATAATGCCCAGAACAGCACATAGTCAGCTGCCTCCTCCAGAGCTCTTCAACTTTCTAACTGAGGGTGCTTTGTCTAACTGCGGGTAACTACATAAGAT
The DNA here is from genome assembly GCA_034370585.1 of Fragaria x ananassa. Taxonomy (NCBI): domain Eukaryota; kingdom Viridiplantae; phylum Streptophyta; class Magnoliopsida; order Rosales; family Rosaceae; genus Fragaria; species Fragaria x ananassa. The sequence goes on along the minus strand of CP139764.1, from coordinate 6,712,014 downwards.
AAGATAAAAAGGAGTGAGAAACGGGAACACAAAATGCGTGTTCATAAAAAGGTGATCGTTGTGCTGTGTATTGATTGTAATCAGTATTTAATACATATTAGTGATATGACCAAACCAAAGCAACAACTGAAAGTTGTGCATCCACATTGAATAAGATAACTGGAGTGAAATAGTTCATACTATAACATTTATAGCAATTAATAACTGGAGTGAAACACTGGTAACAGAAAAGGGTACAAAACATAAGACACACTAAAGAACAGGAAAGCCACTATCAGAATTCAGTATCTGTTGGCTAAGCAGCATATTTCTGATTCATGCACTTACTAACATAATTTAGTATTTGGATTGAAATTTAGAGCCCAGAGGAAAACACTGCGCATCTCTGGATGGGGTATAAATTATAGTAGAGTATCATCTTGAAGCTCGTAAGTCATATATACCAATATACAATACAGGAGGTCATAATTTAATAAATAAAGCTTCAAGTAATTTGTTACCTTTGGCCTACAAACCATAGATAACAATCTTCAGAAAGGCTAGGATGGAAATGAGTGTGCCCCCGAAAAGACAAACTTGAACAACTTTCCTTCTTTTCCTTTGGGACAGCAAAGTGAAGTGTAGAAGACTCGCCTCTAAAATTGATTCACCATCCAATAAGTATACCTAATATATATCATTTCAACAAGGAAAGAAAAACTTGTGAGTATTAGAAAATGCATCAATTAAACCAATTGTTTATCTGCTGATAAATGGAGAATGCAAAGCTTGTTGAAAAGACTCAAAATTGCTACCGAGTTGCACAAACTTAGAGGGACCTAAATTTACTATAATCTAAAGCATCACAGACCCTCTCACAGGAGAAGGAGACAGTACTCCACTAAGTCCTGGGCTGGTCAGGCTAATCCACAAGCATGGCCAGCTTGGAACTAATTAGGCCCAAGGTTCAAAATTGATATCCTAACAAATAATGCACGTGTTTGGGCATGCTCAGGCCAATAAGGTGTGAAGATGAGAATAACTTACAAAGAAGAACACATTTTCACACTCATATCATGAGGACACCATTTGGCTTGAAAATCTACAATGATTAATGATCACATAGCTTGCAAGTCTTAGATATCAACTATTTATCAAAACATGGTAAAAAGTACTTACCGGAAAACTGTTGAGAAGAGCTAGTATTAGAGAGACCTGGAAAGTGCATCTCAAAAACCTTTCAAGTACATTTGGAAGATATGTACCCAAAGGAAACGCCCAACGAGGTCGATATGCAGTTAGCTGGACTGAGCGTGCCATAGAGATAATGTCACCAATGAAAACAAAAGTCCCACCACAGTTAGATTCCATGGAATCAGAATTTCTTGAGTCTGCAAAAGATTTCCTTCTAACTCGCAAGCATTCCAGAGAATATGGCCTTGAATAAGTGACCTCAACCCATATTAAGCCAGGAATTTGAATTGGACTTAAGCAGGACTCATCCTATAAAAATATGAGAATTATATTTATTTGCACAGAAACACAAAACAGTATTTCTCAAACTGACTCCATCATTAACATACAGATACCAACCTGCGAACATATGCAGTTGCTGTCATTGGTTATCCATCACCACATTTATTAAGCTTGACAACATCCTTAGCATCCAAGCAGTAGGTTTTCTCAATATTTCTCAAGTGATCTTCACTGGATATGCTTGTATAAGAACATGGCACAGTTGTAAACGATGTAAGACCATCAGGACACAAAGGCTGGTTATTTCCTACAAGCATCTGCTTGCTTTCTTCCATCATAGGATTAGGAACACAGTACCCCTTCCCGCTTCTCCCCACACTTTGAGCATCCATGTTGCGGTTTCTATCATTAAGTGACATCTCATTCAAGAAAACCGCTATATCGATCCATTCTTGCGCATTACGGATAGGTACACCATCCACCAATACAATCACATCACCGCTAGACAAGTAACCAGACAAAGGCGACACAGAAGGCACACCCAAAACCTACACCATACAATCATAAAACACAAAATAAACAGGTGAAACTCATGCATTGGTAATGTAACAAAAACAAATGCTTTCGGTAAATGAAGTACCATGGGGCTTTCACCGTGTATGTAAAACGGAAACAACATAAACGGCAGGAGCAGCAATGCCAAGCCGCAAACTGCACAGCACTGCAGGTAAAATCCAAATCCAATCAACACTACTTCCACCAAACCACATTAACCTCTACACTAAACAATCCAAAACCAGTTTCTCACCACAGCATTGTGCCAAATCCCAGCGCAATACACCCGAAGAGCCGCGAAACAAGGCAATGCTCGCATCACATCATCATCAAACGCCACCAGAGCCCCCGGAAACGCACACGCAACAAACACAGCCACATACTCCATACGTATCCCCTCACTGCCTAAAATACCATACAATCAAAACCCGAAAACCAAACATGACCAATTACGACCGGAATATAATAAAACAAACAAAAATGACCTGGCAGCAGCGAGCGCGTGGCCGAACTCGTGGACTGAAACCGAGACGAGGGTGGCGGCCACTACGTATACGGCGTCGTTTAATGAGGTGGCGAAGAAGGAGAGGAAGGTGGTTAGGTGGTGAGGGAGGAGAGTGAGAGGGAGGAGGAGGGAGACGGCGAGGAGAGCGGTGAGGGCGAAGCCGACGCCGACGGAGAACCATGGGGTGAGCGAGTGGGAATGGTTTATGCCTAAACGGAAGATGGGGTCGTTGAAGGTCCAGAATTTGTAGTCGCAGTAGCAGCAGGTGACGGTGGAGGTGGAGTGGGTGTGAGAGTGAGTTGTTGGGAGGAGAGTGGGGGTGTGGGGTTGTGGGGTTCGTCTTGGCATGGTGAACTTTCGGAAGCGTCTTGCTTCCATTGGAGTCTGGTCTCTGCTGTTCTGCTCAGTTCAGAAGGTCGAGTTTTGGTTGGAGTTTGGACTCAAGTTTTGTATTTTGACCACAATGGTTTGCTGTTATTACAATTTGTAGCACAAGTTTTTATTGGAAGTGTGACACATTCACATTTGTGGTGGGCAAGCAGAGTGTTGCTATAGCGGCCAATATCACTAGCTGCCACGGACGGCCGTCGGCTACGTTTTGACGTGGGTTCACGTCTTTAGGGAAGTGAATTGATATTTCGACTCGGAGTAAACTTGTAATCTGTGTCGGATGATGGAAGCTGAAAAACTGAACGTGGTGCATATGTTAAGAGTAAAGAAGTGACATATCAATCAAACGTGGGTTGATCTAGTTGATATGTGCGTACTTGAAGTTGAGCCCTAATTTAATTTGTATCTTCAGGATTCTCGGCTACAAATAATTATGAGATGAGGTGTGCGATCTGTAAATTTCTTGCTGAAATTTATATTTTGAGACTTGAAAATATGTACGTGTATCACGTCAATTCTTCAGTGTCAAGGTTGTAGGTGTGTCCTCACGTAACGATTTAAAGTAGTCTTTTGATAATCTATCTAAACCAAAGTCTAACACCATACCTTATTCTTGTTTGTGATTTCACTTCATCGAGCTTTGGTTAACACTAGAGCAACCCAATCCCATTTCTGTTGCAGAAAAAGAAGCCCAGGGTTTCTAACCGTTATTACACCAGAACTGAAGGAGCAAACAGCAACAAAGCAATAAAACAAGACAACAAATACCAAAAGCCAACATGATGGTCTCCTTTGTCTGAACTCCCGGAGTGACACTGCATCTCTCATTCTTTCCCCATCACTGTAGATCCCGCCCATCTCCCACTTCCTCACCTCTCTCCTCAGAAACACCACCAAGACCAAAAACCCAGAAACCCAAAACCAGACCCACAGAAAACCCATCACAAATCTCCAATGATACTCCTACAATCCCACTCAAGATTCCTCCTTGACACCTTGCTCACTCGCCTCCAAAAGTTCGTTCCTTTCTTCCCCAATTCAACCCAATTCTCCATCTTTTGTTTCTGATCACTTCTCTGTTTTGCAGCATTGAAAAGGCGGTGGAGCTTGACTGCCATTGGGCCGAGTTCGATGACGTCCGCTACCACATTCAGGTTTTTTTTTTCTTCCACAAAAACCCAATTGGGGTTTTTGACTTGTTTCCAATGAGGCATTGAGCTTTTGATGGGTTTTGCAGGTGACAATGAAGCACCCACACATTGTGCTGCTTTCGGTTTCGCTGCCGATGCCACCTCCGGAGACTGTGTTCTTGAGTGGGCTACCTGCCGGGGCTATAGAGGCTATAAAGACTGCTTATGGATCAGTTGTGCAGATTTTTGACCCGCCTCGAGATGGGTTTAATCTTACCTTGAAGCTCAATCTCTCTAAACTTCCTACTGATGAAGGTTCAACGAGTTCCTTTTCTAAGGTCATCATTAGCTTGCTATATTGCCATGAGTATGCTCACACATTTTCAGACAATGTCAAAGTCAATGAATGTAACCAACATTTCTAGATTTAAAAAAAAAAATAATACATGAGCATAGTAGGTGGAATGATGTTCTTTTGAAGAGTTATGCTTGAACTGTTTTTGATAGTGTTGTTGAGGTCATTCGATAGCTTGGTTCTCGTATAAAACCTACTGAGTTCTTTCGCTTTATATGGATTGCTTTAGATTATGGATCATCTTTGAGTGGATTATAGCCTTTTGAGGCGTCTTCTTGTTTTGTGTTCCTGTTGATGTATTTTTCGTGTGATTTTGTATTTTGGCTGAGTTTCTAATTTTGTTTTGTTTTGTCATGGTGTTTGATGTTTATGATGTGTAGAGTACAAACAAGCTCTTTTGGTAAAGATTGCATCGGTAAGGGAAGTGGTGCTTGGAGCTCCATTGAGAGTAGTTCTGAAGCAGCTTGCTTCAAGGACTGTTGCTTCCAATATTGATCCTCTTGTTGCTCTTGTGCATCGGCCTAATGAGTCATTTTTTCTTATTCCTCACGTAAAGTTACAATTTTGATTAATCCTATCTGTTTAGCTACTTACAGGACAATACTTGAAAAGTTTGGTGGTGAAGTTTTATAATTATTGTGACAGGCAGAAAAGGTGACCGTGGTCTTTCCTATGAGATTCAAGGACTCCATTGACATTATTTTAGCGACTTCCTTCCTGCAGGTAAGTATACTCTTATATTTGTTGAACTGCAGAAATGACTTGCAAATATAAATATCTTACCTTGAAGAGATAAAAGTCTGTCATAACTATGTTATGAGGCTAATAAGAGTGATATCGTACATAGTGCAAGCTTGTCAATCTTGAAATAGTACCTCTCAAGTATGCCGCTGTAAATGATGTTTTGTTTACTTCTGAGTTTGATTGTTAAGTCTGAAAGTTGGCTTTTTTTTTTTATGATTAAGGAATTTGTGGATGCAAGACGTACTGCTGGACTTAACAATGCTCCTTATTGTATGTGGTCTCCGACCCCTCCTTTAGAACTAAAGGGAGCTCCTGATGAAGCTCTATCTGTCAATGCGGGATTCGTTACTTTTGGTAATTTCATGGAAATGGGCAGCTTGTTATTAATATTTTCTCTCACCGTAATAATCTGTACTATGTACCAATGCAGTTATTTTACCTCGTCATGTGGAAGGCAAGAAACTGGATCGGACAGTGTGGAGTTTATCCACTTTCCATGCATATGTTAGTTATCATGTTAAGGTATGACTTCTTCACATGCACCTATTATTTCCATCCTTTGTTCTCTACTTCTAATTTGCTAATAGCTGCCTTTCAATATCTAGGTGAAATGGGTGCATAACCTTCTAAGCTAGTCAGTAGGGTCTAGTTAGCTTTTACATTAGATATAGAATATTATTCTGAATAGCATCCTTCTCTTTTAGAAACAAAATGGAACTCCATATTTGACAGTATCAATTAGAAATAGCTTAGAATATGTTAAGCTGGCCATGGTAAGATACTAAGATATATGCATCGTTGAAAGTTGGGTTCTTATGTGGTTAATAAGATCTTTTTGATGGTTTTTCCTTGTGTGATTCACTCTTATTAACAGCTTATCATTGGAGGTTTGATTTATTTTTCACTTTTTTTTAATGTAATTTATTTTTCACTTAATGTACAACAAATGTTGGTAAAACTCTCCATCCACCTTGGTATTTGGCTGACCCAATTACTTGGTTAGACTGCTGCATGGCAGCATGCTTCTTTACTGATTCATAATGCATTTTATTCCTCTTTTGATTTGCGGGATCTAAATCTTTTTTGTGCATATTCTTCCAGTGTTCAGAGGGATTCATGCATACAAGGATGCGACGACGGGTAGATTCTTTGATTGAGGTAGTCTTTCCTTTTCAAGTCTTTCTCCAGCTTGATCTTTCCTTTCTATAGTTCATAAGTTTAAGTGGTTGTATTTGAATTATCTCAATGCTCGAATGCGTAGTTATGTGCCCACCGAACTCAACTACATGCCATTACATACAAAATTAGATGCTTCTTAGCTGAGCTCCTTTGTCTAGCTGATTGCCAACATATAGCATATATGGTATGATAAGGATTTTATGAAGCTACACAACCTAAGCTGTATAAAGTTCATCTGGTGCTGTCTTGGGTTTCACCATTGGTCTTATTTTGACATTTGGAATGGACTGAATTAAGAGAGAATTCGTGTGTTGATTGTGGTGGAAGTGGAACTGTGGGAGTCATAAGTATATACTAAACAGGTTCCTACATTGCTTTCCTCAGTTGTTCAATCCTCCATCTTTAGGGTTTAGATTTTAATAGTTTATGATGAGGCGGCACACTTCCATTCATTGGCGGTTTGTTGAGTTTATTTGGGTTCTATTTCAGTTACAGACACACACACACAGGCGTTCAGAGGTGGACGTCCGCACAACCCTTAAAGTGCAGACGTCCCTCCATTCTCCACCGGACGGCTCCGACGACGGCGCGCCTCCTCCTGAGCGGACACCAGAGGCATCCTCGATGAGTTTCTCTTGCCGGCAAGTCCACCGAATACCAATTTACAGCCGAGATCGATCTTGTCTGAAGTTTTGGGTGGAGGTTGCTGCCCTGACCTTTAAATTGATCTCCATGGCCATCATCTTCATCGGGGATGCCTCTGGTGTCCGCTCGGGTGGAGGCGCGCCGTCGTCGGAGCCGTCCGGTGGAGAACGGAGGGACGTCCGCATTTTAAGGGCTGTGCGGATGTCCGCCTCTGAACGGGCCTGATATATAGAGGCGTTCAGTGGCCGACGTCCGCACATATCTTCCAACACCAGTTTTTGATTCCTTTGCTGCATTGCATTGTTTGATATTTATATTTAAGTAAGCGTATATATTCTTTTTAGGCTCTTGATCGTGCTAAGCTTGGAGTGGAGGATGCAAGGAATAATGCAACTCAGAATAGATCCTTCAAACGGCTGGTTTGTCATCAATGTCAATGCTTTTTACTTATCAATTGCGTAGTGGCGCAATTGGTTTACTCTTGCTGAAACATATTTCTTTTCCTTAAATCTATTTATATACTGGATTGCAGAGCCTCAAGGAGGCTAGGAACCATTCTTTTAATTAATAAAGGTGCCGTAGCCAGATAGTGAGAAGGATGTGCACCTTGGGTGCATTGAAATATTGTTATAAAAGAACAGCTCAAGGATATGCAGGAATCTGTCGGCTGCAAATGCAAGTGAGTTCAAGTGCTTGTATTTTATCCCTCTACTAGAAAAAGAATACATTTTGTTATCAACGGGTTAGTAGTTGTTCTTATGTGAACCAGGAAAGGTTAAAACAACATGCTAATATGGGTGGGGATGGATTTTAGGGTTTAGCTGCTATATATATGTTTTTTGTATTAGGTGATTTTGATAATCAGAACATGTTGGTTGATGAGAGATGTCCCTATCTAATTGCCACTATTTATTTCATTTTTAGTTGTCAATTTCTAGTAAACCAGAAATTCCCACCTAGCAAAGCAACTATTAGCCATTTAACCTATAGTGCTGTGACAAAATCATGAAATACAAGACGGACGAGAAACTTGTAGTACTGTTTAAGGTACTTGGGTCCAAATATCAATATTGATGCTCATCACCCTTGAGAACACTTATTTTTCTTAGGCCACTTATTTTTCTTCGGCGTATAATCTTGAAATTAGAGTTCCATGATTTATCTAGTGGAAGATATATAAGCAATATATAAGAAATAAACCATATAATGTATCAAATGTTTCATTAGGAAATGACCACTCAGTGCCATTGCAAGTGTTGCCTTATCTTTGATTCATGAAAGAATCGAAATTAAACATACCTCCATGAATGTGCCTAAAACACCCTAAAAGCCTGTGAAGACATAGAAGTCTTGGTCATCAAGTCTTCTGATCGATATAATGACGGTGGAGACTTGGAAGGTCTCTAATCTCTACAGTCCACATGACTTTAAGAACAGATTTGTGGTTGCTAGCTTAGACCATAGGACTTTTTTAGGATCTTGGCTGAAATTCTATAGATGCCCCATCTTAGAGTATTAGATAAATCAGTATATTGGCAGAAAAAAGGTAGGGAACACACAGCAAGAGTATAATTGTTAAGAAACAGAACACCTAAAATACCAAAGAGACGACCCAAAATACAAAGAAAAGCTGGAATATACATGCATAAGAGAACCAACTACAACTTGATAATGAGTGTTTCCAACCAAGTTTTTTTTTTTGCAAATGAGCCACTCTCGATGCAATTGCTAATGCTATTTTATCTTTGATGTTATCAAAGAACTGAAAATAGGCATATCTCCATGATCGCTTCACGATTAGTGTGCCACAAACACCCCAAAAACCTAACACAAAACCAAGTATGATGCTAACATAAAACCAGTGCACTCCATTACCATCATTATTGTTGTTGTCTTCTGCATTATTGTCATGATTAGTCGGACTAGCAGGTGTGCTATCTCCGGGGCACTTTGCTGAGAGTGGAATTCCACAAAGTGATGGATTGCCCTCATAGATGGACAAACTGTCGTCAAGTGTTTGGAGTTGGTTGCCCTTAGGAATTCTTCCAGCCAAGTTGTTGTACGACAAGTTCAAGTGAGACAGTGAGGTTAAAGATGTCAAACCCTGAGGAATCTGCTTAGAAAGTTTGTTCTCAGTCGTATCATAGAAAAAATGGATAGATTTGTACCTATCCATGATGGCACATTTCCGTTTAATCTGTTGCCACCAAGATCCATAATCACCAAACCAGAACAATTTTTCAAGGAAGAAGGAATTTCACCTCCAAAATTGTTATTGTTCATCTTCAACATTGTTAGAGAACTTGGGACGCCCATTGAAGTAGGGATGTTACCAGAAAGACTATTGTTTGCAACATCCACAAACCTTATTTGAGGCCATAAACTCCACTTTTTCGGAAATTCTCCGGATAATTGTGACTTGGGCTCTGCCCTGACAGATAACCTAGACTGATTTGTTGCTCATGAAAAAGGGTTCAACACATAGGTGGGAAGTTCGAATTATGTCTACAGCCAAAGGTAACAGAATACGAATATCAACTTAGCAACATCAGATTACATCACTGTAATTGAAAGAAAAAACATAAGTTTAGTCGATCATGCACACGTCTGTATCACAACTTGTATTGTTCCGTTTCCTGATCACAATCTTCTTCGCAAGCCGGCTATCTTGAATGTAATCGCTACTGCTATTTTATCTTTGATGGTGTCAAAGAATTGCAAATATGCATTTCTCCACCATTTCTTTATGAGTAGCGGGCCACAAACACCCCAAAAACCCATGACAAATCCGAAGACCATGCTGATATAGAAACCAAGCTTTTCACTATCATCTTCATCTTCATCTTCACTGTCACCTCTTGGAAACGTTTGATTTGTGTCATCTCCCTGGCACTTGGTTGAAAGAGGAAAACCATAGAGCAATGGATTCCCAGTGTTTGAAATTGGAAACCTGAAGGAATTCTTCCCGACAAAGCCCAAGTGAGACAATGAGGTCAAAGAAGAAAAGCTTTGGGGAATCTCTCCTGAAGGGTGATTGTGTGAGAGATCAAGAGTTTCCGAACTTCCGTGGAATCTTTCCACTAAGTTGGTTCATTGATAGGTTCAAGGAACCCAATCCAACAAGAGAACTCATATCTTCAGGGATTTCGCCCTCTAAATTATTAGAGGAAAAATCAATGCTCATCACCATATGTAATGTATGCTGAATGCTATAGTCCAGTTCTCTTCCTTTCATGATGACTGGTTAACTCGTCGTACCCAACAAAATATCTCCAAGAGGATCATACATTAGAGCGTAGAGTAGACATGTTACTCATACACGTCGGAATAGTGTCTGAAATGTTGTTATGGCTGAGGTCTAGGATATGGAGGAATTGAAGATCGCACAACTGTTGGGGAATATTTCCGCTTAAAAAGTCGAATCGCAATTGCAGAACTTCCAATTTAGATAGCTCTGACCCTATCCACTTAGGTAGTATTCCAGTGAGTTGGTTGCCACTGAAGTCCATATCAAACAAACTAGAGCAATTTTGCAAGAAAGAAGGAATTTCTCCCCAAAAATGATTGTTGTTCATCTTTAAGATTCTAAGTGAACTTGGGATTCCCATTGAACTGGGAATATTCCCAGAAAGATTGTTGTTGGAGATATCTACGACAACTATGTAGCTCCACAAACTCCATTCTTGAGGGAACTCCCCAGAAAATTGATTGTTTCTTAGGGAAAGGATTCTCATATCTTGCAGTTGGCAAATTGAAGGCGGAATGGTTCCTTTCAAATGATTATCAGAAAGATACAACGCTTCCAGTAGAGGCGCATCAATGGGGGAAAACTGGAGTTTACCCTCAAATTGATTATGACTCAAATCCATGATAGTTATTTTCGGCAACTTGGAATGGAAAGGAAGTTTTCCACCAATGTCATTGTTAGGTAAATGCAAAGATACAAGTTGGGAAGATATCTTCAAGAGCCATTCGTCAGGTATTCGACCAGAAATTCCAGTATTATCAAGGAGCACATCAACTAATTGAGTTTGAGATCGAAGCCATACCGGGAACCCTGGACCCACTCTGCAGTTTTGAATGTTGACTCGGCTGAGGTTGAATGGGGGAAGCCAATCATAAGTGACATTGAAAATGAGAGATGATGACAAAGGTGGTATGTCTGTGCTTATCTGAAATTGCTCTAATCTTGTGAGGTTTACGAAATGTGCTTCCGTTAGAATTCCTTCCCATGAATTCCCAAACAGGTGTAGTTCGACCAGCTGAGAGATGTGTCCCAGAAAATGAGGAATAATCGAGCCGTTCATACGATTGGAAGAGAGGTCCAGTGTTTTCAAGGACGGTAAGTGTGGGAAAGATTCTGGAAATGATCCAGACAGAGAGTTGAAAGGGAGGTGAAGATGCTGCATTTCGCTTACCATCTCCCCATTATCTCGGCAATTTAAGAAACCACTCAAAAACTCTTCAAATATCTCCTTTGAAGTCATTGTTCCCAAGATCTAACATCTTCAGCTTGCATAGATGTCCGATAACTCGAGGAATTTGACATTGGAGGCGCATACCAGATAAGTCTAGGTATTCAAGGGATTTGAGTCTGATAAGATTTAAAAGCCATACGGGGAATGTAGAACCAAGATAATTGTCAGACATATCAAGGACCAAAAGGGATGTGAAATTGATCGTGTGGAGTGACAGCTAATGAAGAAAGCTTTTGTCAATCTGGCAATCAGACAAATGCAAGTCCAAGAGTGAAGGAAGCATGAGGATATCGTGTAACCAACTTACTCCTGTGCTGCTAAGGTTCGCATTTCTAAGAATGAGGTATTTTAGGGAAGAGAGATTGGAAAGCCAATTCAAGTTCTTGGAAGAAAAATAGCTTGAATACTCAGAACTGAGGTCAAGATAGTTCAAGTTTAAGAGGTTACCAAGAGAAGAGGGAATCTCTCCTCGAAATAAAGCATATGAGAGATTGAGATGCCTTAAACTCTTAAGCTGATGACCAATGAACTTGGGGAGTTGAATACCTTGAAAATCATTATAGCTTGGATCCAAGTAAGATATGAATGTTTCAAGCCGATCAAAGAATAATAAAAAAAAGCAGACTTGTTAAACACTGAAAAATAAAATAAACTTATGTAATTAAGTAAATTTACTTTTCAAACTGTTTTCAGTATTACTTACCGACATTGCATTCCACACCTTCCACTTCTCCTCCTGATCAAGGTCGTAGAACGTCCTTGCCCTTATTTCCACCAGATTTCGTATGGCGGAACCGATATCATGTGTCACCAAGCTGTTTACCCCCTTCACGCTAGGGCCTTTTACACTGGGGCAATACTCCAGCTTGATCTTCTGCCCCGTTGCTGCAACGATATCCTCCTCGATCCTTCTTTCCATAACATAAACTCCGCTTCTTTTTCGGGGCCGGAGCTACAATTAATATACATACAAAACATAAGCATTTGAAAAGTCAAAAAAAAGGAAGCAGTAGTAAGCAGACACCCTGGGGCACTCAGGGGTGTACTGCTACTGATTTCAAATATTTAAAAGAATGTTTAATTTACATATTGGGCTTCTACTTTCAACTGAGCGTTGCCGACGATGCGTCTTGCAGATTCAGGCATTGGTGTAGATAATGGAGATCCCGTTGAACTACTATCAACGAGAGGGGGCCGCACGATCAAAGTGGGAGCCTCTGGTGGTACTGTTCTAGCCGGCATGGGGGTAGGCTGGCTGCTACTACCCGCTGAGCCAACGCTCTTCCGTATAGACTCCATCAAGGCACTGGCCTTAGTGGTTTGGTCATTCCTCTTCCCAAAAAACATGGTCTTACACATGAATAACACACAATTATTATAGCTACACTAACAAGAAACTATAACAGGGAAAACAACATGTATGAACCCGTTCCAAGACCAGCAGCCTAACAAAATGAATATACAATATACACATGTGCTAAACCAGCTCCATTATTCATCACATAAACACCTCTCATTGCAGCAACAATTCAAACTAATTTCAAGAAACATACAGACATACATCATGTATTTAGTCAATCATGAATGCATACATTCAAGAATACTTATATCTTTCCCAGTAGTAGTACCAGTATTAAGAAATTCAAACCAAAATTCATCACAACAGGGTATATGGACTGAGAACGATGTACCTTTTTTGGAGACAACACGGGTTCAGACTTGGGAGTGGAAATTCGGCGAGCTTATCAGCGAGGTCGGAGACAGACGGTGGGAGAAGTGACGAAGTCAAAGCGGCGCTGATGCGATGACGATGAGTGGAGGAGACCGACAGTGGAGTCGATGCGGACCAGGAAGGGTCGATGCGGCTGCGGTCGGGTCGCTGTGGTTGCAGTCGGGTCGATGTGGTTGTCGATCAGTGGATGGCGGGGGTCTCCGATGGGCTCTACGGCGTCGCGCAACGTAGTCCGGTGTTAGTTGTGTTTCTGGCGATGAGTGTGAGTAAGGAGGAGGTGCAGAATAGTTGTGTTTCGTTAGATGGGAGTGATAGATCCATTTTCTCTTAGCCGACGGAACTATTGAATTTCAGTCGCCCTACACTACCTAAGGCGACGAAAACATCAAAATCCGTCGCCTAAGTCATAATCGATGGAATATATTTTGTCGGCTAAGACAAACAATCCATCGCCTAACAAAATCAATTTCGACAAAAAAAAAGGCGGAAAATATACCCACCCAATATTTTGGCATCCTACACGACGGAAAAATCACATATCTGTCGCGTTGGAAAACCTAACCCGACAAATTATTATATATATTTCTGTAGCTTTAGAAATCCAAATCGACTGCACTAGTGTACTCCGTTGCCTACGTACAAAATAAATTTTATTTGCTGCCTAATATTTCGGGGATACGACGCGACAGAAAACGATACGTTCGTCGCCTAAGAAATACTAAAGCGACGAAACCATCATTTTCCGTCGACTAAGTCGTTTTCAAAAAAAATATGGTTGGTGAGGTCCCTTCGAGTTATGCGAGGCGAGATAGGAGACTGGCGAGGCGAGATAGTCGTTCCTAAGCGACAGTCGTCGCCTAAGTATTTCTAAGGCGACGAAATTTCCATTTTCCGTTGAGTAAGTTGTTTTTTAAATAATTTACACATTTTTTTATTTGTACGTCTGAGTAATTTCGTGTAATTTATAAAACTAAACCCAAGTTAATTTAAAAATACATATCTGGACTTAATTATGCCAAATTCATGTTTACAAGTAGATTATTATAGACCGATCATATCCGAAATAATAATATTGAACAAGTACATTAATCATACTCATGATAATCTGAGTCGTCTGAATCATCATCCTCTTCAGTCTGGCCAGAATATTGATCCTCCTCTATGTCCGAGTCATCTATAAACTCGTTATCATGTGTGATTTTGCGTTGTCGCGAGTTCATTTCAGATGATGTAACTGCCATGTAACCTATGATCACTGGAACGTGTTGGTTGTTGACACAAATATCCTCAGTATCAGGGACTACATGTGGAGATTCCTCTTGATATGGTTCATTTGGTTGATCAGTTATTGGTTCACTAGGCTCACTCTCATCATCCCCTCCCAGTGTAGCTGCACTCCAAATATTCCTATGTGACATCACCTGCAACACTTTCCATCCCTCACCCATAGCTGGATCATCAAGATAAAACATTTGTTTTTCCATGGTGACAAGAATAAACGGCTCATTCTCATACCATACACTGTTTGAGTCCACTGATAACAAGCCACGACCCATAACTGTACTCTTTCGTCTTGTTGGGTTAGTATTGAACCATTTGTACTTGAACAACACGACTGGCATACCCTTACCATAGATTAGTTCGATCACACTGACAAGAACCCCGTAATAGTTGAAACCCATACCCTCAACCATTACTCCATTGTTTTGGGTGACATGGCCTTCATCTCGTTCTGACGTCACAAACTTAACACCATTCACAAAACATCCAACACAAACATTCCTATGTGTTGCAGGTGACGTCACAAATATTCCTATGTGACATCACCTGCAACACTTTCCATCCCTCACCCATAGCTGGATCATCAAGATAAAACATTTGTTTTTCCATGGTGACAAGAATAAACGGCTCATTCTCATACCATACACTGTTTGAGTCCACTGATAACAAGCCACGATCCAGAACTGTACTCTTTCGTCTTGTTGGGTTAGTATTGAACCATTTGTACTTGAACAACACGACTGGCATACCCTTACCATAGATTAGTTCGATCACACTGACAAGAACCCCGTAGTAGTTGAAACCCATACCCTCAACCATTACTCCATTGTTTTGGGTGACATGGCCTTCATCTCGTTCTGACGTCACAAACTTAACACCGTTCACAAAACATCCAACACAAACTTTGTGGCTTTGGGGTCCTCCGGCTAATAAGTGCAAATCTAGGTGGTAAGAATCATGAAAATGCTGTAGAATGTGCATCATCTGTAACAATTTTAAGAGAAACGTTGTTACATTATGCAACATAAAAAAACGATATATATATATTAAATTTATGTAACATCATATATAGTGATCGATTGTTTGGTACCCAAATAAGGAAGTAATCAGGAAAATCTCTCTTGTGTATGACTTCGTTACCATCTTGCCTTTCCAAATGGTCCAAATAGTACCGCTCAACTTCATCGTAATGTTGAAGGACAGACCAATGAGCCTATTTGATCTCATCATTACTTAATCTTTCAGAATTACTTAATCTGCCATATGGTTGAACATCGTTGGAAACAACTGATAGATTGAATTGTTCCCTACTACCTGCTCCAGATGATTCCCTCACTTTGTCTTCATCATTTAGATATCCGCTGCA
Source organism: Fragaria x ananassa (assembly GCA_034370585.1). Taxonomy (NCBI): domain Eukaryota; kingdom Viridiplantae; phylum Streptophyta; class Magnoliopsida; order Rosales; family Rosaceae; genus Fragaria; species Fragaria x ananassa. Next base: position 6,696,199 of record CP139764.1, on the reverse strand, counting down.
GTAAGTTACGCACTCAGCCTGAATGTACCCTGATGTGATCGACCTTTCAAGGAAACGTTTGTTTTTGTTCTTCTTCTTGAAATCCCCCAGTTGCCTGCAAAACATATATTTATTCTCTTATAATATAAATATTTATTCTCTTACAAAAATTTATCTTATTAATTTGAAAGGATGATTAATTAGAATAAATATGAGTGCATACCTCTCATTTGGATAGCACCAGGTATACTATACCGCATCAGTAAGCAACACTTGTTCGGGAAGGTGGATCATGATGTCAAAGAAAGTTGGGGGAAAGATCCTCTCCAGCTTGCACATGATGTACACAATGTCTTCTTGCAATGACCGAACATCAGACTTGTTAATCTCTTTAGCGCATATCATTTGAAAGAAATTTGACAAAGCCACTAACGTGTCATCCACATCACTCTGCAAATACAGTTTAATGACAACAGGAAGAAGATGTTGTAGCAAAACATGACAGTCATGAGTCTTCAACCCAGTAATCTTATTTTCCCCATTTTAACATATCGAGCGATATTCCCTGCATACCCATGAGGATACTTAACATTGTGAAACCACTGAAACACTTCCGCCTTCTTCTGAGGATGGACTGTGTAGCCTGCTTGAGGCATTATGGCTTTTTTTGTTATTTTGTTCTCTATTAGCCATAGCTTAGAGCGTATACTCATTTTCTTAAGATCAACACGGGCTTTGGGGGTGTCCTTGTTCTTATCTTTGAGATTCAGAATTGTTCCAAGAACATTGTCACAAACATTCTTCTCTATGTGCATGACGTCCAAGTTGTGTCTGATTTTCAAAGTCGATCAGTAAGGCAATTCAAAGAATACACTTTTGTGCGTCCAATAGTTAAACTCATCAGGCGTGAGAGGATTCAAGTCGGTTACATCTTTACTGGTGTTCAAATATCCGAACCAGTGCTAGTTAAGCCTCTCCAAAATCCATTCACCAGACCTCCCTGGGGGTTTCAGATTATGCTCCTCAGTCCCATAAAATGCCTCAGCATCCCACCGCCACTCGTGATTCTCGTCAAGCCACCTACAAGATCCCAAGAAACAAATTTTGTCTGCGTGGCGACTAGAATTGATGCCATCTAAGCATACCAGGCAAGCCTTGTACCCCTTAGTTTGTTGGCCAGACAACATCCCGTAAGCTGGAAAATCACTGATGGTCCAAATAACAGCTGCTTTCATCATGAATGAAGTTTGACCATGCCTGTCAAAAGTAGGGAGTCCATTTTCCCATAACTCCTGCAGCTCGTCAATTAATGGTCTCATGTACACATCCAAACAATTTCCTGGAGAATACGGCCCTAGATCCATAAGCGTAAGAAAATTGTACTTCTTCCTCATACACATGTTAAGAGATAGATTGTACGGAAATACTATCACAGGCCAAATGTTGTAAGATAAATTCATGTTCCCAATAGGATTGAACCCGTCTGTTGCAAGTCCGAGTCTGACATTTCGATAGTCTCCAGCAAATTCGGGAAAAGAACGGTCAAAGTGCTTCTAAGCCTCCCCGTCTGCAGGATGTGTGAGATTATCCGGATCTATCCTCTCCTCTCCTTGGTGCCTTTCCAGGTGTCATCTCATATGCTTGGCCGTATGTGAAGACATGTACAGATGCTACAGACGAGGACCTAACGGGAAGTAACGAATAACCTTCCTAGGATTGGGTCGGTTCTTCTGTTTAGATGAAGTGGAAGCTGCTTGATACCTTGGCTCGTAGCAGTGTCGGCACTCATCTTCCGCCTCGTTTTCTTTGTAATACAACATGCAATTATTAACGCAAACGTCTATCTTCTGGACTTCCAGACCGAGGTTAGACAACATGGTTTTCACCTCGTCGTAATCAGCTGGACAACTGTTACCTTTGGGAAACGCTTTCTTCACAAGGGTCATATCTTCATCAAAACATTTGTTAGCCTTTACCCACTTGTTTTTTATCGTCATTTGCTCCATGACGATACCCAATAATGTATGCTCACTTCCAAGATACAATGGGGTTTGTACTTCCCATACAAGCATGTTGTACTTATCATAATCACTGATGTAGTCAATGTGGGAGACATTAGAAGAGGTGTCAGGGACGTTGTCATAAACAACATTTTCTTGATATCTTGAGGCGGAGAACGGGAAAACATCGTTTAAGAGGTTCACCACAGCCAGTGGCGGAACTATAGCTGTGGCTATCAGGGCTATAGCCCTACTGAGATTCTTCTTAATCAGCAGCTGGTACATTTATATTAGGATTATTAGCCAACTAGGAATATTAGCCATACCCAAATTAGGCAATTAGCCCACTAAACTATACTCAAATAGCCCACAAGTTCACAACCACCACTCCACCAGCCCATTTGCTCTCAAACCTCACACAGTCACAGATTCATCATCACGCTCTCCTCCTCCTACTTTCCCTCCTTCTCCTCCTCTCCTCCGCCGTCGCCTCCACCATAACCGACGCCAGTGTCCATACAAAATTAGCCATACCCACTGTGAAATCCTGGTTCCGCCACTGACCACAGCTAGGTTCCCGTAACTTGCATTGGAAGATCCTGCCTGCTGATTATGTTGTGCTTGAATTTCTGTAAGTATAGGCATTTGAACTTGAGTTTCGCCATGTCATGTCCATACGGTATAACTAGAACAAATACCGTATAGTGTCAAGTGAGAATATATTTCTTCAATTGTTACTGGTTTTCGATTGAGAGATTTATTGCACGGACATATGTGAATATTTTCTGGAGGACTATGTAGACGCACGGACTCAAGAAAATCAAAAATGCCTTGCATATAAAGAGGGGACGTTCTCCCTAATTGCATCCAGCTTTTGTCCATGTTGTACACTATAATAACAGGAAACAAAAATATAGTTGTCAACAAACATATATTTAAGTTGTATATACACTATCAAAAAAAAAATATATATATATATACATATATATGCATCCATCAAGGAATACAGTAATTAGATCACCGGTAAAGTTGCCGGAAAATATGTCTAAATGATATACACTATCAAAAAATATATATATATACATATATATGCATCCATCAAGGAATACAGTAATTAGATCACCGATAAAGTTGCCGGAAAATATGTCTAAATGAAGAAATATTAAAGTAGTTACATGCATACCAATTAGGAGGGGGGCGACTCTTCAGTATGTTTCTTCTACGCGGGGGGTGGAGGCTCTTCAGTATGGTTCTTCTGTGTGGGGGGGAGTATTTTTTTCGTCTGTGTAGGAGTTTTTTTTTCGTCTGTGAGGGGGGGGGAGTATTTTTTTCGTCTGTGTGGGAGGGGGGAGTATTTTTTCTACGGGGAAAGGAGTGTATATGTTTTTTCTTCTGTAGGGAGGAATTATTTGTTCATGTGTAGGGGGGGAGTGTTTTTTCTACGGGGAGGGGGAGTGTATATGTTTTTTTTCTTCCGTAGTGGGGGTAGTATTTTTTTCGTCTGTGGGGGGGGGGAGGAAGTTTTTTCTTCTTTTGTGTGTGTGTGGGGGGGGGGGGGAAGTATTTTTATCGTCTGTCTGGGGAGGGGAGTATTTTTTCATCTATAAGGGGGAGTATGTTTTTTCTGCACTGGGGGGGCAGTGTATATGCTTTTTCTTCTTGGGGGGAGGGAATATGTTTCTTCTACACGGGGAGGGGAAGTATTTTTTTTCTGCGGGGGGGGGGGGGGGGGGGAGGGTGCACGAGGAGGGGAGTACGGGGCGTGGGACTATATTTGTTGTCCCGGAGGATGTATAAATGAAAACTTTAGTCCGTCGGCTAAGAGAACTTGCGTCAGGAAAAATATATTCGTTTTGCAGTGTGTCAGTTGAATAATTTAATATCTTACTCGACGGAAGAATCCGCCGGTCTAGGAATTAAGTTCGTCGCTTGAGACACACTATACCGAAGGAAAATTATTCATCGCTGAAAACCATCTACGCCGACGGAATATTCTGTCGCCTAAGACAAAAGCCGTCGGCAAAAATATATTCGTTCTGCGGTATGTCAGGTAATAATTCAATTTCTTAGCCGACAGAAGAATCTATCGGCTTAGGAATAAATTTCGTCGCCCGAGACACACTATAGCGATGGAAAATTCTTTATCGCTGAAGACCATCTACGCCGACAAAATAGTCTGTTGCCTAAGACAAAAGCCGTAGCAAAAAATATTCGTTCTGCGGTGTGTCAGATAATAATTCAATTTCTTAGCCGACGGATTATTTCGTCGACTAGGAACATAAATTCGTCTCCCAGGAGACAAACTATACTGACAGAAAAGTATATGTCGCGCAAGACCTACTAAGCCGACAGAAAGTATTAGTCGGCTAGAAATGTCTTAGCCGACGGAAGTGCCCGACGGTCTTCTTCCGTTGCCTAGGTAAATCTTAGGCGACAATTATGTTGTCCTATACGACGGTTGTTGTTCCGTCGCCTAGGTAGGACTTAGCCGACAAAATTTGTTGGATTCCATTGGCTAAGAGGCATTTTCCACTAGTGTTAGAAAATAATAGAGCATAACCGTTCTCCATCATTTGTCCAACACTTAACAAATTATGCTCTAAACTAGGAACTAATAATACATCATCAATATACTTAGTTCCTAGATTAGTTTGGATGGAGATCGTACCTTTGCCTTTCGTATGCACCAAAGCACCATTCCCTAGCTTCACTCGTGACTTCCTTGATGCATCAAGGTTGGAGAAGATAGATTTATCCCCTAACATGTGATTGCTACAACCACTGTCAACATACCATGTCTGGTTTTTCTCCTCAGATGAAGCTTCACATGAATAGAATAAATGCTTGTCTTCTTTGTTCTCCTCTGAAAAACTGGCTTGATACTTCTTCTTGAGTCGACAATTCTTTTCCATATGACCAAATCTATTGCAATTTTGGCATTTTGGCTTACCCTGAAACCAACAATCTACTTCTTTATGATTAGTGTTCTTACATACCCCACATGGAGGATAAGTTCTTCTTTGCTTAAAGTCCTTTTTATTTTCCCAATTTTTAGATTTTTCTCCTACTTCTCTAGGATAATCATTTATCTTATTTTCTTCTCTTTTATAATTCTGAGATCGTAGATTGAGTTTAGACAGAAATGCACTCTCTAGTGGAGTGTCATCTCGACTACTTAATCTTTTTTCAAAAGCTTCTAACAAGCTTATGAGTTCAGTCACCGAAAGTTTAGATATGTCACTAGAGTTTTCTATAGCAGTAACTACCGGATCATACTTCTCAGTTAGACTGATAAGTATTTTTTCTACAACTTTAGTTTCAGATATGTTTTCTCCATAGGTTCTTAACTGATTCACTACTCCCTTAATCATTAATGATCTCAGAATCTTTCATCTTCAAGTTTTCTAATTCTCTCTTCATTGTTTGCAATTTGATAGAGCGTACCTTAGTTGTCCTTTGAAATTCTTCCTTCAACAAGTCCCAAGCCTCCTTCGCTGTAGAAGCTCCCATGATCCTCGAGAAGTTCGCATCATCCACCGCTTGTTGAATGGCATAAAGAGCATTAGCATCTCTTTGCTTTTCCTTCCTCTCTTGCCGTAGTTGCTCGACTGAAGGATTTTCAGTAGTTGTGAATCATTTGTCGACTATGTCCCATAAGTCTTGTGACATGAAGTAGGTCTTCATTTTTATGCTCCAAAAGTCATAATTCTCGCTAGAAAAGATTGGAAGAGGTAAGGAGTTATTGGAGGTAGATGATGACATGGTGGACACGCCCCGAATGGATCAGAACTGCTCTGATACTACTGATGATTTTTAGAAGGTTGGGTAGTTAGTGTTTAGGCCAACGAGTGTTTAGGAAATGGAAGATTTGGTTTAGAGGAGGTGTAAAACAGAGGAGATGTAGTTGTTGTAGAAAACAGAGAAGATTGTATTGATGGCTGAGTTGATTACATCATGATACAAGATCTCTATATATAGAGTTGTAAACCGACATTGGTTTACCTCCACCGACATAGCTTCACTTTAGACAATACTAGATTATACTTAATTACATATAATCTAGACTTTTCTATAACCATATATGATTACTAAAGACAAGTTCTAGGTTAAACTAGATAACTTAAGTATAGTCTAGAGAGACTAATGCGCATCTGTTTAACAAGTTCAAACCCAGAACCGTAATGTTGTGTGCTCTTGGATCTGAATGCATCCTCACAAAGCAACAACTGCAGCAACTATTATTGGGTTTTGAGCTCACTGGTTTGCCATTCTTCGCTGCCCTAAAACCGCCAACCGGGATTGAATCAATTGAATCGGCACTGCCAGAAGGCTCTGAAGAGCGTGTAAAAGGAAAAGGGCTGGTTTGTGGGAGTTGGGTTCAGCAGCCTTTGATACTCAAGCACCCATCTGTGGGTTGCTTCGTGACTCACTGCGGTTCGGGGTCTTTAAACGAGGCGCTGCTGAATGAATGCCAATTGGTGTTTCTGCCAAACATAATAGATCAGATCATCAATGCGAGAATGATGAGTGGTGATCTGAAAGTGGGAGTTGAGGTTGAGAAAGGAGATGAAGATGGCTTGTTCACCAAGGAAGGTGTTTGCAAAGCTGTGAAAGCAGTGATGGATGAGGACAGTGAGGCTGGAAAGGACGTGAAAACTAACCATGGTAAGTGGAGAGAGTTTCTCTCTGCTAAAGGGCTTGAGAGCTCATACATTGATGGTTTTGTGCACAAGTTGCATCAACTGCTAGGGTGATCGAAATAGGATCGATCTGCCAGTTACCAGCAGTGGCTTCATTCCTTTATTTTCAATTGTGTCGTTGCTCGTTTTAGAGTGTTTCTGCATTGTCTGTCCTTTATTCCGTTTTAGCCTTTTAGGAGAGAACGGTTTGTAGTTGTCTCCTTGTTTTAGTACAACAAAATTAGTAATGTTGTGTAAATGATTGTAGAATTTGATCGGTTTCTAACAGATATGTTTATGTTTTTCAGTTCTTACCAATATCTCAAATATACGGGATTAATGGTAATTGTCATATAAATCTACTAATCTAGTCATTTCTATGATTCTAACTTTGTTTAAGCTACAGTCACATACACAGTCCTCACATACTTGGCATAGTGCCACACACATTCTTTGTGTGATACTAATACAAAAATAACAACGACAACAAATTTGTCCAAAAACATGTGACGAGGTTGTATGATGTGGCAAATATACCAAAGCTAAGCTAATGAAGCTATGCACAGAGATCTTTAATTATTATTTCAAATCTCATTGAAATGATGATAACACTCACAAGGAGGAACAATTAGGAGCCAATTACAACAATGCAAACAAACAGATGCCTCCCTCAGAAGGTCAACTCAGATCTTCCCAGAGTGCATTTTCTTCTTCAGTTAAGAGTTCCTTCGCAGATGTGCCAACTTCAATACAACGGCGTGCATTGCCTTATCCTTGATGTCATCAAAGAATCGGAAGTAGGCAGACCTCCATGACTTCTTTATGACTAATGTGCCACAAACACCCCAAAAGCCAACAATAAAGCCGAGTACCATGCTCCCTATAAACCCAAGCTTTTCATTCCCATTTCCATCTTCTTCACTGTCTTCTGCACCCTCATCATTTTTGTCATTATCTCCCGGGCAATGTAATGAAAGAGGAACCCCACACAATAATGGGTTACCTTTGTAAATGGATGAATCTTCAAGTGTCTGGAGTTGGTTGCCTGAAGGAATTCTTCCCGCTAAGTTGTTGTAAGACAAGTTCAAGTGCGACAATGAGGTTAAAGAAGCAAAACTTTTAGGGATCTGTCCTGAAAGCTTGTTGTGTGAGAGATCAAGAGTTTCCAACCAACGCAAATTTCCAATTTGAGAGGGAATGTTTCCACTTAACTGATTCATCGACAAGTTGAGGGTACCCAATGCAACTAGACTGCTTATTTCTTCCGGGATCTCACCTTCTAAATTGTTTGACGAGAGATCAATGCTGGCTACGAACCGCAGAGTGTCCATGTACACAAATTCTCGTCCTTTTGAAATCACTGTTGTTTCTTCAGTGTAATAACCATTGTATGTCTGACCATCTTCAGTGTAATAACCATAGTATGTCTGACCATCACTGGAATGATCATATGCCAGAGTACTCAGGTTATTCAAACACTTGGGAATAGTACCCGAAAAGTTGTTGTGACCGAGGTCTAGAAGATGAAGGTGTTGAAGATTGCACAGTTGACGGGGAATATGTCCACGTAGATAGTTGGATCTCAATCTTAGCGTAGTCAACCGAGGCATGTCTAGGCCTATCCATGATGGTACAATTCCAGTAATCTTGTTGCCTCCAAGATCAATACTTTTCAGAGAAGAGCAATTTCGAAGGGAAGAAGGAATTTCGCCTTCAAATTTGTTGTCGTTCAACTTCAATATCTCAAGAGAACTTGGGACACCCATTGAGCTGGGTATGTGACCAGAGAGACTGTTGTTACCCACATCCACAACAACTATATCTTGCCAAGAATTCCACAACGGAGGAAATTCTCCTGACAATTGGTTGCTTCTTAGGTTAAGGATAAATAAGCTTTGCATGTTGCCAAGAGATTTTGGAATACTACCATTAAGATTATTCTCAGAGAGATACAATTGTCCTAACTTGGGCATTAATTGGCCAAAGTTTGAGGGCATTGGCCCGGAGAATAAATTGCTTCTAAGATCAAGGAGGTATGTATTATTGGACCAAAGTGGAAGTGGACCCTCAAGTTGATTATAACTTAAATCAAAAACCTCTAAGTTTGGGAAATCCATTTGCAATGGAAGCTTTCCACCAATTTGGTTGGTAGATATAATCAGAATTTTGACTCGGGAGGATATCTTCAACAACCAGTTCTCTGGTATGGAGTCCGAGATATTAATATTGTAAAGCAGGACATGAACTAGCTCAGTCTGAGATATAAGCCAGACCGGAAAGGTTGGACCTACTTGACAATTCCCAATTTCAATATAGTTAAGCTTGAAAGGAGGAACCCACTCATTAGACACCTTAAAAGTAAGGGGGATGGGTTCATATGTCCATAAAACAAATTTTTTCAAGCTGGTGAGATTTCTAAAGTGAGCTTCAGTTATAATCCCTTCCCAGGAATTATTATACAGAGATAACTCAACTAGCTCAGACAGTTGTCCTAGACTTTCTGGAATGGACCCGTTCATAGAATTATCAGACAGGACAAGTGTTTTCAAACACGACAAGTTTCCAACAGATTCTGGAATTGAGCCCCAGATATTATTGAAATTAAGCTGAAGATGCACTAGGCTTTTTAACTTTCCTATGGAAACTGGGAATGCGCTCGTCAGAGAGCATCCAGACAAATCCAGTGCTTCTATTGTCTTATTCGGACAATCTGACAAAGTTCGGAAGAACTCGCGAACCCCTGTTTCAAAATCGTTCTCTGAAAGATCTAAGGACTTTAGATTGCAGATATTTCCTTTCAGTTGTGGAATTTGACCTTTGAGTCCCATTCTAGACAGACGAAGGTCTTCCAGAATTTTGAGGTTTGAAAATTCACTGGGAATGAGACGGCCGAAAAGGTTGTTGCTCAGATCAAGTTGCTTGAGGTTGGTGAGATTAAAAAGCCAGGTGGGAAATGAAGAATTAATATCATTATATGATATGTCAAGGACCAAAAGTGATGTGAGGTTAGTGGTTTGCAGTGAGAGGGGAAGGGTTTGGTGAATTCGGCACGAAGACAAACGTAGCTCTAACAGGGAAGGAAGCATATTAATAGCATAAAACCAACTTTCTCCTCTGCTGCCAAGGTATAGATTTCCTAGATTGATGTACTTCAGGGAAGAGAGATGAGAAATCCAATCCAAGTTTTTCGAAGATGTTTCAAAGAAATTTCGACTGACGTCAAGATGGTTTAAGTTCGACAAGTTAGCAAAAGAAGAAGGTATGTCTCCCCCAAATGCTGCATAGGAGACATTGAGATACCTCAAACTTCTGAGCTGCCCAAAGAACGTTGGAATTTGAATCCCTTGAAAATCATTCCGGCTAAGGTCTAGGTAATGTAAATGCTTCAAGCTAAGTAAAGAAGGATTTATCTTACCTCTCAAGAAAGACTGATTATAAGCCAATTGTTGGGCATATGTCGCTTCATCTTCGTCAACATATGGACACTCATTCCGGAGGTCCATCCTTACAACGTGACCAGTAAGATTGTGGCATGAAATTCCTTTCCACTGACAGCAATCATGACCTGCCCAAGAAGAAAGCCTACCAGCGCGATCAATGAGATCCTGTTTGAAGGTGAGAAGAGCTCGTCTCTCTTCCTCGATGCATGATGATCCCAAACTGCTTGGAAGTCCATCACCAAGACAGAAACCGGTGTGTACATACAAAGAGGCCACAAATGAAACAAGAAAATAGTGAACAACAGTGAGGTGCATGGTAGGTTTGAATAAAGCAGACCTATTCATTATACAAAGTTTTCAAAATCTTGTGTGATGCAGTAGCTGCTTTTGGGAGCGCAAATTAATTTATAGGATGTAAATGTCTAAAAGTCTATATTCCAAGTCCTCGACTCCTTTGTCTAAGAATCCAAACATGGAAGAGACTTCACGCAATGAAATTATGAATTTTCATTCCAACAGAATAAAATGATATTAGTTTGGGTGGGTGCACAATGAAAGTCTCTTGGCATTAAAGTCTATGATGACTTCTGAGGTAGGTTTTGGACTTCATGTATCTAATCTAAGCAGCGGTCTCAACTGAAAGACTGGTAGTCTTTGTTTCCGACTTAGATCATCTCCCATCATTAGATAAAAAATCAAATTTAGCTTATCGTTACTCTCACCATAAGCCAATTTACAATTCTCAAGGCAAAAATTTAGCTTGAGCAATTTTATAAGCCAAATTTAGCTTATGAGGTTGGTAAGCTGAAACCAAATATTATTTTATACAATTTTAAATATTGTTCTTTTAATTTAGAAATTTACACTAGCATCTAAATTAAAAATTCGTTACTAATAAAATTTTATATCATCGCGACGATCTTGACGAGATATTTCATATGAGCCACATATCAAATATATTTATATAAATTTTTTTTCATGGTTAATTATTGAATTAAACAAATATATAACAAAAAAAAAGGCTTTACCTTAGGATTTGGCTTATGGTGGGAGGGCTTCGTACCGTAAGCCAAAATACTCTTAATTTGGCCAAATATTTAGCATATGGTGGGAGAATTTAGTAAGCTAAAATTTTTTTTTTTATAGAATATTCGTGTTTTGTAAATTAAATTTGGATTAAAATTTGGCTTATAGTGGGAGATGCTCTTACATGCAAAAACTCATAAGGTTGATTTGGAAATCTAGGAAGTCTTAAACCAAATTGCACGCTTGTGAACATCTCGCTCACATTTATAATCTGATTCACACAGTAGTTATCGACCGTGAAGAAGTAATACAAAAATTTACTAGGAAAGTAATACAAAACCAATCGAGCAAGATACTTTGAGAAATGTACCCGCGGTTATTGGGGCAATGGCCTCCTGGAATCGGCGTTGGCTACGGCGATGATCTGGTGGCCACGATTTCTGGGATTCGGTGCAGGAACACGACCATATTGGGACCTAAATACAAGAACCCAAGTGTTCAATCAGACTAGGAACTATTAACAACCAAGGTGGAAAGGACAATACTTTGATTGCATGGATTTCCGGGATGTGTTCTAACCGACGTCGGCGAAATGGAGGTTTAGCCCATGGTTTCTGAATTGGTCCATTTCTACTACAAAGTTCTGAGACATAGCAAAAGGAGGGAGAGAGAGAGAGAGAATTCACAAGGTGCTTAATGCGGGCTACGCGGAACCTAACATAGTGGGCCTAGACGGACAAGATAGCCCACCTGTAAAAAAGAAAAAAAAGGATATATAAATGAGCCACACTCCTCTCACGTGAATGCGTGATGAGAAAGGAGGACAAGTGAACGATTGTGGGTGCAGACGACAAGCGGTGAAAACCAAAACCAATAATCTGATTTTGGAGAATTTGTTTGTTGTTATCTAGTGCAATCGATGAATCTAGGCCTGGCAATTTGGCTTGTGGGCTGCGAGCCTGTTAGAAACCCGCTAATTAAAAATTCGTCCAAACCCACCCGTTTGATGAAATGTGTTAAAAAAAACCCGCCCGTCAGAAATCTGTCAATCAGCGGGTCGTGCGGCTCGTTGTAGCATGTCAGAACCCATTAAGCAAATTATTATTTTTAAACAGGAAGAGAAAAAAAAAAACTAAAGGACGAGACAGATCTGGCTTTGGGAGTTTGGGGTCTTTCATTCTTTCTACTTCTCTAAGCCGATTCGGCGGCTTCCAATTAAAGAACCTTCTAAAAAGTGCCATCGGCAGGTGGCGCTGTTTCTTCCACGATCGAATCCAAGACGGTAAGTCAACGAAGCTCCAACTGGATCACAGCTCCGATCCCCTGAAACAAGCTCAACCAGTTCTCGATTGGTTTAAACTCTAAACGAAACCAGACATCCGCCAATGACAGATTCCGACGAGTGTGGTAGTGAGATGGAAGAGAGATTATCTAAGTAAAGTAAGTGACCCCGACAACATGAGCAAACGTTTTTCTTTGTTTATCCAAACTAGTTGCAAACATGATACTTGGTTGACTCCTAAAGTCGTCTCACCACTTTTTATAAAAATACAAAATAAAATAAAAAATTTAAAAAAATCACGGGTTCCAGGGGAAACCAATAAACCTGTCAGACTCTGCCTGGTTTGACCCGTTAGCTAACGGGTTTTAACGAGTTTAACATGTTAAGAGCCTGGCCTGTGACAACATGAACTCGGCCTGTTGCCAGGCCTAGATGGATCTGAAGAAGTTTAGGGTGGAAGACGACTCATCGTTTTTATTTTTTTAAACGGTAGACCCATAGCCCGTGTAGGCGAACACAGCTCTAAACCGCCTAGCGGCGTGTTGTCTCTGCCTAACCCATTATATTTGCAGTTCCTTACCATCACCATCACCACCACCAAAAACTCCTTTCTTTCTCAGGCCACCCATCCACCCCACCACCTCTTCAGACCTTGACCCTCTTGCGCAGAGCTCAATTGGCACATAGACGACGCAGTTTAACAAGAAACCCAAATTGGTGAGAGAAAGATTAAACTGAGTGAGTCTGGAGGAGCAAGCAGAGGATTGAAGAGAGGTACGGCTTACAGGTAAGTGTTTGGCATTGTGCAGTTACATATATTTGTTGTAAATAGTTTATTTAATGAGGATTCTTGCAATTAGATTACTAGGGATATTCATGTAATTTACATACTGATTACATCTCTATATAAGAGATGGTTCCCTACTCAATAATACACACATATTCTCTCATTCTTATTATAAGTGTTGTTCCTATTCTCTCTCAATCTCTTATATTTTATGGTTTACAACACGTTATCAACACGAATAGTTCTAACGCTAAGGTAGTTTTTATGTAGCATGGAAGAGAGACCGTTAATCAATTGATGGAAGAATCATTCAACATGGTTCAGAATTTCAATCACAAACAAGCTCTCAGATTGGATTAGAAGTTTAGTCCACCAATATTCTCGGTTTTGACACATAAGATGAACACTCATTGATTCACTTTGCATCGAGTAAAGTTTTCTAAATTCTATTATAATTCATGTTTCTTTCAAACATTGATTACATGAAAAACCACCCTAAAGCATGAACCATATGTTGTTTATGTTTCGATCTTGTGATTTCATGTTTATTACCTTTGGTTGCATATTGAAAAATCCATCTACGATGCATGAGCACCAAATATATTTTATTAATCTATTTGGTTAATACATATGAACATGAAATGTCATATAAGTTTTCTTATGTTATGAGAATTGGAAAAGGAAAATATAGCACCAAAAAAAAAATCACTACGGAGGCTAGTAGCCACCAAAATCAGTCTTCGCAACTACCTAGTTGTATAGCAAGGAGGCACATGGATCAACAAGTACATGTATCAAATTTAAGATCACGGTCAAATTCAAGTATATGCATGCATTCCAGAAGTAACGCCTATAACCATTAATTTGGTCGTTTATGCTAGACGTTACATATATGGAATATTTATGTCTAAAGCATTTAATAATACAAATGAATTAATATTTCTTTTAATGGAGTTTGAATAAAATCCGTTTAGAAATGTAATGACGCATAACACTGATTATGTTATTTACGTTTTGTCAGTTACTGATTTGAATTATGGGTTAAATTATTGTGCAAACTATGATTGAAACGTTATGAATTTAATATTCAGTTACGTCAATTTGAATAATTGTCATTATAATTCATTATGCTAGAAGAATGAATTTTGAGTTTAATTACGTAATTATTATATAAACGTTATGTCAATAGCATTTACCTCATTTATTACTAATACAGTAATACAGAATGTAAGAAGCATTGATGAGATTTAAACTCATAACCGCTACATAAATGATATTTACTATTGATTTTATGTCAGATCCTAATTTAATGTCAATCACGAATTATAATCATATTCATTTCAATTTGATATTTACGAGGGTGTAATGCCTGAAGCAATTACACATTTATAACCTCATAAATTGTGCTTGAAGCATTAGGGGATTATTACATAAATGTTATGCCATAAGAATTTACCCGATTTGGTTATAAGTATGTAACGCCAAAAACATTAATGAGTTTTGAACCCATTTTCTTATGTATAACCGCTGCATAAATAATGGTGATTTATACCATATTTAATATTTATCTTATGCCGGTTACCAATAACAAATCATGTCGGTTTTATCTCAATTAATTCTCATTCATATTATCTTTTATGTCGGTAATTATGCCAGAAGCAAATAAGTCAATTGAAGATGCAATGGAGTTGATTTTGCACGTAACTATTGGTGTTTATTGAGTATATAAAACCAATATTAATGCATATACTTTATGTCAATTAAATTGTTTCCGTTATGTTTAGTTTATTTCGATTTATTTAAAAATTACTTTCACTTTAAGTTGTGTAAGTAATGAATTAATAACATATGTTGATTTGTCTTATTAATGATGAATATTAAATAAGGCTGATACAAAAGTTCAAATCAAGCCTAAGTGACAACAACAAGCCCGAGCCAGAAACTCGCCACAGGTCGCCTTGAGTCTATGACAATGATTATAACTCTTCTCAAACTAGGTTCACCCACAGTTGGATGCGATGTCTAGGAAAATTCTTTTGAGGATGTGTACTTAAGTGAGCCTCGCTCCACCACCTCATCATTGCTTAATTGGTCGTATAGAATTGGAGTTACCGAAAAGATTGACTAATACCATTGAGGTAATGGTATTAGTCATTGACTAACTCCAATGGTATTAGTCATAAATAATGGTGATTTGTCACGCCCCGAACCTTAATTTTTACCTTTATTACTGGCATAGTGGTAATAAGAGTTTTTACTGTGTTCGTCACTAAGTGTGTAATTTAATTAGTCCCCAGAGGGTGTTGAGGGACTAATATTTTGAGGGAATTATTCTAAGGAAGAAATTTTGACGACGGTAAAAATGGTAATTTTTGCTAGTAAAAGGTAATTTTATTGGGGTGTTGAATTTTGGATTTTTGGGTTTATATAAGTGTTGGACCGGGTGGGCTGATGGCCCAAGTCCATTTCTCTCCCTCCCGATTTTCTCTTTTCTCACCCGATTTTCTCCTCTCTACACCCAGAAGATTTCCGGCCGACCGTCCGGCCACCAACCGCCGCCGCACCGGTCCCGTTCGGTAGACCTCCAACCCAGCAACCTCCATGGACCGGTGAGAGAAGCCCTAGCTCCGTCGTGAGAGAGCGGTGCCGCCCGAAAGGTCCGACTGTCCAAAACGTCACTTTGCCGGAACTCCCTCCTCCGGCCACCAATCCGGGCAAGCTTGGTACGGTTTTGTAGTCCTCCTCCCGTGCAGCAACCTCTCCAATCAGCTCGCTCCGTCGTGAGCTAGGTAAGAAGAAATCGGAATTTGAAATTTCTAGGGCTTTTTGTGTATTTCCGTTCGATTGATGTGCTTAGGCTTAGAATTGGAGTTTGTGGTAGTTAGGAATGTTGTAGAGGAGGTTGAGAGGAAGATTCTGTCAAAATTTGGTGACCATTGGAGGTCGCCGGAAAATGGCTGCCGGCCGCCGCCGAGAAAATGTTTTTGGTGGAGAAAAATGTGAGAAGTTTAATGGTTTAAGTTTTAGAATTTTTGGAAGAGTTTTGGATAGGTTTAAGAATTGTTGAAGTTAAGTATTTTTGGCGGATTATTAATTAATAATCCGGCCATTGGATTTTATTTGGTAAAAAGTGTTTTTCGAGGTTGTCGGTAAAATTTGTGGAGTTTTTGAGGTTGGCAGTGGATTTAAGATTTTGGAGTGTTAGACTTGGTTGAGCGCGAAGCATATTTAATTATGCATGTTTTGCATTTAAACGTCGATGTTTCATTTAAGGTTTTATGTGTATGGAACAGGACGCGAGGAGGCTCGAGCTGAGGAGACCTCCGACCGACGTCAGGCTTAGGCCTAAGTTGTGAGTGGACATTTATTTTTAAAATAATATGCATGCTATGGTTCATGATTGAACATTTCCTTTTGTTGGAATTTTGACGTCAATTAATTTGACGCTTTTATTTCTCTTGGAGAGATACCGAAAATGAGATTTTCGGTGGATATAAATATGTATTTATGAGAGAGTATGTATAGAAAATGCTAGCTAGCCATATGTGTCTGTCCACCTTAATGGCGTAGCATATAGCCGCATTAAGGCGTGACGTGAGCGTTGGACGTAAGCGTAGTAGCCCTATTTGAGTGTTTAATTCATATAGGGAGTATGGACACATATTTATACACCGTCTGTCCACCTTGATGGCGTAGTGTAGCACCGCATTAAGGCGTGACGTGAGCGTTGGACGCGAGCGTAGTAGCCCTATATAGACCCATGAATCTATATAGGGAGTATGGACGTGTGTAAATACATACATATTTTATAGAGCCTGAGAGGCTCGATATTATGAGATGAAAGTTTTATCGCTTGCATCATGCATTCGATTTTCCTTAGAAATTGATTTGGGGAAATATTTATTTGTTGTCAGTTCAGTTTTGTCCACTCACTCTGACGTGTTAAATATTTTCCCTTGGGCTCTTCGTTTTTTTAAAATGCCCAGTCTGCAGAGTTCGCGTGAGGTCCAGCAAGAGACGTCGAGACATAGTGACCCAGCTATCAGCTACATTTTGCCAGTAGGTTACCTGTTTAATCTACTAGGAGTTTGTTAGCTTCCGTTGTATTTTATTTTATTTTTAGTAGCTCTGAATACTATTGGAATTCTTATGTTTGTATTCTGGCTACTTTTGGAGTGTAGCTGAAGATTTATTTGTTTTGGATTAAAAGGTGATTCGTAAGTTTTTAAGTTAGGGTTGTCCATTTTCGAGGGAGGTTTGCTGAGTCTTCGGTAAATTTTCCTTGGAGGTGGTCCCCGCAGGACTCATCTCGGGTTTCGGGGTGAAATTCGGGGCGGGTCTTGACATGATTTATACCATATTTAATATTTATCTTATGCCAGTTACCAATAACAAATCACGTCGGTTTTATCTCAATTAATTCTCATTCATATTATCTTTTATGTCGGTAATTATGCCAGAAGCAAGTAAGTCAATTGAAGATGCAATGGAGTTGATTTTGCACGTAACTATTGGTGTTTATTGAGTATATAAAACTAATATTAATGCATATACTTTATGTCAATTAAATTGTTTCCATTATGTTTAGTTTATTTCGATTTATTTAAAAATTACTTTCACTTTAAGTTGTGTAAGTAATGAATTAATAACATATGTTGATTTGTCTTATTAATGATGAATATTAAATAAGGCTGAGACAAAAGTTCAAATCAAGCATAAGTGACAACAACAAGCCCGAGCCAGAAGCTCGCCACATGTCGCCTTGAGTCTATGACGATGATTATAACTCTTCTCAAACTAGGTTCACCCAGTTAGATGCGATGTCTAGGAAAATTCTTTTGAGGGTGTGTACTTAAGTGAGCCTCGCTCCACCACCTCATCATTGCTTAATTGGTCGTATAGAATTAGAGTTACCGAAAAGATTGACTAATACCATTGCATTTCTTGGTAAACTATTTTAAGCCCAGTAGGTCCACTCTCCCTCTATGGGACCTAAAAGCCCAGCATACCTCTTCGATTGTGCCATGTAGGTTTGTAAAGTATGTAGATGTTTATTTCTTTTACTTTAATTAAAGTAAATTCCTTTGGTCCAGCAGAATCAAACAAAAGGAAAATAATATATTGACATTGGTTTTTCGTACCTAGACATTATGCATGTCTATAAGGCACTCCAAATATTTTCTCATAATAGTTGTTGTTAATATATTCACCATATTTAATGTGTAGTTAATTTTCAGAAGTATTTACATATAATTACGTGACAAATTCACTATGCTAAATTAGTAGCGTGAAATTAATATCATCAATTGTTACATGATTATAATTTGAAAATACATGTACCTAATGAACCGGAAGTTCATAAATGAACCAGTAGTTCATGTATAAATCGAACATGTAGTGATAACAACCCCCTTAAGAAACTTGAAGTTTCATTCTAAAATTCACCAGACATGATAAAATCGGTAGCTTTTATCATGTTAATTGGTAGTCTCTAGAAGAAACTATTTGAAGTAGACATCTTCCTTGCTTGAAGCAAATCATAATTAGAGGATATTGAAATGAAAAGGCTTGATGCCCTAGAATCTAAATCAATATTGATATGTGTCATCAATATTAAGGAACTGAGCATTCTCGTCTGGCTGACGAGGCAAAATACCTCTACGTTTCAGAAAAACGTTATCGGAAGGTAAGTTCATTGAAACCAATGCTTAAAACGTTGAAACCACCAGAAAAATAGTGTAATATCTTTGCATAACCTTCAAATTTATGGCCAAAGCATACATTGAAGATATTAAAATTTATTAGCTAGAAGTTAAATGATTCGAGCAAATACTAGCTATAGTATTGTTGTTTGATGCACCTAGAAAAAACATATGATGCACTGTATCCTCAACTCAATTATCACATGGGCATCCCCTCAGAATAAAGGTCTTGTCTTTAATGACACATTATGTTAAGTTGCTCGTTAAGAATATTAAATAGTAGACAATCACATGCAAAGACTAGAATATACATTATTTCTTTATGCACAGAATGCAAGGGAAAATATGTGGACATATCCAACCACCATACGGACCAATTAAATATTAATGGTTTTGGTTGATGCATCGACAAAAGTGATCAGATGTTATATCACTGTCCACAAGAAAATGTTGCGTGTGCTAAACTCTCACCCATGAAATTTAGGGTACACCACTTGGATTATCTTATAAAGTCTATAAGGCTTAATAATGTCGGAAAGTTTACATCGATGGTTTCCGATGATTATTGCATATCCCTTGGGATCTGTTGAACATATAGTTTCATATGTTCACACCCAAGATGGTCTCGTAGGTATAACTGTCTAAGTGAATATTTGCTTGGGAAATGATATATGAACAATGGACTACCCCATGCGTGTTTATTAAGAAAACAAACTTCAGGTTTGCAATTTGTGGTGATCCGTCAATAGCATGAATTTGATTGATACTCTTGAAGAAATCAAGAAAACCACAAAACACTTGAAGTCGGAGTTTGAGATGAAAGACTTTCGGAGACCAAATCATTTTCTTGACCTAGATCATGCAAAGTGCAAATGGAATTTTGGTCCATCAATCAAATTACATCTAGAAGATGTTAAGATGTTTTAATGAGGAAAAAACAAAGTCTTCAAACTCACTCATAATCGTCTGAAATCTAGTGAGACTCATATCATAGTGCAGATGATAACGAAGAGATATTGGGACCAGAAGACTCATATCTAAGTACAATATGCACATTATTGTACTTGGCTAAATGTCGTAGATCGAACATCTCACCCAATGTGAATTTGTTAACAAGATATAGCTCTGCGCCTACACGCCGCCTCCGGAAATAGCATAAAAGACAATTTTCCGTTACTTTAAATGTATACGGAAAAAGACTCATTTTATCCCTAGGCATCATGGAATGGATCAACCGCTTATAATCCTTGGAATGATGTTTGCCTTGTTAAATATGGTGACATGAGTTATGTAAACCGATACAAGGCTTATTCCTGACTAGTTATGTCTTTACTATAGGGAATATAATAATCTTAGAGGTATATGAAACAAAAACCTATTCAAGTCATGATGACTATTAAGTTATTCAAAAAGCATGATCAATGTAACAGTTTTACCTAGTGTGTAGTTTTCAGGGGGAGTCAATATTAGCTAGGGGGAGTATGCTGAAGCATACTATTGACCATTGTGTACTCTTTCGTCCAGAGTTATTTTGTCCCACTGAGTTTTGTTACCTGACAAGAGAGGTGGCAGACATTAAATTGGTCACCCTACTCATACTTCATCTTAAAGATGTCTTTATTTGAAATATATGCAATTGCTCATCTTTTCCCTTCGACCACAGGTTTGTCCCACTGTGTTTACCGGGCAAGGTTTTCGTGTAGCAACTATTATGCATATATCTCTCATAGACTCACATCTTATGATCCAGAGTTTCACTGAAATCAAAGGTTCTGACTACCACCGCTACGTGTGTGTTGTACTTTTTTCTCCTTCGACCAGGATTGTTTTTGTCCCATAGGGTTTCTATTACCTGACAAGGTTTTGACGAGACAACACTAGCATATATAAGGGGAAGCTAACAACAGAGAATACCCAATGTGAGTGTTGCAAATAGTTTATTTAATGGGCATTATTGTAATTAGCTTATTAGGAATATTAATGTAATTTACATACTGATTACATCTTTATATAAGAGATGGTTCCCTACTCAATACTAGACACATATTCCCTCATTCTCATTATAAATGTTGTTTCTATTCTCTCTTAATCTCTTATATTTTATGTTTTATAACAATATTATAATTTTTAATACCCAATTTACGACTTTCATAGTCCACTATGTTGTTTTGTCCTCATGGTGCTTGTTGATCTGCTAATCAGGATGTAGCGGGGCTGAGGCTATTGATGTGGAAGGATCTGGTTGTCTTAGTGGTGCAACGAGGGCTAAATCGTTATTATCAGCTGGTGGTGCAATGAGGGCTAAATCGTTATTATCAGCTGGCTCCCATTTGGAGGAGTAGTAATTGAAGAGAAAGAAGAAATTGGGTGACTTGGGCTTATGTTCTCTATCCTTAATTTGATAAATGCGGATAGACATGTTTACATCTAAATTAATATTTTATTAAATAGTAAATATGTAAATAAATATTAATTAAATTCTTGATCCAGTAAATTAGACCTCTAAAATCTCTAAAATGACTGACTTGTTGCTCAAGAGAAAGTGTTCAACACACAAAGATCAGAAGTTTGAATTATGTCTACAACAAAAGGAAACAGAGTGAAATGGCTTTGTAATTCAGGAAAACTGCAGAAAGCAGCTTCGTACACGATATTATGATGAAACATAACATGCCAGACTCTTCATTTCCAATCAAGATCTCCTTCGATGCCAACGAGCCATTGTCACAGCAATCGCCAATGCTACATTATCTTTGATGTTATCAAAGAATTGAAAGTAAGCATACCTCCATGAGTTCTTCACAAGCAATGAGCCACAAACACCCCAAAAGCCTATGATAAAGCCGAGTACACTGCTACCGTACAAACCAAGCTTTCCGTTGTCATCTTCATCTTTGTCACCTTTTCCATTCCGACCAGCAGGTGCGATATCTCCCCAGCACTTGGTTGCGAGAGGAACTCCACACAACAATGAATTGCCTTCGTATATTGATGAATCATTAAGTGTAGTAAGCTGTGTGCTCGAGGGAATTCTTCCAGCCAAGTTGTTATAGGACAAATTCAAGTGAGACAAGGAGGTTAAAGAAGACAAACTCTGAGGAATCGATCCTGATAGAGATTATGTGAGAGATCAAGAGTTTCCAACCATCTCAAATTTCCAATCTTGGAGGGAATCTGTCCGGTTAGGTGATTTCTTGACAAGTTCAACGTACCTAATCCAATGAGGCTAACTTCTTCTGGGATCTCGCCTTCTAAATTGTAAAATACAGTAGTGTTATACGTCAGTTCTGTTCCTTTTGACATCAATGTGTGTTGCTCAAAGTAACTGTCATAGTAACTCACGTTGGAAAAACCTTCAACCAAGGAATACATTTCCTTCAGACACTTGGGAATAGTCCCTGAAAAGTTGTTGTCACCAAGGTCTAAGACATGAAGCATGGAAAGACGGCACAAGTATTGGGGTATATGCCCACTGAAAAAGTTGGATCGTAGCCGCAGGATGAACAATTCTTCTGGCATCATTGAAGGCTGGTTTCCAGTGAATTGGATGCTTCCGAGATCAATACTTTCCATATTTGTGCAATTCTCAAATATCAAACAAGGAAATGTACCCCCAAAGTTGTTGTTGTTCAGCTTCAATATGGCAAGAGAGCTTGGAACACCCATTGAGATGAGAATATGACCAGAGAGATTATTGTAACCAACATCTATTACCAGTATGTTGCTCCACAGCAGGGGCGGAGCTAGAAATGTAAGTCTAAAGGGGCCGAGATATAAAATATGAAAAAAAGTATATAAAATTTTAAATTGTCTGTTAAAATTATGTGTTAATTAAAATTGAACTTATTGTTTTTGTTAATGTATAGTTTTATTTATGTACATGTAAATGATTATATATTAAAAGTTTACATGTATATAAAATGATTAATTAATAACTAATCGATTATGGTGATGAATATGACAAGATGCAAAAAGAGAAAGGAAATTATATAGTCTAAAATATCAAACTAGTCATTATTACGTGGCATATTATTACATGAAAAATGGGCCAGATCATTATAATTATATATAATTGTAACTATTTGGTCCTACAATAGTGGTGGAAATTGACCATCTTCACAAGGTTTGGGGGGTGCCATGGCACCCCTTGGTCTTAGTGTGGCTCCGCCAGTGCTCCACAGACTCCATGCTTCAGGGAATTCTCCAGACAACTGATTTGTCCTCAATGTAAGAATTGTCAAGTTTGTGATGTTGCACGTAGAGGCTGGAATAATACCATTCAATTGATTCTCAGAAAGATATAATTCTCTCAGTTCAGGCATCAGCTTACCAAAATTAGAGGAATTGGCCCGGAAAATAAATTGCTCTCAAAATTCAGGAGGACATTGGCAGACAAAAGTGGAAATGGACCTGAAAATCTGCAGAAATTATACAGCGCACCCGGGTGTATCCACCGTCCATTTTGACCCGTCAAAAAAAAAATTAACGGTGCGCCGAATAGGCTCTCGAAAATCTGTTATGACTCAAATCTAATGATACAGACTTGGAAATGGACCTGAAATTTCTGTTTTCTTTTTTTGCTTGAGGTGATGGTTGGTAGCAGGCTAGAAGCTATCTGATATAACAATGTTTTCTTACAAGGAACTGAGAATGGCTTAAGCACACCATAATAATCCATGGATTGACTGCGTAAGATTAAATACTGAAACCAATAGATACTCCAAGTCCTTTACAAGTTTCCATATGCATTCCATCAGAACTTGGATATACACTTTCAGCCAGGTACATATTGTTCAGCATCAAAGTTGCTTGAATCATTTGATACATGATACATACAGGCTTAGTTATTGATTACACCAAATCTGTATAAAGAGAGCAGGAAATCCAAGAACAATCTTCACCACCGAAGGGCAGTCACATCACATGGAGAGATCCTGAACCAAAAGAACGAGAAACAACTCACCTCGACCAGAAGGCAACAAATGCCCCAGGCACCTTCAGTCCTTCACTACATTTCACTCTTGAATTCCCTTTTCCAATCAAGACCTCAACTGCCAAAGAGCATCTCTCAAATGCGATTACCAATGCTGCCTTCTCTTATATGTTAAGATTCTAGCTGCCTCCATAAAGGTATGCTTCCAGTCAATCTATTGCCTCCAAGATCAATACTCAACAACTCGGTGCAGTTTTTGAATATAGAAGAAGGAATTGGACCTCCGAAATTGTTTTCGCTCAAATTCAATATGTATAGTGAGCTGGGAACACCCATAGAACTGGGGATATTGCCAGCCAAATTGTTGTCTGAGACATCTACAATCTTTATACTCGGTCACATACTCCATTCTCGAGGGAATTCTCCAGACAAGTGATTGCTTCTTAACAAGAGAATTTCCAAACGTGACATGTTACACAAAGAGGGTGGTATATTACCATGCAGATTATTGTCAGATAGATACAGCTGTTCCAATTTAGGCAACAGTTGATCGTAGTTTGAGGGAATTGGCCCGGAAAATGAATTGCTTCGAAGATCGACCCATGCGGTAGAAGACCCTCAAATTGATTATAACTCAAATCTAATACGAACAAAGATGGGAAGTTCATTTGAAGTGGAAGCTTCCCACGAATTTGGTTGTAAGATGAATCCAACCATGTAAGTTGGGAAGATATCTTCAACAACCATTCTGGTTGGAAATCTGAGATTCCAGTATTGCTAAGCGTGAGATGAGTTACCTTAGTTTGAGATTGAAGCCATACCCCAAAGGCAGGACCTCTTTTGCAGGCGACAATGTCGACTGAATCAAGCTGGAAAGGAGGAACCCAGTCATGAGCCACGTTTAAACTGAGGGACGTAGGTCGGTCTGTGAACAATGGTAGCTTTGTGCCGACTGCAAAAGACTAACTTTTTTAGAGTTCGGAAATGTGCTTCAGTTATGCTGCCTTCCCAAAAATTCCAAGATAGATCAAGGTGAACTACATGAGAAAGTTCTCCCAAGCTTTCAGGAATGGACTCATTCAAATAATTACTTGAGATGTCCAGTGTTTCCAAGGATGATAAACTGGCAATAGATTGTGGAATGGGACCGGAAAATTGGTTTGAAGTGAGGTCCAGTTCCTTCAGATTTTCTAGCATTCTTAAGGCTGCGGGGAGTTCACCTTCCACCATATTGTTGGACAAATCAAGTGACTCTAATCTATACTTTGTACAGTTTGAGAAACCTTTCAAAACCTCTTCCAAACCACTATCCAACGAGTTTGATGAAAGATCTAACATTCTTAGGCTGCACAGAGTACCAATGACTTTGGGAATTTGACCTTGGAGAGAATTCATACTAAAACCAAGGTCTTCGAAAAACTTGAGGTTTGCAAATTCAACAGGGAAGGGACGGAAGTCACCAAAATAATTGAAAGATGCATCAAGTTTTCTGAGGTTGGTAAAGTTAAAAAACCAGCTGGGAAATGCAGCATTAATGAAATTACCTGATATGTCAAGAACCAGTAGGGATGTAAAGTTAAGGGCGTGCAGGGAGAGCGGAAGCTGGTTTTCATTGATTTGGCAATTAGACAAATGCAACTCTAAGAGTGAGGGAAGCATGTTGACATCATGTAGCCAACTTACCCCTGTATTGCTTAAGTGTACACCTCCAAGATTGAGGTACTTCAGAGAAGAAAGATGAGAAAGCCAATTCAAGTTTTTGGAATAACCACCATTGACATAATTTTTGAGGTCAAGATAGTTCAAGTTTGAGAGGTTACCATGAGCTGGGGGAATCTCTCCCTCAAATGAAGCATATGAGATATTAAGATACCTCAAACTTGTAAGCTTCCCAGAGAAATTAGGAATTCGACGTCCTTCAAAATCATTTCCGCTTAGATCAAGGTAATATAAGCTCTTTAAGCTGAGGAAAGAAGGATTAATCTTACCCCGCAAAGAAGTCTTCCCGTTGAAACCATTCAGTGGATCATACTTCGGGTTTCGGAGGTCCATCTTTGCAACGTGACCTGTATGGTTGTTGCATGAAATCCCTTTCCATCGACAGCAATCCAAAGCCACCCAAGATGAAAGTCTTCGGAACGATCAGAGACATCTCCTTTGAAACTGAGAAGAGCTCGTCTCTCTTCCTCCAAGCATGATGATGATCTCACAGCAATTGGAAGTCCATCTCCCAAACACACTTGAGTAGTATGCAGATATGAAGATGCCAGAAAAAGAAAGATCAAGTAGTGAGCAATATTGATCATGAGGAAGAGGTAGCTGGTAGACTTAAACAGAATTGCAGAGTAGCTATCCATGGTTACACAGACTTGACACTTCTCTTTGAAATTGCAGAGAAGTTTAAACCCCAGTAACATTTAAATACCGAAAATTCTGAAATGAATTTGGTCGAACTCGTCAACAACCCTTTCACTTTTACACTTTCCAAGTCCGCTCCAAGTCTTTTAGTTATTTTAGGGTTCTTTGTTTGCCACTAAATAAAGGCTTCTATGATTTACACAAAACTACTCTTTTTTAAATACGTTTTAGTACTTTATAATTGTATGTTTACTAATTTATTGCATTAATGGGATTGGGCATGATTCGCATGAAAACACCAAAGTGACTAATTAAACGACATAAACCAAATAGATTCACTAATTTAGAAAGAAACTCTACTACTTGTCGTTGGCTCACATATCATTAGCGACATGTCGTCCACTGTACAAAACTCATAGATCAGGGGGAAGACACATTGTCGTACAAAAGAAGGGCAGGTGGACTACAAAAAGGTCTCTGTCCCTGGTGGGTGGTGCTCGGATAGGTCTGACTCTCACACCTTCTTCTTCTTCTTCTTCTTCTTCTTTAAATCATTTCCCACAAGTTTTTGTTTACATGAATATAAAAATTGATTGGGGAAGTATTACTGCTACTCGGATTCGCTTTCCACGCTCTCCATCCCTTTCAGTCCCCTTCGCTTCTGCTGCATTTCCAAAATCATTATAATGTTTAGGAACAAATTTTCATTATATATTACACTAATTTTCCCATTTCCAATATACATATATAGCTCGTATTCGTAATGCTATCTAGCAACGAAAAAAACAGAATTTCTCCTGAGCTTATACATTATGTCATGCGCTGTGTCGTTCTCTTGCCACCCTCAAATTTGAAATAAATAATCATGGAATATTGGTGTGTGAAATTCACATTTGGCTAGGGTTTGCGAAATTATATTATTAAAATAAAATAATTTGAGGATATCCACCTCTGCCGTTTATCATGGCACTCAAGGGATACTCGTGACTGTTTCTTCATTTTGAATTTTGGGACCCTTGAAATCATTATTCTCTACTTTATTAAAAGCAGATCAGAATTTTGTTGAAAAAAAAAAGGTAAATCAGAATTTAGATATTTGTTCATCTTCACTTGTTAAAGTATAGGCAAGTTTCCATAAACCCTAGGAGAGAAATTAACTGGAAAATTCACAAACAAATAAATTATGATCTCAAAATTAGTGGGATCTGGTTGTTTTGCAAAAATATTGTCCCCCATATTTTATTAAGGAGGGTTTTAGGTGGGGAGGAGCTTTTGAGGTGAAACAAGACAGATTAGAATGGCTAATGAGCAAGCTGGAAGACACATCCTATTCATTTTGGGTTTGGAGCTAAGGTATTATCCAAAACAAAGAAAGGACAAAGATGCAAGAAAGAGCAGAGGGCACAGCATTTACCTTCTTCACACATTTCTTCTCCCTGACCTCATAGCGATTCCTTGTCAAGTCAGATAGCCACATCCCTGGGAAACAATACTGCCAAAACAAAAAACAAACAAAACCCCCACAAATAATTAAAATTCATGTTCCAATTTCTCAATTACCCAAAAACCAAAATCAAATTGATGAACCAAGACTGAGTGATGAATATTTCTACCTGAAGGGTTCTGTCAACGTTCTTGGCCCTCTTCTTGGGTCTCTGAGGCAGCTTCGTGCCTTTCATTGCAAGGAAATCATCTTCTTTCTCCTTCCTTGACAAAGCCAAGTAAATTCTTGGCCACTCGACCACTTCATGGTTCAGTTTCTCAGCTGCTGCTGCAGCAGAATGGTTAGCAGCTCCAGCTAATTGTTCCGATTGTAATGAGGTCGAATCAACATGGTTTGCCCGGTGATCAGATGACGACCCATTTGCCTTGTCATCTTTTGCTGACCTTCCTGAGCAAGAAGGCATCTTTCTCTCACTTTTCTCTGGGGGAGGAGACCTTTTGCCCGCTATAGATCTAGAAGCAGCACGACCGTTCCCGACCACAGTGCTTCTAGAGGGTGACCCATTAACCACAGCGGATCGATCTTCCAAATTCCTGGTCATGGCCAAAGAGACGAGACTAAAATCAATGGCTGGTGGGTGTTTGGTATTGGATGAAAAAGGTGGAGGACTTTGGAGTTAGTATAGTAGATGGAGCTGTTCTACACTTTGAAGACTAGGTAGATTAATCAAAAGGGGAAACAGGAGCAGAAATAGACAGAAAATTAATACCCAACTTAAAGAAAAACCCTATTAATCATACACCATATATGTGATGTGCTCTTCCAAGTAATTTACAAATACTCACAACCTCAAAGAAAAATCCATGTCCTATGAAATCCAATTAAATAAAAAAATATATGGGAAAGACAGCTTCCAAGAGATGAGAAGGATTGGGTGCCCTTCCAAGATCAGGACAAAAGGACACAAAGAGGGATGGGATATATGAGCAATATTCTAAAACCTAACCCAACTGCAAAAGTTGAAAACACACGAAGCAAAACCACAGGAGAGCAAACACCAAACCTTGTTGGGTCTTGGATGCCCACTACCACTAATAATAAGTTGATTTGTGAAATTGTAGGTCAGACTCAAGGGCAAAAGGGTCAACTAAAAATATGTAATCTTTTGCAGCTAAAATTGAACAGAACAGACCAGTTATAACAAGAACATGGGTTCCTAACTAGATCTTGCCCACACCAGAACAAAACCTCCAAGCCTGCAAACCCAACAAGATAATGACACAATTTGAAGCAAACCCAAGACAATTGTGATTGGAGAACAAAGACTTTACCTTTTTTCCATACAAGATCTAACCAATAAATCTTGAGCAGTAAAAAAGGAAAAAAAAAATTAAACAAGGCAAATAATATTCTCCATCCAATGAGGAAAAATAAACAGAAGCTCTGAAGGTGGGTGGTACCTGTTTGGAAGCAACCCTGAGGCTTCCTTCCGGAGTCTACCATTGGAAAACGACGACGTTGAGGTGGTGGAAGATGGGTGCGGTGGCGGAGGAGGCGGCGGAGGCATGGACTTGTCAGCTGCCACGGCTGCAGCGTGAGCCTCTCTCCTTTGCACTTTGGCTTGTCTTGCTTGGGCTGATGAGGAGGACTCATCAGCCAAGACCCGGATCTCTGTTCTCGAGACCCGGGACCTCTTTCTCTGGCCCCACTGGAGCAGCACGTCGCCACCGGAGCCGGCGCGGCCGGGGCTGCTGCTGTGAGTGGGGCGGTTTTCGGGGCTTGGAGAAGTGGGTGGTAGGCCTCCGAATTGGGAGAGGGGACTTGGGTCTCTGAATCTGAAGGGTTTGGATTCCAGTGAAGAGACTGTGCTGGTTGTTGTATTGGTGCTGTTCTCTGTCATCATGTCTTCTTTTGGTATAGCTCTCATGCTGCTGGGTTTCTTGCCATTGCTTAGAGGAACACAATCTGGACTCACTCTCTGGTACCTGTAAACACAATTCAACGAAAAACCGGATTAACAAAATCGAATGCAGATTAACGAGATGAACTCGGAGAGTCAAGTCAAATGTTGAGAAATATGAAGAAAATACGCAATTGCATATCCTGGATGAATCTTTGAACATGAAGAAAAGGAAATCAGAATTGTTTTAAAACAAGAGCTGAGGACTGAGATTGGATTGAATGTTGGGTCAACTAGACCATTTTGAACTTTCAAAACCATTTTTGCTGGTAACAACAAACAGCTGAATCTGGAGAAATCAAGCTCCATTTTCATCAAAACAGCGAGAGAGCTCTGTTTCCATGGCAGCTGAGGCGCTTCTGCTTCCCCAGCGGAAATCGCATTGGAAACAGACAACGGTATTTTCAGAAACCCAAGTCGAAAAACAGAAGAAAGAAGAAGATCTCATCCAGTAAACCGATCGCGTATTGAAAACAGAAGAACAGATTATAAACTTACGAAAAACAGATGGAAATCGGATCCCCAACAATCAAGCAATCACTGGGTCAAGGTCGAGAATCAAAACAAAAACAAAAACCACGAAAATGAAAAGGAGGAGCCATAGAGGCAGACCTCATCATCATCCGCTGGATTTTCAATCACTCTCTTATCAAAACATCAGACAATAGAATGGCTCCTCTTCTTATCCATCAACAATGGGCACGGATGACGAAGCAGAAGAAGGAGCTCAAGGTGGAAGACAGTTGGTGGTGGACAGAATCTAAAGTCTTCTTCAGAAACAATCCGACAAGGAAGAGAGAGAGAGATAGGGAGAGAAACAGAGAGGGGCTGCGATGCAGGAAACAAGAGGCAGATCCCAAGTGGGTGATGGAGATGAGTTTATATAGTAGAACAAGAGGAAGAGGAAGAGGAAGAGGAAGAGGAAGAGAAGAGAAGGGTGTGGGAAGCTGATAGAGCCACAGAGGAGAAGGATGGAGCAATAGTTTGTTCTACTAGTACTGGTTCGCAATGGTGAAGGCCGACACTTCAGGACTTGGGACTTATAGGGCTTCTCGTGTTGGTTTCTATTTTGCACTTCAGGCCCATTTACATTTATTACTACACCCACACCCAAGAATTTGATCTCTTCATCCAACACTGTTAGCCTGATTTTTTTATTTTTTTCATTTGAATAATTTATTTTGAAATTAAAAGGAATGTCAATTACATTTCAGTTTGACAGCACATTCTGTTCATGAATCAAGTACGCCCAATTTTGAACCAAAAGATAAGATAAGACAAACACATTGCATCTTTATCACTTTCTATATATTGTCTCTTTAGTTATTTAGTTTTTTAACAATTTTACCAGCAAACTAACAAGTGTCTAGCTATAATTTCTGTTAATTAAATATATTTTTTAAGTCATTTTATGTAATATTAAAACATATTTAATTAAACTTTTTTTATTTAATCAAATTTTAGTTGAAACAGAAAGTAATGGTGCAGAGGTATTTCTAAAGTGGCTACCTAAAATAATTTTTTAGCCATTTTAATTAAAATTTGACTGTAAAATGACTAGTATTGATAAAGATGTTATCAACATTTTATAGTAGGTTGTTTATTACATACCGAAGATTCATACTTTATAATCTCATTTACATGATTGAAAAATTTAGTATACTATGAGCTTCATTCAACAACATAAAATTGAACCAAGGCACAATTACATTTTAACTATACATCATGTAGCAATGTAGCATCATTACCTTTCCGATTAATGTTCAATCTTCTTATATGCATTCGCCTATATATGAAAGAGTCGTTCTATGTATCTTTAATTTTAATTTATTCTATATTTTTCTCTTAAGTGCGGTTATTGAGACCCATAAATTTGCTCATTAGATCTCCCATATCTTTTACACCTCCTATAAAATTTTTAAATAGTATATTTACTCACTAAACCTCACTTAAGTTCCTCAAATAACCTCACTATATAATTTTTAAAAATGAATCATTATCTCTAAAATAAAAAAATTACTCACTATAATTATTTTTTGCATTCTACATTTCTTAATTTAATAATGTGAATTTCTTTAAAATAAAAATAGAAGCACAATGTATAGGGTTTTAAAAATTTATTTTTATCAACAAGAAAATGTTCTAACATTAATTAACGTTTTGTTTTCTATTGTACATGTCCTAAACGAAGATCAAGAATAACCATTTTTTCTCTATGTATATATTTTTTTCTATTTTGAGTACCGCATAATAGATTATTTTAATAGTTATTTAATTATTCATAATTGATCTTTTTTTTCTTTGCAAATAATTTTTTCATCTTGTAGATACGTTCAACACATATGATAATAGAAACTTTTGTGTCACACACAATCGATATTGATCATAGTTTTAGCTCTTATTAAATATATGAGTGCTTCAATAATATGTAGTAAAATTAGAAATGAAAATATATAAGGAAAATAATAAAGAATGCAATCTATTATTATTGAATTGGAAAGTCTAGAGAGAATAAATATAATACTTCTTTTTATATAACATGTCCTTAATAGAATTTTATAAAATGAGAAATATGTCATTCAATAATTCACAATTATATGAGATAAAGTGAGCAAATTTAAAGATCCCAATAACCGCACTATTTTCTCTTTGTACCGACCAAAAATAATAATAATTGATTCAAACTCTCATGTGCATATATAACATTTCTAGTATGTTTGGAAGAAAAAAATAGCGTGAAATCATTTTTCCTTGTATGAAGAGGAGGGCCCAATTGTCCAATTTTAGCATCTAGAATTTTAGAATGAAAATCCGTTTTCTATCTAGACAATAAAGCTCATGTGGCTTTCCGTTCTCCATGAAACCTAATCCCATTCCCAAAATGTGCATACAAACATGGAAACAAATCGTACATCATGTATTCCTGCACCCTTTTTCCCTTTCGAGGCTCGTGGTCAGTAAACTTTCATGCCCAGATTTACAACGGTTGTTAGAAGCAATAATTGAATTGAATACTTGACGATTACTTGTATAATAAACACAATCATCTCCAATTGCTTGTCGAATCTCAAACCCCACACTAGATCAATCAGCAATGAACCAAAAATGGAACACAAACAACATTCAACTACTTAGAAATGCAACCTAGCATTGTTTAATATCGAAAGCGCCTGCCTAACCAAAAGAAAATGTGATTAAGAAATCACTAATCTGAGTTTACATCAAATTGCTTGCACCAAAATGGCCGCCATCATGCATTATTGGGGGAGTAATATTGTGAATGTTTAAGAAGCTGGAAATGGCATAAAATGAATATCAATTGGTTTTACTATGATTATAATAAAGAGCTTAACCATCTCTGATCCCCAACTCCTGGATAGCAAGCAGATGCAAGATCTTACAAGAGGGTACAACTGCCAAACAAATCATACCAGATGTTGCCTATTCAGTATTATTATAAACTCATTTGCCCATGCAGAAAAGCTTCAATTACCAACAGCAATTGATATTCAGTATACGCTTGCAGGATCCATAGAACTACCCACTCAAAGATTAATAATGTACACATAATGTACGAAATCAACAGAACTATGCAACTACAGTGATTTTAGCTCTTCATGTCTCCCAAAGACCATCAAACTAAGTGCTCCTCAAGAAGTGCCTCTCTCTCTGGGTCTACATCCCATATCCAAGTTACAGATAAGCTGACCTAGAAATAATGCCAGAAGAAAGATTATTGAGCATAGAAGTATAATAGCTAATCAATCAATTTCTTACAGAACTCATGAAACGGTTTCCAGCCGCAAGAGTTAATTGCAAAAGATAACATAACAGACTAATAGCTTAAAATACAAATAATGTGTTTAACCATGTTCGGAAAATACTATAGTCAGAGCATTGTAAGAATGAACTATCTATCTTCAGAATATATTTGTTGTGTTACACAGCTAACTAACATATAACCAATAATACTAATAGGTGTCCCTGTTTAACCCGTCACATCTACTCCAGGGGATCAGGACATTTTTCTCTTCAATCCTGACCCCAAAGTCACAATACTACATTTATAGGCAGGAACCCAGGATGAACAATAATCAACTCAGGAGTGATATTTAAAGTCTTCCAAGTCGCTAAACCTGAATGCTCAAACCAACTGAACATGTTTTGCTCATAGGCTACTGATTCAAAGCCTTCCCAATAATATCTATCCAACCACCAGACACTACTTAGGGTTTAAATGCGATGGGGAGAGTCTAAATGAACGACTTTATGAGAAGAACAAATACTATACAGTCTACACTTAACATGAACAGGAAAGCCCCCCTATTAGTAATGCAGGTATTCTTAAAGATGATTTGAAGGATTTGGTTGTTCTCAATTAAATCACTTTAACGGTTTAAGAAAAAACACTATTAAACCTAAAGTAGTACAAACCTAAATTGTTATGATGTAATCTAACTATCGAACAATGTTTTGGTCAGTAACCTGTCAATCAGTACAGAATTCGAATCTGGTCCATCTACTGGAAGAGCCTTGAGACTGATCTCTTGGGGACTTTGCCTTCCAGCTTTAATCTTCGGTATGATTCTCTGATGTGGCATGGTCGAATTGGCCCAGATTCTCTCCTCTCTGACATAACCATTCTGGCTGCAAAAGAATAAAAACAAGTGTCCTTTGATGAGACATGATACCTTAGTTATTCAAGATCCTGCTACACTAATTTTCTGGTTCATCACAATGCTACTTAAGATGCACCACCACGCTACTTAAGATGTATCACAATGCTGATGTTAACACTAATGTGAGAAAAGCATCATACCTGTTTCAACAAGTTCACCAACAAATATCTTTGTTATCCCTGACACTACAATCGTCATTGGCACCGATATTTTCGGGGTTCCACTGATGCTTGCTAGTAGCTGCTCACAAACAATGTACATTTATCATCAATGCAAAAAGAAACTGACAACAACTCTCAAAAACTCCATTCGCAACCAATAATTTACAAACACACAGCTCATCACCTCCATAAATCTTCTACAAGTTAGAATAAAACGGAACCATACCCTTTTCATGTTAGACTTCTGAAACCCAGCTCTCCGGAAAGACTCATATCTACTCATCTGCTCCTCCGAAAATCGCAATAAAATAGCCCTAAAAAAGATCATTCCAACACATTAGTCACTTTAAAGGCCAACACTAGTCCTACATTATCATCCCAAAACGCCAAGAAAGCGAATTTCGTTTCAATTAGGGTTCCGAAAGCTAAAAGATCACTTCTTGAACTGAAGTAACTCAAATTAAACTAATTTCATGAACAAATTGCTAAAATTATCAAATGTAGAAAGCTCCTTACTGCATCTTCGCCATCTTCACAGGGTCGCCGGTCGCCGGATACTTCCCGAGCTCGACATCGACGTTGTCTTCGTCTTCGTCGTCATCCTCCTCCTTGTTCTGCTGGCTCTGCTTCGCGGCCCGAGCAATAGGTGGCTTTGCAGAGCTTTTCTTGGTTAGTGTTTTGGTGGCGGGAGTTACGATGGCGACGGCAGTTGCGGTGGTTGGTGCGGCGGCGGTGGAGGTGGATGGTGTGGATGAGGATGGCGGGGGTTCTTCAAGGGGGAGACCTTCGTCGTAGTCTTCGTCGAGGGCGGCACGTATGGCGTCGACGACGGCGGAGAATCGGGCGGCGAGTCGTCTTGCTCCTCGAAGGCGGCTTCGAATGGGTCCTTGGATTGCTGCCTCATTGTGTCTTTCTTCTCAGTGTTCAAATTGAAATTGAGGAACACACACACTTAAATAGGTTTCCCCAAATTCGGATTTGTTTGTTCTTCAAATTTGTAAGGCCCAACACAAAAGAGGAAAAGACCCAGATTAGAGAGTGGTTTGTTGTTAGTGGGACGGATTGGCTTGGGCCTACGGGTGTGTTTTTACTTACAAGCCTCGTTTGGTTTACGGATTAGAAAAGTTGTGATTTATTCATTTCCTTTATTTGACACACTTAAGGAAAGAAAAGACTTTACTGGAAATATGAGAAAATAAATGGCAAATTGAATCCTCCCACATATCATGAGATTCAATCTCCCTCATACTTTCCCAACATTAAGTACACATTAATTGCATCTTTTAAATATTATTTTAATGCATGTTATTACCAAATTATCTATAAAATTTTTGAATCTTGAATATTTTATATTTTAATACTAAGAATATAATTGGTAAATTAATGTTACTTACTTTCATATTCATGTATAAACAAAAAATTAGAAAAGAAAGTAAAATACATTTCCTAGTTATTTACTCGATGTTCTCAAACACCTCATAATGAAACTAAGAAATTTACTTTCCTATGTACGTAGAAAATACCAAGGAACCAATTTTATTTCCATAAACCAAACGAGGTCATAATTCTCAAGGAGATTTTGGGAATCATGTTATAACGCTTTCAAAATAATAGATTCTGATATAACTACAATCAACGTCGGCGGGTTTACAACTAGATACATGGATTCCACTAGGGCTGGGCATAAAAAATCAAAATTCCGATCTCATCCCGAAATTTGACAGGATGGGACGGGACCTAAATATAAAAACATCGGGCCCGTCCGTCCAGTTAGAGAAAACGTTGGACGAGATGCGAGACTGAAAGTTTGAAGCCCGTCCTGTCCCGTATACAAATTATAGTTTAATCTTACTTGTGTTGTAAAACATAAAATATAAGAAATTGAGAGAGAAGATGAACGACACTTAGAATGAGAATGAGTGAATATTTATATATTATTGAGTAGAGAACCATCTTTTATATAGAGATGTAATTAGTATGTAAATTACATGAATATCCCTATTGAGCTAATTACAAGAATGCCCATTAAATAAACTATTTACAACACTCCCCCTTTGGGTATTCTCTGTTATTAGCTTCCTCTGATATGTGCTTCAGTGTTACCTCGTCAAAACTTTGCCAGATAATAAAAACCCTATAGGACAAAAACAATCATGGTCGAAGGAGAAAAGAGTATAACGCACACGTAGCGGCGGTAGTTATAACCTTTGATTTCGGTGAAGCGGTTTTAGTCTGGATCATAAGATGTGAGTCCATAGGAGATAGATGCATAATAGTTGCTACACCAAAACCTTGCCCAGTAAACCTAGTGGGACAAACCCGTGGTCGAAGGGAAAAGATGAGCAATTGCATATATTTCAAATAAAGACATCTTCAAGATGAAGTATGAGTAGGATGACCAATTTAATGTGTGTTTCGTTAAAACTTTGCCAGGTAACAAAACCTAGTAGGACAAAATAACCCTGGACGAAGGAGAAAAGAGTACACAATGGTCAAGAGTATGCTTCAGGATACTCCCCCTAATATTGACTCCCCCTAAAAACTACACACTAGATAAAACTGTTACATTGATCATGTTTCTTGAATAACTTAATAGTCATCATGACTTAAAGAGGTTTTTGTTTCATATACCTCTAAGATTATTGTATTCCCTATAGTAAAGACATAACTAGTCGGGAATAAGCCTTGTGTTAGTTTACATAACTCATGTCACCATATTTAACAAGGCAAACATCATTCCAAGGATCATAAGCGGTTGATCAATTCTATGATGCCTAGGGATAGAATGAGTCTTTTTCTGTCATACATTTAAAGTCACGAAAATTGTCTTTTATGCCATTTTCGGAGGCGGCGTGTAGGCGCAGAGCTATATCTAGCTAACAAATTCACATCAGATGAGATGTCCGATCTACGACATTTAGCCAAGTACAATAATGTGCCTATTGTACTTAGATATGAGTCTTCTGGTCCCAATATCTCTTCATTATCATTTGCATGATGATACGAATCTCACTAGATTTCAGACGATTATGAGTGAGTTTGAAGACTTTGCTTTATCCTTGTTAAAACATTTTAACATCTTCTAAATGTAATTTGATTGATGGACCAAAATTCTATTTGTACTTTGCACGACTCTAGGTCGAGAAAATTATTTGATCTCTGAAAGTCTTTCATCTCAAACTCCGACTTCAGGTGTTTTGTGGTTTTCTTGATCTCTTTAAGAGTATTAATCAAATTCATGCTATTGACATATATCACCATAAATTGCAAACCCAAAGTTTGTTTTCTTAATAAACACGCATGGGCATAGTCTATTGTTCATATATCTCATCCCAAACAAATATTCACTTAGACGGTTATATCAACTCCGTCTGGATTGTTTGAACCCCTAAAGTGAACTACTCTAGCAAATGGAGAGCATGTTCTGTGGTCTAAAACTATTTGCATTGGGTAACAGAAGTCCTTCAGGAAACTTCATGTATATCTCTATATTCAAATCCCCATAGAGATAAGTTGTTACCACATTCTTAGACTGCTTATTCAGTTATTCGAAAACTACCAAACCGATAAGGTAGTGGAACGTTATGATGTCCATTACGGGAAAGTACTTCTCTTCGTAATCAATCACAGGGCATTGAGAAAATCCTTGCGCCACTAAACAAGACTTATATCACAATCTCATTTTTCTCATTACGCTTCCTTACAAATACCCATCTAAACAATATAGGTTTAACATGGGTAGTTGTGGAAACAACAGGCCCATAACACCTTTCTCTTAGTTAAGGAATCTGATTTGACATGGATTGTTTATTTCCTTTTTAGTCAGTCGTCTCTTCATTGAGATCTATCAACGAAATAAGGTTCGACATCATCGCTTATTATAATTTCGGTGGCCACCGTAAATATAAATATATCATCGATGAAATCTCATTCTGATTCAATATCTCACTAAATTTACCTAGATTTTCTATTCTCGGGAGTGGGTTTACATGTTGGAGCGTCCCCCAACTTCATCTCTTCTAGGATGAACCCATAATCCGGATTAATCTCATGAGTTGAATTGGTTTGAGATTGCGATGGCAAGAAGATTCATTTGTACCAAGTTTACCCTCTTCTAGGGATAATAATCGTTCGAACCTAATGGTCTACCTCGCTTCTGGGCAGGGATATATGACTGGTTAGCCACCATGGCCGTACCTCGTCCAACTAGGACGATACGTCCTACGGGGATGTTTATCCTTGCAGGTTTGTAGCATGTATATATGATCTCGTCACTTTAACTAGATCTAATGAAGTCTCTGGCATATTATGGGCTAC
Organism: Fragaria x ananassa; assembly: GCA_034370585.1. NCBI lineage: Eukaryota > Viridiplantae > Streptophyta > Magnoliopsida > Rosales > Rosaceae > Fragaria > Fragaria x ananassa. Next base: position 6,657,452 of record CP139764.1, on the reverse strand, counting down.
ACTACGTAGATCTAGAATTCTTTGCACTTCCACTGGAAGTAGAATTCTTTGCATTGCAATATCACATGTGCGGTTTGGGGATCAAGATGAGACATTTTACAGGTCATTCATTAAGAACAGTGACGTTCTTATCTCCCCCTAACGGCGAGAAGACTGTCTCATCAAAGTGACGACCGTAAATCTAGTGGTATAGAGATCTCCTATCAAGGGCTCTAAGAAGCACATAATGGATATGGTTCATAATTGACATATATGCTCATCTGTTGTTGAGGGCCCGATTTTGTACGTTGTGGTGGCACAATTGGCACGGGAACTACACACCTAAATCTGTGTAAGTGCAAAACACCAGGTTCGCAGCCAGTCACCAACTATAACGCAAAGTAAGGTGGGTAGCAGTGGGCCTCAACCAGACTGACATGGCTGCATGTAATATTGCATAGCCCAACGCAAACACTAGAAGCTTGGTGCGCATTACCAAGGTTCTACATGCGAGACCATCTTGGGTGTGAACATAGGAAACTATATGTTTAACAGATCCTAAGGAACATGCAATAATCATCGGAAGCCATCGATGTAAACTCTCTGGCATTATCAAGCCTTATAGACTTTATAAGATAATCCGAGTGGTGTACCCTAAATTTCATGGGTGAGAGTTTAGCAAACACATCATTTTCTTGTGGACAGTGATGTGACATCTGATCACTTTTGTTGATGCCTCAACCAAAACCATTCATATTTAACTGGTCCGTATGGTGGTTGGATAGGTCCACAATTTTTCCTTGCATTCTATGCATAAAGAGATAGTGTACATTCTAGTCTTTGCATATAATGGTCTACTATTCAATATTCTTAACGAGCAGCTTAACATAATGTGTCATTAAAGACAAGACCCTTATTCTGAGGGGGATGCCCGTGTGATAATTGAGTTGAGGATACGGTGCATCATATGTTTTTCCTGGGTGCATCATATGTTTTTCCTGGGTGCATCAAACACCAATACTATAACTAGTATTTGCTCGAATTATTTAGCTTCTAGCTAATAAATTTGATTATATTCAATGTACGCTTTTGGCCGCACATTCGAATGTCATGCAAAGATATTACACCATTTACTTGGTGGTTTTAACGTTTTAAGCATTGGTTTCAATGAACTTACCTTTCGATAACATTCTTCTGGAACGTAGATGTATTTTGCCTCATCAGCCAGACGAAAACGCTTAGTTCCTTAATATTGATAATACATATCAATTTTGATTTCGATTCTAGGGCAACAAGCATTTTCATTTCAATATTCTCTAATTATGTTTTGCTTCAGGCAAGGAAGATGTCTATTTCAAATTATTTCCTCTGAAGACTACTAATTAACCTGATAAAAGCTATTGATTTTATCATGTATGGTAAATTTTGGAATGAAACTTCAAGTTCCTTAAGGGGGTTAATATCGAAACTACAAATTCGATTTAAGAATGAACTACTGGCTAATTTCTGAACTACCGATTCATTTTTGCACTACTGATTCATTCGGTACATGTATTTTCAAATTATAATCACATAACAATTGATGGTATTAATTACACGCTACTAATTTAGCATAATGAATATGTCACGTATTTATGTGTAAATGCTTCTGGCAATTAACTACACATTAAATATGGTGAATATATTAACAACAGTTATTATGAGAAAATATTTGGAATGCCTTATAGACATGCATAATGACTAGGTACGAAACACCAGTGTCATTAGATTATTTTCCTTTTGTTTGATTCTGCTGGACCAAAGGAATTGACTTTAATTAAAGTGAAAGAAATAAACTTCTACATACTTTTCAAACCTAAATGGCACAATCTGAGAGGTATGCTGGTCGGGCTTCTAGGTCCCGTAGAGAGAGAGCGGGCCTACTAGGCTCAAAATGGTCTACCAAGAAATACAATGTTATTAGTCAACTCTTTCGGTAACTCCAATTGTATACGACCAGGGTAAGCAATGATGAGGTGGTGGAGTGAGACTCACTTAAGTACACATCCTCAAAAGAACTTTCTTAGACATCGCATCCAACTAGGTGAGCCTAGTTTGAGAAGAGTTATAATCATTGTCATGAACTCAAGGCGACATGTGGCGAGTTTCTGTGCTAGCCTTGCAGCTTAGGTTGAGCTTTTGGCTCGGGCTTGTTGTTGTCACTTAAGCTTGATTTGAGCTTCTGACTCAGCCTTATTTAATATTCATCATTAATAAGACAAATCAACATATGCTATTAATTCATTACTTACACAACTTAAAGTGAAAGTAATTTTCAAATAAATCGAAATAAACTAAACATAACGGAAACAATTTAATTGACATAAAGTATATACATTAACATTGGTTTTATATACTCAATAAACACCAATAGTTACGTGCAAAATCAACTTCATTGCATCTTCAATTGACTTACTTGCTTCTGACATAATTACCAACATAAAAGATAATATGAATGAGAATTAATTGAGATAAAACCGACGTGATTTGATTTTGGTAACCGGCATAAGATAAATATTAAAAATATGATATAAATCACCATTATTTATGCAACGGTTATACGTAAGAAAATGGATTCAAAACTCATTAATGCTTCTGGTGTTACGTACTTATAACCAAATCGGGTAAATACTTATGGCATAACATTTATGTAATAATCCCCTAATGCTTCAAGCACAATTTATGGGGTTATAAATGTATAATTGTTTCAGGCATTACATCCTTATAAATATCAAATTGAAATGAATATGATTCTAATTCGTAATTGATATTAAATTAGGATCTGACATAAAATCAATAGTAAATATCATTTATGTAGCGGTTATGAGTTTATATCTCATTAATGCTTATTACATTATGTATTATTGTATTAGTAATAAATGAGGTAAATGCTATTGGCATAACGCTTATATAATAATTACGTAATTAAACCAAAAATTCATGCTTCGAGCATAATGAATCATAATGGCAATTATTTAAATTGACGTAACTGAATATTAAATTCATAACGTTTCTATCATAATTTGCACAATAATTTAACCCCAAATGCTTCTGGCATTAATTACATACCCTTAAATGACTTTGAATTTGACACAATTCAAATCAGTAACTGACAAAACGTAGATGTTAATTTATACGTAAATAACATCATCAGTGCTATGCGTCATTATTCAAATGACGTTACATTTCTAAACGGATTTTATTCAAACTCTATTAAGAGTAATATTAATTCATTTATTAAATGCTTCAGGCATAAATATTCCATATATGTAACGTCTAGCATAAACGACCAAATTAATGGTTATGGGCGTTACTTCTGGAACGAATGCATATACTTGAATTTGACAGTGATCTTGAATTTTGATACATATACTTGTTGATCCATGTGCTTCCTTGTCTGCACTATTAGGCAGTTGTGAAAGTTGATTTCGGTGGCTAATGGCCTCCGTAGTGATTTTCCTTTTTCAATTCTCATAACATAAAAAAAAACTTATATGACATTTCATGTTCATATGTATTAACCAAATAGATTAATAAAATATATTTGGTGCCATTGCATCGTAGACGGATTTTTCAATAAGCAACCAAAGGCAATGAGTTCATGTTTCAGGGTGGTTTGTTCATCATATAATCAAGACTAGAAAATATGAATTAGAATTAAGATAAGAAAACGTTACTCATTGTAGAACAGATAATCTCTATCTTTTATGTGTAGAACTGTGAAGGCCATTTGTGGAGCTACTCAGCCAATCCAAGAACTTGGTTAAATAATGATCCGCATATGGTTGATCACCGATTTCAGAGTTTTCCATGTCAACGTACGTAGAGCGAATTCAATGAATCAAATTGAAAGATCTCCTTTGCTTTTAGAGCTTCACATGCAATAGAAAACAAGATAATGCACGTTAGAACTATTCGTGCTGATAACGTGTTGTAAAACATAAAATATAAGAGATTGATAGAGAAGAGGAATGACACTTATAATGAGAATGAGAGAATATCTATATATTATTAAGTGGAGAACTATCTCTTATATAGAGATATAATCAGTATGTAAATTACATGAATATCTCTATTGAGCTAATTACAAGAATGTTCATTAAATAAACTATTTACAACAACATGTTGATTTTTTGACCTTTTTCATCACAACGGTTCGTTTTAGAACCCCAAAAGTCTAATTACATGATGTTTGTTAGGTATGGTCTTAATAACGGATCCCTTGGTAATACATAGATCTTTATCTACTAACCTCTGTGTTGTGTGAGATTTTACTATTGTTGCTCTACAAGTAGTGGTGTATTTTTTTATTGAAAAGAGTCGGGGTGTATGTTAGACATTCAAAGAAAACTTATAATGGCAAGAAACTATTATCAAGTTATGGCATATAGTTTTTGGTTATAGGACCTTATTAGCTACCATGCTGACAGGAAGTACTATTGTGTCTGGGATTTTGGTTATACCTTATTACCTACCATGCTGAATATAAGAGTGTCTATTTAAGTTGTTTTTTGATCATAAACCAGTAGCTATTACTTGTTATTCTTGTTGCATGTTCTTGAGACACATAAGAGAGCTGGTGTTTAAACTTTAAAGACAATGTTATTATATATATATATATATATTATTTTGTTCAATAATTTTTTTAGTTTCGGGGTTAATTTTCTTAGTTTATGTATCTTCAACAGCAATTTTGAATGGTGAGGCTGTGATTGGACTATTAAGGTGATCAATTATTATTGTTTCAACAGGGGGATGTTAAGTTGATTACTAGGTTGTATATCTATGGGGAGAGGTCGTTCGGTCCAAGTTTTGAAAGGTTTTTTCTTTGAATGAACAATTCTATTTATTTGTAAGGTTTGAAGTATTTGGTATAATTCTGTAATTTGGCTAGTGTCACTAGAATCACTATCTGAAGAATCACTATCTGTAATATATATATATATATATATATATATATATATTATCAGGTCCAAATATCTGTTTTTATTTAAAAGGTACAAATTTTCTTAATTGACCCACTTTTAGATCATATTTTCTCATCTTAACCATTCACATTGTAGGTATATATGAGTAAATCATCTCTACAAATTTTCAGTCAAATTGATAATCGTTAAGATATCGAAACTATATGATTACAATGAACGAACCAAATTTGTTCAACAAAAACCGTTCGTGTAATTCATAATTTTGAATACCTTAATGATTATCAATTTGGCTAAAATTTTGTAGAGATGATCTACTCATATATACCTAAATGATGAATGGTTGAGATGAAAAAATATGATCGAAAAGTATGTAAATTAAGGAAATATGTACTTTTTGAATAAATACGGAGGTCCGTGTATATATATATATATATATATATATATATATATATATATCTAAAACGGCCTGATATAGTTAATCATTACAAGTTTCCAATCCCAGGTGGCGGACTACCGCCTAGGAGTGGATCTTGAGTTGATCTATTTTGTTTACTTATTTTGTGAAATGATTTGTTCCTGTCCCTTAATTTCAAGTATTAAGGTTTTATTTTCTTTTCCTTATCTCCTTTTGAGACTGTTCTTCTCTCCAACCAAACAATAAGTCCAAGTCCAAACACTAAGTCCTAGGTGAGGCATGAGCGGATGCGGCATGAACGGAGCAGAGTGAGTTTTAGTCTTTAGGGTCCTAAGCTAAGGTTCTTAAAACCTCCTATCCTTTTAGTTTTGGTCCAGTTTTCTCTTCTCTTCCCATAATGAGTCGACTTTTTAGATCCAACTCAGTTACTTCTAGTTCGTCTAGGTCCTCCCTCAATAGAATCCTAGATATAGTTAATGAAGAACAAGTAGAATTTCAGTCAAACGATAACATAGATATGAATGATTGAAATATTCCCAGAGTTCCTAGTCATGAAATTTATAAGAAAAAATGGAGTATTTCTTCTTTCAAAAGTGAACACCATATTAAATCTGTAGAACAAGTTTATGCCCTTAGTAAACAACATGAAACTTGCCAACTTTTTAGTCTTGAATCAATTAAGAAACATCGAAAAGATGGTCATAATTTCCTCCATATTGGATTAGTTCAAATAGGTGTTAAACCTTTAACTAGAAAATGTCTTAATGCCTCCATCCTTTTATGTTTAAGAGATGCAAGGTTTACTGACTTTAATGACAGTACCCTTGGATTAATTGAGTCAAGTCTTTTCAATGGTCCAGTTCATTTCAACTGTTTCCCAGATTTTACCATTAGCCTTAATGACCCTCATATCTTAAAAGCTTTAACCATAAATATTAAAACTTCAGGATATCATGCTCTTGAAGGAACTCAACATTTATCTTTAATTTACAGAATCCACTATAAAGTCACTGACACAAACATGAACTTCCAAGCTATTAGCAAAAGTCCCAAAAATCATACTCTCTTAATTCAAAGCAGTCAACAAAACGCCAATATTAGTGTTCCACATACAATTAGATGGTCAGATGTCCATCTTCCTTCTGAATGGTCTCTCACCAGTGAGAACCAACCTTCCAATGCACAACATAGTCTTGCTGATTTAGACTGTATTCAACAGCTTAATGATGACACATTAAGAATTAATTTTCAAAATTCAAGGATAAATCGAAACTTAAGAATTCAAGAAATAGGAAATTCTTCTCGACATTCTTTCACAACTGCTAGACACTCATTTGCTGGTTCCACTACAGCTGAAACAATGTCTAGACAAGATTTTGATATTGATAATGAAATTAAAAATATTAGGATTAAATAATTAGAAGATGAATTGCAAAAGCTCAAAATTAAAAACATTAGAACTAATTCCCAAGTTAGTTACCCAAATTATACAGAAAATGAAACTCAAAATATTTCAGTCACAGATGAAGATCAAGGTTCTCCCACAGCTTCTGACTTCTTAGGTACTTCCCCATTAAATCCCCAATTAAGTACACTTACCCAACCTTTTGTAATCAACTATCCTAGATTAGATAAACATTGAATCACAAGAAAAAAAATATCCTTAGAATGAACCTCTATAGGATGAAGTATCCATTTATGACTTAACGAAAACAATTATTTCATGATTGGCAAGCATTTATGCTTGAAACAAAATCTGAAATATTTTTTCTTAACTTTTTAGATCAACTAAACGACCAAAAAATTGTTCAAACATTAACAAAAGCAAAATGGAAAACCTCCACTAGCTCAGTCATTTCTAGTCATCCTCCTGTCGAAACAATAGTAATTGATCACCTTAATAGTCCAATCATAGCCTCACCTTTCAAAATTGCTCTAGAAAATCTAGAAACTAAGAAAATCAACCCAGAAACTAAAAAAATTATTGAACAAAATAATTATACAAACCAAAGCTTAATAACCATAGGAGTCCAGTTAGATAAAATAGAAACAAAAGTTGATAACATATCCTATAAAGTTAACGTTCTACCTCAACCCAAACCAGAAACTCCTTTAGTTCATTTCAGTGAACTGAATAAACCAACAATCAATCCTACTTCTTCCATTCACAAGATAGAACCGATGCTAGAAAAATTAAAAACTGAAACACATGGATCTAGCATAATTGCAGTAATTCATACCCAAAAACCCTCTTCTTCTACTTCTTCAGATAGCGATTCTAGTAAAACTAACCAAATTACAGAATTAAACCAAATACTTCAAACCTTACAAATAGATAGAATTGTTCATCCAAAGAAAAAACCTTTCAAAACTTAGATCGAACGACCTTTCCCCATAGATATACAACCTAGTAATCATTTTAACAATAAATTCTCAGTTTCTTCAGATAAAACTTATGAATGGAACATTGATAATTTATCAGAACAATAAATTTTAAACAAATTACATCACATGTCTATGGCAGCAAATAGCTATGTCACTAATCATAATTTCAGTCAGCCCGAAATCATTGATATATTTTCCCCAGGATTTACAGGAATCCTTCATTCTTGGTGGGAAAAACATCTCACTCCTGATTCTGGATCATCCATTAAACATGTCATTAAACGGGATGAAGATGGGACTCCCATCTTCGACGAACGTACAGGAACAGGGATTTCTGATGCAGTTAACATTTTATTTTACATAATTATCCAACATTTCATAGGTACCCCTAGTCATATTACTTCCAGAATTCATGACCAACTCAGTAACCTTCGATGTCCTACCTTAAGTGATTTCAAATGATATAAAGATGTTTTCATTTCCCGAGTTATGCTTAGAGAAGATAGTAACCAACCATTTTGGAAACAAAAATTCATAAATGGTCTCCCAAAATTATTTGCTCATAAAATCAGACAAGTCCTTAGTAATGAAACAGGTCACATTAATTATAATTCTTTAACCTATGGAAATATAATTACAGTTATCCAAAAAGAAGGGTTAAAAATGTGTATCGATATGAAACTAAATGCCCAACTAAAATCCGATAAGAAAACAGCTAAATATGAATTAGGAAATTTTTGCGAACAATATGGCTTACCCTCATTACCTCCTTCAAGAAGAAAAAAGGCAAACAATAAATTCATTCCACATTATTCAAAACAAAAATTTAAACCCTACAAAAGTAATTTTGAACCAAACAACTTTTATTTCAAAAACAAATTTCGCAAAAATTGGTCCATAAAACCAAATCGTCAACCAAAAAATAAATTTTGTGATAAAAGTAAAACTAAATATTTTAAATTCAATAAGACCGGTCACTTTGCAAATAACTGACCAGTTAAAAATACTATTAATCAATTAAAAATCAGTCAAGAAGACAAAGAAAAACTTATACAAACCTTAGAATTACTAAATATTGATTCAGAAAACGAAATGAGTGAAGAAGACATCACATTGATGGAATCTTCTTTCCATGAATCTGATGAACATTTTTCCCCAGATATTACTTTTGGGTGTCAAAATGCTGTTGTCCGTAAAACCATCAATGTTCTTTCTAAACAGGAAGAGCAAGAAAAACTATTAATTGACTTAATAGGTAAAATAGATAATCATGAACTTAAAGCTGAATATCTTAAAAAATTTAAAAAAATTAATTACCCAAGAAAATATAATTAATCCCCTCACAAAAAATTAGCCTCACCACAACTTTTGATAAATTTTATTCTAGTAAAAAAGAAATAACAATCTAAGATTTGCAATACGAAGTAAAAACAATTAAGTGTCAAATACATGTCCTCCAACAAACACATTTAGAACTTATGAATGACAATAAAGAAATTAAACAAGAATTAAACTTACTCAAAATAAATAATCAATTTCTTAAATTACACGATCCTCCTGAAATTTTTTTTCCAAATCAGTTCCCATTAAATAATGAAGCTGGAACTTCAGAAAACAATACTATTAGTATCATACGTCAAATCCAACTTAAAAAATGGTACACCATTGTCCAACTCAAAATAAAAGATTTCTAATTAGCCATAACAGCCCTTATTGATTCTGGTGCAGACCTTAATTGCATCCAAGAAGGCTTAATACCTTTAAAATATTTTGAAAAAACAAAAGAGTCATTACGATCAGCCAACGGAACAAAAATAGATATTAAATACGAAATCCCTAAAACACATATATGCCAAAACAATGTCTATTTCAAAACTCTTTTTGTCTTAGTCAAAAATTTAACTAATAAGGTAATTTTAGGACTTCATTTCATTACTTTAATTTATCCATTCATAACCGAATATGATGATATTATCACCTATGCTTTTAATGAACCAGTTAAATTTGTTTTTCTTTCTAATCCTGAAATCCATACTTTAAAAGCATTCTAAGAAAATAATATTTCAAAAACCATTAGTTGCATTGACACAAAAAATAAACAAATTGCCTTTCTTCAAAAAGAAATTAATTTTAAAAGAATAGAAAATCAACTCCAAAATCCTTCTTTTCAACAAAGAATCAAAACTTTTGAAGGGAAAATTATAAAAGAAATATGTTCAGATATCCCTACTGCCTTTTGGCATAGGAAAAAACATATCATTTCTCTTCCTTGCATTAATAGATTTAATGAGAAAAATATCCCTACTAAAGCTCGTCCAATCCAAATGAGTCATGAAATTATGGATTTCTGTAAAATCGAAATTAATGATTTACTTAACAAAAACATTATTCGGCATAGTAAATCCCCTTGGTCTTGCCCTGCTTTCCATGTTCAGAAAAATGCTGAACTTGGAAGAGGAACTCCTCGATTAGTTATTAATTATAAACCTCTTAACACAGTGTTGGAATGAATCATGTATCATATTCTCAACAAACAAGATCTCATCAATAGATTAAACAAATATGTTATCTTTAGTAAATTCGATATGAAATCAGGATTTTGGCAAATCCAAATCAGTGAAACCGACAAATACAAAACGACATTTGTCACGCCTTTTGGCCATTATGAATGGAATGTCATGCCTTTTGGCCTAAAGAATGCACCTAGTGAATTTCAAAATATAATGAATGATATCTTCAACCCTTATAGTCATTTTTACATCGTCTACATTGATGATGTCCTGATCTTTTCACAATCAATTGACCAGCACTGAAAACATTTACACCAATTCTTTTCAATAATAAAGAATAATAGTTTAGTTGTTTCTGCTTCAAAAATCAAATTATTTCAAACCAATATTCGTTTTCTTGGATTCAACATTCACCAACTCCAAATCAGACCCATAGATAGAGCAATACAATTTGCAGATAAATATCCAGATGTCATTTTAGATAAAAATCAATCACAAAGATTCTTAGGATCTTTAAATTATGTAGCCGATTTTTACAAAAATCTTAGGAAACACTGCAAACCTCTATTTGATAGATTACAAAAAAAAATCCTCCCCCTGGACTTCAGTTCATACGTCCTTAGTCAAAGAAATTAAGAGTCATGTTAAAACCCTACCATGCTTAGGTATTCCTCTTCCTAACTCCTATAAAATAGTAGAAACCGATGCTTTAGAAATTGGTTATGGAGGTATTCTCAAACAACAAGTTTCTCCCAATCATCCAGAACAAATTGTTCGATTTCATTCTGGGGTTTGGAACCCAGCCCAATCCAATTATAGTACTATCAAAAAAGAAATTTTATCAATTGTATTATGTATTTGTAAATTTCAAGATGATTTATTAAATCAAAAATTTTTAGTCCGAGTTGATTGTAAAAGTGCAAAAGATGTTTTAGAAAAAGATGTTCAAAACATTACTAATAAACAAATCTTTGCCCGTTGGCAAGCAATCTTAAGTATTTTTGATTTTGAAATTGCATTCATTAAAGGCAGTGACAATCATATACCAGATTTCCTAACTCGTGAATTTCTACAGGACACCAAAACATGAAGCCCAGCTCATCCAAATGGGGAAATCCCGAAAAATCAGTATCTAAATCATCTTCACCTATTAAAACAGAATCACCTGAGTCAAAACCAAGCATCGTTCCTTATACAGGTCTTTCTCATATTCCTTTAGTCAACCAGTACAGTGCTCTTGGTAGCACCCTCAGTCTCACTAAACCTAATTACCAGTCAGTTTTAGTAAACCAATTTGATCCCTACAAAACAAGGTATCCTCCAATCAATTATAAAAAATCATCCCCTTACATTACTAGGACCGAACAATTCATTTTTTATATTGAGCCTTCTCTAAATCACCTCAAAAATCCAGCCTCTCTAGTAAAAAAAATTTATGGCCCAAATGCTCATTATCCCCCAGGTAAACCCTTAGCATTTTACAGAGACATCATATTCAAATCTCAGTCACTATCTATTAAACCAATCCACTATCCAAAAGACTCATCCGAAATATTATACCACTCTCTTTACATAATCTGTATCATTTAATTATCCCAATTGGGTGATTCTCCTTCTACTCCCCACACATGTGAATCCATTACATTACTTATCATGAGTACATTGAAGCATGGAGTAAAATCTTCCTCTATCAAACAAAAGATTTTTCTCATTCATGGTTTCTAAATTTTGATCGAAAATTCAATCGCCAATTCCCCATGTGGTTCGGTGATTGGTGGTATTAGTACATAGCCAAAATACTTGGCTAAGCCGAGAATACGGTACAATTACCCGGTCGAGATAGCCCTGGTGGGCCCTTCACAGACATCCAAAGAAGGAAGGGCCGGTAGCAAACCGCTTGCCAAAGTCACTCTAGCGGCAAAACACCCCCAAAAGAGGAGACACTCCAAAGGAGGGCAAAGAGTCCCACATTGGAAACAAGCTCAAGGTACACAAGCTTAGCCTATAAAACAAGCTCAAGGTACACACATCTATACTCTCACATACTCAAATATATATACTCTCTCCTACTTTCATTCCTCTACCCGTACAAGTGCTCATAGCTCACTTAAGCATCGGAGAGTCGAAGACTGGGCCACCCCAGTCCCGACCCCGTGACGCTGTCATTTGTGCAGGTACCGAGCGAAAGCCTCTCAGGAATTCTGCTTCGTTTCGCCCCGCGACCACTTCCCGGCTCGGGACGTAACAGGTAGAAACAATTGGCGCTAGAAGGAGGGTCCCTATCTTGTGGAACTCCCACTTGCCTCGGAACTCAGCACCATGGTGATTATTGATGACCCCGTGGACCCTGGCACTCAAGTAGAACCTCAATCCGGCGACACATCCATTCCCCAAACCAGCAGCCCAGCCCCCATTAACCATTCCGACCCCGCCACAGCCCTTGAAATCCTCAAGCGGGACTTCCATGCGTTCCGCGAGCAGACGGCAAAAGAAAGGGCAGAAACGGAAGCGTACCGAGTACGCATAGCTGAGTTGGAGAAAGAGCAGTTCTTGCTCCGCACCACGTTAGAGCATCGTACAGTGTACAACGATAGCTTGGACCGCGCGGCACGAATTTCCGGGACCCTAGATTCTCTCCAAGGCCAGACTGGTTCCATACTCCCGGGAGGGCCTAGCCAGATTGTATACATGTCCCATCCCCTAACCCACCCCTCATTTCCACTCCCGGCCCCCCAATCATCAATCCCCAATGACTCCCCTCTGCCACATCAACCTAATCCATCCGCCCCACCAATCTCCACTTCCACCACTGCCAACTCTCCCAACCCACCTCTTGACATGCCAACCCGCCTATTGCTCCAACTTAGCCAAACTGTCACACAGTTAGCTTCACGGGTTGAAGGCGTCGAGAGTCGAGGGGCTCAGTGACCCTTGTTCTCTGGTTATAGACATCGTCCAAGCCCCTTCACACCCCGAGTGCAGATGGAGAAGCGGCCTCCGGGAGCCAAGCCCTTCAAGATGGATAAGTATAAAGGCACAGGAGACCCTCATCTCCACCTCGAGACGTTCTTCTCGCTTTGTAGCTCCTCTGGCTACAACGACGCCATAGCCTGCCACGCCTTCCAAGAGACCCTCTCGGAAGAGGCACTCAGTTGGTTCCTCAGCCTGCCACCCAACTCCATAGACAGCTTCGACCAATTCTCGGAACGTTTTCTCAACCATTTCATACTGCACACCAGCATCTACCACACTGTAGACGCCCTGTTCCACATCAAGCAGAAAGAGGGCGAAGGCCTCCATGAACTGCTGTCCCAGTGGCAATCTGCCACGGCGAGGTGCCACAACTTAGAACCTCGCGTGATGGAGCAGGCTTTCCGTCAGGCCCTCCTCCCCTGCAGTTTCCTGATGGAGATCAATAAGAACCCCCCAGGATCCTATGATGCTTTGATGGACCTGGCGGTACGGTGGGCCCGTGCTGAATTTGCCACTTTCAGACGTCCCGCCCATGCCACGCTAGCTCTTACTTCCCCGGCACCAGATGAGCACTATGGCCGCGGGCAAGAGAAAGGACAATCACATGGCCCATCCCGAGAACAGGGGCGTGGCTCCGACCGTCGCCATGGGGGACAGAGAAACCGCGACCACCCTTACAAGTCCAGGGACCAGAGCCCCCCACAGCAACATCGTCGTTCCTCCCCGCCACCTCATTATAAAGTCCACACTACCCTGACCACTACATATGAGGACATATGGGCCAGGCACAAAGATCTCATCCCCCTACCTCCCAAAAGCAAGTTCCCAAAAAAGCCCCGGCGAGCCACCGGCAACAGGTACTGCGCTTACCATGACAATAATGGCCACACAACATAGCAGTGCAATGGCCTTCGCAATGCAATCGAGCATCTGATCCAGAAGGGGCAACTACACCAATACTGTGCTCCCGCCACAGGATCCAACGCCATTGAAGTGCATGGCCAGATCCTAACCTTGCAGGGTGGAGCCCCACGGTTCCCCCCACGCCAACCTTCTGCGAAACGACAATGCACGGCACCTTCAGAAATCCTAGACATCCAACGCGGTGTCACGATCACCCTGTCAGCGTGTGATCAAGTGACATTTCACAACGATGAGGATACTCTGCATTGCCACCACAACGAGCCATTCATCATCAATGTGCAGGTGGACCATTACAGATGCCACAGGGCTCTAGTGGACACAGGTGCCGCCGTAAGCGTCATGTATTTGGGCCAAGTATTTGGGCCCTCACGAGCCGGGTCAACCTTCTCCTTCCTCTTTCGAGTCCGGGCCGCGTCTACCTCTTCCTCGCGGTCCGCAACCTCCTTCACAACAGGCTCCTCTTGCGCCTGGTCGGGTTCGCCCTCGCGATCACCCTCTGCCGGTACCTCCTCCCCCTCCAACTCCACATCCTGGACACCTAGGCCCATCGCTTCCACCACCAACGGAGGTACGTAGGCGTAATCATCATCCGCCAGGTTCAGCCTCAGAAAGTCATCACAGTCATCCAGCTCCACCTCCCTTCCCTCCCCCGTCTCCAAGTCGATGTCGTACTGCTTTGCGTGATCAGCCTCAGCCAGCAGCCCATCTAACACGTCCTCATCCGACACTTTGTCGTAAGGACCCTCCTTCTTCCGCGAACCCCCGTCGCGTGGCATTGTCACTGCAACAAACAAACTAAGTCAGACAACGACTCGTAACCTTACAACAAGTAGTGCAACTACTAAAATACAGACCCGGAACCCGGGCGTAGCCGAAGTGGCTGTATATGCCAAGGCGGCATATCCGATATGAGCTCCTACATTCGAAAGCCCATATCACTCGGCGAATCCGCCGCTCCATCAACTCAGTCAAGTTGTACTCCTGCGGCACTGCACAAAGCTAGTTGTCAACAGTGAGAAGGCAAACAAAACAAAACAACACAAGGCAAGAGCACGGTACCTATTCTCTGGAAGCTCCCCGGGATCCGGAAAGGATGCCCGTGCCACTCCTGCCATTGTCCCCCAACAAGAAAGCATCTGCGCTTCTAGGTTTCATTTGTTGAGGTGGGCAAATCTTCCACCAAAACTTTGAACTTCCCCCGTGACTTCATCATCACGCAGTCTCGGCTGCCCTTCTTTGCGCACCACCCCATATGCCAGCACGCATTGAACTCGTCACAGTTCGGGAACTTCTGCTTCAGCAGGCGGAATAGCACGCCCGTTCCCAATATTTGCTTCAACATATTGGGGGTAACTTGCCCCGGGGCGACATGCAGACACGCTAACGTGTACTGCACAAAGGGGGGCAGCAGGAACATCAACCCGCACTTCAGTTGGTACTCGTACACCAACGTAAAGTTACCCGGGGGATCCCAAAACTTCACCCCCCGGCCCAGCGGCCGCAACAAAACCTCCTCTGGGATGCTCCAATTTTAGCGAAGCACTTCAAGCTCCGACGACGTCAAACTCTCGCCAGGGGGTTCCCAGAACGAGTCATCCTCCTCATGCGATGTCGCCATGATCAACTCCTCTACCTCCTGCAATAGAGAGTCATACGATGACACATGAGACCCGGCATCCACCACAGGAATGGGCCACCCCAGTCCCGACCCCGTGACGCTGTCATTTGTACAGGTACCGAGTGAAAGCCTCTCAGGAATTCTGCTTCGTTCCGCCCTGCGACCACTTCCCGGCTCGGGACGTAACAGGTAGAAACAGGTGGAATAATCATTGTTGCCCTTATGACCTATTACCCTCTGATCTCCAGAATGCAGTTACTAAATTCACTTCAGTTATGACTTTCACCGACTATGAAAAAAGATTCTCCCCCACTCTTCAATTCATGGCTAAATATAAAATCCCTTGGATCTTCAAATGACAATATAAAATTGAATCTAAAGACTATATGGTTCTCAGACAATTCTTAGTCAAATGGTGGGATAAATTCAATTCTGATAGAGTTTTATCCCAATTTAGTGAAGAATTTTCAGTTATCTCATCCAAATCTGGAGATGTGGTCCCTATTCAGTCAACACCTCCGATCTCTCAGTTAAAATCTCAAGCTCCTCAGTCACCATCTCCATCCAAAAACAAAGCCTCCAGTTCATCTTCATCCTCTAAAGCAGAGGAATTAAAAGCATTGGCCAAACAATTATTAAAACAAGCAGCCAGTTTATCCTCAGATGAAGAAAGCGAACATTCTCCATCAGAATCATCAACTCATAGTCATCAAAGTTCTCCCAGTCAACCAATCAAGTGGGCCGATTACGAAGATAGTCAAGACCCATATAAAGATTTCCAGTAAAAACAAGACCAGAAAAGCATCGTCAGTAAATCAGTGGCAGACAGACTACTATTCATCAACAGTAAACCCGTGGCAGACCAACCACTATTCATCAATAGTAAACCTGTGACAGACCAACTACTATTCATGAACAGTCACTTTTTACTATTCATTACTTTTGTAATTCCTATATATAGGAGCCCCCAGCTTCATTGTAGGCATGCTTCATTTTTTCTTCTTCCTTTTCTCTCTCACCTTCTCTCCCTAGTAAAGCCAACTTAGAATAGAGAGCCCCGGCTCTTCCAACTCATGCATTGATTTAAATAGTAAGTTGTAATTTCAGAGCCAAAAATAGCTATATATATATATATAGCTCATAGGGTTGCAAGTTTTTTGCTAGATGATAAAGCTATGGAACCAAGTCATTAGAACCATTGAACCAGACCATTAGATTTTATTTTACAATTTTGGGATTGTGCCGGAATGGCCAAGATTGAGCCCATCCTGTCCTGATCCTGTCCGAGACGGGACTTGGTGGGATCAATTCTCAAAAACGTAAGACTCGTCCTGATCCAGTCCCGTGTGCAATGTGCGGGACGGGCCGCATGATTAGCACAATCTCATCCCATCCCGTCTCATGCCCAGCCCTAGATCCCATCACATCTAAGGTCTTACCAAATCGACCATCTATGACTGTTTCAAGAATGTGGTATTTATTAATTTGTAATTGTATGACATTTAGTTTTAATAGGTTTTGTTTTGAGTTATGTTATGAGAGATGAGAAACGCTTTTGAAATAATGGAGAAAAAAGATTGGGGTGAAATTGAATGCAACTCATTCGTCTATAAGTATATTTGCCAAATTTGAAAAGCGTTTTCATGTTTTTGAGAAGCAATCTCAAACAAACCCCTAATAAATATCGATACAACTCATACAAGAGTTTGACCAATTGATGAGTTACCAAGTTAGATTTGGTCATGATTTGAAATTTTTTTGAGAAAAAAGATTATGAGCTTCTCCGAAAAAAAAACAAAAAGAAACGAAAAGAAAAAGATGGTGCAGAGTGAAGATATGGAGTGTCGTCATATATTAGATAAATATAAATTTACCATATAGTATCATGACAATCTCTCAATTTGTTTTTGTCTGATTGGACAATAATTGTCTAAGTCAATATTAATTAAATTCATGGTCCACACCGGCGAGCCTGAGTAATATTGAGTTTAGAAGCGGATTATCCTGCTTATGATATCATGCGGGTTGGATGTATGGTTCGCGTGCAAACCTTTGCACATAAGGAGGACTGAATTTGGTTGGCGAGCTGGATGTTCACATGCATTGATTTCGCATGAGAGGGAAGTTGAGAAATGAGTTGTTGGCGAGCTTGGTGTATGCGAAGTGGTGGTCAACAAGGACTCTTGTCCTTAGTTGTAGATAAATGATTATATGTGCAAGGATATACACGGCTTTGATTGATGAGTGTATATATATCATATGTATACATATAAGTGATGCGCATCTGGGGGAGATATGTATAATTAAGGAGTCTTCTCCTTAAGTTGTATTCGGCTCTGCAAAGAAGAATGATAATCTGCGACCTACAAAGTCTAAAGCTTGCATGCGAAGTGGAAGACTTCGCCTAGAAGTCCTGGACGTGAGGGGCTTTCAAAGTTATCTTATCTACATGTGTGTGTCTATATATATATATATATATATATATATATATATATATATATATATATATTGCAAATGCAATTAATGCATGGATGAGAGACGTAATCAAGTAAAGATGCAATCATCCTAAGCTATATATGATCTATGCACATGTCTATGACAGGGAAGCATCCTAAACCAATTCTACTACCTTCAAGAAGTAACAATGACGAAGAGTTGACGAGAACTGGTTACGATAACGTTGAAGACTTCTATAAGTCTTTAACATGTTTTTGGTCAATACCTGTGGCCCTAAATAACTCTATATAAAAGAGTTCGATGAGACTTTCTATGGACACTCAAAACCTCAACAAAAAATACAATACAACTATCAACCTATTCGAACCCAGACGCTGAAGCATCTCGTCTTAGTAACCCTTTTCTTTTCAAGCTCCCCGGAGCTTTGCTCTCTTTTCCATGTACGCTCCCCAGAGCTTTGTCCTTTTTCTCTTCCTTCCCAGTTGAAACTCTGCTCGATCTTACGTCGAGTATTGATATTGTGACGCTCAAGCGGACTACTGTAAGTCATTGCCCAGTACGCAAGGCAAATATGAAGAACCATGCAGTGGAATTGGTGCTCTCTCCATCTTTAGTCGTTTGATTAGAAGCAGAAGGCTAAGCGCACCCCGCTACTACAACCACTACATTCCCCGTCTGCGCAGTAGCACGCCCGCAACAACTAAAAGAGATTTTGCATGCCCAGATGTGGCAAAAACATCTTTCAATTTGAAATACACAAAGATTTCGTCCTATATGGATTTATCGATCGACCATACATGTTACTTATAACATAGTGGTCGTGCAATTCATATCTAGGGGATGATGTAATAAACTATTTACTAATTAAATTAATTAGGGAGACTAGCTAGCTTCCTAGCTCCTATCATCATGAAAATTATCATCGAGCAATATGTATATTACACTTTAGAGCTAGTCCATTGGTTTTTCGACTAAAGTTAAAGAGATGAAATGTCTAAAGCCACTTTTTTGCAGATATGGTGATTCAAAGGAAGATCGGGTGATGCAATTTTGCAATATCATCCATATATATATCCCTTCTATATATGAACACTGTTAAGTTGTGTCATCTCCATGCATGATCCCATTATTTGTCAAAACTGGGTGCCTAACTAATATACAAGGCTAATTATCTATCCAAAGAAATCTAAATAATTTAGTGCATGTGGTGCTCTTTCATTTACACTCCACCCAAAACCAAATCAGTTTTTGTTTCTTTCTTATTACGTACAATGAGTCATGGAGCCAGCAGAATCAGTCGTCACTTTCGTGGTTTGCTATTTGCATGTCTTGGACTAGTTTAACACTAAAACTAATCAATATAGTTTGTCTATTCTTTATTACTCAACTTTTATTTCGGTATTTCTTAAAATTGAGACACACAAAAAAAACTATAGCTTGCGGTTTAATTAACTTGAAATCGTATATGTCTCGTCGTTGTTTAACATGCTATCATAACTTTAGTTATTAAAGGCCTCATTTTGAAATCAATTAACAGTCATTTTCGTTTCCCTCTACTTTTTCATCAATTCAAACTAGATCTTAGCTAGCAATTGTCTATCCAAAAATTTCGTGAACATGTTCAAAGAGTTGAGCAAGATAATTTAATTTGGGGACTTTAGGGTGTCATTATCTTATGTGCATGCTAAAACTCCTATCCAGATAATTAACGTATGGGTAGCGAAACTGGACCAGCCATAGGATGCCATGGTTTCTTCAATTAACTATGTCATCTAGTTTAATTATCAAGTTTTGATGACGAAGTTCTATACTAATTGCTTATAGAGAAATTCGTCTGAATGATAAAAATTATATACTAGCTAAGGAGCAAAAATTCGTATATCATTCAGACGAATTTTTTTTTTATATGGCCCCTAAACATGCATTCCAACTCGATCCGCCCCTGGGACCAGCATAGAGATTCCTCTGGTAGCTGATGAATGATGGACCATATATATATAGAAATTGAACCAACAGCATCATCAAAATGTGTAGAAGCCATGAATCGATCACACCCTACGTATACATTTGCTCAGAAAAAGTCACCATAGTGTGGGAGGAGTATATATATTCATTTTATTCTTTGTATTTCTTATTCTCAAAACTGATTCTACATGTCATTCTGACCTAGCCAGTTCAGCTAGATCAAGCTCCTTCTGCTCTTTATGGCGACATTGTCCATTATTGTGTTCTCCTTGAACCAAACCAACCTCGCCATTTCATTCCTTGCTTGAATCATCATCGTCATGCATATTTTATACATATCGCTTTGACCTCGATCGCCCTAGCTGGCTAGAGAGTCCTTGATTTCAGGTGAAAAATGAAAATGAAAGAGGATTAATATATAAGCTTCCCAAATGGGGTGCCCTAGATGCTCGTCAAACTTTCAGGCGGCCATAGCCATACTCCAACAACAGAACCAAAGCTTTCACTTCATTCATAATTGTGCCTCCTATGGAGATATATAGTCCTGGACGCATTGACCAATTAAGAAATAAAGAAGAAGATTCAAAGGTCCACAAACAAAGAAAGAAGACAGCAGAGATTAAAGTACTGTGATCGATGAATCCCAACAACACTACTTCGATCAAAATCAATCCCACATATCACATATGCTTTATCTTTTCTCACGTTCTGGGTATAAAGTAAAAGGAAGAAGAGGGCTCCCTCTGTGGAATTGTTTAGCTGGTGTACTTATTTCTATTCCCATCAAAACAACAGAGGGACAATGGAGATGGTCTAAAAGACCTAATTCATGTGTCCACTTTAAAAGCAAAGAATCATGGAGTTCTATGATTTCTATCTGCACAACCCAAGTTGATTCTTGGATCGTCATAATTATTGATCATCATTATACACATAAAGCCCGCCTCATTAATGTTCATTGCAGCCATCTTAGTCCAAATTTGATGTATATAATACAAAGGTCTTCAAATGCATAGAAGAATTCTAGCTAGCTTTCGTTTTCTTCGCATGCTGCAATGTGATTTTATAATGGAACGGCGTCTATGTCCTTCGGATTCGCAGGAAGTGCTAGTGTAGACAATCGTTCTCCATGAATAAATATGTAACTATCAAAGTACTGATGTGGTTTTGCTATTTTCGGTCGTTTAAGGGTTCAAATGGAGGCAAGATATTCCTTGGAGTTATTTGAAAGTGACTTAGATTCAACTAAAAGCCTCAGAAAACCCAAGGCACATTGATCATTATCAAGTAAACAGTCGAATACTCGAATACCATGTTTACACTGATAGACTGATTAATTTTTTATGAATGCCTCAAATTAAGACCCCTCAAAGATGAATAATCACGAGCAAAAGATCACATTGATGGGAAGAAAAATGGAGAACATAGCTACTTTCCTGTTCTTGAAACATATATAAAGAGCGCACTAGCTTTGTTAAGATGATCGAACAGCTATCTGAATCCATATGGAAGGAATGTACATAGCAAAGACATGAAGTTAAAGTATATATCAGTAAAGAACAAAGTGAGACCTAAAAGAAAACCCAGGATAAAAGGGTTCGTCACAAGTTGAATATATACTATTTCTCTACTCTTCCCCTCCCTTTTCTTGTTTTTCCTTTTTAATTTTTATTTCTGTATCAGATTATATCACTGTCCTGAAGATAAATTATATATATGTAGGTTCATCATTTCAAGTGATAATTATAGCTCTAACAAAGATCAGTAGCAATCAATTTAATTATGATTCACTTGATGAAGTTATTTCCTGCTCATATTATTTACTTTTCAGTTTTCACTTGGGTCATTGACCTGCTCAGGTATTGAATATTCTTTTTCTGGGTTCTGTTCCTCAATCAGATATTCAGATTCAATTATAAGCAAAGCAAAGGAAGGTCAATTATGTCATTCGGCTCCAAAGGTAAGGGGAATTTAAAATATTGGTTGATCAAACGGTCTGTTGGTATGAATCTTTATATGCAAATGCAAAATGCAAGTGCTGCTTTTGCTTTTCCTTTTAATAAAGTTGAAGATGAAACCAAAAATACTGTGTCACAGAGCCAAAAATATTACTAGCCAAAGTTATACAGCATCCAAGGACTTCTTTTTCTCTATATGACTATATGTCTGCTTTGTGTATGTGAGTGAAATCAAAGTACATAAACCTGATGAACACAATCTGTTTCTGTAATACTCATCTTCTCTAATCCATAACCCTTCCAAGAGCCACTTCTGAAATGAAGTCTGCCTTCCTCTCCTCTCTTCTTGTGTTCTTTATTTGCTTCCATTGTGTTTGTTCACATGATCAGACTCTTAGGAGACAAGCTTCAATTTTGGTTTCTGTCAAACAAGGTTTTGAAGCCTCAGATCCCTCTCTAAGTAGCTGGAATGTATCAAACTATAAGTTCCTTTGCTCTTGGGCTGGTATCAAGTGTGACAACCTCAGTAGATCAGTGATTTCCTTAGACATATCGAATTACAACCTCTCTGGTTCTCTTTCACCTGCCATCACAGAACTGAGAACCCTTGTCAATCTCTCTGTGTCTGGGAATGATTTTTCAGGTAGTTTCCCAGCTGGAATTCACAAGCTTCCCAGGCTTCAATACCTCAACATATCCAACAATGGCTTTGGTGGAAGCATGGACTGGGAATTTGCTCAGCTAAAGGAGCTCATATTGCTTGATGCTTACAACAATGATTTCAATGGTTCACTCCCATTAGGTGTCACTCAACTTCCCAAGCTGAAGCGCTTAGACTTCGGAGGAAATTACTTCAGTGGCAGCATCCCTCCAAGCTATGGAAATATGTCACAGCTCAATTATCTCTCAGTTGCAGGAAATGATCTCAGTGGTTTCATACCAAGTGAGCTTGGCAACCTTACTAACCTCACTCAGCTGTTCTTGGGATATTACAATGATTTTGATGGAGGTATCCCACCTGAGATTGGTAAACTGACCAATCTGTTCCATTTAGACCTTGCGAACTGTGGCTTGGAGGGCTCAATCCCACCTGAGCTGGGAAATCTGAAGAAGCTAGACACTTTGTTCTTGCAAACCAATCAGCTCAGTGGTTCCATTCCTGCTCAGCTTGGGAACTTGAGTAGCTTGAGGTCTCTTGATCTCTCAAACAATGCACTAACAGGAGACATCCCAGTTGAGTTCTCAGCTCTCCGCAAGCTTACTCTCTTGAACTTGTTCATCAACAAGTTTCATGGAGAGATCCCTCATGAAATAGCTGAGCTGCCCAACTTGGAAGTCTTGAAGCTGTGGCAAAACAATTTCACTGGAGCAATTCCTTCAAAGCTTGGTCAGAATGGTAAACTGGTTGAGCTTGATCTGTCTACTAATAAGCTCACTGGGGAAGTTCCAAAATCTCTTTGCTTTGGAAGGAAGCTGAAGATATTGATTCTGCTCAACAATTTTCTCTTTGGGCCTCTACCTGATGATCTTGGTGAATGTGACACTCTAGTAAGAGTTAGGCTGGGGCAGAATTACCTGAGTGGATCAATTCCAAGAGGGTTTCTTTACTTGCCTGATCTCACTCTTATGGAGCTGCAGAACAATTATCTTAGTGGTCAACTTGATATGCAGGAAAAAAGCCAAATACCCTCAAAGCTTTCTCAGCTGAATCTCTCAAGCAATCGCTTATCGGGGTCACCTCCTGCATCTATTGGAAATTTCTCTAGCTTGCAGATTCTTTTTCTAAGTGGAAACAGATTTACTGGAGAAATTCCATCTGACATAGGCCGGTTGAGAAATGTTCTAAAGTTGGATATGAGCAGAAACAATTTTTCAGGCAGCATCCCTCCAGAAATTGGAAACTGTACCTTGCTGACTTATCTAGACTTGAGCCAAAACCAACTTTCTGGTCCAATTCCACCTCAAGTTGTTCAAATTCACATACTGAATTACTTCAACGTGTCATGGAACCACTTAAACCAGAACCTACCTAAAGAACTTGGGTCCTTGAAGAGTCTAACCTCTGCTGATTTTTCCCACAACAGTTTCTCAGGTACAGTACCACAAACAGGTCAATACTTATTCTTTAACTACACATCTTTTATAGGCAACCCTGATTTATGTGACTCTTCAGTAAATCCTTGCAACTATTCTTCCAACTCACCATTAGAGTCTCACAACCAAAATGGCTCAAGGTCTCAAGTCCTTGGGAAATTCAAGCTTGTCTTTGCATTAGGCCTCTTGTTGTGTTCATTTGTGTTTGCGACCTTTGCAATCATAAAGACCAGAAAGGTGAGGAGGAATTCGAACACATGGAAGCTCACCGCCTTCCAGAAGCTAGAATTTGGAAGTGAAGACATCTTGGAGTGCATCAAGGACAACAATGTTATTGGGAGAGGTGGGGCTGGGATTGTATATAGAGGAACAATGTTAAGTGGCGAGCAAGTAGCTGTTAAGAAGCTGTTGGGAATCAACAAAGGCTCTTCTCATGATAATGGCCTCTCAGCAGAAATTCAGACACTTGGGAAAATCAGGCACCGGAACATTGTCCGGTTGCTAGCATTTTGCTCAAACAGAGAGACCAATCTGCTTGTTTATGAGTACATGCCAAATGGAAGCTTGGGTGAAGTTTTGCATGGGAAGAGAGGTGGATATCTAAAATGGGAGACTAGGCTTAACATAGCCATTGAAGCAGCAAAAGGGCTTTGTTACTTGCACCATGATTGTTCCCCTTTGATTCTTCATAGGGATGTCAAATCCAACAACATTTTGCTCAACTCAGAGTTTGAGGCTCATGTAGCAGATTTTGGGCTTGCCAAGTTCTTGCAGGATACTGGAACATCAGAATGCATGTCTGCAATTGCTGGTTCATATGGTTACATTGCTCCAGGTACATTATTTTTCACAGTTCTTTGCTTCATATAATTCAATAATAACATGCTAAATAGGCCTATTTAGCTCAATGCACTTACTTGATGCAGCACTTGGATAAAGTATGAAGCATATTCCAAATGTTTCTTCTGACTAAGTGAAATAATTCTGCTAGCTTCAACTATGACAGGTTGAGAACTAATGATTGGTTCAAATTGGTTTGTTTCTTCAGTTTGATACTTTGATATTCACATAGAGAATAGATAAACAGAACATACCCTTATTATTATTTTTTTTTCTTCTTCTTTTTCTTTTTTTGAACTGATACATGAAATTCTAGCATACCAAACACTTTACTCTGGACTAAAGTAGTAAGTGGTAGTGGTAGAGCCATGCCAAGAATCCCAAGTTAGGTAAAAGCCTCCACTGACATAGGAATTTTTATCTTTTGCTTTTTTCTATTGCGCTCACACACAGTAATGCGCTATGAGCTTTTGCATGTCTTGAAACCATAAACCCATTTTCATTCAGCCCAATCAGACCAAAACCTTTTTGACCAGAACCCAGAAATCCCAACACCAAAATCCAGAAAACACCAGAGGCTCAGCATACCCATTAAGAATCTTGATTGGGATCTAAGCTTTACTTTCCCTAAACCCTAGAAAGGGTTACAAAAATACAAACAACTGTAAAGAATTTAGCCATATAGGACATAAACCCCAATCACCTTTTGCTTTTATCCATACATTCCTGCTTTACTTAGGTCATGTAGTTTTACTCCAATGTATCAAATCAGTTTCACTTTTGACACCAATTATGTGTATTCAGTGGAAGTTTGAAATGAGCTAATATCATTGTACTATTAAACAGAGTATGCATACACATTGAGGGTTGATGAGAAGAGCGATGTGTATAGCTTTGGGGTGGTACTACTGGAACTGATCACAGGGAGGAGGCCGGTTGGGGGTTTCGGAGAAGAGGGCATGGACATTGTACAATGGACTAAGTTACAGACCGACTCTCGCAAAGAAGGGGTGATCAAGATCCTAGATCAGCGGCTAGGAAGTGTTCCGTTGGACGAAGCAATGCAGGTGTTCTTTATAGCAGTGTTATGTGTTGAAGAGCACAGTGTGGAGAGACCAACCATGAGAGAAGTTGTTCAAATGCTTGCACAAGCTAAGCAGCCAAACACATTTCACATGCAATGAAAGAATGACTTCATAGGGAAGATTTTGGTGATGACCCAAAAACTAAAACTTCATGAATATATATAATAGGTAATTTTTGATTCAAGGTGACAAAATATGGGTGATTAACGGTATAGATAGCAGTAGCTAGCTAGGGCCAGAGAGTCGGCCATAGTATATAGAGAGTAAGTTTATGCTTGTTTTTCCTTCTTTTTCTCTTTTGGTTTCTCTAAGGCTTGGTTAAAGTAGCATCTCTGCCCTGTTGTTGTTGTACTTTTGTTAGATTGAAGCTAGCTTTGTTCTGGTCATCAGTGGCATGCAAAAGTGAACTGCATCTGTATTATTGTGTCATCATGAACATTCATAATCATATGATGTGAGATTGCCTTTTATGCACTGTTTAGATTTTGTAGCTATTCATTTGTGCTTTTGTGATTTCTTAAATCCCATCTAGCATGCTATAGTAGGACTTGATCACTCAATTTGAGAATTCAAGAATTAACACAAACAAAAGAAGGGGAGTGAAACAGAGTTGCAGAAAAAAGCGAATAACAAAGAATAGTGAGAACATTAGGAATTTCTGTAATTTGATCTAGTGCGACAATCAAACCCTCTTTCCCTTAAAACCAAGGTTTTTGGTATTAGTAATACCTGAGAATTCAGTTGAATACCTCCTGCGACTCTCTTCGGCCAAAACCAAACCCCTCACATCATCATACTTGAGCTTCTTCTTTTCCTGCAGTGAGTCACAACAGTTACGAAAACATTCCAACTGTCTGGCAAAGAACACAAAACCATCAAAGCCCTTATTTCCTCTTCAAACTCAATGTTTATCGAGGACAGTTAATGTATAATGGTGTTGAACTTGCCCAGATGCTCAAATGCAGAAGCACCTTCTGCCATCTTCAACTTGAATAACTGTCGCAGCAGATGGACCTGATTGATCACCGTAGGTTTCAGCTCATACAAGTCAGTAAGAGTGGCCATAAGGCCAGCCGCGGTGTTCTCTTTCGCTGTTTCGGAAGCAATGCTCTTTGACAATGTAGAACGGATGGTTCTTAGGGCCATTCTATCGAGCACTCTCCATTCTGCATCATCCATACTTTCTGGTTTTTCTCCAGAAAGAGGACGTTCAAGACCAGTTACACATAGGTAGCTTCTATCTTCCCCTTCCAGAACTCGAAGTCTTCACCATTAAATTTCTCAACCCAATCTCCAACTTTTTCGAACATTGATCCTTCTCTTCCCTGGATCTCAATAGAATCACAAATACACACAAACTCACTAAACTGAGGCACCTTCCTGAAGGCCTTGCTGAACAAACTTGGATGACTTTAATAGGCTTAGTCAAGACCTAGTTCCATTAGGAATAGGAATGGAGACGAAAGAATTAAACGCTGCTAAATCACATAACCAAATAACAAATTTATATTTCACCTTTAGATATCAAATATACATATTTCTCAGAATAAAAAGGCTCTCACCAGTCTAACAATTCTGTACTTTTTTTTAATTGAAAAAGACGTCTCTTTTTTTTTTTTTTGAGAAAAAATTGAAAAAGACATCTAAGATTCTAAGTAAAGGGAAAACAAATACTAGCTTGCCATGGTGAGTTAGGACTTACCAGAAAGCCAGAAACTGTGCCATTGAATCTCAATCTTGAACTTGACGTCAACATAGATTCAGAATTGTACAGGCTCTTTTTCTGAAAGCTGATAAATATTGAATCAAATAAGATCAATCTTCCACACAGAATTAGTATTTGCATTATTCACCCATTTTGCAGGCAGAAATCAGGACTGAATCATACATCCAGTAACTAATAATTGCATTTATAAGCCAAGTTTCTTCGGCCTCAAAAACGTATTAGAGCCCTGATGCAAACCCACCAATGAGACTTGCTGCTGCTGTTTAGACCTCTTTTCCCTCTCCCTCTGCTTGTTTACTGCCTCTTCCCGTGCTTGAGCCTTCCTCAGATTCTCCATTTCCTCCTCCATAGCTGTTTTCTCTTCCTGATGTCTCTTCTTATTCTGCAACACTGATGTATCCGACTCCTTTACAGAAAAGAACATGGGTCCCCAATCAGCCAACCACTGCGGCTCCACTGCTGTGACACACTGCATATACTCCTTTGTTGTCAAAATCAGTTCATGATAAACCACATACTCAGGGGTGCAGCCCATACCATAAAGAGCACTGCTCGGGTGTAAATGGCATGGCATCCCAGTCCGGCAATTAACATACTCCCCCACACCCTTAAACTTTGCTGCATTTTGAAAGTATGCAGAGCAAATAGTTTTTCTCACAGTGTCAGTATCAGGCCAACAAGATGTCAGTGAAACTTTCAACGTCTTCAGAATCTCTAGCAGCTGTGACCTAACCTCTCTAGCCTTTTGTAACCCTTTAACATGCAAAAAATGGTCATTGCACCAGTCCCCCCGATACTGATGTTGTTTCCACTGTTGATAAACATTATATAATGTCAAGTGGTCAGACTCCGGGACTGAAAATTTTTCCCGAGCATCATCGCTCTCCTCTGCCCTATCTTTTGGCCTAAAGAATACTGACGGAACTGAAAGCATAGATACAATTGTCAAAATTTCATCTACGCATCCTAGCTCTTCACCCATCAACAACATCTTAGCAAGTGGAGGGTCCAACGGGAACTCCACCATTTTCCTGCCCAAGCCAGTCAAACCTCCCACATTGTCAAGAGCTCCCAAGACCCACAGCTGGTACATAGAATTGAAAATATTTTCCTGGGGAGGTGGGTCCATGAAATCAAAATCAAGCAAGTTATCAACCTTGAGAGACTTCAGCAACAATACTACGTAGCCAAGGTTCGTCATCTGGATCTCTGGTACAGGACTGGCCAGCATTTCATTTAGGTAGGCATTCTCTGTGTACAACCGATAACATGTTCCAGGCCCAGTTCTACCAGCACGCCCAGCGCGTTGGTCAGCAGCAGCACGACTACTAGGAAATACTTGAAGAGCATCCATACCCATCCTAGGGTTGTATACTTTCATTTTACCATAGCCGGTGTCAACGACATACAAGATACCATCTACGGTCAAAGATGTCTCAGCAATATTTGTTGCTATAATGCATTTACGAACCCCATCTTCAGACCTTTGGAATATCTTTGCTTGCAAGTCAGATGGCAGCTGTGAATACATAGGGAGTATCAAGAGTTTTGACATCCCTTTCTTAGAGGAGGAGATAAGTTGTTCCATTCGCTCTGCAAGAGAATAACAGGCTGCTTCAATTTCCTCTTGGCCGGTCATGAAGATGAGGATATCACCTGGAGGGCTGGCAATGTGAATTTTCATGGCCTGTGTCACTGCAGCTTCAACATAATCTTCACATGGGCCTATGTACCTTTTATCTACAGGAAATGTTCTTCCAGGAATGGGATAAATCAGTGCACCTCCAAAGAAATCTGAAAATTTCTGAGCATTTAGAGTAGCAGATGTCACAATGAGCTTAAAATCACGACGCTGGGCAACAACTTTTTTCAAAATCCCAAGCAGCACATCTGTATATAGTGACCTCTCATGGGCTTCATCCATCACAATTACACGGTACTTGTCAAGGTCAGAATCTCTGAGTGTTTCACGCATAAGTACTCCATCAGTCATGTACTTTATAACCGTATGTGCCCCTGTCACGTCCTCAAAACGAATAGCATAGCCAACTTTGTCACCAAGCTCAGTTTCCATCTCTTCACTAACTCTCTTCGCAACACTCATGGCTGCCACACGCCTTGGTTGGGTGCAGCCCACTATACCGTTTACAGTGTAGCCATCTTCATGCAGATATTGTGTCAGTTGAGTTGTCTTTCCAGAACCAGTTTCTCCAACAACTATAATAACCTGATTTTCTCGAATTCGCTGCAGTAACTCATCACGCACAGAATATATAGGCAGATACTGGCGTTGTTCGGAGATGGTTTTCGACTTTGTGAATTCACTCACAGCATCCCCATTCTTCATATGCTGAGCAAACTTTGCATCTTCTTTGAAATCAACTTCACCGTCTTTACCTACTAAAGACGTATCCGCATCAATATGCTCAGCTGTTTTCTCAACACCAAGAATATCACCAAGTTTCGAACCAGCAAGCTCCCAAAATCGCTGACGTGATTTATTCAAAGTTTGCTTTTGATGGATTCCCCTAACTAGAGCAGACCCTTTGCCTGCAATTACGGCCATATCAGATGTGGGATCTTTTACAGGCATAACCGGCTCAGCCTGCTTGGTAAAAACAACTCTCCCATCCAGGAAAGGAGGCTTTGTATCATGAACAAGAAGCATAACTTTGCTCTCATCTTCATCATCAATCTCACTCTGCACCTCAACACCTCTAACAGCACCTGACCGCAGAAGCTGACGGTCCTCCCACTGAGCATTATCCGCAGTACGCTGCACGAACCTCTTGCTCTGAGCACGGCTCATCTTAGTCCCATCTCTCCTAACCAGCCTCTTCGCCAGCTCCGCTTCCTTCTTCTGACAAAAAGCATAATCCCCATAAAACAAACCGGAACCGTCACTCGTATCAACCACCGCGCTTCCTTCTTCTCTATCATACCACGCACGGTCACAATCATACTCCATCTCCAAACGCATGCTCTCACTAATCTCATATCTCCCACCACGTCTCGAATCCAAAAATTTCACTCCCTCTCCAGAAGCACGAATCTGCACTGGGGGAGAGTAAGACATACAATCCCAGGCAGACACAACCGAATGAGGCTCCCTCTTCGAACCATCATCATATCTACTTCTCTTTCTTCCACAATCTCCACCACATCCATCTTCTTCATCTCTTCGTCTCACCCTACTCCTACCACCACCACCACCATCTCTGTAATCTCTTCTTTCATCATACCTACTCCTGACACCTCCATCAAACCCTAATTTCTTCGCCGGAGGCCTGAAAACAACTCTCTCCGTTCAGCCGCCTCCGCTCTTCTCGGCTTCCGATTTCACCATATCCAAACAATATAAATGAATAAAAGCAGTTTTTGGAATCAAGTTTCGGTTTTTATTATATACAAACAAACCCTAACACTCCTCTTTTGAATTGGAAATTGGGTAGAATC
This sequence comes from Fragaria x ananassa, assembly GCA_034370585.1. Lineage (NCBI taxonomy): Eukaryota > Viridiplantae > Streptophyta > Magnoliopsida > Rosales > Rosaceae > Fragaria > Fragaria x ananassa. Next base: position 6,626,100 of record CP139764.1, on the reverse strand, counting down.
AGGAAACAGAATTTGGTCAAAATAAAGTCAAAGCTAGCGAGGCAAACCTGGGTTTGTGTGATTTGTGACTGAAGCTGAATATTGATCGGAACACTGAGGATTTATGAAATCCCAGATTGGTCGTTCAACGCGATCATGAATCTTGCCGCCAACAGATTCCAAGGACTTTTGTATTTGGGCCTATAGTGGGCCGGGTCGGGCAAATGTGGTGACAGCACAGGCCCATCTAGCTGATGACTTGACAAAGTTCCCTCTTTCGGGTGACCAGTGAAGAGAGACGCCAGAAAACCCTAGAAGAGTTGCAGAGCAAAGAAGAAAGGGGCAAGAATCGGTTTTAAAATTCTTCAATTGATTGTTTGAGGTACGAAATTTCTTTACTTTTTTTGTATGAAAGGTGTCTGCTTATTATGAATGAATGCTTGTGTTGATGCAATTAGATCATGGTGTTTTGCTTTGATTGAGTTCTGAAATCCATTTTTATGTTTTATATCATCAATTTTGAAATACCCATTTCGTTATCTTGAATTTTCTTGAATAATTTTTGTTATTCAGTTTTTGAAGATGTGAATTTGGTTTTTTTTTTTTGCTTGTATTGTTATTATCAAATTCTGATTTGAGGAAGTTTCTAGTTCTGTGATTGAAAGTGTATTTAGAGTGTTCAAACACTATTACATGTCCCAATAGAAGCTAAGTTTCGTGAGTTTTGGTTTTTCAGTTACACATTTTGGACACTGGAGCTATCTAGAGCTAGAAACCATTAAAGATTCTTCACTTCCGGTTACGAACTACGAGCCAAGGCAAGCAATGGAGTGATGGGCAGGTAAAATGGTTTCAGAATGATGATTGTACTCTGAGGAGTTTCGTTATGGTGTTAGCATCAATTTTTGTGTCTATGTCTTTTGTTATGATAGGTGTTGTGTGAGATGTCCCCCAGAGTTGCTCAAATCCGCCTTGTCAGCTCACATCGCGAGGTTTATGAACCATGTGATGATTCATTTGCTTTAGTAGATGCGCTTTTAGCTGATCAAGCAAATTTGTTACAGCATCAACCAAAATTGTGCATGGAACTGGGCTGTGGTAGTGGCTATGTTATTACTTCTCTAGCTCTTGTTCTTGGCAAGGAGGGGCATTTTATTGCAACTGATATCAACCCTCATGCGGTGAGAGTAACTCAGGAGACACTGGAAGCACATGGGGTTCATGCAGAATTGATAAACACTAACATTGCATCAGGACTTGAGAAGCGTCTGGCGGGATTAGTAGATGTAATAGTTGTGAACCCCCCTTATGTGCCTACCCCCGAAGATGAAGTGGGTCGTGAAGGGATTGCATCTGCTTGGGCTGGGGGAGAGAATGGCCGTGCTGTGATTGATAAGATACTGCCCGTTGCCGACAATCTTTTGTCAGAGAAAGGCTGGTTGTATATGGTCACACTTTCAGAAAACAATCCATCAGAAATATGCCTCCAAATGAGAGAGAAGGGCTATGCTTCCAGGATCCTTGTCCAGAGATTGACAGATGAAGAGAGTCTCCAGATCATCAAGTTCTGGCGGGATGTTGATTCTCAATCAGAAGTAAAGGAGATGGCAACAAACAAAACAGTTCCTTCAAGGGTCATGGAGACTTTGCGGTCACAATTTCCTAGAATGCCGTTTCTCGGAATCAATAACAGCAACAGTAGCTGATGAATAGACAAGGTAACACAAAGTTTTCCTAATCTCACATGGTAGATTATAGTTCATCTTCTTCCCTGATTTGTAGAAACCTGTAAAATCATCAGCTTATGTGAGGTTCAAAAGATGTATTAGGTATGCGGTTTGCTTGGTTTTTTGACAAGGAGCCAAGGTCCCTATTGTTAGTTGGTTACATCTATCGATTAGAATCCCTTCTTTGAATATCTTATGGATAATCTGTAGATTTGTGTTCCTTTGTTTGCTCGAGGTTTGGGGGTTTCAACTGCCTAAATCAAAGCCTTTGAGTCATTCCTTCTAAAAGAGTTAGAGGTGTATGCAACTCTTGAGAAGTGGAGGATCCGAGTCGTAGACCTTTTTAGCTGCTTCTCTTCTAGAGAATCTTTTTCCAGTTTAGTAGCAATGTGTGTTTATGACTCAATTGCTGATGCCATTGTACCCATCACTCATCAGTGTCATATTCAAGTTTAGTGTCCGTTTTAGTGTTGAGATTGTATTCTATGTACACTCGTGTTATAGAAACTTGAAAAGAAAAGAAAACAATCAAAAATTACCCACCTGCTTAACTCAAAAGTAGCGACCTCATTTCACCCACTAGTATCATCACCAATTAAATTGGCATTTATTGGATAATTATTTTCTGATGCTTGAAGTATTGCTGATAAGAAATGTAAACAAAATGGATAAAACTTTAGAGGCAAGCGCAATTCTTCCAGTTCGGTGGATCATGGATTGCTTAGCTGATATTGTACTGATAGCAGAAGAAAATAGTCTGATTATGTATAATGTGATCTTTACACAAAATGAGAAGTTTGATTTATATATCTAGACACAAAAAGGATCCATGGCTCGTCCTTTAGGGTGATGTACAGAATTCATGTAAAAACCTGCACAAATTTACATTCTGATTTTCCTAGTGACTGAATCAAGTCACCCGACATGCAAGCAAGATTACATAGCAGAGATCTTTTTGGTCCTTTTAGGGGCAGGCTTGGTAACGGCATCAGATGGCTCCCTATTTCTTTTTGAGGTTGCAACTTTGTTGCCACCCATGGCTTCAGGAACCTGTGTAGCAGCTAATGCAGCAGCTTGGGCCTTAACTTTTAATGCGTCCTTGACAAAAACCTTTAACCTCCATAACGTGTGGTCACTCTGTAGAGGAAAGGAATGAAAACAAAAAATAAACACCAATTCAGGACTGATATTTCCCTAAATGATTTCCAGATCATGACATAGCCAAACAAGGTAAAAATAATAATTACCTGAGTATCAATGTCCAGATCCACCTCCTGCGCAGTTGCTTGGAACTCGGGGTTATCCTGAGCAACTATATCCAAAGCCTTGCTGAGATCTTCAGGAGATAACTGTGTGAGAGCTGTCCCAAGTCGTCCTTTATCGTCAAAAGACATTTTCCTACATAAACTCAGAGTCAAAATACATTCTTCACAGATGCCAAAAGAATCAATAAAAGTGGCGAACACTGGCCATGCACATACTGCTGCAAGAAAAATGCTGCATCCATTGACGCCCATTCGTAGTTTAAGATCCGAGAAATAAAATCACATATCCCAGTTTGGAACTCATAAATTGATGCAATTTTATATTACATGAGACCCCACTGACCCAACTCTAGTAAGATGATGAATGTAATTGAGCATGAAAGAACAAGTAACGGTGCAACACTTTTGTACTCAGCAGTTTGAACTGTCAAATCAGCTATACCTAGAATAAAAAGAATGGAAGGAAAAATGTAATAAGCTTCTGATACCCTCACCAATACCATCCCAGTCCCAAATGCTATCCTTTTATTAGCAGTTTTATCTGTTATTAATAGTATTTCTACAAGTATATATAATCCATGGTGAGAAAGAAAACAAATGAACCAACCTGCACTTCTGAACCACCAACTTTTTGAGGTCTTTCAAATATACATCAATATCAAGAAGCTGAAAATAATTAAAACAGAAAACAGAATCAGATCAAAGTGTACAGAATTTACTAATAAAAAATAATCAAACTTATTTATTGGCTTTCTGCATTTCAACAAATGATGCCTACTAGAACTTAAATAAAGAGAAAACATAAGAAGCTCTATTACAGGAGGAAAGTTTCACAAACCTCACTGCTTAGATCCTTGGCTATGCTGGCATAAGCAAATTCCTCAGCGTGTTTAATGTCTACCCGTGCCTGTGCTTCCTCATCTGCTTGTCTTTTCTCCTGTAAAGACACATTAGACAAAGTTACAAAGTATAATGAAAATGACTCATGAATTCCTAAAAATGTTTTGACAATATCCAGGAAGCCACATATGATACACATATCAACCAAACAATTTACCTCTTCAACAACTTTAGGCAAGAGTTGTAGCCATTTTTCTTCCAATTTTTCCAACAGTGTTTGGGCCATCACATGGACATCATCTTTTTCATCATTGTATTTGATTGCATTCTTGAATACCAACCTCACATCAGCATATATCTCTCTAACACTATTATACCCACCAGTTTCCATTTTACTTTGTACTGTACCAAGGTCCATGGGCTTCTCAATAACCTAACATAAAACACCGAAAACAAGTTAAATAAACCATCGATTGGAACTTTTTCTTTAGTATATTATAAGGGCTGAAGAAAAAGGATTAAAATAGAGTCAATAGATAGTTACTGAAGAACAAGTGACAGACAGCTACCATCAGCAAAAAGACTGCTACAGGTAGATATATGTAAATTGAAGTTGTAAATGGAAGTTTTTATAATAATTCATTTCTAATACCCTAACAAGGACAACTTTTTAGTAGGTATATAATATATTGCACCTTCACAACAATGCCATGTAGTCATAGTGGTGACAGATAAAAAGAAACTTGGTCATTTTTTAAAGTGAAAAGACAAGCTCCGAAGAAACAAGATTACTTGATGATAGTCGTGCAATCCCAGACTCTGAGCATCTACAGGCGACATAAAGGGCCATGACCACTCGTGCTGAGTGATCTGCAAAGTGCCCAGCAAAACTATATTAACTAGTGATTAACCCCAGGACAAATACTTTCATCACTTTTGAAGCAGCAAAACTTCAAATTGAAGGAGTAAAGAAAAACCTTATACATAGTAAACAATGAGAAGATTAAAGTCTACCGGCATATGTTGTTCGTAATCCTCACCAACAGATGCAGCAGTAGCAATATTCAATACAATTAAAATTAAAAAGCATTATATGAAAGAACACATAGGTTTGTAGCAGCAAGAGAAAATCCAACATCATACATGCCCCTTGGTTTTGCTTTTAGTGAGATTATACGAACGGCTGCTTTTTGTTCCTTGGAAAAAGAAATTGACATGAACATCTGATTACAAAATTTCGCATCATCCTTCAAACTTCATGACAGTATTTTAATTTCAGTATCCATATTTGATCGGCTTCCCAACACTTCATCATCTCAAGGAAATAACTTTAGATATTGACTTTTAAAAACAAGATATTCCACAATATTATCAAGATAGAGCATGATTAACAAACTTATATGTTAACAGAACCGAGGCATGTAAAGCAAACATCTTCATCATTAGATACCCAAGTATACGTGCATCCACTGCCAGTGACCTACATCATGAGAGTTCATACCTGTTTGAAGATTACCGAAAACTCATTCAACAGATCTCGCATTCTCTTTGCAGCAGCGGCTCGCCTACGTGATGCATCTTGTTGCTGCTTCTTAATGGTGTTAAAGTGTTTCTCCCTCTCTTTCTCCTTCGAAGAGGTTGGACTTCCTTTCCTCAGGTAATACTGCTCAACCTCGTTCACTCTTTTCTCAAGCTGCAAGTCCACAGCAAACTAATCAATATCTCAATATCCTCATTCCTATAAACTTCTACAAGAAACGCAAAACTATATATTCAAAGAACAAATCATAAAGACTGAATAAAAAATCGACATCGACAGCGGCTATAATCAATGTGAAAATGCAATGGGGTAGCACAGCATATAACACCCATATAGGTCAGATAACAAAACCAGCATTATAATAGTTTCGAAAAACTGGGCATAAAACTCACTGTATTAACTTTAGCCGAGATTTCATCGACAGACTGCCGAAAACCCTCCGCTTCAGCCGCACCGACGCTTCTAGAATCTGGGTTTGATGAACTCATTGGCTCCATCTGCAACTAAAGAAGTCAAATTCATGAGCAAGATTAGAACTTTTTGACTCAAATTAATCAAAAAATGAAGAACGAAGTGATTCGAATCGAAGGGGTGTGGTTAGACCCTATACCCCTTTGCTTTTGCGTCAATGTAATTGGAAAACAGGGAACTTTTTAATGAGCCCTAGAATTGCAGCATTGGGTATTCGATAAGATATAGATGCATAGATATAATGGGTGTTACCTGTAGAGACTGAGAAGCATAGTGAGTCTCAGAGAGAGATTGATTGAAGAGGTGAAGAAGAAGAACTCAAATGCCAAGAGAATCGGATCAGTTTGGAAATCTGAAGTCTTTGGGATTCGGGCTCATATTTATACTTTTTGTGTGTTCATCACTGACTAATTGGGCTTCAATCTTTTCATCTTTTGCAGCCCAACATCACTTTCAGAAAGAAAATAAATTCCTAAAGTGGAAAACAAAATTTTGGAATTTGGAATTTAAATCACTTTCGTTGGTTAGAGGTGTAACTTCAGTTTTATTTTCGGTTAAGGATCACTTTAATACCGATTATGCGATTAAAACGGAAAGATCGCTTTAAGTAATCTCAGCTTATTGATGGCTTGTACTTCGAGAATCAATGTCTTTAATAGTTAGTTACGGATGTTATGAAATATTTTGTTATTATATCCAAGACCGGGTTAAAACTTACTTAGAGTATGTGGTTCAAAAGAATCAATGTCTTAGGTATTGTAGTTAGTTACAAACGTTATGAATTAACTCTTCCGTTATTATATCCAAAAATCTTCCGTTGTTGTTTCTAAGAATCTTTCGTTATGAGTTGATTCTTCAGTTAGTTACTCGACAGGTAGAATTAAATAATGAACATGAAGAATGGTTGCGGGATATGGTAAAACTTTTGTGTATTTTAACTATGTTGTGATTATAACGCCCCGGACATTAATTGACCTGTTTAACGTCAGTTGGATTGTAAACGACTTCATTTTTACTTTTACTGTTTTGAGTAACCGTTTATTATTTAAGGCTCTAAAAGTTGACTTTTTCCTTCATCTAAAATTTGGGAAAACTTTCTTCATAAAAATTGTATAGGACGTTAAACCGAGTTTGTGGATAGGTGGCACGTCAAAAACTGAGTTCGTATGAAGAAGTTACGGTCTAAAAACCAAAGTTATTATTTCGGGAATATGTGTATTAAAAAGGGGCCAAAGGGTGGAAAGTCAAAAGTGAAAATCATAATTTCACTTTCACTCCTCTCTCTCCTCCCACAGTTCCCGACCCGGCGCCTTCTCCATCTTCGGTCGTCGCCATCCGGCGGAGTTAGGCCACAAACTCGGGCTCGTTTTAAAGCTCAGACCTTCCTCTCTTCATCTCTATTGGTTGCTAGCCTCGTCGCGCCGCCATGAAGGAGGTATGACGTCGGGAATATGCGACTGTGTACGACAGAGAGTTTTCACCGAAACTCTCTCCTCCAGCCACCATAGTTTCTTGTCCTGTTTGGAAGGTCTCACTTCAGGTAGTAAACCCTCTAAAGGATTTGATCCAATTCAAGCTAGGTAAGGAGAATCAAAGCTTTGAAATTCTAAGATTCTTGATTTGAGATTTTTCTGTTTTGATTCGATTGGCATGTTTCCGCTTGAAATTGATCAATGTGGTAGTTAAGCTATTTAGAATATTGAGACGATGATTGTGCTAAAATTTGGTAAGCTTTGGAGGTGGCCAGATTAGTGGCTTGCCTGCCGCCGCTGCCGGCAGAGCAGACGGCGATGCAGCCTCTTTTGGGTGCTTTTTCAAGCTGATTAGGTAGAGTTTGGTGAGAGGAGTCCATTGATGTTAAGTTTGTGAATTTAGGTTGAAGTTGGTTGAAGTTGAGAATTTTCAAGTTGGTTTTGTCAGAAGGTAATTTAAGAAGATCGAACCGTTGGATTTCCTTTGTATCTATTCTAGAAAGTTAGAATCGATGAATTAAGGTTGTGGTGGAGTTTGGTGTGAATCCAGTAAGCTTAACCCTAGTAAGGGAAGTGGGTTAAGCGGAAGAGATTTGGGTGGCGAGGAGACCTCACTTGTGAATCCAGTAAGTATATATTTATTTTTCCTGAATTGAAGTTTGGTTCTAAGCATAATTATTGTGCCATGATACGAGGAGACCTCACTTGAGTGGCGATTCGGATTTCGTCAGCTTAGGCCTAAATCTGTGAGTAGACATTTTGGTTTTTAATTAATATGCATGCAAGATTTTATAAGTTGCCAATTATATTTTCCAAGCTTATATTATAATTTCAGCTTTTAAATTGGTTATGGAATTTATTTGATATTGACCGATTGGTTATGTTTTCGATAATGAACTTATGGATTTGAGGTTGGGTAAGAGATTTGGTATTTTAGAATACTATTCTATATGATCATGATTTGCAAATTTGAGATTAAATTAAGGATTTGAGTTTTCTCTAGTTTTTGAAACATGTTGATTATTTGAGTTATTTATTCTCTTAAGCAATTTAGCATGTGAGACACGTTATTGAATTTAATTAATTTCATTGCTTTGGAATTTTTCAAATACAGTTGGGAATCGTACTTATGCTCGATTTATGAGTTTTGAGAAAACTCATATGAATTTATATTTTTCCCTTCTTATGTCATATTTGTTGGATTATTTATGATATTCATGCTAACATGTTGTTCCGCCTTTCGAGGTGATGTGGCTTCCACGTTTTAAATGGGGTTACACAAGTCATTTCCGTCTTCGGGTGATGTGATGTAGTCGACGACATCACGCAAGCCCAGTACCCTCTCTGTTGTCATAACATGAAGGTATCGGGAGTATGAGAGTGTTTTTTCCTTGGAGGCTCACTTGTATGGCTATATCTGCTCCTTAATTTATTGTTGTTTAGCAGGGCTAGTCCATCTTTTTGATATTCCTTTTTACGAAGGTCTTTATGAATCCTTGATGTTGTTTTGACTAACGGGGCTAGTCCATTATTTTGATACATTCTTCTATGAAGGTTATTAATTATATTTGTTGATATTTTAACTACCGAGGCTAATCCATTTTCTCGGGATTTTCTTTTGAAGAAATTATCAACATTTGCGTGCAACGGATTTATTGCTTATCGAAAAGTGGGAAAATATTAAAATTTTGGTTTCTTATCCTATGTCCTTTTACTTATTTATTTTTTCGTCCACTCACGCTAACGTTTTTCAAATACTTTCCCCTGGACTCTTCGGTTTCAAATGCTGAGATTGCAGGTTAGCTTAGAAGAGGTCGGGCATACATGGAGTTGAGGCATAGTCAATAACACAACTTTCGCTGGCTCTCTTATCTATATATGTTTGCCTTCTTTATTAGAATTGCTCTAATGACCTTTGAGATTGTTGATAGTTAACTAGGGCATGTTATGATGAACTTGGAGAGCAAGAAGGCTCCAGGAGTTGAGGATAGATGATTTTTAATGGAAGTGTTTATCTAGAATTTTTCAAGTAAGGATTGTCCATTTTCAAGGTAGATTATGTCGAATTTTCGGTAAATTTTCTTTAGAGATGGACCCCGCATGATTTACTTCGGATTTCAGGGTGAAATTCGGAGCGAGTCTTATTAGTGATACTATCAATCACATGACAAGTAACTATTCTAGGGGTGGGCATGGGATGAGATTAGGGTCATCCCACAGCCCGTCCCAGACATTGCGCACGGGACGGGATCGGGACGGGTCTTACGTTTTTAAGACTTGATCCCACACAAGTCATGTCCCAGACAGGACCGGGACGAGACGGGCTCAATCCCGGCCATCCCAAAACTAAAAAGAAAAAAAGAAGAAGAAATCTATGGCTTGGATCTAATGACATGTTTCTACATCAATATCTCAAAATCTAATCTAATATTTCAATATCAATAACATGTTGTGTTATATATATATATATATATATATTGCTATTCTGTCTACAAATAAAAATGGATTGCAAAGAAACAAAAATCAAAGGGAATTAAAGAAACCATTTGCCCAGATGCCTCAAAACTCACAGAGCTCACAGAGCTAGCTTAATCCGTAGCATATAAAATATGTAACTGAACAATAATAATTTGTAATTTTACAAAGAAAGTCATTATGATGTATTACATTCACTTATACCATACAACTTCAATTTATCAGAAAACATGTCTTGCAGTCTTTCTTTCAGACTATGATATTATGTATTTCATCATAAAAGAAAAGTTTCTACTGGATCATATCATGTTCGACTTAACTACTACAACTCAGAGATTAATCATTCAATTCACTTGGTTTCACCAGCTACACCAACACACAATCTAAATTCACACTTCAATAACAAATCTAAAAGATGCAAGGCAAAAACTAAAACAACTAAAAATTTAAACAAAAGCTAGAGACTCCATGATTTCAGAATCTCTTTATCCGACCCCTTTCAAAAGACACTGACCCAATTTTCGTTCATTTATAATCAAAGCAAATGGCAAACCAACAAACTGCTCACAATTCAAAGGGCCTACACAAAACACAAAATTGAATGAAAGCAAGAGGGCATCAAGAACACAAGCAGGAGGCTGATTTGATCTTGGATTTGCAGCTCCGAGCAGAGGGATTGATGTCGTTGGACGAGATGGTGATGCGCCTTGATGACGTTGCTGATGAATTCTTAAGGCCAGAAGAAGAGCGCCATCGTTTTTGGGAGAGAATGGATTGAGGTATTTGGGTGAAGAACTGAAGACCAGGAGAACGACGATTTGGGATTTCAATTTTGACGATTTGGGGTTTTGCGATGAGAGAGTTGGAGCGATTTGGATTTTGGGATGAGAGAGTGCGCAGACTTGCGTAATGCAAATGAGGCTAGACTAACGGTTGATGATAAAAACTAACGACCCATATTACTATTCTAATTTACGGAAGGGGACGGGCTCGCGGGTCTTAAATTTTCAGTCCCACTACCCGTCCAGTTAGCCCGTTCCATTGATCTCTAATGGGACGGGACGAGATTGACCTAGTGTTTTTAGATTTCAATCCCATCTCATCCTGTCAAATTTCAGGACGTGATCGAGATTTAGATTTTATATGCCCAACCTTAAACGATTCATCGGATGAAAAATAGAGATGTATATTATCAGACAAATTTTCTCCGATCAAAAATGCAATAGCTAGGTATGACATTAGTAGGACATGTATTAAATAAACAAACACTGACATATAGTGACACTGTGACATGATAGCCCGCACAACTAATATGCAACCAACTAACTGAAATAAGACTTCCAAGACAGAAGAGAGAACCATCTGCCATTTATGACTTCAGATCGATAACAAATTGGGGAGAAGGAAGATCATATATATCATCAATCAATGAACACATAAATAACAAAACGTACTTTCATTCTTCCTTGCAGCCCTGTAAAATGTATTACATAGTCATAATTCACAGAGGTTTCATTTGATTGATTGACCAATACATACAAAGAGACATGAATATAAACTGAAACACAGTTTTGGAAAATCATCAAGAACAAATATTCCCAGATAGATTACAGGTATTTTAAAGAATAACAAATCTCGAAATGAAACTTTTTCACAAACAATTGGGGGGAGTACTACTTCATGATCATGTCCTTGATTTACATATGATCAAGGCTTTGCTGGTTCTTCACAAGCAGGAGTAAGTTCCTCAACCTTAGGCTTTTCCTCAACACATGCTTCAGGCTCTTCCTTCTTCTCCTCCACTGCCACCACTTCTTCTTCTTTCTTCACCTCTACAACCTCTTCCTTCTTCTCTTCTTCGATCACTATCTCCTTCTCTTTTGAGGAACTTGTTTCCTCTTCGGCTTTGGCTGGTGTTGGTTCTGCTGGCGTTGGCTCCTCTACCTTCTTTTCTGCCACAATATACGTTGACACCTTCTCAAACACATAGAAGACTGGGCCTGGGACGTAGGCCGCTCCATACTTTTCTGATGCTTCTGAGACTGGTTTCGATCCTGGAAATTCTGTGACATCCATATTTTCATGTACCCAATTCAGTATAATACTCAAGAATTATGAAAATTCATCCCAAAAAATTATACAAACATTATGAATATGTATAATTGAGTACATATATGTACCTATTTTGGCAAGCTCTTCAAGAAACTTGTGGACTGCGGCAGAGTACTTCTTCAAATCTGCCTGCTTCCTCTCCTTGATCAAAGTCTGTTTAAGGTGACAGTAACAACTTCAGTTATTTTGGTTGATTCAATCTCTAAAAAAAAGTTCTTGAAAGGGTTTTAGTTATCTGACCTTGACTTCAGCAGAGGAAGCTTCATATAATTCAAGTACTTTAACTTGATACCCAGCCTTCTTCTCTTCAAACTCCTTGTCATAACTCTCCTGAAAAACCACACAGATATAGTTCAACATATATAATTCATGAAATAAATATTCGTTATGCAACTGAAATATATTCTGTACTAAAGAAAGAGCCACAAACCTTAGACTCATCAAAGGACTTGCAAGCATCAGCAGCAGCAGCCTTCTTGACACTGGTCTTATTCTCAAACACCTTCTTGATTGTGGGAAGCACCTTTGTTTTCCAGTAACCCATCTTTGAATTCTTCTCAAACCTCAAACACTCCTGAGAACAAGCCAAACAAAGGCAAGAATCTTATATATACATGAAAAGTTGATCATGAAATTTTTTTTGTACCAAAATACACATATACTTTAGCTTCAATCAAACCTAGCTAGGGACCTCTTAAGAAGAATCAAGCTCTAATAATTTACTTACTTAGTTGAATGTCTTTTTCTCCTTCTGATCTTTCCCCTCTGTTTGTTGAAGAGTGCAATCAAAAACTATCAAAGTCTACCTCAATATGAACTATTGCTGTAGCAGCCAACTGTCGTGGCTTCAACATATACATACTCCACATCCAAAAACCCCTAAAACTCCATCTTATTTACCAAAAATACCTATTTATATTCATTGATGCCACCCAACCTCCCTTCCCCAAAAGACCTCACTGCCCTCGTCAGGGTGGATAGCCTTAAGGGTATAAACGTCCTGACCAAAATTCCAAGGTGTCTGGGTTTCTGGTTTGGCTCCTGCCTGCATGATTCAAGGCCAGGGTGGTCAGTGGCATGTGGGTGTAAATTAATGAAGAATCTCGGGGGTGATTTGGGGATTTGACAGGTGGACCTATTCTGGGAAGGTGACAGCTGGCAAACACCCAAATGAGTCAGATTATGCTAATCTTAAATCTGGGCCCTTGAAAAAGGTTTATCTTTTGCAAATTGGGTTTGCCTTGATGTGATCTGGAAATTTTAATGGTAACGTATATGCAATTCTTTCTCTTCCTTTGCTTCTCCAACCTTTCCAAAACTTCACGAGCTTTCTTCCCTTCCCACTTGGGCTTCGCTGTTATAACAAATCACGCCGTCAATCTGTCATTTCCGTTTTATTCGAGAGTTTTTGTAAACATACAAACGACAGGGTCGATTGATAGATAATTCGACTATATATAAACATATTAATTACGATCACTAAATTTTTACAATACTCTTTTGGTTCATGACTTAATCTGTCAATACATGTGAAATGCTCTAATTATGCATTGCAACACAATATTTGTCCAGTTTTGACAGTTCGTGAATCGAACTAAAATTGAGTAGTTCGTTATCTAACGTTTGATCACTAGGCCACTTACAGCGGTAATGTGTACTGCTCACATAGTGTATGTGAATGAGCGGTAGTTTTCGAAAAACCATGACCCCATCGAGAGGACAAATATTTATGCCATGTTACTCTTTGTTTGAATATGTAATGTGTATACAATCAATCATTCACAAAGGGTCATAATGAATCAAGAGAAGAAAAAAAACCATGTATTGTATATGCATTCAAAATGCAAATGTAGATAGTTGAGTAGCTGGATAGCCTAGCTTGCACCCACATGGGGGGCTTTGCTTATTTCTTTGCCGGGGCTAAAACAAGGAGTGGAAGACAAGAAACTTGGGTTAGTTTTTATCGTAGGGTACTTGACAGGTTTATGATCAGGGTCCCTTATAATTATTTAGCAGATGTAGCTGCGTTTATAATATTGGCAATTCAATTTGGTAACCTTATATACAAGGGTGCATGATAGCATGTATATTAGATTTTAGTCATTGTGTGGTAGATGACATCTTACAAATGAATCATAATATTCTGGTTGATTATACAAAGAGAGAACAGCTGCATATTTGTTTGAATCTGCAGGGTAAACTAGTACAACAAGTTGAAGAACAGAGATTTTAGAATATATGAACCTTCATTAATTAATTTGCCAACTGGGTTTGCTTTACAACTCTGATATTATATTAATTCAAGGTCAGTGTCCATAGGTGAGAATATCTTTGAAGGTGTTGAGGGTATTTTTATTTGACAAGTCAGATTTTTGCTGCTACAGCCTTCTTGTCAGGACCCTTAACAGAGTTGAAACTTGACCGTTGTAAAATTCTCCAACATCCTGTTGCAGACATCATCACTTTGGCTTTAAGATGCAGATAAGAATTATCCTCCTAACCAAGAATGGTCAAGAACAATCCTATAGTGGATTAAGTTTAGGGAAAGGATTAAGATGAAATGGAGGGCCTGGTCAAACAGATAGCCTTCAACTTCTTCTTCTTCTTTTTCTTTTTTCTTGTTTATATAATTGTATAATGATGTCATAACATGTAGAAGAAAATCTGCTGCCAGCTTAAATTAATGTGATTTGATAAATGGAAATGATCTGTGAACAAGCCAAATCCAGTCTTTCCTAATCAATATAACAAAAGGCTGGTGAGCAGTCTCAAGCAACCTCATCATGAGAAGTGATTAATTGAATATTGTTCTACTAATTATGATAAATTGATCTGTGATATGTCTGCCATTTCTATTTTCTAGTTGGAATCAAGCTACTGACTTCAAACAATGATGAAGTGAAAGGAATATAACAGCCATGAGAATTGTATAAACATCTGTTCTTGTGGGAAGGTATGAGGAGAGAAGTATGAACAGAACCAGGATTGTAGCCAAAATTACTGGGTTCTTATGTATGCTAAATGAAAGCTAATCGATGATTAATCAAACTTACACAACTGTTCGCACTATGCTTGATGCCTTTAGTAATGGTACTCTAATATATTCTAAATGATTCTAAAACTCTAAACTGAATCTTTAATAGATTGGTTATTGGTTTTGAAAACCAATCAAACCAAACAGTTGTCAATTCTTTATAAGAATCAAACCAAACCAACCAATTATTGTTGAGTATAATCAAACTACCCTGATATCACTGCTTATGAGGTATCTTTAAGTTTGGTGGGGTGGGTTTTAGTATTCTCCTTTAAGGAATAATCCTAAAGACCATATTTGAGGAGAAGGGTGTTATGTCATAACAATCTAATTATATATATAACAAAACATAATTTTTGAATTAAATCTGTGATACGTGAGTTACAAGAATACCCTCCTGATTGGCAAAGGATGAGAGTCTACTTATAGACATCCAATTATCCAGAGTGAGAGAATTGATCAAATGTCAAGAAATGTCTATGTCCTAGTGTCTTTGGGTGTTTGTCTGTCTGGAGAGGAGAATTCGGACCAATTCACCATCAGAGGTAATGATCAAGAAAGTTTCAAAAGAGTGCAGGGTACTAGTATTCTAGTAAGTACCCACAGAAGTTTACCAAAATATGAATTGGGGATGAGGATCATAAAAATCAAGTGGTCTTGGTCAATTATTTCTGCTAGCACAACAATATAATCAAAACATTGAAGAAACAAAAAGCATGACGCAAGGTAGCGTTTGAGTGCAAAACTCTACTGAAAATGAAATTAGCATAATTATCTAGCTAGTACTCTATCTATGTCACTATGAAAACGAAGGACATTCGCCTTAAGACAAGTTAATTAATGTTGATTTGTGTTTGATTCCCATTCTGTCATCCATTATCCACCTTCTAGGTGCTCTACAACCTCAACAAGCATCTCGATGTAAGACGTTTTTGTCTTCTTAGGCTTCAATTTCAGTTAACAGTGTACCAATGGCTTCAAGGAACATCAACACGATGTGAATAAGCAGTCATGCTAATCATAAATAAGTTCTTCACTGGTAACTTGGGTGATACTAGCAACATTCTGATAACACTACCACTGTTCATCTCTAATGAATATACGGACTCATTTCCTTCCTGCAAAAGATTTTTCCACGACGTGAAGAGGCTGAGCCTTGCGAAGAATGGAGAAACAACAAACATTTTGGCAGATTTTGAACTTATGGAATGATTTTTCTCGGTTTGCTGCTGAATAGCACAACCACATCAATCGATGACATAGTTAGGAGCCACAGCCAATATTCTGTCATTTCTTGATACTGGTGGCTGTGGTGACCCTTCACTGTCTGCTGCTTGCCTCTCGTCGTCTAGGACTATCAGATGCCCTTCTCTTCTTATTAAGCTCTGCATTACAAGCACTGTCAGCTATTATATCCGTCTCATATGTTCGTTCTTGATGTTTGGGTGCGAGAGAATGGTAAATTTACCTCTATGATAGCTTTGATTTTAGAAATTTCAGCAGCTGCTTCCTCCACAAAATCGTAATTATTTTTCTCGTTCTGCTGACTCACATACCACTGAATCAAGTCCCTCTGCCTCATTCCAGCCAGCCCTGTCCCTGCAAGAAATGGAAAACTCAGATATTTTCAAGAAAATGAATATGAATTGCTAGGTAATGAACAAATACTTCTGCTACAGAAGTATAGCTTGGTGATTTTGGAAGAAATGGGGCATCAAGTATGCACCATTGCAAAATTATCAAGGGTATTATATGATACATAGGAATGCCTTAGTGACTGGAACGAGCATTTGAAAAGGACATGATTATATAAAGCTATAGGAAAACAATAAAAGGAGCATATGGCTTACCGCTTTGTCTAACATCTTCTTCGTGCTGTCTCAGACGCATGATAAGGGCCTGGGTAACTCTCTGAAAATATTCGTCACTTATTATAAGCTTCTTTCCCTGTTGATTTGCAGCCCCACCTTCTGCACCATCATAATCCACATATTTAGTCATATTAAGGTAGTTTGAAAAAACCATACATAGATATAGGTCTTAGAATCATACCGCCGTTCACAGAAGCTCTGCCATTGGTTGTTTGATCATCACCTGGACCAGTACCATTATTTCCATTATCATCAACGTGATCAGCACCATTATTTCCATTGTCATTGCCCTCAACATTGTCATGAGAGTCCTCAAACTCTGATAGATCAATCTCACTAGACTCCACACTGGATGACAGAACAAAACATTCATTATGGTCACTAAGTGTCTGTGAGTGTGTGTGTGTCTGGAAGAGATAGAGAGATAAAGAGAGAGAGAGAGAGAGGATATTCAACTTCGAGGTTTTTGTACCTAATTATTGAGGTTTTCAGCAATCTCACTGCTAAACGGACATGGTGTGGTTTAACCTGCAAGAATAGTCTTTTCTAAGTCTAAGAAAAGCATGTATATCAATCTTAATTCTGGATAAAAATAAATCAAATTGGCACCTGCAGCTCTAAATAACTTCGAGCAATGGCCTCTGACAATCTGATTAATGCCTCCAGTTGCCTAACTGTCATGCGATAAGCAACTCTACCACCAGGAGCAGTATCACCTCTTCTGAGAGCAACATAAGAGTCCACCAACAGCTTTCTAGCATCTGAATTTAACTGCACAGTTTATTTATGCTCTGTTAAAACAAACCTGAAGCCAATAGCTTTTTGAAAGAGGTCAAGATAGTGGGAAGGGTAGGTAGCAGACCTTTGGTTTCAGAGTTTTGGCATATGTAATATACCGCTTCAGCTGTGCAGTAGTGAATGTAGGACTGAGTGCCTCTTCCCGTTTTTGATGTACTCTTACAATATGGTGGGCTATGTGGTAATCAGTTTGATCATCTGGGTCATCAATCATGACATATACCAGATCAAACCTTGATAAAATAGGAGGAGGAAGAGCCACGTTATACTGAAAAAGAACATAGAAGTTATTAGTCCGTACTAAAAATGCTGCAAGATCTTTGAATTATAGTTGATAAAGTAGTCTAGGGTTCACATCCAAAACCAATTGACAATGGGTGGAGTGGCCCAAACCCTTATTAACCCACAGGCAAGGTCCCATATTCCCGATGTGGGATAGATATCTCAACACGCCCCCGCACGTGTGGCGAATTTTCAAGCCTAACACGTGGACAACATTTGGGGTGACGTGGAGTGCGTGTGGCCTTTGGGCTTCACACGTGGACGTGGGTAACCCGCTCTGATAAAGTACTTTATCAATAGTACTTTAACCGACTAGGACATCATCTCTATCAAGGAATAACCATTCCTATGCCAAAATGACTGTCCCCTTAGTAATGTCACCCAGGAAACTAGCCTGCACTTCTTAAATTGGTTACGAGCCTTCGAGTTGCAAGAACATAAATACCTTTAGAGGTTTAGATTTATCATAACGGCCCCCTGTGGGGTTCGCAGCAGCAAGAATCGATGTTCGAGCATTCAGTGTTGCCTGTATTCCTGCTTTTGTAATGCTTATCGTCTGCTGTTCCATTGCCTCATGAATTGCAACCTTCGATTTCATTTACAAGTCAGATATAGATGCTTGCTGTATGCAAAACATGTTAAGTCGTAGGTGTATAAAACCCTTTAAAAGTTACCTGATCCCTAACATCCATCTTGTCAAATTCATCAATGCAACAAATGCCATTGTCAGCAAGCATTAATGCACCAGCCTGAAATAAGATCAAATGTGAAATATCAGCTATAATAGACATAAGTGCTATGAGATTGCCAAATGAAAAGCATCTGGGGTTGTAAATTATGTCCATGTCATAATTTCTCATACTCAGTTCCCCGCACTTCAGGTCAGACATGAATCAAGACATTATTGCATCAACAAAACTTGTATACACAAGCATATCTGTTACTTGTGCTTCCACTTGTATGCATTAAATTATTGTCTCAGTCCTCTTAGGCATATCCTGACTTCCAAATTAGCGTGCCTAAGCACCAACTCTTCTGAAATTTTACTGATTTTCATTCATTTCCATTCTAATTGGAGTGTAAACCCAAAACTCATGTGTGCTATTTACATTCCTAAGTATATCCGTAACTTGATCAAAACTAAGCTATCTTTAGGTACATTGTAATGACAATTGCCTTGCAACAAAACCATATTACAATTCCTAATTGTGATGATAAATAAAAGCAACAATTTAGCCTGAGAACAAGATGATGGAGCTATGAGTTTGACTACAAGCATTGCTACCGTGTTTTGACATATGGAATGGAACATAATAAGTATCCCATGCTGCTTGGAGTCGAAATAACTTTACACATCCTGGCAATGTGCATCTTCAGAAAATCTTGTTTTAAAAGAATTTTGTTTCTAGTTATGTTTATATAATAAGCACTAGTGTCAAATGACTGCGATGTAGAAAAACTTTGGCTCATGAGCTAACTCTTACAAACTATGCTTATCTGAGACAATGTCACATGGCAATGAAACAAACTATGGCTGATTATGCATGAACTTAATAACTCACTTCAGGTCATACTTAACATATCGACTCCGTATAGCAACAAGACAAGGAAAGAACAAAGCTGGAGATTTCAGCATTAATAATTTAATATAGGAGCCATCATTTATCATGCTTACGATGCATAATTAATATAACTGGTACCTCAATACAAAACTCCCCAGTTTCTGGTTCTTTGGCCACAGTAGCAGTTAAACCAGCAGCAGAGGAGGATTTCCCTGATGTGTAAACAGATCTTGGAACTATCCCAGCAGCATACCTGCAGTTGATAGAGTCAGCATCAAAACTTGGGATGTAAACTACAGAAACTGAAATGGTAAGCAGAAGGAGCATACTTGAGGAACTGAGATTTTGCACAACTGGGGTCCCCGACTATACAAACATTGATATCTCCTCTCAGGTTGATACCTTCATGAGTAAACTTGTGGACACCACCCAGGAGCATAAGCAGGATTGCTCTCTTGATATCTTGGTGGCCAAACACAGTTGGGGCAATGCTATCAACAATCTTATTGAAGAAATCAGGAGTATTCCTCATTCTTTGAACTTCATCTTGCTCTTCTGCCTGTCAAATAAATGAATCAAAACAGTGGTCTAAATGAGTCTTCCCCAGAAATACAAAGTATGTATGACGAGAAAAAACCAACACAGATGAAATCTGACTTCCAATGAAACCCACACAAGAAGCAAGTGCAAGTGAGAGGATCAATTGATAACAGGGAATATATTATGAAGCGTACTATGAATGCTGCAAATAACAAATATTCGGATGAAAACACATGATCTCCAAGTTTCTTTGACATTTTGATCTGTCATCCTAACTTCTCATAAGACAAAATTTGAAAGGAATAAACATTTGATGAATTTTTGAGAATGAGATTTTAAGATATTAAACTTAAGTGCCTGGATCTGATAGAAAATGATACAACATGAACTAATACAAATGAACGACAATAACTAGAGCCCAGAAGTTAAAAAACAAAACAAAAAACAAAAAGTGCAGCAAAAGAACTTACAGTGAACTGCTGGTTGTCATCATCTTCAGCATCCTTCTTTCTATTCCGAATGTCTGTATCCTGCCTGCCATCAGAAATCTGGAGGGAAAAAAAGGGAAAATAGGAATATATATCAGAGAAAAAAAGAAATTCACTACACAGAACAATATGCACTCATTAACCAACCTGAACTGAATTTGCGATGAAGGCCAGGCGGTATGAGAGGTCTCTCACTCCCAAGGCTCGAAGACCCCTGACTCCTTCATGGCCAGCCGCACCATTACCGCGCTGGGAAGCTTGGCGAGAAACTTCTGATCTCTCTCCGGGGGCAGACAAAGCCAATATGTCTGGTATCACAACCACTGTGCCAGTGAATATAACCCTGCAAGTGCAAGCAGCATAAAACAGATATGTAGCTTAGATACTATTAGTTGGTTGAAAAGATGATACTGCTACAAGAAACAGGTTTGGCTTCGCTTACGTGTCACCAGCCCTGGCCTTCTCAACGATCTCATGGCGGATTATAACATCCAGCGACCTGGGAAGGGAGCCCGCAGGTATCTCCTTGGAAGTCTCCTGCATTCGCACCCTCTGCCAATCCGCAAATTTGCTCTCTTGGCGAAGTAATGCCCACCTTGCTCTATTTGCGCAAGTGGCATTGACACAAATCGTCGGCTTTAAACCCACTATTACAACAACATATCAGGATCATCCAATAATCGTCAACATACACTATCGCATCTACATTATGAGTTCCAAAACTAAATGCACACTCACCTCAGTGTACTTATACTGCTGTTCGACATTCTTGATAACACCTCCACACTCCAAGCACTTAAAAGTCCCCTGGAGAAGCTCAGGCCGGACCTCACTCGTCCGAGTCACCACTCCTTTCACCGACACCAGTTTCCCTATTTCTGCTGTCGTCAATTCCCTCAACCTATAACAAATTCATAACAAAAATTAAAACACTTCATACTCCCTCTTTCGAATACAAATCAAAGCGCTTACGCAATCACATAAACAGTGACATCACCTCTTCGATGCCGGAAGATTGAAGAAGGCCACATTGATGTCCTTGTTAACATCATCCTGCATCGCATTGGACCGCCGCTCCATCACAAATCTCTTGCACGCGTTCCTCAAATACGGCTCGAACCTAATCAATTAACCAATCGAACCAACGAAAACAGCAATGAATTTCAGAATTTGACAAAAGGGGGCTAGGGTTGGGTTTGGAGAGAAATCGAAAGAGGGGGGAAATGAGATTGTGACCTCAAGAACTCGTCGGAAATGGCCTTCTGGAGGAGATTGTTGAAGGTCATGACGTGAGAGAAGTCGATGAACATGGTGGTGGACTCGTTGTTGATCATGGCTTCGATGTCGGCCTCGTAATAGAGCTCGCCTTCGCCGCCGAGTCGGAAGCTTTTGAGGAAGTCCAGGAAGATGTTCTCGACCCGAACCGCCTTCTCGTCCACCAAGAATCCGCCGAAAGCTTCCATCTTTGTTTTTCTTTCTTCTTCTTGTTCAGAGTGAGCCTGAGACTTTGATCAGTCGCCGCTTTCAGGGTTTTCGTGGTTTTATGGCGCCAAAATTAGGACAGGCCCCAAGGGATTCCCGCCAAAGACACGCCATATGGACTTAAAACTGCTTTGTTATAGAAAACAACATCCGGCCCAATAGCAGTGGGTTTTTCTTGATTACAAAAATAAAAATAATTATAAAATCGCTGTAAACAACATTCTGAAACTTTTGGACTGTTGGAAGGTGTATTATTTTTGATCTCTTCATCTGAATATAGCTGCATTTGATCCTGGTTCATACCGTTTAACACTCTTGGCTCGACAACTCCCAGCAAAGCCTCTTGACTAACATCATCTTATGTGTAGAAATGGTAAAAGTATTACATAATATTTTGTGAGGGCTTAGTTGCAGTGCATCATACGTCCTCTGAATTATGAACTTCGTTAGTTTAATTTTGTTGCTCCTATTTGAGGCTTTCCTATATATGGAAAAAAGTTCGAGTTGATGTCACCCTTCTTGAGCCATAAAGCCTTCAATCGCTTCCTCAAGTATATTTCCTATTCCTCATTGCGCAAACAACGTGCTTAATTATGTAACAATTTATGCTCCCCAAATTGTTCAAGAGAGAGTGACAATCTCATCGCTCCCCAAAACTCGAACTAGGGTTTGAAGAATTTTGTTGACTTTCTCTCATGGTGCCAGCCTTTGGTCATGTAGGCGTCTGATCCGTGTGGCCGGACTTGAATTATGGCGGTGTAGGGTGGGTTTGGTGGTTAGGATTAGAGGAGCATAAAGGTCCTAGAGGGGGGGTGAATAGACCTTTTTTATTTTTGATTGCTTCTGCAACTGAGGATAGCACAAGGCTAGGGTTAACAGAGTGCAAGTTTGAAGAGCAAAATACAGCAAGAGAACCAATAAACACAAAGATGTTTTTTTTACTCACATAAACCCTGAATTCAGGGAGAAAAACTGTATGCCCTTAACTCTTGAGGGACAAAAATTTCCACTATGTAAACCGTTTCTTACACAATAGTTGTTCTAGGGATACAACAGCTCACTGCTATCATATCTAGTCTGAAAACTAGTCTAGACCTATGCTACTTATTTCTAAGCAGCAACAGATGAAAGTTTTTTGAGAAGTCTTGTTCCTGAAACTAACTACAGAGTAGGTGTCTCAGCTTTGAACACTTCTTGGGTTAATTGCATTACCAACATCTCTCATAGTATGCAATGATGCAATGAGTTCATGAAAAGATTTTTCGTCCAAGCTCTAAGGTTTATAATCACAAGAAAGACTTAGAGCAGCATGGACATGCAAGCTGAAAACCAGATTCAACAAGAAAACATATAGTTATTGTTTTCCCAACCACTGAGCATGGCAAAAGCTATAACAATATATAGGCAAATGAGACATCAAGGAGATGATGTCAGCTCACCCAACACGTTGTTTCAGAAAGGGGTTTTTGGACACAAGTATTTAGTTGCAATACTGAAAGCGATGTGACCAAAAAGAGAGTTGACACAAGCTAATTTAATGAGACAAAGAAACATTTTCTAAAACAGTGTTTGATTCAAACTGAGAGCAATACGGTCATATAACCTCTTGCTCAGTCCATTAGTGGACCATGACTCAATCAACAACGACTTATCATGAATCAAACCTGGTCCAGCTTTGCATTGGTCTATGTAACAAAAGAACCAAGCTGGAGCGCCTTGGACAATGAACCATTTGGTCACGAGTTGACATAGAAAAAGATCTCAACCGTAGACTAGTTTGAGCGTCAAGACTATTGAACAATCTCAGTTGACAAGATTCTAATTTAAGACACCAAAGAACTTACTAAAAAGTAATACTAAGAACTTCTGATATTTCAAACAACTCAAGGACTCAGTGCTATCTTCTGTGTAAAACAGATGATATGCAAATGCATAAGATACCTGAGACCACGAGAGATGTTATTGACTTCGAACTTGTTTCTTAATAGTAGACACAGCTCTTCAGGTGTTTTGTTAAGATAGAAGGACTGTCAACTATCCTTGTACCTTCAGAGCAAGTCTTAACCCCCTAGATTTGATGAGTCGACTATATCGATCATGGTTGTGGAACATACATAGGATGGATCAGACTGAGGCCGAATTCTTCATGGTTCGAGTTGGCGTTTATAGTGTCTTGCTCATGGGTAAGAGGATTGATGGTTTGACGAGATGAATGATGGAGTTGAGGCTTCTAGTTTCTACTATGTTTCTATGGTGTTAAGGATGGTTCTCCGGTTGTGCAGCCGTTAAGCGGACACATGTGTTTTGATGTTTGATGTTCGTGTACGTGTACGTGGTACAACAGTGGCAACGGTGGTGGAGCAATGACACAACGACGATATTGGATTGGGAGAGATGAGGTTGGCTGTTTTGATTTTGCTTGTGTCCCTATGTACCATGTGTGGACACATATGCCTAATCAGCAAGATTCAACATCACCTAGACTGGACAATTAAAACTGCCAGACATCCATATGTCAAACCCATCAACAACAAGCCAATAACAACATATTTGACATGCCGTCGGCCGATTGGCGCCAGAATGCGCTCTCATATGCGCCACCAAGAAGGCTCGGCTATAACTTAAAGTGAACATGAGTCCCACATCGAAGAAGTGGAAAGGTTTCAAACACTTATCACCTACAAATGGTAACTTCCTCTCTCTTCATTTACTACGCATTTACTACTTACATAACTGTTACTCTGTCAATATTAATATATTGGACGGATTTAGGCATCGAAGAGTC
Source organism: Fragaria x ananassa (assembly GCA_034370585.1). NCBI lineage: Eukaryota > Viridiplantae > Streptophyta > Magnoliopsida > Rosales > Rosaceae > Fragaria > Fragaria x ananassa. Next base: position 6,601,377 of record CP139764.1, on the reverse strand, counting down.
GAAGACCGCCCAACACAGTCTCCCTCCTTGACGCCACTTTGTATTTCTTGATAGGATTCTGGAACGGCAAGAGCAAGTGCACCGTTGGCCCGGAACATTATCCGCTAGTACAAGGGATTATCCCACTGATAATCCATTGTATCAACACTATAGGTGGGCTTGAGGCTCGGTGGATAGTTGTGTGGGCATGGGCTCTTTCTTGGCCCAGGTTGGTTTTTTTTTTCTTTAGGTTTGCTTTAGTTGTCCATCCTCTTTGAGCTAGGGTTAAGCTCTTTGTGTGATGATTTAGGGTTTTGGTAGGTTGTTGTGGTTGATTATGTAGTTGGTGTGTCATTGTTATGGTGTCATCTCCAGTGACTGTGTTAATGTCGGTTAATTCTTGTTGTCAATGTAATTAGGAGGTTACATGTGCATATATGTTGGTAGTTTCGGCATATATAAGTGTTTAAAATTGTTGTTTTTTCTTGAGGTTAATTGTAAGGATGTATTGATACTTTTGAATAAGGTTAGGTTACATGTGCATATATGCTAGTAGTTTCGGCGTATATGAGTGTTTAAAATTGTTGTTTCTTCTTGAGGTTAATTGTAAGGATGTATTGATACTTTTGAATAATGTTAAGTTATAGTTGAACCCTTACCGGTTCATGTACACTGTAATCTCTGGCGTTTTCGAGTAGGACGTTAAATGGGGAATTTATTTTTAATACTGATATCTCTCATGGTTGTAATATTAAATCTTATTATATAAAGTCTACCTTTCTAAAATGAAAATAAAATAATAAAATAAATAGGGAGAGAGAGAGAGAGGGTGAGGGTGATAACCTCATCAATTCACTTCCCTTTCATTATTCACATTTCCACTTTATGTGCATCAAAAATAGTTTGGTGCCACGGCATAAAATCTTGGCCAATTTTCGGAATTTTCATACCTACCTTTAACATATTGTCTCCTGCTACCATCAACTTTTGAATAATACAATCTGCATGCTTTCCACCACATTTTTCTCGAACCTACTTCGACTAGAACAAGGGGAGTGGTCTGATTCACTCTGTGGAAGTGTTACAAGTCTTACAACCTGTGAGTTCACCATATGTATCGATCCTTCCATTGTGGTGATTGGAAGGCTCTGTCTAATCTCACTTTTACATATTTGTTTGATCATGAGAAACAACCACTAACATTTCATGTGTCATGATATCACAGTTCACCCTAGTTGTCTAAACAAATTGATACGCTACTGCTTTAGGTCGGCCTCTAGATTTTTTTGTACTGCTCAGTATCTCATTGAAACTCTGCCATGAAAACGTAGCCTACGATGAGCATAACTCATAAGTACATAACCATAAATTCCATTAAATCTCCATCTAACGTGTGAGCCACTCTGCCCTATTTCAACACAATGTAATGTATCCGCCTTACAGCTTCAAATTCTCAATACATGAACGGCAGATGCAACCCTCAAAGCCCGTACTGGATCAAATAGTATCAAGAAGAACGGGTTGTGCCAGGTATCTTATAAAAAGATAGATCATGCTAAAATTTTTGGCCAAAACTAGATTAGATAGGGCTTTATGAGCTTCACTATTAACAGTGCCTTTACAGTTTCACAGAAGAATGGAGGGCTGCACCATGCTGACTGACGCTGGAAGTCACCATGCCGGCGGCTTAGAGAGGATTCAGGGTAAAGCCGCTTAGCATATTCTCCAATTCTACTCGACCTTTGTTAACATTGCTAATGATGATTAGAGGAATGACGTCAATGAAGACTAATAGGTATAAAGCAAAAGATGTAATGTATCAGCAAGATAAAGGTGTTCAGTTTAGCGAGGTCTAACTCACTCGCAATGTTGGCTTGTGTAAAGATTGTCGCCCGACATTAATTCAACAAGATATTTAGTTTATGTGTGTATTAAAGTTTAATTGAATAGGTATCTAGTGCCAAATCGAGGGAATCATTTTACGTGAAAGTGATAATCGACGTGCTGAAATCACGTAAACAATATCCTGTCAAACTTATGGACCAATGAAACGCCTCGCCCTATGAATTCAGGTAAATACATGAGTAATTATTCTATAGTTTTGGAGTACCACGTGGCAATGCCATGTGGTAGCATAACCAATAGTATCACTCGAATCAACAATCCCTAACCAATAGCATAACCGATAGGTATTATTGAGACTTTTCTACTACACATATATGTATATCATACATCAAATCGCGAGTCCGTCCGATCGTCTTGAATTTTGAATTCCTAAACGATCGAATGACTCACGGCTTGATGTATGCCATACAAATATGTATAGCAGCCGAACCCGTATTATTGTGCCAAATATTATGGACCAAGAGGGTTATTGTGCTTGAAAGTGATGATTGCACTTGTTGAAATAACGGAAACAACGCCAATAATTTTTCTGTGTTACCGGAGGACTATGTCAACATGTCTAATGGTCCTCCCTAAGCAATGAAAACAATTAAAGTATTAAATTAATGAGTAAATTTATCATATGAGTTGTTTTAAAAAAGATCCACATGTCAAATTTTCATTGCTCAGAGAGAACCCTATATTGGACATGTTGACATGGTTCGCTTGTAGCACAAAAATTTCTCATGTCTTTCTCATGATTTCAAATAAATGTAAGACTATCTATATATTCTCTTCCCCGATAAAAATAATTTGAATTAAGAAATGACACAGACACTTATACAAAAAAATATAAATAAATAAATAAAATTTGACACACACAACACCATGGTATCTCATTTATGTGAATTGCCTATGAATTAATATGACATAAATACAGTCCAGTCTTGGTAAACTTTTAGGAAACAGAAATGGTGTTAAGATTTAAGAAAGCAATCACGAAATTTTATTTCATAGGAACATTTCTTATAAAGTTTAGCATCTAGATCCACCAACTCCCCAAAAAAAGGTCATTAGAGGATGCAAGGTTTTACCCAGTACTATTTCTGGACTAATCTGTACATGCATAGATTCCAGCTAGATAGGAATTCATTCCCATCGAGCTAGCCCTAGCCTGCTTCATCAGCAAGCAACGAGCCCTTTCTTTTTCAGGTCCTTTCTGCGCTCTAAGCACCAATGTTTCATGACAGATTAGGAACTCGATACATCCTATATATACCTCTTTAATGGTGCAAACCACCAACGAACCCCAGACAACCAAAGCCCAGGGACACGTGGTGACTACCCAGTTCAATGGCTTCAACTGGAACCATGAAAGATATATCGACTTGGCACTCGCCACCTTCCATTGGAGTCTCTCTGACTCGCACTTTCCACCTTCCAGTCTGCATGTAAAAGCTGGGCTTAGCTTCTGCAAAGTGGAAGCTATACACAGCAAATAAACAGCTCAACTATAGCCGTTTCAGTTTTATTTTTTTCTTCTTGGACGAATACAGCCGTTTCATGCATGACTCTGCTTTTATCACACCTTCCTGAGTTCTCCCTGGACTTTTCTCGATCATGAATAACGCCATCGAAGGTGAGGATATACAAAATCAAGAGGATATGTATGAACTTAATTTATCCTTTTCTTTTTTCTTTTTCCTTTCATTTTACTTTCTTTACCTCTCACTACTTTCATTTTACTACAGAATCTTAAACAGTACGTGTCTCCACTTGATATTGCCATTTAGAATTTTGTTTAGAGTATGAGACTGAGTTCAGTTGGGACTTGGGAATCATAACACAAATAGATGACAGAAGGAGATTTAGGGTCCCTTTTTTTTTCTTTTTTTTTTTTTGGAAAAGAAGATTTAGGGTCTTTACAAACATAGGATATATCCGATCGGCTTCTCATTATATCAGTTTGAGAACCTTTCAAAGACCTCAAGCATATCTTGATAACTAAATCAATTCTCATGGATATTGATTAGCAATATCACACTATTTGGTAACCACCACAAAGTAAAAGAAAAGAGCAAAACCAATCAATAGTTTTCCAATAGTGTATTTCTTTCTGTTGAATGCAAGTTTTTCATATTTGTCTCTTTTGTATATAGGTACATGAAATACATTAAATGCGAGAGTCGAAATCTTGTTTTCAGACCTCGAAAACAAGATAAATGCTCTGTACCATTAAAAATTATGAAGAGTCTTTACTATTAAACCATAATTTCATTTTTCTTAAATCGAGAGATTCATCCCTTCTCTCTATTTCTAGATCCACATTCCTATCAAACCATCATCTCAGTCCTCACTTTCTACACCTTCCTTCTAAGTTGTAATCACCATTAACGGCAAGATTATCCCACCATAAATTCTAGCTCCCATTACCCACAACCACCTGCCTGAACTGCAAATAATGCCTCCCTCCGCCGATATGACCCCCCACACTCCCAAAAACAAAGGCTCTCTCACCTTGTTGGTCCTAAACTACCTTCTTCTCTTCGTTGGCTCAGTTTCAGCCACCCTCCTCTCTAAATACTATTTCATTCATAAAGGCTCAAACATTTGGGTTGCTACATGGGTTCAGTGTGCTGGCTTTCCTCTTCTTCTCCCCCCGATTCTCCTCCCTTATTTCCTCAACCTCACCACCAGAAGACCCTTCACCCAATTCACCTCCAAAATCTTCTCCATCTCCATTTTCGTGGGCCTCATGTTGGGTCTCAACAACCTTCTCTTCTCTCTCGGCAATTCCAATCTCCCGGTCTCCACCTCGTCCCTCCTCCTCTCTTCACAACTCGTCTTCAACCTCATCCTGTCCGTCCTCATCGTCAAACAAAAGGTCACATTCTCCAACCTCAACTGCGTCATCCTCCTAACCGTCAGCTCCATTCTCTTAGCCCTTGGCTCGAGCCACGACAAGCCTCCCGGTCTGACACGTGGGAAGTATTTTGTCGGATTCTTCTCCACCGTTGGCGCCGGCTTGCTCTTTGCTCTCTACCTCCCCGTCATGGAAAAAGTCTACAAAAAAGTTGACTGCTACTCCATGATGATGGAAATGCAGGTGGTGATGGAGGCAGCGGCGACGGCGCTGTCGACCGTGTTGATGATATCGAACGGTGCGTTTGGTGGCATGGTGAGGGAGGGGAGGGAGGTGTTTGACAAGGGAGAGACGCTGTATTGGGTGACGGTGGTGTTTAACGTCGTGACGTGGCAGCTGTGCTTTATTGGGACGGCGGGGATGGTTTTCTTGACGACGTCGCTGACCGGAGGGATATGCATGACGGCGTTGATGGGGATAAACGTCTTGGGGGGAGTGGTGGTTTACGGGGACAAGTTTGGTGGGGTGAAAGTGGTTTCGACTGTGCTCTGTGTATGGGGGTTTTGTTCTTATGTGTACGGGATTTACATCAAGTCGAAGAAGATTAGGGAGGAGGAGGACGAGGACCGCACTGAGATGATAGAGATGAGTAGAAGTCCGAGTGTGCATAACGGTGAAAATAGTGTTTGATTCGATGTAAAATTGTATCAGTGAGAGAATTAGTAAAGTAAAAGAGCACTGTTGCGTAATTGCGTGTTTGTTTGTGTAACTACGGAGGTGCATGAGGGGTATGAAGCAAGGTTTGGATTAGAGGGGGGATTAGCAAGGGATCGAAGTTTGGAAATCATTGTTAAGATGATAATGATAATATGTGCTTTCATATATTATTGCAAAATGGTCATGTCATTTAACGCTAGCTTAACACGCACTCAATATATATGACCAAAGGGTCATGTCAATTAACACTTAACACCCACTAAATATAATCAGAAATTCCTAGAGATATATAGATCATGAATGTGATGGTGAGTTTGACCTGAATGTATATGTAGGTTGCAATTCCACATCAATTGGCTTAATCTTCGCACAAACTTAATTCATTAGCGATCTATTAATTTTAGTGTCTACATACATCAATGATCGACAATCCTCGACAATTTCACCATATGACAATTGATCATTTATATGTAGATAGTAATTTCAACCATGATATATTGCATAAACTTAAGTGGCATAAACAATGGTTAGAGTTTTTTTTTTTTTTTTTTTTTCAATTATAGACAAAATCAATTATGACAATCAAATCCAAATCCCATCATCGATCACTTGACCGCCACAAAGTAACAACGAAGCTGGAAACAAAGTATTATAGTCAAGTGTTTTGCACTCTTGTGCATTGTCATGGTAGCTAACGAGTTAGTTAACCTCTCACACACAATTGAGGTTAACTATTATAGTCAAGCGTTTTCTCACCCCCACTGTTTTTAAGTATGTGTTGAAATTAATTATATGCTCTTCCCCCAGAGAGGCAAAACAAAATCTGAATGAATCCAGCAAGAACGAACAGTGTGCATAGCCAATTTAATTTGTACAAGAAATAGAGCGACTGATAGTGCATAGTGAGGACACTATGTTAGATTGTATATATTTGTGGACGATTATTCACTAGTTAATTGAAGCCTCGATGCTTATATTGTATACGGTGAATGCTTAATATATAATTATGTAAAGTACATGATAGGATTCACTACTCATTGGGACATGCAACATATATATATATATATATATATATATATATGTATATATATAAGATGTCATCAGACTAAAGTCTAAACTATTCATGCATAAGTATAAGTTAGATAGTTATACAGTATAGGAATGAGGAGGGAGCGTCATCTAGGGTTTCCTCTGAGGTTGAGCCACATAGGAGAACATCAAATGTGGTTCCTCCCGATCATGTAGTGAGGAGCCAAAAAACTTTGAAAATGTTTATAAGAACACGCGCGATTAAACTATATATGAATCGAAAAGGTTTGATTCATTGAGAAACTGTATTGACCTTTCTAACTAATTAAACTTAAAAAGTACTCACTTAATTTGTTGGAGCTTGAAATGTCAAATTTGTGTGTTGTTTGTATCCATGAAAGAGATTTCCACATGCCAAGTTGTTTAATTAAGAGATGATTAGTGGTAATTCTTTCATATTTAAATTTGAGTATTCTTCCTATACAAACTCCATCTCTCATCCGTAAGTATATATCCCCTAGCCTAGTCATTTTACTCCACTTATATTACCATCCCCTTGTAGGATCGGGCCACATAAAATTACCCCCAAAACTTTTCGAGCATGAATTAGACCATACACTTTTTTATACATAAATATGGTCCAAATTGTTTAGTACCATTTGAATTATCGGCATACCCTCTTATTAATAAGTGGAAAGTTGTGACTTCGACTCACGAATATTTAAGTTGTTTACCTGATAAAAAAAATGGTCCAAATTATGTTAGTTAAGAACGTACTAGATCAGGTGACAAATTATGTTAGTTAAGCGACGAATCCATTTCATCTCCTGACTGTTTTTTAGCAGTGAGATTACCAATTATATTATATAATGGACTCGTCATGCATGCTCTATATATATGGACGAAGAAATTCATAATTAATAACAAACCAATTGAACTTTCCATATTAGCAAAATGAGAATTTATTGGCATACCACAATATAAATTTCCAATTATTCTTGCCATGGACTCTGCTATTTAAATGATTCGACGTGTATTGGCTGCTAAATGATAATACTAATGCACAGTATTATTCTAATTAAGTGTGATTATGTCTTTATAGTAAAAACTGAAACAAGTCGCTCTCCATAGGCTGTCTCTTGTTCCTCATAGCTTTTTGATCCTTTTGTTAGTGCTAAGGTGGGTGATGAGTGTGTCGTAATCAAACTATCAAAGTGAACAAGACTACAAGCAGAAAATATGTAGAAAATTGAACGATTGTGATAGATGGGGATATTCTGTCTTTCCATCATAGTACGTTTAAATCACACCTTGTAAGTTAGTAAACCTGTTTTAAACTTTTAATCATTGCTTTAAGTGAAATGATGAATAAGTATTGGATCCATTTCGATGTCTATACCTATCTTCACCTGTCCTTATATATTTGGAGGATCTGTATATATCTGTCTCTCGATCACACACCACCAATCCCTCCAAAAATTAATATTCCACGTACTCAATTACTTCAATTGTCATCAATTCATATCCCTATAAGTCGTATAAATATTTATTTTTCAGTACTAAATATGAATCACTTATAACGTACAAATTAAGCAAATGTATGTATTGCATTGAGAGCTGTAATTACGATTCAAATATATCAAGTTTCAGAATTTCAGATGTCTCACATAACGAGTATTATGACATTTTTTTTCTAGATGTCTCAAAGGCATACTGGGCCTAAAGACTAATCTGTGCTGAGGGGTTATGTCATAACGCTTTATTTCTCTAGCCATCAAGAATAAATTAAGATTTAACTTCAATTAACCTCGGCGGGGTTTGAACATGAGTACGAGGGTATCACACCAAAACTCTTATAAACTCAACCATCTATGGTGGTGGTTAGTATATATTATGTAATACGTACTTAGTCACTTGCATGAAACAGGAAATTAAAAAAAAAAGAAAAAAAAGGATTGTGTTATATTTATTTGAACTATAAAATAATTAATAAGCACATACATCCGTGCACTACACTTACGGTTAATGATTCGTATATTTGATTCTAACTAAAACATGCACTTCTTCTCTTCTAGAAGTACTATACGATTTGTGCTTGTATTCATATGTCTGCTCTTCGTGATTTACAAGTTATATAATTGTATAAACTTTTTGGAGTGATAATTAACAAGGTAATTAGTACGTACTTTATGTTGAAACCAATCATAATTAAAAGGTATTGAAAGCAAACTTTACTTCTTTTTGTCACAATGTGACTAATTTATCATTTAATTAGTTGCATGATATCTCTTCATTTGCATCACTATCATGACAAAAAAATCTCTCTTTTCCCTTTTGAAAGCAACTATGCATTTAGTGCAATTTATATGCACTACATACATATATATGCACTATATGCATATATGATCTGATGGCGAGTCTGTGATAAATAACATTGTGAAAGATTAGTGCAATCTATATGCGTGCGTGTATTTAGTGTGATTATAAGTACATTTGGAGAATTCGAAGAGAAGAAAACTCGGTCAGATGGATCCAAACAATATTCTAAACCCTAAAGCCCCAAGGGAAGAAAAGAAAAAAAAAACAACGGTCAGGAATGCTGCAATGGTACGAATACTGGCTACCTGTCGAACATAAATTCTGCGAGGGCTAGTCTTGAGACTTTGGAGAGGAAACATGAATGGGGAATTAGATGTCATTGTTGTTCGAAGCTTTTACGTCTAATTTGATTCCATATTAGCGCATTGGGGAAGTTCGCAGTTGGAATAATATCTTTTTAAATGATATGCAGCCCCTGATTTGCTGCATACACATGTATCACGTATTCACGTACCAATTCATATATAGTACCATCAGCATATGTTTAAGGCTAGCTAGCTAGCTATACACACGCACACACGATTGTAAAACGCAAAGTGTAATCTTTATGCAAGAGATGAATGCATGGGATCAGCTTTGAGCCTCTGCATGATTCGTTATCTTGGGCTTCAAGTTTTGGACCAAAAAGTGTTGCTCCAGAGATCCTGAGAGTACGTTGTTAGGTTTTCCAAATGATCGAAACAACACTACGTGATCATGAGTTCACATTTAGCAACTAATGAATCTTTAACTATTTGCTTGCCATTTGATAAAAAGATGTCATTGTTTCACTTAATGTTAAACATGTATGCAAAGACAGAAAACGGAAAAAGGTTTTTTATTTATTTTTTTATTTTTTATTTGTTGGAAAATGAAAATAAATTACATTAAGAAGGCTTTAGGGCAACCAACGTTCACAATATCAAATAGTAAGGCTTTCGAAGCTTCACTAGGAACCATATCATTCTAATACATAGGAGAATTACAAGCATGCCCAACATAAGCTATAACATCGGCTACAAATTAGTTTTCCTTAGCACATGCTTAAAAGTAATAGAATCAAAATTAGTAGCTAAAATTTTGATGTCTTCCCCTAGTTTGATCACATCACAACTTTAACTACTAGTTTTTTTTCTAGTAGAAGACAGAAAACCGAAAGAGTTAAAAGCATCAAGTTAGCATCATACAACTCCACGCATCCCCCCTTCCCCTTTTCCTTCCAATTTATAAACAAAGCCAACCCAAAAGAAGAACATTAATATAAAGCTAGCTCGTAAGGAATTACATACATTACTGTATATTTACAAGAAAAAAACATACATTATATCTAATTATTATATATATGACAAGATCTTTCCCGATTAAAATCTTCCTTTCAAACAAACTACTTTCAAGGCAATTGCTAGTGCTATTTTATCTTTGATGTTGTCAAAGAATTGAAAATATGCATACCTCCATGACTTCTTTATGATTAACGTCCCATGTACAAACACCCCAAAAACCTATGACAAACCCGAGGACCATGCTGATCTAGAAACCAAGCTTTCCATTATCATCTTCACTGTCTCCTCCTGAAAATGTTTGATTTCTTTGGGGGTCATCTCCCTCGCACTTGGATGAAAGAGGAAAACCACAGAGCAATATAATTCTCCAAGTAGGATGAATTATCCAGTGTTTGAAGTTGGAAACCTGAAGGAATTCTTCTAGACAGGTTATTGTAAGACAAGTCCAAGTGAGACAATGAGGTCAAAAAAGAAAAGCTTTGGGGAATCTCACCTGAAAGGTGGTTGTGTGAGAGATCAAGAGTTTCCAACTTGGTTAAGTTTCCGAACTTCCATGAAATCTTTCCAACTAAATGGTTCTTCGTCAAGTTCAAGGAATTCAACCCGACAAGAGAGCTATGTCTTCAGGAATTTCACCTTCTAAATTATTAGAAGAAAAATCAATTGTATTTACATAAGCTAGTGTATGATCACCGCTATAGACAAGTTCTCTTCCTTTCATGATAACTGTTGTTAACTCGTCGTCACCTTCATAGGCATCAGGAGGGTACCCAGAGACTAGATTAGTCAAGTTACTCAAACACGTCGGAATTGTCCCCGGAAATGTTGTTATGGCTGAGGTCCAAGATATGAAGGTGTGGAAGATTGCACAGTTGTTGGGGAATATTTCCACTTAGAAAGTTGGATCGCAATTGTAAAACGTGCAATTTCAGTGGCTCTAGGATTCCAGTGAGTTTGTTGCCACTGAAGTCAACATGAAACAAATCAAAGCAATTTTGTAAGGAAGAGGGAATTTCTCCTCTAAAATGATTGTTGTTCATCTTTAACACTTCAAGTGAACTTAGCATGCCTATATATTGAACTGGGAATATTACCAGAGAGATTGTTGTGTGAGACATCCACGATTGATATTTTGCTCCACTTATTGCATTCTTGAGGGAACTCTCCACAAAACTGATTGTTTGTTAAAGAGAGGCTTACCATATGTTGCACTTGGCAAATTGAAGGTGGAATGGTTCCATTGAAATGATTATTAGAAAGATACAATATTTGTACTTGAGGAGCATTAACTTGCGATATATGGAGTGTACCCTCAAATTGATTGTGACTCAAATCCATGAAATGTAGTTTCGAGAACTTGAATTGGAACGGAAACAATTTCCATCAATGTCATTGTTAGGTAACTGCAAAAATTCAACTTGGGAAGAGATCTTAAAGAGCCATTCCTCAGATAGACTTCCTGAAATTCCAACATTATCAAGGACGACATCAACTAGTTGAGTTTGAGATTGAAGCCATACCAGAAACACAAGACCCACATTGCAGTCTCGAATCTAAATTGTGCAAAGGTTGAATGGGGGAAGCCAGTCATCAGTCACATTGAAAACGAGGGATGATGATGACAAAGTTGGTTTCTCTGTGCTTATTTGAAATGTCTCTAGTCTCGTAACGTTTACGAAATGCATTTCACTTAGAACTCCCTTCCATGAATTCCAAGACAGATCTAGGTGGACTAGCTGAGAGAGTTGTCCCAAGCTTTGAGGAGTTATGGAACCGTTCATACGATTAGAAGAGAGGTCTAGTGTTCTCAAGGATGGTAAGTATTGAAAAGATTCTGGAAATGACTCAGAAAGAAAGTTGAAACTGAGGTCGAGATACTGCAATTCACTTGCCATCCCCCCCCCCCCCCCCCCCCCATTATCTCGACAACTTGAGAAACCACTCAAAAGCTCTTGAAGAGATCCATTAAAACTGTTTTTTGCAAGATTTAACATCTTTAGCTTGCACAGATGTCCTATGATCGGAGGTATCTGACCTTAAAGGCCCATGCCAAATAAGTCCAGGTGTTCAAGAGATTTGAGGCTAGTGATGAGATTTAAAAGCCATGTGGATTGGAAAAAATTAATAGATAGGTCAAGGACTAAAAGTGATATCAAGTTAGTAATGGACTGGTTTTCAACCTCATGGTACGTATCTACATATGTATTTCGGAGGTCCATCTTTTCGACATAACTTATTCGGTTATTGCATGAAATCCCTTGCCATTGACAGCATGCATGACCCATCCAAGAAGAAAGCCTGCCTGCCAGAAGGATCGGCAAGATCATGTTTGAAGCTGAGAAGAGCTTGTCTCTCTCTTCCTCAAAGCATGAACCTGGAACTCCATGCCCCAAAGCTGAAGAAGCTAAAGATAGCAAGAGCAAGAAGAGAAGAGCGAGGTGATAGAATAGAGGGCTCATGTTAATCTTGTTCCCCATAAACTGATGTTGCAGTGAACAATGTTTGGGTACTGATGGAATTATATAGAAGGGTAATAGAGACGCGTAAACTTGGTAAATTCAACAATTTGATCATCATTCTTGTTAATTAATTTAGGTTGGGTTGGGGAGTCTGCATTATGTGCCCACTAAAGTTTTGCTCTCTCTTCTTGACTTAGGAGAAAACTGCCTAATGCATGCGTGAAAAACACTCTTGATCCGTCGCATTTTACTCGACCAGTCTCATGTTAACCTTAATATTTTACATCTGAATTACTATGTATGTGTGCGTCCAAACTCTCTCAATACATATTTACAGTTTATATACTTTCGATAATGTAAATTTATATAAATTCCTATTAAAGTCCTTTGATAATTTTCATATTATTGATTACCGAAATTTCTTCGATCTTCACAATGCTTTGAAAAGTATTGTTTAACAACTTTGAAAGTTGTTTTTACTGTATTTACAGTTTGAATATTTTCACAACGCATCCAAGATGGTGACATAGAGAAGTTTGGAACTTTAATGGAGTCCATAAAAGAAAAATACATGAAGGAAAACCCAATCTTTTTTTCGATGCGAAGGAAAAAACCTAAGGAGTAAAATATCGACGGTCATAGAAATTTCGATGGTTCGAAAAAGGGAAATCTCGATGGATATATCGAGATAATATCAAATATCGATGGAAATTTTACCAAATTTTATCTAAAAGTTGTATATTCGACTAAAAATTGACTAAATATAAAATATCAAAAAAATATAAATTTTTAAGATTTTACTCCTTAACCCAATGATATAATTGGACCTCCTATCCTAATATCCTGTCACTTCGGATTGGAGTTGCATACGAGTTTAAAACCCACAGGCATATAGTAATTCTTAGATGAACTGATCGACCAGTAAAATAGAATGTAAAAAAGGAGAGAAAAGTTGAGGATAGAATTAACCAATGCATGTAATTCTACCCAGAACACACACACTCTCCGAATGCAACGAAGCCTCTGAAAGATTTCAGCTCCAGTGAGCGAGAGCAGTGATGATGACGACGACGACGACGACTTCCCAAATGCTCCAACTGGCGCCACTCGCACCACACGCGTCCTCCTCCTCATCTTCTTCTTCGTCCCAAACCTTCCCTGTCTGGTTCAACCATTGCCATTGCCACCCTTCACGGCCTCAGCTCACTCTCCGCCGCAGCCCAAGGCCCACAGTACTACTCGCCGCAAACCCGGATAAGAAGTTGCAAGTTTCATCATCTTCGTCGTCTTCTTGGACTACCCAACAAGACCAAGATGATCAAGAAGAAGATGAAGATGAAGACGATGACGAAGAAGAAGATAGCGACCCTACTCCTGAAGACCTCGAATACATTAGCCAAATCAAAAGGGTAAGTATGCTGCTTAAGTTCGTAGATTCGTGGGTTTCTGTTTACTTGGCCCTGATGCTCGGTCTTGTTGTTGATAGGTGTTGGAGCTTCTTAAGAAGAACAGAGACATGATCTTCAATGAGGTATCAATACAGTTTGACTGAGCATTTCTTTGTTAATTACTGTTTGAGTTTCTCAATCTCGATTGAGTTTGCAATGTTGTGGAATATGAAGGTTAAGCTTACTATTGCGATCGAGGACATAAGAGAAGTAGAGCGGAGGAGACTCCTTGGCATTGAGGATCCTGATGCTCCCACCAGGGAAGAGTTGGCTGCTGTTCTTGAAGAAGTAAGTACTACCTTTTAAATTCCTTTTCTTATTGCTTATTGTAAGCGAATGGCACAATTCGTTGAACTGCCAAATTAGCGCATTTGTGGATGGTTTTGGTTACAATGTTCTCATCACATTTCACACTTTATTTATTCTCAATCAAATAATATATGAATGCAACGAAAATAGGATCAAATGGTGGGGGGAAATCTAGTCCAATTACTCGCAAACTGTGTAGACGCAGTCTGAAAATTGAGGGCAATTTTAAGAGGCATTCTTCGGTACACGCGTGTTTGGCATATGTTACTCATCAAATAATTTCATTTCATTTGTGACACATCAAAAAATTCACTATGGATTGCGGTCACTCAAACAAGTATATATTTTCTCTGCCGCTGGATCGTATGATATCAGTAATTAGGAAGCAATGTATAAAGGATGAGCAGAACTAGAATATAAGTATCTTATGATGCATTTCAAGTCTCAAAAGAATGGAGTAGTGGTTATCAGTAAGTTTTTTCTAAACTTGAGTTTGTTAAAATCTCTGTCATCACTAAGTTTTTATATGGAGCTTTCTTGTTGCAAAACATGTTCTCAGCTGTGCCTTGTTTATGTTAATTCCATTATAGCTTGTACATGAGTGGGAAAGAGAGTTCCAACTGATAATTGTCTGATAAAGCCTTGTTGCCTTGAGTATTATGAAGAAAGAAGATTCCACAGTATGTAACTGTATTATTAGTGACCAAAGTTGTATAAGTTTGTAAGCCAGTGAACATGTAATTGCTCTTTGCTTTGATATTTAGTCTTTTTGGCAGAAGAAGGATACTTTTTCTTTGAGATTTGTGAGATGCTGAAATTTGGAAAGAGCAAATATATGGATCATGGCCCTAATATTGACTCCTGATGTAGGTGCATGAGGGGAAAATCCCCAAAAATCGACTTGCACTTAAACTGCTAGCTGAGGAAATGAATCGATGGCCCAATCTAGAGGTATTATTGTAACTTGACTATTAGTAATGACTGGTAAATATGATAGTTTGTGTGTATACTGTAGATAGTCTCAATTGATTTGCACTTTATCAAAGTTTATCGATTTTTGGGTCCTGATGGTCACTCTTTCTACCCTGGGAAAGACTTGTTGCTGGTTGAGAGGTGTGATACAGCCAAATCAAAATAAACCTGTCTGCAAAAGGATTTTTTGCATTTTGTCAACATGTAAGAAACTCACTTGATGATGACAATCCTGCTGAGCTCTTCAATCAAAAGGATTTTTTTTTTCAATGCTTTGTACAGAACCTCTCAAAACCCAGAACATTGAACCTTTAACTATCAAGATACACTTTTCATGAGATGGTCACCACCGTTCTGTTCCATAGTTATCTGTCCAGCTATAGGTATCACTATATGCTTTAAATTTTGATCACTTTAAAAATTTCTCATTTCTCATTTGCTTTAAATTCTGTCACTTTGTAGGTTCAGATTAAACCAGCAAAGAAAAAGCCAGGAAAATCACTATATGCAAGAGTCACGGACACCGGTATTGATCTTAAAGAGGCTGCTAAGAGACTGAACATTGATTGGGATACAGCTGCAGAGATTGATGATGCTGATGTTAAGGATGAATCAGATGTGCCTTCAGTTGTGGTTTGTTTCCTTTGCTCTTTCATGTTTGTTCACTTATCAGATTAAGAAGAATGTGGAATAATGGATACACTATTACATGTTTTGGTTTACTGTAAGTGTAAAAAAAATTAAAAAAATAAATAAAATCATTGTTGTGAGTAATGTTTAGAATTTGCAATAGAAGTAGATTACTATAATACGTTCTTGATTTAGTTCATTCAAAGACAGAAATCAGCTCATCAATTTTTGTTAATCTGCCTTGTGCAATATGGATGCTGATTAGAGTTTAATTATTGATGAAGTACTCATTAATTCAGAGCGTAGTGTTTTAAATGGTTTTCTGGTCTAGCTAATGGTTCTAAAGACATTTTCTCATCTTGCAGGGCTATGGAGCACTGTACTTGGTCACGCTTTTTCCAGTCATTATTGGTGTATCAGTGGTACTAATTTTATTTTACAATTCACTCCAGTAGAAATCTTGTCTAAATCATATATTTCAATGTATAGATTTCTATGCCTTGCAATATATATTGAATATAGTGTTATTTTCATGTTCCTGTAAGCGTTACACAAGTTTTTATAGCCTAATGATAATGCTAATGTCATGTTTGGTACATTGCCATCAACTATTTGCTTTGTCTATCTTGCATATATTCCTGTATTGCTTGCATGTATGAATCTTATATATAGTTGACGCAAGCAAATCAACAAACTTGATACTCCATCCTAAACTTGAACTCAATTTGAATAGTTAACTATGTTTTGTTTAAGTCAACTTTCTCCATAGAGATTAAAGAATAATTAGAGTTATTTTAAGGAGAGAACATGGTTATCACTACTAGATGTGGCTGTTCGTAATATGCTGCACACGTCTAAACCATTTGTCTGTTTTCCCTCTTCCTTAAGTAGTCCAATGCCAAACCATCTTCCTCAGTATTTCTGCTTTTCCATACCATGCCAAATCCAGTTTCAGATGAAATGCTTCATATTTCAAGCTACGGGTTTCGGAACGCAACGATGGAAAAGCAGATTTCTGTAGATCCGATATCGTTGTATAGAGAAGAGAGTGCTAATCCAGTGCAGGCTGGTGTTACTGCTCCAGAGCCAAAAGGACAGAACCAACTGCCGGCGCTATTGCCTCCTACAAATTCCAAGTTTTTAAGCATAAGTCTGCCCAATTCAGCATCCTCATCACCACGATTTGGCGCCTCATTGTTGAAGAAGAAATGGAAGAATGAACGGCAAGTATCTCCCCAGAAAGTTGAGGATGTGAACCCGCTCCGCTCTGCATCCTACAACCCTCTTCATCTGCAACAAGAACTCCAATTTCGACGCACCAAGTCGTGCGGTGAAGGAAGAGAATATGCTCCTGATGACTTTGATCTTTGGCTGATTCAACCAAATGCCATTGAAATTGTCAACAGAGCATATACCAGTTACACCAGCTTCTCCAAAACAGAAGTCAACAGACCTGTGCATGAAAATGGCAAGAAAAAGGAACCAACTGATGATATCGATGAGTTCAAATGTGGAGCTCTCTGCTTGTTCCTTCCTGGCTTCGGCGGCAAGGCAAAGCCAGTGAGAGCAAGAAAGGTAGAATCCGAACTGCAAAATCGAAATGTCATCTCTAGATCAGTTTCTTTGGAAAAATTTGAATGTGGTTCCTGGGCTTCTCAAAACATGGTAAGTGGCAACTTAGAGGACTCGATGGGTCACTATGATCTGCCTCTGGAGTTAATAAGAGGCAATGTAAATGATGCACATTCCCCAGTTACTACAGGTTTCCTATTTGATAAGGACATAAAAGGAGTCCTGAAGAATGGCTCGGCCAGAACCTCAGCAGCTAATAGATCACATGAATCACCTCGCCATGTTCGGTTTTCGACATCATCTCCGAAATCTTACGCTGCTTCTCCGGGTTCTTGCATCACACCTCGCTTGCGCAAAGCTAGGGAGGATTTCAATGCTTTCTTAGAAGCACAGAGCGCATGACTATATGGCCTTTGGTATATTTGAACAAGTTTTGATGAATGTATTTGCATTTTGTGAAATAATGCACATAATGGGGTCTTGTTTTTTCGATCATAACGAACTCCGTAATAAGATGACATGATGTTCCAGATGATCACATTTCTTCAGTATTACAAACGTTTTAGTAGTAATAGTCTTTGGTATTAAATTAACAAAAATTCTTGTATACACGAACTAAAGAAAGTACTAAATTGGCGAAAATGTGTATACACGACTTGAACAAAATAGGAAGAAAGTGAACCTGATACAGAGTCTGTTTTGTCAGGGTTTAGGGTTTGGCCGGAGTCTGTTTTGTTACCACTTAACAAGTTAACATGATCATACTTTCATCTAAGAAAAAAAAAAGAGAAAAAATCCTACTTTCTGCTTTGGATTAGGCTGGGCTTAAGAATCTTGGGCCACTATTATCTCTGTAAACCTCAATTCAAAAACCTACTGTTTTTTCTGGTACTCCATATGCCTTTACTTGTTGCCCATTGTTTACTCCTAAACATTTTGTTAAACTAATCACTTATTAGGCGTGTCGGGCTGAATTTCGATATGTTCCTGTATTAATTTATTGATTATGTAAATGCCTTAAATTATATCATGCTTATTGTAATCGCTAGTGTGTTGGTAAAGAGAAGTGTGGAGACTTATTTGTCAACCACATAGTTCTTCTATAGCTGTAACATTAGTTGTTATTATATAAAGTTTTATCTTTAAAAAAAAAAAAAACTATACCGTGTTGAAAGACAAATTGTGAAACGTGATATGAACTTTTAAAAATCGGGATCGAGCAATTAGTAAATCGACTCTTGAAAATGACAAGTTATGAAATTGATTTGTGAACATGAGAAAAGTTAAAAGGTAATATTAATTATTTAGACTATTTCTGTGCGGAGATAAAGAGATATGTTCATCAATCAAAACTCGTATTAAATCAAATTCACAACTGTGTAATTATGTGCATCAAAGTCTTGGCCTAGGTTCCCTAGCCAAAGAGAAAGAGCTGGACTTTGTTAATTGGAACGAGGGACCATTAATACCATGACCAAATTTCAATCATAACTCACAACGACCGACCTTGCTTCGGCTACGAAACTTCTTCTAAAAATCGTCCTACTACATGACCAAGATTTGGCCATTTGAGCCAAGCATTTTGAAACTTCTGCAAAACTTTCAAATTCGTTTCACCAAATTTCACCATGACAAGATTTAGAGACGAGTGACAGGCCAACACGAATTGGGTAAACCATGCTTTTAGACATGAATGCCTTCATGTGACGTGCCGGCACTATTTTTTTGACCGTGAACAAACTTGGATTAGCTCGTCGACTATCAATTCGTTTTACTCGTTCTTCTTTCATATCAATTCATCGTAGCTTGGCTTGGACATAAAGAGATTATGATACACACTTCGTCATCGAGATCAAAAGTGTTGGCAGGCAGTTAATCTTACACGGTAAACTTGCCAAAGTATCTAATTTGCACGGCTTTGAATGTTACCATTTTTTTCTATAATTATTTCAAAGTTCTAGTCGTTGAATGCTAATAAGCTAGGAACAAGAGAGGTGAGGGGAGGAGAAACATATGTTGTCTTCAACGACTGAAGGACGGGTATGTGAATCGTCACATACTTATCTTCTTAACTCATAACTCAAAAATGCATGATCATAGAAAGAGTCATTTATTTATTTTTATCAGTTAAACAACTTAAATATTACAAAGAGTTTTTTATAAGTCGAACTCACGACCTTTCATTTACTTATAAAGGGAAGACTATAACGATAGACTAAAAAATGATAAGGGACATAAAAGGAGTCATTACTTAGTGATGTCGAAACCCTAGAGAGATCTCTGCGGCAGATATTTTCTAAACAAAAAAAATGTAAATAATAGTGAAAAAAACACATGGAAGTTGAAAGCGAAGCTGCCAATGCCAGCTGCATGGCAACGCAGACCTCCACCGCTCCATCGGCATGGACTCTTGATCATCTAGCCAGGGCGGCCATTGTTGACACCAATCATACAACAAGCTTGCTACGCATAACCAGCCAAAACCCCATTCCATCATCTTCTGCATTTTAACCCCAATCTCATATTCTCATATTCTCATACACAACACAGAAACTCTAATACGATAGCAATGCTAACAAACAGTGACACATTTCGTATATAAAAAAAAAAACAAACAGTGACACATTTTCTCTTAGGTAGCTCACAACCTCACACGGCCTCTTTCTCACATGGAAGCAATTAATCAACAACTATGTTTTTCCAAATAATGTTGTTTCTCTTATTGTATTTGTTTCCTTTAATAATACCGAGATAATAATATTCTTGAGCGCAACAGTTTCTGGCGAGCTAAGCTTTACCCTGGACAAAGCTATCGCCCTTAATCATCATTTTAGCCTCTAGATTAGGAGGTAATTAAGTCTGCAAAGAATCATTAACAATATATAATCTGAATGCCAGAGAATCTGCAAAGAATTTGGTCTGGGTCTTGTACTTTGTGTAAAGAAAGAGGCAGAGTGATGCAGAAGCAACCTACCTCAGAAAACCTAATACCCAGATCCACACACACTTCACAAAGTAAAACCCAGTTTGTCTGAATCATAAAGCCAATGCTCTACTTCCCCTCCACCAGATGGTAAGGTAATAAATCCTTATGTTAATGTTACAGAACTTCCAGACCAATGCCATTTATTAGAAAAGCTTCATAGGCATGAGCTGCTGGATCAAACCTAGATCGATCAGTTTAGGTCATATTCATCACTGGGGTCACCAAACCCACCCACCATCCATTATTTTGTGGGTTGTCACCCTCTAAATCTGCCACATTATTCTTATACGTTTTTTTTTTTGGCAAATATTC
The DNA here is from genome assembly GCA_034370585.1 of Fragaria x ananassa. Lineage (NCBI taxonomy): Eukaryota > Viridiplantae > Streptophyta > Magnoliopsida > Rosales > Rosaceae > Fragaria > Fragaria x ananassa. The sequence goes on along the minus strand of CP139764.1, from coordinate 6,580,576 downwards.
TTATACGATCTTGGACCGACTCATACTGTAAAGCATATGCTCCCAAAGTTTTTGAGCTTATAAAATACTTGTATTGCATTAATATTTCTTCATGCCAAAGATGGAGGAGGGGGTCTGTTTCTTCAGTCGGCAGTCTCTCCTTCGTTGGCTTCTTCACGGGTCCTTGCCTTCTTGTTTTTATTTATTTTTCAAACCAAACCGGCTTAACGTCCTCCTCGGCTACTATCGTCGTCTTTGTATCTTTTTTAATATAAGCTCCTCTTTGTTTTTTATTTAGCTTGTTACGTTGCATAAGCAGCGACATTACGTAATTTATATCTCCAAAACTGACATTTGACCTCTTTTTATGGCCACTTCAGTTCTAATGGAGAGCGCAACAATTAAATTAGATGAAAAAGTTAAATATGTTTTTTTAAATAACTATAAATAAATAAAATAAAAAGTGCTAAAAATGCTCTAATGTGATAGAATATCGATCAATAAAAGCTAATTATTAGTGTGCGTAAAACATACAGTACGTCAAATTGTTTAGCAAACTCTTTTAGTAGAGTCTAAAACAAGTTGCATTATTATCATACACCATACAAGAACCACACTTGTCCCGTTAGGTGATGATTGAAGACTGGTGTGGGGAAACTGAAAATGAAATGTAAAAAAAAAAAAGCAAACTCTAAAAGACATAGGCGAGGGAATACTCTACTAGCAAGAGGACAGTTTTTATCTAAACCATTGTTGATTCATTCTTTGCTTTCCTTCCCTTTAATCCATGTGTTACATTAGCTAAAAGGATGAGGAGACACATCACCCACCACCTATTTTGACTTGATCTCCCATAGAGGCATAGGTAAAGCCTAACTCTGTGTGAATTATTCCAAAGCTCAATGTTTATCAAAACTCACATACAGTACAACTTTAAGATTAATCTTTGAGGATTGCACAAAGCCAAAGTTCATCTCAGAAAATGTGATGCTTGGAAATGTAAAAAGCTAGCCCATAATATTCTGGAAATCTTTTTCTAAGTTCATGGATAGAAAGGCAAAGCTTGAATAAATCCAGGAGGACAAAAATAAAAAGTGTGGAAGGAGTAGCGAACTGAAAGGAAAAGTAGCTATGAAAAGCACTTTTGCCACCAAAGCCACCTTCAATTGCTTCAGTGCTGGTGTGGTCCTTTATATAACTAACTAAATTCATACCGACACTTCAGTCAAGCAATCAAATTCAATATGATTAATCATTGACCATAATCTATTGTTACGAATCAAATAAATAAAGAATTAGAATATGAACACCTCTAAAAAAACTTCTCAAAACCATAGTGATCATATTCATATACCAACCTGTAATTTATACCTTTACTGGAACTATCATACAAGGAAGAACCCCCCAATAAGAATTTCTCTACTGCAACTATAAATTAAAGATTCACATATAAAAAATATAAAAAAAGGTTCTGAAAAAATGGGAAGATGATGTTCTGTTCTATCATTGCCTAGTCTGTTGTAATCTGGATCCAATCATTCTGAGCTCAAATCTCTTCACAGCCCCAGCAACATCTCTCATGGTTGTGTCTATGACATAAGGGGCTTTGTCAAGGTAGATCTGTGTGTCATTGATCAGCTTCTTACATGGCTCGCGCCTGTCTGCAATGGTTCCGTGGTAATGGAAATACTTGATCCTGTTCTCGGTTTTGTGTGTGGTCTTCCCTGCTATGTTCTGTGACATGTGCACCCCGGTGCCATACACATTGCGCGGTTGCACTGCGTATTTCCGGTCTCTTCTTATGCCTCTCTTCACATCCTTGTACACAAGTTTTTCAAATCCCCATTTTCTGTGTCATCAAGAATGCAAAACACATTAGCATGTGAGCTAGCACAAGAATATACACAAATGAGAACATGCTCAAGAACAGAGAATTTTAGAGCCTAACGTTCAACACTTCACATGGTTATTGTAATTGGAAACTTCTTGTGACTAACGTCTATATTAGTATCCAGATCTAGTCACAAAAATAATCATGTCCCAACAAATCAGTCCTAATCTTCCAATATGGTATTACATGTTTATTTTTCTTTGGTCAACATCAGCAACAGTCATAATCTCACTTCTTCTTTTTTTTTGAAAAGAGTCTTAATCTCACTTAATTTCTATAATCAAACAACATACACCATTTCTTGTTGTCTTTCTCCTTACTTATTCAGTACTTTCCCATTTTTCCATAAACAACATCATTTGAGCATTGTAAGTTTATCTTGAAATTATGACTGATTTCAATAAGGAAAGCTGGCTATTGAAATCAGTCCTAATAGGGATCTAATAACCCAAGTTCAGATTTTCCTCACACAACTAGATTTCCACTACCAAAACCAAATAATATCCATTCTGATCATTCTCACTGTTGTATCTTATAAAGGGAAAGTAACATCTATTATTTAAGACTGGTTCTGATGCTTCTCACAAAAAAGTGACACTTGCAGAAAGATGGGTAATAATACCATTAATTAGCCCTAATGATCAATAAGAAACACCCACTTGAGAACAAAGTTCAACCCACTACAACCTCCCCGAGTAAAATTTATCAAAGCAGGAATGTTCAATAAATGCAGAAGAATGTGCCAAACTAATTGTCACAAACTCATTTTTAACATAAAAATGCAAAAAGTTGCAAAAGACACAACCACCATAAGAAACAATGACCCTAAAGTTGATCTACAGTAACCCCATAATGCTGCTTCAATCATGTCCATGCTAGTAGGAATCCAATGCTCACAAATTACATGAGAACTTTGAATCACAAAACAATGGAATGAGAATGCTAAACTAACATGCATATGCCAATTCAATTCACAATTTGATCTAATGAAGATATCCCACATGTCAAAATCAGATTAGCGAAATGACCAGAAAAATTTCAGGGTGTTTGGTGATGATGTATGTACCTGTTAGTTTTGTGATAATCTTCAAGCAGGCAGAGCTTGTTGCTCATTGGCATCTGTTCAATGGTGAACTGTGAGTACTCAGCCAAAGAATCCAGCACAGTTTTGATGGTGCTCTTGGGAGGCATATAGATATACTCATCCACATCAAAGAAGAACATCCACTTAGCCATGAACTTATATCTATGCAAACAATCATTCACCACCATGAACTGGTTGTGATAATACCCATCAAACCTCTCCTGATCTCTTATATCTTGCAAAGTCACATACCCCAACTCCATCCATGGCTTCAACACCTCCAAAACTTCCTCATGAATCCCACCAGCATCATGAATCACAAAATGAGATCTGGGCCCAAACAGCCTCACATGGTAAGCAATCCACTCCCTCACTCTCTGAGGACTCAAATTCCCATACAAAGAAGACCCACAATAAAAGTAATCATATTTAGGCCTTGATGTAAAAATTGAAGGGTTTAAGCTTCCTGGGTTTTCTGTTAACGCCTCAATCTCATCGGTGACGTTGAGATTCCGGTCACCGCCGCCGGAAGTCGAGGCCAAAAGGACTAGCTTCCCGCCGGAGTTGTCGGAATTAACGTCCTGAGAAAATGTGCAGTTGACCACCACGACGGTGTAGACCCTCCCGTAGCCCCAGTCGGGGAGGATCTTGTATCCGACGGCGGAGACTACGGCGGAGGAGTTGACGGTTGGGATCCAACGGCATTGGTACGTCGGGTTTGAGTAGACATGGAGAGGCTTGGAGGCTAGACCCACTATAGCAAAAGTGTTCATTCCTCCTCTGTAAGCTCCCATGTTGATGTAGCTGTACGCCGCCGCGCCGTGAGTGGCGAACACGCGCTTGATCATGCCGTTGGGTTGCACCGACTCCGAGGGCGGGGGAGGCGGCGAGAGAAGCGGAGGGGGTGACGTAGAAGCAGCTGAGATGGATACAACAGTAGTAGTAGTAGTATTGTGTTGTTGGGCCGGCTGAGTGGGGGTGAGGACGCGGGAGATGCAAAAGCGGAGGTCGGAGGAGGAGACGGTGAAGCGAGAAGGGAGGAACTGGAGGAGGGTGGCGAGAGTGCAGAGGATGAGGAGGGCGGTGAGGAGGAGCTTGAGCTCGGCGGTGTAGTGCCAGACGATGCCCACGTAGAGCTTCTTCTCTTCTTTCTGCTGCTTCTCTTTTGCCATTGCTGATGTCAGTGATGTGTTACAGAAAGTGAAGGAGGATTGAAGAAGAAGAAGAAGAAGAAGAAGAGCAATGGGGTTGTGGCTAGTGGGTTTCTTTCTTTTGGAGTGTGTTATATATGTCTGAGAAAGTGTTTGAATTTTTTGTTGGGATTTTTATGGGGGAGGAATTATGGGGTGTGTGAAACTGTGAACTGTTGTTTATTAGTTTACGTGATTGGTTGGTGTGGGACTGCAACGCGGAGGAGGACAATGATGGGTGCTGCTGGTTTGGTTTATACACTACTGGGTTTAGAAGACAGAATTAGGACCTTTTTTTTTTTTACCATTAAGCTAAAGATGGTAATTTCTGGTAGGCAACGGCTCTCTAATTACGTGGAAGCTGCTTTTATTGACTGTAGTAGTCATTACTGCTGATGGTTAAACATCGTGATTGGATTTCACATTACTAGTTTTGGGTTATTCTCTATTTCTGTATATAGCTGTTGATTGTGAAAGTGTGAATGTAGGTATAGTGCTTCTTTGAACAGTGAAAGATATGGAGAATATTGACCGGTTAGTGACGGAGTGGTTATGTTATTTTGTATGTTAGTTCCTTGGCTTCCTTTTACTAGATCCTTATCTGATTTGCTTTTGTCAAGGATTTTAGTTTTTCCATGAAATGGAAGGATCGTTTGTCCATATTGTTAGGAGGAAGTGTCAAGTGAAAGTTAGACGTGTCGAAGATGGATATACATTGAGCTTGTCAAATGAGAGTTCGAGTTGTTTGACAATATAGAGATAGATTTGCATTAAACTTGTCCAAGTTACGTACAATTGAGATTCAATTGGTAGTTAATAAGTAAAATCAAAGTTTAGCTAGAGTTTAGATGGATGTAAGTCCCGCAATTAAAGCAACATTTTTTTTTTGAAAACGAGAGATAAAACGGCAGCTCTCATGCTATAACCATTAATGAAACCTCAGAATATAAGGGGGGACATCGTGCCTAAACCCCATAATGTAAGAACACCCTAAAATATTAGGCATGTCTACAAATACTATGCATTCTAACAAGTATCATCTAGCAAAGAGTGCATCATTGGCTACTCTATTTGCTTCACAATTTTGGCAACATACCGGAAAAATACCGCTCAAACAGAGCCATAAATTACTATGTCTATCAGCTTTCCGGCTATGACGCCATTGGAAATTACCAGTGGCCCTAAGTTTCATCCTGCCACTAGGAGGCTGCGACCATTTGACAACGCAAGGAATTCGCCGCCTCATTAGGCAAACATGACACGCTGCGTGCACTTATCAGAACAAAGCCCACCGGTATTCAAAACCACTAAAAAACTGTAAAACCAAAAACAAAAAGAGCAGGTACTAAAACAGATACTAGAGCATAGCTCTTTGTCAGCCATTAGAAAATGGTGACTTATTCCAACAAAAACCACACGTAAAACTATGAAAGTAACAAACTGAACCGAAACAACAGTAAGTACCCAGATTGAGCTTGCAAGCCATACCCAAGAAACACCAAGCCCAAAGCTGGCCCATGCTCGGATGGAGGCCTGACAGGTCCAGGTCTTGAACCAAGCCCACCATGACTCAAGCCCAGACAGCCCTTCGTTCCCTACCGCGCCTCCAAAGTCGCAGCAGAGCTTCCGTCGTCGGACATTGAACGCCATCGAAACGACTTCGCCGGCCGAGAAACAGATGGCATTCTCAGCCACCCAAAACACTGAGCGTTGAACAGGAAGAGAAACCTCAGGCCTAGACCATCCTTCAATCTCCGTTGTCGCCATTGAAGCCGATATCTGGAAATCAAGTGCGCAAGGGAGTGCAGCGAGATCCTCGCCAGGACAAGAGCGCATCTCCGCCGCACCTTCGATCCCCGTTATCCCTTGCAGATCGGCCACCTGCGCATGCTCCACCTCTTGCTAATGCCAAACCCTAAGTCAACCTCCAAGGTTCCATCTCTGAGTAACTACACACATATCTCGTCCGGCCGCACTCGAAGCAAGCCGACAAGGGCAAGGACCCACGTCGACGCCCCGGAACAGCCGGACAGGCGGAGAAAAGGCGAGCGGCGTCAAGTAGGGGACCACGTCATTCTATTAAAGCAACATTTTATACAAGCAAATCGAATAAAACAACAATCGTGCCAAATTCGACCAAATCTTGCTCTAGTTCACAACTCCTAATCAAATAAGCACTTGTATCTAACATGTTTAGCGACCTAAACTTATACAAAAAAAAACACATAGCATTAGGTATATCTAACGTATCAGTATTAAAGTGCAATGACACTTTAACATCATGGCATTAGTAATGCCCAAATGATCAATAAGTACATAATACTTCAGCCTTTTCCCCCAAACTCCATTTTTCTCATCACACAATCGAGAAGAGAGAGAATTTCATGTTATGGTTCCCCCACCCAAGTTACCATGACTATCGGTTTTTGACGAGTGTTGGAAAATTTACAAGTCCAAGATGACTAGCTACAGCAACTTTAATTCACCGTGGAAGACGGTAGAAAATTGGTCTTTGAAATATGTCGGCGGCCGTTGCGAAACCAAATGAGGGAGAGGGGGTGACACGTGGAAGGATTCGGTGCTGAATGGTTCGACGCTGTCGGGAGAAAAAAAAGTGCCATCTGTCATTATGGGTTGTCATCCTTATCAGCTGGTGGGGACCAGCTTGCCTTTTTATTATTAATTTTTTGATACGTATTATTATTATATTAATTGATGAAATTTTGAACATTCTCACTTACGCCTTCGCCATGCCCTGACACGTTGCGTCTGTGCCATGTGGATCGTTTAAGGTCGCACGCGCTTCCATCAAGGATCAGCTTTATGTTTTTTTTTTCTTTTTTCTTTTTGTATTTTTGTTGTTGTGTGTGTTAACGATCATTGTGTTCTGAGTGAAGTTGTTATCAAGTCCGATCAAGAGTAAAGATTAAAGATATCCAAAGATTAAACCAGAGAAAACTTGAAGTTTCGCCAAGAATTAAATATTCTTTTGGATACATCTTAATCTTTTTGGTATATAATCTTTGGATATTTTTATATACACACATTCCTATTTATTTTTACGGTACTTATTTTTATTTTAAACTTATTTTTTAATTAAATTTTCACATCTCTACTGTTTAGTATTTAGATATTAATGTATATATCATTTCTGTAAAATTTAAGTCAATTTGGTTATCATTAAAGTCCTGAATATACGGTTACCGACTCTAACCGCACCAAAAAATAAGATTATGTAACCACACCGAACTAAAACGGTATCGTTTTATAGTCACACCGCACCGAACAACTTTAAAACGGTTTGATGGCAGTTTTGAATTATAAACCGCCCGATTTAAACCGAATCGAATTACATTTTTCTTATATTTTATTTTTCTATTGATGAAAGTTTTGGTTAGTAACATATAAAAAATTCATTTATATTTAAGTTTGCAGATGCAAGTTGCTATATTGGAATGATAGTTTGATATATATATATATATATATATATATATATATTTGTTAAGTAATCAAATATGGTATTTTAGTTAGTTACTTGATATAGATGATATTTGTAGACTAATGTGCACTCAAAATACATTAATATACCTTACCGACATTGTTATGTAAAAATAAGCATAACTTTTGGTAACTATTTCTCGCTTAAATAAATAAATTGGTTTTACACCGAATCCGACCCGCATCGCACCTAAAAATGGTGTAACCGAAATAATCGATTCAACTCTTTTTAAATGCGAATTCGGTTTGAAATATTGTAAAACTGAAAAAAGTGGTTAAGTTGCGGTTTGAGCCTTAAACCGATCCAATCGAACCGCGCCCACCCTATAGTTTTGGGTGGAGGTTGCTGCCTAGACCTTCAAATCGATCTCACCGGAAAAGAAAGTGGTAAGGGACACCTCTAGTGTCCGCTCGGGTGGAGGCGTGTCGTTGTCGGCGCCAGACGGACGAGAACGGAGGGACGTCTGCACTTTAAATCCAATATGGACGTCCGTTTCATAACGGACCTATATGATTGTGTGTGTGTGAATATATATGTTGTATGATTGTATGATGAGCAATGCATTGGACTTGATGTAAACATACTAACTTTAGCCGTGTCGAAGAAAGTTCATTTTAAACGCAATTCAAGTAATTTCTTCTTTTCCTATTATTGGTTTCAATTTTATAGACTATGATGGTTTATTTATTTATACAAATGACATTAGTTCTGATTTAGTCTGAGTTGGAACAGGTCAATGATTTGTCTCTCGCATAGTCTTTGAGGGTGTCAATTAAAGGACCATTGTTCCCTTGGTTGCTTTCATTTGAAGGGACATCAAAGGACTTCGAAGAGATAGTAACTTGACCTCCAATTTAAGAGGAGGCAAAAGGTAATGGGTTTAGAAGTAATATATTTATATATAGTGATCGGTTAAACCTGGAAAGTTAAAGAGTATAAACCCACCATCCCACTTCGACTATACATCATATCCCCCTTTTTTACAATGATGCATCATGAGTTTAGGGTTGTGTGATGCATAAAGTCCTATGTTGATATGAAAAGTAAAGAGATATCGCTTATCTATCTATGAACGTATAGAATGACAACGTTGATTTACAATGCTAGAATGTCTTAACTAAAACAATGAAGAAACATGCATACATATATATATATATATATATATATATATATATATATATATATATATAGAGGACCATTCCATGAGGGATCCATTTTTTTGTTTATTTCTAGAGATAGATCATTTGACGAACTTTTCGATTACAAAATCAAATCTTCACCGTTCAGTTCGTTGGGCTATATGGGTAGATCATTTCTACAAATTTTCAGAAAATTTGGTGATCGTTAAGTCATCCAAATGAGGGATTTATTTTTAATAATATTGAACTGTGTAGGTTTGACATAAGTGTTAAGTTTTTTGTTTTAATCTCAACCATTCAAGCCCATTAAAAAACAGATCTAATGATGTGGACCTATCCTTAAAAATGAACAAAAAAAGGAAACCCTCATTAGAAGGGTCCTATATATATATGATCACATCATTAATTTTTTATTTATATTTTGGACGAAGATACTTTAAGATGTTATTAGAATAGAAATTCCCCCACATTCAATGTCAACTGTAATGACATAGGTGGCATTGCCATTCGCGGTTTGATGAGTGAAGAAGATTTGACCATGAATGCTCAAAGAGGAGAAGAGCCAGATCGTTCACCATTTTCTTTCTTAATTTCTTGTCTCTCTTCCCTCTTTCTTTCTTTATGGCCGTATTCAACAGTCAACACCATTGTAATGGCCTCAAGTCCACCTTACAAATCGGCCAAGCCCTTTCGTGGTCTTTACTTATCAATTGAGTTCGTGTGCCGTGATCCAACAAGAAGTCATATGGGGCTATTGTCAAGTTGATAGCCTGATTGTTTGTGTCTCATATTACTATTAATGTGTACATGATGGGTAATGGGTTAACCATTCTCATGAGCCCAGTGATGCTCTCAACTTTAGGAGACGGGAAGATATTGAGGGGGTTTGCCAGGATTCCTACAGAAGGAAGGTCCTGTATTGTCTGTTGGTTATCACATGTTACTGGGATTTGAAATAAGTTCCCTTGGTAAATGGTAACCCAAATCTTCAAACAAAATAACGTCCATCTCCTAGGGATACCGCATCCAATGATGTTAATTTCTCAAAATGAAAGATGGAAGTTTACCTGAGTTAACATTATATGACGATTTCAGACTTATGGGCGTTGTTCCTGTCTCAGGAAAAAACTTCTTCAAACTTGTCTCTACAAAGTCGCATGTCCTCCTCGATCTATATCCAGGTGGAGCGCGTGAGGTTCTTCACCGGAAGGTAGTAACTAGTAAGTCATTTCATTTTTAGTATGATTTTCACTTCTGAGGATGTAACTTGGTTTAGATGTCCATGCACTTGAGAATTTAAGTCAGTGTTACAGTTATACAAAAGAGAAAATTTATCAAATGGTGCATGTTGATACAAAAAAAAGAAGAAAAAAAAAGAAAAGGATTAAAAAAATAATAATAATATTTTTCTTGTACTACACGCACAAAGCTTTTGAGTTCAATTGTAACTCTTGCAAACATGTGTTTGGATAGGAACACAATACGGGTATCAAAAGTTTAATTGTAACTCAATCATCATAACCAAGCACTCTATATAAAGATGTCAAAGCCTCCAAAAAGAGAGGGAGAGGGGGAGAGAGAGGACGAAACGGAGGAGAGCAAGAAGAGAACAGGCGAAGAAAGCAGAAGAGGAGAAGAAAAAGAAGAAGAATAGAAGAAAAGAAGCGGCGAGCCAACAAGAAGGTGGGGCTCTCATTCTAACTCCCTTTCTTTCTTTTGCAGCATCTTTATTTTTTTGTCTCGTCTCTTGCTTCACCGGAAGCCCCAAAAGCACGTCTTCAGTGAGCCATCTCTTCTTTCCCGAGCAAGGCCACAATGTCATTCAAACTTCAAAGCCCTAAGGCGCAGTAAAACGACTTCGCATAGAAGCAGAAGCCCTAAGCCGTGGCGAGACGACTTCGCATAGAAACAGAAGCCTTAAGGCGAGGCGAGATGACCTCGCGAGGTCGTCACCAAAAGAAGACTACGGCCGCTCGACCCCTCCTCTTTTTACAACAAATATATGGCCTTGCACCTCGCATAACAAGCCACACAAGGGGAAGAGACCAAACTTTCCAAGCAACGCGAGTTTGAAGAACATGAACTTACCCTTGACGGCTTGGAGAATCTCTGAGCAGATCGAAGTAAGCTTAAGTATTCAATACACGCTCTCGATCAAAGCGGAGTACAGAAACAGAGGCAACATATCTCCATGTATAGAGGAGAAGTTTCTTTAAGTCCGACTCCCAATCGCATTCGATTTCATCTGCAAACAGGTTTATATCCTCAAGATGATAATCATCGAGATTGTGTCAAGCTGATTCGAACTGGGAAAGACGTCTTTGAGAAGTTATGTGGTTCACATGATCTCATCAAGGCTACAAGTTCTGTTTGGCCAAGACAACAAGTTTCTGTTGAGCATTATCATGCGAGCTGGATAGCAGAGTTCGCATGCAAAGAAAACTTCGCATGGAACCAAGACAAGACTTCGCGTCGAAGCAGAAGCACTAAGGCGAGACGAGATGACTTCACATCAAAGTAGAAGCCCTAAGGCGAGGCAAGATGACGTTGCGCAAAAGTGGAAGTCCAGGCAAGGCGAGATGACTTCGCGTAGAAGTGGAAATCCAGGCGAGGCGAGATGACTTTGCGTAGAAGTGGAAGTCCAGGTGAGGCAAGATGGCTCCGTGCAGGAGACTTCGCGAAGAAGCAAGACGCGGAAGTCCGCATGCACGCGAGGTCCGAATGCACGCGGAGTCCTCATACACGCGGAGATTGGATTTGCAGGAATCACCTACGCCCCTACCAAGGACCATAGCCAAGACAATTCAAGCCTCTTGGTCACACTGATGCATCATCCGTTTCGGGTGCCCAAATCAAATTAACAGACACTTTACCAAATTGGGTGTACACAATAAATACAGTGGATGAATTCAAAAATATATCTGTCAAACTCAAAAGTTGGCACTAAGCCGCAAAACCCAAATCAATGAACTACGGTCGGTTTGATCCCACAAAGGGGTACGTAGGTAATCTAGCGTCTCACTAGATGCAACCATTATTCCAAACAGAATCTCTGACACCACCAGTCAAATTCGTCAAGTCCAAATGGCTCTGGTCAAATTCCTAAAGCACCAGAAAATCAAATCCATAACCAAACTTTTCGAACTACATTGGTTTGATCCATTCACAGGGTATGTAGGCAGTCCAGATTTAAATCAAATCCTTGGTTCTTTCCAAGCTAAATTCCCATATTTATAACCAAACCTTTCGACAAGTCATTTACTTCGTCGAAACACCAAAAACCATAAAACTTGAACTACGAGTGACTTGATCCCCACCAGGGTACGTAGGCAACCTATTCCCAAATGCGGGCGCAGTTGTAAAAACAAACAAACCTACAATGGTCTCTTGATAAACGAAATCAAAGGGTGTTCCCTTATAACAAAGGATTGTAATTAAAAGACATGTTATGTCTTGAATAAGTCGAACTAGACATAATTAAAACTTTATTATGTTAATGAATATGAGTGAAATTATGTTGGGTGACATTTACGTCTCGTTCATATTTTTACTCAACAATGCCTTAAGTTAAGCTCATTTATCATTTTAACATCTCAATTTTAAAAAACTATGATAACGGTACCTCAACATTTAAACTCAATTTAACATTAGATCCCTCTGTGATTAACACTGTTAAGTTGGACTTTATCTATGGGAAAAATTATCTTTTCATGTTTTCCCTACCCAAATCTTTTCCCTCCATAAACATTTTCCTCCAGAATAAAGTTCATTTACCAATAAGTATAAGAATTTTTGGTGAGTCATGTGTTGATTGCATACAAAAATTAGGGACATCTAGAAATTATAATACATCATTGGTCATTAATATTCATCATTAAAAGTAGGTTTTGCAACCCACCGGTGAGAGAAAGAATCAACATTGATTTAAATGCATTTTGTATAAAGTACAGAAGTTCATAACTATGTTGCACAGACACAGACATGGACACGGCGACACGTGTTAGAAACCCAGTTTTTGAGTTATACGGTGTCGCATCGTGTCGTTTCTCCTTATCCGTGTCCGTGTCCGTGTCCATATATACAACATAGTTCATGAACCTCTGTACTTGATATAAAATGTATTTTAATCAATGTTGATTTTTTCTCTCACCGGTGGGTTGCAAAAGCTACTTTCAATGATGAATATTAATGGCTAATGATGTATTATAATTTCTAAATGTCTCTAATTGTTGTATGAGAGAAAACATGAAAAGACAATTTTACCCATGAATAAAGTCAAACTTAACGGTGTCAATCACGGAAAGAACTAATATTAGATTAAGTTTAAATGTTGAGGTATAATTATTATAGTTTTCAAAATTGAAATGTCAAAATGATGAATAGGCTTAACTTAAGGCACTATTTGAAAAATTTTCTCTGTACAAAACTGAACTTACACTTAATTTCCAGGGGAAGCATATAAGTTTCCAGGGGAAGCATATATATATAAGTTATTCTGTCCAGAACGGTCAGAATTTGTGAGGATGACAGCTAGATTTGGAGCCAAAATCGTTCTTTTTGGTTATGGTGGAGAAGATGATATTGGCTACAGACCTCATTATGCCTTTCATATCATCTTTGTAATATGTCTTTCAATTAATTATCACTTTTGATGTGTATAAATTGTATGAGTGGTGCATTGGACTCAAGATAAACATACAAATAATCAAATGATTACCTTAAACGTGTTAACAGAAGTTTTCTTTAAACGCAACTCAAGTAATTTCTTATTTTCATTTTTTTTGCTTGAGGGGAATGAATGACAAATTCAATGATTAAACATCATTACAATTAGATATAAAATGTCATCCACACTTGGAGAACTAACAGGAAGAAATCAATAGTGAAACTACCAAGTTTAGCCTCTTGCTACTCTGTTAGTTTGATTTCTCAAATTAGTCGAGTTTAAAGCTGTGATACCCTGACCTGAATTTAAAAGAAATAATTCTTAAGTTAAAACTATTATTGCAGAAATAATTCATCTTTTAATGACGAAAGTTTGATGTTTTTGTCTGATTTCTCAAATTAGACAAGTCTAAAGTTAAAACTATTATTACAGAAACAATTCATCTTTTAATGAAGAAAGTTTGATGTTTTCTCCAAATAAATAAATTTGTACACATGAATCACAATAGACAACTGATATCACGCTCATTTTCAGCAAGTCTACAATAATGATAAATACGAACACCAAAGTGCCCAACACCTAATCGCCTGTGTTATATTCGAAAGCTGGTATTGGGCGGTGGTGTGATTTGGTTGTGGGCCTCTGTTATTGGGCCTCTGTTAACATGTTTTCTAGTTTTTCAGAAGCCTAATATGTGAAATCCCAAAGGAAAACATGAAAATGGGCCCTAAATTTCAAGCCCAAAAGAGGTGAGCTAATTAGGGTTTCGCATACAGAGCGGGGGTATATAGTGCTGGATTCCAAAGTGCTTTGTAGGTTAGAAACTTCAGAGACAGCGAGCCGCTTCGGAGTTGGGAGCAGCAAAAGGAGGTTCAGCCGGCCGCGGGAGATCAAGCTCAGAAAATGGTTCGTCTTTCATTTTCTCATCTTACATTCAACACTGGGTTACCTTCCAATTCGTTTATCTCTATGCTTTCCTTAACATGCTCAATCCAACTTTAGCTCATGCTACTTGCTCAACCTGCTTTTCTATGTGCTTAGATAGAACATGTCTTACAAACCCAGTTCTGCTGCTATCTAGGGCTCTAAAGTTTTCAGCTTTGAAGTAATAAGATTGTTATAACTATAGAAAATCTGATTAGATGTCAAAGTATTGATACTATGATGCTGTCATTACTTTATTTTTGATGGGTTTGTTGTAAAGTTGTAATCTTGAAGTGGGGTGAATTGGGTTGTGAATTTTATTTGTTTTGTGTTTATGAAGCTTGGTTGGTAATTTGGTTTCTTGGTGATTACAGGCGCGAGGACTGAAGAAGCATTTGAAGAGGCTCAATGCCCCTAAGCATTGGATGCTTGACAAATTGGGTGGTGCATTTGTAAGTAAAGCCTTTTTTTTTCTATTCGTTTTAGTTGAATGTGTTTGTTGTGTTGCTAGTTCTTTTTTATGGATGTGTTGATTGGATTTTTGGAATTAAACTTGTCTTAGGCCCCCAAGCCCTCATCTGGACCTCACAAGTCGAGGGAGTGTCTTCCATTGATCATTATCTTGCGAAACCGGTTGAAGTATGCTCTGACATACCGTGAGGTCATTGCCATCTTGATGCAACGTCATGTTATGGTTGATGGGAAAGTTAGGACTGATAAGACTTATCCTTCTGGCTTCATGGGTACGTGCAAAACTGCCTCCTTTGATATGTTGCTGCTACATTGTTCTTGGTCCACTTATTTCTGTATTGACATCTAAATGACTGTTTTCATACTTAGTCATGGGAGTTTGATATTGTGTGTGTGTGTATTGTTTATACTGTGCTACTAAGTTTGTGTTTTTCAGTTTTGCAAGCACCTTGTTTTCCTTTTCCGTGACTGGAATAAAGTGATTTATAGGCGTGCCTTGTAGTTTGATTTCTTTTGGGCACTTTTGTTCATAGGTTCTAGAATCCATCAGTGGTCTTTATTTTAGAATTTGGCATTTTATTCACATTCTGCTTCACATTGAATAGATGTTGTCTCAATCCCCAAGACAAATGAGAATTTCCGTCTCCTTTATGACACTAAAGGACGGTTCCGTCTGCATTCAATCAGGGATGAAGAGGCAAAGGTGATTTTTGTCTATCTTTTTACATTTGCATTGTTTATTTGAGTTATTTTTTTTCCTTCACTATACCTTGATTAAAGATTTCAAATTAGGGTAGTCTATTATTAAGTAGTTAAATAGAAGAATCCATTGAAGTAAACAATCTTTTAGTAATGTTCATTCCTTGGTGAAATACTGCCACTTGCTTATAGATGGGCCAAGGAAACTATCCAAATTTTGCATTTGAGTTAACTATTACAAGTGATGCATGTATTTTGCTGATAACTGAGTTTATATCTCTGCAGTTCAAACTCTGCAAGGTCCGTTCTGTGCAGTTTGGCCAAAAGAATATCCCTTACATTAATACCTATGATGGGAGAACAATTCGTTACCCTGATCCTCTCATCAAGGCAAATGACACCATCAAGCTTGATTTGGAGACCAACAAGATTGTCGACTTCATCAAGTTCGATGTTGGTAATGTTGTCATGGTGACAGGTGGTAGGAACAGAGGGCGAGTTGGAGTAATCAAGAGCAGGGAGAAGCATAAGGGAAGCTTTGAGACTATTCACGTCCAGGACGCCACTGGACATGAATTTGCAACCCGTTTGGGGAATGTGTTCACAATTGGTAAGGGTACCAAGCCATGGGTAAGCCTTCCCAAGGGTAAGGGTATTAAGCTTACCATCATTGAGGAGGCCAAGAAGAGGCAAGCTGCCCAAGCCACTGCTGCAGCCTAGATGTTTTTGGTGAAAACAATTTAAGTCTATCTGAAGAATTTCAATAGAACTTTTGTAATTTTTACTAAATTAGCTTTGGAATTTATGCTGCAAATTTTATCTTCGTATTCTTCATTTGTTTTGATACAGATCAGACTTAAATTTTATGCTATGTTGAAGTAAAGTTTCTCTGAGTAGTGTCTGCATGCTGTTCATATACCATCTTTTTCTTCAGTTGAGAACTCTTTCCCTTCCCTGCCAGACCATTGTAGTCGTTATCCCAACACCTTTGTGGTCTGACTGGCATTCTAACTATGATTTTGAAACTCTAGGGGGCAGCTCTAAATCTAGTTATTTTTGTTAAGAAACTAGACCGGAATCCTCTACTAGATCCGCATCTGTTCGCTAAACTGAATTAGGCTAGTTTGGTGAGGAGTCATCCTCCATTACAAACCTCTTTACATAGCACGATACTGTTGTTACCACTAGCTCTTAACTTCCGCCAACTGCAATCAGATGGCCATGTCTTTACCTGTTGTTACAGCCATGTCTTTACCTGTCATCAACTCATCATACACATTTCTGCACAAAGGCTAAAGGTAGAAAAGATATCATTGAGCACACGGAGAAGATGCTTGGATAAGTATACAACTATACATATAATGAGAGGGATAGAACAATAACCAAAAAACCAAATTTAGACATCAATTTTTGTGATACAAATTTCCCACAGGTTAGATTTTACAAGCAAGGACATTGTATGATGAATCTAATAATGATGTGAAACAACTTTGGTGTCTCAATTCTATGTCTCTCTGCTTGCACATGAAGCCTTTCATTCAAGAATTGACAACACTTTGATCCAATCCAAGCTGAAAGGGATGACGATGGATGTAAGGGATTGATCATGGTCCATGGACAGTCCTACCTGCACTGATTATTCTTCACAATCTTTCAAAAGCAAGCAAATAATAGAGGTGGTGGGTGTGGTGGCCACAACAAGCAATGAAAGCTATTGGGATCAAATACTTCACGTGCCCTAGCCTAACCCACCTGCACATGCTCCTTGTCTTCCTTGCCTCTTCCCCTCTCTACCTTCAACACACTTTTTCTAAGGATTACATTCCCATTACAAAGCCAATACCTAGAGTTAGATAATAAGCCTACCCTGCTTATTGGGTTACAGTCTAATATATATGCCACACATTTGTATGATCATCATTATCATCTATAGTTGGTGCTTTGAGCAAGTGATCAAGTGGTCATTAGTGAGGCCAGCAGCTTGCATGAATGAGTGTATGACAGTGGGGCCTACAAACCTAAAACCCTTCTTCACCATGGCTTTGCTTATGAACTCTGATTTGGAAGTCTTCACAGGGATCTTGTGGCATGACTTGTATTGGGTGGAAATAGGCTTGTGATTCACAAATTCCCACAAGTACTTGTCAAATGACCCAGTTTCCCTCTTAATCTGTAAATTGAGTTAAAAAAAAAGAAAGGAGAGTTAATAATTACAATCACAGTATTTGTAAAATCTGTCGAATACATGATACAGTATTAAAGGGTCAGTTTTATGTTCTAGTAGTACCTCAAGAATTCTTTTAGCATTGTCAACAACTCCTCTAATCAAGCTTATATCAGTACCAGTATCAGCACTCACTGAACTTATCTTCTTTTCATTAAATTTAGCCACAGCTTCTGCATCAAACCCTGAAAATGCCTCCCTGCATAAGTCAAATACAAAGACTTGTTAAATAGCTATGTTATCTGTTTCTTACAATATTTTCTACAACTTAATGAAAATTAATGGAACTTTGGGATTAAACCCACCTCAAAGCCTGCCTTTTCCTCAGAACTGAACTCCAATCTGATCCTACTTGAGCACTGGTCAACAGTAGCAATTCAAGCAACAAACTGCAAAATATAACACACAAAAAAAATTGTTAGTTTCAAGTATGTACATTATTCTGTGAAAGATAGAATGATATATCAGAAAGAGAATTACTTGTCATCATGAACAGGAACTCCCCATTCTTCATCATGGTAAGCAACATATAGAGGGTCTGCAAATTACAAATAAACCAGACATTATTCAACTTTCTTATTTTATTTCCACAACATCTGAATCACAATAACATGAACTTGTCAATAAGACAATAATTCAATACCTGAATTTGGTGTGATAAAACTGCATCTTCTTTGCTCAACATTGGTAGCTGAAGAATCAAGAGGCACCACTTTCCCTTCAAACTTGGCAGAGTTTGTTCTTCCATAATGAGCAATTCGCAACTTTCGTTGTTCTTGCATTGTTGCAACTTGCTCCCTCCTTGCAGCTGCTATGCTTCCTGGTGCCTCTACTATCAAAGATGGTATATTTTTCATTACATTTTCAGCAGAAGCTGCACCTGAAACACTTGATCTCTTTGACTTTTTCACTGAACTAGTCAACTTAATTGTTGACTTAGGTGTGAGAACTAACTTCTCAAGACTAGAATTGAGCTCATTATGTTCTTTTCCTCTCTTAAGTGCTGGTTGTCGAGGCGAAGGTATCTTGGGAGAGATGGGAGGAGAAATGATGGGCTTAGTTTTCGGTGTAGGCAGTGGTGATAGCAAAGGAGGTGGAATAAGGGATTCATGGTTGGTCTTTTTGAGAAATTTCCTATGTTCCAAGCTTGGAAATTGGTTATCAGTTGGCTGAAGAACCAAGCGGCGATTGGTTTTAGGTGTTGTTGGAGTAACACTAGGACTTTGCTGAAACTTTGGTTTAGAGGAACACATTTTTTGTGATGAACTGAATGTTGGCTTTGATGCTACAAATTATTGGGAGCAGAGGAGGGGACGATGAGGATGATGAAGGTGAAGAAGTTTAGGAGGGTTTAGGAAGGATGAGGGGGATTTTATAAAATGAAAGTGGGGACATGAACAAAGGTTTTGGCTAAGTTCTAACATGGGGGAGTTGGGGTCTGCCATACACACACCCTCCTGTGTGGGGTAGTACTGCTTTTTTTGGCTATGTGAGCATGAGGGGTTTGAAAATGACACTCTCCTAACCAAGTCTAGATCATATTGTAAATTTTTTGTGCTAATTTGATGTACATGTTGGCTCTACTTGAGCTAAGAACTCGATTTACATTGTTGGTCTATTTCATGATAGATTAGGCTTGTGATATTAAAGTACTTCTTGTCTGCATACTTCAGAAATTGTGTTAATTGCATCATGAGAAAATAGTTCTTACTTCTTAATTGGGTATAGCAAGCGCAAGTCCTCTACTTAATTGTATCGAGGTTTTTTTTACATGTATTCTGTCATTTGACGATTAAGTTGAAGACAATATCGGTGCAACAACATGACCCCCAACAGCGATATAGTTGTGGTGCGGTGGTGCCATTGCCAGCTTCCTCATGGATCCTAATCTTCCCACACTTTGTGCTCTTTACTGCTCAAGTCACCATGCGTCCTCAATCCCAGTTGGAGTGGGGTCTGTGAGAGTTACCAATCATTGTGCTTCTCTTTTGAGCTGGCCTAAAAAATCTTAAGTTCATGATATGCTAATCTGATTTGAGTTGAATGCCCTTGAATATGTGTTCTTGAACCCAAAAGAGACTTGGCAGGGGTCTTAGTTCAAGGCTCTTAATATATGATTATGTCAGTTATTCAAAATTTGTTAAGGGTGCTTTCAGAAAGCTGTCACAGGAGATTTACAACTAATAAGTGATGCTAATAACATAAATAAGTTGTCTGTGGGTCAAGTAGATTTTCATACCTAATCTCAAACTACCAACTTAAACCTTGAACTCATGAGAATCACTGAAGTTAATTAGGTATATATCAAAAGTCACAACAATAAGTTGATTCTGAGATTATTAACAGTAGAATTCAGAGAATAATCTGGATGATAAAAAAATGCCAGCAACTTGTAGACAACAAAAGTGTGCTTGAGTGATTGAAGTGGTAAATTTAGTAACAGCAGAGGGTCCTGTACTTCTATTCATATGTGAAAAATAAATAGCCATGAATCAACTGCAGTAATCAAAAACTGGGTCTATTGCAACCGTTGAGCATCAATTGGTCATAAAATATTTAGTTATACAGTTGAATATGCAGGTTGAATCGGATAAGTGGCCCAAAAGTGCATGTCATATACAGTTGAACCTGTAGCATGAACTATAAACACATATTCCCCATCAAATCTCTTCTGCTAGTCCAATGCACAAAGTTTAAAACAGTTCAGGATTTTAGGGGAATTTGTCAAGGTGAAACCTGGCATGACAGATCAACATGAAATATTGATGGGGTTTTCAAAGAGAATCAACATGATTGTCAAACCTAGAACAGTATAAGCATGCTGATAATTCGCAACAAAATGGGGGAAAGAAAATACAATAAGGGATCCCTGAAGAACTAATACATGTTGATCACAAGCACCAGTAGTATTCTGAAAATGTTGTGATACTTGGAATATCCAAAGCTTTTTGTGAAGAATATAGAAGGGTTTGTGTTGCAAACAGCTAATAAAATTTGAACCATAAGCAATAGCCAAGATTTGTTTGTTTGGGATTCAGTTGAAGAAAGAGGGTATCTCATATAGCCTTTACTTTTGAGGTCATATAGTCTCTTCTTTGAGGCACACATGCTATGGAGCATAAATTCCAAATATAGGGGCTGAATCCTTTTTATCCAATAGGGTGTAGAAATTATTGGAGGTCCACTTTTTTTCTTTTTCTTTTTCTTTTTGTCCTCATACTATGTTTTTAGAGAAACAAATTTGCTAATGACTTCAGTAGCAGTTCTGCTAATTGTAACAAAGTTTTCGTGGCAATAGCTTTTGGGGCAAATTATATTCCAAATTGTAAGGATCATACAAACTGGACTATAGCACTTAACTTATAAGTATCTCTAAGTATGTTCTTGGTTAAAGTCAATTCTAACATCATAATCACAAGATAACAAGCCATGTGATCGAGTCTTAATTACTCAAATGAGCTACATCTCTATAATTCGACAAAAATAGACGTAAAAAGAGACATGAATCATGCATATTTCCCTCGAGTCCATATCTCTCTGTCTCAATAGCAGGACATAAACCAATATCACATTTTCTCACACAGCAGATGAGTCAAAATAGCATGATATATGAATAGGGAGACTCAGCAGCCTACAAGCCACATGGTTAACGAGTGCTTTCTGTCATTTGGATTTGTTAAAATGATGCAAGATTAACTTGGTTTTAGGGAGGCCTGCTCATCTGCGGGAGAGCTTTTAAGGGACAAAAAGGGACATGTCAATTATGACCTCTAGATTTAAATGAGGATCTGAGGGCTGCAAGAAAGTTCACCCCAATTACTGATTCCACACTGGATAACTCACCCATCTGTATGGCGGAACATACAGAGTGAGAGGCACCGCCGAGAAAACCACCGTGAAAAACAACTGCAAAATCATCAACTTTATTTTCTCTATCAAAACCCAATTTCCCAATTCAATATTAAAGATGATTAAAAGGGTCTTGAAGGTTTGAGAGAGGGAGGGGAAAGACGAAATTAATGTTCTGGAAGGTGGAAGAAAGTTTGGGAAGAAAAGAAAAGAAATGGATAAATGGAAAGAAGAAGATGAGTGACATTCTTGCAGCCCTCAGATCCTCCTCATTTAAATCTAAAAGTCATAAAAGATCTCCCGTAGGTGAGCAAGCATGTGGTTTTAGGTATGATATATGCAATTTATAAACACACAACAGTAAAATGTGTCTCCATCTACCAAAGAAAGCTACCTTCATGATTTGGAAACCTTCGTGGTTCTCCTCTCCCACTATCTCACGTTAGCTCTACCTCCTAAAAAGTGAGGTTGATCACTTGTTTAGAGGTTTACTAGATGATGACCGGGCGTTGCTCCGGTTTGTATTAACTATACCGTAAATGCTTTTGTTTGAATCATTGATATTAACAATCAAAATAGATAGCAGTAAAGCAATACACTGACATACTAACATAAAGTATGAATAAAAATAGATAGAATTTATGCACCATATTTATATAAAAAAAAGATAAAAGATATGTAATGTTAGAAATGTCAAAGTAGACAAAAAACATGGATATTTGCTATACTGTATGTATGGTTGTTACGAACTCTTGTTTACTAAAACCGTTTCATGATATCCCCCATCATCAACGATTGTTCATTCCTACTTATTCAAATGAATCTTAACTTATGTTCCACTTTCTCAGAATGAATCGTAACTTTTATTCTTACATTCAATACATTACAGTCAAATTATCATTCGAATAATACCTCATGTTCTTGCATATGTCCTCGCATCATTTACACACTTTATTGTCATAGTATAAAATCAGCTATGAACTAACTTTTAACCCATTCTTATCAGGTTGTAAGTTTCAATAGACATGGTAAATAGCAAGACATGAACCATATAGCCAACAATCTTGGTCTTATAATGTTTGCACAATGGACATAAACACACGTTTCTCAACCATGTTTTCACATACAACAAAAATAGATTTCTTGAGAAACAAACAATGAATCTGTCATTTGATGCTCAATAGTTCAATAGGTTCTTGCTTTTTAAATCACATTTTATTACTGATGAACATATGTGTTTTTTGTAAAATCGAATTCAATAAATAGTCCAACCCTCCATTGTGCCGCACAATTTTTACAAAACTCTTGTTCACTAAAACATTTTCATAATACTCGATCTTCATCATCAACAATTGTTCACTTCTTTCTCAACTGAATCTTGTGTTCCACTCTCTTAAACGAATTGGTAAGTTTGTCCCTTGCAGTGTTTTTTTGTCCTAATGTAGTTCAATTGATCCGTAATCTCATACGCTCATGATCCTTTAAACAATTGAATCAAACTGAACAATTGAATAGGCTTGATACCAACATTGAAATCCTCCAATGGTTCCCAAGTAAATAAAGGGCTTGTTACAGATGGATGATTAACATTATTCAAAACTTTATGCTTAAGTTCCAAAGCATGGACCAAACTGATATATAGTTCCCATAGAACAATTTTTCTGCAAAAACTGAAATTCAATATTGTCCTTGATTATTTTTAATAGGTCCACAACACATTACAGAAGTTCCAAAACAATAATGGAAATCAGTAATGGTCTTAAATGTGTTCAAATGTTGTTGAGACTTGTGATGCTCTTGCATATTGTCCAAAATTATCAGAAACTCATTATCCATTCTTGGTGCTCAACTGTAGACCTTCCTGCAAACTTTGCTAGTCTCCTAATCACAGAGAAGTTTTCAATGAACAAAACATGTCCAGCATTTCGAAACAGCAAATTAAACAAATAATAAACGATAAACAAACATGTCAATAACATTTTACCTATCACGAATTATCAACAATACCTGCTATTGCGGCCATCTGAAACAAATCCTTCTGAGTAGTCCTAACAAAATATGGGAAACTATGGGGAACTCAAGGGTTGGCGGCCACTCCATTAACCCTTGAAGTATACCTTTTGCTTCTCTAACTTGCTGCACAATCTTTTCTTGCATATCGAGATGGTCTCTCAAGTATTTTCATCACACATAGAACACCACAAAACCACAACACCGACACGACCCAAACAATCCCAGATCATACCCACATTCACAAAACAAAGCGCAACAAATGCAAAAACACACACCCACAAAGATAAGACAAATAAAAGATAACAAACCATCAAACCGAGAGAAACAACCCAAAGATATAGATCCAGATCAAACAACAAACCAACTACACTTACCCGAAACACAACAACACCACAGGAAACACCACTTCGGTTAGCCCCAAAAACCCAAATGAGAAACAGAGAAGTGAGCAAGCAGAGATACAGAAAAGGCAACCCAGAGCCGAAAGCAAACTCAGCTTTATTGGCTTAGAGAGAATCGAGCTCCGATCTGGAGTTGGAGAGGCGAGGACATGTGTTGGTATGGAAGGCACGTCTCTGAAGCAGATGAAGACATTTGAGGACACATTGTTGTGGAAGACACGTATGTGAAGCAGGTGTCAAGATACAGGCTGCAGTGGCAGTTTTGTAATTGTCTGCAAACCGGGGGCAACACCATCATTTCCACAGCTGAATGAACAGTTGTAATGCCTTCCTGCTATAGTATATAGAATAGGTGCTCACGCATGGGTGTTCCTACCCTTACTCACTATTTGTCTTTTTCTTTGTCGTTGGCTTCACCCCAACTCGGTGGCTTTGTTTCCCTTATAGGACCGAGTTTCTCTTGTGGAGAAGGAAAAGCTGTTGTGTGGTGTTGGGTTCTTTCTTTCATCCTCATAAACCTTGGTTTTAACATGATTTGTGTTTTGGGATATTACTGGCATCGTTTATTCGGTCATCGTCCCTTCAATCCAGCACTTCTCGCAACCTCTTCGCTACTAGCAACAACTAGGATTAGCTTAGACGGCGGCAATTGTGTTATGAAATCATCATGTAATTTTATTTTTATTTTTATTTTTAGGGTTCAATTTTGTACACACCCACTTTTACCTTGTTCATATGGACCGGTTTGAGTGGTATTTTGCTTAAGGTTATTTGTAGTTGGGCATTTTTGAGCTCCTCGGCTCCTCGCCACTTGGTTTACCTCTTTGGTAATTAGGCCTAATTGTTAATTTAATGATTAATTTCAGTTTATTCTCTTGAGTTTTGAAGTTAACATCGTTTCACTCCTCATATTTTTAATTTTGAAAATTTACACTTTAAAGTCTCCAATTTTCATAAATCAGACACAATTGTTAAAATTTCGTCTAATTTAAAGGTTAAATAATAACATGAAATCTTAGAAAAAGAGTATTAAAAAGTGATTTATGTTGTTATGATATTATTTTAGCTATTTTAGTGAGTTATGAAGTCAAAATTAACATCAAAATTAGACATAGTTTTAGTAATTGGGCATGATTTATGAAAATTGAAAACTTTAGAATAGAGGTGGAATTTTGAAACTGAAAACCGAAAAAAACCGAGTCAAAAACCAAACCGAAACCGGAAAAAACCAAACCAAAAAAAACCAAACCGAATTAAAAAAAATGAACTGAACCAAATTAGTTTGGTTTGGTTTTTGGTTTTGGCCTATAAAAAACCGAACCGAACCGAAAAACCGAATCTCTAAAACGACGTCATTTTTGTCTTTATTTTCGTATTAAATATTTGATTTGAACAATATGATTTTAGGTTTTATGTTCTATATAATTATATGTTTGTCTTTTCTAATATTTGCTTTTTATTTTCGTTTTATGTGCACATAAAAATGTTTTAGGTGTCGTGTATGCGAAGTATAGAGAGTGATATGTTACCTTTAAAATCGAATACCTTATTCTTTCGAGCTTTAGATGACAGACTAATATTTAATTTATTTTTCTTCTTTATTCAAAATTTATGATTTTTAAACTTTAAAATTCGGAATTTATTTGGATGGACTTTAAACTATGGAGTCTATATATATTTTCTATTCAAGATGAACTTAGAAGTTTTAAAATTATGGTTTCATGGTGTGCTAGTGTGGTTAATTCCGAATACTTTCGAAATCATTAAGTATTAAATTTTCAAAGTATTTATTTGGTTTATAAATTATTGGTTTGTTGAAGAATTATTGTCAAATTTTTTATTGATATATTATATGTGTTTATAAAAACAAGTAATGGAAGAAGAAAAAAAAAGGACTTAAAATACGATAATCTTTTACTAAGTTAAAAGCATACAAATTTTAAGAAAAATTACTTTAAAAAAGAAGAAGAAAAACCGAAAAAAACTGAAACCGAACCGAACCACGGTTTGGTTTGGTTTCCGGTTTAAGGTCTCAAAAAATGCCAAGTTGAACCGAATTTTTTTTCGGTTTGGTTTCCGGTTTTAGGTGAAAACCGAACCGAACAAAACCGAACCCACCCCTACTTTAGGAGATAAAATTTTAAAATAAAAAAATTAAAAGTATGAGGAGTGAAATGATGTTAACCCTAAACCTCAGTGGTGTAAACTGAAATTAATCTTTAATTTAAAATAAAAAAGGAGTAAATATGCAGTCGTTTTATTGCATCACTTGAAACACTTTAGCAGACATTTGCAATAATGCAATATGCATACACCAAGGATCAAAGATAAGGTTTTTGAAATTTGATATATGGCTACTTGTCCTAGCTCATTGTCATGGTGGGAGCAGTAAAATATCCCTGCAGGAATTGCATTATTATCCATTTCTTCTTGTTGGTGCAAAAACGAAATGCTGAAGTTGTCTAACGCCATATTATCTCGTTGTTGATGTCGATCTAGTCTACAAGAAACATGCATATGTGTCACGAGAACAAAAGCACAAGGTTGTGAAGATACCACATTATGATTGAAATATTGGACAAATAATTCATATCACATCCCTTTCTAGGATAGTACATTGTGGGGGGAATGTGGGATGGTTTCCTCATGAGGTTTGGGACACACCAGTTGGACTAATGGAGGAAAGATTAAATCCACCCAAAACTCAATTGACAAGTCCATAACTCTACATCGTTCAACATAACAGAGAAAATCACTAAGTTAGGAAGACAGAGCAACCACAAAGGTAAACACAATCGACAAACATGTAACTCAATAAGTTGAGCCTAGTAATTGAAGTGAAGATCTTGATCAAATACTATGTCAGCAAACAACAAACCAGCTTGACCCACTGATACTGCTCATTAGATGTACAGTTTGACAAGTCATAACAGTATTATCAGTGAACCACTCACTTTTATATCGTATAATATTATATGATTTTGTTTTAAAAAAAGAAAATTAGAACTTTCTCTTTGCAAAAGTTGCTAAAATTTCGTAGACAATATGTATCTTTGGCTCAAATTCTTATTCTTGAAAGCAGATTATTTAGAAAAAAAATCTAATTCGACACGACAAAGACGAAGAAGAAAAATACTCTTATAATAATGTAAACCATGGCCTGTCTGATGAGTTGTTAGGAGGCATTGTTTAAACTTTAAATAATTGAAAGGAAGAGGGCTTTGGTGCCCTTGTCCTTCTGTCTTTCCATGTATCTGCTCTTTGGATGTCGACCTTGGTCCATAGTGTTGGGAGCCATTCTGTTACGATAAGACACATTTATGGATATATGAAATGAAAATTATAGAATCTCACCGTCCACTCACCCGTGTCCGGCCCCACCCTGTGATCTCACAGGCGATCTCACCGTTAAATTTCCGGGTGCGCCGAATACGCTCTCTATATGAAATCTTCAAAAGCATATATACTATAAAACAATAAATGCTTAAAACACTAACATTCAAAGTGAATAGACATAAAGTGTAGGAAAATATGAGGAAAAAGAAGAAGAAGATGAATGTGTGATTCTGATTTTGCAGTTTCAATTTCCCTAAAGCAGACTAGATAGTGTGGGAAATCGGAATTCCAAAGATGAACAGTTAGAATAGTTTGCATGCGGCGCGCTCTACACATTGTATTATCAACACACCACATTTCTGAGCTTTCAATACTCCGAATGTCTATTGATACTCCATTTTAGCAAGTCTGGCTCTTTGAGATGATTTACAGTTTGCAGTCTAATCAAGCTGCTTGTATAAGCCTCTAGCTCCACCATGCATGTGCAGAAATTAAAACAGTATTATTAAGTTGTCATTAGCAATTATAGCTGTATACATTAAGTAGCTGAAAGCTATCTTTCTCCTAGTTCTTAAGAATGACAACTCACATAGGCTCAGAGCTCTACAATTTCAAGGACATAAACCAACATAAAGCAGATTCCATAATCCCTTTTTGTACCTGAATGTTCCTTGCAATGTCCTATAATTCTGTTGTATTCTCTTTGTTTCTGCAAATTGTTAAACCTTCCTTCACATCCCAACAGTGGACTAGTACAATAAGGTTACGTCAGCTCTTTTGAGTCTCTTGTCCTTGGCTAGTAGAAAGAGAAAAGATTTACTGATTAGGACCATTTTCAGACCAAATTAAGCTGAAGCTGAAACTGTTTGGTACTCGGGAAATGAATCCACTTACATTGTTGTGGAGAGTAATTGTAACTGGTAAACAACATAGGATCTGAACTTTACTGGTTTATTATAATGGCAATACAACAGGTACATATCAAGCATGCATTTCTTTTTTACTGTTGGGAGAGATAAAATCCAGATATTCCGAAAACGAGCAACCTTGTTTGGATTTGCATATATGGTAAGATGAATTATAGAGCTTGTTAGTTGTGGTTTATTTCTCTTCTAAAAAACGTACACTCCAGAGTTTAAAGAGTATATGTGGAAAAAGAGAAACCACCTGTGATGTGCCAATGACTTTGACATTACAAAAATTAAGTAGATAGTAAATTCGGTAAGGTGAGAATAAATTAGCTTCCTTCCTCTGCCAATTTGTGCTTCACAATGTCATTTAGTTTTACGAGAGCGTATTCAGCGCACCCGGGTGCGCCGCGCACCCGTCCATTTCTGCCGTCCATTTGACGCGGACTTTTGACTTTTTCAAAATGGACCGCGGAGATGGACGGGTGCGCGGCGCACCCGGGTGCGCTGTATAATTTTCGTAGTTTTACAAATAAAGACGGTCCTCTGAAGCAAGAACTCGTTCACCAGACACCAGTAGAGATTTAAGAATCCATGTACGCCCTCACCACATCTGTAATCAGAGCTTGACAGATCGGACATTTTCCGCTGTTCCATTGCAAATCATGAGCACACTTGAGACAGGTGCACATGTGTCCACACCTATAACATATGAAATGATCATATGACAGAAGATCAGTACCAACAGAATTATTTGTACTTAAAATGATGAAGAATTTACTTAGCTTCAAAATCAAGTACCTGTACAATAGTGAATCGATTTTTGCTTCATTGCAAATGCTGCAATTGCCTTTCTTTGTTAACCCATTAGAATTCATTTTCTTCCCCACTAGACCTGTAACATGAGATTACTGTCAAAAAACTGAGAGTAAAAGGAATGGTGCTTTCGACCAAAAAAAAAGAAGGAATGGTGCCAAAACTATGCTGTCACCATTTTTAGTAGATCGGTTATTATAATTTCGAAAGAGAATTTAAAAGTGTTCTTAGATACTATAAGTGATTCTAAAGGTCAAAAGAAGTGCGAGAGTATATTCTCAAGTACATGGGCTGTAAAGTAGGGAAAAACAGAAAAAAGTTCAGCAGAAACCTGAATGAACATCCTGATTCATGGATTGTTGCATTGCCATTTGCATGTCTACGCAGCTCTTTATTGCTTTTCTTAGCTCAGACATCTCTTGATAGAGTTGTATCATATGCCCTTTCATGTCGTATATGAGCTCCATTTCCTGCAGCGTTAGCTCGATGGATTAAGTAACTTACTTAAACCATATTATGAGGTAATAAAAATGATAAAACTCACCATTAAAGGATGACTGAGGGAGGGAGAGCCTTGCCAATGATTAGCGTTGTAAGATTGAGGTGGTGAACGTTGTGGACTATATCGAAAGGGTGACTGTTGGCGAGGAGATGCAGAAGTAGCTCGGTCTGAATCATCCCCAACTTCATTATCTTGGTAACTCCATGTTGTGAAGTGAGATGGTGAAGGCTGCAATGATGCACGGTCAAAATAATCACTTGCTTCTAGAAATTGACCACTAATTAGGCTCCTTGATTCTTCATCATCATCGTCATTGTCATCATTTTCTTCCTCCTCCTCTTCTGTCATCTCCTCGTCTTGGTCTTGATGTACAGGCACCTGTTCTTGTACTTGCACGTAGTCTAGCACTTGTTCTTGGACTTGCACGTAGTCTAGCACTTGTTCTTGGACTTGATTTTGTTCTTGGACTTGCACGTATTCTATCACTTGTTCTTGGACTTGGTTTTGTTCTTGTACCTGCACATGTTCTTGCACTTCTTCTTCTTCTTCTTCTTCGGTGCCTGATGGGATTGTGCGTTGTTGTAAGAAAGACACCATTTGATTCATTCTATCATAGCTGCTCTCGTCATCTTCTTCTTCTTGACTGACATTGTGACATGTTTGTCTTTCTACACGAGATACCATCAATCTATCTATCTTATCTCGGAAATCACTAGTAAGAAAGCTTGATACTGTTCTTCTGCATAGAAGAATGGGAAATTCAATTCAGTGAAACGATATGATTGCAAGCTTAAAAGCAAAATTAGAGCAATTAGCCTTTAATTATGAGGCATATATACAAGGAAAGAGAAAACAAAAGAAATGCAAGTGATACCTTTTAAGGAGTTGATGTATCTCGCCTTTTTCTGAATTGGTGTTGAGCATCTCTTGGTACCATGATTTCCTAATGCCTTCCCAATAGCTCCGTGGGCGAGAAATCTCACTGATCCAGTCATAATTTGTTTCTCCATGGTACTGGTAATCATCATCATTCTCATCCCAGTCGACCATGGATGTTGTTGTATCTATATTTTCTTGTGAGTCAAAGTTTCCAGGCTCTAAACTTGTTCCATGGCATAATGCATTTTCATTCCAACTGTTCAAGGATGAGGTTGTATCTGCAGTTTCTTGTGTGTCAAGGATTCTAACCTCTGAACTTGTTCCTTCACATATTTCATTCCCATTCCCAATCCCATCCCCACCACTCAAGGGTGTCCTTGTATCTGCACTTCGTTGTGAATCAAGGTGTCTAGCCTCTGAGCATGTGGGTTTCCATATTTCATCCCCATCATGATCATTCGAGGATATTGTTGTATGTGCAGTTTCTTGTGAATCAAGGTTTCTATCCTCTGAACCTTTTCCTTTCCATATCTCATTCTCGTTCAGATCACTCATGGGTGTGGTTGGATTGGTAGTTTCTTGCACATCAAGGTCTTCAGAAACATCATCCTTTGGACTTGGGCTGGCTACTTGACGGAGATCTTCACTATCATTCGGCAAGGTGCTTTGAGCAGCTGAACTAGTTTCTTGGATGGTAACTTCTAAACTTGGGGTCGCTTCTTTACAAACATTTTCACTAGCACGCAATACTGGGGATGTTTTCTGCTGCTCCAAAACATCAACTCTTTCATTAGGCTTATTTGAGGTGGAGGATTTATCTAAACTTGGAGTCCTTTCTTCACAAACATCTTCACTAGCACGCAGTACTGGGGATGTTTTCTGCTGCTCCATAACCTTAACTTTTTCACTAGGCTTCTTGGAGGTGGATGATTTCTCTAAACTGGGGGTTGCTACTTCACAAACATCTTCACTTGCACGCAGTGCTGTGGATGTTTTCTGCTGCTTTATAGCCTTGACTTCTCGATTAGGAGTGCTTTCACCTGGCTTATTGGAGGTGCAGTATTTGTCCAAACTGGGGGTCGCTTCTTCACAAACATCTTTACTAGCACGTAGTACTGTGGATGCTTTCTGCTGCTCTATAACCTTAACTTCTTGATTTGGAGTGTTTTTACTAGGCTTATTGGAGGTGCAGGATTTGTCCAAACTGGGGGTTGCTTTTTCACAAACATCTTTGCTAGCCCATATTGCTGTGGATGCTTTCTGCTGCTCTATAACCTCAACTTCTCGCTTAGGAGTGCTTTCACTAGGCTTATTGGAGGTGGAGGATTTGTCTAAACTGGGGGTTGCTTCTTTACATACATCTTCATTAGTACGCAGTACTGTGGATGTTTTCTGCTGTTCCATAACCTTAACTTCTCGATTAGGAGTGTTTTCACCAGTCTTGGAGGTGCAGGATTTGTCCAAACTGGGGGTCGCTTCACAAACATCTTCACTAGCGCGCAATACTGTGGAACTTTTCAGCTTCTCCATAACCTTAACTTCTCGATTATGAGTGCTTTCATTAGGCTTATTGGAGGTGGAGAACTTTTCTGCATCAACACTTAAGTTCTTTACAATGTCCTTCTGAAGCCTATTTGGATTAGGTGCGTCATCCTGCACTACGGTGCCCTGCTCAACACTAATACAAAATTTCTCCCTGAATTTGAGTAAATAGTCAATGTTAACGAAATTATCAAGTAACGAACTTTACTGCTGAGTTCATCAAAGACTTTCCATATGCTTTGATTTTACCAGGATTACACATTACATTCATTATTGAAGACTGAACCTTACACCCAGATCTGATCAATGTTTTATGATGCAACAGTGAAGTGATGACAACTGAAATGAAACACATCTATTTTCTGAAGCTTAAACAGGAAGCTTCATTCCAGCACTAAACCCTCATAAATTCTTTCCATTTTTGTAAGTTTCTCCTAGCTCCTTTTTCCAAACCAAGCATTTCTAGAATCAGACTCATTCATTTCTGAGTAATGTGTATTGACCCCATTGAAACTACAGCACAAAGTGGTCCGGTATACTCTCTATCTGTTTGAACTATAACTCAATCCAACAGGATCATTGAAAGCAAATTCAACATTATTTATGAAGTTTTAAAAATCCACCACATAATTTTATGTTCAATTCAATTCTGTATTGATCATATGATTGTGCAGGTGCCCATAGTAGGCCGGTGCCTTACCTAAACCAATCATCATATAGGCACTTAGATCTCAACTTAACCTAAATTTCCAAGATTTTCTTCAATAGCAGAAGCAAAGCTAAAGGGAAAGGAGAGGCCTAGTATCACTGTATCAGAACTACTTTGATATAATGAAATATGAACTATTATATCCCACATTAATGTTCAAACCAATTTCTGCTGCAATGAGATTAAAATTATACCTGAGATGCATGATGCTAGATCCTTGCGCAGGTTTGTTCACTCGAGATGGTTTTGGTAGAAGCAGTGGCACATCTGAACCCGCGAATGCCATACCACGTTGAAGCATTCGAAGCCTAAGTAATGACTGCATATAAACATTGGAGAAATGCACTCATTGTTTAGGATTAAAATTTCAAGGTAAATCAATAACCAACATTTCAATGGAAAATTTGTGTTATACCGAATGAGAAATGCACCTGAATTCGAGTTCGACCACGCTGTGGGAATTCCGATACTGATTTTTGGTTCACCAGCGTGTCAAGTTCCTTATGCCTGTCACGCTCAAACTGCATAAGCAAATCAGCAAATGCCTGCCTCCCTCTTAAACGTGGTGAGCTTGTAGCATGAGACGAGTTTAGAACATGAGACAACCCTTTGTGCTCTGATAAGCCTTTGTGTTCTGCCTGGTCGACCCCGGAACGCTCACGGAGCAATTCCCTACACGGTGAACTCTGCGTGCTACCATACTGCTGATCGTGATCATTACTATTGTCCTCACTCAAGGAAGACGATGGACCCTGTGCAGTCAGTCTTCTAATAATATCCACAACTCTAACCTTTTCTTTTTCTTTAGCATCTAAATTCCGGCTATCATCTCCAATACCTTCGGCATCTTCAAAGGAATCGCCGGCATCATAAGTTTCATCAATAGACTCCCTTGCTTTTTCCATACGGAAATCAGAGTCCCCTGCTTCAATAGAGAAAACAGGGTCCCCTGCTTTCTCAACAGGGGACTCTGCCTTTTCTGCTTCAGAAAGTCTTGATGGTGAAGCATTGGTCTCATTCTCTTTCTGATTCTCAGTAGAGCTAACTCCAGAACTAGACCTACTTGTGTCGGATAATTCATTTCCACTGGAATTGATTTTGAGGGTGTCTGATTTGTGGAGTCTCTTCTCCCAAATTTGAACCAGAGACGAAGCCCCCACGCCTTTTTTGGTGAGATCAGCCAAGCTATCTGTCCTTGCTATAGTCTCTTCCTTCGAAGTTGACGTCCTTGTCGAAGAAGGTGCCGAGTTTGGCACAGAATACACCTCTGCGTCTGCGCTCCTCTGCCTCTCAATCGGTTTCGCCACCATTTGTCTTGCGAAAGCCCATCGATCAAGAACCCTGACATGCCTCGGGCTCATGACCGAACCAGAGTCATCTTCTCTCTTACTGTTCCTATTGCCGTTCTCATCCTTGTTACATAACACTTCTGCCTCTGCGCTCCTCTGCCTTTCAACTGGTTTCGACACCATTTGTCTTGCGAAAGCCCATCGATCAAGCACCCTATCATGCCTTGGGGTCATAACCAAACCCGAAACATCTTCTCTCACACCATTTATGTTGGTGTTCGCATCCTTCTTTGAACAGCAAGAAGCCTCGTCGTTTCGAACCCAAGAATCATCATTGTTAACACTCTGGTTCTCGGAGTTGGTGTCATTGGAGCCAGACTTGGGAGAGACTGCAATGCAGAGATGATCCCTCACTAAACTCTTGATGTTCTTCTGAAAAGCACCCATGGTGGCTCTGGCATTGGTCTCTCTGCACCGGTCACGGCGGTTGTGATCCCTCAAAACACAACCGAAAGGAGCAGAGGGCATTTCAACTGATGATGCCATCTTACCTAGGCTTTCGAATTGTATTGCTTAAATAAATAGCATATTACCCTATAATCTATTCATTCTGGGGTGAATCAAATCCTAACCAAAAGGTAAGAAATCAAGAACCCGTCTGAAGAAACCGGGTGAGGAGAATTTAAAAAAAAAAAAAAAACACAATCCTCACAAATCCTACATTATCAGAGCAATCTGCAATTTTCTAAGAATTGAAAAAATCCCAATGCTGACAGAGAAGAGAAACAAGCCTCTGGTTTTACACGAAAACAAAGGAGCGGTTATTAGATTTTACCTATCTTTAGTAAAAACTCCTTGTAACCCCAAAGAAGCTAAATCAGACACAGAGAGATGGAGATGGAGATGGAGACAGAGAGGGTTTGGTAATGAAGACGATGAGAGCAGGAAGGGGGGTGCTAATAAAACAGTGAATTAAGAGTTTGGTGAGGAAAAGGAGGGATTGAAGGAGAGAAAGACGTTGCTATTAGCCGTTGGAAACGAAGGGTCGTATTAGCAATCTATGGCAACCCAAAAAGCTAACTTCACTGATATATTTGTTAACGCAGAGCGTCTCCCAAACTTTCTAACTAGATTATTTTTGTAATACACGACTACAATTGAAAATCGGACGATAATACATGTAACGGGTATAGAATCTATTTCTAGATGCAGGAGAATCAGTTATTTTCTTCTGTTTTAGTCTTTCGGATATCTTAAATATTTTTTTTTTTTGAGAATGCGGATATCTTAAATTAGTTATAAACTTATAATGATTAATTAGATTACCATTTTGATTGCCTCGTGTGTTTTTGTTTTAGTCAATGGTCTTTTGGGTGTCCTAATTGAGTTAATTCCATCTCTGAATTTTGTTTAGACCCAAATTACATGCCAATTTGGGGTTTGCCAGGTTCAAACCTCCCTCCAATTCTTTACCCCTTGTTTTTTTTATCTTTTAAGTTACTACCCTCTATGTTTGGATTTTGTTAATTAGAACATTTCTAATTGCAATGACCAATGCAATCAAGTACATAGAATGTAAACCTCTTTTTTTTTTTTTTACCATATGAATTATTCTTATTTAAATTGTTGATTTGACCATTCAAAATATTGATCACTCATGAATAAATCCAGAAAATTAACTTTTACAAAAGTTCATGACTTAATCCTAACGAGTGGGAGGCCATTCGAAATTTTAAACTATTATCTCCAAAGTACAAAGTTGGACGGCTAATTTTGAGTCACAATGAGATCATACTCATATACTGGTCTGGCAAAATTAAAATTGGAAAACGTATGAGGTGTATCAATAAAGCACATTGAAATTTATTGGTTACACGAATTTATTGGTTACTTGAATTGAAATCATTATCAAATCATTCAAATGTAAATAAAAAATTTGTAAATGTAATGTTAGAGAAATTTTATTAACACATATCTAAATGCTAGATACACATTTTTTTTTAACAAATTATATAAGACTTTGTGAGTACG
Organism: Fragaria x ananassa; assembly: GCA_034370585.1. Taxonomy (NCBI): domain Eukaryota; kingdom Viridiplantae; phylum Streptophyta; class Magnoliopsida; order Rosales; family Rosaceae; genus Fragaria; species Fragaria x ananassa. Next base: position 6,544,535 of record CP139764.1, on the reverse strand, counting down.
CAAAATTACTAAAAAAGACATTCATATCAAAAATAAAGAAACTTTTTTTTTATTTAAGCAAATTTCATTCAGTAAACTACAATTACAAAACAATCGTAACACCCACCAAGGGAATACAACTACAAGCAAATAACTCTAACTTCAAACTATTTTTCCTCACTCCGATAATAAGAGACTGATGTCAATGGATCTAATAGAAATTGAATTGGGCAGCCGTCCGAGTTAATTTGACCAACATAAGTAGCAATTACTGAGACATGATATGACCACAACAGAATACCAATGGGTGGGCCATCCCAGGATCTCCTGGCACGTTTAACATAAGCTGATAAAATGTGCGGCCAAAGACCGGTTGAAATCTGAGTTCTTGTAACAACAAATCAGCTACCCAAATTCAAGTACCTATCAGAAACCATGACATCTATTCAACAAACTCGATAGAGTAAGGATTTATTTGAGATCTGAAAACCAGACCTAAAAACTAACTCAAATAAAACTACAACAATAAAACCAAAAAGACCCAACAAATGAGCCCAGGCCCAACCTGAAACCCTAATCCAAGAAATCGAGACAACCACCGCCGCTGACCAAGTCTTGCCTTCCCCATCCCACCTGATGCCTGAACCACCGTCCTCCAAGTATGGCCGTCATCCTCACGCCAGAACCCGCACCACATCCTTTCCCAAATCAGAGTCGGATCCATAACAGATCCAGTGGCTGCAAACTAGATCACACCACCACAAATCCATCCCATCAACCTTGTAGAACGTCATGAACTCGAGAACGAGTCCAGCCATGCCATCACGCCCTGCCACCACCGCGAACGCGCCACCAACAAATTCCGCCACTGAGTCCAGGGAAGATGGAACCAAAACCCAGCCGCCGCCATGTGGATCCCAACCCTTGCCTTACCATTGTAAATCTTCGATCGAAAAAGAGACTTCAACTGAGGACCCGGCTTCACTCTACCACCACAATCTACTCAAGCCAATCAGACGACGGCACTAGGCTCATCGCCGTACAGGTTAGGGAATCCTGCTTTAGGGCTCAATACCAAAAGAAGTTACTCTTAAAAATAAAGAAACTTAGTTGAAATAAATATCTCGTTTAAGACGTTCATATTAACTATTTTACTTCAAACACCTTTTAATTTTTAGTTTGAATCAAGTACTAATATTTTGACACCGCATATGAATATTATGCAATGGTTCCCAAGAATCGATAAAATTTAGTTTTACACATGATTAAACATTTTAATGATGAAAGTTCCGTTAAAGACTTTGGTGATGTATTGTCTGGTTTTGTTTTTATTCGGTAGGCTCAAGAAATCTTAAAATCAATTTGAGTAATTAAGAGGCTCTTTGAGAAGAAAATTTGTCAAGGAAAACTGATGAGAGAAGATGTTATCAAAGGGAAATCTCTCGAGGAAGATCTTAACAAGGCGAAACTCTTTAGAGAAAAAATAAAAATATGTCAATAAAGTGAAATAGTACAAGGAAAGATGAAACATTTTGAAAAAAAATCTGAGTAATGTTAAATTTTTTTTTTGAACAAATTGAGTAGCAGATATAGAAAAATATGTGTGGTGAATGAGTTGTGTATTTAGTGAATAAATTGTGTATGTTAAATGAGGGTATTGTATGAAATTTGGGTTTGTGTATCTAATTAAATGTTAAAACAAAAAATTTAATATGTAGTATTTTAAGTATGAAATATGTATCTAGTGATTAGGGATGTGTTAATAAATTTTTTAATGTTATATAATCTCTAACAAAAAAGTAATTAGTTATTAGTCTGAAACAATTAGGGTTGATACTAAAGTACTAAACCATTCCAGTAGTTGATCGAGACTAAGGAATCTAGCTTTCTTGGAAAATATATATACAACATGATCCATTCAGTTTAATTTTCTTTTTAATATGCACTGATGCATTGTATGTGCATGATGTTTGTAAAGTGTAAGAGATGATATACACTATGAGCGTAACATTGTCGTACTAAACGCATTTAGGTAACAATAATATTAGGGTGTGTCTATTGTCACCCCACAAACTATTTTGCTCACCCCATACGTTGATTTATTGAATGACTAATATACTCTAATTAAAATTACATAAAGAGACAATAAGTTGTTACAAATTTTAATTTATTTATTTTTAGATAAACACGTATTTTATAAATCTTAACTCAAAATTTATCATATTCGATCTTTTTATGAAGTCTGAAAAAAGACACTAGTATTCAACTGAAGATGAGGTGAACTGTTTATATTTTTTTTTTGTTGATGCTTCATCTATCTCTTTATTCATTATTTCTCATATAGATTTTGTATGTGAATTTTCATGTTTAGTTGCTCACTTATATATATTCGATTTGTTTTTTTTTCATCGGTGTCAGAGCTTTTTCCAAGTATATTTTACAGACATTGTGCATCTTGATATCTGCAGTTGTTAAGTTTGAGAGTTTTTTTTTTGTTTGTGATTCCACTTATCCAAATGATAGTAATCTTATGGTTTTCTTCAATTTCATTTTATTTTTGTTTTGTTTTTGGAGTTCAACAGCTATTGCAAGAGACTAATATTGTGTGTATTGCAAATCGGTGAATAAAGTGAATTTAAAAAATATATAGGCGGGGTGAGAAGAGATCGAATGTAAGGTGAATAAAGCAAATTTGAAATTGAAAAAGAAATATATAGGGTGAAAAAAGAATTTAGGATGAACAAAGCAAAAATGAGAAAATAATATTTTAGGTATTGTAAATGGGTGAACAGAGTAGACTTATAATTAAAAATATATAAGTAGGGTGTGAAGAGAATGTTGGGTGAACAAAGTGGTTTGTAGGTGTCAATAAACACACCCAAAAAGAATTTAGTGTGAACAAAACAAAAATGGAAAAAATGGTATTTTAGGTATTGTAAATAACTGAACAAAGTAGACTTACAATTAAAAATATATAAGTAGGGTGTGAAGAGAACGTTAGGTAAACAAAGTTGTTTGTGGGGTGACAATAGACACACCCAAAAAGAATTTAGGGTGAACTAAGCAAAACTGAGAAAATAGTATTTTAGGTATTGTAAATGGGTGAACAAAGTAGAATTACAATTAAAAATATATAAGTAGGGTGAAGAAAACGTTGGGTTAACAAAATAATTTTTGGGGTGGCAATAAACGCACCCTAATAATATGACTATATTAGCACATATTTTGCATGAGGATTAGGATGAAAAAGATTCTGATTTCTTGAACACATCATACAATCCAATACACTGAAAGGTAGAATAAGATATTAGGAGAAATTAATGTGTGAGGATAACAACAGAAGAAGCCAATACCACTACAACAATATGGAGCAATGATATGTGACATTTAGGAGTGTTGCAAATCACCTCATGTGTGACATTTTCCCACATGCCCCATCAATACCCACACTAATACTTTCATTTGCCACACTGAAAGGAAATGCAACACCTCTTTGCTCCATATTGTTGTAATGTACGTACGGTTGTGTGCAAATTAAGTAGTCACTTAAAATTGTGGCTGTGATGAAACTCATTAAAGTTAAGCAGTAGTGTATTTACATGGTGGATTGATCATTCAAGTTTTAGTCTAGCTCAGAATATTCTAGTGAAAAGTTATATGCTAAGTGTTCTCTTGTAATCAACTAGTTGCTAAAATTGTGTTATGTTTGTCACATTTGACACTAGTTCAAGTAACCATATGGATTAGGGAGTGGCCTTCAAGTTGGTAAAAAATGTCACTGTAGACATGTATAATTTAACAAAATAATTGGGTTTATAAGTGATGGCTCACATTGAAATAAATGAAGGCGAGGCGGACTGCGCGCACTTAGCGAGGCGAACTGGACTCCGTGAGGCGAACCGTACTTGGCGAGGCGAACTGGACTTCGTGAGGCGAAAAGCACTTCGCGAGGCAAAATGGACTTCGCGAGGTGAAAAGCTCTTCGCGAGGCGAAACACACTTCACTAGGTGAAATGACTTCGCATAGAAGTAAACAGTGGCGAGGTGAAACAACTTCGCGTAGAAGTAAACAGTGGTGAGGTGAAACAACTTCGCGTAGAAGTAAACAGTGGCGGGGTGAAATGACTTCGCGTATAAGTAAACAATGGCGAGGTGAAATGACTTCGCATAGAAGTAAACAGTGGCGAGGTGAAGTGACTTCGCATAGAAGTAAACAGTGACGAGGCAAAATGACTTCGCGCTCGTAGAATTACATGAATTCGAGGCTAGGTGGCTCTGCGCGAGTAGATTTACATAAAGGCGAGGATAGATGGCCCCGCGCGAGTAGATTTACATGAAGGCGAGGCGAGATGGCCCGCGGATGGCACTTCGCGAAGAAGCTAGACGACAGAGTTCGCATGTATGCCTGGACGTACGTCCGAGATAAGTTGGCGAGGTGGAACCAGAAATCACCGCTTGTTTGGAAATCAAGGTTCCTCGCGGGATACCTTTCTTATCCGCGAGATGGCTCGCCCCTTACTAATGCCCTTGATCAAAACTGGACATTCAATCCAAAGCGATCTGGGCATATCTAAATCTTAAGATTTGATTGATCTGATTGTGTTAAAATCGGTAAGTAAATCAATCAGTCAAGATTCATTGATTCGATTAAGGAAATATTATTGATTCAGAATCTTCATTACTTGCCTTAAGTGGAGGAATGTTAACACTATAAATACCCCCTCTCATACCAAGAGGGGGGGGCAGAAACAAAGGCGGACATAGGACCCGAAGGAGAGCAGCGGACTAGAGAGAGAGAAAAATCCCTCCCGCGAGCTCAGAAGTCTCCCCCAAAATCTTTGAAGAACTATCAAGCTCATAGCCAGTTCTTCATCAAGTCCAGAAGTCTCCCAAGCCCCTGAAGAATCATCAAGCTGCCAAATAGCCGATTCTTCATCAACCTCAAGCTTAGAAGTTGTCAAATCCTGAAGAGTCATCAAGCTGCCAAATAGCCGGTTCTTCATCAACCTTAAGCCTAGAAGTTGTCAAATCTCGAAGAGTCATCAAGCTGTCAAATAGCCGACATCTTCACCAACTTCAAGACAAAAAATAAACCACCACGTGAAACCGCTCGTGGATCAAATCCGATCAAAAACAAGCCTCTACGGCCCTTGGTCAATCAACTTCTACAAATCGTCAACACGACAAGAAGTCCAACCTACAAACAATTCGTCTCAAGAACAAGTGCTTGTCACCCTTGAGTTAAATCTACATTCAGAGATAGAATTAGAGGAGTACACAAAGATTGTAACCCGCATTCGCATTCATTAAATTAAATTATTCTTTGTACACGTGTTGTTCTGTCATTTGTTGTAGATATTTTCGTGTTTACAGTTATGTCTGCCAAACTTTTAAAAAGTAAACTTTTGTAATAGATAGGATAAAAGATACGTCTGTCAAACAATGTTATGTTTAGTGTTAAATGTAAAAGATATGTCTGTCAAATAATGTTATGTCTTTTTTGCGCTCATATCCAAGTTGGTGTAAAATGTTATGTCTGCCAAACAATAAGGTAAAATTATAGCATGCAAAAAGATACGACACGCTCAACTAGAACCTTACTATTATTTTTTGACTCAAAATATTAATGATTTCATCCATAACATATATTGATATTACAATATAAATTGATCTATTGTCTTCCATATATAAGACAAATAAAATCATTTAATACACAATTAGATGGTAACATCCTAACAAACTTCCACTCACAAAGCACCACACGTACGTGAGCCTATCACCACATAGAGTCATTTACCCTTATTCTAAAACAAGAAAGAGAAATGTTGAAAAATAAAGCACCACCTACCATGTGAAAAGATATGATAAATCACAGACGATTATTCAAGAAAAACTCACCCCTCACACCTGGGCCCATCTCCAGCCCAGGTTCAGAATCCCAAGCCCAAAGAAATCCAGCTTCACCCTCATCATCTGGGCCCATCTTCAGCCCAGTAAACATCAAGTCAGCACGACTCAGGCCTTGCTCATTAACAGTCCCCCTAGCTTTTCGTCAGAGCATATGCAGCAAAGGTTCAATCCTTGAAGTTGGACTGAGAGTTGGGCTAAGAATTGCATCCACCGTGCATAAATTGGATTGAGTTAATGTTGAGGTCCATGTGGGGCCTACGTAGTCAGGCAAAGAGCTGGGTTAATCAACCCATGTCTTACTCCAGACTAATTATTAATGGGGGCCTACATCTATCTACTCTCACTTTAGAGTTGGTTCTTGCACACGACTAACATCATTTTGCATACAGGGGACAAATGCTTACATGTGGGACTAACACAAACACTTAAAAGGGCATTTAGTATGGGTTATTCAGATTAAGATCTGACAGAGCATATTAATTGGCAAAGGCTTGTAAACACGAAAATATCTGCAACAAATAACAATACAACACGTGTACAAAGAATAATTTAATTTAATCAATGTGAATGCGGGTTACAATCTTTGTGAACTCCTCTGATTATCTATCTCCGAGTGTAGGTTTAACTCAAGGGTGACAAGCACTTGTTCTTGAGGGTTACGCGGGTTGATCACGTAACGAATATCTATGATTTGGATTTGATGAAGAACTGACTATGAGCTTGATAGTTCTTCAAGGGGGGATCTAGATTTAATGAAGAACTGGCTATGAGCTTGTTAGTTCTTCAAGGATTTTGAGGGAGACTTCTGAGCTCGCGGGAGGGATTTTTCTCTCTCTCTAGTCTGCTGCTTCTGCTTTCTGCTTCTCTCTTTTTTTGCCTTTTAGTCTCCGCCTCCCTCTTGATATGAGAGGGGGTATTTATAGTGTTAACATGCCTCCACTTAAGGCAAGTAATGAAGATTCTGAATCAATAATATTTCCTTAATCGAATCAATGAATCTTGAATGATTGATTTACTTGCTGATTTTAACATAATCAAATCAATCAAATCTTAAGATTTAGATATGCCCAGATCGCTTTGGATTGAATGTCCTGTTTTGATCAAGATCTTCAGTAAGGAACGAGCCATCTCGCGGATAAGGAAGGTATCTCGCGAGGAACCTTGATTTCCAAGCAAGCGGTGATTTCTGATCCTACTTCGCGGATTTCGCTACGCGAGGCCATCTCGCCTCGCCTTCATGTAAATCCACTCGCGTGGAGCCATTTCGCTTCGCCTTCATGTAAATCTACACGAAGACTGTTTCACCTCGCGAAGTCTAGTTCGCCTCGTGAAGTGTGGTTCGCCTCGCGAAGGTCAGTTCGCCTTGCCTTCATTTATTTCTATGTGAAATGCGGTTCGCCTCGCGAAGTCCAGTCCGCCCCGCCTTCATTTATTTCTATGAGAAATGCGGTTCGCCTCGCGAAGTCTAGTCCGCCTCGCCTTCATTTATTTCTATGCGAAATGCGGTTCACCTCGCGAAGTCTGGTCCGCCTCGCTTTCATTTATTTCTATGTGAAGTGTGGTTCGCCTCGCGAAGTGCTTTTCGCCTCGCGAACTCTACTCTGTCCGCTGGCGAACCATCACCAATCAATTTGGGGATGTCCAATTAATTTTAATTGATACATGGTCATCAATCAACACTTGATAATTGATTTCAATCGGGATTTAAGGTTTTGTTGTTGACCGACCATTTCCACGTGTTATTTCGGACGGCTTTCCAATCTTGTTGACTCACGAGCCACGTATTTGCTTGGATTATTCAACGATTATTATTATCGTTAAATTTTATATGTCTACAAGGCTATTTCTTAAAAAGCAAAATAGGCAAATGTTAGGGGTGGTTGGATTGAGATCTGATGACTCTTAATCAATTGCAAAGGATTTATTCCATTGCACACAAAACTGAAAAAAAAATTTAAAATTTAGAAATCAACAAAATTTTCAGTAATAGAGTAAATAATAATTGTTTATTAATAAAAAATAATTTTATAAAATATAAATAGTAATTGGTCATCGGATTAGTCTCGTTGTTGTATTGTCGAACAAAGGACCAAAGACTAAATTAAATGAATAATGTATTAGCCGGGTTAAGGATTGGTCCAACCCACCCACAATGGGTGCATTTGCTCTTAGAGTTTCCTGCCATCACGGCCAGACCACCACCAATAGCTAGAACCTTACTAATGTTTTCATTTGTATATTATGTAAATTATTATGATTAACTAAAAATCTTGTCCATGTGGTGGTGATATAATTAAGAGAATATAAACCAAATTACAATAGTCAACTCTCTCTCTCTCTCTCTCATCCTGTTCCATTTTTCTCTAATTTCTAGACTCCAATTATTCACAATATGAAAGACAATCACTTTTGTTGTTGTACAAGACGTCACCGATGAGCTTGAAATGGAAATCCTTTGTTTTATTATTTTTTGAATAAAAGGTTGATGCGGTTGCTCTCTAATCTTCATTGATGAAATTATCGAATACAAAAGGAGGAGAGGGGGCATGGTGCCTGAACCCCTAATTACAATAAATATCTGGAAGAATTTCCAATAGGTTCAAGAATTTATACAAAGTATTGTATTTTAACAAACACCAATTAGCAAAGAGCATCACTTTAATGACGACTATATTTGATTTGTTACAGTAGTGGTATAATGAAAATATAACTAGGTATGTAACACAATTACATATGATATATCCAATAATGCAACTTTTCTGCTATGTTGCCGTCAGAAAATAAATCCGACTACAGTTGGAGATTGTACCTGTTTTGACCCCCCCCCCCCCAAAAAAAAACAAAATAAAACCCAAACTGATAGAACCAGATCAAATCGAATTGATCCGATCATCTACCACCGTAAGCCAGCATGCCTTTCTAGGCGACACCACCTTAGCCGACTTCCCGTCCCGCTGATGCACCTCCTCTTCAAGACTACACGCATTTGAAACAACGACACTTGCACCTCACAATCCCTACTAAGGTTGGACCTCCCATATACAGTTAAGTCCCGTAAATGTTATCCATTGTCTTTTACCATGGTGTAGGAAAGAGAAGGAAATCATTTCCCAACAAGTTTTGATTTTGGTTATTCCACTAATGTCAATGGCTGAAATCATGGTCTATCTCTTTATTTCACCAACCTATAATTTTGACTCTTTCCAACTTATTTTTTTTTATCACATGTTACAAGTTTGTGAGTCGAACTCACAACCCCCCACTTACTACGAGAAAACTATGCCGTTAAACCAAATAATACTGGTCATCGTTCCAACTTCTAACTTAGATTGCTGTATATTTTTCCATGTATTTTTCTCTTATTCATCAATGAAAAAAAAGAAAAAAAAGAAGCCCTAACTTCGGTCTGTTCGTAATATAAAAGAAAAAAATAAACAAAAAGAAAATAACAAAAATTGAAAAGGGAAAGAAAACTATTTTACTTTTTAGCCTTTCTACCGTGTAACTTCATTCCTCCAGTTAAATTGGCATTCATATATTTCAGTGTTTTCACTTTAACTCCTTTGGCTTGTTTCATGTACTTGAGCAGTTGAGCTTCATACAGAGTGAGCGCACTGCGAACAAGATGCCGATAAGCACGACGGCGATCGGAGCCCTATTGGGGCTGGGCACCCAGATGTACTCCAACGCCCTCCGCAAGCTCCCCTACATGCGCCGTAAGCTCTATTCTTCTTTTTCTTCTTTCAATTCCAATTCAGACTCTCTGGTCATTTGACTCTCATGAAAACCAAATCCCCCATGTCCGATGATCCGATTCAGATCCATGGGAGCACGTGCTGGGTATGGGTTTGGGTGCTATTTTCGTAAACCAGCTCGTGAAATGGGACGAGAAGCTTAAGGAGGACCTTGATAAGATGCTCGATAAGGCCAAGGCCGCCAACGAGCGCCGTTATTTTGGTATTTTTCTGCAAATTCATTTCAATTTTTGACAATTCAGTTCGATTTTCGTTTTTCGTGCTTGTAATTGTTAGACCCAATAGATAAAGTTTTGTTCTTTGATTGCTAAGCTCGTTTAGCTAGTTTTGTTTTGTAAGGATTTGGGGAATTTCGGAAACAGGTTAGGAAACCCACACCGGTGGTGCTTAATTGTGTGGGGCTATGGAGGGAAATGGATGAAAGTTTTGGTTTTTAGGGGGGTTATTGTTATTATGTGTGGGTTGAACAAGTTGAGAGGCGAAGCTAGAACGTGTTCTAAGTGCGAATGAATGGTAGGGTGAGGGTTTGTGAGACATGTGTAGTGTTTATATACAGCTTAAGATGGGTTTGCACCTCATCCTTTATAGAAACTGCGAATTGAGCAGACTATGTTGATGTTTCTGACCAGGGTATCCCACAATTTTTGATACTTCCTTTTAATATGACCATCGAAGTTATCTGAGAACAGGTTGCTTGAAGTGCAAAGATTGAAAGAATGTGCATGTTAGGATCTTAGGGACATGGAGGGAGATGAATGAAAGTTTCTGGTTTTTAGGTGGTTGTTGCTATATGTGAGGTTTGAACTTTGTCAGCTGCAAAGTACAACATTTTTTATGTGAAAAAGAATAGGAAGGAAGTCAAAATGTGTTGTCTCTCTCTCTCTCTCTCTCTCTCTCTCTCTCTCTCTCTCGCTAAGGTGTGTTGCACCCTGTAAATGTAGGTCTTTTCTAGTGTGAATTGAACAGACTATCTTGATATTTCAAACCAGGAATCCCCGGATTTCTTTTCTTCCTTTTAGTATGGCTATCTAGTTCATGATTCAACCCATGATATTCTTGAAGGCAAAGGTTAAGAATTGTGTATATGATGCTAGGATCTTATGGCTATGAGATTCTTTGTGTTGGTTGTGATTTTGGAGATTACTTTTGTTTCGGAAACTCATAAGAGAGAAGAGAGGAAAGGGACAGAGGAATACGCGAAAAGAAAGAGGGAGAACAGAGCTATTGAAGGCTACTCTACTTGATGGGGAAGGGCTTGCTTGTGGCTAGCAGCTGCCAGTGACTTGAGGTTCTGAAAGAAAGAACTCTTGCAAGGCTTTTTGCCGGGATTAGGTTTCTCTACTTCGGGTAGTGTAGCTAGGATTAGCGCTGGAAGTTTTAGCAATAGACAGCTAGGTAAACGAAGATTAGGTAGCAAATCTATATGAAATTGTACAAGGTTCTGATTAGGTTGCAAACTCATTTTCTTTGGTTGCCTTCATGTATATGGTTTCTCTTTAATTGTTAATTTTTCCCTTTTCATTGCCTATATTGTGCTATCGTAGGTCTATAATCTTTTACATGGATCATTTCCCACTTTCATGTGCTTAGAAAGTGTAGTGATACTTGGGATTATTGATTCTACAAGATTATCCTCAAACCTTGTACCCGTGACATGATAGGAGTTTTTCTCTCCATCCTCTTCCATTATGTCCATTTATCTGATTCCTGTCCATCATTCTTTTATTTTTCAAATGCTATCCCAACTCCTAATTACGTTCATATCCATATTCTTTTACGCTTGAAGAAACTTAATCAGGTCAGTTGATCTAGGAAATCTAGCAGGATCAAAAAGCTTGTAAACTGGTGGTCAATTACTATGTAGCATTCTAATTGACTCCGCAGTTTTATGGGTTTTCTATTTGGTTGTGTGTGTGTGTGTGTGTACAATTGTATTCTCTAACAATGCCAGTGTTCCTACTATGTTTTTCTTTTCTAATTAATTAGTGAAAATGAAGCTATACTATTTTTCTTCTCATTTAGTCTCTGTAGATGTATCTTTCATATGGTTACTCTAGTTTCTTATTCTGATTTGCAGATGAAGATGATGAATAGCTTGCATCTGGGTTTATTGTGGCATGTTCCAGTCCTGAGATACCTTTGGACATTCAAGTTGTAGGCACTTTTCTGTTTTCTATGTAATGTTGATATGTTTGCAAGTTGAAACTTTCCTGACCTTTTTGAGATGCATAAGCTTTGTTATAAATTTTGCAAAGATGAACACACTGCCCAGTGCATTATTAATAAATGGAATGATTCAATATTCTCGCCAGCTACAATGTATTTCAAAAAACAGAGCTGCCATTTTTGCAACGGGTTTTAGATTGTGCTTTGTATGATATGCAAAGCTCAAGTAGCTATTAGTTTAGTTATATATTGATGTATCTATTAATAAGAAAAATTGGTGATGGTGCTAAAGCTATAGTTCTTGAAGTATATAAAATCAGGATTAAGATGGTGTCAAGGAAGAGAGAAATTTTGGTATTGATATGTAGTTCATGCCTCTCAAAAGTTGATTAGTTGATATATGAAAATAACATAAAAGCATTGCTGAAAGGAAAAGTATTGTGAATTCAGTGTTGGTATTGGTGTGTTACAGCATATAGTATGCATACATGGGATAAATGACGAAAATATCTGCAAATCACTTACTACAGGTTTTCTTATTTTCTTTTGTGAGGTGGGTGTCAGGTATTAATTTGTGAAGTGGTTTAGTCAGGCCATTCTATGTGAAGGTGCTATTTCTTATGATACATCAGCAAAGTATACATCTTAAACATGGATAACCTTTTAGTTAGAGCTTTCAGAAGCAGTTTGACCCACTGTCTAGTTTGTTTAAAGCTGAATTGGTAAGGAAAAGATACCAGCTCCCCAAGCCTTCACTTTTAGGTCAGTTGATCTGCAGCTGCAACACTGAGTTTTGAATTATAGTACCAAATCTTTGGATTTGATTGCTTAAGTGGAGGTTTAGTTAAATTTAAATTCTTTCGAGGGCCAATTGCCAGTAGCAGTATCGTTGAGGAGAAACATACAAAACCAAAAATTGCAGAAATACAATGGTGAAAACAATACCATTGATCATAAATATAATAAACTCTTACAAACATTCATGACACTTGCCTCAAGAGAACCTATAGTCTAGCTGCTTACAATTGTGGCTTCAACAATACATGGTAGTTGCTGGCCAAAACTAAACCTCAGTGTACTTATTCTGATATGAGACCTGTACCTAATCTGATATCAGACCTTATCTATGTTCGTCTTATCAAACTCCACCATCCTATGATTGAAAACATGTAGTAGCTGATCACAAGCTTCCCGTGATGAAGGCCTCTCTGCCGGGCTGGTTTTTGTGCACTGCAGTGCTATCTCCAGCACTTGGAATGCTGCAGATTCTTCCCCGGATAAGAGTGGTCTCAGTGCAGGGTCTATCAATTCCTCACGAGCATGACCTTGCATTTCAATATGCGTCTCCACCCATCTCACCATGTCCATCTCCACTCCGAAAGACGTGTCTGTGGGCATTTTTCCGCTGACAAGCTCCATTAATACAATTCCCATGCTGTAGACATCACTCTTTTCTGTGGCCTTGAGCGAATATGCATACTCTGAAATCAAATGAAATTTTGTTAGAAATCCACCCAAAATTCCTAATATGAAATAATTAGAAACAGTAATGCAAAGCAAAAAAATTTAGTACCTGGTGCTATGTAACCATAGGATCCAGCAAACCATGTATTTGATTCTGTGTTAGACTCAAAGTTGTCATTGAGTGTCTTGGCAAGGCCAAAATCCCCAAGATGTGCCTCCATATTCGAGTCTAGCAAGACATTGCTGGATTTGATGTCCCTGTGAATGATCTTTGGCGCACAGTCATGGTGGAGATACTCCACTCCTTGAGCTAGCCCAACTGCAATCTTTAACCTTGCTTCCCAATCAAGGCTCTTCTTCTTGCTGTTAACTTGTTCTTGGTGTATCCAATCCCATACACTTCTGTTTTCCATGTACTCATAGATCAGCAGATTGGAGCCTGCTCCTTTGTTGCTACAGTACCCCATTAGCTTCACTAAATGCCTGTGCCTTATCCTCCCAAGCGTCTTAATCTCCCTTGTGAAGCTTTTATTTGACATAAGGCCATCCTTGTACAAAATCTTCTTCACTGCCACAATTTCTCCAGTATCCAATTCAGCTCTGTAGACTACTCCTGATCCTCCTGATCCGATCACAAACTCTTTACTTAGATTGTTGGTGGCGTCCATGATATCTTTCCACTTGAAATCTGGCTTGACAGAACCATTTGAAAATAGCAGTCTCCGCTTAGTATGAGAAGAACTCGATGAGTACACATAGTTCACTTCACTGGATTTTCTGAAAGCTTCTCGCTTGTGTTTCAAGAAAGAAGCAGCTCCAAATATTAGCAGGGCAACTGCAGCTAATGTGCATAATGCAGAGATGACGACCACAGTCGCTTCATTTGGACCTGACTGGTTCTTGCTGCCATTACAGCTACCAAGAGGGTTCCCACAAAGATGTAAATTCCCTACAAAGGCCTCGGCTGGCCAGTGTGAGAGTTGCTTGCTCAGTTTTCCTTCCAGATTGTTGTAAGTGAGATTAAGCTTGCCCAAGCTACTCATTGCACCAATAGTAGAGGGGACTTCTCCATTAAGTTGATTGTGAGATAGATCAAGCGCCTCAAGTTTTGAGAGTGTCCCAATAGAGGCCGGGATCTGACCACTCAGTTTATTGTAGCTGAGGTCTAACATGCTCTGAAGATTTTGGAGTTGTCCGACCTCATTGGGTATGTCACCATCAAAGCTGTTCTGTGAGAGCTTAAGCTCATAGAGATTGCCTAGCTTCCCAATGGCTGGAGGGATTGGTCCCGAGAATTGGTTGTCGTCGAGGTTTAAGACATTAAGAGAATCCAAGTTACCAATCTCAGCAGGGAGGGTTCCATTGAGCAAATTGTCATTCAAAGAAAGCACTAGCAGTTTAGAACAATTGAACAACTCTTGGGGAAGTGTCCCTGTGAACTGATTCGAGGAAAGCTTCAATTCTCCTAGATGAGGCAAACTTCCAAGCCATACTGGGATAGTGCCCGAAAGAAGGTTGTTGTTCAAATCAAAATGGGACAGTTTCTTGCAGGACGAAAGCTCAGCTGGCACGGATCCAGTGAGTGAGTTCCCTGACACATCTAGCAGCGATAGCTCACTGATTTTTCCCAATGTCACTGGGATTGGACCCGTAAACTGGTTGTTCCCCAATCTCAACCTCTCAAGGGAGGTTGAATTACCCAGACGGGGAGGAATCTCACCATCAAATGCATTGTCAGTGACATCAAAAGAAAGGAATGAATTCGAGCTACACAATGCAGCAATGCTTCCATTCAATTTGTTTTTTGACAGATTCACTCTAGTCAAATTCACCATGTTAACCAATGTTTCAGGAAGATTACCTTCAAGTGAATTGTTGTACAGCATGAACTGCTCCATTGCTTGAAGAGACCCAAATGTAATAGGAATGCCACCAGACAAATGGTTATCTGCCAAATCCAGGATAGTTAGTTGATGACAGTTGCCCAATGTGGCAGGAAGCTCACCCACTAGCTCATTCTGCCTGATATGAAGAAAGTTCAAATCCTTGAGCCTCCCAATAGTGATCGGAATCTCCCCACTGAACTTGTTCCCATAGAAATCAATCATCTGCAAACTCGAACAATTTCCAATCTCAATTGGTATTTCACCACTGAGCTGGTTATCATAGAGATACAAAATCTCAAGCCGCCCAAGCATACCAATCTCTTTCGGCAGAGGACCCTGCAAATTGTTGTGATACATAACAAGACTCTGAAGATTGCTGAGGTTGCCTATACGAGGAGAAATTGAACCAACCAAGCTGTTGTTGTGGAGCAAGAGGTCAGTTAACTCCACCAAGCTATAAAGCTCAAGTGGAATTGATCCACTCAGTGAATTGTTGGACAAGTCAAGTTGCTTCAAGGATTGACACTGGCTCAGCTCAGCTGGGATTTCGCCAAAAATTTGAGCATCAGATATAATCAAGTGCTCCAAAAATCTTGTTGCATTGGAGCATATAGTCATTGGTACAACACCAGAGAGATTGTTGTTGGACAAAACCAAGTAAACCAGCTGACTCATGTTACCTAGTTCCTCTGGGATTCCTCCTGTGAGCTTGTTAACAGACAAATCAAGATTCTGAAGATTGCCCAATTGTGCCAAGGACTTTGGTATTGCACCCTCCAGTTGGTTCCCCATCAAATTCAGGTACTCGAGTTGACTCATCCCACCGAGTTGACTCGGTATCTCACCGGCGATGCTGTTGTTGACCAAATTGAGTAGCTGCAGATTGGTGAGCTGGCCCAATTCCCGGGGAATCGAGCCGTTGAGTTTATTTTGAGCAGCTGTGAACACAGTGAGGCTAGTGCAGTTTCCCAACTGGGCCGGGATTGCACCATCGAGTTGGTTCAACTGGAGGATTAAATTCTCCAGCTGATCGAGCCGGCCGAGTTGAGGCGGTATTGGACCGCTGAGACCACATGACGCGAGCCCAAGAGTGACCAAATTCACAAGGTTACCAAATAAGGCCGGAATGGACCCGGTTAGCTCATTGTCACCGATTCTCATGACTCGGAGACTGGTGAGCGAGCTGAGTTCACTCGGGATGGGGCCACCGAGTTGGTTGGAGAAGAGGAGCAAAGATTCCAAGGAAGAGAGGTTTGAGAGGGCTGGTGGAATGGGACCCTTGAGGCCGTTAGAAGAGAGGTCGAGGTGGAGCAGGTACTTCAAGCTACCGAGTTGGGGAGATATCGACCCGCCGAGTGACGAGTCGGAGAGGTTGAGTCCGGTCACTTGGAGCGAGTCACCGACCGAGTCAGACCCGCATGTCACTCCACTCCAAGTACAGAACTTCGGGTTGCTTTCAGACCATCCATGCAAGGCTTTTTCGGATGTTGGGTCTTCCAAAAACGACTTCTTCACCTCCAAAAGAACTTTTAGAGTCGTGTTGCTATCGAGCTCTGCCTCAACAAGAATAGAAGAAATGACAAGGAGAATGAGAAGAAGCGGTAGAGATGACATCTTTGTTGTTGTTGTTGTTGTTGCAGCCATTGCTCTGTTTCATTCAGAACAGAGTGAAAAACAGAGCAACTGTTGCATTCATATACAAGAATGGATCAAACTCATCAAAGGGCTAAGGTTGGTGATGGGATTGAAGGCCGTAATAAATACTTGGGGTGGTGGAAATGGTGGTTGAATGTTGGTCTTGGGTTTGAGAATAGGGTAATTGCATGGGACTATGAGAAGCTATATATGGTTCTTGAAGTGTACAAAATTGAAAGGTGGTAATTGCATGCATTGGAAACTTGGGGAGGTTCTGATGAGACCTAGCTAAGAATTGGTGATTTCAAGAGATAAGACTAGAATTGGAAACAACCATATCAATAAGGCCACAACCATATCAATAAGACTAGAATTGGAAACTTGTCAGCTCTACAAACAACAGTGTAGTCTTAAATATAGAGATAGAGATGAAGGTCAAACTGGGTCAGAGAGGAAATTGTTTTTTTAGAATCAAGGAATGGGAATGGGAATGAGAATAGGTACAAGAAAGGTCAGAATAAGATAGGCTGGAAGTTTTGTAGTGAAAATAGAGAAAGATATACACAGAGAGAGGGAGTGAGCTGGGTTTTGTGGTAGATTGAAGGTGAAGTTAAAGAAGATATGGGGCTGCTTACATGGAGAAGATACAGTAGTTGGGTGACCGACAAGGGACGAGTGTCTTGGGTTTATGAATTTGGGTGTGTTTGGTTTCAAAAATGAAGAAGACGAACCCTACTGTGAAAGTGAGCGGTTGGATTTCCATTTTTAATGTATGAACACTTCAAACAACAGTTGGAATGAAAACGAAGTCAAATAGAGTAGACAAGTCCCCAAAACCCTTGTCATTCCCCACGTAACCCAACTAATTATACTTATGAACTGCAATATATCTGCTTTTCAATCGCAGATTAAGAATAAATATCCCGATCAAATTTCTTCTACCAATTCCTTTTGTTCTTTTTTTTGCCAATTATGCAGCATTGTATTGTATGATGAGTATTTTAGAGTGAACTAAGTTAGTTTCATAAATCAAAGTTAGTTATCTTATTTGAGCTACATAATTTGAATCGTTAAATGTTTAGATCGTCATTTTGAAAGTACTATCTTTACAATTACATTACAAATGATTGCCATTGAGTCGAATTCATGACATACAAAAAGTTTGTGTATAATCATGGGATATATATTAAACACATCTACACTATTAAAGATCTAACTCTTGATTCTGAAAGACGAAACACAATTGTAACAAATTGAAGCTTAGAGGACATTATTCAAACAAATACGCCAGGTAGGAAAACTAATGTGATTTCCTCAAGTTAAACTAATCGAATATCTGCTTGTAACAGATCATTGCTTGAGGCATAATGTATCGATCATACCCTTTGAAAAAGTGAATAGTACTTTATAGTTTATGTCATGGTCTATTGGGTTTGAGCTACCGAATCCTCATGTCCTGTTGTGGAGATTCGTAGTTGTTTTGATAAGCTTGGGTTGCATGATAACCCTATGTGTTACTCCAAGTTATTAAGAGTACGTATGTTATTTCTTTGCCCCACTACTCAATTATGCAAAGCTTTGTTATATCTTAATCAACACATTATATATCTTATACACTTCTTCAATTCGTGCATGCAAACAAATTAACTCCAACCTGCTTCATCAAATTATATGGACAAGCTGTTAATCATTTTCATAATTCGTGTAGTTATAATCTATATGGGGTCCTTGTAACTTAATCCGTTCCTTTTTCTTGCACCTAAATCGATTAATCAAACATCTTATCATTATCTTTATAATCAACTATGTCTCCTCTGGCTATTCAACTTCGAGGGTTTCATCATCAGCAGACTAGTGTGTTCTTCATAGTAGGCCATGTCCATCAACATTATGTATAACTCGAATCGAGTTTAGGAACACCAAAATAGCTACGCATGCAGGTAATATAAGTATATAGAAGTTCATATGAGCAAGAAAATTACAATGGCTTTTGTTGTTTTTATTTGGTAAACGACCACTCAATTCTATTCTTCTTTCCCACCCCATAGAAAGTTGGTGAGCAGTGAAAACGCTAGCAAAAATAATGAAGCAAGCAGTACTACCGCAGTTTTGTGATATAACTCTTACAGTTTCCACCCTAACCTCCAAGTAATAATTCATCCAAACAATTAACTATTAAGCCCCCATATCCTACATCACTGCAGAGAGATCGAGTTCCGCCTCTGCATCACTGCATGTCGATCTATAACACCATGTACGTGAACCTCTGACGTCGATCGGAAAAACCATGTGAACCTGTTGCCTCACCCAAGCCTTGGGAAGATCTGCTACCTATAGCTCATAGTATCATATAGTGAATACTTTTACCCACATCATATATATCGATTAGGGTTTACACAAAGCCGCTTCTACTAGTATCATATTGATTCGACGTGGGAAGTTTCAGAGTTCAAGTAACTTATATCGATTGAATACATATAGATCATTTAGAGGAAGTAGATTTTATAAAATTTACACAAATTCATAGGTCTCTCACTTTAGATGAGCCGCATCGCTGGTTTGGTATCTTATTTTCGTGATGAATGGATATCATAACGATTGTTTGATACTATGAACTCGATCTAAATGGTCCTGAACGTACATGTGATCTCTGAGAAGTCTATATATACTATATAGCTATGAACTATTATCGAGCTTGGATGCATGCCATTAAACAAACAAACTAGCTAACAAAGAAGTCGATCCCGGTCGTTTTCTTCCTAGCTAGCTTCATGATTTGTCAACCAAAATGTTCAACAAGTTCATGACCATCCGTGACAGTGTGCTGAGGTAATACTTCCAAAATCTACACTCACGGATAGATTATTACTTGAAGATATAGATCAGATGAAGAATATTATCTCTTTATCAATTAATTACTACAAACTAATTAACTAGCATCAGATTCCCCCATATGAAATGGTTTAATAAGTCATGCTCTGTGATATATATACGTTAGAATCACGACCATGGTGCTGAAAGATAGGAGGAAGGAATGAGTAGTTAGACAAATACAAAACTGATGACATGTTTTGTAGAAGTTAGATGCATATATGTGCTTTGTCCAAGAGGAATAGGACAGAGATGGATCATACTTAAAAGTTACTTAAACTCTTCAAAGCCATCAGACCCTATTCACAATATGTCCAATTCATATATAATTATGGAATAAAATTCATCACGAATAGTCTCGAAATTTTTCTGCAACGTCCAAATAATGTACATGAACTTATAAATTCAACTATCTAATTATGATTCTTGTTCGTTTTCCAAATATATACTTGGAATTTCATGTTTGACATGCAGACCTTTTGATATTATGTCACATCATGGCAGACCAAATTGTCAAGCATATTGTATATGTGACATTGAAATCTATGTGTCAATTTGAAGACGAGAAATATATGTTAGCTATAAGAACAGATATACGAGAGGTACGTGTGAACTTGCTAAGAGATCGACCAACATTTCTCACTGCCAAAATATTATTACAATTATTCCTTTACACAATTATTTGAAAGAATTGAAATTATATATATATATATATATATATATATATATATATATATATATATATATATATATATAGACACACACACAGACCTTTGGTTCTTGTCGACTGTTGTCTCATTTCAGAGTGGTCAACATCCTAAGATATATTATCTTTGATATCTTCGTATATCACATGGCTATGTTGTAATTCATAATTGTTTTAGTTGTAATACTGTAAAAAGTGTGAAGATTTACATGATGATCGATCGGGGAGGAGGTTAATTGAAACAGAAGCATATATTAGGCCAATTTGACAGGTCTGGAAAGCTTCAGTCTCGAGTCTCTGATCGATAATGGAGCTGATGGACCAAAAGCGCGCATATATGATCCATCTATGGCATTTTGGGAAAGAGCTAACTAGAGCACCTTCACCAACTTCAATTTTTTGGTCGTCATCTTATTTTCCTTTCTTATATAGGCAGAGACCTTCGTCATCCTTGAGAACTTTTCTCGGTCAGAACTTCCGAAAGCAAAAGAGCTAGGGTGGGTGGTTTTGGTGGTTGGAATTTTCAGAGTACTGCCTGAAATGCAATTTAGGCTGATCAAGTAGTTTAGAACTTTGGATCAGCCAAACCCAAATCTCTTTTTTCTTTGATACTCTCTTTGTCCAAGTGACTGGATAGTGGCGGCCCAACTAAGTTTCCATGACAGCATCAGCATGACTAATTCAGTTTTTTAGGCTTGGTAATTCATATTATTTCCTTGAGAGAGTGATTGTTGAGCACTTGATCCCTAACATTTCATATATGTATATATATAAAAAAGCTCTTAATTACGTTATAATCATTAATTAATGAAACAACAAAATAGAAGGAGAAAAGCATTGTGCCTAAATTGCATAATGTAAGAACATCATAAAATAATATTAATTAGAGGTCTCTACATAAAAACCATCATTTAATAAAGAGTGCATCAATAACTATTCCACTTGCTTTAACACCCTAACGACATACCGGAAATATAATGCTTGCACATAACTATAATATAATTAAAGTTGAAATGATCCCATCTCATCTTCCATAATCCATATATAAATATATATATATATATATATATGTTCTGATAAATTATCAATGTTCCATTCATAAGTTTTATAAGAAGAAACTGAGAATTGATTGATAAGATGATTACTAGGTTGTATATCTAAAGAGAGTCTGTCCAAGTTTTAAAAGGTCTTTTCTTGGGATGAACTATTCTGTCTAGTTTTAAGGACTGAAATATTTGGTTTAAATCCGTATTTTAGCTAGTGTTACTAGAATCGCTATCAGATGAAGAGATTTGTTGAGTATGAATTACTGCAATTTTACTAGATTCCAGTGTTTCGGTTTTTAAGTTTTGTAACATTTGTTCGATTTTTTAAATTGAAGAAGTAGGTCTAAGAGTAGGTTTATTTAGTTCACTGAAATATATTAAAGAAGTTTCTGGTTTGGCTTGGGGTAGGATGTTGACTTTGGAGGATATGTTATCGACTTTTGTTTCTATATTATCTAACTGGACTCCTATGGTTACTAGACTTTGGTTTGTGTAGTTATTTTGTTCAACAATTTTCTTAGTTTCTGGGTCTTCTGTTGCGATTTTAAAAGGTGAGGCTATGATTGGGCTGTTAAGATGATCAATTACTATAGTTTCTACTAGAGGATGACTAGAAAAGACTAAGCTAATGGAGGTCTTCCATCTTGCTTTTGTTAAAGTTTGAATATGTTTGTCGCTTAATTGATCTATAAAATCAAGAAAGAATATTTCAGTTTTTGTTTTGAGCATAAATGCCTGCCAATCACGAAATAATCGCTTTCGTTGATCTATGAGTGGGAACTTTAATCTATAGAGGTTTCTCCTAGGGATATTTTTTTATAGATTCAAGATGTTTATCTAGTCTGAAATAGTTGATTATGAAATGTTGGGAAAGTGTACTCAATTGGGGATTTATGGGAAGAGTGACTAGAAAATCAGAAGCAGTAGGAGAAGTTTGGTCATCATCCGTGATTGAAGTATGCTGGGCTTCAGATTCTGCATAATTTGGGTAACTAACTTGGGAAGTAGTTCTGATGTTTTTGATTTTGAGTTTTTGCAATTCTTCTTCTAATTTTTTAATCATAATATTTTTAATTTCTTTATCTAAATCATTATCATGTCTAGCTATTGTTTCTGCTGTAGTGGAACCAGCAAAAGAATGTCTAGCAGTTGTAAAAGAATACCTAGAGGAATTTCCTATTTCTTAAATTCTTGGATTTTGACTTAATCTGGAGTTTTGAAAATTAATTCTTACTGTGTCATCATTAAACTGTTGAATACAGTCTAAGTCAGCAAGACTATGTTGTGCATTGGATGATTGATTCTCACTAGTGAGAGACTATTCAGAAGGGAGGTTGATGTCTGACCATCTAATTGTGTGTGGAACACTAATATTGACGTTTTCTTGACTGCTTTGAATCAAGAGAGTATGATTTTTAGGACTTTTGCTAATGGCTTGGAAATTCATGTTTGTTCCGGTGACTTTATAATGAATTCTGTAGATTAATGCTAAAGGTAAGGTTCCTTCAAAAACATGGTAATCTGAAGTTTTAACATTTAGGGTTAATGCTTTTTAAGATATGATGGTCACTAAGGTTGATTGTAAAATCTGGGAAACAATTGAAGTGAACTGGGCCATTGAACAAGCTTGACTCAATTAATCGGTACTGTCATTAAAATCAGTAAACCTTGCATCTCTTAGACATAGAAGGATAGAGGCATTAAGACATTTTCTTGTTAAAGGTTTAACACCAATTTGGACTAATCCAATATGGAGGAAGTTGTGGCCATCTTTTCTATGTTTTTTAATTGATTCAGGACTAAAAAGTTGGCATGTTTCGTGTTGTTTACTGAGAGCATAAACTTGTTCTACTGATGTAACATGATGTTCACTTTTAAATGAAGAAAGACTCCATTTTTTCTTATAAATTTCATTACTAGGAACTCTTGGAATATTCCAATCATTCATGTCTATGTTATCATTTGACTGATATTCTATTTGTTCTTCATTAACTATATCTGAGATTCTATTAAGGGAGGACCTAGATGAACTAGAAGTGACTGAGTTGGATCTAAAAAGTCGACTCATTTTGTGAAAGGAAGAGATAACTGGACCAAAACTAAAAGGATAGTAGGTTTTAAGAACTTTGTTCTAAGACCCTAAAGACTAAAATTTACTCTACTCCGCTCACGCCGCATCTGCTCACGCCTCACTTGGGACTTATTGTTTGGTTGTAGAGAAGAACAATCTTAAAGGAGGTAAGAAAAAGAAAATAAAACCATAATCCTTGAAATTAAGAGACAGAAATTAAAACGCTTCACAAAATAAGGAGAGAGAATAAATCAACTCAAGATCCACTCCTAGGCTGTAGTCCGCCACTTGGGGATTGAGAAGTGTTAATGAAAGAACAATTAGTAATCTCCAAAGCCACTTCTAGGCGGTAGTCCGCCACTTGGGGTTGGAGACTTGTAATGATTAACTATATCAGGCCGTTTTGGCTCTGATACCAAAATGATGGAAGAAAAAATTTAGTAATCTCCAAAAGGCCGTTTTGGAAAGAAAAATTTATAAATGGTCTCCCAAAATTATTTGCTCATAAAATCCGACAAGTCCTTAGTAATGAAACGACACATTAACTATGATTCTTTAATTTATGAAAATATAATTATGGTTATCTAAAAAGAAAGATTAAAAATGTGTATTGATATGAAACTAAATGCTCAAGTAAAATCCGATAAGAAAACATCTAAATATGAACTAGGCAATTTTTGCAAACAATATGGCTTACCTTCCTTGCCTCCTTCAAGAAGAAAAAAGGCAAGCAATAAATTTGTCTCATATTATACAAAAAAGAGTTTTAGACCTTATAAAAGTCACTTTGAGCCAAACAACTTTTATTCTAAAAACAAATTTCGCAACAATTGGTCCGAAAAACCAAATCGTCAACCAAAAACTATATCCTTTGACAAAAGAAAGACTAAATGTTTTAAATGCAATAAGACTGACCATTTTACAAATGATTGTCCAGTTAAAAGAACAATTAATCAATTAAAAATTTCTCAAGAAGACAAAGAAAAACTTCTCTAAACTCTAGAATTACGAAATACTGATTCCGAAAATAGGATAAGCAAGGATGACATCACTTTGATAGAATCTTCTTATGAATCAGAAGAACATTCTTCCCCAGACATTATTTTTGGATGTCAAGATACCTGTAATTGTAAATCCATAAATGTTGTTTCAAAACAAGAAGAGTAAGAAGAATTATTAATCGACTTAATAAGTAAAATAGATAATCCTGAACTTAAAACATAATACCTTAAAAAATTTAAAAAAACTAATCACCAAAGAATATCTAATCAATCCTTCCTCACAAAAAATTAGTCTCACTACCACTTTTGATAAGTTTAATTTCTACTAGTAAAAAAAAAATCACAATCCAAGATTCGCAGTATGAAGTAAAAACAATCAAAAGTCAAATACATGTTTTACAACAAACTCATTTAAAACTTACCAACGACAATAACGAAATAAAATAAGAATTACATTTACTTAAAATAAATAATCAATTCCTTAAATTACAAGATCATCTTGAAAATCTTTCACCCACAAACAACGATACAGAAACTTCAGAAAATAATACCATTAGTACCATACGACAAATTCAACTGAAAAAATGGTACACTACTATCCACCTCACAATAAGCGATTTCCAACTCACAATAACCGCTCTTATTGATTCAGGTGCAGATCTCAATTGTATCCAAGAAGGCTTGATCCCTTCAAAGTATTTTGAAAAAAAAACAAAAGAATCTTTAAGATCCGCCAATGGCACCAAAATTGATATTAAATACAAATCCCTAAAGCTCATGTATGCCAAAACAATGCTTGTTTCAAAACTCATTTTGTCCTAGTAAAAAATTTAACTGATAAAGTAATATTATGACTTCCTTTTATTACTTTAATCTGCCCCTTCAAAACCGAATATGATGGTATCATTACCTACCCTTTTGATGAACAAGTCAAATTTACTTTTCTTTCTAATCCTGAAATCCATACCCTAAAAGCTTTCCAAGACAATAATATTTCAAAAACTCTTAATTGCATTGAAGCCAAAAATAAACAAATAGCCTTTATTCAAGAAGAAATTAATTTCAAAAGAATTGAAAGTCAACTTCAAAACCCTTTTCTTTAGCAAAAAATCAAAACTTTTGAAGAAAAAATTATTAAAGAAATATGTTCTGACATCCCTACTGCCTTTTGACATCGGAAAAATATATTGTTTCTCTTTCCTATATCAAAGGTTTTAATGAAATAAATATCCCCACTAAAGCTCATCCAATTCAAATGAGTCATGAGATCATGGATTTCTGTCAAACATAAATTACTGATTTACTAAACAAAGACATTATTCGCCCTAGTAAATCCCCTTGCTCGTGTCCTGCTTTCTATGTTTAGAAAAATGCTGAACTCGAAAGAGGAACCCCTCGGTTAGTTATTAACTATAAACCTCTTAACACAGTCTTACAATGTATCAGGTATCTTATTCTTAATAAAAGAGATCTCATTAACATATTAAATAAGTCTCTTATTTTTAGTAAATTTGATATGAAATCTGGATTTTGACAGATTCAGATCAATGAAGTTGATAAATACAAAACTACATTTGTCACACCATTTGGTCATTATGAATGGAATGTAATGTCATTCGGCCTAAAAAATGCTCCTAGTGAATTCCAAAACATAATGAACGACATATTCAATCCTTATAGTCATTTCTCCATCGTCTACATTGATGATGTTTAATTCTTTCAGAATCAATTGATCAGCACTGAAAACATTTACACAAATTCTTTTCCATAATAAAGAATAATGGATTGGTTGTTTCTGCTTCAAAAATCAAATTATTCCAAACCAACATCCGCTTTCTAGGATTTAACATTCACCAACTTCAAATTACACCAATCGACAAAGCAATACAATTTGCTGATAAATTTCCGGATGTCATTCTAGACTAAAATCAATTACAAAGATTCCTAGGGTCTTTAAATTATGTAGAAGACTTTTACAAAAACCTTAGGAAACAATGAAAACCCCTATTTGATCGATTACAGAAGAACCATCCTTCCTAGACTTCAGTCCATACCTTCTTAGTCAAAGAAATTAAGAGTCATGTTAAAACCCTACCATGCTTAGGTATCCCCCTTTCTGATTCCTATAAGATAGTCGAAACCGATGCATCTGAAATAAGTTATGGAGGTATTCTCAAACAATAAATTTCTCCCAACCATTCAGAACAAATCGTCCGTTTTCATTCTGAAGCTTGGAACCCAGCCCAGTCAAATTATAGTACTATCAAGAAATAAATTTTATCAATCGTATTATGTATTAGTAAATTTCAAGATGATTTACTCAATTAAAATTTTTTAGTCCGTGTTGATTGTAAAAGTGCAAAAGATGTTTTAGAAAAAGATGTTCAAAATATTGCTAGTAAACAAATTTTTTCCCGTTGGTAAGCAATCCTGAGTATTTTTGATTTTTAAATTGCATTCATTAAAAGAAGTGACAACCATATCCTCGATTTCCTAACCCGTGAATTTCTCTAGGGAACCAAACCATGAAGCCCAGCTCGTCCAAATGGAGAAATCCCGAAAAATCAATTACAGAATCTCATTCTCTAATCAAAACAAAGTCACCTTCCAACCTAATTCCTCATACAAGTCATTCATCCATTTCAACAGATAATAGATTTACCGCTCTTGGTAGCACCCTCAGTCAATTTAAACATAATTATCAGTCAGCCTTAGTTAACTAATATGATTCCTACAAAACAGGGTACCCTCCATTCAATTATAAAAAATCATCCCCTTACATTACCAGGAATGAACAGTTCTTGTTTTATATTGAACCCTCCCTAATTAAGTCATCTCCAAAATCCTGCCTCTTTAGTAAAAAGTTATTTTGGCCCAAACACTCATTATCTTTTAGGTAAACCCTTAGCATTTTATAGAGACATTCTATTCAAATCTCAGTCACTATCTATTAAACCAATCCATGATCCTGAAGACCCATCCAAAATATTATACCATTCTCTTTACATAATCTGTATCATTTCATTATCCCAATGAGGTGATTCCCATTCTACTCCTCACAAATTAGAATAATCCATTACATTTACTTATCATGATTACATCAAAGCATGGAGTAAAATATTTCTCTACCAAACATAAGATTTTTCTCATTCATGGTTTTTAAATTTTGATCGAAAATTCAATCGTCAATTCCCCATATGGTTCGGCAATTGGTGGAATAATCATGGTTGCCCTTATGATCTTTTATCCTTACAACTCCAGAATGCAGTTACTAATTTTCATTCAGTCATGACCTTTACACCCTATGAAAAGAGATTCTCCTCCACTCTCCAATTCATGGCTAAATATAAAATTCCTTGGATCTTCAAATGACAATATAAAATTGAATTTGAAGATTATATGATCATCAGACAATTCTCAGTCAAATGATGAGATAAATTCAATACTGAAAGAGTTTTATCCCAATTCAATGAAGAATTCTCAGTTATCCCATCCAAATCAGGCACTCCAATTTCTATTCAGCCAACATCTCTGATCTCTCAATTATCACCTCAAGCTCCTCAGTTCCCATCCCCATCTAAGAACAAAGCCCCATCCAAGAACAAAACTTCCAGTTCATCCTCATCCTCCAAAGCAGATGAGTTAAAAAAATTAGCCAAGCAGTTACTACAACAAACAGCCAATTTATCAGCTGACGATGAAGAAGAAGAACATTCACCTTCAGAATCATCATCAGCCCATCGTTCAGCCCATAGTTACCAAAGTTCTCCTAGACGATCAACCATGTGGGCCGATTATGAAGATAGTCAAGACCTATATGCTGATCTCGAGTAAAATATCAATAGAAACTAGTGGCAGACGTACCACTATTTATCAACAGCAAATCCAGTGACCGACAGATTATTCATCAACAATAAACCCGTGGCAGACAAAGTACTTTTACTATATATATAGACACACATATATGTCACCATTATCCAAACAGGTTGATGAGCTTTGGAATATCCTTCAACTTTTGAGTTCCAATTTAAAAGAAGAAAGAAACATGCTACACATCTTAATTGTCCACAAATACAAGCTTTGTTTTCCTTTATTTTGATCATTTTCTTTCTCGAAAGAAACCAAACCTAATTGTAGTATACAAATATCAGTTCTGACCAAACATAATTAAAGAAACTAGTGATGAGTAGTACGTGAAGAATCTATTTAGATTTTGTGGAAGTCAAAATCCCTCACCAACAAAAATTTCAGGAATAATTCTCAAGCTCTACATGCCGGCATGTCATATCGTTTAAGCTGGGTGTGCTTCCCACGTAGTCCTCAACGAATCAATAATCATGTCCAATAACCTGCAATATATAAATCAAATTAAGCTTGTCAATACCCCTTCATCGGAAGCAGATCGAAACCAGCAGTCTTCCCTTCTGTGCATAGACATTCATCACATACCAAGTATCATGAATCCCATAGTTTCAATGCTCTTTGTTCTCCTCGTTGTTGTTCAGTTGAGTCCAACCTTATCATACCCGGCAGATGATCACCACCATTACAACGACGACAATAATGACGAATCACCTGAACACTGGAAGGGAGCCACACCTCTAACGATTCCGACCATTTCAGAAAACTTGCCCTTTGGCGATTTTCTCTCCTTTTCTCACTACCACAGGAGTTGTCCAGACCTTGAACACATTATCAATGAGAAACTGAGGCAATGGCTGAAGCAGGACTACAGCATAGCTGCAAGTCTCATGAGGTTGCACTTCCATGACTGTGCCATCAGGGTAAGATTAATTTAACATGCTTTTGTAGCTAGCTAGTCACCAAAGGTATTCATATGAAATGTTAGTTTTGTACGTAGGCAATTTATTTCCTTAGTTAATTTGTGGTTTGAAACATATATGCACTTATGCAGGGATGTGATGCCTCCATCTTACTAAACCATGAGGGAAGTGAGAGGAGTGCCTTGGCCAGCAAGACACTGAGAGGGTTTGAAGTGATAGATGATATCAAAGCAGAGGTCGAGAAGAGGTGTCCCAAAGTAGTATCTTGTGCAGATATCTTAACAGCAGCTACAAGAGATGCCACTGCTATGGTCGGAGGTCCATACTGGATGGTTCCCTATGGTCGGAAAGATGGGCGAGTTTCAATTGCCAAGGAAACAGAAGGGGTGCCAATGGGTCATGAAAACATTACTGCTTTGGTTGAGTTTTTCCAATCTCAGGGCTTGAATGTGCTTGACTTGGTTGTTCTCTCTGGTAAACCCTACTAGTTCTCCTATTCACAATAACAAACGATATTGTCATGAATTATATATATTTAACTTAATTTATCAGACAATCTAGCATGTTATATATCGATCGAGACTTTTGATGGAGTGTTTTCGAAGTAAGTAATCGATTTTTTCTTCATTGGCATGCAGGAGCACACACCGTAGGAAGGGCTTCATGTGCTTCCATACAAAACAGGCTCTTCAACTTCGATGGACATGGGAACTCTGATCCATCCCTTAATGATAAATACTTAAACTTCTTGAAAAGAAAATGCAGATGGGGATCAGACTATGTTGACCTTGATGCTACAACTCCAAAAACCTTTGACGCTGCATACTACTCAAATCTGCAGAGGGATATGGGACTTCTCAAAACAGATCAATTGTTATATTCTGATACAAGGACTTCACCTCTTGTCACTGCTTTGGCTCACCAGCCCCAAGTCTTCTACCACCAGTTTGGAGTCTCCATGGCCAAACTGGGGAATGTTCAAGTCCTCACCGGCCAAGATGAAGGCGAAATTCGAACCAACTGCAATTCTGTCAATTTTTATTGATCAAGACCTTGATTACTTATCGTTAATTATCGAGAAGCAAACGTAAAGCTTACTTTGAATCTTTTTTCCCTTGTTTTGCTTAACAATATCTTTGTATTATGAATGTTTATCTGTACTCTATACCATGCACCTGACAGCTAACATGCTGGCTTTGATATGTGAACTTTCGAAAGAACTCTTTCATGTTGACACTCTAATTCCTTTGTGTATAATGTTAATTACTCCCATTTTTCTGCAGCCGTTTTGCTCCATATACTCGCAAGTTTACAAGTTCTAAAACAACATCTCGATCCAATTGATTCCTGTATGAACCACCAAGTCCAAATTTGTGGGGAAAATAAATCATGTTCTATATATCTTTTACTAATTAGTAAGATAATTTGTGAGAGCTCCTAGCCTAATTCCCAACGGAAAATCATTTTTCGGAAATGTTAACAAGATGCCCTAAAGTTTTTTTAAAACTCATTGGGTTGTAGACGTCGCCCCATGGCCTGCCAAAAGAAAAGAAAAAACAAAGATACTCCCTATACTTTGTGCTGTGGGTTCTAATTTGTGAAGATCACTAGCTAAGATATAGCTTGCAATTCCAAGCGCGCGCTCGCTGGCAAAAAGGTCGAACCAAGCCCGATTACTGAAACCAAAAAAGGAAACAGTAAACCATTATCTGTTAACACACACAGCAATATACACTGCGAAAATAATGTAATTGATTCAAGTAAAAAAGAAGAGAGGTAAAGGTATCATGCATGGTAGTAATCGTCTAGCTTCAATGAGTTTTGTGAATATAATCCAAATATCCAATACACAGACTATCATCGAATCCAATCATTAGTTCGATAATGGAAATAATTAATCCTAAAAAAAATTAAATCGAAAATGATATATATAGAAAGAACAGTACAATGCAGGATCGTCTTTTGCATTGTTTGTTTACTTATTTAATTTTTAATGAATCACCCTAGCTACCTCAAAGTCGACCTTGAAAAGCAGTCTCCACAAACACCTTGCTTTCCTCTTTTCATTTTTACAGACCGACACACACATTTGAACTTTCATATTATAGAACCCTACAAGGTAATTCAAATAGCAGAGCGTTTCTTTTCTTTCCATCTTCAGCTACCAGCTCTGAGCTTTAGTCTACAGGGTCATATATACCTTTATTCTATTACAACCTAGCTAGATGTTGTTCCATGATGATCATCTAGAACTTGAGTGATAATTATAAAGATATATTTTGCATGGCTAGTGCTGATGCAAAACTACCTACCGTCTTCTTCTTCTTCCTCCTCTATCTGCTTTTCATATTTCACACCACCATGGCAAGAGAGCAGAAGAGCTTCCAAATCCCAACTGTTAGTCATGATTCCTCTACACATGGAGCTGGAAGATCTATCAGAAGAACTGCCGTGGAATATCCTGCAAGAGGATCACCTGGTACTGGAAGTTCAAATAAGGTTGATTCATTTGCTCATGAGTCAAGTCGAAGTAGAGAATCCAGAGGTCGTCGGAGAAATTCCAAGCGGCAAGAGGAGGTATTCAACGCCGGTGAACATGAAGTTCCAAGCGGTCCAAATCCCATTTCTAATAGGTGATCGAGGAGAGTTGCTGCAGCAAAACAAAGTTATCAAAGTATATATGAAGAAATTAATTAAGGGAAGGGTAAACCATTTATACAGCTTTTGATTTATTTCCTCCTCATCATGGTTTGTATTTTCTGCCATTTTATAGATCAGTATTGTAAGAGATCGCTACAGCCTTAGTTATAAATTATCTTCGTTTTCTTATATATCCTCTTACAGAACCTTCTGGTAATTAATCATTTAGTCATTATAGGGATCTCTATAATTTTCAAAGTAGATAATTATTAGCTTCCAAATGTTTGTAGAATATATGCATCATTACTCTATTGTGTGTTGTTTTCTTCTCTTGCCACCCCCTACACCCAAAAAAAATTCTTTTTTGAATAAGCTGAAATGAATTGGAGATTAATATACCATTCTTAAACTTAGAATCGAAGGTTAGCTCTTTGCACCGGTAATTGATATGAATATTAATTTTTCTTAATCTGAATTTCTTGATATCTCTAGAACAAATGAAGTTCATGCATATATACACAGACACAGAGATCATACTTGTTTATATTTATATGAGTATACTGATCGAGGGAGATTTATTATTATTATTATTTTTTTGGTGATAGAGGGAAATATATAGTTGAATTGTTTGAAGCATGAGGACTTTAAGATATTTCTCTATAATAGATTTTGTTTTTGCCTTTTGACAACTCTGTCAAAAGAGAGAAAAGTAATAGGTTGTGTAAATATTATATATTCGACTTTGTGTTGATACTTTGTTGTGTTAATTAAGATAAAAACAGTGCAAAAGATATTGTGCTGATATTTCTTTCTAAGCATATGTTGTAAATAATACTATTATATATACGTATATATTCCGGATACATAATATACACGTAGTGTTTATTTGTGCACTTGGTCAGTCAGTCTTTGCATACAACAGAGGATCATGAACACAATGATTCAGAAATTGTTGCGGAATGAAGTTTTTGTTTGAGACGAGAGATTACTTCACCACATAGGCCATAATTAAAGGGAAAACTAAAAGAGGAAAAGGGCCACAAAACACCATTGTTTTGCGTGTAAAGGTAAAAACCAGACCTAGCTAGCTAGCTATAGCTAGCCCCAGCAGCATCCAAAGCTGCTGCCAATGGTGAATGGCTTTCTCTCTTTAGAATTCTATTTCACTGAATAACCCTTGCTCCTTTATTGGAACTACTTTCATACCCTTTAATCAGTCTCGCTCCCTCATCCTTTTAAAAGCTGAAGCTTCAGAGCCAACTACAAGGGTGGTCTCGCAAGCTAGCATTCTAAAGCAAAGCTTCGTCCACACCTTCCTCAATACATATCTGCAGGGCTTTTATCATCTCCTGCTTCTTAAACTAACCAACCGATCTATTTTCCATGATTTCGTGAATGTGATCACTTAGACGTCGAGCAATGACAAATCCTATATATTGTCCAAGTCTGACAAATAATACATGCAATAATTACATACATTAGTAGAAATGAGATGTACACCATATGCATCTATATGAGGTAATACTGTTCTAGACGATGAAGACGGTTGAGCCATGCAATCACCTCATTTCACGTAAGGCACCTCCATTCCTTTATTTTTCAAGGTTTACGAGTTGCAGTCTTGATTAATTCTGAAAAGAAGCTCAAGTTTTTTCTTTTTTAACTCGATATGATCAACTCTATGTTTAGTTCTCTACTAGCTAGCTTTATCAATAAACCTCAGATGCGAGTTTACATGCTTTTTGACCTAATAAACTTATTTGATCCCGAGTTTGCAGTTGGTAATTTACTAGTGTTGCATGCTGTCATAACAAAACTACATCCTTACGAGTAAACTTGTCACTATTCATTATAGTATATATAACAAGGATTACTATTATCACAAATTCCCATCTGTTTCACAAATATATACCACATTGAAATGTTCAGACTACTAATTACCTGTTTTTATCTCGACAAAGGAAAGCAGAAAAACAAAACAGGAAAAAAAAAACCTAGGAAACAGCTAGCCTACTTGTTTTAACATCTAACATCCTGTTCTCAAGGCGAAGAGTTCCAAGCATCTCATCTCAGCTAACAGTGAATCAATCAGTGATCACTTGAATTCATGCTTAGATCGTGCTGACAACAGCATTGCCTTCATCTCTTGGATGCCCTCGGCGAGCACATATGGAGTTGCAAAACTCAAAAGCCTAATTACAAATGGTATAGCCGAGCACAGGGCAAGTGTTAGAAATTTCTAGAGAACACGACCACAGCACTCGCACTCAAAGTTCCCAGTCCATGTAAAATATTCCTTCTGCCGATCCAAGCCAAGCCCCCAAGCTATCATGTTTAACATTGTCATAGCTTCGCCTTTCATCCTGAACTCCGTTAAACGCTACAGAGGAATAGAAAAATAAATGTCAATAAAATGGAGAAATGGGTATAAAGTTATCCCAATTTAAATGGCAATGAGAATGAGAGTACATGAACAGAAATTACATTCAGCTTTTTGCCAGCATACAGTTGAGGTGACTGTATTTGTTAACTTGTCCTCAAAAAGCAGTTCTCCAGACTTTATACTCCAAAGTCTTAAATTGCAGTCCTCTCCACCTACAAGATCAAATGTAAGAGAAAGCTCAAACTAGAACTTGCCAAAATAAAAACCAATTACTAACTGATGCTTACCTGATACAAAGAATCGCTCAGATGGATCAACTCCAAGCTGCAAACGAGTATGGGAATTCACGTGCCCCTCATAAGTTTGCACTGCTCCTCTTTGGATTATGCGATGATCATAAAGCTTCACCTACAAAGCGATTGAAATGAAATCAACAACTTATAGGAATGACATTGACAAAAGCATTACAAAAACCAATCAAGCACAGAAGTAAATGACCAAATTTGAGGTGTTCTTGTGGGATATATGTAATGAACTAACTAGTACCTACAACAGAGACATGATCCTGGTTTTCTTCAAAAAGAAAAATGGCTTTCTAATGCGATGGTACATGTTGCTATAGTTAATTGCTATGTACGTATCTGTTCATTTGTTGCATGGGAAATGTGAACGTATAGAATGGAAAAGAATTCGATTGAAACAAGACAACTGTAAAAATCATATCCTAATAACTTATTGATGAATTTCAAGTGCTCCATATGAGCAAACATGCTAAACGTTTGTATGTCTAAAACAATGCTGAAACAAACACCAACAATGCTGAAACAAACACCAACCGTTCCATCCATGGAGCTTGCCAAGAAGTACTGATCATCAAACTGAAGAGATACTAAACTAAACAATCAAACAAGAGTCAGCAGAAGTTATGAATAGCATCACAGTTAGATAATAAAGCGCACTAACCATGCAATAGATGAAGGCATTTTTATGGTATGAGAAGGATGTATATTTCCAGAAAGCTGCACAAAACAATAATCAGATTACTATCCAAGGTTAACACTTTCACATAGAAATTAAGCCAGAAAAATGGAATAGAATGACTACAGCCTCAACAACAATAACAGCACAGTTCCTCATTAGTTAAGGGAACTTCAAAAGCATTTTAAGTGGAGGAAAAGAATAACGTTTTACGTCAATGACTTGACTGAAAGTTACAGACATCAAAGGCACAGACATCAAAGACACAAGGACCACTACAGGATAAAACCCTTTTAGAGACGAAATTCTGTGGCAAACCATAATTTTGTCCCCTAAACCTCTAACGGGAGAAGAAACGTAATATTGTCACTAAGGTTTTCTCTCGCAGTTTAAAATATATAAAGACGAGTTAAGCAAGTTATTCGCGCAAATAAAAAAAAGAAAAGCATTGCAGTTCGTGATGAGATATCTTCGGATCTTCCTTAACCGGTCCTGCTCTTTGACGACTCAATCTGGAATGCCGCCAGCCCGCCACCTTCCTCTCCATTGTTGCCTGATCGTGAGTTGTCTTTTCTCTCCTCTCTCATGCTCATCGATTATATGATCTTGATTGTAAATTGGAATTGTGCGAATTTGATTTGGGGGGTTTCGTTTGGGTTTGTTTAGGTTGATTTGGTTTTCGTTTGGGTTTTTCAGGGTTTTTGATTACACTGTTTGTCTGGTATAAGACAACACTGTTGCGGTTCGCGATTCATCGTCGAGTTTCTTCCCTCCAATTCGGTAAGTTCTTCTCTTAAATCTTCCTCTGAACTTGCATGAACTCTAAGTTTTCTAGTTGAAGTTCTTGGCCGTGATTTGTGTTTTCTTTCTGGAAATTTAGGGAAGATTGATTGTTTGTATTGTATGGTGCTCCAATTGGTTTCAGTATAGAACTTGAGAGGTCATATGCGATTTTGTAATTTTAGGGTTTATGAACCAATAATGAAACTGTGATTTAATTCCTGATTTGTTTAGTCAAGCCAAGGATGAGGCTGTTCACACAATTATGAAATTTGTGAAGACCAGATATGTTTCAGGTACCTAAACCTGCAATGGCTTGATTGATGATGCAGGCCAAGAAGGGATGCTGAATTTCAGCTCCAATTGTTTTGAAACTGTAAATGTTCAAGTTGGATTTCCTCTTTGTGATTGTTCTTTGGCAGAACTTGACCTAAAGTTAAAGATTAATACTGATTTCAGGTTTGGGAAAGCACAGCGTGCACAAACACTATGCATAACTACACAGGTTTGTTTCTCTTCTTAAGTTTATTTGTCATTATGATGTTTTTTTTTCTTTTGTTTCTGTTGATTATTTATTCCTTGAAATTAAAAATTATGGACGTTTAGTTTATATTATCCATTTGTTTGCAGAACACGAGTGACTCTTAAAAGAGATGGTGTAGTCTTAGATTTAGTGCCACCTCCCACAAAAGTAAACAACACTGGATATTCTGAAGGACTTGGATTGATTCACATGGAGAAATGATGATGACAACTCTGACAACTAGGGATAAAGCTGTGCTATATTTCCAGCCATGAGGCTGGTTCGGGTATGAATTTCTTCAAGCATCCCTTATATGATGTCTATGAATTATTCAAGTGTTTCGAACTTTCAATAACAGTGTTATTACTGCTAGAACTTTGTAGTTTAATGAGATTTGAACTTTCTATTTGTGACAAGTTTCATCGAAACTGGTTTATTCTGGCACATTGTTTTGCCTGGATTGTTTCTTGTTTCAAGCAGTTATATTGCTAGCTATATACTAAATAGTCGCTTCTGGCATTCAAAAACAATGATATCTGCAGGTTTGGCTTCTCGCTGGTGTTTCGATGAACGACAATTTTCAGTACACATACTTCGTTATAAAACAAATAGCTTTGACAGTTCTTCTAAAAAGTTTTTGGATCGGACTCGAGTTTGCGCCCTGATAGATATGCACTTGAGAAAGGCTATCTATCCATGCCTAAGCAGGTGCAGAGAAGAGCGCAGGTCTCTCTCTCTCTCACTATATTTTTACTTTTTCCAAAAGGAATACTGTGTAAAATTATGTGTGGTATTTTTAATTTTACTGTAATGATCTTGGAACCTATTATTTATCCTTTGTTTTTACTTTAGATTGGAGGAGAGGCAGAGAGGTGAAAAGAGAGAATGAGAAGCAAAGGAACAAAAGTTTACACCAAGATGGTTCAACTTAACTGAGGAGCACCTACACCATGGGGTGACTTGAAAAGTCTATCAGTATAATAGTAAATACACTCAACACTGTGCTGCAATTGATGTTGGTGTGGTTGATGTGAAATCAATTGAGTTCAACATGGCAGTATGGCAACGTGTCTGCAGAATGAGCCACATATATCCTGTTTTGTGGTAAGCTGGTTCATGCAAGGGAAAATTGAGTCCTGTTGTCCAGATGTGTGGGAAAAGAGGGAGATGCAATTTGTTCAGAGTTGTTGTTGCTAGTTGAATGTTGTTTTTATCATGATGGATATTATGTAAAATTCATTTTTTATCAATGAAAGTTCAGTTCTGCTTTGGATGTGATTTCTTTGTTTGGTTTGTAATTTTGATTGATTATATATCAATTATTTAAGCTCATTAAAATAAATAAATAAAAACTGAACTAAAAAAAGTAGCATATCGCCATATGGTGATTTTTCATATGGTGATTTTTTCAGAGCTTTAGACAGTATTAGTGACAAAGATGGAGACAATTAGAGACAAACAAAATTGCGTCTATGATCTTTTTGGGTGACAGAATTTATAGTTTGTCACCAATAAGTATCTGTCACATAGTATTAGTGACAAAATTAGTGACGAAACGAGTTTGTCACCCATAGGTATGGGTAACAATTTTTTTGGAATGGAAGACAAAACATGTTTGTCACTAAAAGGGTTTTCTCTTGTAGTGGACTTTTATATATCACAGATATGAGCCTGCTAAAATGTATACCCCTTTGCCACATTGAATATACCTGAAATCTAATATTATTTCTCAACTACAAACTACAATATTCTGTCTGAAGGGGATACAGAAAAATCACAGTGATGTAAGCAAAGAACTTTATACCTTGAACCATTGTTTAGTAGATTTTCCAAGAGTGCTATCCAAAGTTGAGTGCTGTATTCTATGACTAGCATGTCTCGCAGAAAACCCTTCCTGTTTCTCACGAACATCAACTGTTACAATCGCTCCATTTCTGAGTCCACATAAAACGACATTTCCCTAAAATAGACGAACAAAGACCATTTAAAAGAAATATCTTAGCATAAACTTACCAAACCTAAAACGTAAGCTATTCCAGGCATTCACTGGAGTATCTTATAGGATGCTTTAACATGCAAACTTATAAGCTCAACCACATAAAATACAAAGTATGGAGGACACTGTTTCTAAAAGCAATATAGTAGATACCTTATCAAAACCCTAAGAGACAAATATTTTCTCTTCGTTTTTTACTTTATGTCATGGATTTAGGTTTTGTACGTGGGACTCTTCCGGAACATGTCATATGTTGTAACAAAATTTCATAAAGTTGTTATCCCGTGAACAACTTAAGAAAAGAATGCAGATAGCTTAAGAAAACTCAGTTGATTGCAATCCATTTCAAAACTTGGCTTTCAAGCACAACCCAAAATGAACAGGATTCATGAACACCACACTACCGTTTCACATCAGACTGACAAAATATTCACCAACACCTTTGTCCGGGGGGGGGGGGGGGGGGGGGAGGAGGGGGAGGGAGAGAGAGAGAGAGAGAGAGAGAGAGAGGGAGTTGTAACCGAGGAACAGATTATTTAGATTAGATTTGATCAATTGTTCCAAGTACCAAAGATGAATTATAGTTGACCAATAAATCTACATTAGAGTACATAGTATAAAGGCCTTGACCAACTATAATGTCAATTCAACTTAAGCTCAGGCAAAACAAAAATCTACAAAGCGCCAAAAGTATGGGATACATTACCGAGTGGATAAGTTGTTGTGCCAAAACATCACTTTTACTGCGCAACAGCCATGATTTCACCCCAGTTTCCAGATCCACCAGAGCAGCTCCCAGATTAGTACCTAAATCAAGGAAAAAACTATCTTCAATTACTTTTTACATTTCTGAAAACTGTTGTCAATAATATTTTTCATACTACCAATAATAGCAACACATAACCAGGAACACAAAATCACTGGATGCTACATAATTAATGCTAACTTCTACACCTCGAGTATGATCCAGTTACAAAACTCATAAGTAATGTGTAAGCAATCAACAACGGAAACCCTTGAGACTGATTACTTTATGTTACAACAACCAGCAATCAAATGACAATGTTGAGAGACAGAGTGAGAGAGAGACAGATCTGTGTGTGTGTGTGGGTGCGTGCACCAAGAGAACATTAAAGCCATCTTCCATATAAATAAATATCTTAAGAAAAAGAAAATGAAACAGTACTTGCCAATCACTGCATGACGCCCATCAGATCTACAATCTGCTGTCCAAATAGTGCAATTGAAAGTGTAATTGAAAGTCGCAACTTCATCAATGTTCCGTCTTAAGATAGGTCTGTTTGGACAAAATTCTAAGAGTTCAGTAAGGTTAATGACAAAAACTGATCCACCACGGTCCTCAGCTCCCAGCGTACATACGCTGATATCTTATGTTAAGGCTTGCAAAAGTGAACATTAGTTATCCACTAATAAGGCACTAGAAGAGTTAAATAAAAGGTAACATATATATATATATATATATATATATATATATGCGTCTACGCATCAACTATATTGAATACAAAACCCAGTTTAAACTAACATATTCAAGGATACAGAGCATTCTGGATGCTAGACCCCTCATTTTCTGTGCCGTGCCTGCCAAATGTTTTTATACAAGATATACCTGATGTCATCCATTGTGTATTTTGAGCTGGTCTCCATATGTGGCCAGGCGCTTTTCTACATTCTACTTGACTTTTGTTTAGGAGAGGCCATACAAGATCTGGCAAGCATTTCCTCCCGAAATGGATACCCCCCTCAAATTTTCCAAACTCAAAAAAACTACAAGACATCAAATTTCAAGAAAGCTACTATGAGAAAGGATGCAAAAATCCATACTGATGATAAGAGCTTCGAAAGATTCATGAGTCAACATTTAAAGATTGTAACAGGCAGATTGAGAGAGAAATGTAACATAAAATCTAGTTACAAATCAACATTCAGATGCTGCTTTTTGTAGTGGCAATAGAAGAACAAGAAAACCTCCGATATGCATATGTGAATCTCAATACATAACCAAAGAATATTCAGAACCTATATTGAGTAGGAATTCTCTTAACCAATATGCAAAAAGCCATCTCTCAACCCACATGGAATTTCATACAATAATCATCTGTACATACTAGCTAAGAATATTTTTCAATACCTCAAAGAGCCATCTCTGCCACCTGCTAATAGAAAATTTCTATCAGTTAGACCCTCTCCCGTCTGTACATCAATATTTATTCGTTCTAACGCACCATCACCTAGCTTGTTTGTTCCCTGATACTTCCAAACCTATAATTTAAAGAGCAGTCAATTGTAGCACTTCATACAGTAGAACATTAATAATTTCAAAATTCCTGTTAAAACCTTAAGAGTTGAAAATTGATCAGATCTCACGTAAGTTCATCATCATCGGAAAACCAACAAAGAACTGTGCATGAATTTAGTTTTAGCATATATATTTTCTATCAGATGGACCTAAGAGTCATCCATATCATTTTACCAACTTGAAGGGGGATGTTAAAAGTTTATAGGGGCTGCATAGGGTACTGGTATTTCACTAAAAGATGTGAGATTGG
The DNA here is from genome assembly GCA_034370585.1 of Fragaria x ananassa. Taxonomy (NCBI): domain Eukaryota; kingdom Viridiplantae; phylum Streptophyta; class Magnoliopsida; order Rosales; family Rosaceae; genus Fragaria; species Fragaria x ananassa. The sequence goes on along the minus strand of CP139764.1, from coordinate 6,503,394 downwards.
CCTTATAGTTTCAAGGTTTATATTTTTCTTATGGCCAAAAGGACGTCATTTTATGATTTAGAGTGTCAATAGTTATGACTTCATTTTAGAAAGATGATCAACCCCGGACATAAAGGACAGCATTTTGCTATAAGCACAATAAGTTGAAATTGAAATAAGTTGTGCTAAGGGGAAAGAAGCTGACTCTCTTCCTTCCTTCCTTCTCCTATGAAACACCTGTCCTCTATTTCACTCCATTTTCTTTTCTTTCACTCTAACATCTAGTAGAAACTCAATATAACTGGGTATGGTGACCAAAGTCAATAGAAGGCCTAGCCAAGCATTGGAAATCTTAGGAGTGCACTGGCATCACCATGCCAATGACAACATCAACATCCCTAATATGTCCTCACCATCCCCATATCTTCAAAGCTCTTTGCTTCTGAGTTAAGATGCAGCCCTGTCTCCCTCTCAAATAAGGTTACAGTAAAGTTTAGAACTGTTATATACTCACAAGCGAAAGCCTAATTCAATGTGGAGTGGTATTTTATTTCCGGTAAAAACGGACACTAAAAGGATCAACGTAAATTAGGAAACTATAGTTCAGAAAGCATAAGCCACAGAAAAATTGCTGGGAGTTATGATTTGCAAAATTTGTACAAAACCAGAAAACTCAATCTAAACTCAAGGCCTACACTAAAAACAATGTTCAAATCAAATATTAACAATACAATATGCTTTGCACAACGTATATGCTTGAAAAAACAAAAACAATAAAAAATTGCTGTGATTCGTATTTTGCTAAGTTTATACAGAAATGGAAAACTTAACCTAAACTTGCGGCCCAGATTAAACCAACATACCACAGGATGGGATGCTTGTGCCTTTTGGTATTCCTCCATGAAGTTACACCTCCCTTTACTGGAAGCAATGACATTACCATATAACTCTCTGGCCTGAAGCAGCTTAGCAGTTTTTACTTTTGTTCGCTTACATTTCACTATCTGCAAAAAAAAAAAATGAACAAGAAGGTGCTTAAAGTATCTCAGCAATAACCACCAAGCAGAAAGTATAAAATTCAGCTAATAAGCAGCTGAATAAAATTGAAAGAGCTTAAAGATTCAAATTTATATGAAATGAAACAACATAGGAAACAAGACCTGTGTGCTATGTTGTAGATATTCACTTGCCTCATACGCAAAACAATCCAATGAAAACATAAACGAAACACTCATGCTCCAACTCTACAGCCAAGTAGCCAACACCAATAAACCTATATATAAATAAAGTGCAACGCTACTACGGGCAATGTTATAGTAATAAGCCTGAACTTTCTATAACATACAACTCTCAACCATGTTAGCATAATCCTAACTATGAATTGTACTGAACAGCCTTTAATCATGACACCCAAATATCACAATAAGCAGCTGAGCAACTTCACCAAGGCAAACTCAATGCAAATTCAAATCCAATTTTAGGAGACCCAACATAAGCAACAAATATGTCAAAACTTAAACAGGTAAAATCATAAACTTGGGCTCAAATGCAGAAAATCTAGCCTACCTGGTTCAGTTTCTGAGAGCCAGAAGAAGAAGCAGCAGCAGAATTAGCACGACGAGAGCCCGGTACTGGGCCCTTGTTGGGGAAATACCTATTCCTCTCCGCATCATAATAAAACCCAGGAAGATCTCCACCCAAAACAAAAAAAACTTTGAAGAAAAGAAATAAGAAAAACCCAGAAAGATTGAAACTTTACAACTGCAATGGTACCTTGGGGCATAGTTTTAGATATGAGAAGCTGTATCAGAGTTTCTTCAGTTAAGAAAAGAAGGTGGCTTTGAAAGTTGAAACGGCGATGAGTTTTTGAGAAAGAAGAGAGAAGTCACGCGTCACCGCCTTTGAGCTGCCACTTTGCGGAGGAGAGTGGAAGTTGGGAATCAATTGCGCGCCTTCAAATCTCGTAGGGCTGTACTCTGTTACACTTTGTCGGCCTTAGGCCCAGCCCAATATACTATTCAATTCACAACTGCTTCAAATTGTATGGTTTTGTACTTTCTACCCTAAACCCTAATTAAAACCTTTAATTATCATGACTATTATTTAACCTATATACTATACGGCCTCCCGCCGCCATACTGTTCTTAGGAACAGTGCAGTCTTGGGCCGGGCTTGGCTTTTTCTTCCCTCTTGGTCTCTTCGCTCGGGCTTGGCCTGCATCTCACCGCTTGGTATATTGATCTCTCCTGATCTCTCTCGAAACTCCACCGCTTCCTCACCATGACCATCCCCCCGGTTCTCCTTCTCCTCCTCCACGACATCTTCCCCTCTTTTTCTTTTCCTTCTCTCTTCGTCTTAGGCTCTTTGGTCGCTCTGGGTTTCTGGCATCTTCGTCAACTCTCACAAATAGAAGCAGATAAAGGAAGCAAGGTTGTTTGTTCTTTTTTCTCTGCGCTCTATGTTCTTCGTCTCTCTCTTCTTCTTCTTTGCTCTCTCTTTTCCGATTGAACTAATCGTTCTGATCCATTTGATCAAATATGGGGATTGGGTTGAGCAATCAAAGATATTTGAGGGATTGAGCTCCAGGTAAGCTTCTGATTTGGTTAATTGATTGACGGTTGAATCTCAGCAAATTATTTAGGGTTTTGATTGGCTCTATTTATCGATATTGTTTCTGGCTTTTTGTATGTGTAGCTATTTCAGATTGGGTTACAATATGTTTTACAGATTAACGGAAAAGACAGTCGGTTTTACTATCGGAAGGGAAACCAAAACCTACACAATTTCGTCGGCGATCTTGAGAGAGACATCGAGTTTGTGGGGCGATAGAAGAATTGATGTCTCTTCTCTGTTCGTCTTTCTCTTCGACTCATTTTTTTTTTCGGTCTATTTTTGGGTATGCATGCTAAGTTTTTGATCCTGGATTTGCATCCGATCAGATATATGTCAGCTTCTCTCACTAAATGGTTGGAATGTGTTCTCAAATTGGAGGAGGGGCCTTTCAGCATCCTAGAAACTGTTTGTTTTCTTTCTTTCTCTTCTTTTCAGCATTCATATTCTGAACATCATTTCCTGTAGAATCAGAGATCAACTCAAAACTGGAAGAAAATAAAAGAAAGAAGAAAGAGGAAGCTTCAGCCTTGGACTAACGAGTAATACAGGTAATAGAGCAATACACATTGAACTCCATATCTTTTCCTTTTCATAGAAGTTATTTGGTTTTTTATCTAAAGTTGTTTTCTTTATTTCTTATTGTGGAGTGTCTGATTTAGTTTGAATGTGATTTCAATTTGATGTTGGGTTAAATAGGGTTTCAATTTTTCAATCAAGAATGATCGAGAGAGCGATACTAATATTGAGGCAAAGGGAACTCTCATCTCATTATCTCAGCACGTACAAGGTTAATTAGTTGCTCTCTTGCTCTTCGCCCACGAGACTGATTATGTCACACCCCGATCCTTAATTTTTACTTTAATTACTAGCATAGTGGTAATAAGAGTTTTACCGTCTTCGTCATTAAGTGTATAATTTAATTGGTTCCCAGAGAGGTTGTAGGGGACGATTATTTCGTAAGATTTATTTGAAGGAAGAAATTATGACGACTGTAAAAATGGTAATTTTTGCTAGTAAAAGGTAATTTTTATTGGGTATTATTTTTATGGTGTTAAATTTTTGGAATTAGTATATTTGGTGGTGGACTGGTTTGGGCCAAGCTCAAAATCCCTCTCTCCTTTCTCTCTCTCCTCCTTCCTGGTTCTCTTTCTCTCTCCCCGAGTCATTCCACACAGAAATTTTCGGCCGCCCGTTGGCCGCCACACCGTTCCCAATCAATCGGCCTCCGACCTAGGTCCCATCCTAGACCGGTGAGAAGCTCCCTAGCCTTGCCGCGAGAGAGATATCAAACCTAAAAGGTCTGACTGCCTAAAGCCTCCCTTCGTCAGAACTCCCTCTTCCGGCCGCAATAGCCGGCAATCCTTGGCCCGTTGGAAAGCTCTCCTCCCGTGCAGCAATCTCTCCAAAAGGCTCTCTCCCTCTTGAGCTAAATAAGGAGAAATCGGAGTTTAAAATTCTAGGGCTTTTTATGTGTTTTTGTTCAATTGACATAGTTAGGCTTGGAATTGTGTTTTGTGCTAGATAGGAAAGTTGTAGAGGAGGTTGAGAGGAAAATGCTGTCAATTTTTGATAGCCATTGGAGGTCGCCGGAGCTGGCCGCCGCTAAAAAAGTGTTTTAAGTGAGAAATTTTATGAGGAGTTTAATTGAAAGAATTTTAGAATTTTTGGAGGAGTTTTGAATATGTTTGAGAATTTTTGAAGTTTGGTATTTTTGGCGGATTAATAAGTTAGAATCCGGCCATTAAATTATTTATGGTGGAATGTGATTTTCAGGATGTCGGTTAAAATTGTGTAGTTTTATGGTTAGCAGTGAAATTAAAATTTAGGGCGATAAGCATGGTTGAGCGCGCGAAACTCATATTTAATTATGTCTATTTTATTTAAGCGTCGGTGTTTTATTTAAGGATTTATTTATTTTTTTAGAACATGTCGAGAGAAGGCTTGAGCAAAAGAGACATCCGACCGACATCAGACTTATGCATAATTTGTGAGTGGACATTTGTTTTAAATAATTTGCTTAAAATGTTTCGTCGTTGAATAATTTCTGTTGTTGGAAAATAACTGAAATTGAGAATTTCGGTGATTATACTCATATATAGACGATTATGAGAATAGTATGTATATAAATAAATGCTAGCTAGCTATATGTGATTTTCCCCCATAATGAGGTACAATTCCATTATGGGGTGACGTGAGCGTTAGACGCCAGTGTCGTAGCCTTGTATGATTTTTTATTCTTCGTATTCAATTCATAGAATTCATAAAAGGAATCAACACGTATATATACTGTCACACCCCAGTCCTTAAGTTATTTTATGATTATTTATTTTGGTATTATTTTGGTCTTTTTCCGTATTAATTAACCGTTTACTGTTAATGACTTTAGAGTTGATTTTTATTCCGTTTGGAATTTGGGAAAACTTTCTTCATGAAAGTTGTAGAGGATGTCGTTACGAGTTCGTAGACATGCATGCTATGCGTTAAATTCGGAGTTAGCATGGTAAAGTTATCAATTAAATGGTAAAGTTTGGAGATGGTAAAAAGGGGTAAATTTCTGTGTTGGGTATTTTTTTTATGTTGGGGTTTTAAAGTGGACCGGGTAGGGGGAAGCAGCCTGAGCCCAGTCTCTCTTCTCTTTCTTTTCTTTCTCTTCTCTCTCTTCTTCCCCGAGCTCCCGAACCTGTGTCCGCCGGAAAGATACCTAACTGACGAACACACATATTCGTCAACTAAGAACTGATACGAATTCGTCGGTTTAAAGCTTCATCGACGAATATTCCGTCGTCTAAGAACGGAGCAAGATTCGTCGGTAAACATACATACCGACGACATTTTCATTGGCTAAAGAAGATTCCGTGTTCGTCGTGTAAGAAACCGTCCGACACAACCGTTTAGTCGACAAGGATTTCTATCGATGAATCGATTTGTCGATAAGGTAGGAAGGTATTCGTCGGGTAGGAACAATCTTAGTCGACGACTTACTTCGTTTCTGTCGCCTAAGTGTCTACATCATGCCACTTAGGTGACAGAACTTAGACGACGAACAATCCGTCGGCCAAGATCCTAGACGACGAATAGTAGGTCTTAGGTAACGAGTTGTTTCTATCGGCTAGGACGATTTTTCCTGTAGTGATTACACATTACCACTTGAAAAATCAACCTCTCTCTCTCACTCTCTCATCCGAGAGAGAGAGAGAGAGAGAGAGAGAAAAGCATCTTGACCAAATTAGATGAGGAAACAGATCGGAGCCTCGGAGGGTTCCTTTTTCTGGGTGGCGGTTACCAAACAAAAGTGTGCTTGTCGTCCTTATTTTGTTTTGTTTTCTGTTGCAACATTCGGCGGGGGGGGGGGGGGTCCTCTTGGACGTTGTCGTCATACGGTTAGCTTTCGGTGTTAGTCCACGAGAGGAGATCCATGAGCTGCTCGAGAAGATGCGATTGTGGCAGTTCGGCTTCCAACGGTTCAGTTTGCTATCTCCAATCTGCTGGAACAACAGTGCAGGGATCTGCCTCTATGGTTGGTTGTTGGGATCTCTTATCATGTTGCATGGCCATTATATGGCAATCACAGACTTTGATTACAGAGTCTAACCACATGGTGGCTCTGGTTGGTTCCCGATGGCATGGGGCGGTGGTTGGGACATCTGGGGCGTGGGAGGCAGGCAAGTCTACATCTTAGGTCTTTGATTTGTGTGGGAGGCAGGCAAGTCTACATCTTAGGTCTTTGATTTGTCTTTGAGCCTTCAATTGTGGGTCTGTCTTAAGGTATTATGTATTAGTATTTGTTTTAACTTTTAAGTGTGTTCCCTACCACCTTTTGGTAGGGACATGTGGGCGTTGTCTAGGTTTGCATACTCACTAAGCCTTAACAGTCCTAATTAACGAGGCGGCAAATTTTGAATTGGTTGCGACTTGTTGGAGGCGGGATGAAATCTCATGTCGTCAGTTTTGTTTTTGATGGGTAGCATATCGGGAACGCTAGTTTATTGGTTCTATGACATTGCTTTAACTTTCTGGTATGTCATCATTCTTGTAAAGCAAATAGAGTCGTAGATATGATGTTTTTTGTTATTTGATGCATGTTTGAATACATGCATGGTAGGTAATAACGTCTCATGTTATTTAAGAGGTCCTAATGAGGCTCATTGTAATTTGACGTATAGGCTACATGTCCCCCCTCCCTCCCCCAAACATTGTATTCGTATGTTTCATCAATAAAGACTTGAGGGCGGCCTTACAGCCATTCCTTTAAAAAAAAATTGGAGAATTACCAGTCATTGAAATTGTTTGGCTATTCTACTTTTCCTGTTTGAGTATGTATATATTCCCTATTTGGACCAGTCATCCTTCCCTATTTGAGTATGTATATATCTACTTTTCATTATATGAAAAATGGGGGAGATAGTGGAGTAGTAAGTTTTTGAAAACGGCAGGACTGTTCTTTTAGCTAGTAAAACAATTTTTCAAAAATTATTCGGGCTTAATCTTGAAACGAAGAATCGTTCTTTATCTCTCAGACAGTATAGAAACCAAAAGGGGAAGGATTGTTCTTAATCTCTCAAACAGTATATACAATGGAAATAACCAAAACCTAATCAAATAGGGGTATCATTTGATGTCATATAAATAATGGAAAAGTGAAACACAAACCTTCATATTTCAACTCTCCCAAAGTGAAAACCAAAAGAAAAGATCATCATCATCCTCAAAGTGAAAACCCAAGAGAAGATCATGATGATGCGAACAAACAGAGGGAGCAGAAGCAACACAAACAATGTATGATCTGATACTCTGATATATATGCCAATTGATGTTTCCAGCGAAGTAGCTGCACGTCTTCCATATTCTGATCTCATTCACTCTGCTGCAGTATGTAGGACTTGGAAGGCTGGAATAGACCATGTTCATCAAAACCCTTCGCTTTTGCGTCTACCAAGCCTTATCACCTATCGTGCTGGAGTAGTAGAGTTCCTTGATCTACTATTGAACGGGAATTGCACTCAAAAACACCACCACAAGAGCAGAACGGGGAAACGTCCTTGGTCGAGCCATACCTAAAGCTTCAAAACATGGTATTGGTTGCTCTTTTTATTAGAGGTTGATACGAGAACTAAGAAATTCTATTTCTATAATCCTTTTCACGAGTACCTCCATTGTGTTTGAAAGACAAGGAGCAATTTGAGGTTAACAAATAACAATGTAACCTTTACGGCTCCTCCAACTTCTTCCGATTGCGTTATCTTTGTCGCTGGCTCTACAGTCTACATATTATAAGAAACACCTGGTTTGCACCATTAGCCCAAGCGACTTCAGAGACAAACAATGGAATGCTTTACAACAAGATTTCATTGCAAGTGTTAATGATGGCGTACTCCTTGAGTACATTCTCGACGTGACTTATATGGATGGAAAATTCTATGGCATTTTTGAACGTTCACGATGGGACGTAATTTTCTCAAGCTGTCTAATATTGTGTACCTTCGATGCATCACTTGGAAAATGGATCATCATGCATGATTCTTCTGATTCTCTCGCAGCAGATATCACAATATTGAAGAGTCACTTGGTTCAGTCTGGTGGTGAGATCTTATTGGCACCGCTCCAACGTGAAGTAGCCTCGAGGTCTGATCATTGGGTTATCTATCGGTTTAGTTGGTCTCGGAGAAATTGGTCTAGGGTTGAAAGTCTGGGAAATCAAGCATTGTTTCTAGATGAGTCGTCGTCAATTGCAAGTCCAACAGTAGTGGAGAACGATGGTAAATTTGCAGGCATGATATATTACCGTGACTCTCGATCAGCATCACTTGTCTTTCACCCCGCGCGCCCACAAAGATAGACATATTTGGACACAGCATAAAATTTTTTTTCCTCGCCGACAAGATTCATGTTTTACAACAATATTGATACCATCCACGTCTGGATCAAAACGCAAATCTCAGTAGCCAACGATTCCTGCAATACTAGTATTTTGCTAGCTTGCACTGGATGGAGATCTGTTTTCTAATCTATTCTGTCTCTCGTTGCTGAGCTTATTCTTCTTACTCTTTGTTGTAAGAATCAAATTCTTCTCTATATCGATCTTTTGTTTGATATGTTTAGAATCACAATGAGTTGTTTTACTCCCATGCATATTCTAGCTTGTTCCAATATAGGGCTGAAATATCTGTTCATGTTAGTGATTCTAAATAGTCTCTGAAGCACGCTTATGATCATGCCCTCCACATTCAGATGTTTTAGCTAGCTTGTCCTCAAATAACCTATGTGATTGAAGCTTAGACTACGTGATTGTGAAAGTTGGTTTGTTGAAATATTCGATTAATGGACTGTAGGTGCATATCTGGGTTCTTTAAGGACCCTGCAGGTGAGTATTTTAGGTATTTTTCACAGTGCTGATCGATGAGCCTAATGCTGTAGATACCGCACATTGCAGATAACTTGGGAAAGAAAATGGCACAATCTTTGGTCGAAAACTGGCTCAGTATAGTAGCAATTGTATACTAGAAATGCATGCTTTGTGCGACAGCTAACTTGGATCGTCGGAGCAACTATATATATATGGTAAGATTATAGCACCAAAATAACTGTAAACTGGAGTAAATTTTATTTTATCTTCTTGACATTAACACCCAAGAATATTTGTACCGTACACTTCTAATTTTATGACATAATTATATTATACACGATCTTCGAATATTGTTTAAACAGTCTAATTAATTTGTACATATCATAATTAATCACTATATATACATGCTCTTTAGAGCTAATATTTTGCAGAGGATAGTCAATGCCAAATTACAAAAATCAAATGCCAAAGACCAAAAGAAAAACAAATATTAATGATGAGTGCTGCGACTGCTAGCTAGCTAATTACGATGCCATGCAACTTGATCCATTATTGGCCTCAGATGGTAATCCATTTCACAAGGCACTAGTGTAGACTCCACAAAGTCAAAATCCAACAAATTACAGCTCCCAAATGAACTAGCATCCATACTAGTCTGCCGACCATTATAATTCAACACAGTACTACAACTGTCCTTTTCAGTTTGCATTTCACAGCTCTCCTCCACCTGTTCAGGTTTCATCGACATATATTCCATTTTTGTGTGTTCTGCAGTAGTGTCGGATCCAGAGATACCACCAGTACCCCATTTTTTGCAGTTTTCGATTATAATATCGAGCTCGGATGGATAGTAGTGATGAGAAAAAGATGGGATAATCGGGATTTCAGATTTTTCCACTGAGGGTAGGCTTCCTCTTGGATATTGGTCTTGGAAAAGATCAGTCCAAGCCATATTAGGGTTTGGGAATAAATAGGTTGGTAGTGTGCTAGATGAGCTTTCATCTAATGAGCTACCGTCATGGTTACATTTGGAATTATCAGAAGTAGCTGGGATGATACGATTATGAGTGTTGGGATCCAAACCTTGAGAAATGAGTTTCTTCTTGATACATGAGTTCCAGAAATTCTTGACCTCATTGTCTGTTCTTCCTGGCATTTGCTTGGCTATCTGAGCCCATCTGTTGCCTAAAACCCTATGAACATCTATAATGATTCTCTCTTCTTGCTCAGAAAATGAACCCCTCTTCAGATCTGGCCTCAAGTAGTTTATCCACCTTAACCTGCAACTCTTCCCACACCTCTCCAAACCTGCAAGATACATATATATACATATACATACATATATATATATATATATATTGATTAGCTAATGGTAAATCATGAAATTTATTGTAATTGAACCCATATGAACATACCTGCTATCTTCGGTATAGAGCTCCAGGAACCATGGCCGGAGTGGTATATGTGATTCATGAGCTTCTCATCTTCTTCAGGAGACCACAGTCCTCTCTTCACCTTCTGTTTGCTGCAACAGTTGTGGCCCATATCTATCGACATATTTGATATTTCTTATCGTCTAGTGATCTCTGCCTCTCTGGTTCCCATCTTTTATATGAGTTCCCTGATTTGGAAAAGCTACTCGATTTGCATATTATATAGCTAGCGTATGATGCAGATGGGTGGAGGTGAGAGAGAGACAGAGAGAGTATTAACTTGGAGTTTACTCATATTTAGAGGAGCATCACTGAATCATTCTTAGTGTTTTGGCAGTTTCCTATCGAGCCCTATCTATATGTCTAATCAACCATATATGGCAATAAGATCAACTAGACCTAGCTTGATTATTATTACATTTTTGTTTTGATTATAATATTGTCAAAACTTACTTTTGTGTGTTCAAAACGTACTTGAGTAGGAGTAGTATACTAGTATATAATCATGATGCCCATCCTTAAGTTACTGTTTAAATGGAATTGAATAGAACATTAGTCTCTACAATTCCATTCGATTCGAATTCACACTTCGGTCTAACAATTCTACCCTTCTGAATATCATAGTATATATGTTGATTTTCAACATGTTATAGTGATAATATAGTATTAATAAGAACACAATATCAAGTTCAACCAAATATATAGTAATATAGCTAGATATAAGCAGTAGAACCAAGACATATGTCTTGTTTCTTAGATTGAATGGTAAAGCTTACGCTCGTTTAGAGGGTAATGCTCACGTACGTCCCTTAGTGACCAAGCTGGGTTTTCTTGTTTTTTTTAAAATTTTTTTAATTTATATATATATACACACACAAGGGGGAGGTCCCTTGTGCTAATTAGCCTATTTTGATGAACTATTGACCTTAATTACTCTCCAATCTCCATAGTGCTACGGGCATCTTTATAATAACGTCTCCATCGATATCCATCTTGTATATCATCATTTCACAAAATTTTACAATCTATTAATACATAACATATATATAATTATCAATGTTATAAGATGAGTTTTTTAAGTAATAACATTAGTTATCAAAGTAGTAATAATAATATGAGACCTTAAAATGATACATATTTTTAGTTACCACATGAGTCATCAAGTGATAAAATGCATCATCAAAGTGATGAAATGATGAGTCATTAAAGTTGTAACAAAAAGTCAATGCATGAGAAACATTAACACACCGTAACCTTATTAAAAGTCATAAATACAACAAAGTAGTATTCAAGCGCACAAAGACCTTTTATAGCTGTAGAGTGCCAAATCTAATACGTATTCTCTTTTGGTGAATGAAAAAGCCGTCTTGATTTGACCGATTCTCATCTTCCGATAACGATATGATGGGAAACCAAACCTTTAAGAAAAAAAGAGATGCATATACCATTAGGGAGGGTACATGGAAGAAGGAGGAATCAAAATATGACCATTTGAGGGAGGGCCTAATGATTTAAAGATATCTACATCATTTCTTGTGCAATGTGCATAGTTAGTGTGTCCCGATTGATTTAGATGGAATATTGCTATATTTGTATGTTATTGACTCAAAAAAAACAAAACATGGCTAGATTGGGATACTTTATATTCACTACTTGGTTCTTATTCAGGACAGGCGGCTCATCCTTTCTTCACTCACAACCATATTTCTTGGTGTCAACGACGACGATGATGATTGAATTGATTTATATATGTCTCCTTTCATGATGATTTTCACCCGCTAGTATATCTACAATATTTTCCTATGTTTCTTCTTTTGTAATCAAATAATAGAGTAGTATTTTTTCGTTTTAAGAATATTTTGAGGAGAGGAAATCACGTGGAAAAGCAAAGCAGCACGACAAGGATTTTATAGAAAGCAAGTATATAGTAATCGAAAGCAAGCTCTACTTTACAAGGCCTTTCAAAATAGTAATCGACTTTTATAGTTTTTGTTTTTCGTCGTTTCTGTAAAAAAGATGGATCTTCATGTTGTTGGACATGGATCGGGGTTTGAATATTTTTGCATGCATTATGAGGTTTGAGTATAACATCATCAATTGGTTTGCTCGATCTGCCCAAAAGCTTTGCCCTAGCTAGCACTACAGATCGGTTACTCTATACTGAAATTAATCCTGAAGACAATTAAGCTAATCATAGTCAAGTTAATTGGTCTTTACTAAACTAAGAAACCAAATGATCGAGTTCGTTTGAAAGAGTGGTGTACAATGCATGCTTTACATTAATATAGAAATACGTACTGCTCGCCAAAAAAAAACCTGCAAATTAAACCAACCATACCAGCAGCAATTCATCGAAAACTAACCAAGCATGGGAAGAACTTAAAGAATTTCTGGGAGAAACTCTCAAGCATCAGATCGAAAAACCAAAGATGAATCCTGCCAAATTTTGATATGTATTATATATATTTATATATATATATATACACACACACACTTTCCGTCCAGAACAACGTTCGAGTTTACTGCTGTACTGTGTTTTTCTTCTATCTTCTATCCGATGATGAACAGTAGTATCAGATATTTGTCTAACTTTTAGGGTTGAAGAAGAGCTAGAATAGGCTTTCTCCATGTTAAAGGAGGAGAAGTAGTGCTTTGTATGCAGTACTAGATCCGAGGGTCGATTATTTAATCAAATGCATATGTATGACCATTAGTAGTAAGAATGATGAACCAGCCGTCCATTATAAAAATTTTCTGTTTATAGTAATGTTTAACCGACAACCTCCATATATGCTTGTCACTTTAGACTAATTTTTTGTATTCAAAAGCCAAACCAAGTGTTGATTATCTCCACTAGGTTTTGTCAATGCATATGTCTTCATGAGGACCTGTGTTAATTATTTCCCTAGTCATCCACTCCCCTTTCAAAAGAATTTTCTGGTTTCCAAATATCTTTCTTATCGCCGTATCAGGACACAGATGCATATGACGCAATCGCAAAGCATTTTGTTGGCCTCAAGAACAAAATAAGAAACAAGATCTTTTTCTTTGGCCAGAACACGAGTGAGTGAAAGAGAGAAGAAGAAAAGAGGACAACAGAATCGAAGTAGATGACTTGATCAACCAAAACCTCTCAAATATATGAAATGGCTGATGGATATTATTCGTCTTTTGGTGGAGGAGAGAAACAAACATACGGAGGTAGTAGAGACCGAGAAATATACATACGGAGTGTTTCATTGGTTGAAAATAAAACGAAAGAAAATATATGTACGAGAGACAATTAAGAAAATTGGATGGAGAGTGCAAAGAGATCATTAAGTCATTCAGGCATGGCCACTGATATAATTGACAATATTGGCTATAAACGCCATCAGCTCATTTCATTCAAAGATAAGTTTTGTGGAAAACCAAACTAGAGAGAGCTTTGAGAGACATAAAGCCTCGAGAGAGAAATTCTAATGATCCGAAGTAGTCATTCGATATCCATGCTCAATCATGGAGCAAAACTTTTTTACTATTGTCGTGGTGCCTGCTTAAGTCCATAAAGACTTCTTTCAACCAACATAATAGATCGTTTTTGCCTTTGATTTTGAATCCTTCTAGCTGCTTCATGTAAACTTCTTCTAGATCACCATGAAGAAATGTGTCTTCACATCTAGTTGCTCAACATCTAGATTAGACTTGCAGCCAAGCCAAGTACCACTAGGATGGATGATATCTTAACTACGGGTGAGAAAATCTCTATAAAGTCAATGCATTTCTTTTGACTGAAACCTTAATTTCACGACTAATAACTGTGTGTTGTTATTCTCCTTAGTCTTCAGTTTGTACACCCATTTATTTTTGAGTGCTCTTTTCCCTTGCGGTACCTCTACTAGCTCATAAGTTTGGTTCTCATGCAAAGATCACATTTTTTCTTACATGGCTTCCAACCACTCCCCCTTATGGTCATCAATATAAGATTATTAATAAGACTCTGGTTCTTCCCTATCAGTGAGTAATACAAATTATGTTGTAGAATGTTTGGTTTGAGGGTGAGGTATCATGCCCGACCTTCTTGACTAATATCCTATAGGGTAAATACTGTATAGTCCTTGTGGTTTGAAGTCGACATCTGTTCAGTCATTATGGTTTTATTTTAATCTGAATGGTCATTGAAGTTACGATTTTTCATCAAAATAGTTCATTCATCAATTTCTCAGTTAAATTACTGACATGACCCTTAAAAATTATAATGTCTTTAACGGCTACGTCAGTATTCTAACAGAAAAATTGATGGAAAGACCATTTGGATGAAAAATCGTTACTTTAAGGACCATTCAGATTAAAATAAAACCACAAGGACTGAACATATGTCGACTTCAAACCACAATGACTAAACAAATTTCAATTCTATCCTATAATTGGTTTCATAATCTTGTTCTCTTTAACCATTTCATCATGTACCACCAATTCTATTACCATATGTTGCATCTTCAACTGGATCAATATCAACTTTTTTGTTTTGTTCAAAACAACTGGATCAATATCAACTGCAGGTTCATTATCTGCATCTCCAATATCTTTTATTACATCTCCCCCATAAAGCTATGGAAGAGAAACTGGATCCTGGTTAATTGTATATTCTTTAGAACTAACAGGTTTACATTTTTGAATATCTTCAATAACTTGGTCTTCAAAGAAAATACCATTTTTGCTTTTAACAATCTTTATCTTAACATGATCACATATCGAATACCTGAGTTCTTCATTTCAATATCCCAAGAAGATGCAGTCATTCGACTTGGAATCGAGATTTGCTCTCTCATCTTTAGGAACATGAATAAACGCTCTACAATTGAACACCTTCAAATGGTTGTAGGATACATCTTTTTGGTCCAAAACTAGTTTGGAACATCAATATGCTGAAGAAGATAGGTTTATCAAATCAACTGCAATCATTAGAGCTTCACCCCAAATGTTCTTAGACGGCTTGTCATGAGATAACATTGTTCACATCATTCCAACAATAGTTATATTCATCTACTATGCTACTCCGTTGTGCTGAGAAGTCTTCGAAACATATCGTTCATGCTTGAGGATAGACTGTGTAGCTTGTTTCAGGCATTATGGCTTTTTTTGTTCTTTTGTTCTCTACTAGCCATAGCTTAGAGCGTATTACCTATTTTCTTAAGATCAACACGGGCTTTGGGGGTGTCCTTGTTCTTACCTTTGAGATTCAAAATTGTTCCAAGAACGTTGTCACAAACATTCTTCTCTATGTGCATGATGTCCAAGTTGTGTCTGATTTTCAAAGTCGACCAGAAAGGCAATTCAAAGAATACACTTTTGTGTGTCTAATACTTAAACTCATCAGGCTTAGGAGGATTCAAATCAGTTACATCTTTACTGGTGCTCAAATATCCCAACCAGTGCTGGTTAAGCCTCTCCAAAATCCATTTACCAGGCCTCCCTAGAGGTTTCGGATTATGCTCCTCAGTCTCATCAAATGCCTTAGCATCCCACCGCCACTCGTGATCCTCGTCAAGCCACCTATGAGATCCCAAGAAACATATTTTGTCGGCGTGGTGACTAGAATTGATGTCATCTAAGCATACCGGGCAAGCCTTGTACCCCTTAGTTTGTTGGCCAAACAACATCCCGTAAGCTGGATAATCACTGATGGTCCAAATAATAGCTGCTTTCATCATGAATGAAGTTTGACCATGCCTGTCAAAAGTATGGAGTCTATTTTCCTATAACTCCTACAACTCGTCAATTAATAGTCTCATGTACACATCCAAGCACTTTCCTGGAGAATACGGCCCTGGAACCATAAGCGTAAGAAAATTGTACTCCTTCCTCATACACATGTTGGGAGGTAGATTGTACGGAAATACTATTACAGGCCAAATGCTATAAGACAAATTCATGTTTCCAACAGGATTGTACCCGTCTGTTGCAAGTCCGAGTTTGACATTTCGACAGTCTCCAGCAAATTCATGAAAAGAACGGTCAAAGTGCTTCCAAGCCTCTCCGTCAGGGGATGTGTGAGATTATTCGGATCTATCATTTCCACTCCTTGGTGCCTTGCCTGGTGTCATCTCATATGCTTGGCCGTATATGAAGACATGTACAGACGCTACAGATGAGGACCCAACGGGAAGTAACGAAGAACCTTCCTAGGAATAAACCGGTTCTTCTGTTTAGATGAAGTGGAAGCTGCTTGATACCTTGGCTCGTAGTAGTGTGGGCACTCATCTTCCGCCTCCGTTTCTTTGTAATACAACATGCAGTTATTCACGCAATCGTCTATCTTTTGGACTTCAAGACCGAGGTCAGCCAACATGTTTTTTACCTCCTCCAAATCAGCTGGACAACTATTATCTTTGGGAAGCACTTTCTTCATAAGGGTCATATCTTCATCAAAACATATGTTAGTCTTTCCCCACTTGTTTTTTATCCTCATTTGCTCCATGACGGTACCCAACACAGTATGTTCACTGCCAGTATACAATGGGATTTATACTTCCCGTATAAGCTTGTTGTACTTATCATAATCACTGTTGTAGTCAACGTGGGAGACATTAGGGGAGGTGTTAGGGACGTTGTCATAAACAACATTTTCCTGATATCCTGAGGCGGCAAACGGGAAGACATCGTTTAAGAGGTTCATCACAACAATGTCCCTGTAACTTGCATTGGAAGATCATGTCTGCTGATTATGTTGTGCTTGAATTTCTACAAGTGCAGGCATTTGAACTTGATTTTCGCCGTGTCATGGTATAACTAGAACAAATACCGTATAGTGCCAAGTGAGAATACATTTCTTCAATTGTTACTGTTTTCCGATTGAGACATTTGTTGCACAGACATATGTGAATAACTTTGTCTGGAGGACTATGTAGACGCATGAACTCAAGAAAATCAAAAATGTCTTGCATATAAAGTGGGGATGTTCTTCCTAATTGCATCAAGCTCTTGTCCATATTGTACACTATAATAACAGGAAACAAAAATATAGTTGTCAACAAATATGAGACAATAATTCAAAAACCATGCATTATGTTAGACACAGTTGTAACATAATGGTTTTCGAACGAGATTTCTAAGGGTAACGTAGAATTAATATATTGATAAATGTACGTACATATAAGAATATTATAATTCTTAATTACATAATTCATCATTTTATTTTTTATCATCATTTAAATACACAAATAATTTCCATGAAAACAGAAATTTTAATTGATAAACATATTATCCACATAATAATTATTCATCATTTACACACACAAAAGCTAATTAAAGATATATTTTTGTGTGTGTATATATATATACACACACATACACAAAAACTTAATATTATACACACATATTATATGTACAAACATATTATACACATATATATTAACTATACAAACATATTATACATATTAATTCACACAAATTATACATACAAATTAACATATTAATATATATATATATATATGAACACATACACAAAAACATATATATGTACGTACGTATGTACAAACATATATTTAAAATGTATATACACTATCAAATATACATATATATATATATATATATATGCATGCTTCAAAGAATACAGTAATTAGACAGCCGATAAAGTCGTCGGAAAATATGTCTAAATGAAGAAAATAACTGAATTAAAGTAGTTACATGCATACCAATTAGGAGGGGGCGACTCTTCAATATGTTTCTTCTGCGTGGGGGGGGGGAATACAGTAATTAGACCGCCGGAAAATATGTTTAAATAAAGAAAATAACTGAATTAAAGCAGTTACATGCATACCAATTAGGAGATAAGAGTATGTTTCTTCTGCCGGGGGGGGGACTCTTCACTATGTTTCTTCTTCATTATATTAATAAGGGACCAAATTCGTCTCCCAAGACACACTATACTGACAGAACAATATTCGTCACTAAAGACCTTCTCCGCCGATGGAATATTTTGTTGCCTAAAACAAAAGGTGTCGGCAAAAATATATTAGTTCTGCGGTGTGTTAGGTAATAATTCAATTTTCATCGGTTAAGAACAAACATTCGTCTCCCAAGAGATGTACTACACCAACTGAAAACTATTCGTCGCTCAAGACATACTACATCGACGGAAACATTCTCGTCGCCTAATAAAGTTTCTATCGACGGAAGTTTGTCGTCGCGTAGGAAAATCTTAGCCGACGGACAGTGTTCGAAGTTGAGTTCCATCGCCTAAAATTTACTAAGCCGACGCAAACTTTGTCACGCCCCGACCCTTAATTTTTTACCTTAATTACTAGCACGGTGGTAATAAGAATTTTACTATCTTCGTCAGCAAGTGTTTAATTTAATTTGGTCCCCAGAGTGGTGTTAGGGAATGATTTTTGGAAGGATTTTTTCGAAAGAAGAAAAAGTGTCGACAGTAAAAATGGTAATTTTTGTTTGTAAAAGGTAATTCTGATTGGGGTATTATTTTTTTGGGTGTTGATTTTTGGAGTGGGTGTTAAGTTTGTGGGTTGGCTCGATTTTGGGCCAAGCCCAGTTAGTTCTTTCTCTCTCTCTTCCACGTGTCTCTCTCTCTCTCTCACTCTCTCTCTCCCTCCCTCCCCGACCCGTTCTCTGCCCGAAAATGTCTGGCCGCCCCAAACCGCCGCGCCGGTCCCAATCAGTCGGTCTCTGACCCAGCTTCCTTTCTAGACCGGCGAGAGGCTTCCTAGCACCGCCGATCGGGAGGAAAGGCTTCCGTCGCCGGAATCTACTTCCTCTGGCCTCCATAGCCGACGACCATTGGCTCAAAAGAAAGTCCTCCTCCTGTGCAGCAATCCCTCCAAAGGGCTCCCTCCATCTCGAGCTAGGTAAGGAGAAATCGGTAATGAAAATTTTAGGGTTTTTTGTGTGTTTTCGTTCCACTGGCATAGTTACGCTTGGAATTGGTGTTTTCGGTAGTTAGGAAAGTTGTAGAGGAGGTTGAGAGGAAGGTGCTGTCAAAATTTGGTGGGCATTGGAGGTCGTCGAAGCTGGCCGCCGGCCGCCGCTGCCGGCGGAGCCGCCGTCGGGAAAAATGTTTTTTGTAGGGAATTTTGTGAGGATTTTATTGGAATGAGTTTTATAATTTTTGGAGGAGTTTTGGAAAGGTTTGGGAATTTTTTGAAGTTTGGTATTTTTGGCGGATTAATAAGTTAAAATCCGGCCACGTGATTATTTAAGGTTAGAAAGGTGGAAGGTGTTTAGAGGATGTCGGTTAAAGTTTATGGAGGTTTTATTGGTTGGTAGTGAAATTAAGATTTTGGGCGATAGGCTTGGTTGAGCGAGCGGAGCTCCTTTTTAATTATGCCTATTTTTTTAAGCGTTGGTGTGTTAATTAAGGATTTATTTATGTTTTTGGAACAGGACGCGAGGAGGCTCGAGCTGACGAGGCCTCCGACCGACATCAGGCTTAGGCCTAATTTGTGAGTGGACCTTCGTTTTAAATAATGTGCTCAAATGCTTTTTGTTGTATAATAATTTTCTGTTGTTGGAAATTTCCCGAAATTGAGAATTTCGGTGATTATACTCATATATAGTTGTTTATGAGAATAATATGTATATGATTAAATGCTAGCTAGCTATACATGATTTTCCCCTCATACTGAGGTACAATTCCAGTATGGGGTGACGTGAGCGTTAGACGCCAGCGTCGTAGCCTTGTACGACTTTCTATTCTTTGAATTCATTCATAGAATTCGTACAAGGAATCAACACGTATATATACCACTCGGACGTTTCTCTCATACTGAGGTACAATTCCAGTATGGAGTGACGTGAGCGTTAGACGCCAGCGTCGTAGTCTTGTATGTTTATCTATTTTTCGAGCTTATTCATAGATATCGTACAAGAGATAGTCGAGTGTGAATACATACTGATATATATAATATTCTAGCCTGAGAGGACATTTTTCTTAAAGTTTGGGAGTCTAGCGAGGCTAGACACCAGTTTGCAATTTTCGAGTTAAGCTTTTAAGCTATCGCTGGTAAAGCGTTTTATTTGAAAATATTTTTTTGGGGAAATATTTATTTGTTGTTGGAATTGCTTTTGTCCACTCACTCTGACGTTTTTGAATATTTTTCCCTGGGCTTTTCGTTTTTAAAATGCCCAGTCTGTAGCGTTCGCGTGAGGTCTAGAAGGCGACATCAAGGCATAGTGACCAATCTATCTGCTACATTTCGCCAGTAGGTTACATGTTTAATCTACTAGGAGATTGTTAGCTTCCGCTGTGTTTTTAAATTTTTAGTAGCTCTGAATACTGTTGGGATTTCTGTATAACTTATTCTGGCTACTTTTGGGTTGTAGCGGAGAATGTTAATTTTTTGGTTAATTAAGTGGTTATGTTCTGTTCTTCCGAGTTAGAGTTGTCCATTTTCAAGAGAGGTTTGCTGAGTCTTCCGGTAAATTTTCCTTGGAGGTGGTCCCACTACCAGAAAATGGGTCTTGGGCGACGAAACAAAAAAAACCGGGCGACGATTTTTTTTTTCGTCGCCTAAGATGGAACTTAGGCGACGATTTTTTTTTTCGTCGCCTAAGGAAAAAAAATCTTAGGCGACGAAAATAAAATCTTCGCCTAAGAATAAATTTCGTCGGCCAAGATAGAAACTAGGGCGACGAAACAATATTTCGTCGCCTAAGATATTTATTTCGTCGCCTAAGTTTTTTATCCTTAGGCGACGAAACTGAGATATTTCGTCGCCCAAGATTTTTAATTCTTAGGCGACGAAACTCAAATATTTCGTCGCCCAAGATTCTTCTATATATTGAGAGGCCGGGATAGAAGAATGAGAACTTTGAAAATTTGAAACATAAATTTCTCTAGTTCTTCAAATCGTTCGGTGTTGTGGAAATTTGTCCATACATAGTTTGTGGAGCTACTCCCAGGTACGTACATATGCATATATATGCACATATATATATGTGCATATATATATATTGATTTTCAGTTTTATTTGAGTTGAATTAATGATATATATATATATATGCATAGAGTTTGTTCCAAGCTGAGTAAGGGGCCGTTCTGTCATAGATATGGTTCACAGGTTTGTTTAACTGGATCTCAAGATCACAAACTGACCACTCTTCTCGGTGAAGGGGTCGATAGGGGTTCGCCTCCGTGATCACAAACGAGTCCTGCCTGGTTCCTGTAGGGGGTTCGCCCTCCGTGACATTGACACTTGCCTTCTGAAACCATGGAATCCGCTCGAACTAGATATATATAATTAATAATTAGTATGTTGTATTACATTAATATATATATATATATAAAAGATATGTTCATTAAATATTGATATATATATGTGTTATTTTCAGGATATGGATAAGAGTTGGATTTCTCTTCCAAGATATCACAGAAAATATGCTGAAGGAGTTTGGGATTTTATGCAATATGCGCAGGGCAATGCTGACGGGAGTGACATGTTCTATTGCCCGTGCAAGATGTGTAAGTGTCGCAGTGATATGCATCGATTTCCGTTGGGGACAGTATGGGACCACCTGAAGAGTAAAGGATTCTGGGAACGTTACACATGTTGGATATATCACGGTGAAACCTCATCATGCCCGCATGATCATGGACAGTTTTATGAGACGGGCAGTACATCCAACGATCCAACAACGACCTTCATCAACGACATGTTTCCTCATGACAGCGGTGTATGCCCTGAACGACAGCACATTCCTCAGGCGCCGATGCAGGCCGTCCCTAGAGGTGTCAACACTGCCGGTATAGCCAAGTACAACAGACTTATTGCTTTCCAACAGACCCCTCTGTGCCCAGGTCATGAGAAGACCGTTCTTCAGTGTGTGATGGAGGTGATGCATATCAAGGTTGACACAAAATCGACCGTGACGGCTGTTGATAGGTATCTACAGTACGCTGCTTCGCTCCTGCCCGACGGTCATCGTCATCCCACCACGCATCATAAGGTCCGTCGTATCTTGAGAGATCTCGGGCTTTCCTACATCAAGATCCATGCATGCAGATATGATTGCGTTCTATTCTGGGGTAAAGATGCAGACGGTAATG
Source organism: Fragaria x ananassa (assembly GCA_034370585.1). Classification (NCBI taxonomy): domain Eukaryota; kingdom Viridiplantae; phylum Streptophyta; class Magnoliopsida; order Rosales; family Rosaceae; genus Fragaria; species Fragaria x ananassa. The sequence goes on along the minus strand of CP139764.1, from coordinate 6,480,986 downwards.
ACCTTGAAGGCCTTCATCGTTGTCCGGTATGTGGGACCGACAGGTATAAGCGGACTCCCGCAGGCAACAGGAAACCTGTTAAGGTACTTCGCTATTTCCCGTTGAGGGATAGGCTGGAGCGGTTGTATATGTCTTCAAAGACGGCCGAAGCTATGAGATGGCACGCTGTGAGGGAGGTGCATGACGAAGACCTCATGGTACACCCTGCTGACGGGGAGGCGTGGAAGCATATAGACAAGGAGTTTCCTCATTTTGCTTCAGAGGTGAGGAATGTGAGGCTCGGGCTGTCATCCGACGGGTTCAACCCTTTTGGGACCATGAGTCTTTCGTACAGTATATGGCAGGTCATTTTGGTGCCTTACAACCTTCCTCCATGGATGTGCATGAAGAAGGAATACAACATGTTGACCTTGTTGATTCCGGGGCCCGGTTATCCAGGTATCTACTTTCCCTTCATATTGTATATATTGCTGTTGGTTCAACACCCCTCCATTTATTGTTTTTGTTCTATATTGTTGGTCATATATAGTCGTTATCTGAATTTGTTGTGGTTGTTGTTGTTGTTATCCAGGGAAGTGTCTCGATGTGTATATGAGACCGCTGATTGAAGAGTGTAAATTGCTTTGGGAGGTTGGTCATCCCACTTATGACTCCCACAAAAAGGAGATGTTCCAGATGCATGCCATGATTGTTGGTACCATCAGTGATTTTCCTGCACGTGGGATGTTGTCCGGCAACGTTGTTAGGGGATACAAGGCTTGTCCTGAGTGCCTTAGCTCCCAGGGGTGCAGCAATCATTGCAACAAGATAGTCCGGATGGGTCACCGTGCTTACCTACCACATGATCACCCCTGGCGGATAGATACCGGGGCATTTGATGGGACCGAAGAGAGAGGTGTGGAGCCGCATAGATGGTCGGGGGAAGAGATTTTAGCAGTGCTGGATGAGTATGATTTTGGGCAGCTCAGCAATCATCCCGATATTGTGGCCAGAATACCTGAAAGACCAGACAGGTATAAATTCTGGACACATAAGAGCATATTTTGGGAACTCCCGTACTGGAGTACGCTGTTGATCAGGCACTACCTAGATGTGATGCACATAGAGAAGAATGTCTGCGACAGTGTGGTAGGTACAATGCTCAACTTGGAGGGGAAGACGAAAGACGGTCCTAAGGCACGCGTTGATCTTAAGAAAATGGGAATCAGAAAACATCTTTGGCTGAAAGAGGGGAAGAAAAAGATGCCTTGGGCTCCTTACACCGTGAAGCCTGATCAGAAGACCCAGATCTTCAGGTGGATGAGTTGTGTGACGTATCCCTCAGGCGTTGCAGGAAATATAGCCCGGTGTGTGAACTTGCGGGAGAATAAGATATACGGCTTGAAGAGTCATGACTGTCATATTCTGCTACAACGTCTCTTCCCTGTTTTCATTCGACCGTTTCTTCACCGTCAGGTAAATTTGTGGTTAAAATTACGGTTAACCTGTCGTTGTTGGATTTTATATTAAATTTGTGATGTGTGGTTGGCCAGGTTGTGGAGCCGTTAGTAGCGCTGTCAAGATTCTTCATGAAGTTATGCACAAGGGAAGTGAGAAAATCCGATCTCCGGGAAATGCAGGCAGACATCATATACATCATGTGTAAATTCGAGAGGATCTTTCCGCCAAATTTTTTCGATATCATGCCTCACCTGATGATCCATCTTCCCCAGCAATTGTTGCTTACCGGTCCAGTACACTTCACTTGGATGTATCCCATGGAAAGGTATGTTTTATTCACTTACATCTCCAGAATACATATATGTACGTACATGTTCAATAACCATAACGTATAGTTTGCAATCTTATATTTACAAGCAACTTGGTGAGTACAAAGATTATGTCACTAATAAATCCGCGCCTGAAGGATGTATAGCTGAAGCATATATTGCGCATGAATGCGTCACCTACATGAAGTTGTATTTAGGGGCATCGTTGGGAGCTCCGCAAGCCATGGAGGAACATGCGCCGCGGTTCAATCTCTCTATAGTTTCCAGTGATGTCGAAGTTGGTGGAGCACGACTGTCCGCCGAGTATGCATTGTCGGATGAAGAGATAGCCATAGCGCACTGGTGGGTACTAATCAATTGTGAAGAAGTTAAATATTGGAAAGAGTTGCACCTAAATTTTCCGGAAGTTGATGGTGATCTCGAGTACCACAACATGACGTTCGCAAATTATTTTCGCACCTGGGTACGTAATTTAATCTTCCCTGTTATATATATATATGTAATTATTTTCTATTGCATATATTTTCGGATATTTACAGTTCAATATCCGTTACAGATGGACATGATTAAATCTGATGATAATCCAAACTGGTCGCACGAACTATTACTTCTTGCGATGCAACCGCAACGGGCTAGAGTTTATCCCACTTGCACAGTGAAAGGCGTCAAATTTGTATCTGAAGAGAGAGACAGCAGACGAAGAACACAGAATTCTGGGGTGATGGCGAAAGGTCATGGCCTTGACTATTACGGTGTTCTCCATTCAGTGGTCGAACTGGTTTATGCGGAAGGCATGAAAGTGCATCTGTTCAAGTGTAGATGGTTTGATACAGGCGCACAGAGCATGAAGATGGATCAGTACGGCAATTTATCGGTCAACACTGCTACAAGCGCCTACAAAGATGACCTGTTTGTTTTTGCGACATCGGTAAAACAAGTGTTTTATCTTGATGACCTTGCAAGGGGTGACGCGTGGAAAATAGCGAACATTGTGCATCCTCGAAACATTTACCGGGCGGCTACACTTGGAGTGACCATTCCAGGGCCAGAGGCTGATGCGTATCAGGAGCCGAACGCAGTAGGTATTCATGATGTAGCTACTGTTCGTCAAAATAATGTTAAACATGGTCGAGTGCTCAGAATTCGTGACGAAGATTCAACCTTTATTGATGTTGATCCAAATGAAGAAACAGACGACGACTCTGACGACAAATTAAGGCATAGATTACCAGATATTAATTCCGATACCGAAGAAGACTCATCGGATGACTCAGATTACGAGCCTTAGCTTAGTTATAATTGAGCCTTAGCTTTGTAATTGTTTGTACTAAAATAAATAAAGCACATTTAAATTTCATTGTACATATTTTTTTTTTTTTACTCTTGGGCGACGATTTTAACAAATATCGTCGCCCAAGTATTATCTTGGCCGACGAATTAGCCTAATTTCGTCGGCCAAGAGTAATCCGAATAATTAAAATAAAATAAAACACATTTAAATTTCATTGTACAGGATTTTTTATTTTTACTCTTGGGCGACGATTTTAGCAAATATTGTCGCCCAAGTATTATCTTGGCCGACGAATTAGCCCAATTTCGTCGGCCAAGAGTAATCCGAATAATTAAAATAAAATAAAACACATTTAGATTTCATTGTATAGGATTTTTTATTTTTACTCTTGGGCGACGATTTTAACAAATATCGTCGCCCAAGTATTATCTTGGCCGACGAATTAGCCTAATTTCGTCGGCCAAGAGTAATCCGAATAATTAAAATAAAATAAAACACATTTAGATTTCATTGTACAAGATTTTTTATTTTTACTCTTGGGCGACGATTTTAACAAATATCGTCGCCCAAGTATTAACTTGGCCGACGAATTAGCCTAATTTCGTCGGCCAAGAGTAATCCGAATAATTAAAATAAAATAAAACACATTTAGATTTCATTTGAATAATTAAAATAAATATCCCGGGTATTTATTTTTTACCAAATTTTTATAGCCCCGTAAGAGTCTCGTCGATTGGAAACTATTCTCAGTTGAAGGTCCGGCCAGATTACGTGATTTGGAGGGTCGAATAGCCGTTTCCGTCCGTTTAGGGGTTTGACCGCGCCGATTGACCGGACGGATCGAGCCCTTATCTTTATCAGATGGAGCTGAATTTTTTTTCCCCTACGTAATTCGTTATGCTGGTCAAATCTGACGGTCGGTTTTCAGTTCCTCTTCTCCGATCACCAAACTCACGATATAAGTACTAATATTGTATAACTTTTTTATACAAGTGTTGAGTTTAAGATTCGTTTTGAAGACAACGTATACGTAGATGCCTTAAACGCAAAAAAGTCGTGAAATAAGATATGACCGGAACGGTGAAATACGTCAACCTGTGAAAAATAAAGATATTCCGGTAAAATTTCGGTGCCGGTTGTTTCGGTTAACGAATTTTTCTCTTATTTCTACCTAGTGGTAGCCCTATCCCGGTTATTTATTTTTTACCAAATTTTTATAGCCCCGTAAGAGTCTCGTCGATTGGAAACTATTCTCAGTTGAAGGTCCGGCCAGATTACGTGATTTGGATGGTCAAATAGTCTGAATTTTATGATAGAACTCTTGGCCGACGATTTTCTTCATCTTGGGCGACGATATTTATAGTGAAGAATGTCGTCGCCCAAATATACTATCTTGGCCGACGATTTTAAAAAAACAGGGCGACGACTTCAAAAATCGTCGGCCAAGATGCTCTTGGCCGACGATTTTTACAAAACAGGCCGACGATTTTTACAGAATCGTCGCCCAAGAACGCCAGTATAAAAGGCAAAAATTCGGAAACCCTAACCATTTCTTCAGCCGCCAAGCCCTCTCTCTCTCTCTCTCTCCGAAAATCCTCTCTCTGCCCTCTCTCTCTCCCTCTCTCCGACCCCGACCCCGACCCCAATTCGGAACCCCGACCCCGACGTCGACCCACAATTTAAGGTATAACCCTAAAACCCTAAATTGGTTTTAATTGTTTTTGTTGTTGTGATAATTGTAAATTGTTGTTGTTGTTGTTGTGATAATTGTAAATTGTAAATTGTTGTTGTGATAATTGTAAATTGTTGTTGTTGTGATAATTGTAAATGGTTGTTGTTGTGATAATTGTAAATTGTGATGTACGGTTTAGGGTTTACGGTTTACGGTTTAGGGTTTAGGGTTTAGGATTGTAAATGATTAAATAATTTAGGGTTTATTTAGGGTTTAGGGTTTACGGTTTAGGGTTGTTGTTTAGGGTTTACGGTTTACGGTTTAGGGTTTACGGTTTAGGGTTTAGGATTGTAAATGATTAAATAATTTGTAAATATATTGTAAATGATTAAATAATTTTTGATTAAATAATTAAATAATATAAATTATAATTGTAAATATATTGTGGAAATTTTGTAAAAAATAATGGATTATTTTTGAGTAAGGATGTAAATATTCGTAATATAATTTTTGTGATGTAATAATTGCGAATTAATGTAAATAATTTGTTATGTGAATAAAAAAAATAATAAATCCTATAATAATTATTAAATTTTATTTGTGCTATTATTGTTGATAAATTTTTCGAAGTTTATGGTTATTTTTTGTGAACTTAATTATAAGACGGTAAAATATTTTTAATAAATTTATGGTTATTTTAAACAGGATGGCCATGAGGAGAACTTCTGGACAACGTTCGGGTGCAAGGAGCCAAGACGGCTCGGACGGTACCTCAAACAACCCGTCGGAATCACCGTCGATCGAGTTTCCGTGGCAGTTGACGGCCCGACGTGAGGCGCTTAGGGGTGGCGCGAGCGGCTCGGGTTCTGCTGGGCAGTCGGGTCCCGCAGCGACGGCTCCTCGTCATCCACCCATACTTCGCCGGTCGCGATCCCGCAGCGACGCCCCCACACAGTCGTCCCCGACCGACGGTGATGGCGGGTCATCCGGGGTCCCTATGGTGCCGTCCGGCCTCTTCCTTCCTCCGACGATACCGGCGATACCTCGCGTCGATGAGGAGGGTCGACCGATTCGGGAGCAGCTCCCGCATGTGGCACCGCACGAGGCCTATATCTACCGGGAGTTTCCCACGCCTCTTCATCCCGTGAGGGTCTCCGAGCAGGCGGACGGAGACGAATCCGTTGGCTCAGCCTCATCCTCAGGTAATTTATTATTACTTCTTTGTCGATTTACATTTTTTTTTTTGTAAAAATGTATTATTAATATTAAATTTGATTCACAATGTCACAGCCGCCGGAACGAGAAGGCGGAACAGGAGAGGCACCGTCAGCAACAAGGGACTCGATAGGGCGGTCGAGTCCGCTGGACGGATCGCCATCCCGTTTTCCAACGGGAAACCGGTGGACGCCGCGTTGGGAAACCGGTACACTCGCTCCGCGGGAGGCACCATCCGCTCCAGACTCCCTATGTTGTGGGGAGTCTGGAGCCAGGTTCCTGATGGAGTGAAGGAGATGCTCCATCAGTCGATGTCGGTGAGTTTACTCGATCAATTACTATTTTTTTAACTAATAAATTATTTAATTATCGAAAAAAATACTAACAAGTGGTAATGCAGCAATGGTTTGTGGTTCCCGAGGAGGGACGTGACTGGGCGGACAAGGCCCATAGGGAGAGGTACCTCTAGCTATTTAATAATTTATTAAATTTTATTTTTTTAATAAAATTATTAATATTTTTTTTGTATATGTAGGTTCAAGGAGTGGAAGCACGACCTCCGGGAACACTGGAAGAAGTACGGGAGCGACCGTTCGGGTACCCCGAAGGAGTTCGAGTATCGGGAGTACGAGTGGCGGTGGCTTCTTGTCACGCAGTTCAACGACCCTCACAAACAGGTAATTCGTAATCAAATTTGAATATTTACTTAGTGAATTAATTATAATTGTATGTTTTTAAATATTTACTAACGATAATTTTTTTTTGAAGCACCTCGCCCGGGTGAACGCTGAGAACCGGCAACAGAACACAACCAACCATCGTGCCGGTTCGAGGCCGTTTTCGGCCATCATGGACGACGTGCGGCGAGAGCGGCCAGAGGAGAACCCCTATGTGGGGACCTTTCAGAGGGCATATCCTCATTCTGAGGAGGATCTTGTAAGTTCCTTATATTTTCTAATTTTTAATTTTAATTACATTTTATTAAATGTATATTAATATATTTTTATAATATATCCAATTAGGCGAGGGTGAGGGAGGCGGAGCAAGAGGTCATCAGAGGCATGGTGAACGACACATGGCCGGGCACGGCAGAGGATGACATGTCAGAGGCCATGTCCAGGATCGACACTTCAGATCCTACCGTTGGGGCGCGGATTATGGCCACTGCCTTCGCGCAGCGTTCCAACACCTACTACTGCCGGGGTATGGGAGACGCTGGAAAGGGGATCCTGAAGACGACGCTAGTATTTCAGCGCAAGGGAGCCGCCGGAGCCTCAAGCAGCAACAACCAGACCACTCGGCTACAGGATCAGTTCGCAAGTCTACAGTCTGAGCTGGAAGCCCAAAGAGCGAGGGAGTCTGAGCTGGAAGCCCAAAGAGCGAGGGAGATGGCGGAATCATATGCGGCTTCCAATGCTGCGCATATGGAGCGGGTGAATGAAGTCACCAATGCCAACCAGGCGGCTATGGGACAGTGGATGACTGCCTGCATGGCTGCACTTGCGGCCGGACAGCCGTTTCCGCCCATGCCTACGCCTATACCATTACCTCAGTGGCCCCATCCTCAGTGGCCCCAGCCTCAGCAGCAGCCTCCTCAGCCTGACCAACCGCCGCCTCAGGACCCTCCGAACGGGAATGATGAGTTAGATTTCGGGTTTCTCGATCCATAGGCAGAATTTTTGTAATAAATTATTTATAAATTTATAAATTTGTGTTATTTTTAATTAAATTTTAGTATTAGAAAACTTTAAAGAAATGCCGAAAAAAAAAATTCCAGCAAAAATTAAAAAAACATTATTTATATATTTAAAAAAATTATTTAATTATTTTAAAAAAAAAATTTAAATATATCTTAGGCGACGAAATTTCTAAATCGTCGCCCAAGATTTAACACATTGGCCGACGAAAAAATAATATCGTCGCCTAAGATGTAGTGATCTTAGGCGACGAAATATTTATTTTCGTCGCCCAAGGTTAGAAGATCTTAAGCGACGAAAAAAATTTTCGTCGGCCAAGGTGTTAAATCTTGGCCGACGAATATTTTTGGGCGACGAGAGGTATATTTTAGGCGACGAAATTAGTATTGTCACCCAAGTTCTTGACCGACGGGCTTCTGGCGACGACTTCTTGGCCGACGACATGTCGTCGCCTAAGTACTTAGGCGACGAAATTTTTAAACAGGGCGACGATTTTTTTTCGTCGCCCAAGACCTATTTTCTGGTAGTGTCCCTACAGGACTCACCTCAGGTTTCAGAGTGAAATTCGGGGCGAGTCTTGACAAACTTACCGACGGAAAGCATTCGTCGGCTAGGAATGTCTTAGTCGACGGAAGTTCCCGACTGTCGTTTTCCGTCGCCTAGGTAGATCTTAAGCAACGATTATGTTGTCCTGTTTGACAATTATTTTTCCATTGACTAAGTAGGACTTAGCCGACAGAATTGTTTGGATTCCATCAGCTAAGAGCGATTTTCATGTAGTGAGAGAAGAATCTGTCATACCCTAGCTTCATGCAACATAGGAGAGAACGATGCAGCTGCCCCGGAAGCCGCCACCTTGCAGAATCGAATCCCATCGCATCAGTCACCATCTTAAAGAACTCATCCAGCGACAACTTGCTGAACCTCCTCTCATCCTTCTCCAAAAACCTCAGGATCTCCTTGAAAAACGAAAGCTCGCAAGGCAAGACGAGGCCACTGGTGGTTTTGAAGCCGAACTCTGTGGCTGAGCATGAATTGACGGCGGGTTAGGCGCGGCAGACGAATCCGTGATCCAGATTCCGATGACGGCGAGGGTTTTGAGGTTGGACTGGAAGTCCTCCTGACGAGGGTTTGACGGAGCAGAGTTGCGGTGGAAGAAGGCGATGGTGAGCTTCTGGTTCGTTTTTTTGGTACTGAGGAGAGAGAGAGAGAGAGAGAGAGAGAGAGAGAGAGAGGGATCTACAAGGGTAAATTTGATCACGAAAAAAACATAAAAAGTTAAAAATTTTGTTAGTGGGAATAGTCTCTAAAAAAATGTCTAAATTTAAGGCTAGCTGGAATTTTCCCTTATTCTTAAGCATAACAAATAATGAAACAAAACCAGCACAAACCGAAATTGAGAAAGCTCAAAAAAGAAAAGATAAGAGTTGTAGAAATTTGAATTTTTAATGAGTATAATCTGTAATTCGAAATCCAAGTATTGATTGGTGATCAAATTGCAAACGGTCAGACCTATATGATACCTCATTTATCAACCCAGATATCAGATATCTTTCATGTGCATGTATTAAACATATCACAATAGGGAAACACTCAATTCGAAAATCATCGAATTCGTGTTTTTCCAATGTACTAATAAAAAGTAGATACAATTTCTCTGATATGCGATCATTTTTTTTCATCTTAAGATGAGCAACAACAAACCCTCATATCTCATGCCTTATTCTCGGTGAACTTGACATCTCCCGAGGCCCATTCTCTCAATTGCCATTATTATTGGCCTAACTAAACAAAAGCTCGCACAACTGTTCCGAAGAGCAGCTCCATTGTTCCTGTGAATCTGAACAAAGCAATGCTGCAATGCGATTCAGTGCCAATATTCATCCGTTGGTTCCTCACAACCTACCCTTCATGGGCTTCAGCTATCAAAACCGCTTCTTCTCCACACCAAAAGTTTTACTTGTTTACTCCCAAATGCACAGGGAATCCATTCCAATCCACCCTTTCTTCATCAAACCAGCGCTAAAATCATGCCTGAAACTAAACAACCCTTCATACATTCTGCAACTCCACTCCCATATCATCAAACTGGGGCTTCGTTTTAATCGATATCTCGCCCCTTGTTTTCTAGAGTGTTATTTTGCCGTCTCATTTGATGAACATGCCCAACGGCTGTTCGACGAAATGCCTGTGAAGATCATGGTACCAAAGTTTATAAGGAGCAAAAGTTCGTATACCATTAGACGAATTTCTCTAATCGTTATTTACACAAACAGTTCTGGTTAGACAAATTTAGGGTGCGTCGATTTATTCCCGCCCTACAAACTACTTTGCTCACCCTACATGTGATTGATTTATTGAAAGACTAAAAAGACATGATGTAAAATTACAACAAGGGACAATAAGTTGTTAAAAATTACAAATGTTTTTTGTTTGTTTTTTTTGGATGAACACGTACGTGCTTTATAAACTCTAACCTAAATTTATCATATTCGGTTGTTCTATGTCTGTAGACGCTAGCATTCAACCTGAAGATGAGGTGAACTGTTTGTACTTTTTTCTTCTCTTTTTTTCTTTGACGTTTTTGTCTATCCATTTACTTATTATTTTCAGTCAATTTTGTATGTAAATTCTCATAAACAATTGTACTGTATTTATAAATAACACATAGATCAGTTTAAAAAAACTCAGAATTATGGAGTAATGAAGAAGATAATGTAGGTTGAACAAAGTAGAATTAAGAAATATGTATTTTATGTATTGTAAATGTGTGAACAAAATATTAATTGAAAAATGAGTATTTTAGGTATTGTAAATGGGTGAACAAAGTAAACTTACAATTAAAAATATATAAATGAGGTGTGAAGAGAATGTAGGTTGAGCAAAATGGTTTGTAGGGTGACAATAGACGCACTCTTAAAATATGTTATTACTATTAGTGAAACTTGGATTAGAAGTTTAGAGCATTTTAAGACTTCACCTTGGTCCGAAGGTCGAGCAACAGAGAATTTTAGGGTAATGGTTGGATTGAGAATGAACTTGGATTGAATGGATTGTATCGAGTGCATTTACAATTTTGACTAGATCATTACCCAAAAAGGAAATCGTTTTTGCCTTTTCAGGTAATGATTTTTTTGAGACCTTGCCAGACCGATGCTCTTAAACCTGAAGCATGGAAGTTAGAATTTGTATCCGTCTTCCTACTCATTTGTAAATATTGAGCTTGTAGTGGCACCTCGCAGCCTCTTTCTAGCCATGTATATTTTGTTGATAAGCTATGACAAGTTAGTTATTTGAAATAAGCGAATCATAGAGGTTATAAGTTCATCTCTCATTAGCAATTGACATCATGAGGTGAGGTGGGTTAAAAATTGTAGCTTCTTCTCGGGAAAAATAAAAAAATAAATAATGAAAAGAAACCAAAGGCTCGATCACTGTGAACTAGCTAGCATGGATAAGCTGAGTTTGGAGCTCAATAACATCAAGACAGGAGTCCCAAGGTAGAAATAGTTTATAGACTATGTGCAAACAACCAGAAAAGGTAACTAATCATCTTCTCATCAGTGATGGCATCCATGAACAGCCGAAACACTTCCCGTCTCACCATTGAGAAACCATTCACAAGAGGTAGAGGCAAAAAGAAGGGAAAATTTAGGTGATCGATCGATTGAGACACTGATAGTGTGGCTGACTCAATGGCACTTCTCATGCTTTGCCAATGAATTCCACATCAAACAAAAGAACTGAATATGGAGGAATGATACACGAACCTGCATCATACACGATAACCAATGAGAAACATAGGCCTCCCATCTCAACAAAAAGAATGAGGTATACAGCCTAATCATGGGGTGCTAGTGAAAAGGAACATAAGGGAGTATTCAAGGAATGAAGAACATGAATGTTTTACCTCCTCTACATCCAGCTCCCCGTGCACCGTATGCAAGTTCTGCAGGGATCTTCAAGGTCCGTTTCCCCCCTAATAGAGTTCAAAGAGAATGAACTTTATGTAGTGCATTATAAAGATGGATCTAAAATCAACACTGCATTCATGGATTTACCATACCAGCAAGCATGGGAGGAATTCCATCGCCACCAAGAATACCTTGGTCCCACCCTTTGATTACCTATGAGATGTCCCAAGTACAATACTTAGTCCAAATTAAAAAGCTAAAACAGTAATGCTAGCTGTTATAATCATTTGAATAACAATGTGACTAGTAGAGATGTGCTGCAAATAGTTTCCAATTTCAATTTTTCAACCCAGAAAAATTGGGAAATTCATTGAGGAAGAGAAGTACGTCATGGTTTAACACAAAGAGTCTCATCCAATGAGCACGTATAAAGAACCTAAATCATTTGAGTGAAGTGCTTCAATTGACAAGTCAAAATGGACAAGGCAAAGGACACAACCCAGTTTAGAGAAGTCCTTCGCTTTAATTTTGGCCGAGGCAAAGCACAGTAGCTACAAATTATGAACATCTTCATATACTTAATAGTGCAATGCATACCTCACCAGCACCAACGCGGAATGTAAGGGGCTTCCCACGATTATAGCTACTATCGAACACCTTGCCATTCTCCAATTTTCCAGTGTAGTGTGCCTGTGCGTTTGTGTTGCAAAATCAAACTACCACTTATGAAATGCTTCAAGAACTCAATGACATGTCAGACTAACAACTATGCTTTCTCAACAGTTTTCTTAATTTTAGCAAACAAAAGGAATAAGCAAGATAACCATGTCTTTGAATCAGATACCAGACTTTAATTATATGAAACAACACATTATTGTTCTGAAGGCTACGAACAATGTCATGATAGAATTCTACCTTAATCATTTGTCCCTTAACAGCCTCAGCTCCATATCCCACTACTTTGTCACAATAAGCTAGTCCAGAAGGAGCTACAGTAAATTCACAAGGAGCAACTTCAGCTGCTTCAGTGGGTTGAGCTGGCAAGAGCACATCAACAAGGCCAAAGCAGAAGCCAAAACCAATTGCTTCTCTTCGCCTTAATAAACTTGGCTTCTCATTATTTAGGTGCAGAACCTGTTCAGAAGAAAGTGAGCTTTTCTGGGCAGGGTTTAAGATTTTGATTCTTGACGTTTCAGGTGTATTGAAATCCTTCGGTGGTAGAGTACTGAGCTTTCTGGGACTGCAAGTACCAAGAGAAGATACCACCGAGCTCATTTCGACCACCAGTAATCCGGGAGAGATAAAACAGATTGGCTTATACTAAAATTTTGGACGCATGGGCTAGTTTGTGACCCACTCACAGCCCAATCAGGCCCAACAACTTTGAAGAACAAAAACTAAAGCAGAGCAATTTTTGCATGCTTAGATTAGCAGCTTCAACAAAAAGAGGAGCTAAGCATTGATACAAATTTGGATTTCTCCCCTATCATGCAAATATGGGAGAAGGCAAGGGTGAACCAGGATCAAATTGACTTAAGGGACGACGGCCAGTACCATGAATCCTATTGTACATTGAGGAGAGAAACCATTGGTTTGCACTTCATACAGCTGAGATGTGATGCGTATCAGAAGATCAATACCTCTTCCTAGTCAGACTTGTTAGTCTTCACCTTAGTATCTGTTGAACCACTTATACGAAACCTTAAAACAATGGAAGCAACTAAGGTTGTAATTCTGATCATTGTGTTGTTCCTGTTTGTAAACAGCCTGCCCCGATTGGCAGAATCAGAGCCTTTGGACAATACGCTTATGATCTCGATAAAGCTACTGGCTTGCTGCCACTGATGCGTCTTACTAACATTTGTTGTGTAGGATAATCATCCAGGTGAGCTTTATAAGTTGGCAGCGGCATATAGTTGGTTTTCTCCACTATCCGCTTATACAAAACTATAGCCCCTAACCTTCCTCACCTTGTGATTCACCATGAAACTCCTTACTCTTTCAGCATCATCCCACTTCCCACCCAAAACATACAAATGGGCGATAAGAGAGTAAACCCCACCATCATTCTCTGGTTTCACCATCTTCATGACCTTCTCAACTACTCTTTCGGCCATCTCAAACTGCTTATGCTCCTTACAAGCCGATAAAAATGCTCCCCACACAGTAATATCGGGTTGAAGTCTCATGTTTTTGATGAAATCATACGCTTCCCCTAACATCCCGGCCTTACCGTACAAATCAACCATGCATCCACAATGCTGAATCCTTACCTCCAAGCCACTCTTTTCAATCAGATTGAAATATTTCCGACCCTCCTCAACTAGTCCTGAGTTCACACAAGCACTAAGAACTCCTGTGAGAGTCAGTTCATTAGGCCTAACACCAGCATTTTGCATCATCTCAAACAAAGACAATGCTTCTTTGCTATAGCCATGTTGCGCCGATCCACAAATCAATGCAGTCCAAGCCATCACATTCTTCTCTTGCATCAATTCAAAAACCTGCTCTGCTCCCTTCATGAACCCACATTTCGCATACATGTCAATCAAAACAGTACCGAGCTCTGCATTCATCTCCCACCAGTTCTTAACCACAAACCCATGAACTGACTTCCCCACCAACAACCCAACAGAACCCAAGTGAGCACAGCCAGATAAAACCACTACTGCAGTCACTTGGCCAGGTCTCACACCTTCTTCACTCATCACCATATCCCGAAACAGCGACAACCCAAGCTCATGTTTGCGATTGTTCACATAAGCTGCGATCATTGCATTCCATGATGAAACATCTCTCAGTGGCATCTCCTCAAACACCAGCCTTGCTCTCTCTACATTCCCCTTCCTCGAATACCCGGAAATCATCGTGTTCCAGGTGACTGTGCTCTTCTCAGGCATTTCGTCAAACAGTTGACATGCATCAACAAACGACGCGACGACGTAAGCATGGAGAAGTGAATTGGCCACGTAACCGTAAGAATCAAACCCGAGCTTAACAATATGGGAATGTAGGTGTTGAATGGTTGGGTGGTTATGCAATTGGGTACATGATTTTAGAGTAAAGAGAATGGAGAAGCAGTCAAAAGGTACAGACTGCCGGTGCATTTGAGAGAAGATATGCAGAGTTTCATGTGGGGAAGAAGAGCTGCGTATGGCTGCAGCCCACGAGCTGTAGGTTTTGACGAACCAACAGAAGGCGTGGCTTGTGGGTTTGGTAACATGGGTTGAGAGTTTGGCTATGGATTGCATTGTTTGGTTAGTGGCATTGGAATATTGGAAGAGTTTTAGGGCTGCTCTATATGAAACTAAATTGCCCTTGATTTATTCTATCCTGTAAACTTCGATAAAATAACTTATCATAATGGATGACCTTCACAGCTAACATCAGGTTTCAAGTCCATGAGTTCTAAAAGAACCTTAACTAGCTTCCTCTAGAAGCCCAGCATCAATATATAGTTGGACCAGAGGAAGAAGCCGAGCACGTGGCTTCATTGTCTGCATGATCTCCTTAGCTACTCTATCCGCAAGTCCAAACTGTTTGTGCTCTTTACAAGCAGACAGAAAAGAACTCCAGACCTCAACATCAGGTTCCACTTTCATGTTCTGAATAACTATATAAGCATTACAATATAGTTGGACCAGAATATGAAGTCGAGCACCATCTTTGATGTCTGGCTTCACTGTCTTCATGACCTCCAAAGCTACTCTTTCCGCCATCCCAAACTGCTTGTGCTTCGAGTTTGAGTAGAGGTGCACTACCTTAAGCTATCATGTGCCATATCTGGTTCCTAATGAGAGGACCTGGATTAATATGTTTATTGGGGCACTTGGTGGAGTGTTTGCGGACAAGATGATAGGTGTTATCTACCTAACTTTTCTTGATGTTGTTAGTGCAGCTATGGCCATTGAGACCAAGGGGATATATAGTGCTCAGCCTCGAGATTTCGGTGGTCCCAGTCAGGGTCCATCCAAGAAGGCTGCCTCCTCATCCACTTCTGGATCTTCAGCTGGTAGTGGTTATAGCAGCGGATCTAGCTCCGATGCTCGGAATAGGATTAGAGGACGTTTTAGGAAACCTTTCAGGAGTCATTTGGGTAGGCAGCAGACTGGTCAGTTTGGTGCTGGTGGCAGTTCCTAAGGTGGATCATCTGGTGGTTAGACTTCTTCTTTTGGTCAGCAGCAGTTTTCTGGATGCTTTGAGTGTGGTGATCAGGATTATTTCAGGAGAGATTGTCCTTTATTGGCTCAGAGGACCGCCCCTACTCAGCCAGTCGGTCAGTCTTCAACCAGAGGCTTCAGTGGTGGTTCTCAGGGTGGTTTAGCAGCCAGGGGTGGCTCTCAGCAGGGTAGTGGTCAGCGTGGACGTCCTATGACTCGCGCTAGACTTCATGCTATGACCCAGCAGGAGGGTCGTACTTCTCCAGATGTCATCATTGGTACATTATTAATTTTTGGTCAGCCAACTCTTACTTTGATTGATCCCAGAGCCACACATTCATTCATGTTTAGTAGATTCGCTATCCACGCCAATGTGTCATCATCGTCTCTTCCAGGCGAGTGGCATGTATCTCTACCCTCTGATGAGGTGATGAGAATAGATACGGTGTTTAGTGGATGTCAAGTGCTAGTAGAGGGATTTAATTTCAGCAGAAGGTGTTAGTGTGGATCCCTAAAAGGTGGAAGCAGTGTCAAGTTGGAGAAGACCCACCACTGTGACAGAGATTCATAATTTCTTGAGGTTAGCAGGTTATTATCAGCGATTTGTGCAAGACTTTTCAAAGATTGCTGCTCCACTTACAAGATTGACCAAAAAGGGAGTTAAGTTCAAATGGTCAGATCAGTGTGAGCAAAATTTTCAGGAGTTAAAGAATCGTCTGACTAGTGCTCATGTTTTGGCACTTCTGGATGATAGTGGGGAGTATGTGGTTTATTGTGATGCTTCTAGACGAGGTCTAGGCGGAGTATTGATGCAGCATGATCAAGTTATTGCCTACGCTTTTAGGCAATTGAAGCCACATGAGGTGAATTATCACACTCATGATTTAGAGCTTGCAGCAATAGTTTTTACTCTCAAGTTTTGGAGACATTATCTTTATGGAGCTAAGTGTCAGATTTTTACCGATCACAAGAGTCTTCGGTATGTGTTCACTCAAAACGAGTTAAATATGAGGCAGAGAAGGTGGATGAAGTTGATTAATGATTTTGATTGCACTATTGAGTATCATCCTGGAAAGGCTAATGGGGTACTTTATGCTCTTAGTCGAAATCCTTCCATATCTTTGTCTCACTTGAGGATGGTTCGAGTTCCACTTCTTTTTGAGTTGCGAGCTACAGGGGTGGATTTAGTGGTGAATGAAGTGGGTACCTTGGTAACTAGTTTCCATGTGAGGCCAGTTTTGGTGGATTCAGTGCGGGAGGCGCAGTATAATGATCATTCCATAGTTCGGTTGATGGAAAGAGCAGTGAATAGAGCTGCCGTTGATTTTTCGGTGAGAAGAGATGGAACTTTATTGTTTAAAAATAGGCTTTGTGTTCCAAAGATGAATAAAGATTTAAAGAATGATATAATGGAGGAAGCTCATAGTTCGGCATATGCTGCTCATCCGAGTAGTACAAAGATGTATCAGACTTTGAATGATTATTATTGGTGGCCAAACATGAAGAGGGAAATTGCAGCTTTTGTGAGTAGGTGTCTGATAGCTCTTCAGGGTTGCTTGAGCCGTTGTCGATTCCAGTGTGGAAGTGGGACCACATCACCGTAGATTTTGTTTTCAGTTTACCTCGTACCCGAGAAGGGCATGACGGTATTTGGGTGATTGTGGATAGACTCACCAAATCTGCACATTTCTTGCCAGTGGGAAAGAAGTATTCACTGGATAAATTGGCGCAATTGTATGTGAATGAGATTGTGAGACTTCATGGTGTACCTGAACCAATAGTGTCAGATCGGGATCCTAGATTTGCTTCTAAATTCTGGGGAGCTCTTCAGGCAGCTTTAGGTACCCGACTACACTTTAGCACTGCTTTTCATCCTCAGACTGATGGGTAATCAGAGAGGACTATCCAGACTTTAGAAGATATGTTGAGATCGTATGCCTTCCAATTCAGGGGGAGTTGGGATAAGAACCTATCTTTAATGAAGTTTGCCTATAACAATAGCTTTCATTCGAGTATCGGTATGGCTCCTTTTGATGCACTTTATGGGAAGTAGTATCATACGCCTTTGTGTTGGAATGAAGAAGGAGAAACAGAGCTTTGTGGTCTTGAGATTATCCATGATATAAATGAGAAGATCAAAGTGGTCAGAGATAGACCCAAGGCCACTCAAAGTAGGCAGGCAGAAGAGTTATGCAAAATGTCCACAGGAAAGACCTTGAGTTCCAAGTGGGTGTTTGGGTTTTCTTGAAACTATCTCCTTAGAAAGGGGTAGTGCGTTTTGGTAAGTGAAGAAAGCTTAATCCGAGGTATATTGGCCCATATGAGATAATAGAGCGAGATGGCTCACTTGCTTATCGGTTAGTTTTGCCTCCAGAGTTATCCAGGATACATAATGTGTTTCATGTATCCATGCTTCGCAAGTATATTGTCAATCCTTCTCATGTGCTGCAAGAGCAGCCGATTAGTTTGCAAAAGTATTTTACCTATGAAGAGGAACCGGTTCAGATTCTTGACTGAAAGGAGCAAGTGTTTAGGAACAAGACAATCCCGCTTGTCAAAGTGCTTTGGAGAAGTCATCAAGTAAAATGAATTGAGTTTATAGTTTAATTGATCCCCAGAGAGGTTTAGGGGGACGATTATTTCGAATGAATTATTCGTAAGAGAAAAATGTGACGACGGTAAAAATGAAAAATTTTAGCTAGTAAAATGTAATTTTTATTAAGGTATTATTTATGAGGTGTTAAATTTTGGAGTGGGTTATATGTGGGATTGGACCGGTTGGGCCAAGCCCAATTCCTTCCCCCTCTCTCTTCTCTCTCCTCCCTCCCAATTCTCTCTCCCTCCCCCTCTTCCCGAAAAGTTTCCTCGAGCCCGACCGCCGCCGTCTGGCCACAGTAGGTCGCTGCACCGGTCCCAAACGGTGGACCGGTGGCAACCTCCCTAGCGCCGCCGTGAAGGAGAACTCAAGCCTGAAAGTCCCGACAGCCGAAAGCTCTCCATTAACGGAACTCCCTCCTCCGGCCGTCATAGCTAGCGATCCTTGGCTCGTTGGAAAGCTCTCCTCCCGTGCTTCAATCCCTCAGAAGGTTTATCTTCGATTTGGCTTGGATAATAAGGAGAAATCGGTGTTTGAAATTCTAGGGTTTTAATTTATGTTTTGAGTCAAATGTCTTAGTTAAGCTTAGAATTGGACTTTGTGCTATTAGGAACGTTGTAGAGGAGATTGAGAGAAAGGTGCTGTCAAATTTTGGTAAGCATTGGAGGCAGTCGGCCACCGTTGTTAAGGGGATTTTTATAGTTTTAGATGTGTTTTCCGGAGGGGAATTTAATGAAGTGTAATTTGGAATTTTTGGAGGAGTTTCAGATAGGTTTTGGATATTTTTAGGATTTGTGAATTATGGCGGTTAATAAGTAAAAATGCAGTCATGTGTTAATTATGGTTAGGACAATGGAAGGTGATTTTAAGGATGTCGGTAATTGTGGAGAAATATTATTGGCAGCAAATTTAAGATTTAGGGCGATAAGCATGGTTGAGCGCGCGAAGCTCATATTTAAGTCTGCCTATTTTTTATATAAGCGTCGGTATTTTAATTCAGGATTTAATTATGTTTTTGGAACAGAACGTGAGGAGACTCGAGCGGGAAAGATCTCCGACCGACATCAGGCTTAGGCCTAATTTGTAAGTGGACTTTTATTTTAAATAATGTGCATGAAAATGATTTATTGATAAATAATTTCTTTTGTTGGAAAATAACCGAAATTGAGAATTTCGGTAGATATATATTCATAGATGGTTGACTATGAAGATAATATGTATATAAATAAATGCTAGCTAGCTATATGTGTTTTTCCTCCATAATAAGGTAAAATTCCATTATGGTATGACGTGAGCGTTAGACTCAATCGTCGTAGCCCTATATAAATATAATAATTTATATATGGAATATGCACGTATATATATATTCACTCGTACTTTTCCGCCATAATGAGGTAAAATTACATTATGGTGTAACGTGAGCGTTAGACGCCAGTGTCGTAGCCTTGTATGAATTTCTATTTTTCGTATTTATTCATAGAATTCGTATAAGGAATATAACGAGTGTAAATACGTACTTATATATATAATTTTAGCCTGAGAGGCCTTTTTATAAAAGTTTGGGAGACTAGCCTTGCTAGTCTCGTGTTAGTCAATTTTTGAGTTAAAGCTTTCGAGCTGTCGCATGAAACTTGATTAATTTCAGTTTATCCCCATCAACTTTATGCAGGTTATCATGTTAGTCCCTCTTCTTTCAATATCATCAAAAACACCCATAAACTTTCAATTTTCATCAGCAATACCCAAAGTTCATATTACTCTGTTAACTGATGATGTGGCATCACACAAAATTCCCAAAATAGCCTTTAGGCCTTCTCCTTCTCCCTCTCGCCCTCTCGCTCCCTCTCACTGAGAGGCCTCCATGAAGACAAGCATTCTCAGCATTGACGGCGGAGGAACCACGGCCATTGTCGCCGGTGAAGCCCTCATGCATCTCGAGGACCAGATCTGCCTCAAGACCAGTGATCCCCACGCTCAAATTGTCAATTTGTTTGACCTTGTTGCCAAGACCATTGTCAGAGTTGTACTCACCGCCATGCTCTTCGCTAACGACGGCTCTGGGAGGCCTCTTTTCATTGCTAGAGATGTTGTGAACTTGGTCGCTGAGAATAGCTCGGAGTTGTTCAATGCCTGGGCAGTGGGAGTCTTTCACCATGGCCGGAGATACTCCGACGGAAGCATGGACAAGGGTCTGACGGAGCTGCTGAAGAGGGACGACGGGAAGGTCTTAACGCTAAAGGACACGTGTAAGCCTCTCCTGGTTCCTTGCTACGACCTGAAGAGCTCCGCGCCGACACTTCCTCGACGAGTTTCGACTTTGAGCTCCGCCAAGTCTGCCGTGCCACGTCAGCGACACCGGGGCTATTCAAGCCGTTCAACTTAAGGTCGGAGGACAGGAAGACTTCGTGTTTGGTTGTGGACAGAGGGCTGGTGCTCAACCGTGGACTCGGAGGTGTTGAGTGAGATTGAGAAGAGAAGGAGCGAGAGAGCGAGAAGGAGAAGGAGAAGGAGAAGACCTAAAGGCTATTTTGGGAATTTTGCGTGATGTCACATCATCAATTAACAGAGTAATTTGAACTTTGGACACGGCTGATGAAAATTGAAAGTTTATGGGTGTTTTTGATGAAATTGAAAAAAGAGGGACTAACATGATGATATGCATGAAGTTGATGGGCGTAAACTAAAATTAATCTTTTTTTTTTATGAAAATAAATTTTGGGAAAGCATAAATATTTTATTAGAATTATTTTTGTCCACTCACTCTAACATTTTCTGAATGTTTTCTCCTGGGCTCTTCGTTTTAAAAATGCTCAGTCTACTGAGTTCGGGTTGGAACTAATAGGAGGCGACAAGACATAGTTACCCATCTCTCAGCCACTTTCCACCAGTAGGTTACATGTTTAACCTACTATAGTATCTTTCTGCTTCCGTTGTTTTTTTAGTAGCTCTGAATACTCTGGGGTTTTTTGTATAATATTTTCGGTGGTGTGCTAAGACCGATATTTTATTATTTGGATAATTTTGTTTGAAGTGAAGAATGGTTTATTTTTGTTAAGAGGGTAATTCTGTAATTTTCCGGATTAAGGTTGTCCATCTTCAAGGAATGTTTGCCGAGTTCCTTAGTAAATTTTCCTTGGAGGTGGTCCCCGCAAGACTTACTTCGACTTTTAGGGTGACATTCAAGGTGGGTCTTGACAGTCATGCTGCTCTTGGATTCGTCACACACGGTTCCATCCTCCAGGATGTACCTTCTAGTCGTTGAAGAGTCGATGACACTGGTCATCGGGACGCCATGGAAGACCTTAACAGACCAATCGACCTCTTGGGCGAGCAAGCCATACGTTATCTCTCCTGGCCTAGCCGATTATTCCCTCGGGCGGGATGGCCGATTTATGTACTTCTCCATCCTCTCGTCGTCATCTGCTCTTGGCCGATAGGATGTGCTAGCCCCACTCAAGTCGGTTGTACTTCAGGAATCCATCTACCCTAGTCTAAAAACCCTAACGTCTATTAGTATGCGCCGCCAGGAGCAAGAGTGTAGCGCACAACCTAAACCTAGAAATCCCTAGAATTCCAAAACTCCCTAGTTTTATCTAAAAACATCACCAACAACAGTGCAGAAAACGCAGAAGCAGAAGCATGAACAATGGCAGAAAACAAGAGAAACTTACCAGATTTTCGACACAGAAGCAACGCCGAAAACTCAGAAGCCCGGAAACACCTCGCAGTCACAGAGATAGGAGGCGACGCGCCGTAATAACGTGAAACAGAGAGAAACCAGAGAATGGGAGAACCACCTCACAACAACAACAATAGTGCAGAAAATGTAGAAGCATAAGCATGAACAATGGCAGAAAACAAGAGAAACTTACCAGATTTTCAACACAGAAGCAACGCCGGAAACTCAGAAACCCGGAAAC
Source organism: Fragaria x ananassa (assembly GCA_034370585.1). NCBI lineage: Eukaryota > Viridiplantae > Streptophyta > Magnoliopsida > Rosales > Rosaceae > Fragaria > Fragaria x ananassa. The sequence continues at coordinate 6,458,752 of CP139764.1, read as the reverse complement.
ACCTCGCAATCACATAGATAGGCGGCAACGCGCCGTAAGAACGCGAAACAGAGAGAAACCAGAGAATGGGAGAACCACCGAATGCAGCAAGCACAGAAACAATGAGAAGAGAAATGGAAGCAGAGTGAGAAACAGAGGCAGAGTGCGAAATAGAAACAAAGAGAAACTGTACAAAACAGAAGTAGAGTGAGTGAGAAAAACCAAAGTTCGAGGTGGAGATGAAAACGGGGACGGTTATATACAGTCACAGCGAATGGACGCCTTGATCCATGAAACGACGTAATTAAAAACCCATTAACAATTAATGAGGAATCCCTACCCTTCTGATCAAACCGCAGGATGATGCCACGTGGCACGAACGACCGTAACTTCTTGAAGAAGGAAAGAATGAAGTGACGTGCATTAATTGCTCATCAGTTATCACCATAAGTATGGCGACACCTAGCAAACATACATTTAATGCACATGTCACAGCAACGCACAAACCCCCAAGTACAAGACCCATCTCAAGTAAGTGTCACCGAGATCGTAACACCCAAGTACAATACCCATCTCGGGTGAGTTTCACCGAGATCGCAGCACATGTGAAAGACCTCCTCCTTTTAAAAACAGAGCAAGTGGCTTGATAAACAACGAACGGTGTTAACACTCTGTCACTCGAGTGGTAACACCAGATATGGACAGGGCTCGCTACCTTTGTCCATGAAAAATGTAACACCAGTTCGACCCATGTCATGAGTCCGAACTTGGGGGGACTATGGACGGGAAAGTATATTGGTCTACGGGCTTATTTTAGAAAGTCTTCACTCAAGAAGTGTCTTGAACGGGAACTTGAGGGGACTTATAGTCAATTGTGTATAAAACAACCTCTCAAGCCTATAAATCAGCAGACATTCCACCACAACCGTGGCCGCTTTAAGGCACGGTCGTAATACTGGGCTTGGAACGACTGCATAAGGCATAAGAGAAGTCCACCTTGAAACTGAACATGGTTAAGTATCTCACATCAGTTTCCTGGCATAAAGAACACACGTTGGGCCATAAATACAGCCTAGCCACTAGCTTGTCATGTATCAATAACTACTTTATTAATTACATTCAAACCAGCAGATACTGACTTAACCATCAGAGGAGGAAATACCAGAAGCATCCGGTCATCCTTTTACTCGCAGGGCAGCAGGAAGAGAGACCATTCAACCTATCAGGTCCACCTTCAGCTTTAGCAACCCTGTCCAGGATTGTGCAGAAACATTTACCAATCAACAAAATATTATATTTAGGTAAATGAAATTCAGTTTCTGAAGAAAATCAAAGAAAAAATTTACATGATTGAAAAGCATAAAAACACCCATATATGTTCTTCAACTAGACCGTAGAAAAAAAATCCAATTTCATAGAAACGTATGACCTCCCCCCTCATCATATCAAAATATCATGCCACAAAAACCCCAAATATGTGGTTACATTAACCTTATTCATCATGAATCATAGTATTTGATACCAACCTGCATATTCTGAAAGTAATGAATTAGGTTTGTTGAAGCCCCAAATCTCATTGCAGCAGCATTAAATTGATCAATTGATTGCCAATAGTTAAAAGTATTCAATCAAGAAGATTGATGTGGTTGTTTAAAAGAAAGAATGGATGGGTTGTTTAAATTATATAATTCACTATTGCATAGGCGTATACCCACCGGCCATTAATCAAGCCTCTTCTTTCGTATATATACATACCCTAATTCTTCTAAACGTGACTAAGAACTCTAATTCACTATTTGTTATATATATATATATATATATATATATATATATATGTTTGAGCCCAGTGGATATTTTGGTTCAAGACTGCATGATAAGTTTTGGATAGCATTTGAGCCAATACTTGTGGCCCTTTTAACTTAAAACATGTCAAGCATTGCGAGTTTCGGAGGCGCGCGGGATAATTTTCCACAAGGACTGTAACACCCCGCGAGATAAAGATGTTCGTTGTTTGAGTTCGCATATGAGTCTACAGTTGGATAACGCGGAGGTAGTGACCTAAGTGAAATATGTTGTGCGGCTGGACACATGTCATACAGATGATTGATTCGCGAGTGAAACAATGTCCTTGTGGTATTCTGATTGTCGAGTCCGAATTGGATTGTGGTTGCATCTCTTCTGGCAGGGTGTGAGTCACTATATAAGAAGAGCTTGAGGGTCATTGAAGACACAATCAAATCTTACAAACTACAATTATATTTTTCGAGGTTCTCGAAACCTTAACGCTAAGCGCATCCTGCCCTTAGTCTACAGAGCCCGTTCGGTCTCGCCTTGGTTACTGTCCTGATTTATTGCTCTGCTCGCTACAAACAGTGAGTATCGATCGCATGTGGATAAAAAGGTTACTCGTAATCCCTCGTCCGCGAGGTGGCACTGAAGCCCTCCTCTTGTTTATAAGTCCAGCATCAACACATTCTCATTCCGCATCCGCACGGTGGCACACCCCGCACGCTTTGTTTAATTTTGGTACCGCTAAGTACCTCTCTACTCCCTGTTGAGGATCATGACCAAAACAATATATATACCCTTTATCGATCAATTGATTACTAAATGTGATATAATTATTAAAAATTTATAGGATCGATTTGAGATCCCCATATTAATAGGTGGTTTGAAGCTCTGAAGCTATTGTATTCATCTCAATGCTTTCACATAATGTTAATATTATCCCCCATAAACCCTGCTAGCTTCTCTCATGAATTGTACAACACAATTGAAATTGTTGCTATGCAATTCTGAAGCTTTATGCATAAGCAAATTACGTTCATGAAATATGAATCTCAATTGGTGTCGTAAGTATTGGGAGTATTGAGGTGCCCAACCTAGCAATGAAGAATGAAGAACTTAGCATGGAGCTTTGTAGAAGAGAACCCCTTAAAAAAAAATAATATATATATATATATCCCGATCAATTTTGAAATTGCAATGAAATAAGAAAAAGAAAATTTAGAAATTCAAGTACATGTAGGAGATGAAGTGGCACTGCCACATCATTTGGGAAATAAATTTGGTATAAACTTTCGTGCTATCAAACATTTCCAGAAGATTAGAATACCTTTGTGCCATGAAACTTGGAAATTTTCGTATTCCGGTTGAAGAACACCCATTTTCTTATGATTTTAGACCATGTAAAACTTTTGTTTTATTTTACTTTATGAAGGAAATAAGTTTAATAATTGATCTACCCTTTTTTTTCAAGAAAATAATATTATTTCCAGGTCACTTGCCTAATCATATTCTTAAATAATATCAACTATTAGATCAGTTTAAATCTAGGGATGAAAATTAGTGTAAAATTGAGGCCTTTTCGTTCATAGAAGTTACACAATAGCAGTACAATCAGATTGCAGTGCATTAGAAATGCACACATGAGGCTGAGATAGCCACATTAGAGCATCTCCAATATATAGCTTATATATTTTCTTAAACTTCTCAATTTTGGGGAATATAGAGATGGTTTTAGGTTCAATAGCTTCCCTATCTCATTCCCTAAAATGGGGATGGAGAAGAAAAAGAAGTTTTCATTCCCCAAATTTGCAGCAAAATCTTGATAAATTTTTCTATCCTCCAGGAGGACTACTTCAACATGCTCAATGGTCCTCCCTGACAAATCGAAATTCCCCATGTGGTATTTTTTTTACACTTCATAACAAGTTAAAAGAAAATTACTGAATTTAACTAAATTAAAACCAAACAAAATCAATCATTCATAAAAAAAAGTTAATAAAAACATATATGATGGTTATCCATCTCATAGAACACATGAATTGGGGTTGTACGTTATATAGAAAATGTTTCATGCCAAATCCCAAATACTTTAGATTTTTCTTACTAATCAACACCGAGAAACATGCATGTTCAAAGAGTTTAATCTACTGATTTCAAAAAAAAAAAAAAAAAAAAAGAGTTTAATCTATTGATGAACACCCAATTTTTCTTACCCAATAGTTGGTTCTTTTTCAATGATTTGAGATCAAATCAATAGATTGATAATCCTCACATGCATGTACAAATGTCAAAATTCAAGTTTCCCGAAACTAAAATATTAAAAATGGAAAATAAAGAAAAAAAATTGTTGGGAGAGACAGTCCCAAGCAGCAGCAACTCTAGTCAACAATGGATATCAAGATTTTGCAGTAGCCAAAGAAGATATAGGTTTTGCAGTAGCCAACGCAGATCTATTTTTATCTTTTGATTATTTTTGTTTATAAATGTTTTTATTTTGTTTGATTTTAATTTAGTTAAATTTAGTTAAATTCAATAATTTTTTTATCTTGTTATGAAGTGTGAAAAAAAAATATCATGTGGCGAATTCTCATTTGTCAAGGAGGACCATTGGGCATGTTGAGTTGGACCTCCTGAATGACAGAAAAATTTCTCCAAAACTTTCCTTCCTCAAAATTACTTTCTCATTTGTCAAGGAGGACCATTGGGCTCCAACGAATTCAAGACAACAATATAATATTTTATTATGTATTTTATTGTTACAATGAATATATAATATTTTTTTACAATTAATAATAATATAATATATTTTATTGTTTTATTAAATGCCGAAATTTCTAAAATGAAAAAACTATTAGATTTTGAACATATTTTTTTTTGAAGATTTTAGTTTTTGTTTTCTTGAAATTTAAAAAAAAAACTGTTTAAGATGCTCGTACACTGTCTTTGTCCTTATAAGCTATTGCAGCCAACCTATGAGTAATTGCATTACATGATCTGGGAACATAGCTAATCTTTTGGGTCGAGAAAACTCTAAAAAAAACTGGGCCTCGGAAGACCCGAACCCGACCCAACAAAACAGGCCCAAACCACTGTGTGTGACTCGCCAACCTATAAAAGCAGCAAACCAAAAACCCTTGGGCTCATTTTCCAAAACCCTAAAAACCGAAAGCAAAAGAGAAGAAGCGGCGGCGGAACAATGGCGAAGTCGATGAGATGCAAGAGAGAGAAGAGGCTCCGAGCTATCCGGAGAGAGATGGTAGAGCCCTACTACGAGAAGAAAGACGAAGCCAAGCTCGCCGCCCAAGAAGCTGCCCTCGCCGCCCCTAAGCTGCCCGTCAAGCCCTCTTCCAAGGCCTCCTCCTCCATGGAGATCACCCCTGTCAGCACATCTGAAAATGCCATGGGTATGATTCTCTTCAACTACCCATTTGCTAGTTTTGGCTTAAAATTGTGTATTTATAGATTATGGAAATTTGTGCTGGTTCTGTTGTGTGTGTTTGATATGTGGACTTGTATGCGTGGTGATAATCCTGTTGTTGATTCTCTTGGTGTCGTATGAAGTTCATTGCCGTTTGTAAGCAAGATATCAGATTAGTATGATATTTTAGTTTAAATCATGGAGTTTGAGAAGTTGTCACTTCATTGTTTGTTATCATTAAGGTTTACCAGTACTTGGTGATTTGAATTCTCTTGACGTTGTTTGAAGTTCATTGCCAATGGTATAGATATCAGATTTGTATGATCTTTTAGTTTAAATCACAGAATTTGAGAATTTGGTAGGTGGAAGTTGAGTTTTTCATTTGCATATATCAGTTTATGTTCTGTCCACCTCAGTTATCTTTACTCCCAGCTGGTGTTGAAGATTAATGATGCGGATGTTGTCTTCTTCATTTGCAGAAGTGGAGATGGCTGATGGTAGTCAAACAAAGACTTCATTGAAGCCTTTTGGTGGGATAAGTAAGAAATCCCAAAGGGTTTTCAAGGTGGGCAAGAGAAGGCGCCATGGCAAGGGCAAGGGCTCAAAGGTTAAGAAACGTCATATCTGAGAGACAGATTTGTCTTGCACCTTAGAGAGTTTCAAGTGTATGTAATCTCTGAGGAGCTCCCTTCCAAACTCCAAATTACAATCATTACAATCATCGTTCTGTACTCGTTCTAATGCACAAGACCAGTATGCTCTAATTGTCTCATTGTGTGGTAAATTAAACAACTTGGTGTTACTTTATGGTTTTACATTTTTTGTTTTTGTTCTCTCATATAATTTCTGAGGGTTCCAGCATCTGAAATGTTGATATATTATGAGGATCTAAGCCAAATTACCAGAAGTGACAGAAAACATGGATCATTCCACTTAACCTGTCCTGTTTATATAGACCTCAAAACTCACAGCAAACATGAATCTTTCCAGATAGTCTTTAATGTAGAAGATAGCTCTTTGTAAATTGTGACAATTTCGAAGGCTCAAGCACTAGTTCCGATCAGGAACAGTGTTTTCTGAAAATTATCAACTAATTTGGAAAGTCCGAGAAGGTTTACTAATGAATCGAACAAATAAGAAGTCTTTACTTCTTTGATTACCTTTTGGTTGCTCACCTATTGCTCATCTTCTAAATTACCAATGGTTAGGAAATTTAACAATCAAAATAGCAATGGTGTTCTAGCAGGAAATTGTTATTTGGAGTTACCGATAAATTTTGACCAATCACAAATTAACAAGTGGACCAAATAGAAAAAAAAAATTTAACTTTTGCTTTAACAATTCAAATCCAATTGCTAAATTTATCAATCTAGCTTAGCAATAGTTAAAAAAGTGCGGCTATTTGGACCTTCAAATTTGCTCAATATACCTCTTATTCTCTCTGCATCTCTTTTTTACTTTTTAATATAAGCATTTACTCACTGGACCTCATTTCAAATTCCTAACATAACTTTAATTATTTATTGATATATATTTCAATTAATTATTTACTTTATCTCTTATTCACTCAATAGACCTCTCATTTTTTTTTACCTTTTTTTTTTTTTGAACATCCATTATCCCTAGCTATCTTTATTTTTTTATTATTTTTTTCATGCAAGAAAATGTTTTATAATGATCTTTTCGAACTTTTTTTTTTCTCTTTTATATGTTTTATTTTTTCTTTGTTTTTTTATTTTGAATAAATTGATCTCTATTTTATACCTCATAATAAATTATTTTAATAAATATAAATTTTCTATAATCAATATATATATATATATATATTTACAAAAATATTTATGCACCTTGCAAGTACATGCATTCAACATGTATGATAATACAAAATTTTATGTCACATGATCGATATTTGATCATTGTTTTAGCTCTTATGAACTATATATATACACACATGAAAACAATAGAAAGCGCACGTGTGTACAGTCCTTAAAGTACGCAAGGATCTCCGTTTGACACCGTCTGGCGTCGACGACGGTGCGCCTCCCCTCAGAAGACTCCAGCAGCATCCCCGATCACTTTCCCTCCCCAGCGAGTCCGTTCTTTTCCAGTTTTCCGTTGAGATCACCTAAAACTTCAAATAAAGTCGATCTCGCCGAAAACTGGAATTCGGTGGACTCTCTAGTGAGGGAAAGCGATCGAGGACGCTACTAGAGTCCGCTAGGGTGGAGGCGCGCCATCGTCGGCGCCAGACAGTGGCGAACGGAGGGACGTGCGCACTTTAAGCCAGTGCGGACGTGCGTTCCATATCTAGCCATATATATATATATGCTTTAATAAAAAGAAATTGGAAACGAAAATATATAAGAAAAATAATAAAGAATGTAATCAATTATTATTAAATTGGAAAATCTAGAGAGAATAAATATAATATTTTCTTTTATATAATTATTGTCCTTAATAGTCATTGTGTATGAGGATATATATGTCATTTAATAATTCACAATAGAGTGAGGTCTAGTGAGTAAATTTGAAATTCTCAATAGCCGCATTCTAGTTAAAATAAACTTCTGGTTATGTATTGTCACGCCCCCAAACCGAGACCAATATTATAAGGAAATATGGTGCCCGAATTTGCGGCGTGAGTTAAAACAAGTAAAATTTTCTCGAATAATTTAATAGAAGAAGAATATATATATATATATATATATATATGTCTGAATAATACTTTTATTAGAAAGCGAAAGCATTAATATTTTACAATACCAAATATTTTATAATACAAGAGTTTTAGCAAAAGTATATAAGACATTACATTTATTCTCAAAACAGCAATAGAAAACATTCTTTTATTTAGTAGGTTCATCTCATTCCCCAAACATCTATTCGTTACCTGAAAACAAGAATATGTAGCATCATAAGTAACACAGACCAAGTAAGTACAGCTTACATTCTTATAATAATGTGTCTTATAAGAAACCAGAAATAAACATAACTAAGTAAAAATGTACCAACAATCATTTTTGTTTGTTCATACCGATTCTTATTTATGCGCGCGCACACACACACATATACAAGAGTGAATAAATTCATCCATGTGAATATTTAGGAAACTGGTAATAAATCATAAAGATCACGTGCTAGGTCCACTATACCAAAGCACAAATAAACTGCAGCATACTAAGGACAATACCAGAGTATGTATACTCAAGGTCGACACTTTCTTCTTATGAGTATAATAGTGCACTATCTGTAGGGACTAGGGCCCAGGCTAACTCCACAAATCACAAATCACAAAACACTTTTACCAGTAATTCACTTAAGCACGGGGTAGTACTAATTGTCAGGACCCGCCCCGAATTTCACCCCGAAACCCGAGATGAGTCCTGCGGGGACCACCTTCAAGGAAAATTTACTGAAGACTCGGCAAACCTCCCTCGAAAATGGACAACCCTAACTTAAGAATTTAAGAAGCAACTTTTTATTCCAAAAAAAATCTTCAGCTACAATCCAAAAGTAGCCAGAATACAAATTACACTGAAGAATTTCAAAAGTATTCAGAGCTACTAAAAATAAAATAAAATAAAATAAAATACAACAAAAGCTAACAAACCCCTAGTAGATTAAACAGGTAACCTACTGGCGAAATGTAGCTGATAGATGGGTCACTATGCCTCGGCGTCTCCTGCTAGACCTCACGTGAACTCTACAGACTGGGTATTTTTAAAAAGCGAAGAGCCCAGGGGAAAATATTCAACACGTCAGAGTGAGTGGACGAAATGCTTCCGACAACAAATAAATATTTCTCCAAAAGAAATGCTTTCATCAGCGGCAAAAACAAAAGCTCCACTGGAAAGATTCTGAACTGGGGTCCAGCCTGGCTAGACTCCCAAACTTTAAGACATTGCCTCTCAGACCTGGATATTATATAAATATAGTATGTATGCACACTCGCCTGACCCTTGGCATGATATCTATGAACAACTTGAATAAAGTAGATATCATACGAAGCTACTATGTTTGCGTCTAACGCTCACATCACCCCACACCGGAATTGTACCTCGCATATGGGGGAAAGCGGCCGAGTGGTAATATATACGTGCTTACTCCTTGTACGACATCTTTGAATAAATAAATGCAAGATTAGAAAGTCGCACAGGGCTAAGTCACTCGCGTCTAACGCTCATGTCACCCATACCGGAATTGTGCCTCGCGTATGGGGGAAATCACGTATAGCTAGCTAGCATTTAATCATATACATACTATTCTCGGAATTGTACCTCGAGTATAATCACCGAAATTCTCAATTTCAGGAAATATCCAACAACAGAAAATCATTCAAATGATAAAGCACTTCGAACATAATATTTAAAACAAAGGTCCACTCACAACTTAGGCCTAAGCCTGACGTCGATCGGAGGTCTCCACTGCTTGAGCCTCCTCGCGTCATGTTCCAAACATAAATAAATCCTTAAAATAAAACACCGACAAAACATGCATAATTAAATATGCTTCACGCTCAACCAAGCCTAACACTTCAAAATCTTAAATTCACTGCCAACCTCAAAACTCCACAAATTTTACCGACATCCTCAAAACCACCTTCCACCAAATAAAATCCAATGGCCGGATTATAAATTAATAATCCGCCAAAAATACCAAACTTCAACAAATCTCAAACCTATCCAAAACTCCTCCAAAAATTCTAAAACTTATTCCATTAAACTCCTCACATTTTTCTCCACCAAAAACATTTTGTCGGCGGTGGCGCCGGCAGCGGCGGCCGGCGACCAACTCCGGCGACCTCCGATGGTCACTAAAATTTGACAGCATCTTCCTCTCAACCTCCTCTACAACATTTCTAACTACCACAAACTCCAATTCTAAGCCTAAGCACATCAATCGAACGCACAAACACAAAAAGCTCTAGAAAATTCAAGTTCCGATTTCTCCTTACCTAGCTCGAGACGAAGCGAGCCCTTTGGAGGGATTGAAGCACGGGAGGAGGGCTTCCTTTTGAGCCAAGGCTCGCCGGCTATGGCGGCCGGAGGAAGGAGTTCCGGCGAGAAAACCGATTCGGCAGTCGGAGCTTCCGGGCGGCGTTTCTCCCTCACGGCGGCGCTAGGGAGGCTGCCACCGGTCTAGGATTGCTGCTGGGAGGGAGACCGATCGAACGGGACTGGAGCGGCGGCGGACGGAGGCCGGACGGCGGCCGGGAAATTTCTGGTAGAAAACGGGTCAGGAGCGGGAGCGGGAGAGAGAGAGAGAAAGAAAAAAAAAAGAAAAGAGAGACTGGGCTTGGGCCCGATCCGGGTCCAAGTCCCCTATTAAACCCAAACCAAAAATTCAACACCCCAAAAATAATACCCCAATAAAATTACCTTTTACTAGCAAAATTTACCATTTTTTTACCGTCGTTAAAATTTCTTCCTTTGAAATAATTCCACTAAATAATCGTCCCCCACACCTCTCTGGGAATCAATTATACTTTACACTTAATGACGAACACGGTAAAATTTTTATTACCACTATGCCAGTAATAAAGGTAAAAATTAAGGTTCGGGGCGTGACACTAATCACCCGGCTTCATATCTCCAAATATAATTACGTCAATAAAATATAGCAAATTTTAGTAAGTAAGACAATTACTTCAAGACCAACAAAGTATATAAGCGTACATCAATATGCTTTAAAAATTATCAATAATTTAAGGTATGCACAAGTTAAACAATTTAATAAACCTGAAAATAAATGTGCAATAAAGTAAATGTACTTTAAATTAAATAAACAGAAAATATTAATTAGTAGTCAAAGAATTAGTAGTCATATTTCTCATAGTGAGGGAAATCATTGTCCAAAGAACCGTCAATTTATCATTTTCATATCTCATTCAATTTATGTCCAAATTAGGCAAGTGAGGAGTCCATGTCAAAGGATTTTTCGTAAGGAATCCAAAGGGATAAGTCATATAATCCAGTTCGAAGTCATAGAGTCCATAAATGGTGAAAAACAGTAGTAGTGCAGAAAGCTGATATCCTTTATATTACCTTTGATGTCTAAGTCTTTACGTGCTTTATATTTTACCATTACTTCTGAAACTTTTCAGATTTAAAAGAAAAATAGAGGTCCTAAGCTTCAATTTGATATAACGTTTGTAGAAAAAGGTTAAGAAATGAGCGAGATATGAATTTTTGAAGTTGTGATAGTTGTAATGGATTTTCAGCAAGCTTATTAGTTTGGAAATTTGATTAACCATAACTTGTTCATTTCCAAACTTTTTTAAGTGATTCAAAAGCCTAAACTGAAGAATTTTTCATGAAGAATCTAATTTTGTGATCAAATTTTACAAAGTGATACTTAATTATATACGAAAATCAAGGTTCTAAAAAACACTGGGCGCTAGTCGGGCGAACAGCGTCCAAAAGATTAATCGGGGATTAATCGGATTTGTATTTTTGTATTTATTTTATTTTTTAATAACAAATAATTATATAAATACAATTAAAATAGGTATTATAATGTCTAAAAATAATGAAAAAAACAACATATAATGCTGAAAATAATGAAAATACATAACATATGTCCTTAAAAATGTACTAACAACAATGTTCTAAGGAAAATAAGAAATACAATTCAAAATTTCAACAACAATGTAATTGAAGCAAGTAAGAAATGCAATTAAACAACAATGTCCTTAAGAAAATCCGAAAATAAAAAACACAATTCACCAACTAGGCAACAATTAATGTCCAAAAAACAATTCAAATAAAGAAAAATATATTCTTGCAAGCCTACTCCTCCAATTCTTCTTCTCCATATCCTTCAAGTACTTCTTCGGTATCGGAGTCAAAATCAAAATCCATAGTTTCTTCTTCCTCTTCATCCGAATCAAAATCTTCTTCAAATTCTCTTATTTCTTGAATCCTAAAACTTCTCCTAGGCTCTAAGCCACTATCCACTCCTAAATCATTTCCAACCATTTCATTAGTGACATCGGACAAAGTATCCTCATCACCACCATCAACAATCCAATCTTGTGCATTAGTAGCTTCACTAGCAAGAAGAACATCCACATTTTTCTCTTTCTCTCTTTTCTTTTTGTTGAGAATCTTGGCATTGAATTGAACATAGACTAAATTGTTCAACCTTGTTGCATCAAGTCTATTTCTTTTCTTTGTATGAATCTAAATTAAGAATAAAAATTAAAAAGAGAGTAAATTATCCTTGAATATTATGAGACTATGAGTGCAAAACTATATAAATTAAGCAAATAATTACCCCTTCAAAAGCGCTCCAATTCCTTTCACATCCGGATGAACTTGTTGTCAAACCAAGTATTCTTTTAGCCAAAGTTTGCAATTTTGGCACTTGATTTCCATAAATATTCCACCAACCAACTACAAAAATATCAAAAGCCAACAACATTATTAATTAGTCAAAACTACAAAAGCAAAACAAATAAACAATACTAATGACAAAATAAAAAAAGTTATGAAGTCTTCTTACCCGGATTATAATTTTCATTATCTTGTGAGCATCCCTTCAAAGAGATAGGTTTTCCAAATGAACCCTCTTTGTTCAAGTACTTGTGCAATTCTACGTTGGTCACTTTATCTTGAATGTCAAGATCATCACCAAAGAACTTCTCCACACATTCAATAAACCCATCCATGACCACTCCATCATTTACAATGCTTGGATCAACATATGTGTAATAAGGGTTCAAGAGGTATCCCGCTAAATGCAATGGACTATCAAGTCATTCACGGGCTTTCCCATCAATAATGTCAAGGATTGGACGATAATGAGCTTCTTGATTTTTGTATGTCTTCTTAATCTCTTCTCTAGCTTTTTGTAGCTCTCCATACACAAAGCCCATTGATGGCTTCCGATCCCCATCAACAAGGCGAAGCACCTTGACTAAAGGGGCAAACACCTTCAAGCAAAGATTTACTCCATTCCAAAAAGAAGGACTCAAAGCAATACTCGCAGCTGTCTTCCCCTTTGTACTCTTTGCATGCTTGCTTTCACTCCACTCACCACTAGTAATCATAGATCTCAATTCAATCTTCTTCTCCATCAAACTTTGTAAAGTAAGGAAAGCGGTTGCAAATCTTGTGACTCCCGTGCGGTACTGACCTGAAGATTGAACAGTGAAGATTAAACAGTGAAGAGCGCGCTTTGCCGTGCGGGGATATTATTGTCGCGCCTTGCTGGAGCGCGCTTTGCCGCTGTGCGAAGCAGCCTTGCCGTTGTGCCTTGCCGAATCGTCGCCGGCTTGTGACTGGGAACAAGAGAGTGAGAGTCTAAGAGAAGGAGAGACTAGAGGGGATGAGAGAGGAGAGAATAGAGACAGAGAGGAGGGACAGAGATGAGAGACGAAGAGAGGAGAGATATAGATGAGAGAGTGAGAGACGAAGAGAGGAGAGTTGACATAGATGAGAGATGAAGAGAGAACTTAGAAGACTGAGAAGAGAGAATAGAGGTGAGTCCGTGAGGCAGTTAGCGACTTAGGGTAATAGTTTTTATTTTTTTTTATTTTTTTTCGTTTTCACTAAAAAAAAAACGTTTTTTGTCCGCCTAGCCGACTAGGCTCCCGCCCAGGCGGCCAAAAAACGGCCAGCCACCTAGACCCGCCGATTTGCCGAAAATCGGGACGGTAACCCTTCTCCGGGCGCCCATGCCAGGCGGCCGCCTAGGCCGTTTTTTAGAACCTTGACTAAAATATAAGTTTCTAGAAAACATACTCTTTTCCATTTTATTCTTAGTTATGTATTTTGATAATCTTAAAGACAAAAGAGTATAGGAATGTAACTATGTACTTACACTTGAATTTTCAGAAGTGAAGTGAGGGTTTTAGTGTTGATACAAGGTTGGGCTTCTTTGACAAAGAGAGAACTTCTCAAGAGAAAAAGAGTGAAGTGTAGGATTTTGGTGTGGGAGTTTTTCTATTCAACTGATGAAGTTTGTGATCATCTTGACATTTGATCTTGGAATGTGAAGAAAAGATGTTGTAGCTCCCAAGTATAAATAGGCCATGAAGCATGCATTGTAAATTAATTTTCACCAATTTTATTTGACTTAAAAGACCAAACATTAAGTTTGAGTGATAGTCTAGCTAGTTAGGGTGATTGTTCACAAAGAAAACCAAATAGTAAGAGGGGTAAAAGAAAAATCAGCTAGTACATGAATCTATATATGAGGTATACCTTATATATGTATTGACATGAATCTATAGATACACAAATATTTATATATGCATATATAGATATATATATATATATATATATATATATATACTCAAACTAATAAGTAAAGGAATATGATGTTTCCTTTTCTTAAGATCTTGTAAATGTGTTAGTAATATTTAATATTAGAATAATATGCATGATAAAAACAATACTAACTCGAGTCTTAAATTCGATCACGAGTATTAATTATATGTAAGAAATATGGGTTAAGGTATTTAAGTAGTTTACTTCAATTCTAATACTTAATAAAAATATTTATCTTGTAAGTATGATATTTGGAGTCATTGGCTTCTAAAAAGAATACTTTAGAAGATATTTGGATTACTATCTAAGGTTAAGGAGCCTTAGTGTGCTATATAATTAGTACTAAGTTTTGGGGTACTACATGTATTATGCTAAAGTTGATTTTTGCTACAAAATACATAAAATTGACTAAAATTGAAGTTTAACAACTCTGCTAGAGATAGACATTCAGAGTACTGATCACTTGCAAAATTAGAGATCATACATCTATGAAACCTAGCTATATCCATATTAACTTTGACCAAATGGAATTTGGATCATAGATTTCCAACTTGGCCAAATCAACTGAATACATGAGTAACATGACCTTAGAAATGGAAGAAAAGGTATTGGTTTTTCTATACATCAACTTCAGCATTGGACACATTGTGATGAATATACTTCACTAATCAAGTTGACCTAAGATTCCTCTGCCCAATGAGATTAAGCAGAGAGGGTGAGTTTGTTAAATCCCTCCAATGGTGATCTGCATAATATGTCATATATTTTATATTGCTTGACCCTTTAAACACTCCAACCTGCCTTGTAAGGTCCTCTAGTTTTCTTTGACCATTCAGAGAAGACTTGAGATGTAGAAATATTTTAGTCAAGTCTTCCCATCATATTTTTGGGTGATTTAGTCCTCACATTCTTCAATATTGCAGTATTGCAATCTTGCAATTTGTAAAAACTTAGTCTTAGGACTTATCTTAATCACTACTCAATTCTTGAAGGCATGGAACATGATTCTGCTCAGGGTAATCATAACAAATTAACAATTTCAGGGAGTAAATTGGGATATAAATTTAGTTTGGTTACATCTCAAAAAATAATGCAAGCCTAGCATAAATTGTTGGAATGGTACCTAACATATAAAATATAATGTGCTTGCATCATTGTGTTAATATATCATATCAATAATAGCATTAAGGCTAAAAGTCTTCCATTGGGATATCATATAGTGGAAAAGCAGCTTAACTGCAAGTGTTCCAGATATTGCTTAATAAGGTGTACTTTGATTGTTGCATTTTAAGTCATCAGAGCATGTAAAAGCAACAAGCTCATTTAGGAGATTTAGTTTGGAAAAAGGACAAAGTTTTATAGTTAAAGTATGTTGTCAATTAATATAAAACTGGTAGAAGCCACTGGTTGATTGTTACAATTGCATTCTCCATGAGATATTTTTACTAGTGGGATAACAATTTAAATGTTATAACTAGTATATTATTAATTGAACTAAAAGATTTTCACTTATGAAGACAAAACTATTTCACTAAGTGCTGTCTGATGAGACATGAAAATGTTGTGTGATGAGATGCGAACATATATTGACAACGTATTGACACATTTTCAGTTATGTGGCACAAACTCACACAATGGGCATCATGAGAACCAGGATGTTTTTTCTTTCTTTCTTTTTGAAAATCCTACTTCATACAAATATATGTTAGATGAGCTCTCTCTTCATATATAGAGCTTAGTCTTGATTTACCTGTTTAATCCTTCAGAATGGAAAAGATGGAAGAATATGAAAGACCAATAAACAAACACGTTTCTCCATCAAAGAATATTAAAAATCACCAACCAACCAAAAACTCCTTATAATTTCATTACAAAATTGCAGGACTTTCTTCCTCCTCCATTTCCTAGTAATAGTTCCAATGACTCCGTCTACACAACCCTTCTCTCTCACCTGTCGTTCCCTTTACGTTACAGCTTTGAGCTCTGAGAGAGAAAGCTAAACCCCTTCTCTATAAGACAAACAAACCTCTGCAACACCTCACCAAACCAACCTTTCTTATTTTCCAATCCTCCACTCTCCACCAGTAGACTGTTGCCAAGTACCTTCATACACGTCCCCTCCAACTCTCTTCTTCTCCCACAAAAACATATACACAACTGAAAACACATCACAGCAAGCTTTTGTAGCTGAAGATAATCAAACCCTGAGTACTGCATGGATTTGTTATCGAAGTTTACGTTTATATTTGCGGTGTTGGCTGTTCTTGAACACCATGTTGGTGTCTATGGAAGGTTTGTGGTGGAGATTGGTAGTATTAAAGTTCTGTATCCAATGGCTCTGAGGGGTAAGCGTGATGGTGCTATTGGAAACTTTGGTCTGCCGGACTATGGAGGCTCTTTGGTGGGTTCTGTGGTGTACCCTGAGAAAGGGTCTACTGGGTGTGAAGCTTTTGAGGGTGATAAGCCTTTCAGGTCTCGGATGTGTCGCCCCACTATTCTTGTTCTTGATCGCGGAGGTAAGCCAATTCTATCTGTAATCAATCTCAAATTTCTTATTCCAATGCTTTTTCCTAATTTGTGTTCTAATATCTTGTCAAGTTTTTGGTTGATGGCATAGAAATGGGTATTTGTTTGTTGCTGGTAATGAAGTCTACCATAGTTATTTTTTTCTGGTATGTGTTTTGATTTGATTCTAATGAAGTAAAAAAAATTAGTAAAAGGGTGAATGGTAAATTTTGTATTGTTTCAGTTTAGACTTTAGAGAGTGTTGAGGCTAGGATGGGAGTTCTTTTGCTTTTATGGAGATTTTGGATTTGAGCATCTTTACATGTAGATTTCTATGCTTTTCCTCTGTTCTTTAACTTAACAAAAGTCTATTACTTTACTATGCCTTTGCCTTTTCATATACTTTCAATTCCACTGTGCCAAGGCACTATCCCTCTTTTCACTTTCAAAAAAAGTCCTGGTAAATTTGTGAATTGTTTTACCTCTTTGTAAAATTTTGTTTTTCCATTTTACAGAAGGAGATGTTCCTTCTTTCATTTTTTGAAGTTATGTTAATTGCTAATGAAATCAATAATGGTATTCAAAAAGTTTAATAAATAAGATTAACCTTTTTCTTAACTTTACTGTTTGTGATTGATAAATTGATTAAAAGAGGGAGCATTTTGTTTCAAATTATGCAACACAGGTTGGCCTTTGATGTTTATCCTAGTGCCTTTTGCTGTTGTAGGTTGCTACTTTGCTTTGAAGGTGTGGAATGCTCAAGAGGCAGGAGCTATTGCCGTTTTAGTGGCTGACAATGTTGAAGAACCTCTAATTACAATGGACTCCCCAGAGGAGAGCACTG
Source organism: Fragaria x ananassa (assembly GCA_034370585.1). Classification (NCBI taxonomy): domain Eukaryota; kingdom Viridiplantae; phylum Streptophyta; class Magnoliopsida; order Rosales; family Rosaceae; genus Fragaria; species Fragaria x ananassa. The sequence continues at coordinate 6,440,946 of CP139764.1, read as the reverse complement.
ATGCAGATGGTTACATAGAGAAGATTGGAATTCCATCAGCTTTGATAGAGAAATCATTTGGTGACAGCTTGAAGGATGCTGTGAAAAACAATGAAGATGTTGTGGTGAAACTGGACTGGAGAGAGTCAGTTCCCCACCCTGATCAAAGAGTTGAGTATGAGTTCTGGACAAACAGCAATGATGAATGCGGGGCTCGCTGTGATGAGCAAATGAATTTTGTGAAAAATTTCAAGGGTCATGCTCAGATTCTAGAGAAAGGGGGTTACACCCTTTTCACTCCACACTACATAACTTGGTATTGCCCTCAGGCTTTTGTCCTTACCGCTCAATGCAAGTCTCAATGCATAAACAGGGGGAGGTACTGTGCCCCAGATCCGGAGAAAGATTTCGGAGAAGGGTACCAAGGGAAGGATGTGGTATTTGAGAACTTGAGGCAGCTATGTGTGCATAGAGTTGCCAATGAGAGCAACCGGTCATGGGTCTGGTGGGATTATGTGACAGACTTTCATATCCGATGTTCCATGAACGAAAAGCGTTACAGCAAAGAATGCGCTGAGGATGTCATGAAATCACTTGGTAAATGTTATTTCTTTGTGATTTCTGTGTACTGAAAAAATGTTTCTTAGTTGCATTCTAATAGCTTTTATCTGTTTGCTACAGATTTGCCTATTGAAAAGATTAAAAAATGCATGGGCAACCCTGAAGATGATGTGGAGAATGAAGTGCTTAAAGCTGAACAAGAAGTCCAGGTGATACATATATTCCTTATTGCTGGTTCAGTGGACAGGAAATTCCAATTTCAATAGTGCATATAGCCCAAGAGGACTGATATTAGTACATATTATCTTACTGTTGCTTTCTTTTTTTGGGTTATGTAGGTTGGTCGAGGATCTCGTGGTGATGTTACCATCTTGCCAACATTGGTGATTAATAATGTTCAATATCGAGGTTTGTACAGCATTCTTGGTAGTTCTATTGATTTACCACATTATAAATCTTCAAATCCTGCCTATTCACTTTTTTCTTTCTTCTGAATTTCCTGTCATTCATGACTATAAGATAATCATTTTAATTTTCACCTGTTTCCTTTATCTGTATATGAATTTACTTTATGAGAATGCTGAAGTTGTTAAGTTTCTTAATCCGAAGGAAAACTGGAACGAACTGGTGTCCTAAAGGCGCTGTGTGCTGGATTCAAGGAGACAACTGAACCTCGAATTTGTTTGAATGGAGGTGAGTCTCTCTTGATGTTTGGATAATGCACTATCTTTTTCCTCTCCTAACTCCTAATCCACTGTGTTATTTTAATAGATCTTGAAACTAATGAGTGTCTAGAGAGAAATGGTGGCTGTTGGCTAGACAACCGGGGTAATCTAACTGCTTGCAAGGTATACAAACTTTCTCATTTCACTTTTATAGTTTGATGCCAACTATAAAAAATTTATTTGAAACGAGACATTAACTGCATCTGATTTGGTTCTGTATTTTCAGGACACATTCCGGGGAAGAGTTTGCGAGTGCCCTGTAGTGGATGGTGTTCAATATAAAGGCGATGGTTATACATCTTGTGCTGGTAAAACCTTCTCCTTACTTGTGACCAATACAGCAACTTTCTATATTACACTAAATGGTTGTAGAAGAGTTGTTCGTACAAGTCTATAACGTCTACTCCTTTCTGTACAGCTTTTGGGCCAGCAAGGTGCGCGATAGACAATGGAGGTTGCTGGTCAGGATCTAGAAATGGAGTTACTAAATCTGCTTGCTCAGTTCAGTGATTTCCTAATCTTTCTCCTTTTTTTACTGGGTCTCCGTGCTTCTGGAACAGTTTTGGTTTCGTTTTTAATTTATAGGAGAGTTCATTTGAAGCTTGATTATCAGAAACTTTTTCCCTTCACATTTTTCTTACCAATTATTCCTTTTTTCTTTTTTGGCAAGTAGAATACTGAGTTATCTGGCTGCAAGTGTCCACAAGGATTTAAAGGGGATGGTCATCATTGTGAAGGTAATTCTTACTTCCCAGTGTGACTATCAAAGAATAATCTTCTCCATTTAATTTGAGGCCTAAAGAAATCTATATTTCACTGATTTCAATCTTTTGGGTTGTGCATCAGATATCGATGAATGCAAGGAACGTAGTGCTTGTCAGTGTGATGGCTGCAGCTGTAAGAATACTTGGGGTGGATACGACTGCAAATGCAAGGGAGGACATCTTTATATAAAGGAGCAAGATACTTGTATTGGTAAGTCATGATCACTAGATGATTAATATATCCAGAAAGACTTGAATCACACATTTCATTGACCTATGGTAAAGCACACGGGCGGCAGGTCACCGGGAGTGAAGTAAACTCAGCTCCGTGAACACTTGAGCTAGCAGTATTGAGAAATCAATACATTCTATTGATAAAGGCATGATAGTAACAGTTAAAATGCAAGATATATGTGTTGACTTTTGTTCATCTATTTCAATGCAGAGAGACAAGGATCGAGATTTGCATGGTTCATAACATCCATTGTTCTTGCGGCTGTGGCTGGAGTCGGCTTGGCTGGTTACATATTCTACAAATACAGGCTTCGAGTATGTTAGAAATTCTCCTTTGAACTCCTCTATGTCGACCATTGTGGTTAGTTTGGATGCTAAACCTGTACTTGCCCTTGCTAACACCTTTTCAATCTCACCTGCAGTCTTACATGGACTCAGAAATCATGGCTATCATGTCACAATACATGCCTCTAGACAGTCAACAGGCCAATCAAGTCCATACTGCCGAAGTAGAACCTCTACGTCAAGGTTCAGTATAAGGTAACAACTATTGACTTAATGAGCATTCTTATTTTTTACTTGTTGTTAGAATGATTTTAACTTGGAAAATCTTGCTGCTGTCTGCAGAAACACAATCATTGATATTTAAAGGTCATACATAAGAGGGACGGTTGTATGAAAATGCTTCCTGTGGAATGTGGATACTCAACTACCTTTAGATAGCTCATAAGTAAAGCAGGGAAGGTCCATTTCCAATTTAGGAGGACCTGAGATAGCTCATACAGTAGACTTTCTTCACATTATCACATAAACACTACTCTTCCATGTGTGTACATAGAAATGCTGAGAATGTAAATTTTTGGTTGAGGAGGGACACATGGATTCTGATTACCTATTATATAAAAGTTTATTCTAGAAAAATGTGGCTCTTGTGAAAGCTATTGGCAATACAGTTATAGTTTGCTAAAGTAATAGAATCCTTCCAATCCAGCACAACTATGAGATTCTAACAAAGCTAAAGCCTTATAGGTACGTACAAAGCTAGGATATATAGCTAAAGCCTTGTGCAGGGCCTTTAGTCAAGTAATCAGTTCATCAAGAACTAGGCTCATCAGCACTGTCACCTAAAGTAGCAAAATTTCTCAAGGAAATTAAGCTCCCAGTATAGCTCCTGATGTAGTTGGTCTTAAGTGGGCATATCGCAGTATTGACGGAAGCACTTCTAAGATCCAAAAACAATCTAGTAACCTCAGGCTTAAAAGAGAAGTGTCGATCATTGAAAAATATGCCATGCTCCCATTCACCACAAGTCGCAGATATCGACTCAAACTCAGGACGCCTGTCGACGTTTATGCTGTATTCTCTCGCCCATTCTTTCTTTGCATAACCTTTCGTCACCCATATCTCAACCTTAATACCTCCTTCTGCCAATGGAAAAGTCTCCACAATGACCATGGATCCTCTTAAAGTAAGCAAATGCAAGATGGAGTCCCTGTTGCTTCACAATGTCGTACAAAAGGTTATGCTCTTCGTCTTCTTTTATAGCAAGTGCCGTCTCGTGCGTTTCTCATTACAATAGGAAAACCAAATCCATCCTAAAGGGAAGGAATTGAAGGATCGTTTTAGGAGTATTTTTTTTAGAAGGATCGTTTTATAATGTACATCATCATAGTCTTGATGATATCAAGTAGGGGTGGGTTCGGTTTTATTCGATTTGGTTTTTACTTAAAACCGGAAACCAAACCGAATAAAAAATTCGGTTCGGTTCGGTTCGGTTTGGTATTTTTTAAGATCTTGAACAGGAAACCAAACCAAACCGTGGTTCGGTTCGGTTTCGATTTTTTCGGTTTTTCTTCTTCTTCTTTTTTAAAATAATTTTTCTTAAAATTTGTATGTTTTTGGCTTAGTAAAAAATTATCGTATTTTAGATCTTTTTTTTTCTTCTAATACTTGTTTTTATAAGTACATATAATATATCTGTCACACCCCAGTCCTTAAGTTATTTTACGGTTATATAAGTATTATTTTAGTCTTTTACCGTATTAAGTAACCGTTTACTGTTAAGGATCTTAAAGTTGACTTTTTCTTCCGTTTGAAATTTGGGAAAACTTTCTTCATGGAAGTTGTGGAAGACGTTATTACGAGTTCACAGACATGCTACGCATTAAAATCGGAATTAGCATGGAAAAGTTATCTATTAAAAGGGAAATTTTTGTGTTGGTAAAAAGGGGATAAAAATTTAGTGGGTATATTTTTTTGGGTTTAAGTGATGGACCGGGTGTGGAGCAGCCCCAGCCTAATCCTTTCTCTTCTTTTTCTTTCTCTTCTCCCCTTCTCCCGAGCTTTCCCCGAGCCTTCTCTTGCCGGAAACTTTCAGCCACCAGCTGCTGCCTTTCAGCCAGCAACGGACTGCCGCTCCGGCCCAATTTGGACCCCCGCCACCTCCTCTCTCTTCTTGGCCTAGTGTTCGAGCCGGTAACGCCACCGGAGAGGAGAAAACCCGCCGGAAACTCCGGACAGCCCTTCGCCGGAGTTCCCTCCTCCGGCCACCATAGGTCGAAATTTTTGGCCCATCTTGTAGCCCTCATCTAGGTGAGTAATCCCTCCAAAGGAATAGACTTAATTCGATCATGTTGTTAAGAAATGTATAATTGAAGTTCTAAGGCTTAATTTAAGGTTTTGGTCTGATTAGCTTAGTTAGGCTTAGAATTTGATTTTGTGCTAGTTAAGAAAGTTGTTGTGCGGGTTGAGAGGAGTGTTGTGCTAAAATTTGAGAAGCATTAGAAGGCGCCAGAGAACGGCTGTTGGCCGCTGCTGCCGACAGGCGGCAGCGCCGCCTCTTAGGGATTGTTTTCATGTTTTTAAGATGGTATTAATGAGAGGGGTTTAATGAATTATAGTTTGGAATTTATAGAAGAGTTTTAATAAGGTTTGAGATTTTCTATGGTTAAGAAATTTGGCGGTGTTTAAATTGGAATATCAGTTGTTGAGTTAGCCGGTTTTAAAATTCTTATAAGGTTAATTTTTGACTATCAGTGATGGTGGTGAATTTTGTGTCTTAATGGATTAAAGATGGAAATTGGGCAACCAAAAAGATTAATTTTAAACCCTTAATTTTATGGGTTATTTATTGAAGTTTTATTTTCGTTTGGGAATTAATATTATTTATTGTTCAAGCCGTGAGGAGGATCATTTGGAGGAAGCCTCGGGTCGTCGGCAGACATAGCTGAGAACTATGAGTGGACATTTGATTTAAATGTCATGCATGAATTAAAGTTTATTTAATTTTTAAAGGTATATTGGAGTAATGAGTTCCATCAATTTTTGGGAACTCTCTTGAACATTTTATTTGACATGTGAGACATGTTAAATGATTTTGTATTAAATTTTTGAGGAAGTGACGTTTTGGATATTTATTATTTTTATTTCACCATAAAAAGGTTGATATATTCTTAATTTCTAGCTAATCATTATTAGCCGCTACTCACCATAGGTGAGTAGTGCGCTTAGCGTGGGACGCTGTTATAGCTTGGGAGGAAACTGATCGGTGTATATATATATATATATATGTTAGCTAGCCATTATTAGCGGCTACTCACTATAAGTTAGTAGGGCGCTTAACATGAGACGCTATTATAGCCTGAGAGGCTCCGACCCTAGCATGAGAGGCTCATCATTATGGTGAAATTTCTTCCCCATTTTTATTAATTAATGAGAACCAATGAGATTGGTTCATCATTTTATTTGTAAATATTTATGGAGAATTTCCATGAATGACATGCAAAATATTTTTTCTAAATTGAAATTATGGAAGATCTAGCATAGATTTGATTTATGTTTGAGCCAAAAGACATTTTTTATGCAAATAATAATACCTTACTGGACTGTAAAATGTCTATGTGAATATTAATTACTTCCCTAGCCGTTTCTAGCCAGCGAGCCCAAGTTTCTTTAAATTTTACAAATAATGGCCCGCTAGCAAGACCACGCGAGATGAACTACATGGTCCGCACGCGGAATGACTCCACGCGGACTAACAGGTCTCGCGCGTTTTCAGACACAAAACATAGCTCGCGCAGGGTGGCTTCTCGCGTAAGGGGATCTCGCGAGCTCGGGCGGTAAAAACGGTTCGCGCGGAATGCCTTCGCGCGGGATGAATTATTTGTTGACTTCGCTTAGGCGAGACGGAATGCATCTAGGCGAGCTGGCGAACCGGCTCATTAGTTCGCGAGGTAGACATAAGCGGAGTCCGCGCGAACCCTTATAATCGTTTTAGACTTTTACCAGTCTTTGACACGCTTTGGGCCAATCCATGTGACCCTTATTAATTAAAAAGCTTTTTTTTTGGCTCCCGAGCTGCAATAGCCCGCGAGGTGAAATTGAGATGCAGGAGTCCGCGGTTCGCACGAGCTATTAGCTTTCTACATGGACTGTGGCACCCCGCGGGATAATGATTGCTTTTAATTCCGCTTCGCATGGAAGTCCAGGCCTTTTCCTATGCGGACTGTGCGAACTGGATATGTGTCGCATAACGATTGGTCTACATGGGAGGAATAATGCCCTTATGCTTTACATTGCAGAGTCCAACATGAATTCTGATTATCTTACTTTTACGGCAAGTCGAGCTCCCACTATATAAGAGGCTCGAAAGCTTACAGAAAGCTCTCTCTCTCTCTCAACACAATCAAACAAACACAAACAAACTGCAACCCAGTTTCTTTCGAGATACCTCGAAACCCTAACCCTAAGCGCACCGCCGCCTAGGATCCTTCAGAGCTCTCCGGACTCTACCCCGATTCCTCTGAATCTTCCCTATAGTTGTTCTGCTCACGCAGCCGTGAGTATCAACCGCCTTGTGCTCGTAAATTCCTCATCTGAGGTGGCACCTGGAACCCTTTTCTGCCTGATTCGAGAAGTCAAGATCTTTTCCTCGTCCACGAGGTGGTACACCTGCAACACTCCCCATTTCTCTTTGTTCGCTATTCACCTCCGCTCCGAACGCTGAGGATCGTGGCCAAAACAATTTCATTGCTCCATATTTTGTTATTTATTTTTGTCCACTCACTCTAACGTTTTAAATGCTTCTCCCCTGGGCATTTCGTTTTTAAATGCCCAGTCTGCAGAGTTCGGTTCGGCGAGGATAGGAGGCGTGTCATATATTTCCACCTCATCCAGTTTTCCCATATAGGTTACTAGTTTAACCTATTATGTATGTATTTTTCTCACCACCTAGTAGATGCTCTGATAACCATGAGATGTTTTAATTAAATTTATATTAAAGTGTGTTAAGAGTTTATGACTCATGTTAGGAGGGATGAAAAAGATTTATTTTGTTAAAATTATTGAGAGATTAAATGGTGGTTATTGTTTGGGAAATTATTTTTGAGTATGGGGTGGTGATTATTTAAATGAGGGAGCGGGTGGCTCCAGGAGTTGAGAATTTATTTGTTTTAGAAGAGTTGAGTTTGGTGATTTTTTTTTTCTCTCAGTTGGGGTTACTCATTATCAAGGGAGGTTTCGCCAATATTTTTGGCAAAATTTCCCTTGAGGTGGGTCCCACATGGTTTATTCTGGATTTCAAGAGGGAAATCCGGGGTAGGTCATGACAATATCAATAAAATTTTTGGCAATGGTTCTTCGACAAACCAACAATTTATAAACCAACAATTTGAAAGTTTAATAATCAATAATTTTGAAAATATTGGGAATTGACCACACTAGTACACCATGAAACCATAATTTTAAAACTTCGAAATTCATCTTAGACACAAAATATATACTCCATAATTTAAAGTCCATCCAAATAAATTCTGAATTTTAAAGTTTAAAAATCATAAATTTGAATAAAGAAGAGAAAAATAAATTAAATATTAGAGTCTATCATCTAAAGCTTGCAAGAATAAGGTCTTCGATTTTAGAGGTAACATACCACTTTATAGTTCATATACACGACACATAAAACATTTCTATATGTACATAAAACGAAAATAAAAAGTAAAATATTAAAAAAACAAACATATAATTATATAGAACATAAAACCTAAAATCATATTTGTTCAAATCAAATATTTAATAAGAAAATAAAGACAAAAAAAACATCGTTTTATAGAGATTCGGTTTTTTGGTTCGGTTCGGTTTTTCAAGGGTCGAAACCAAAAACCAAACAAAACTAATTTGGTTCAGTTTGATTTTTCTTAATTCGGATTGATTTTTTTTTCGGTTTGATTGTTTCCAGTTTCGGCTCGGTTTTCGGCTCGGTTTTCTTCGGTTTTCGGTTTCAAAATTTCACTCCTAATATCAAGTACATTATGGACCATACATTATTGCTGGTATGATCGGATCCAATATATAGCATCGTAGTCATTATCATCAACTAGTGATAGTTACAAAGCAAAGCAGCTAGCTAGGGGAGAGTAGACCAAATGACCAATATAGCCACTTTGAGAAGGCACCAACTGAATGATATTTGCAGCGCTATTTCCCTATTGCAGATGGAATTGCCGTTTTAACAAATTGCAATACTGCCTAACCAGCTAGTACTATCAGTGGTGAGAAACGTTTAGACGAATATGTGATCTATATAATGTTCCACATACTAATGAAGGTCATATTGTATTCTTGAGGTATTCTTATTGCTTGGGATGTCATAGCTTCTTTTACATCAACATCGTCGTTTGTGTTGTACTTTCGATTGCCCACTTACCTGTAAGGGTACTCGAGGTTTGTTAGCATTCTTTTGATTGTATGGTCTCATTAAAAAAGAAAACTTTAGAGAAGAAGAACAAGGCATAAGCGAAAATAGCCTTGAAAAATTGTCAGTTAACGAACAACTGAAATTTTTTCCCTTCCTTGCAAGAAACAAAGGTATTAAATGGTCAAATTACATAGACGATGACTCCTTGATATATGAGAGTATTTTTAGTACACGGCGTGTATCTTCACATACATATATGGATGGTCAGGATTAGAAGAAATAATATAGAAACATGGTGGTCAAACATATGAATTGTTATGAACGGTTAAGATTGTGTCGTGTAAATATACGTCGTGCATACAAGAATTTTCACTTGATACATAGACAAAACCTACAATCCACTCCCACTTAATAAAAGTCTACACCCAAATGAGTGTTGTGTTTCTTCCGACGACAAAAGAGAAAATGTCGGAAAGAGACGGCGCCTCCTCCCCACACCACCACCGCGATCCTCCGCCTCTTGTACTTCTCAAACAAGTCCTCCTCGATTCTCTCAAGATCAGCCACCGAAACCCCCAAACATTCCTTTCCATTTTTGCCCTCACCACCCTCCCCCTCTCCCTCCTCCTCTTCTCCCTCTCCCTCTCCTCCCGCCCCATCAAATCCCACGTCTACCACCTCGAGTCCCTCGCCTCCCAAGCCCCCACGCGCTTCGAGGCGCGTCAGGTCTGGAAGGAGTCTCGCGACGACGCCGTTTCGCTGCTCCTCCGCATCAAGCTCCTCTACTTCCTCCCCTCCTACCTCCTCTCCCTCCTCGCCTCCCTCGCCGCCGTCACCGCTGCCTCCTCCGCATTTTACGGCAAGGCCCCTACTCTCCGCTCCTCACTCGCCGCCGTCAAGTCTACCTGGCGCAGACCCTTCTCCACCAGCATCTGCGTCTACGCGCTCCTGATCGCGTACGCACTCGTCCCACGCGCTTTGGCTATGGTTTTCGTCTCTCCCGGGTCGAGATTGCTCGTCCGGGTTCTCGGGTCGGGTCTGGAGATTTATTTGATGGCGGTTACGGGGCTTGCTTTGGTTGTATCGATCCTGGAGGAGAGGTTTGGCTGGGACGCGATCCGGGTCGGGTCGGGTTTGATGGCGGGTAGGAGGCTGTGCGGGTGGGCTTTGTCGGGTTTGTTGGTGATGGTTACGGCGGTGATTGCGAGGAAGCTGGAGGAAGTGATAGACGGTCAGGATTTGATGGAGAGGTCGTCGACGGGAACAAGGACGAGAGTCATGGTGGGCATTGGAAACAAATTTGGGTGGGTAATTTGGTATGGGTTAGTTGTGCTTTGGGGTTATGTGGTTACCTCGGTTTTCTACTGCGAGTGTAGGAAACGCCACGTAATTGTAACTAGTAGTGAAAATGAGAATGACAGCGTCTAATTTTTCTTTTTTCCTTTCTTCATTTTCATGATTATTTCAGTTTTGTTCGATTTTCAGAGATGAAATTCATTGGTGACCGATTATGAGTATAGCAGGTATATGTGCCTTAACTTTGTTTTCCATTACATGTTAGGAATACTAAGCAGTCTGTATAATGTGTGCTGAAGTTGAGAATGTAGAGTAGTTTGATATGTTCATAGTTTGGTATGAATCTTTTGATGAAGTAAAGTAGCTACCCTATAGCATTTTCTCTGATAGAAATGTTTTTCTGGTTTTCTAGAACAGATTGAAGTATATAATAACAGCTGAAGTGGTTTGAAGTATTCATTATGTTCTCCCAAGTGTGCAAATACTTTGGTCTCCACGGATCGAATGGATGTTGTTCTTCAAATGATATAAAAGGCTGCTTTCTATATGAAATGTTGTTCTATATCAATGCGGCCTTCGTTTGTGTGTGCTCTTACAGTAAGGAGTAACCTCATATAATGACCCTTATCAATTTACTTTTGTTTGTATTTGATCATTATCAATTACCACTACTGAACCTTTAAAATTCGAAAGCGGTTCTGATTTGATTTGATTTGATCAAAGGACACTAGAAGGTTTTTGTTTCTGCTGGAACCCGCAGGCTCCGCAGAAGCACGGTGGAGCATGAATGTGAATAAGGACAAGATTTATAGTGGTTCACAGTGCCATCAGAGGGCACGGCTACGTCCACTTAAGCTTCTACTATCATGGCCAATAGGCCTTCGGTGTTACAATAGTTTTCATCCCGCGCGGGATATAAGAGGAACCATCCCGCGGGGTGGAGTACCGTTTTCCAGATCCTTTTTTAGATCCCTATATCTAGAGGGGGAGCCTTCCCTTTATAGACAAGGAAGGTTCCCTCTTACATTATGTTTCCGATGTGGGACATAACACATATTTATACTCTCATGGTGCCTTCTTGTGGAGCTTGGAGAAGCACCTTCTTGATGTTGCATTGACGATCTTTCACCATGGCGAGGTAGTCTGGACGTCGGTCTACAAGTTCCATGACTGGTCTATGGGCAGAGGAGGTAGTTTACTGAATACCGACAACAAGTCCCCCCAAGTTCCCGTTCAAGACATGTCTTGAGTGGGGACTTAATATACAAAATGTCCATAGACCAGTTATTTACATACGGGCACCCGGTCCAGTCCCCCCAAGTCCGTACTCAAGGCATGTGTTGAACGGGTCTTGCTCTTCTTGATTTCTTCAAGGGTGAGCTGAGGAGTCCGCCTAGAAGATATGAAATGCCCCTCCCGGTCCCCGGCCGCAAAACTTACTCGGTCGGGCGCGGATTGTTGTACCTTCACAATGAACAAATAATTGACACAATTATGGGGCGAGCCAAGTACGGATATGGCATAATAATTATCGAAAAGCAAATTGGTTCATGCATTTTAGTTCATGTATGCTTCCCGGTGGTGCTCAGTTATAAGAATCTCGTGAAACGGTTGGTATATTTCTTCCCATTAGTTCTTATCCGGGAATCGAGATTCTCCTAAGCAGTTGTTGCATGCTTCCTCCCGGTGACACTTATCCGGGACTCACAAAGTTTGAATGGACAATAGTTATCATCATGTTATATAGTTCGTACGTGAAGCATGATTTGTACATTCATAAGAGGCAATTAAATTGACTTATCTGTGTAATTCACTCAACTTGAAGTACTTTCACTCGGATTATTGTGGCGTCCGCCTCGCCCATGAAGGTTGACACGCGGGCGAGCTCAGGCCCCTCGCGCGAACTGAGCCCTGTCCCCCAAAGTTTGGACTCATGATATGTTATCACGTCTTATTTTTGATGGACAAAGGTGGCGAATCTTTCCATATCGTGTGTTTCTGCTCGAGCGCGGGGTATTATCCCCGCGTGGGTTATCAGGCCACTATTCTCCGTATGAAGGGAATGATATTGGCATGCCCAACTCCCACTCTTCGGGAGCTGTACAAGGGACTTACAGTTATCATGGCTCTAGTTGTTTTGCCCATGCTTCCCGTTGGTTCTTGCTCGGGTATATGTACATGCGTGTTGGTTCGTGCATGCCTCCCGTTAGTTATTATCCGGGAATCGTTATTTTCGTAAGCAGTTGTTGCATGCTTCTTCCCGTTAGTTCTTATCCGGGAGTCAAAATTTTCCTAAGCAGTTGGTGCATGCTTCCTCCCGTTAGTTCTTATCCGGGAGTCAAAATTTTCCTAAGCAGTTGTTGCATGCTTCTTCCCGTTAGTTCTTATCCGGGAGTCAAAATTTTCCTAAGCAGTTGGTGCATGCTTCCTCCTGGTGACACTTATCCGGGAATTAAAATTTGAATGGACAATAGTGATCATGGACCGCTTGTTATATAGTTCGTACTAGTTACAACAACAGTATGCCGATGATATCATGACTTTATTGTGGAACATAATCATACCAATGTGTCTCGTTGGTGTTAGATCAACATGTGTTTATCTACGTACTTCCTCAAATAAACACCAAAAGTGGTCATGGTGAATTGCCAATCGTTCATAAAGTTTCTGTATGCATAAACACATAATACGTGGTTATAAAGCATTTGTGTCTATAAAGCATGATAAGTATAATTCATTGTTTAGGTTAGAACTTAAGTATCACAATACTTTTGTCAGCATACTCATAGGAATCCAAGCAGCGATACACATATATATAGTTGAAGCATACTCATAGGAATCCAAGCAGCGATACACATACATATAGTTGAAGCATGCTTTGCAGTTCCATAAAAACTAAGAAATGAACTTATCTTTGAAGAAAGCTGCTGAGTGGGTGCACGATAGGTACCTTAGTGTGAGCACTTTCATGTAACACATTCATGTTAACATCCAAGATGGTGAATTCTTATTCTTGCCGTAAGACTTTCCCACTTTATTTTTTTATTTTCTGTTCTCATTTTTCCTTCTATACCTTTCTTTATTACTCCCGAGTGGCTTCCGGGTTCCTGGAGTATTTATTGTATCCTGACCAAGATGGCTTGAGGTAGGATATGATCAGCGGGTGTCACATGCACCATGATGACTGTCATGCCTAGCGGGCAGTGCTCGACCAACTAGATAACGGAGCTGTCGGTGACACTTTATTTCAAATCTCTACTGCCTCCGGTGACCAACTTCTTTTTTTCATCGGGTTTAGGAGGTTGAAAACATAGGTGAGGTCACCGACTTACCGGAGAATGAGCTGAGTTGTTACCACTGATGGGATGAAGTTGATCAAATCCCGGAGAAGTGAAATTGCTGCAAGGGGCAAAACTACTACCGAGTTGGGTGCCCAAAGAAATCTCATTGCAGGTGCCTGTATTATTTCCTTTCCTCTCTTGTTGAACGGTGAGGACCCCTAGACTCCTGATGACTACCAAATTGCAAGTTTGCAACCTGTTGCTTGTGAATAAGGCTGAAGCATCAAGCTAACACTTTGGGCGTTGCGTTGTCGGACAGGTAGTTCATTCTTCCTCCCGTTAGCGGTCTGTGATTTGATCATGAGGCTACTCCGAGAAATGAAAATGTTGCCAATACCTTAGCCTATTCATTTGCCTCCGGTATGCTAGTTGTCCCATCTGACTTCTCGGCTGCTAAGAGTTTTTTTTTTTTTTTATCTCTCGAGTCCCGGTGACTGCATATACCCGACCAAGAAAGCTTGCTTTGGCTGCATGGAGTGCATGTCCCGGTGACTGCATGGAGTCTCGGCCGCTAAGAGTTTTTAACAGCATCCGAGCCCCCCTTCTCTCTCGAACTCCCCGAGGAAGAAGGTTCTCATCTTCGGGCTTGCTTCCTCTTGATCCCAGGCGCGCTGGCTATCTTTAGCTTCTTGGAATTCTTCTATTGCTGACAGTTGACCATGCATAATACCGGCCGGGATGGGGTGGAGCTACCGGCTGGATAAGGGCAAGCGAGTGCATGAGATAACAAGTTGGCTCCCGGGTTCCAGGAGGCTGCATCCCGACCGAATGATCAAATTCCTTCCATGCAAACAACAAACATGATGCTGAAGATGCCGAACGGGTGGCCAGAGTAAGGCGTTGGGTGTCCAGAGCAAATTAGGCTAACTTCACTTGGCTCGGACCAAGCTTTCCTCCGGCAAGATTCGACGTCGCCGGGACCATGCGGACTTCCACCCGGCCGGGAAGGAAAGGAGAGCTGCCGGCTGTGGAAACTCCCGGCCGACACGTCTGACGGTGGATCTCGGCGTGATTGGCGATGGCCCTCTCTTCCCCATCTTTTGGATACTGACGACGGCATACACGAGAGCAGGCAAGCTTGTTTTGCCTTGGTCTGCACGTTCAAGAGCTCCATAGGCTTCTGGTAAGGCTCCCCGGGAATAGCTACCTGCTCCGAGTTGCATTGTTGAGTGAGAATTGAATGGAGCAAAGATGATTTCGGTTTGAATGACCAGCAGCCTCTTGCTCTTTTTCACTCCAATGGCTCTATCACTAATCTTTCAGTTTCGGCTGGACTTGAGAACTCATACTCTTGATCTTAATCCATTTGCAGGAGGAATGCTCGAATGATCCCCAACGGCCTTTGTGTTGTTTAGCCTTGTGTTGAATATGAAGTTTCCTTGGTGATTGTACCTATCTAGTAACTCCACATGTTTACTCAATACCCCAATAGTTGTTGCCGAGCATTATAAGGGTAAGGTTTTGAGTACCTAGCAAAACAATTGGTCTAACCATCCAAGTACAGAGAATTAGGCTCGTATTACGATTGATACAATCATCCCCAATGCAACTATACTTTCCCCAATTGCTCTAATGTGCATGGTTGATGGGTGCAGAAGAATTAGCTCACGCACGTAACAAATACCCAACAGACTTGTGCATAGAATAACAAATGATAGGTGTCTAACAAACAAACAAGTTGCTCTTTGGACGCGTGGAATCAAGCAGGTGGCATGCAATGTCTAACCATTGATATGTATAACTTTCAGACTTCAAAACATGGCCAAGTTTGCTTATGAGAAAGAAAGGAACTTAGCTTGGCACCGGTGGTGTGTACGACGAGCAGAGATGATGATTGCCAAACATCAGTCATGTTTGCTTCGCGATAGTGTATAGAGCAGCTGACGTCTTGTTTGCAGCACTCTCAATTCTTTCCATTTTTCTCAACTGTTGTCCCGTTGGCAAATTAAAGATTCCAAACTACCCGGGAGTTGAAACATGGGTGAGCTCCCGCACGAGGCTATCATTGATGAGCCATTCCTAGAAGGCAGCTAATCCCGGATTAGGTCAGACTGCATGAACCGGTCATGATGCTACCAGAGGCTAGGACGACCAATTAGGTAGAAAAATAAGACTTCCCGTCGAGCAGTTATTTTGCGGGAAGCGATCCCGACGATGATCATGGTGCTACTGTGAGATAGAACAAGCATGCTTGTTGGAAGAGTAACACCCCCCCGGCCGGTAGATTCACCGATAGAGAGACTCATCGTTAAGACGGGTGCCCAGAGTAATTGTGATGGGCCTCTCTTCCCGTTTGTACAGTTGATTCATGCCTGTAATTGTATAAACACAACGGTTCGAAACACATGCATACTTGCGAATGATGCCAACGGGTTCCCGTATGGGTGGAGATGAACCCGGTGATTTGGAACAAACCGGAGGCAGCCACCGGGAGAGGGACCCTCGGGTCTCGTTGAATCATCTTCGGGTGGTGGTTTGAGTTTGTTGCCTGGCATTGGTAATGTCCCGATGATAAGAGAACCACTTGGCCCTGGAGTTGGTTGTCATCCCACTTGGCCCTGGAAGAATGCTCCTCGAGGCTGAACTCGACCGAGATGAATGCTGGCTCCCGGCGAATCATGCTTATCCTGCTAGAAAATGATTGACAAATGGAGCTACTACGATATAGCTGGGCAGCTGAGTGCCTCTGCCGTGCATATGTATATGTGGTTCAGCATGGAATAGTTATGTTCTATGAGAGTCATGCTTGATATGTGTACTGCATGAGTTGATAATAGATAGGACTACAACTTTGTCCTATAGTGTGCAGATTAGCATGCATACTAATATATACAGGTTGAATGAAATCATGGCATGAACATCAACAACTTTCAAAAATCAAAGAGACTATAGGAATCACAATCAAGACAAGAGACTCATGGAATTTGGGTATCCTTCTTTCGTACAAAGAAAAGCAAACCCAACACGGTAACACAAGCAGGGAGAAGCTGATCACCGGGTTTCTCTGTTTGAAATTTGCCAGATGGGATCGAGTTTCACCGGGAGATGAGATTGCTATAGGAAAGGACTCCATCTGAAGACAAAATGGGTGTCCATAGCAGTTGTTGCTTGGGTGCAGAGAGTATTCTCTCCTGTTAGCTGTTGGTATCGTCGGTAGGCATGTGATTTGCACTCTAAATAACCTGATGCCATTTCAGCCTGCTAGTCTTTCTTCACAAAGCTAGCAGGTGCCGTTGTCTCATTTCATCTTCGAATTGGAAGAGTGCTCCCCCTTTTTCCCAATTCTAACATATAGAACTGAATCTATTTGCATATATAACAATTGCAGAATTTCCAACACCTTTTCAATTGTACCAACCAAAACTCAACCCTTGTGCTGATGAAACATACCGAGCAAAAGCATTAACCTTTGAACCCACAAACACTTCAATCACAACAGAACTAAAACAAGCTCCACCAGTTTTGACTTTTAACAAATTTCACTCCCTCCTTTCTCCCCAAAATACTGAATCTATGTGCATATATAAGACTGTTTGTCAAACAAACCAATTCAAGTATGATCTTTGTACTTCCGCCTGCTATCCCTGTGTCCCATATGAATCCCCAACAATCTAAACTCCCAAAAACTACTGATATAATCATTGAAGTAGAATTGAGTAAGAAGACTTAGCTTGTTTGGTTGGCATGCTTGCTATTGATGGGGGCTTTTCCGGAATTCAGTCATCTGTTTCCAGGTAAGGGGCTGCCATCGGGTGTCCAAACTTCATGTTCGGGAGTACAGGGTGAACTCCCCTATTTCATTATTGGGTCATGCCATGCCACCTGATGGCTTGGGCCCGACGACTTGGGTGTCCATAGCTTTTTTGCATCTTCCTTTTTTTGCTTTTTTTTTCTTTCCCGCCCCTTTTTCCTTTGCATCTTCCTTCCTGGAAGCCCCCCGAGACCCCCCCTTCCTCTCTCTTTTCCCTTCTTCCTTTCTTCCCTCTTTCTTTCTTCCCTTTCTCTCCGGGTTCCCGAAGACTGCTTCCGGGCTGGGTGCCCAGAGCAAGAGGATGGGTGTCCAGAGCGGCTTCCTCTTCTTTCCCTAGCCGGAGAACGGGAAGCTAGCTGGCCGCTGAGACCGAGGCAAGGTCGCCGGGAGGCTACCTGCTACCGAATTGTTGCCGAGCTGCTGCCGAGGCCACCGGGAGCTGCTGCCGAGCTTGAGCCATCGGGAAGCTGCTGTTGCACCCGGGAGAGGAACCATCGGGAGAAGAAGAAGACCGGGCAGCGGGAGGAGCCGGCCGTCACCGGCGAAGCTCCCGACCGACATGACTAGGCTCCGGGTCCCGTTGAATCTTCTTCGAGTGATGGCTGGAGGCTCTGGTCATAAACCCGGGCGGGAGGCTAGGTTTGGCAGGTCATCATGATGATGTCATCCCGGGCGGGTGACGGCTCTTGATGATGTCCCGATGCTAAAAGAGAACCCGGGTAGGATTAGCAAGTGCAATATCACCTAGTGGCTTTGGCATGATCCAGTGATAAAGGGCACCCGGGCGGGAGGATCTCTCATGAACTCCGCCCACCGAATGGCTTGGGCCCGAGGGCAGTCTGGATCCAGTTGAACAACTTGCTAATCCCGGATAGTCATGGGCCTACCGAGGAGCTTGCCAACCCACTGACTAGCTAGCTCTTTACTGGGCTTGCGTACCTCCTGATGGACCTGTTGCTCTTATGGACTTGAATAAATTGTCTCTCGGAGGCAGAACAATGTGACTTTTCGTAATGATTCCCACAGACGGCGCCAATTGTTTCTGCTGGAACCCGCAGGCTCCGCAGAAGCACGGTGGAGCATGAATGTGAACAAGGACAAGATTTATAGTGGTTCACCGTGCCATCAGAGGGCACGGCTACGTCCACTTAAGCTTCTACTATCATGGCCAATAGGCCTTCGGTGTTACAATAGTTTTCATCCCGCGCGGGATATAAGAGGAACCATCCCGCGGGGTGGAGTACCGTTTTCCAGATCCTTTTTTAGATCCCTATATCTAGAGGGGGAGCCTTCCCTTTATAGACAAGGAAGGTTCCCTCTTACATTATGTTTCCGATGTGGGACATAACACATATTTATACTCTCATGGTGCCTTCTTGTGGAGCTTGGAGAAACATCTTCTTGATGTTGCATTGACGATCTTTCACCATGACGAGGTAGTCTGGACGTCGGTCTACAAGTTCCATGACTGGTCTATGGGCAGAGGAGGTAGTTTACTGAATACCGACAACAGTTTTGTTATGATGTATAAGAAGTTCAGGGGTCTGGGTTATATGCATGTTAAATGAAAAATGCAGTTCGTAGTTTGGTAGCTTCCCTGCAAGTTCTGCAAGTTTAGCATTGTCCTTTAGATTTGGCTTGGAATGTAATCTAGGCCCATAAGTCGAAGAATCCTTCCAATCTAACAGACCCCCTGACCTTATACTTCAAAACAAAACCTTCTAGTGTCCTTCAATCAAATCAAATCAGAACCGCTTTCGAATTTTAAAGGTTCAGTATGAGGTAATTGATACTGATCAAATACAAACAAAAGTAAATTGAAAAGGGTCAGTATATGAGGTTACTCCCTGTATAACCAAAACTGCAGGAACATATTGCTTGGTACTGTTCAGTGCGCGTATCATATATATACAGTTCATCATAAGACCCTTTATTGCGCGCATGTTTAAATTGTGACAATATCACTGCAATAAAAGTAGCATGATACTAGTTTTCACCAAATGCATGAAACCAATGCATTTATACAATATAGATATGTCAACAGATCAAACATAATCACTTTTTAGAATTAAATGAGATATTAGAAGAAACTAAGGTAGATAATCAAGAGTTACTTTGTTTTTTCATGTTTGAATAGAGTTAATCTGTTCTTTGATTGAGGAGAGCGTAGGTATTACATAAAACGCAATCAAATCAAGAATTTATGTGGGTTTGGCTTAGAGAACGAGTCCGTTAATCACTATATAGTAGTTAGTCATCATCTAGTTCCCATAAGAGATAGAAGAAAATGGCTAAGTGGCTAACCCATTATCTAGTTAGCCTTCATAAGTCATAACAATGGAGGCACAAAAAGATTTCGATCTGGGCAAATTTCAATATTTGTCTAGGGCCCGGGTCCTTGTTGGTAGCTCCGTCAATAAAACTTCTAATATTATATGTATAATATAGTAATTTTTTTTTTTAAATTTCATCTTAAATGACATTGGAACCAATTTTTCCTTCAACATAAACAATAAAAAAGAACATGGTGTGGAGATCAATTTTGGAGTTACATTTCCTTTTTCAGATTTCTATGATTATTTCTAGGAGATTAAAACAGAAAATAAAAATATTGGTAAAGAACTCCACCGACGAAACTCCCGTCGAGAAAATGGGGTCGCTGACATATAAACATGCCAACGACACTGAAACCACTCAAACTTCAGACTTCAGAGACTTAAGTATTCATAGCTGAGAATGAAATCAGTTCAGAAAACACAACAAATTTTTTGTCTTACCTCAAAACCCACCATCACACAACAACTCTCATTTCCCTTCTCCACTTCTTCAACCATTGCTTCAATCACTTCACCAAAACCAACAACCCAAACTCAAACTCTGACCCAACAAGACCTCACAAACATCAACCTCCTCCTCCCACGCCTCTGCCTCTCAGACAATCTCAACACCGCAACCCACCTCACCATCACAGCCCTCCTCACAAACCTCTCTCTCTCTCTCTCTCTCTCTCCATCCTCATCCACTCCTTCACTTCCCATTCTTACAATCCATTCAGAGAAGACTTGAGAGTGGACAGGTAGAAATATTTCAAATATTTCAGGGGAAGCGACTACGCCACAGTATGCGTACGCCAAGGATGGGACCATATGGCATTTCTCTGTCCACATAATTGGAAATCAGAGGGTACATAAGTAAATTCAGAATTTCACCAACGTGAGTAGTAGAGTTTAATTTGTTACAGTAAAATTTTAAGGGTGTTTGTGACAAATTCATCAATAGAAGTAACAAACTCATCGCTCAACTACTCCGACTCTATCTCTCTCTCCATATTTCTTTGCACCTCTTCCTTGAAAATCTCGATAAAACCCAAACTTGAAATAAGAGGATGAGCATGGCTAGCAGGGAACACGAAACCGGGCACGCAACCGTGGGGGATGTTAGACGAGCTCTTGCGCGCTGGTGGGGCTGTGAAGTGTGAATTACCACGACACAAAGCGAAAACACTCCGTCGGTCCGTTTTGACGGAGCTTCACTTCCGGTTCGGCGGTGGCCCTCACTGCTTAGAACTGTAGAGCAAGTTCGCCGACCTCAAAAGCTGCTTCAAACACGAAGCCGAATCGTGCGATGGCGGCATGGCCGATATTGTTGTCGAGTTGATTGTTTAAAATTTTTAAGTCTCTTGATTAAGATATACTTGAGTGATTTTGTGTTTTATGTTGCTGGAGACTTTGAGTTGAAGCTGAAGAGCATGCCCAGATCAAAAAGTAAGTGTGTGTGTCGGAGCCTTTCAGAAAAGGGCCGTGCAAGACGTCTCTCCGTTCTCTACCATCCAGCGCCAATGATACTTTTTCTTTTTGTCGGAGGACAGCAGATCTTGATACTGATCTTCCTTTTGCTGGTGGACTTGCTGCTACAAGTTTCTAGCCGAGCTTGATCGGTCTTGAAACTTCGAGTGAGGTTGTTGTCCATAGCTTCAATCCCGATCTCTCTGACCTTCTTTTTCATGATTATGCTGGATGTCTCTACTCTTCTCCGGCAAGAAAAAAAGGCGTTGTCGGCGCTGGATGGTGGACAACAGAGGGACGTTGGCAGCCGGACGTCCTCTTATGATCAGAAAGTGGATCATATTAAGGAAAGGAAGTCATTATTTAAAAAAGCTTGTGTGTGTATATATATAACTGATATATAGTTTCCATCCAGAGCAAAGCTTTACTTTAAAATTAAAGTGTGAAGTTTCTTATTTGACTCACATTTTCGATCATATTTCCACATCTCAATCGTTCAGTTTGTAGAACCTAATGCATAGATCATTTCTGCCAAGTTTCATTGAATTTGATGATCGTTTGGGTTTTCATAAACATTATTTACAGAAACAGTTCTGAATAAACAGATTTATGGTCCGGTCGTTGATTTAATCTAATTTGATACCTTAATGATTACCAATTTTGATGAAACTTGGCATGAGTGATTTATGCATTAGGTTCTACAAACTAAACGGTGAAGATGTGACAATATGACTGAAAAGTGAGTTAAATAAGAAACTTCACACTTTAATTTCAAAGTGAAACTTCGCTCTGAATAGGAACTATACACACACAGTCTTTCTCAGGTGCGGAGGTCCGCACCAATGGTTTTGGTGTGGATTTCTATTTTTGCACCACTTTTCGATCGAATTTCCTCATCTCCATTGTCTAGTATCTAGATAATATTGTGTAGATTATCTCTGCAAAATTTCAGCCAATTTGGTAATCGTTAAGGCCCTCAAACGCGAAAAACAAATGGACGGACTGAATTCTGTCAAACATGAACCGTTCATGTTTATAACAGAAAGACGCAATTTTGAGGGCCTTAACGATTACCAAATTGGCTGAAATTTTGCAGAGATGATCTACATAATATTAACTAGATACTAGACGGTGAAGATGAGAAAATTCGATCGAAAATGGATGCAAAAATGGAAATCTGCACCAAAACCATTAGTGCGGACCTCCGCACCTGAGAAAGACTATATATATACACACACACAAGCCTTTTCAAATAAGGACTTCCTTACCTTAGATAAGGTATGGATTTTCTTAATTTTATCCATTTTTCGATCATATTTTTAGATCATAGCCAACTAATATCTAGATATACATGACTTGATCATCCTTACAAATTTTCAGCTAATTTGGTTATCGTTAAGGTATCAAAAATGTATTAAATCAATAAACGAACCGAATCTGTTTATCATGAACCGTGCGTTCTTGTAATTCTATATCATAGTTTGAATATCTTAACGTTTATCAATTTAGTTGAAAATTTACAGAGATGATTAAATCATGTATATTTAGATATTGACTAGCTATGATAAAAAAAATATGATCAGAAATTACGTTCAATAAAAAATTTTATACCTTAACTAAGTTAATAAGGTCTCTACCTGATCAACATTATATATATATATATATATATACAGGACCCTTCCAATGAGGGATCCCTATTTTAAGTCATTTATAGGGATATGGCATTACACCAACTTCCCGATTATAATTTTACATCTCCACCGTTCATATCTTAGGTCTATATGAGTAGATCACCTCTACAAAATTTCATATGATTTGGTGATCGTTAAGGCTTTCAAAAGTTCAATTTAGTTTTAATGACCTTCAACGGTTTTAGTTTGACATAAGCTGGACCGTTCAAGATCATTAAAACTAAATCAAACTTTTGAAAGCCTTAACGATCACCAAATCATATGAAATTTTTTAGAGGTGATCTACTCATATAGACCTAAGATATGAACGGTGAAGATGTAAAAATTCAATTGAAAAGTGGTGTAATGCCTTATCCCTAAAAAATGACCAAAAATATGGATCCCTCAATGGAAGGGGCTGTATATATATATATATATATATATATATATATATATATATATATATATATAAAAGCCTGAGAACATGCAACTCTCCACGTGGAGATAGCAGTGACAAGAGGATTTTTCAACTCTCCATTGATCATAGCTGCATTGAAACACGTGAAAAAAAGGGTTTTCAATTCTCATATTTACCCCTCAGTTGAGAGGGTAGGAAGACAGTAAATAGGATTTTTACCCACCGCGTCTAGCTTGTCGTTTGTGAAACATCAAAAGACCGTTTCACCTTTCCCTTTACGAGAATGGCTGCTGTGTACGCAGTACTCCCAGTACTGCAGCTGTCGTTTGACTTTGTCAAGCGGTGAAATTACTTTTTATAATAAGCACGCGTTAAGCGCACGTCTCGCGTGGAGGGAGACTAGTTCGCGGAGGGAGAATTGTTCGCGGAGGGAGAATCTCGCGAGGGAGAATAGTTCGCGAAGGGAGAATCTCGCGGAAGGAGAATCGTTCGCGGAGGGCGAATCGTTTGCGGAGGGAGAACCGTTCGAGGAGGGAAAATAGTTCGCGGAGGGAGAATCTCGCGGAAAGAGAACAGTTCGCGGATGGAGAATCTCGCGCACGGAGGGAGAATGGTTTGCGGAGGAAGAATCTCGAGTGTGGAGGGAGAATCCGCGGAGAGAGAACAGTTCGCGGAGGGAGAATCTCGCGCACAAAAGTAGAATCTCGTGAAAGGAGAATCGTTCGCGGAAGGAGAATTACCGAGAGTCATGCACAACACGCGCCAAAACTTCTCCACCCGCTGCTTGACACATGGTCCAGACAGCCGCAGTACTCAAGGTATTGCGTACATTCCAGAACACACCTCCCTTTACATAAGTGTTAGGCGTATGGGTACGTTGGTGTTTTGCAGAACTTGCCATATTTCAGTCCTTAAAAAAAACAAATATTTTTCAAAAAAAAAAAATATTTCAGTGTTCATCATCTTCAATAAATTACTGCAATATTGCGACATTGCAATTTATAGAAACTTAGTCTTAGGACTTATCTTAATCCCTACTCAATTGTTGAAGGCATAGAACATGATTATATGCTCAGGGTGATCACAATAAACTAACAATTTGAAGTTGTAATTAGGAATTAAATTTAGTTTGGCTACTGAAAAAATGATAATTTGGCATAATGGAATTTCATTGATACAAAGGAGATTACATATACAATGAACAATAGAGACTAATTAGAAAACTATCCTATAATTATGAACAATATCAGGAAACAAATATACACATGTGAACTCATTCCTAATAGGGAAGATAGATCAGATTTGCTGAATATTTTCCTTACATTGCAGCTTTGACTTTCCAATGCTCCCCCTTAAGTTGGAGAGTAGATGTCTTGCACCCCCAACTTGGGAATCATTGGCATGAACACCTCCTTTTTTAAAGCTTTGGTTAAGGCATCTGCTAGCTGATTCATAGAACTTACAAATCTTATTTCAACATAACCTTCTGGAAACTCTTGTCTCTTATATAGTGACAATCCATCTCTATATGTCTTGTGCATTTATGGAAAATTGGATTAGCTGCGATATGTAATGCAGCTTTATTATCACAATATAATATATAACGCAGCATCTTGATGCAAAACTCCCAAGTCTCTAAGTAAATAACAAAGCCACGACAATTCAAAACAAGCTCAAGCTATTACACGGTATTTGGCCTCAACTGAAGAAAGGGAGACTGTTTTCTGACGCTTCGAGCTCCATGAGATTAATGATGGACCCAAGAATACACAGTACCCTGTAGTAAATCTTCTAGTAAGTGGGCATCCTGCCCAATCTGAATTACAATAAGCTTTCAACTGAAAATCATTGTTTCAAGAAAAGAAGAGACCTTAACTAGGAGCACTTTTCGAGTAGCGTACAACTCGCAAGGTTGCCTTCCAATGATCCTTTCAAGGTTGGTGCATGAATCTGCTCAAGACATGAACAACATACGTAATGTCTGGTCTTGAAACTGTGAGATATATTAATCTTCCAACCAATCTTCTGTATTTTCCTGGATCTTTGAGTGGTTCACTCTTATCACACAATTTTGAACCACGTTCCATTGGAGTGTCAATAGGAGCAGCACCTAATAACCTTGCATCCTTGATAATCTCCAAAGCATATTTACGCTGAGAAATATAAATACCATTCCTAGATTCATAAATCTCAATACCTAGGAAATACTTCAAGTCGCCTAGGTCTTTAAGATGAAAATTACCATGTAGGAATTTCTTGACATCAGCTATGCTTTTAGGATCATTGTCAGCGATCAAAATATCATCCTCATATATCAAGAGGACAATGAAAGACTTGCCTTGTCTTATAGTGAATAATTAATCGACTTTTGATTGCACATACCCAGCTGAACGAATGGCTTCGGAAAATTTGGCGAACCATTGACGGGATGCTTATTTCAACCCATATAATGACTTGTGTAGACGACAAACCAAGTGGTTCTCCCTCTGTCACCATCCACGAGCAGCTGCTAAGGCCAATAAACAACGAAGATAGATGATTTTGGCAGTGGGAGAAAAAGTATCTTGTTAATCAACTCCCTCCAACTGAGTAAAGTAGTCTAGAGTTCACAACTAAAACTAATTGGTAATGGATGAAGTGGCTCAAACCCTTATCAACCCACAAGCAATGTCTCATATTCCCGATGTAGGATTTATATCTCAAAAACGCCCCCGCACGTGTGGCGAATCTTCAATCCTAACACGTGGACAACATTTAGGTGATGTGGAGTGCGTGTGACTATTAGGCTTCACACATGGACGTGAGTAACTCCCTCTGATACCATGAAAAGATGATAATTTGGCAGAATGGAATTTCATTAATAAAAAAAAGATTACATATACAATGAACAATAGAGACTAACTAGGAAACTATCTTATAATTATGAACAAAATCAGGAAACAAATATACAAAGAACTCATTCATAATAAGAAAAATAGATCAGATTTGCTGAATATTTTCCTCACATCGCAGCTTTGACTTTCTAACAGTTACATCTCAACACATCATGCAAGCATATATTAATGTCTGGTAACCACTGTCAGAAAAGTATAATGTGCCACTGTGCTTGCATCATGATGTTTTTATATATCATATCAATAATAGAAGGCATACGCTAAAAGCCTAAAAGTCTTCCATTTTGTTGCATCATGATGTTTTTATATATCATATCAAGCTTATTTAGCTTATATTTATTCACTATACATTGTTGCACAATTAGCAGACTTGCAACATCCCAATATCGAAAGTCGATGATAAGCTATTTCAATAGAGCATTAATATCCAATGGAAAGCCGTGGAAGTTTAGAGAATCATATTTCTGCTTGGGGTGTGTCAACTTCACTCACCATTCAAATGACACTAAGAGCTGCAGTAGAGCTCGATGTGTTCAACATCATTGCCAAAGCAGGGTCTGGAGCTCATCTTACATCAAAACAAATTGTTTCCCAAATCCCAAGCACAAATCCAAACTCAGCAGTTGAAAACTTGGAGAGAATTCTAAGGTTTCTCAGTGTCCATTCCCTACTATCAACATCTCAAACACCAAACCCTAATGATCCGACCATCAAAGACACCAGCTACGGGCTTACATAGGATACCCTTTGCCTAGCGCCAAATGAAAATGGATTTTCCTTTGCCCCGTATTTGATTTGGTGCTCTGAAATGCACACTTTCAAGAGCTTGTCCATACTCAAATACACAGTGCTTGAACCGGAGAGTACTCCATTCCTGAAAGCTCATGGGGAGACCATGTATGAGTACATGTCCAAGAAGCCAGAGTTGTGTCAATTCTTTGATAAACATACCAGTACATAATGCTTAAAGACATTGTATCAACTCATGCTTGACTTCTGATTAACATACCAGTACATAATGCCATAACCCTAGTTCATGTTATTCATGCCATAACCACATCATGATGTTTTCGAAGCGGTTGAGCGTTACTCTAGATAGCGAAAGTCCGTCTTTTTATCACTGCACCTTGCTCGTTCATCATAGGGTTGTTCATTGTTACCTACTTCCCTTTGGCTTCAACTAGGACTGCACCAACCTTAGCTATAGCTGAACCTAGCTCCATAACACAACATTTACATCTTGCACCTATTGCTGAACCTAGCTCCATAACACAACATTTACATCTTGCAGCCTATTGCTTTCCATTCAAACAAGGGAAAATCTGAGCCGGACTTATAACCGAAAATTCAATGTCAATTGACCCTGTTTATCTTATATATATCCACTAATATTGCATAAATATAGCAGACTTGCAACACCCCAATATCAAAAGTCTCTGATAATCTTAGTTCATTAAGCAATCCAATGGAAAGCCATGGAAGTTATTTAGATAATCATATCTCAGCATGGGGTCTGTCAACTTCCGTCACCATTCAAATGACTCTAAGAGCTGCAATAGAGCTCGATGTGTTCAACATCATTGCCAAAGCAGGGTCTGGAGCTCATCTTACATCAAAACAAATTGTTTCCCAAATCCCAAGCACAAATCCAAACTCAGCAGTTGAAAACTTGGAGAGAATTCTTAGGTTTCTCAGTGTCCATTCCCTACTATCAACATCTCAAACACCAAACCTTAACGATCCGACCATCAAAGACACCAGCTACGGGCTTACAAAGGATACCCTTTGCCTAGTCCCCGATGAAAATGGATTTTCTTTTGCCCCATGTTTGATTTTGTGCTCTGAAATGCACACTTTCAAGAGCTTGCAAATGCTCAAATACACGGTGCTTGAACCGGAGAGTACTCCTTTCCAGAAAGCTCATGGGGAGACCATGTACGAGTACATGTCCAAGAAGCCAGAGTTGTGTCAATTGTTTGATGAAGTAATGAGGCTTCACTCTTATATATGCTATGAACAAAAGGTGTACCAAGTGTATAAAGGTTTTGAAGAGGTGAACGAGCTTATGGATGTAGGAGGGGGAGATGGAAGTGCCATTGCCAAAATAGTGTCACTATATCCTCATATTCAGGGTATCAACTTCAATTTGCCCAGTGTCGTTGCTCGTGCTCCTGAATATCAAGGTCAGTTTACTAACATATCATTAGACGTGATCATTTCAGTCCTTGGACTTTGCCTTCAACATCATTTTAGTTCTTGACAGTCTCTTAAATGTCAGAGGCAACGTACAAGGACATTTTACCACTAAACCTCTTGCCGTGATCACGATGACTCTTATTTCCCTCATATATGCAGATTTGCATACCATTTTAAATGACTCTTATTTCCCTCATATATGCAGATTTGCATACCATTTTAAATTCGTATAAGAGTGAACTTCAGCGTATTTCTAGAGATTATCCACCCCTAGTTACAATCACTATTATGAATTCTTGTTTGAATTTTTGGAGGGATAGTTCGTATCGCTTTAAATGGGTTGATCACTTGTATTATCACTAAGTTTGATCACTAATTTGATCCACAAGTTTGTACACAGGTGTAAAGCATGTAGATGGGGATATGTTTGAAACAATACCAGATACACAGGCCATTATGCTAAAGGTTAGTAATTTCTACTAAATTTTTAATCCCAGCTTACATTTGTACTACATGTAATTGAATTCCACTCGTCTCATACCATCCCATCACTCAAAAACTATCTCTTAATTAAATATTTGTAGTCATAAATATACTAATGAAAGTAAACAATTATTTTTGTAGTGGATACTCCATAACTGGGATGATGATCATTGCAAGAAAATATTGAGAAATTGTTGGAATGCATTACCTAACAATGGAAAGGTTATAGTCGTTGAATACTGTGTGCTGCCAGAAGTAATTGAGAATACCCCAGAAACCAAAAACATGCTACTAGTCTGTGACCTGTTTATGATGACCTTCTTTTCTGGGAAGGAGAGAACAACAAGTCAATACGATGCCTTAGCCAAATCCGTTGGTTTCATCGAGACAAAGACTTTTCCGATTTGCCAAGGAACTTATGTCATCGAGTTTCATAAGGGAAACGTTGGATCTTAACAACAGTTGTGGTGATCCATTTTGTTCCAGTTTTATGTATTTCTTGTTATATAAGCCTTGTATTTTTCTCATTCCCCAGAGCTTTTTATTGCAACAGAAGCTGAATAAAGGTTGTGTGCTATATATTCTTGTAAGCTGGGTTCTGTCGAACTTCCTGGATTTTAAATAATGAATAAACTGTGATACGATTACCGCACTAGTCTCTTCATGTGTATGCATTTATTTATTTTAGGAAACTCAGAAACAGTCTAGGCAAGAACAGATCAATATGATATTGTCAGACTTTTCATTTGTAATTAGAAGAACAGATAAAATTTATCTTCACCACTGGCTGTGGTCCACAGCACCTATTATTACATAGTCCATTTTCAGCTTCTGTTTAAGACCGCCTAAATACAAAAGGTTTTTTCCTCGGTGCAGAATACCAGCCTGATTGAAGCAGGACACTTGAACTTGGAGCGCTCCCAATCTTTGACAGAATCCCTCTTCGAGTTGCCCTGTGGCCGACTTGTACTACCTACCGTGCCCTCAAATGCTTAACAGACGTGCAAAGCAGTGCTTTCAGCCTTCATATTTGTATGTTATTTCCCCTTGGTCCCTGAAACCGAAACTGTCATGCTGCATTTGTGACATTGCCAATTCGGTGAATTCGCAAAGGCTTAAAGACATTGTATCAACTCATGCTTGACTTCTGATTAACATACCAGTACATAATGCCATAACCCTAGTTCATGTTATTCATGCCATAACCACATCATGATGTTTTCGAAGCGGTTGAGCGTTACTCTAGATAGCGAAAGTCCGTCTTTTTATCACTGCACCTTGCTCGTTCATCATAGGGTTGTTCATTGTTACCTACTTCCCTTTGGCTTCAACTAGGACTGCACCAACCTTAGCTATAGCTGAACCTAGCTCCATAACACAACATTTACATCTTGCACCTATTGCTGAACCTAGCTCCATAACACAACATTTACATCTTGCAGCCTATTGCTTTCCATTCAAACAAGGGAAAATCTGAGCCGGACTTATAACCGAAAATTCAATGTCAATTGACCCTGTTTATCTTATATATATCCACTAATATTGCATAAATATAGCAGACTTGCAACACCCCAATATCAAAAGTCTCTGATAATCTTAGTTCATTAAGCAATCCAATGGAAAGCCATGGAAGTTATTTAGAGAATCATATCTCAGCATGGGGTCTGTCAACTTCCGTCACCATTCAAATGACTCTAAGAGCTGCAATAGAGCTCGATGTGTTCAACATCATTGCCAAAGCAGGGTCTGGAGCTCATCTTACATCAAAACAAATTGTTTCCCAAATCCCAAGCACAAATCCAAACTCAGCAGTTGAAAACTTGGAGAGAATTCTTAGGTTTCTCAGTGTCCATTCCCTACTATCAACATCTCAAACACCAAACCTTAACGATCCGACCATCAAAGACACCAGCTACGGGCTTACAAAGGATACCCTTTGCCTAGTCCCCGATGAAAATGGATTTTCTTTTGCCCCATGTTTGATTTTGTGCTCTGAAATGCACACTTTCAAGAGCTTGCAAATGCTCAAATACACGGTGCTTGAACCGGAGAGTACTCCTTTCCAGAAAGCTCATGGGGAGACCATGTACGAGTACATGTCCAAGAAGCCAGAGTTGTGTCAATTGTTTGATGAAGTAATGAGGCTTCACTCTTATATATGCTATGAACAAAAGGTGTACCAAGTGTATAAAGGTTTTGAAGAGGTGAACGAGCTTATGGATGTAGGAGGGGGAGATGGAAGTGCCATTGCCAAAATGGTGTCACTATATCCTCATATTCAGGGTATCAACTTCAATTTGCCCAGTGTCGTTGCTCGTGCTCCTGAATATCAAGGTCAGTTTACTAACATATCATTAGACGTGATCATTTCAGTCCTTGGACTTTGCCTTCAACATCATTTTAGTTCTTGACAGTCTCTTAAATGTCAGAGGCAACGTACAAGGACATTTTACCACTAAACCTCTTGCCGTGATCACGATGACTCTTATTTCCCTCATATATGCAGATTTGCATACCATTTTAAATGACTCTTATTTCCCTCATATATGCAGATTTGCATACCATTTTAAATTCGTATAAGAGTGAACTTCAGCGTATTTCTAGAGATTATCCACCCCTAGTTACAATCACTATTATGAATTCTTGTTTGAATTTTTGGAGGGATAGTTCGTATCGCTTTAAATGGGTTGATCACTTGTATTATCACTAAGTTTGATCACTAATTTGATCCACAAGTTTGTACACAGGTGTAAAGCATGTAGATGGGGATATGTTTGAAACAATACCAGATACACAGGCCATTATGCTAAAGGTTAGTAATTTCTACTAAATTTTTAATCCCAGCTTACATTTGTACTACATGTAATTGAATTCCACTCGTCTCATACCATCCCATCACTCAAAAACTATCTCTTAATTAAATATTTGTAGTCATAAATATACTAATGAAAGTAAACAATTATTTTTGTAGTGGATACTCCATAACTGGGATGATGATCATTGCAAGAAAATATTGAGAAATTGTTGGAATGCATTACCTAACAATGGAAAGGTTATAGTCGTTGAATACTGTGTGCTGCCAGAAGTAATTGAGAATACCCCAGAAACCAAAAACATGCTACTAGTCTGTGACCTGTTTATGATGACCTTCTTTTCTGGGAAGGAGAGAACAACAAGTCAATACGATGCCTTAGCCAAATCCGTTGGTTTCATCGAGACAAAGACTTTTCCGATTTGCCAAGGAACTTATGTCATCGAGTTTCATAAGGGAAACGTTGGATCTTAACAACAGTTGTGGTGATCCATTTTTTTCCAGTTTTATGTATTTCTTGTTATATAAGCCTTGTATTTTTCTCATTCCCCAGAGCTTTTTATTGCAACAGAAGCTGAATAAAGGTTGTGTGCTATATATTCTTGTAAGCTGGGTTCTGTCGAACTTCCTGGATTTTAAATAATGAATAAACTTTGATACGATTACCGCACTAGTCTCTTCATATGTATGCATTTATTTATTTTAGGAAACTCAGAAACAGTCTAGGCAAAAACAGATCAATATGATACTTTCAGACTTATCGTTTGTAATTAGAAGAACAGATCAAATTTATCTTCACCACTGGCTGTGGTCCACAGCATTATTACATAGTCCATTTTCAGCTTCTGTTTAAGAGCACCTGAATACCAAAATGTTTCCTCAGTGCACAATACCAACCTGATTGAAGCAAGACACTTGAACTTGGAGTGCTCCCAATCTTTGACATGTACAAAATCCCTCTTCGTGTTGCCCTGTGACCGACTTGTAGTACCGTGCCCTCAAATGCTTAAC
This sequence comes from Fragaria x ananassa, assembly GCA_034370585.1. Taxonomy (NCBI): domain Eukaryota; kingdom Viridiplantae; phylum Streptophyta; class Magnoliopsida; order Rosales; family Rosaceae; genus Fragaria; species Fragaria x ananassa. Next base: position 6,408,332 of record CP139764.1, on the reverse strand, counting down.
AGACGTGCAAACGGCAAAGTTATTGCAGTCCACTTTCAGCCTTCGTATATGTATGTTATTTCCCTGAAACCGAAACTGTAATGCTGCATTTGTGACATTGCCAATTGAGTGAATTGGCACAGACTTAAAGATATTGTATCAATTCATGTTGGTGAATAACTTGAGTTCTGATTAACATAGCAGTAGATAATGCCATAACCTTGGTTCATATTATTCAGGCCATAACCACATCTTGATGTTTACGAAGCAGTTGAGCGTTACTCTAGATAGCAATAGTCCATCTTTTTATCACTGGACCTTACTCATTCATCGTAGGGTTGTTGTTTATCACTTCATTGTTTCCTACTTCCCTTAGCTTCAACTATGACTGCACCAACCTTAGCTATAGCTGTACCTAGCTCCATAATACAACATTTACATTTTGCATATTGCAGCCTTTTGCTTTCCATTCAAACAAGGGAACTTGTAACATATTATATGCTTGTTTACCTTATATATTCACTAAGACTGCACGACTATAGCAGACCTGCAACACCCCAATATCAAAAGTCTCTAATAATCTTACTGTTCATTAAGCAATCCAATGGAAAGCCATGGAAGTTTAGAGAATCATATCTCAGCTTGGAGTCTGTCAACTTCCGTCACCATTCAAATGACTCTAAGAGCTGCAATAGAGCTCGATGTGTTCAACATCATTGCCAAAGCAGAGTCTGGGGCTCATCTTACATCAAAACAAATTGTTTCCTAAATCCCAACCACAAATCCAAGGGCATGTTGGAAATTTGGGAAATATAGATCAATGGGTTATGGTAATTTGAAAGAGTTTATGCTTCAAGAGACGTTGTAGCAACGCTATCTTTCAGACTATATTTGCCCCACTACTTGTGTGCAAAAGGGTTTATGCAAATTAGCCTTATGGATACAATGAAGTCTAGCAATCTTGCTATTGTTGATCGGCGTATTTCACTTACGATGATCAACCAACACTCAATTGAAGATTTTCAAGGGGCTCAAGATTCCTAGAAACTATAACTGCAGTAATATAGTTTTTAGATTTTGTCTTTTGAAAACAAGGAATGAAATGAAGATTTTATTGAGAAGAATAGAGAGAGTTTTTGAATGTATCAATTTGTAGAGAACTATTTCTTTATATAGAAGTGGTTGGGTCTTTTAGAACTGATGTCTCTTCATCAAAGGTTAAGTGTCAGGACCCGCCCCGAATTTCACCTTGAAACCCGAGGTGAGTCCTACGGGGACCACATCCAAGGAAAATTTACCGAAAGACTCGGCAAACCTCTCTTAAAAATAGACAACTCTAACTCAGAAGAACAGAAATCGAACCACTTAATTACCAAAATAAATTAATAATCTTCGCTACAACCCAAAAGTAGCTAGAATAAATTAAACAGAAATCCCAACAGTATTCAGAGCTACTAAAATTTAAAAATACAGCAGAAGCTAACAATCTCCTAGTAGATTAAACAGTAACTTACTGGTGAAATGTAGCAGATATGTGAGTCACTATGCCTCGACTTCGCCTTCCAGACCTCATCACACGAACTCTGCAGACTGGGCAATAAAAAAAATGAAGAGCCTAGGGGAAAATATTCAAAAACGTCAGAGTGAATGGATAAAAGCAAGTCTGACAACAAATAAATATTTTCCCAAAAATACTTTCAAGAAAATGCTTTACTCAGAAATTATGAACTGGTGTCTAGTCTCGCTAGACTCCCAAACTTTAAGAAAGAATGTCTCTCAGACTAAAATATCATATATATCAGTATGTATTCACACTCGACTATCTCTTGTACGATATCTATGAATAAGCTCGAAAAATATATAAGCGTACAAGACTACGACGCTGGCGTCTAACGCTCACGTCACCCCATACTGGAATTGTGCCTCAGTATGGGGGAATCGTCCGAGTGGTATATATACGTGCTAATTCCTCGTACGAATTCTATGAATGAATTCAAAGAATAGAAAGTCCTACAAGGCTACGACGCTGACGTCTAACGCTCACGTCGCCCTATACAGGAATTGTACCTCAGTATGAGGGAGGATCAGGTATAGCTAGCTAGCATTTAATCATATACATACTATTCTCATAATCCTCTATATATGAGTATAATCACCGAAATTCTCAATTTCGGGAATTTTCCAACAACAGGAAAATTATTCAACAAAAAGCATTTAAAACATATTATTTAAAACAAAGGTCTACTCACAGAATAGGCCTAAGCCTGATGTCGGTCGGAGGCCTCGTCAGCTCGAGCCTCCTCGCGTCATGTTCCAAAAACATGATTAAATCCTTAATTAGCACACCGACGCTTAAGGAAAATAGACGAAAATAAAAAGGAGCCCCGCGCGCTCAACCAAGCCTATCGCCCAAATTCTTAATTTCACTATCAACCAAATAAACCTCCACAAAAACTTAACCGACAACCTCTAACACCTTCCATCTTTCTAATCTTAAATAATCACGTGACCGAATTTTAACTTAATAATCCGCCAAAAATACCAAACTTCAAAAATTCCAAAACCTATCCAAAACTCCTCCAAAAATTATAAAACTCAATACAATACACTCCTTAACAAATTCCCTACAAAAAAACATTTTTTCCGGCGGCGGCGCCGGCGGCCAGCTCCGGCGACCTCCAATGCTCACCAAAATTTGATAGCATCTTCCTCTCAACCTCCTTTACAACTTTCCTAACTAGCACAAAACACAATTCCAATCCTATTTAGGCCAATCGAACGGAAACACACAAAAAGCCCTAGAAATTTCCCTCACCGATTTCTCCTTACCTAGCTCGAGATGGAGGGAGCCATTTAGAGGGATTACTGCACGGGAGGAGAACTTTCTTTTGAGCCTAGGCTCGTCGGCTATGGCGGCCGGAGGAGGGAGTTCTGGCGACGGAAGCCTTTGGGCAGTCGAAACTTCCGGGCGGGATTTCTTATGATCGGCGGCGCCAGGGAGGCTGCCACCGGTCTAGAATGGAAGCTGGGAATGAGGCCAATCGATTGGGACCGGCGCAGCGGTCTGGGACGGTCGGACGGCGACGAACAGACGCCGGAAAGTTTCGGCAGAAAAACGGGTCGGGGAAAGGGAGAGAGGGCGGGGCGACACGCGGAAGAGAGAGAAGAAAAGTGGACTGGGCTTGGCCCAAAACCGCGCCAACCCACCAGCTAAATACCCACTTCAAAATTCAACACCCCGAAAAATAATACCCCAATAAAAATTACCTTTTACTAGCAAAATTTACCATTTTTACCGTCGTCACTTTTTCTTCTTTCGAATATATCCTTCCGAATAATCGTCCCCTAACACCACTCTTGGGACCAATTAAATTAAATATTTACTGACGAATACGGTAAAATTCTTATTACCACTGTGCTAGTAAATAAAGTAAAAATTAAGGGTCGGGGCGTGACATTAAATCTTTTCAATAAGAGTTACTAATTTTCTGATGTTAGTTTAATTACTAACAATCACATAGTTTGAATTAATTCAATTCAAGCTAACATACCTCTTGGTGGTATATATTCACATATGTATATACTAACATCTCTGCCGAGTGTTGTTGCTCGTGCTCCTGAATATCCAGGTTCGTATATATCACAGTTAAACGTGGTCATTAGTCCTTGTAACTTTGCCTCCAACAAAAGTACATGAACATTTTACCACTAACCTATAGCCGTGATCATAATTCATGAGTCATGGCGACTTTTATTTCCTTCAAACATGGTGCATATATTCCGATTAGCATTCGATTTAAATTCGTATAAGAGTGAACAATTGGTGCACCTCATATACTTTATTTTAGTGATCAGAATCGTCCAACTTATTATTATTATTATTTTTCTCTGGAGAATACCCATCACTACAATCACTATTATGAATTCTTACTTGCAATTCGTATGTAATAGCCGGTAATTTGATCCACAAATTTGCACACTGGTGTAAAGCATGTAAATGGGGATATGTTTGAGAAAATACCATATACACAGGCCATTATGCTCGAGGTTAGTTAATTTCAACTAACATTTTCATCCCGGCTTGTTTCTAATACATGAGATTCATTTGTCTCGTACCATCACTCAAAAACTATCTTTTAAGTAAATATTTATCGTCACATGATATACCAAAGTAACATTTTATATTTTGTAGTTGATACTCCATAACTGGGACGATGATCACTGCAAGAAGATATTGAGAAATTGTTCGAATGCGTTACCAAACAATGGAAAGGTTATTGTAGTTGAATATTGTGTGCTGCCAGAAGTAATTGAGAATACCCCAGAAACCAAAAACATGCTACTACCCGCTGGCATTGCGATGATGAACTTATGAATATGATTCCCTGGCCAAATCCGTCGGTTTCGTCGAGACAAAGGCTTTTCCGATTTGCCTTGGAAGTTATGTCATTAAGTTTTTGAAGTGAAAGGTTGGATCTTAACAATAGTTGTGGGGATTCGTTTCGTTCCAGTTATATGTATTTTTTTTGTTGTGCCTTTAGAGTTTTCTCATGCAGCAGAGCTTTTTATTGCAATAAAAAGTTGAATAATGGCTATGTGTTATAGATTCTCGTAAGGAGAGTTACAAAATAATGAACGGACTTAATTTGTTATGATTACTACGTCCGCCTGTATTTATAACAATTAATATCAACTTTCAACAACAACAACATATCAAAATGTTATTATTGGCAAGTTTTCGAACGTAATGATCTGTTTATATAACTTTTATATAAAAGTCCAACGAAATTTTATTGGAAAAAATCATCCGTTGTTTTCATTTAGTTTAAAAGACTTTTGTCATCCAACACCGTTACCATTTACACGGTTTTCTCTAAAACCTAAATACTAAGTTACTAACTCGTGTCGGGAAATAATGTCAAAGCGTTTCTTTTCACGGGACACTAAAGATTGAGAAAAGGAAGAAAAAAACATACTCCATATTTAAGGACTTTTCTTTTTTGGTCTGAAGCCTAATTATTGTTTATTTTAAATGGCCAAGATAGCCACTGGATTATTTTTTTTTGAATGAGGCCACTGTGGAATAGAATTTGCAAAGTGAAAGTGAAAAGTAAAAATAAATTACAAGGATTTCTTACTCCATTCCAACACTGGCGTTTAAAAGTTAGAACAAAGGAGACTGTCAAAGTGGATAACCTTGTCCAGTTCGTCCTTCACTTCTAACATGTTAAACTCTCAATTCTAGTACTCTCTGTCTCTCTTCTCGCCAATGGCCTCTTCTCTTCCTCTTCATCATCCCTCTCACTGCCTCAACTCCAATCCACAGGTCCCCACCTCTCTTTCTCTCTCATATTTTCATTTCTCATTTCCATTTTCTTATTAATATTGATGAGTTATTGAATGAGTTGCAGGGCTTCAACTATGGAGGCTCACCAAGACCCAGATTCTATTTCAACACTAAAGACACAGACAAAGGCATTTTCATTCAACCCATTAAAGCCAAAGCAGCCACCGAGGCCTCTCCGTTTCCGCTGCTTCAGTCTCCCCAAGCTGAAGACTCTGCCTCTGAGGTAAATACCCATCTCTGGTTATCCTTTAAGCTCTGTTTGGTTGCTTAGAAACTTAAAAGGAATGTAGTTATAATTTCACAGCATTTGGGAATTCATCAAAGTTTGGTTTTTCGATTAAAGGTTTCGGCATTCATAGTGTTTAGTGGTAATTAGCCATACAGTTGATTAGTAGCTAATGTGAAATGTTTTCATAGGAAACATGAACAATATGATGTTATAATTTTGAACAGAAAGATGTTTACTTGAATGAATATTGTTGTTTTTTTCTTTTATTGTCATTGCTAAAATCTTATCCATGTTTCTTAATGTCTATAGTTAGAGCCAGCAGATCCTGATTTCTACAGGATAGGATTTGTTAGAAGTATGAGAGCTTATGGTATTGAATTTAAAGAAGGTCCAAATGGGTATGGAGTTTATGCTTCGAAGGATGTTGAACCACTTCGCCGCTCTAGGGTGAGTTGTTTTCTCTGTTCTTTCTTTGGATTATATATTGACTTGCTAGACTGTGTTATCAGTACAGTTGCATGAATAATGCAGCCAATTCAGTTCAGTAATTATGATGTATTTCATAATACTAGTTGTTGATTAAGTGTTAAGTTTTCGTTGTTAATGTAGCTTCATGTTAAGTTCACAGGTGATAATGGAAATTCCTCTAGAACTGATGTTAACTATAAGCCAAAAGCTCCCCTGGATGTTTTTCCCAGATATAGTTCCTGTGGGTCATCCAATATTTGATATCATCAACTCAACTGATCCAGAGGTATCTGTATCATAGTATATCTGTTCAGTTTTGATCTATGTCTCCATTCACTTACCAGAAAAAGCTGTCATTTATTCTCTATATCCTTCAAGTTTGTTTATTTGTAATGACATTCAATTTTATCCCCTTCCTCTTGTGGCAGACAGGTTGGGATCTAAGGTTAGCTTGCCTTCTTTTGTATGCATTTGACCGGGAGGATAACTTTTGGCAGTTGTATGGTGATTTTTTACCCAGTGCAGATGAGTGCCCCAGTCTGCTTTTAGCTAGTGAGGTGAATGAACTAAAAGTACATATATTTTTTATTGTAAAAACTCGCTTCATTTCTTCTAGATTCAAGATTGAATCAACACACATTACAGATGTATCTAACTGCTTTGACTTATACTATAAGACCAAGAGCTGTGACATTCTTTCAGGATTGATCATCAAACTCTGAGGCCCTCTCTGACAATACTTTATAAAAAATTTCACAAGGCCAACTTTAGAGCTTATTCTCCTTGTAAATAAGAATTGCACCTATGGCCTTGTATTTTCCTAGTGTGGCAGGCATATCTCATAGCTACCATACGGCTTTCTAAATACATACACATTGTCTATAAATCATGTAGTGTCATATTGGATGCTACTGTCTGCTCCTCTTTGTATGGTTGGCTGGAGGAGTAGAAGAAATGATATGAACATGTTTCTATCACTTTTTCAGAACTTCATTTTCGTTGTTAGTTTTTGGCTTTAGTGGTTCTCAAATAATTATTCTTACTCATGCTTTTCTTTGCTTGTGCTCCCTATCTGCTATAGGAGGAGCTTTCAGAACTACAAGATCCCAATCTTGCTTCAACAATGAGAGAACAGCACCGCCGAGCTCTGGAATTCTGGGAGAAAAATTGGGTAACTTGGAGCAACTCTTGCAATCTTCTTTTCATTTCCTCTGTGCCAGTTAAAGTGACTACCCCTTTTAACTCATTCTGCACGTTGTTTGTATACATCAACTAGCATTCTGGTGTACCCCTGAAGATTAAACGCCTCGCTCATTATTCTGAGAGATTCATTTGGGCACTCAGTATGGCACAATCACGATGCATTGGTATGCAAGTTAGAATTGGTGCACTTGTTCAAGACTCAAATATGCTAATTCCTTATGCAGGTAAGCTTCAACCTTCTTACCTCTTCTTGGTTCAATGTCTAACTTTTTCCACCATGAATATATCATGAAATTAGATGAAGAGTTCTCATTGGAGAAGTGAGATCAAATTTTAACTTTGTCCCCCATTAAAATCTGGCAACATGTTAGTTTGATGGAGAAACAATATTCTGTATGGAACTTTTTATGGGACACAAAATTGTGTCTGAAATCAATTTATTTTACATTATTCTAGGTAGATGTGTTTCACATTGTTACATTTTATTATAAGAACCCTATGTTGTATTATGTACAAATAAATGGAGCTTCTATGCTTTAATTTAAGCATGAGACATTGATATTAGATGGCTTTATAATGATAATCAACTTGCCACATTTTGCAGACATGCTAAATCATTCTTTCCAGCCAAATTGTTTTCTCCATTGGCGGTTTAAGGATCGTATGCTTGAAGTAATGATAAATGCTGGACAACGGATTAAGAAAGGTGATGAGGTAAGATTAGTCATATATTAATATTTTGATATGATAACTCCCTGGAAAATGTTAATCTTTCAAGTGGTCTTTTATTAAGGCTTGAAGTAACAGCAAAATTCAGAAAGTTGACTCTTAGAGGAACTGTACCGGAAATTTCTGCAAGAATGATATCTGATATTCTTACCCAAAAATAATCAACGTCTATAGACATGCCTACAAGCTATTACAAAAAGTAAACTATTCCTTGATTGAATTGAAAAGTAGTTCTGTATTTTAGAAGCTGAAAAGTAGAAGTTTTTATTACCTATTATAAAGAATATTTCTCTAACTTTGACAACTCTTGTCATGTCCCATGAGACATGAGTTGCTAGAGTGGTACTGTGTTTTGGCCAATGTTTCTGATCCACATTGGTTTTGCTTTCAGTTTTTCAGTAGTGTCTCGCTCTCCTTGACTTCAATTTATCTGTTATCTTCTGTCTATTAAATGCCAATTTCATGCCATAAATCTGTACTTAGTTATATCATTTTAATGTCGCATATGAAGATGGTCTGCTACTAATTTGATGAATATTCACAGATGACAATCAATTACATGAGTGGACAACAGAACGACATGTTGATGCAAAGATATGGCTTTTCTTCATCTGTGGTAATTTTCTGTTGTATTGCTTCAGTAATTTGCATTATTGTGTAATTTGTACTAATCTGAATTTGTTACTTTTACCTGGCCTGTGAATTGCAGAATCCATGGGATGTTATTCAATTCTCTGGAAATGCACAAATTCATTTGGATTCCTTCTTGTCTGTATTCAATATTTCAGGACTTCCCCAAGAATACTATCATAACAGTACGAGTCATTGGGATTGTTGTAGTGCCTTTTTGTTCTATGTTGATTGATTAAACCAAGCATCTCCATAGTTTGAAATACCTGTAAAACTTTGTAGCAGATCGCCTATCTAATGGAGGAGATAGCTTTGTTGACGGAGCTGTCATTGCAGCAGCAAGAACATTGCCTACTTGGTCAGATGGGGATGTGCCTCCAATCCCAAGCATGGAAAGAAGAGCAATAAAGGAATTACAGGAAGAATGCAGACAGATGCTTGCCGCATTTCCTACCAACTCTACTGAAGACCAAAATATCCTAGGTAAGCTTGCTACACAGATCCTGATTTCTGGGAGTTGTTTTTCTTGATATTGGAAACTCATGTTTTGCTCCATATATCTCACCAGATTCTATGCCAGACGCTACCAGGACGCTTGAAGCTGTTATCAAGTATGTAACTGTTCCATTCCATAGCTGTGTAGTGGACTTGAAATGTAGCGGTAGTCGTAAATACCGCATTGGAGATCTAATTGTTGGTCTGGACTTGTGCAGATATAGATTGCACCGGAAATTGTACATCAAGAAAGTGATGCAGGCACTGGATTTGTATCAAGAACGAATATTATTCTGATAAACTTAGAAAAGTGTAGAAAAGCTATGGAATAATTTGTTACATCTGATTGATCCAAACTCTGCTTCAGTGCATGAAAGGTCATGTTAGAATAGATGAGTGGTTTCAGAGAACTTGCACTTTTGGCATGTCTTTTGTTTCAAAATCATGTCATGTCAACCTCCAGAATTTCAAATTTACAGAATAAAGTAGACAGTTTAGCTACAAATCAGATGCATCAAAGCATTGCATTAACAGTGTCTTTAAACATGACCATGAAATTCAGCTCCAATAATTCAAATCAACTACAGACATCACATGATTAACCATCTCTATAGAAATAAAGCTAAACCAATAATCCAAGTCGCCTCAAACATCCAACAACAGTTTAAGCATATCTGGTGATGCTTTCAGAAATAACACAGGAAGGTTAAAACGAAATGGAAGATCACGTACTTAATCAGGAATATCCAACTGGAGATATTAGGGTTTAAAGCCCTATAGTCACCATACTCTCTTCTCCACTGGTCATACAGGCAATTAGTTTCATCCTCATTATCTAGAGTCCATATCCGAATCGCACAAGTCCTCATCAACCCTATCACATGTGCACGCCTGTTATCCCATGTACACACGGGTCTCGCTTTGACCAGGAAGATATGTGTAAAACCGTAAGGTAAGAATTGACCGCGAGCAGCACTCGGATCTCTTACTAAGCACACGAATAAGTGGTTTGCAGAACTCTGCATGATAGCCATGTTTGCCTAATCATGTAGATCCCCCACTAGACGGCTCAGTAAGGCATGTCACTAAGAGACCCTCTTTGATGGCCTTCATATAATCTTTCACCGTGCTGCAATGGTCAGCAGCAGAAATCTTTGCTCGCAATGGTCAGTAGCTTGAAGATGGCTACACCCTTGCTGATTACAACATTCAGAAGGAGTCCACTTGCTCGTATGTTTCCATCCTTCTGTCTCTATCTATCTGTTACCTTACCTGTTGTGTTTGTTAGGATACTTTGTTATTAAGCTTATATTTGCGCGCGCATGTTGTTAGAATTAGGCACTTGCACTACAAGCCCTAAAGTTTTCTATTTTTCTCATACACAAACACAGGCTGGAAACGAAATTGCTAAAGAATATATATGTTACATGTAATGCAAAGGGACGACAAATATTGCAAAATAGAAGAGGGAAAAACTTGTCAATCGGCGCACAACCTCCTCTATTTTCACATATATGAATAGTAGGTTGTGTGTCGATTACATATATCTGTGGAGTTTTGTCTAGGCGGCCAAACCTGTGATTAGGGAAACGGTAAGAGCAAGATCGAAGAATATATGAAACGCTCTACCGTTTCCATTTGCGGTCCCTCCTCTATTTTCACATATATGAATAGCAGGTTGTGCGCCGATTCCAGGCGGCCAAACCTGTGATTAGGGACGAAGCCGGAAACAAATTTGGTACCCCAAACCTAGCCTTCCATTCTTTCTCTCATCCTCATGTACGTCAGTTGCCTCCTTGTCTTTGATCTGTTCGTATACATAATTTAGAAGACATTTGCAATGCCCCAACTATTTTGTGGCTAAGTTGTACAAGCTTTAATGTGTCATCGGTTTCTATGTATACTTGTAGTCCTTGCATCCGAACCAAGAAGTATGACATCGTCAACAATGATTGCAATATTTGTCATCCCTATGTAACATATATATTCTTCCGAGGAGGAATCTCTGTTTGCAGTTGCACAATTTACATCAAGATTCTGAATTTAAAATAAAAGGAAAAGGAGAATCGAAGAAATACCAGTCCCACCGCCAACCGGATTCAAAAGTTTTCCGTGTTCGTCGTACTACTCCGACGTCCTAAACGGGTCGGGTCGTCGCCCTGCGTATACCAGGTCCCGCAGTTGATGCCATGTCAGAGGATTAGGGTAAAGAGGGACTCTCTCGCTCGCTTTTTCCATCTTCTTTTGAGGAATCTCTGGATCAACTATCTCTCTCAATAGCCCTAGTTCTCTCTCAATATCAAATAATATTGGAATACTAGAAATTAGGCCCGCGCTTTGCTGCGGGTTTTTGAATTCTATATACTTAGTTTATATACAAAATGCAATTCACAACAAAAGATTACTGTACATGGTAGCACACTTTAGAATTGTTCAAGACACATGTAACATGTAGTTAGAGTTTGGGAAAGGACAAAGAAGTAGCTAAGATGATGGAACAGGTTGGGAAAGATATATCGTCATACTTGTTGTAGAGAAATTTGCTTGGTTCACCTCATGTTATATTGCAACCTAAAAAGAAAAGAAAAACATTGTGAACTGCATAAGACATAGAAAAAGAAAAATATGCAAGAATAATTTGAAATTTGTATCATAATATGCAAGAAAAATATGAAATTAATAAAGACAAATGAAAGCCAAATAAGACTACAACTGACAAAAGAGAAACTGCTTAAAATCTAATCAACTATAGGCAATCAGTAATTCACTTAGTAACGGAATAAAAAGACTAATAATCCATTAATAAAGCAGAGTAAAATCTTTCAATTGAGCGTGTTGCTTAAACTCCTCGAAATGATGACAAAACTAAGAACCTACACACATAAGTTAATAATCAAAAACACAGAAGTTAATAATCATGAGAAAATAAGAATGTAGTGATGAACATATGCAAGTTCTATTGACTATCAAAAAAGAAATTTCTAGTCTAGTACCATTGTTTTGCTTCAGCATTTCATTGTCCCCTTCAAGGGCACTTCACCTAAGCTTCCAATTCCACCATGTATGCCTCCAAATAACAGACTAATATAGAAATGTCATATGATATGCAGATTAATTAGTACCAATCAAGTGTGATCAGCACCCTTAAAACATCAACTACATGCATTTAGACATCAAATATGAAAATTCAATATTCATGGAAACTTTCCTGACCTTCAATTCCACTTTCCAAAACAAAATGAAATAGTCATATACCTGAATCCAAACTGGTTACAGAATACAACAGCTGACAGTTCTTGATATTTGCTCTACTTGCAGTTGATATTTCTTATCACAATTTGCAAAATGCAAGAAACTATATTGTTAGGTGATACCTGCCTGATTACACCTACTCCATTCAATTGAATACATCAAGATGCAAATTTATCAATTTCATTTAAGTGCTTTCTCTAATCATTTTCAGTTCATCTGTTCAGCGTAACTACACATGATGAAATTTACAATAAGCTATAACACAAAAAAGTTAAATCAATCTGACATTGTGTAGGAATGAATCAATGATGTATGATGATTGGGCAATAACAAAATCAATTATGTATCAAAAAACAATTAAAATAGAATACAAACCTGAATAAGAAGAGAAAACAAAGAGACTGCAGAACATTAAATAATCTAAAGTCCATCTGAAGTCTCATCTGAATTATTGCTCCATCTTTCTCCCTCAGATAATCTAAAATCCTGAAAACCCAGAAAGCAAAGCATTGATTAACAACCTTGACCACCTATCCTAACCCAAAAGCCCTATTAAACCACACACACTGAACAAAACCCAAAGCCTCAACACATAGTAGAAATCAAACTTTAGCACATTCTAAAAATCTTTATCTCGTACTGAATACTACTAACAAATTCTTAAATAGGATGCTAACACTGAAAATTAAGTCACTTGCAGCAAGTGATGGGGCCTTTGACGATTGCAAAACAAAAAAGGCCATCTTTGTCTGCCAAATTATGCAAATTCTATACCACCTTTGCATATGAGTCCTCAATCACCATTTTATTTCATATACATGCACAGACAGAGATTCAATAGTACTGAAATTAAGCTTATCAAAACCAAACTTTAACCACACTTCAGTTTTTCTGTTTGCCAAACAGAATCTCACCCCACAAACCATCCTACTCTTCGACTTGAGAACCCCAACACCCTCCTGACTATATTACTCGATTCTACCTTTCAAGAGAACAACCAAAAGCAACACACAAATTCAACTGAATTAGAAGAGAATGAATTAAGAGATCACAAACACATAACACCATATCGTAAACCCAGAACACCTACCTTCTCCTGCAACACTGAAACCCGAAATCAGCGTTAGAGCGAGTCAGGATCGGTCTGCTTGCAGAGCTCGGCCTGGGATCGCTGCTCGTTGACGGAGGCCATCAGGTGGGAGATTAGGGTTTCGAAAGGGGCCGGGTCGGGAGCGAGAATCGTCGCGAGTTGCGCCTGCTGGAGCTGAGTCGACTCGGCCATTGAAACCGGCGCGTTTTTAGGGTTCCGGTGGTGGCGGTGGTGGCTGCTGCCTCTCTCTCTCTCTCTGTGTGGATTTCGGCTTTTGAGTTTTTTGGAGGACTGCGTGAAGAGATGGGTGGCGTTTAAAGTAGACGTGGGAGTAGAGGAGTCTGGGTTCTCTTCGCTCTCTCCCTCTTTCACCTGACGTTTTGCAAGGCTGATCGAGAAGCATCTGGAGCAAAACAGGCGAGGGAAGTACCCGAATTGCACAGCCCAACAATGAGGGCAAAACCTGGAAAACTGACGAATTGCAGCCAGCCCAACACTGTTTTTTTTACTGTATATGAACAGTGATTAACAAATAGATATATAGTAAATGTTAGCCTAGTTTCTACGCTTTCTTCGGTTCCCCCACGCGTAACCTACACGCGCGGAAGTCAACTAACTTATTTTTTTTATTTTTTAATTAAAGCTGGGACCCGCCAGGGCGGGTTGACCCGTTTCCTCGAGTTCCGCCTAGCGGTACATCGGGTCTCTGAAACGGCTCGGATCCTCTCCTAACATACCTAACTTTTTTATAAGATGTTGACACGTGTCTGGACTTAATCTAATGACCTATAATGATTCGTTTCCTTTAGATTTTTTTTTCGGGAGATTGTTTTCCACTTTTCCCTTACTATTCGTCCTAGTCTTCTTCTTCTTCTTTTTCGAGATTGCCTGCATAAGTTAATCAACAGATTTTTATCACTTTTTGGATCTATTTTTTTAATATTCAATCTTTAAGAAGTATAATTATATTCTGGGCTCTTGTTTATTTGAAATGTGGGGTGGATAGAATCAATTCAAAAGAGTTTGAATTGAGGATTTATGGATTTTCTTATAACTCATAAAGTAAATTCTTCTAATTGGGTATGCTCTCTTGTTTGATATGTATCTCTTATGTTGATTTGGGAAGCTCGAACAATAAGATGAGATTAAGCTACGTTTAGTTTTTGCTTGGGTTCTCCATAGTATACATCCAATTCTACTACTTTTTTCCACTATTCTCAAACGATCCATGTTGTTGAGTAGTAAAAACTAATCTTTACCTTTCATTTCCTGGTGCTTTATCATGTAATAGGTCTCAGGCTTTCCATATGGTTCACATCTTATCACAGAAGAAGAAGAAGAAGAAGAAGAAGAAGAAGAAGAAGAAGAAGAAGAAGAAGAAGAAGAAGAAGAGAGAGAGAGAGAGAGAAGATGATGAATATGACAAAAATATAAAGAGTTTTTCCGTAAAGTCACTAATTTTTGTTGTTATGGAGGTATGTAGACCATTCGATATAAGACTTGACATGTGTCGTCATCTCCATAGAAGTTTAGGTAGGTTAGGAGAGAGAAAGACTTAAGAAGGATCCGGATCCCTTTGATACTACCTTTAACTTTAATTTCTAATTTGTTTATTCTAAAAATTATTATATGCACGATGTGTATTTACACGACGCATTCTTAACCGTTCATAATAATTCATATATTTGATCACTTTGTTTTTATATTATTTTTTCTAATCATGATCATCTATATATGTATGTGAAGATACACACCGTGTACTGAAAATACTCACATTTTATTCGTTTTTTATTAAACTCATTTTGCACGTTTTTATGTGGTCAACTCATTATTAGCATTCAGGTGAACCCCAATGACTATGCATTGTCATTTACATGATAATTGGTGCGCTTGTTCAAGATTTGAATATGCTAATATTGAGGTAATTAGCTTCTACTCACTACCTCTTCTTGGTTCAATTAATTTATAACATTTTATACCGTGAATATATCATGAAATTAATCAGATGAAACATCTCTGTTGGGGAGGTGATATCTAATACTTATTCATCCTTAGGTTTTCATATTGATCTTACACTCCTCTGTCCACCTTTGTAATTGGCAACACGTTAGCTTAATGCATCAACAAAATTCTTTTACTGGAAAGAAGAATTTGTGTGTGAAATCAATTTGTTTTTACACTTTCTACAATCAACCAAAAGAAATGATGTTTCATTGTCGCGTTTTATCTTAAAAACCACTTGTTGCACTAAGTACGTATAATTGGAACTTCTGTGGTTCAATTTAAGCATGAGACCTTGTCATCAGATGGCTTTACATGATAATGAACTTGCCACATTTTGAAGACATGTTCAACCATTCCTTTTTGCCAAATTGTTATCTCCATTAGCGATTTAAAGGATCTTATATATGCTTGAAGTAATGATAAATGATGGCTACGGATTAAGAGAGGTGACAAGGTAATATTTGTTCTTGGACCACCGAGGAGGAAGTTCAATTATGTGAATCATGGACTACGGTTACCCTATGTCCCATGGCCGGAAATCAACAAACTCTTACAAGGTTGTGGCAAAAGGTATATGAGCATTATGTTGATAATTGGACGGGCGAAACCGCGGTTCGGCCAGCGGCAGTTCTTTAATCTCATTTCAAGTCGTTGAAGAGACTTATCAAAGCGTGGCACAACGCAAAAATTCAAGTTGGGATTCATAAACCAAGCGGCACCAATCAATTGGATGAGGTATTTTTTTATCATCATCCACTTAAATTATATTTCGACAAATTAATATGATTATTAATTTTTATATTGTTTGGTTTTTTTTAATAGGAGCATCAAATTAACCTAGAGTATATGTGGGTGATTAAAAAGCAATTCAAGCATAAGGAATGTTGGGAGGCGGTGAAGAATCACCCTTATTTTAGAGATGCACCAACGCCTCAGGTCACCCCCATTGTTTACTCCATGGCTAGCGGTCCCCAAACTGAATCACCAATTAATTTATATGATGAAGAAATTGTTTTGGAGACTCCCCCTAGCTCTGTCGGAAACCCAATGGGACAAAAGGCCGCCAAAGAAGCAATAAGGAAAGGAAAAAAGAAAGAAGACGTGGCGTGTCATGATTGGCTTGAAATCCTATCTAAAATCATCTCAATTATTTTTGAAGATAATGATATCTAAAAAGGACATATGTCGTCTGTTTATTGGTATAACTTTATCAGAAATTTTAGATATTTATGAAAAATAACGATATTGATATGAACACGTGTCATTTCCACATTGGTCATTGATATCTTATATAGATAATTCTAGTTTAATTTCTTTATATATACTACATGAGCATCTTGTTTATAAATAAATAATAATTGAATTTAATAATAAAGCAAAAAACAATAGTTGTTTATCAATAAAAAAATATTTTTATAAAATATGAATAGTAATTGGTCCTTGGATTGATCTCGTTGTTATATCGTCAAACCAAGGACCAATGACTGATTTAGATGAATAGTGGATTAGCCCGGGTTAAGGATTGATCCAACCCACTTAAAATGGGTGCATTTGGTCTTATAAGTGTTAGAGCAAGTCTAACAGATTTGGTAAATCCTTCATTTTTCTCTATTAGAGCATCTCCAAAGCTCTTGTATTAATTCTTTAATATAGAGGATAAAATCACAAAATCACAAAATCACTAAAAAATGAGCTCAACTCCAACAACTTTTCTATTCTATTATATAAAATTAAATGTTTTTCTGTATAATTTAATGAATCAATATAAATATTATATATTTATTCAAATAAAACCACAAATTCATGTTAAATGTTTTAATTTTACGATATTTTGTTCTTTTTTTAGGAAAGAAATGAATTCTAAAAGACAAGTAATAAAGTTTAGAAATTTCTTCATGAGGAAACAAATTTTAAGAATTCTATAGATTTAGAGGATATGTTTTCTCTCGCTTCCCACTTTTTGTATTATAGAGAATCTTTTACATGAGTTGTTGAAGCAAAAAAATGGTGTTTTTCTTTAAAATAGATATAAATTTAGTTTTATATGAGCTGTTGGAGATGCTCTTATAGAAAAAATTGATTCTTTTTTGAATCTAACAGATTCTTATCTCATTCTCTAAAATAGAGATAGAGATGAAAAAGAAGAGTCAATTCCTTATATTTACAAAGAGAAATTTTAAATATACATCTCTAATATTTTGATACACGTCTCTATTATTTTATATTTCACATCATATTTTATAGATATGTTTAATTATAAAAACATCCATCAATTATTAAGGGGAAAAAAAACTTCATCTTTCCTAAAATCTAACTATTATCCACTATTACTACACATCAAAAGAAAAGAAATAAAAACTTATTCTCTAAAATTCATCACCTGAATTTCGACTACTATCGTAATTACATGTACTATTTACCGATTCATTTGGTTTATTTTTTATCAACTTTATTTTTTAATTTGTAGACTAAAAACTAGTTGTTATGCTATTGTACTTTTACTCTTAACTTTGAAAAAATTATGTATGTTCAATTTTTTTTTCTTTAAATTCTAGCCGATTGATGTCAATTAGAGATTTGAAGTTCGAATATAACATTACTCTTTTGACTATAAATTGAAAAATATTAAGAAAAAATTTCTAACCCGATAAAAAAAATCTAACAGAAAAGAAAAGAGAATACGTAAAGGGAGTTGTGAAATAGTAAATATATAATAATTATATTAAATAACAGATTATTATTAGTTTTAGATATTACGGGTATTTTAGGCAGTTTGTAATGTGTATTTAGTATAATATTGAATTGAAAAACTAGATATGTAGTGTATTAAGTAAGAAGTGTGTATTAATATAGAGATTATTAAGGATGTGTATTTAAATACTATTGAAAAGTTCGTGAGGTCTGGCTCTCTGCTAGGGTTTGCGTCGCACATCTGCCATGGAGATCTTGGCATGGAACTGTAGAGGTCTTAACAACGATCGCTGCGTTCAAGCTCTTCAAACCCTAATCGGCCAGAAGAAACCATCGTTTATCTTTCTGTTTGAGACGAAGGTGAACGACAAGGAATATCTAAATCGGCTGCGATTTCCGTTAGGTTATCGGAATTGTGAGGCTGTCTTCAGCGTGGGGCAATCGGGAGGGGTTGCTCTCTTCTGGGAGGATGGTCTGGACGTCCGCTTTCTGTCGAAGTCGAGGTACCATGTTGATGTGGAGGTCCATGCTACGGATGGATCAGGGATAACTTGGCGCCTCACTGGGTTTTAAGGCCAGCCTTTGGCCGCTAATCGCCATCTTTCTTGGGATCTGCTTCAGGCTCTTTCAGGGGACTCTTCTCTTCCATGGATTGTGGTAGGGGATTTCAACGAGATTCTGCATGAGGATGAGAAGGAGGGTGGTCTGGCTCGTAACCCTAACCAGATTTTACGGTTTCAGGGTGCCCTGGATGATGCCGAGCTCTTTGACCTAGGGTTTCGGGGTGCGCCGTTCACCTGGAAAGGGGGTGACGTGAGATGCCGGCTGGACAGAGCAGTGGCGACACCTTCCTGGCTGGATGTTTTTCCTGCCTCCCGCGTGCTTCACCTTCCTCCAATTCACGGTGACCACGTTCCCTTGCTTATTGGGGTGTTCCAAGAAGAGCCGCTTCAGAGGCAGTGGCAGTTCCGGTTCCGTTTCAACTCGGCTTGGACGGCGCATGAAGGCTGTCGGGATGTTGTGGCGGCAGGGTGGAGTCGTTTTAAAGGGGGGACTCCCATGTATCGTACTATGTCCAGAATTGCTCACACCAGGATGGCTTTGAATTCTTGGCAGTATACGACATTTGGGAACAGGAAGAGGGATATCGAGTTGATCCGGGGTCGGTTGCAGCAACTTATGTCACTTCCCTTGTCGTCTGGGAACTTGGAGGAGCATGCTTCTTTATCAGGCAAGTTAGAGGGTTTCTTGGAGGAGGAAAGATTGTACTGGAAACAGCGTTCAAAAGTGACCTGGCTCACGGAGGGTGATAAGAACACCAAGTTCTTTCACAGGTTTGCTTCTAATCGGAAAGCTAAGAATCGTTTAGCTGGGTTGTTTGATGAGACTGGTGTGTGGAAACCAGCTTAATTTGGATGGAATGGAGAAGGTTATCCTGGACTACTTCTCTTTCATGTTCCGGTCTGAACATTCGGATGAGAGCCGGATGCTAGAGGTGGTGAACTTAGTTCGGCCGAGGGTGTCTGACCAGATGAATCTCTTATTCGGACGAAGAGATTCGAGCTGCTTTGTTCCAAATGTACCCGACTAAATCGCCGGGTCCGGATGGGATACCTCCGGAGTTTTTTCAGAAGTATTAGGAGACGGTAGGGGTAGATGTTTGTCTGGCGGTGCGTGACTTCCTCTCTTCTGGGCAATTGTTGAGGGATGTGAACTATACTCACATTTGTCTGATTCCTAAGGTTGCGAACCCCACGCAGGTCTCTAACTTGAGACCAATAGCTTTGTGTAATGTCCTATATAAGATTTGCAGTAAGGTGATTGCGAACAGATTGAAGAAACATCTTGCTGGTATTATTTCTCCCTTTCAGAGTGCTTTTATTCTTGGCAGGTTGATTACAGATAATTCTTTGATTGCCATTGAAGTGTCTCATTTTATTGATTCGGATAAAGAGGAGGGGGTTATGTCTTTGAAGTTGGATATGAGGAAGGCGTATGACAGGATGGAATGGGTATTCTTAAAGGTTGTTTTGTTGCGATTAGGGTTTTGTGGTGTCTGGGTCGACTTGATTATGCAATGTGTGTCTACTGTCAGGTATTCTTTTCTAATAAATGGTAAGCCGTGTGGTTCTCTTACTCCTTCCAGAGGGCTGCGGCAGGGTGATCCTTTGTCCCCGTATCTATTCTTATTATGTGCGGAGGTGTTCTCTACTTTGTTGGAAAATCGAGTGGAGGAGGGTGCGCTGCAGGGCATCCGTGTCTGTGATGGGGCTCCGGTAATTACACATCTTCTATTTGCGGATGACAGTTTGTTGTTTGGAAGAGCTTCTTTGGCTGAATGCTTGTGTATAAAGTCTGTGTTAGAGGATTATGAGGCGGCTTCGGGGCAACAAGTTAATTTCTCTAAAAGTAATATTGTTTTCAGTAAGGCAGTTACAGTTGATCTCAGGAACTCCTTAACGGATGTCTTCTCTGTGGGGGTGGTTGCTAAGCATGAGAAGTATCTCGGGCTTCCCATGGTTGTGGGTCGCAACAAGATTGACACCTTTGGGTATATCAAAGAGCAGTTGAGCAAGAAATTGGAAGGGTGGCAAGGTAAACTTCTTAGTAGTGCAAGGAAGGATATTTTAATTAGAGTTGTTGCTCAGGCTCTTCCCTCGTACTCGATGAGCTGTTTCCTACTTCCAAAAACTTTTTGCAATTCCCTCCATCAAATGTGTGCTAGGTTTTGGTGGGGTGGAACAACGGATGATAGAAAGATTCATTGGATGTCGTGGGAGAGGCTATGTCGTCCGAAGGAGGAGGGAGGTATGGGTTTTCGTGATCTGTATGCTCATAATCTTGCGTTGCTTGCTAAACAGGGGTGGCAGTTGGTTAAAAATCCAGACTCTCTTCTGGGAAGGCTGTATAAGGCCAGGTACTTTCCTCATACTGATTTTTGGTCTGCTCCTAACCCTTCCATGCCATCTGCTTGTTGGCGTGGTATTTTTGAGGCCTGGGATTTGTTGGTTAATGGGACTCGTTGGCAAATTGGTGACGGGTGTTCGGTGCGGGCTTGGGAGGATCCTTGGCTCCCTAGACCTCGGGACTTTCGGCCTCTAAGTCAGAGGAGCAGTAGTAATATGCTGGTTAGTGATTTTATTTCTGTTGATAGAATGTGGAATGTTGATTTGGTTGGGGAACATTTTGAGCAGGCGGATGTTGATCTGATTCTGACAATTCCTTTGAGTCGGCGTGCTGGCCCGGATAAACTAGTGTGGCACTATGATCTGAAAGGGCGTTTTTCCACACGCTCTGCTTATGATCTTGCGAGGCAACTGTGCCATGCTCAACCTTCTTCCTCGACAGACTCGGTCTCTGTTCCTTTGTGGAAGAGTGTTTGGTTTTCACAGGTGCCTAGCAAGATTAAGGTGCATATCTGGAAGGTCGTTTCGAATATTCTTTCGACAGTTGTTTCGTTGAGATCTAAGCATGTCTTTATTAACCAGGGTTGTTTCTTCTGTAATGAGGAGGAGGAGGGTACTGCGCATGTGTGTCGTGATTGTTGTTATTTTCGAGATTTAGTGATGTTGTTTCCTGAGCTTCATGCTGTCCTTCAGGTTGTTTTTCACCCAATGTCTATGATGGAGTGGTTGGTGTTATGTTTGGAGTGTGTGTCTAAGGAGAGTTTTGTTGTTCTTCTGGTCATTCTTTGGGCGGTTTGGAAGGAAAGAAATTTGAGGTTGTGGGAGGGGAAAGCACGACCGGTTTCCCAACTCTTTTATCAAGTTCGGACTCAGGTGGCTCTTTTGCGTTCTTGTCGATCAAGACATGGTCGTGGTAGGAGACAGTTCAAACTGTGGGTTCCCCCCCCCCCCCCCCCCCCCCCGCAGGGGTGGCTGAAGGCCAACTTTGATGGTGCCTTTGATAGCTCTTCTCGTAGTGGTGGAATTGGTATTATATTCCGCGATCATGAATCAGTTGTTGTGGGTGGATACTATGGGAGAGTTGCTAATGTTACTTCCCCTGACTTAGTGGAGGCTTATGCTGGTAGATTGGCTTGTGAGATGGCTAGGGAGTTACAGCTTTTTCCTATAGTCTTGGAGTCAGACTGTCTCAATCTGGTTAAGGCTACTCAGTCTGATATGGAGGATTCTGCTTTTGGCATGATCGTTGAGGATATTAAATAGGATCTGTTGTCTCTTAATTCTTCTTTTTTTAGTCATGTTTTCAGGGAGTCCAACTTGGTAGCGCATAAGCTAGCTCGTTTGGCTCTTAGTTGCTCTTCTCCTTCCCGTTGGGTCGGTGCCCCTCCTGGGGAGTTACAGGGTTTGCTTGCATCCCCTCCGTGTAATCGGTGATTTTTTCAATAAAGTTCTCTAACGTATTCGATCAAAAAAAAAAAAAGATGTGTATTTAAAATTTCTTATTTACAAATTCTCTAAAAAAATATAGAGAATGAGAGCATTAAATGTTTCACATTATTCAAGACTCTAATTGAGAGAGAGAGAGAGAGAGGGAGCAAATTTTACTTTTCTAAACAAAAATTTCTTATTTTTACTTATTTTATTGTTCTAATTAATGAAGATGTATAATATTTTATTGTTGTATTAAATAACAAATTATGTATAATAAGAAAAATCTTAGAGTTGAAGAAAAAATTTATAAAGATTTTGAGTTTTGCTTATCTATTATACATAAAATATAAAGAAGCTGTTGGATTTGCTCTTATTTTGTGTTCCAGTTCACAACAACTATGACTTCGTAATCTAAATGGCTTCCTCATGCCATATTAACATTATAACATGCTTGAATTATACTGAAGCTGCACAAAGTTGAGGTACTTCCGGAGCAGTGGCAGAGCATAGTCGTTGGAAGAAAACTTCAGTAAACGTTCCATGTGCCCATTGATATCATTGTGGATATCCTTGTGAAACTGCCCTTGAAAACAGTCTGTTGACGTCTCCGGTGCGTCTCCAAGATCTGTTTAGACATGGCTGATTCACCCGTTTTTACTACATTGCACATGAAACGTTTACTGAAGTTTTCTTCCAGCATACATACCAGGAGAGGCATTTTTTCACTCGTTCTATGATCTTGGCCAGGGCATTTTTTCACAATTTACATTCAAATTCTGAATTCTGAGAAACCCTAAAAATAAAGGGAAAGGGAGAATTGAAGAAATTAATACCAGGCTCCCCGCCTACGGGATTCAAAAGTTTCCCGTGTTCGTCGTACGACTCCCAAGTCCTAAACGGGTCGGGTCGTCGCCCCGCGTATTCCAGGACGTCCCGCAGTTGATGCCAAGGGTAAGTGAATATTCTCTCGCTCGCTTTTTCCATTTTCTTTTGAGAGGGAAACCACTGGATCAAGTATATATATATATATATATATATATATATATATATATATATATATATATCTCGGCTTCCCCGCGAGTAACCTACACGCGCAGAGGTCAAAGAAAAGAAAAAGAAACTATTATTTTATTTTTTTTCTTTTTTATTTATTTAAGGGTGGGACCCCCTATCCCGGGTTGGCCCATTTCCTAGCGGTGCGTCCGCCTAGCCCGCTTAGGCCCAGATTGCCTTTAATTTCTATTTTTTTGTTCTTGTTTTAATTAAAACAGGAAGGAACAAGTAACCGCCGAGCGAAAGTGAGAGAATGGACCGGTTTCTCTGAGACTGAAACAGCTTCAGCTTCTTCTTCTTCTTCGTATGCCTCAACGACGTTGATCTCTTACGTCATCTGAGTCTTCCCATCATTATATTTTCAGGTATCTCATCACTCTTAAACAGTTAAACTTTCCTCTCTTGTATCTTGCCGTGTTCTGTGAGTTTACGCCATTTTGATATTGATTTTTTTATTCCTGATGCTTATTCAATTGGAAATTAGTGATCGAAAAGCTAGCAAGTATCGGTTTTAATCCAAGAACATGGTTTAATCTGTAGAAATCGATTGGGTTTTTGGGTAGCACACCAGGTGTTCGATGAAATGCCAACTTCAGTATTATTCGTAAATAGTGACCGGTGAGATCAAACTAATCAATGCCTAACCGCATCAACTTTCGTTTCGGTATGGAATGAATTCTGCTTGACACAATATGCTAGTGTTGATTGCCTTACTTGGTGGTTTTTAGCAGTTGTGGCCTGCACATGGGTAGGAATCTAGCTTCGATAAGTAATGTGGTGTTGCCAATTGCCAAATCTCTGAAAGGAATAGCTTGGGATTGTGGTGCCTTGGAAGCATTTCTTTTTGTAAACTATAGTGACCGTTAAGAACTGAAGATTTTTCTTCTTTTTGAAATAGAGAGGAGAAGTGAGATGGCTTCTCGAAGTCTGAAGAGCATTTTGACTGCAGCGGTTAGTACTGGGGTGACTGAGGCCAGGGCAAGGATATTCGGGCATGTGCTTAACCCGACAGGGCTGAAGTCTGCGCATAAGATCTTAAGGAAGAAGCTGATTGGGGAGAAAGTCGCCCAGTGGTACCCTCATGACATCAGGAAAGATGACCCCCTTGTCATGGAAGCCGAGGAAAAAGAGTATGCTTTCTTTCCTCCATCTCCTTTGCTCTCTTGTCTAGCCATCTGCTAATGTTTCACTCTTGTATGGAATTTCAAAGGAACATTGCACTATGTCATTATTAATGGAAAAGGTGCATTGTAGAAGGATCACATAATGCATCACTACTGTATTCGATTTACACAGAAAGAAGTTAATAATTTTCCCTCAGAGTTCAACTTCTGTCATTTTCATTCTAGCTTCTAACAAGTCTGTTCCAACAAGACTGGTTTGCACAACATGAACTTGATCTGAACCTTGTGTTGTGATGGTTTCATAATTTTTTTACTGAGAACTGCTTAGTAGCTCATAGTACTGATGCATCTCTAATTGCTACCTTTCAGGCGCTTAAACAAGCTTGAAATGTTGAAGCGTCGAGGAAAAGGGCCACCCAAGAAGGGTCAAGGAAAGCGTTCCAAGCGCAAGAGCTAGTATTTTAACATGTTGTAGTTGGTTTTTGGGTGGTATCTTGAATAAAGAGATTACTATTTTGAACATCCGGGGACAATTTTGTTAGTTTTATTTGAACATATATTCAATATTTGCAGTCCCATTTTGTAAGAGAGGGTAGTTAGTTGTTATTTGGGATAACAAATTGTTTCAGAATTTCTTTTTAATTTAAGCGGATTGGTAATCACCCTGGCTTCAGTTGTTGACATTCTTAAGCATTGGATTTATTAGAAATTATACTCAGTTACAATCTGTTAGTAACCATGCGACTCAATTTGTACATTAAACGACTGAGATATGTAAAAATTTCATTTATCATGAAAACATTACAATCAATGAATGCTACACATGACAGTACCTTGCCGAATTATCAGGAAATATATTGGCATCGGCTATTGAACATGTCAAACTTATCACGAGTAATTCTGATCGGTCCTCTATGTGCGTGATACTTCAGAGCTTCAAGCTCGCTCGACATGGTACCAAATCGTGAAGAAAATGTGAGTGATACCTTTCTTTTACCAATAATCTCCGCATGAACAATCTCCATTACTAAAATGATCTCCCTGTCCAACATCTTTGAGATATATTTTGCTGCTAGGTGGCAGTCATTACAGACTCTAAGGAACCTTCTTACATCTCTTAAAATGATCTCCCTGTCCAACATCTTTGAGATATATTTTGCTGCTAGGTGGCAGTCATTACAGACTCTAAGGTTCTTGGCAACTCTAATGGTAGTCCCTGGACGGGTATTGAGGAGGCCGAATGCCATTGCCAGTTTCTCGCTGTGCCCACAAAGTAAAGTTTCTTTCTCGTCCTCATCAACATTGTGAAGTACACAAGAGGTATCAGGCACATAACCTTCCTTTTTCATCCTTTCTGATAGGGTTTCAAGATATTCATGGAGCTGCTCACTTTGCGGGTGCGACATATCCCCAGCTAAAAACTTATGAACTTCATCTTCAAACTCAATCCAACTACAACCAGGCTCTTTTCTCACTCCCATCTCCTTCATTTTTCTCCTGATATCCATGGCCTTCTCCCAAAGTCCAGAAGATGAGTAGATATTCGAGAGTATAACATAGTGACTAGCCACATCAGGCTCCAGCTGCAGGAGATGATGAGCTGCAATCTATCCGATCTCTACATTTTGGTGAAGTCGACAAGCGCCAAGCAAGCTACTCCAGGCACCTGCTTTATCAAACTTAGAAGGCATAGTTTTGACTATTTCATATGCTCGCTCCACACTACCAGCCCGACCAAGCAAATCCACAACACAAGCATAATGGTCTGGTGCAGGTTCAATCCCGTGTTGTTGTTTCATTGTGTGGAACAAGTTCAGACCTTCATCTACCATCCCAGAGTGACTACAAGCTGCAAAAATTGCAATGAATGTAACTTCATTAGGCCTTAGCTCTTTATTCCATCTGCCTTCATCCACCATATTCTTAAAGAGTTCTAAGGCTTCCTCCCCTCTCCCATGCATACCATACGCCATGATGAGCACATTCCATGTGATCACATTCTTTAGCAGCATCTGATTAAACGTGGCCCTAGATAAATCTAAGCAGCCACATTTAGCATACATGTCAACCAGTGCACTACCTACAGCAAGATCTAGTGCCAACAAGTGTCTAGTAGCATAAGCATGGATCTCTTTCCCTTTAGCGAGTTCTGATAATACAGCACAACTAGGAAGAAGAGTCATGAGTGTTATAGTATTTGGCTTAAGAGGAACCCTTCTTTCATCATCATAACCAGTACTATCAGTGTTCTTGTTTTCTTCTACTCTTTGCATTTCATATAGCAGATTAAGGGCATCATCATGGCGTCCAAAAATAACATAACCAGTGATCATGGTGTTCCATGACACAATGTCTTTTCCTTCCATGCTGTTAAATATAGTTTCTGAAATTCCTGTTCTCCCCATTCTCGAGTACATGTCCATAAGTGCATTTTGTACGTACCTGTTCTTCTCCAGACTCGGCTTTATCACAAAAGCATGGATACTTTCCTTCCCCGAGAATGCTTCACAGCGCACACATGCTGGCACAATGCTTGACATAGTGGTGGCATTTGGATTAAGCCCCGACACAGCATACATTTCAAGGAACAGGTCCACGGCCTCCTCATCATACTCATTTTGCGCATAACCAGTGATCATTGCATTCCAAAGCGGAACTTTCCGCTCCATTACAGCATCAAAAACTCGACGACCACTATCCACTTCCTGGCAGTTGCAATACATGTCAACCAAAGCACTGCCAACATAAGAATTCCCAGTCAATTCATTGGCTCTCAACGCATAAGCATGAATCTCCTTCCCTGCCTCCAACATCTCCAAATGAGAACAGGCAGGAAGAACACTTGCAATCGTCACCCCATCAGGTTTAATCCCCTCGAGAATCATCAACCTGAAGAACTCTAACGCCTCCATAAACCGGTCATTCTGAGACAACGAACTTATCATAGTATTCCATGAAACCAAGTCACACTCCTCAAACAACTCAAACACACCTCTCGAGTACCCCACCATCCCCAACTTAGCATACATAGACATCAAAGCATTGACAGTAAACGTCTTCGACTCACACATCCTCACACTATACCCATGAACCTGCTTCCCAAGCCTCAACCCATGGCGCTTATTGAAATTCGAACAAGCAAGCGCTGCACTAACTAAAGTAAACGAGCTCGGCACCACATTGTCCTCAAACATCTTCCTAAACGCCTCCAAAGCCAGCTCCCACTCCTCAAACCTGCACAAAGCCGCAATCATCGAGTTCCACGAAACCTGATCCCTCTCAGTCATTCCATCAAACACCTTGTATGCATCCCCAATATCGCCGCATTTCCCGTACACATTAACAAGAGAGTTGGCTACGGTCACGGAACCAAACTCGTATCCGAATTTCACAACGCACGCATGGACCTGCTGTCCCAAGCTCAAGTCATGAAGGGCCGCCACGGCCTTCAGGACCGCCGGGAAGGCGAAGTTGTCGGGGCGGATACCGGACCGGGTCATATTGATGTAGGTTGATATGGCTTCGTTGTAGTGACCGGACCGGGTTTGGGTGCGGATGGTGTCGATCCATGTGCGGGAATCGGAGATGGGTTTGGGTGTGGAGGTGGTGGTGGTGGTTATGGTGATGGGTTTTGGAGGGGTAGTTTTGGGAGTTGTGGGTGGTTGTTGGATTTGGAGGGAAGAAAATATGTGTAGAGGTTTAGAGAGAGGGGAGAGCAGAGTAGGAGGAGGTCATCTGGTAGTTATGACAGTTATGAGGAGCTGCAACAGAATTTATTTTCATAGCCAAGGAGACAAGGGCTGGGACCCACAGCACAGTAAAAACCTGTCAGGTTTAAACTTTTTAACTGTCTATCATCTTGATATTTGATAAAGCTCCAGACTTTGAAATTGGGTTAATTAGGTAACAGGCCAGAAGATAAGACTGAGGAGGATTGGAAAATGGAGAAGGCGGTTGCAGAAGTCAAAGTCTCATCAATCTTCATATACCCAGTAAAATCATGCCGTGGAATTTCAGTTTCTCAAGCTCCTGTCACTCCTACTGGTATAACCAAGCTCACCCATTTCTCCCAGTATTGGTTTTACTTTGATTCATATTGCTTTTGACCCAGTTGTGTTGTCGTTTTACTGCTGTAAAGTTTGTTTCTTTGTTCATGGAGAATAAATTTTCAGATTATGGAACTATATTGTTTACATGATTGATTTCAAAGGATCAATCTTTTCATTTGGCTCTGTTCAGTATGATCACTATATATGTTGAGTTTTAGTATATTAGTTTGTGGGGTTATTTGATTGGTATGATCAGAAATTTTTCTATATAGATTGATTTTCTAGGAGGGACTAATATCTACAATCTCGAATTGGGTGTTATTGAAATGAGGATTTTTCCTGTTTTATATGTACAGGTTTTCGTTGGGATCGACAATGGTTAGTGGTAAACTACAAAGGGAGGGCATATACTCAAAGAGTTGAGCCCAAGCTTGCTTTGGTTGAGGCACAGCTTCCAAATGAGGCATTTGTAGAGATTTGGGAACCTACTGAAAGCTCTTATCTTGGTGAGAACATCGATATTCTTCTCTTCTTGATATTAAGCTTGTTTTTCTTTTAGACACCAAAGAGCGCTGGAGATGTTGCGATTCACTAGTACTAATATTCTGGTTTACTGATTATCACTTTGTTCCGTTATGTTTAATTGGTTCTGGAGTTCGGTGCTCATGTTTCAATGGATTTGTACTCTTTCTTGCTTTTCATATCCTTCGTGTTCTTAGAAGTAGTCACATTTGTAGTCAATGCCTTCACCACTTGGGAAGTTATTGTTAAGTTTCTTTTTAGTAACTTGAGAAGCACCCTGTCATTCACTTTGCAGTATTAAAAGCACCCGGGATGGATGTGCTGAAGGTTTCATTGAGCACACCAAAAGAAATAGCAGATGGGGTTTCAGTATGGGAGTGGTCTGGTGCTGCATTAGATGAGGGAGCTGACGCGTCGAAATGGTTTTCAGATTATCTAGGGAAACCTTGTCGACTTGTCCGCTTTAATGCAGGTACAATTTATTGTGGTGCTTTTAAAGAACTAGGCTCTGAGTGCAATACCTAGGGAAAATTTATTAGTAGTTGATAGAAAATTCATATGAACTTCATTTCAGAGATGCAATAGCATCTTATGCTGTTATATTTGTGGTTAGATATCATCACTTCAACACACTTGAACAATGGGATATATAAATTTGGCTGCATTCTGTTATAATGCAGCTTCAGAAACTAGGCCTGTAGAACCTGAATATGCTCCTGGACACCAAACAATGTTCTCCGATATGTATCCATACATGCTATTGTCTCAGGTTAGTTAAAGTCAAAATACAGAAATGTAAGTCTTTATGGGAACTCTGACCTGGATTTTGTCATTGTAACTTAGGAATCGCTGGATGCACTAAATGAGCTTCTGAAGGAACCCATACCAATTAACCGATTTAGACCCAAGTAATTTTTTTTCTTCTAATTCCTTCTGTAATTATTATATTTTTTTGTTCAGTATTTTTGGTAATAAAAAATTGTTAATCTCGAGCTTAACTCTAGACAAAGTCTTGTCAGTTTTATGATCAGTATGGTTTCATAATTTGTTAATCTCAAGAACTTCTACTTTGATGTCACAGCATTCTAGTCAATGGATGTGAACCATTTTCTGAGGACCTTTGGACAGAGATCAGAATAGACAAGCTAACATTTCAAGGTGTCAAGCTATGCTCCCGCTGTAAGGTCTAAAAGCTATATCCCTTCTGCCATTTTGTGCCCATCCGATGACTCGTCTATTTTCATAAGAGTATCAATGGGTGTGTGTCTCAAACTCATTTTTGGTAGTTACAGATGAATCTAATACTTTTACTACATGGTGTTATGTTTTGCAAACATTTTGTTTGCAGCCACTTAGTATAAGAATCGATCATTTAACAGGCAGGGGACCTAACAGGGCCTACCATCTCTAATAAATTTTATAGCTTTGTCTTCACCTTTTCTCTGTGAAGATTTGATATGAAAAGTTGACAAAGCAAAATCTCACCACTTCAACTTTTCTAATTCAAAGGTCATGGCTGGGAGTCATTAGACAGTTGTTGTGGATATCTTATGTGCAACCATGTGTATTAGAACTTGGAAGTCAAGTGGTTGTATAATGAAATTCATGTCCAAAGCTAAAATTGCAAGGGTTAAGGAAAGTCTTGCATGTAAGGGTTGTATGTCTTTTGTCATATAACAATTCCTGCTATAGATATTACACGCTTCCTAATTCAAACCCAATTTGTTGCTAAACTGTTGTGTAAGTGTCTGGGATCTTGGGAGAATTCTTCCAGACTGCAGATGCTCATAGTTTAAGGAAGTTTTGTGGAATGTCCTTCTAAAAGACTAAAACAGACTTACCGAAACTTTTAGATCATCAATAAGAGCTTTGCAGTTTAAATGGACATCAATAATGAATACTGGGTTCCTTACTAGGATACTTTCATGTATTTCAGGTACCTACAATCGATCAAAAAACTGGCATTGCAGGACCTGAGCCAAACGACACTCTTAAGAAAATCCGGTCTGATGCAGTTTTACGTCCAACTAAAAAACAGCAAGGAAGGGTGAGTAACTAATTCAAGACTTTCCACCATAGTCCTCCGTACATACAGTTGATCAGATGTGACATTGTAAGTGATTTTTCAGGTCTACTTTGGGCAGAATCTTGTTTGCAGAGACTCTCTTACAGGAGGAGGTGGGAAGGGACATGACGTAAAGGTTGGAGATCTTGTTTATGTCCTCAAGATGGTATCTTCTGCTGAAGAAGCAGCAGCTTGAATTTTATACATGCTGTTATATGACACCAAGAACTGCTGTCTAGATTATAAGCAACAAGACAGGTTTACTTGTTAATGATTAGCTTCCTTCTTCGATGATAGCTCCAGGTAGTTCAATAAAAGAAGAGAAACAGATTCAAGTATGACTGCAGGAGATATCCTTGAGATGTGCAATGATTGCTTTATAGTTTACTTAGTTTTGCTTGTAATGAAATATCGTTAATGAACCTAATCTTGATGAGTTTCGATTCTTATATGCCTCTAGAGCAAGTTCCCATTCCTCGAACACACGATAGAAACTTCGTTTCCCTCAATCTTTCCATCAAACACTATCTACACTATCTTTACATTTGCCACATACATTGTCAACGGTATTAGCCACAGTCACAGAAGATGATTCAGACCCAAGTTTTACAACATGGGCATGAATAAGTTTCCCCAAATTCAAGGCCGGAGGGTGAGAATGCGATGAGTTGTGGTAGCGAGTAGTTGAGTAGAGAAGAAGCAATGCTTCAAAGAGTTGAGGATTGCTGGATTTGGAGGGATGAAATTTTTTGTCAGCGTGTGGACCTTTGGCAGTACCTACATTTCGAGACGTGGCATCAAAACAGACCATGCCAATGCCATGTTCCTAACTTCTGCCCCACAAAAGATGCTTGTCAGTTTAGGGGAAAGCGGCCTACTTTGGGCTCTTCTCTCAGCAAAGGATCAAATTAGGTACCAGTATAATCAGCAAAGGATAAAATTAATGCTAGCTCTAAAATGATTCTGCTATATTGAATCTGTAGCAAATCAGAACAGACTCTCTGCTGCCTATAGACTGCATAACATTAAGAGAGGATGGAGAAGCTACCTCTTCTGCATTTTTCGCCTATCTGATGGCTGTCAAGCCATCCAATGCATATTTTCCTCAAAGTTCTATTTCGTAGCAGTTAACAATTGGATCCTAGAATACATCGCTACGCATGCTAACTCCTAACTATCATCACCTTCAACCATCAAAGCCACCAGAGTTGGGGATTTCTCTTTTTTTAAAAGTTTTGTATCTCGTTGTTCAAGTACTTTCTCTAATCATAAGTCATGTCTGTGAACCTTGGACATTTGGTTCGGGTATTTATCTGAATCAATAAGTATTATAAGCAAAAAATTATTATCAAAGCTACATTGTTAAGCACAAAACAAGGCCTGCATACAAGGTTTATACAAAACAGCTCGGGTTGAATATTGCTTTGGGAATACCCCTATAGGTTGTGTGATCTAAGAAATAAAGGAAACAATGTGCTGCTGAAATCGACTTGTCAAGACTCAAAACCTTAATGCTCATCAACAGGAGCTGAGTAATTTAATACCCTCTGATGTTTACATTCTGTATTTCAGATACCTAAGGTGGATCAAGAGACTGGCATTGAAGGAACTGAGCCAAATGAAACACTTAAGAAATTTCGATCGGATGCAATTGTGTATCCATCTCGGAAACAGCGGGGAAGGGTGAGTTATAAACTTATAACCAACTGAAGGCTTTTGCACCCTATTCCTCCATCTATACAGATGATCACATTGTAGCATTGTAAATTGTTTTTCAGGTCTACTTCGGGCAGTATTTAGTTTGCAAAGACAATCTCATTGCCGGTGTGAAGGGAAATGTCACAAGGGTTGGAGATCTTCTTCATGTCCTCAACATGGTTTCCTCTGCTGATGAAGTTCTGGAATAATTACTTTATCTTTGCTGTTATATGATTCTATGAATTGGTTGTTAAAGATTAGCCGCCTAATTAGATAAGAATTCCAGGTATTTCAGAACACACAAGACAAATGCAAATATTCAAGTAACCTACATTTCTGTAAGAGATACTGTACGTATGTTTGAAATATTGCGAATCCGCAATGCTTGGATCTTCTTCATGCTTGGTTTCGTAACTTACAAAGTCCTACTTTGTGAAAAAAGTGATTAACGAACCTAATCTAATGATCTATTTTTGGTTGCCAATTAGTGATCTACGAGAACAAAAGTTGTAATGTGAGTGTTTATGCTCCGAAGTTGGAAGTCCTGGTTTTCAACGTCAGATAAAACGAATGTCTAAATGGCTAAATCGTTTTCCTATGAGAAACTTGTGTAACTTTTTAGGAAAAATTTGAGTACAGTTGTTGAGATAGTCTTGTATCTGGATCCGTCAATGTATGTATATTCTTTGTTAGTGTCTTTGAATGAAATCAAACTTATAATCAAAATATAATATATAGATAGTCTACTTACGTGAATCTGTCTCTGTATGTACATATATTTTTTCCTAGTAGAAATGGGATGGAAATCAAACTTTATTCTAATGATCAAATCCTCAACCTCCCTTCACCATAAAGCCTGCTGGACTAATTAATTTTTTTTAACATCAATCTTTTTACTATGGTTAAGTAATCAACCAAGAAGAATATTATTTGTTCAGTATGTGTAAGTAAATTAACTTTTTTCAAACAAAAAAAAAAACCCTTACTGAACCACTCCAAAAGGTCCTCCCTTTGATTGTAGAAAAAACTAGAAACCAGCGCCCTCCCTATCAGAGTTCCCAGCTCAAAAACCACTCCAAAACCTCCAAAGATCAAAGCTTTTGAGCTCCGCACACTTCACCCACTTCTCTCTGAGATTCGGGTCGTTTCTGATATGCCCCAAAACCCATCAAAACCCACTTCTCTGGTTCTCAAACACCCTTAAACCCACCAAACCCTTCTCTTCCAAAGCCCTATGCCAAAATGCCCAACTCACTACTCAAAGCTCCTCACCTCCTCACTCCACCAACGCCTCAAGAATCACACCCTCTTCCCAATTGACCTCCACTTCTCATCTCTCTCAATCCCATCAAGCAATGAAGAACCAGAGCCCCCAATTAGTGAAGAAATCTTCAGGAAAGGTCCCATCTTTGGGGCCTACAAGTCAGGTGATTCAACTTTCTATTCACTCATTGAGAACTATGCGAGTCTTGGGGATTTTGGGTCCTTGGAGAAGGTTCTGGATCGAATGAAACGCGAAAGGAGAGTCTTTGTTGAGAGGAGTTTCATTGCTGTGTTTAGAGCTTTTGGGAAAGCACATTTGCCCAATAAATCTGTAGACTTGTTTCATAGAATGGTAGATGAGTTTCAGTGTAGGAGGACTGTCAAGTCGTTTAATTCGGTTCTTAATGTTATAGTACAGGAGGGTCATTATGCACATGCATTGGAGTTTTATGACCATGTTGTTGGTGATAAAAGCATGAATATTTCGCCCAATGTGCTTAGTTATAATTTGATTATTAAGGCATTGTGTAGGTTTGGATTGGTTGATAAAGCTGTTGAGAAGTTTCGGGAGATGCCGGTTAGGGACTGTGCTCCTGATGTATTTACGTATTGTACATTGATGGATGGGTTGTGCAAGGTGAATAGGGTTGACGAGGCGGTGTTTTTGTTGGATGAGATGCAGATTGAGGGCTGCTCCCCGAGCCCTGCGACGTTTAATGTGTTGATTGATGCAGTGTGCAAGAAGGGTGACTTGGGGCGTGCCGCAAAGCTTGTTGATAATATGTTTCTTAAGGGATGTGTTCCAAACGAAGTGACTTATAACACACTTATACATGGTTTGTGTCTCCAGGGGAAGTTGGAGAAGGCAATTAGTCTTTTGGATAGAATGGTTTTGAATAAATGTGTGCCCAATGATGTCACCTATGGGACAATCATCAATGGACTTGTTAAGCAAGGGCGGTCTCTTGATGGAGCTCGAGTGCTGATATCTATGGAGGAAAGAGGGCGTCGTGCAAATGAGTATATTTATTCAGTTCTTGTTAGTGGATTGTTCAAGGAGGGAAAATCTGAAGAGGCAATGAAATTGTGGAAGGAGATGATGGAAAAGGGATGTAAACCCAACACTATAGTGTATAGTGCCCTTATAGATGGTCTTTGTTTAGATGGAAAACCCGATGAAGCTAAGGAAGTATTCTGTGAGATGGTGCGTAAAGGTTGCATGCCCAATTCCTATGCTTACAGTTCCTTAATGAGGGGTTTCTTCCGGACAGGTCAGAGTCAGAAAGCAATTCTTTTGTGGAAGGAAATGGCCGACAATAATGTCATACGTAACGAGGTATGTTACAGTGTCATAATTGATGGTTTTTGCAAGGAGGGGAAAGTCAAAGAGGCCTTGATGGTGTGGAAGCAGATGCTTGCAAGAGGATATAAACTAGATGTCGTGGCTTATAGCTCAATGATCCATGGCCTGTGCAACGATGGTTTGGTTGAGCAGGGTTTGAAACTTTTTAATGACATGCTTTCTCAGGAACCTGAATGTCAGCCTGATGTAATCACTTATAACATACTTTTGAATGCTCTCTGCAAGCAGCGTACCATCTCACGTGCCATTGATCTTTTGAACAGTATGCTGGATCGGGGTTGTGATCCTGACTTGGTTACTTGTGACATCTTCCTAACAACTTTGGGAGAAAAGCTCGACCCACCTCAAGATGGGAGGGAGTTCCTAAATGAGCTAGTTGTCCGGCTATTTAAACTGCAGAGGGTAGTAGGTGCTTCCAGGATTGTTGAAGTGATGCTGAAAAAGTTTTTGCCTCCGACAGCCTGTACCTGGACAACAGTTGTAGAAGTGCTTTGCAAGCCTAAGAAGATTAGAGCAGCTATAGACAAATGTTGGAGCAGCCTATATTGCTAATTTATGAGTGAGTAAGGCCTAATTTTTTATTTTATTATCCTTTTAAAAGCATTAGACCAATATGCTTCTATTGTTTGGCATGAAGTCTGCTTGCTTATAGGGTTGCTATTTTACTCCATTTGAGTTAGACAATTTTGTACACAATTTCTTTTTGGGGGTTTAGAGGAACATACCAAGGAAAGCTAGCTGTATGAAGTAATGTATCTTAGAATCACTGATTGTTTTATTACACAACAATCTGTTGGTACATGATATTTCTGGTGAAATGAATTTGGAAAAAGGAAACATCTGAATACTGAGGATTGTTGTTGATTGTAGGATTAATGATATATGTCATCCAGTACAATAGGATTAGTGCCATCAACATTTTTTTTTTCCGCGAACAACATTCTTTACTTTAACATTCTACCCATTTGTTCTCTTATGAAACATTTCTCAAAATTTGGATTTGATTAAGATGCCTTACAGTTGACACCTCTGCGAATATTGATGCGTGCAACTTCTGTTATAAGAAATGTGCAAACGTTCGAAAGTTCCTCCTATTCAGTCTCCTAAACAGCATACTTCAGGTGCACTTGACTGAAACTTTACTGACTGCAATCAAATCTCTTACTAGGTATTTGTTTTTAGTAGTAGATATATACCAAATTACAGTTTTGAGTTTTGCTTGCTTATAGATGATACAGCTTAACCTGGGACAATTAAACAATAAGCTTGCTGAGGAAAATTGACATTTCTTTGCTAGGATGGTCCATTTGTATTCAGGTATGGACACAAAAACTGTCATCTTAATATTATGGTCGTTAATTTTCTCGAACCTTTAATTACTTGTCTATGAGTAGTGGTAGATGTGAATGTGTTACTACTAGAAAGATGAAACAACTTTTATAATCTAACAACTAGATCAACTCTTAAAATCAGCCCTTACAACCTTTACTAGCACAAGACGCTACCAATAGCTCTATGTACCTCAGCATCACTTGCTTAGGGCGGGTCTGCCCTAGCCTTTCTCAAATAGGGTAGGGCAAGGTCAAGCAAATGAAACCCGGCCCTACCCTACGGCCCTACCCTATTAAGATGACTCATCTTGATATGTGCTGGAGGAGTATTTTTCTCTTGCTTGTGATGAATCCAAATGAAACTCCCACTCCCTGTGTAGATAGTTGGTATAGATACAAATGTGGGATCCACTATCTCCAAGGGCAAGGAGAGATGTATATACCCCTAGACATTCCCTATCTAGCAGAGCTCTACAAAGAAGTGAACTAGGAGAACAAGAGGCAAACAAATTTCAGAAAGAAAAAAAAGAGAGGGCGAGAGAGTTAAGTAATTAGGTTAAGAGAGCTCAGGACCACTCATAGTGAACTCAAATTGGATTCCCAGCTCCAATAGGTTCTTCAGAGTCACAGTCATCAACCCAAATTATGAGTTCATTCAACTAGTTTCTCAAGATACTTTAAACTCTAAGCCATTTGTCACTAACATAAACCTAGGAGTGAGCCAAGATGCATATAACTGAATTTATTTTACTTAGCCCGCGATGATTTGGAAATCTGCCCATCACCACTACTTTTTGAACTTAGTTTAGTTGCTCAAGACTGAGGAAAGTGAGCAACTAAGTTCAGTTTTAAGTTCTTCGTAGGTTATATGTATTTGCAAACAAAATCCAAGCTAAGCATACCCATCATATTAGTGCCTTCTTCTAGCAATGTGCCAATGAGGCCATGGACCCAGCCTCGTAACCTTTCAATGCAGATTGGTGCATTATGTTTTATTAATTACATATGATTAGCTTGCATTCTATTATCCTATCCAAAATCAACATGGTTGTAAAACTTCATATAATTTTATTAAAAATAATCAACAGCTACAAGTAGGATAGTTCTTTACTCTTACAATTTAGAATAATTTGGGCTCAGAAATCAGAACTAGTGTGTCCTGATATGAAATTGAACTGAAGAGGATGCATTTCTTACAATGAAATTCAGAATACTTCCATTTCAGGGCTCCTGCTTTTCCCTGATTTTGCTATCATCAATGGTCAGGGTGATTTTAAGGTTCTACCTTCTCTCTGGAGTTGCTATTGATAACTTTCAGGGGTTCTGGCGATTCTGGCATACCTTTTTTATGGGCCATATCATAGGTTGCATGAAGGCCAAAGAAAGCATAGTATATAAGCATCACAGCAGTACATATCCCAAATCTCATAAAAGCAGAAGAACTCAAAGATCCCATAAGAAAAATATTTGTGGCGATTGACAAGGATGGCAGCCAAGGAACCAGTGGAACCCCCCAGACTTTGGGTGACCTCTGTTGAGGTAGAAATACTGACATTGCCAAAGTCGTGAAGAACCAAAGTGGAACTGTCACTACATAACCAATCCAACCATTGGGATTTAATCCCCAGTAAGCTGAAGTCCCTATAGAAGAAGAAATAATGATCACCAAGTAAACAACTAGCTTCAAGAGATGTGGTTTTGGGGTGACATCTGTCACGTAGTATCTTCTCACTAGAAGTGCAACAGCCATCATTGTGAAGATAAAGAGTGTGCTCACTGATAACAGGCCTGTCAAGACATCCAAGCTTGAAAAGAAAGCAATGCAGGAACTTGAAACAACTATCAAAAGTGTAGCATTTATGGGGGTTCCTGTCTTTGGATGGACTAGAGCAAACCATGGTGGAATCATGTGAGCTCGTGCTATGTGAGTGATATACCGAGCCTGTCCAAGAGTTCCCACCAGAAGAACAGTGGTCATTCCCTTGAGAGCACCCAGAGCTACCAGGTACTTGGCCCATGTCATGCCCACACTTTGAAATGCCATAGAGTAAGCTGCACCTGTGTCTATATCTGTGTATTTCTGCATCATGGGCAGTGAAAGTGCCATTAAACAATATACAACAGTTATGATTGACATTGATCCAAGCAATCCAATCGGTATG
This sequence comes from Fragaria x ananassa, assembly GCA_034370585.1. NCBI lineage: Eukaryota > Viridiplantae > Streptophyta > Magnoliopsida > Rosales > Rosaceae > Fragaria > Fragaria x ananassa. The sequence continues at coordinate 6,369,248 of CP139764.1, read as the reverse complement.
TCTCTGGATGGATTTTTGGTTTCTTCAGCCATTGTGGCAATGTTGTCAAATCCTCCGTATGCAAAGTAAACAATTGCAGCTGCTTGGAAGACCCCTTTAGGCCCAAAAGGCATAAAAGGCTTCATATTTGAGAGATTAGCATGGGAAAACCCTGCAATCAATACAAACAATATTACAACATTATTGATCGCGGATGCTATCCAATTGAAGTAGGAGGTTTTCCTTGTGCTGATCATTGTAATTGTAGCAGCTACAGCCAGAACAACAACAGCTATTGGGTCCAGGAGATTGTAGCCTTCAGTGAGATTTGTGTGGAACCGCAATGAGTTGGAGGGACGATTCAAGAGCGATGTAAAGTAAGAAGTCCATGCTCTGGAAACCGCTGCACTTCCTACAACACTCTCAAGAAGTATGTTTCCTGCTGTTATGAACGCTACAAAGTCTCCTAACTCAATCCGCAGGTAAGCAAAAGATCCACCAGCCACTGGGATCTCAACTGAAAATTCAGTGTAGCAGAAGACAGAGAGCATTGCTGAGATACCTGAAGCAACATAGGACAACACAATAGCTGGACCAGCATGATCGTGGGTTTCTTGCCCAGTAAGCACAAAGATGCCTGCACCAATGACTGAACCGAAACCAAACCAGATGAGATCCCACCAGGTGAGGCAACGTTTCATGTCATTCTCGCTTTGTTTTCGAAGCTCCACAGTCTCGTTTGCATCATTTGATCTGCTTATGAGTCGATCCTTGAACCTGTGGTGTGTTTGTGACAAAGCAGTTTGATATGCACTCCAGCTTTGAAAGGACTCTTCTGGTAGGAAATCTTGTTTGCTCCACCTCCAGTAAGTTCTTGGATGGATTTCTTCACCAACTTCTCCCTCAGAACCCATCAAGTATATTTTCCCTCCTAAAACTCAAGGCAACTGAAATATAAGAATACCGGTTACTCTCCTTGTATCCTTCCCCAACGCTTATGGAGTGAAATGTTAAAAGATTGGTTTGGACTCTACTCCAAATTTTCCAGGATTGTTCAATTATTGAAGTTGAGAATAGAGGTTGTGAGCTCCATCCACAACTGTTGGATTGAAGTCAAGATGCAGACAATTGAACAGACTAGCACAAGTCGTTCTAGTGGGCGGATTTTCTTGAATTTTGTGGATAAAGACAAAGTACAAACACTGTCATAGTTGATGTGCTTTGTTCAGAAAACTACAATTTTTACTTGCATTGTCATTTAATGTGACGATTCCTAAGATCTCCCAGCTCTGTCCGTATCTGTTCCAAACTTGTGGAGATACTGCCGTTATGAGATAAGGTCTTGATTCCTAAGATCTCCCAGCTCTGTGTTCCAAACTTGTGGAGATACTGCCGTTGTCGACTTGTGAATGTGTTTTCCATATGAGATAAGGTCTTGATTCACACCCATTGACCTCGAGATTGATGGATCTACATATCATATGGAAAATGAACTTGCTTCTTAGCTCATAGCATGGCTACTATTCTTGTGCTTGACAAGTTCCATATCAAACTGCAACTCGTGTGCATGATACACATATACCTTCAAAGCGATGTATGGTATTTTTTTTTTTTGGTAAATAAACGAGTATATTAAAATATATGGTTATTCTAAGAGGAACCACAGAAATCATGGTGGATTCTCTCTCTCTAACGGTGAATCAATCATTCATTGATGAGTTTGAAGCAATAATGGCTTCACAGAAATAATGGCTTGAAGCATCGCTTTCATTTTTTATACGATCATTAGACAAAAACCGAACGTTCCTGAGGAAAGATAGATGAGGCTAAAGATTTGAGGAGCCAATAGCTTGAGAGAGATAGGACAGTAGGAGAGGAAATGGCATAAACAACTTTGTTTCTTTTGTAGTCTAAGAGATGTGTTTCATTCAAAATTTGCTTCCCCCTCGGTGTCTTTCACAGTTTACACAGTGACCTTCATCAAAACGATCAATTTTTGTAATGAGAACTATTCATCATGCTTTAGATTTTTTGCCTGAACTAGTCCCACACTAAAGCTGATAGAAAGAATCTAAAAGGAATGAACATTATCATCTCCATGAATTCCAAGCCTTGCGCATTTTAGCTCCAAGATATCTCATGCCATGAACGCCACCAACAGCAAGGAGACCAGAGACAGCCTGTCGCGCGCTTGAGACCATTACCTTTCGCTTCAGAATTTTCTGCATGCATTGAGCAGCCTCTTGTCTTGAGCCAATCACAACTTCATTAATAACTCGACCTGCAATTGAATTGAATTGAAGTATGATAAATGTAATAAACTGACTCTAATTCATACAAGAATCATACGTATAATACCATCCAAGTCGAGTCAAACCCTATCACAGCACAAACTCATGGATGTTGGCACATGAGTTTGTACGTTTCCATTAAATGTAAGCTTTACATATAAACTTCAGTTGATGTAATCATAATACTCAGAGTATTAATCAATGATTCAGAACCCTTTGTCCTCACAGAGAATGTCTAGAGTTGAAGTACATACCAGAGTCGCACAGCCTTTTCTTCTCTCCTAGCTTCACTCCCATTTGACTTCTGACTAGTGGGGGTAGAGAATAAACAAGGGACCAAGCTGCTGATACATCAGAATCCTGTTTTAAGAGGGAATACTGTCTTAAGCATCTTAAACTAAGAACAGTGACTGTACACTCAACATAACATTCAGAAGACCTAGCCCTCTCTTATACAGAAGTCTTACATATTTAGTTCGAGGTCTGAAATAAGCAGGACGATCAAAGATGCAAATAGGTATTGCTTTAACTGAATTTGACTTCCATGGGTACATCAATCAGTATAAAGGTTCTAGCAACTCTTTTGTTCTTTTAGAGTTTTTAAATAAGAAACTAATAAACTATAGTGTTCATGCTGTACTTTAAGGCTGAGTTTAGGCCACGAGTCATAGAATTTGATTAATGGAGGTTGCATGTTCAGCTTGGTCTACATTTTATAGTAAGTGGGGGAAATAATATTGTATCCTCTTCATATTGACAATGTCAGGATCAAAATATACCTGAGAAAGGACTGGTTGAGGATTTCCGGACAATGAGTATCTCAATACCTCTTTAGACTCATATTCCTGAATAAATGGCTTATACATTGATTGAAACAATTCAAATTGTCCTTGTACTATTTTCTTCACCTGCAGTAGATCAGCAAATGAATCAAGGTAAGAGATTATATTTTAATCTCTGGTACACAATTAGAAAACCTGCCAACTTTTGCAATCCCTTTTTAGATTATGTAAGATGTAATGGAGCTTACCTTATTTCTGTCTTCTGCAAAGAGCATACGCAAGTCACCCATATATGAGAGGCTACATATTTTGGCATACAGATCCACCTGCATTATAGGAAGCTTGCTAAAAAAACTTTGAAAACACAAACAAAAATGAGCAGTGACAAAGTATCAGACCTCAGTGAACTTGGATGGCAAAAGAAGGAGAGCAGCAGCTATTGCAGCCCTCAAATTAACCGAGTTTAGATTTGCAATATCCAAATTATCAGATATTATTTGAACCTGTACAGCATATCAAAAACTCCCATGAGGTCGAGATTTATGTAAATAGAGTATCTATGTACCATATCAGATTTTCCAAGTATGAATTTTCAACAGCATGACATACTATCAAAGTAAATTTATATAGCATCACGATGCATTAATAGAAAAAACTTAGTTTCCATTAGGCTCAGGTGTAGTGTTAGAAGGTTTCCAATAATCTAAAGTTCATTAAATCAAATCAACCAAAAGTTTTTCCCAAGTATGTCTCTACAACTTCTCCACTACAACTTCAAACAAGGTCCAGTACTGTTTCATCATCATACAGTAGTAAGGGTGCTGCCGGAACCTAGAAGGCTAGTAATTAGACAGTAGTGTAAATAAGGAATTAACTTAAACCAAAATGAAGGCAAATTACAGAACTGAAGACATTTCCTGTTCCATCTATATAAGATACAAACAACATACTGGCTTTTGTAACCGGCCACTCAAGTAGAACCTCTCCCAATTTGATATGTCCTGCACCAAGTCATGCATGCAGACAACCCCATACTTGAACATCTGCCAATAGCAGTAGTCATGAGATGAACCTTAAAAGATACCGCAGATTCGAAAGATCGCAGAATGCATAACAAAATACTAACACACTAGCAGTTCAAAGCAGGATCATAATTTCCCGCTCACCAAATAATAGCTTATTCTTAAACATACAAGTAGTTGAGTGATCAATACCTTGTCGTTCCAACTAACAAAAGGATTGAAGTGCACTCCTACACCTATGTGATCTGCAACATTAGTAACCTAACATGGGATCAGTATACAGTCTGCATGAATGAAAATGGAATCAAACAGGAACAAGATACATAACCACAGACAAAGACAGAGCAGTACCAGTTTGGCCCCACCGAGCAGCGCCATCCAAGAGGCATAGTGATCCTTGTTCAATTTCAGATTCTAAGTTGTACAACACATAAATAACCAAAACACCATGAGAAGCCTTTGAAACATGGTAAAAGTTGCAGTATTAAGCTAACCTCAGAATGCCATTGTAGGGGGTCTGATACTCCAAGAATGCAATCCACCATTGTTGACTACCACCAGAATTCACAACCCAAAGCAAAGATTCAAACTTTACGCAGGTAAATAAAAATCAAATGCCAAAGCCAAAATGAGCAAAGAGAATCATAGAGGCAAAGCACAAACCTTGGCATTGTCACGATTTGGGTGCAGTGATGATCCATAAACACAGCAGAACTCAACAGGAGGAAGTTGTTTTAGGAAACTCTGAAGCTGGGTTTTGCTGTGATTTTCCATTTGGACTCTAGCAGTGCTCAAAGCATCAGTATTATAAAGAGAAACTGAAGAGGAATATCATCGAACACCTGGAGTGCAACCCAAAAGGGGTGGCCTTTAAAACTCACAAGGAACTTGAAGTCAATGAAAGTCAAAGCAGATTCAGTGAAAAGGCTGAAACTTTGTATTGGGGAATCACTAAACAGCTTTCAGGGTTTAGGGTTTTGCCGATTCCGGTCGTACTATGCCTCCCTAGTTGGGTTTTTGGTCAGTAGCTGATAAGGTCATTTTGTTAGGGTCAATTTTATTTTATGACAAAAAGGTTCAATTCTCTTTTTTTTTTACTGTGGGTACAAAAGTTTTTGCTCTGAGCTAAGCCCAGTTTTGGTTTTGGTTTTTTCTTTAACTGATTATGCATCTGCAGTGATGAGAATTTTCTTTTAAAGGGTACCCAAATATTGAAGGGTTTTCTTTTGTGACCAACTGAAACAGACCAGAGAACCAAGAACAAAGGATCCAATCTTTTTTTATGAACAAAACAATGCTTACATTTGCACTCAATCACAATGCCGGGTAAGACACCAACTTCCAATATCGCAGAATAGAAAATGCGGTTGAAATGTAATTACAACAACACAACCCTCCCCCAAAAATTAACTACCACCTCCAGATGTTCCTGACGACTAGGCAACATCTTTCAATCTCAATGTAGCTGTCGCTTCTTCGATCATTTTACCTCTGTCGGTTCCACCATCCACAGCCCTGCTCAATCTTTTTAACCATATGTCGTAGTCAACAGGGTATGGTGTTCCACAAAGGCTATCCACATAATCAGCAAATGCCTTTAGAAGAGCTGAGACCTCACCGAGCTGCTGTTGGATCAAGCGCTTTGCCCAGCTTGTTTCTCTCCATTGCAATGCAGATTCGATTGAGTCCTGCTGCTGCATAGTGCCCCCACACATGTACAACATGAGGTAAACAAGGCTTTCAGCATCTGATGATGGGCAAAGTTTCCCATGCTGAAGTGCATGAGATGAAGAAAACTGCAAGTTTATAGCTGGGCTGTCCCGGTCTTCCAAAACTGCATGGCCCCATGATATTGGAACATAAAGAACATTGTTTCTTGCACCTTGTGCACCAACAACCCGAATAATGTTTTCTGGACACAAATCACCATGCTGGACATTCGCCATTGCTGCACTTCTTAGAGCAGCTAGGCAGTCTCGACAACAGCGAATTGCCTCCTCAGCTGAAAGAGGGCCTTCTTGGGAAACAACATACGAAACAGGTTCACCAACTGGAGATGTCACCAGTATAGGTGTCCCACACCACGGATGATCACAACGACCCCCAGGGGCCTGCTTTTGACACGGACCAGAATGCAAAATTCTGCCAGAGGCAAAAATCTCCGGCAAATAGTTACTTGTGATTCCTTGATGCTTAAAGATGTTTAGTACTTTTGTTTGCCTTTGTACTTGGTACCAACGACTCATATCCTCCCAAGATGGTTCGAGTCTGGATGGATGGGCACCAACATATAAAGTCAACAACTCTGTTGGACAATCTAGACAAACTGCACTATAGAGGTAATGGCTTCCTCCTACCAGAGACTCCTGTACTTGGAAAGTTTTCTGACCATGCTGTTGATCCTCCAGTAGCAATACCTCACCCTGCTTGAGATTTAAACGTGAAGCTTTGCTTTTGAAAGCTCGACTACTAGTTTGCTCAAGTTCAACAATCTCTCCTTGTTGCTGATGGCTAGATTGTTGGTAGGGAACCAGACCATTCTCATTCTCTGTGAGGCAGAACTCCATCCTACGCTTCTGAAGACGAAGGCTACGATCTGAAACTAACGAGGCAATTGACTTCCTTGGTGGTCCATTCCATTGCACAATGGAGTTGTAAGTCGCCAAAAGTATCTGTAGGGTCCCTAGGTCACCCCAATTTGCATTTCCGAACTTGTTCCATATGCGGTCCACTGGTGAAACACTGACTTCAGCATGATTTTTTATCCATTCAGCCACAGCTCTGTGAGGGTTACTTGAGTTTAATTCGAGTGTGCTAAGATCACCACCTACTTTCACTACGCCTCCATACTTTGAATCTAAAACCAAAACGAAAACAGAACTGCTATTTGCAGGTCTACTCTTGTTCAAACACCTAGATACAAGTATATGAAAACCATAAAAGAGGGCTTCACAAATAACGGGAGACGATAATTTCAACTCATTACCTGCCAAAATATCTTGCTTAAATAGAGCAAACTCCATAATCTGATCCCACTGAACTTGTTGCTCACTCCCATTTTTCGACATCAAGGCCAAACCACCAAGCTCGTTAAGCCTTCCCCTTGCTATCGCCTTCTCCACAGTATAAAACTTTGATCCAAGACCACGTGGACAAGTTACAGAAATTGGCGGCTGTCCTCTTTTATGCCAAAATGCATGCCATAAACCACTCACTATAGCATAAAGGAAGTCCTCCAGTGCAAGATACTCATCTTCATTTGCATGACCAGAAACATAACTCGAACATGGCATTCGCAGTAGTTGCTGAAACAAAACACCCTCCAATGCCAAATCCAGCTTGCGCAATTCATCCATCATAAATGGAGCACTAAAAGCCTGCTCCCCATTGGCTGAATCTTCGCACGAATTCTCCAAAACCCAATCTTCAAGACTATGTGTGAACAATTCCGGGTCCACAAGTTTCCTAGCATAGTCTTTTAAACCCTTAAACACTCTTCTCTTAGAAGGAGCAAACTTGCTTGAAGCTGAATTGCCAGACACACTATGTGTGGACATAATAGAACCCGACCTCCGAAAACTACTCCCATTTGAGCTATGGCCTGGAGATAACTCCAAATCATTTTGCAACAAGCCAGATGTAAACTTCCTGAAACTCCCATTCAAAATTTCCTCTAGGGATGCATCAAAATCACTCTGCTGATAACCTAACTTCATTGCTAACACTCACAACAACAATACCCAGAAGCACAAAAACAACAAGAACCTAATTCAGAGATCTCTAAGCAGCCTAAAGCTAACATTCTCCAATCTTCATCACAACCCAGAATTTAAAAACATGGTTTTTGCACAATGCATAAATGTCACACCTTGAAGATGTGAAACATCACTGAACCCACTACAACGTGCAAAATGTACCGAAAATGAATGAAAGAGAAAGCTTTAAAGAAGTTTAGATAACTTAACTCTAAACCAAGTCCAACCCAGATCTTTAAAGCATTGATCTTTGGAAAAATGGGTGCAAATGCAGATTGGTTGTGGTTCTTCTTCTCAAAGATGGGTGCTTTTCTGGGTTGTTGTGGGTTTTGGGGTACATTTGCTTTTGCTTTGGAGGGTCTGAAACTCTGAGCAAGTCACAAGATTGGTGAAGAGGGAAAGGTGAGGAGGGATGCAATAGAATAAGCAAAAAGCTGAGGCAGAAGTGGCAATTACAGCGACGAGAAGCAAAGAGCTAAAGGCCGATAGAAACCCAAGTGACCTTTGTCTCTCTGTACTCTGTCCCCACAACTCTTTGGTAGTTGGACTTGTTGGTCCCATTTTCTTTATTTTTCAACGTTGTTCAAAACTGAACAATTCCCTTCTCAAAGAGAAAAACACACTGTAGTTTAAAGAAAAACATTCTTAAATGAATCAATCCAAAAAACCTGAATATTGAAGGAAGAGGGTGTTTGGTACTTTTGTAGTTTGTCCAGGGATTGATATAGATCACCTTATCACTATATATTTTTTTTTTACTTTTTATTAAATAACGCATTCATCATACATATGTTAATAATATTTGAACTATGACCTCAAAGTTGTTAACTATCACCTTATTAATACATAACCTTACTTAAAGTTTGTTTACTGTTTGCAAAGAGTCGATTTAAGTTTATGTATCAAATGCGATTATACATTGTATAACTTCTGTTCAAAGACAATAATTAAGAAAAATGATAGCTTTAAGGGGAAAATGATGTAGATGTGACTCAGTTGATCATATAGATGAATACAAGACGATGAAGACATGAGCTTTTCTCATTTTTGGGTTCAAAAGGAGATGTTTGGGTTTTGCTTGTTGTCATAATAAAGAATCAGGTAAAGCTTAGATGGGTGCCAGATTTCGGGGGTCACGTAATCATTTCATGTAATGATCACAGAGGCTGCTTTATTAACGTGACTGATTCAACATGACACTATCTGAATCTTGAAGAATATCTTAAAAATGCTTGTTGGGTGGATAGAGATCCCTTGTCCACAAAGCCAAAAGAGATTAAGAGCTTAAATTATGTGTTAGTTGCTTGGAAAGTGAACTAGCAAAAGATTATGTAATCATATCAGATTTACATGTGGAACATGTAGCCAACCAAAGGAGAATGCATCTGTTCTGGATTCATCAAGGAATGGTTGCTACAGATCCAAAGTATATCAAACTGAGAATAATATCAAAGAAAATAGACAAAGATTTTGCAGAGAGAACATATCTTTTATAGGAACCTCAGAACATATCTTTTATAATGAATCATGTTCTGGGCTGGATTCATTTCCCACTCCAAATCCCCAATCAAAGACCAGAAAGTGAGGAGTAAGTTAAGAAATAGGAGAAACAGAACTGCTGTCAAGTTGTAGTAAACAAAGTTCCACTGATCAACGGGAGTTAAATTACAACGCATTTCCCGGGAAGAAAAAAAATGCCCCTCAGCGTGCTGACTTCTCTGAAGTAATCCATTCTTTTGCTGCTTCCAAGTCCGGAAGCACAACCGCACCAGATTTCCTCCATTCCTCAGCATCAGATGTCTTAAACCTATCCAGTAACAGTCCATGCATCCCAATACTTGTTGCAGGCACATAGTCTTTGCGCACGCTGTCCCCTATGTGCAGAACCTCTTCTCGTTTTATGTTCCCAGCCCTCTTGAGCGCAATCTCATAAATCCTGGGGTCTGGTTTCTCCACACCTTCGATACCAGAGAACACACCGAAGTCCCATTCAGATCCCTGAACAAAAATTGATAGAAAACTATCACGACAACATACAGGGCAGATTATGGAAAGATAATCCTTCTCTATCCTGTAAGAGTATTGATGTGCATGTATGTAAAGAGTGTAGTGTACTGCTCTCCTAACAGAATATTGGTTAACAGCTTCCAGTATTAATAGTGGTATACATTCAAGTGAAGTGACTCCATGAAAATCAGTGGTTCGAAATACAACATGCAAGCCACTTTTCACAAACTATTACGTGTCTATCTAATGATGCCTGAGCATGTATTACTTTGAATGTTTCATTTGACATCCAATCAAGATCGAAAAACATAAAATAAACACAACTAAAATTATAGTTAAATGAAAATGGATCAAGTAACAACAGCATTAGATTTCGAAGTTTAAGATACTGCTTACTGTAAAACTGAACTATTTACCTGATTTAAACCCAAAGCCGGAAGAATGACATCCTGATACCGGTATTCTGCATTGCTAACAAGTCCAACTTTAAGACCTTGTTCTCGGACCCATCTCAAAAATGGTTGGGAATCAGGAAAGATGCTATAAGGAGCAGCAGAACCAAAGGATGCATATATGCGCCGAAACACTTTCTCAAATGTCTCCTCATCATAATGATATCCAGCCTATTACCAAAACAAGATTTGCATTTCATAAAAATAGAAAACTACGAAAGCAAATTCGATAGCTGATGACTGCTTTATCATCACAACGCTTCTAAGGGGAATAGTGTTTTCATTATTCGGATTAACAAATTATGTGAGTCATTCAGAAGCACCAGAAAGTCATGTAAGTACCAAATCTTGTGTTTGATAAACAATGATTGGAAAGAAGCTAGTTATCACCAGCAGCCATACCAAAGGATCTAATGGTAATTCAATTATCTTACTCTGATGAAGGAATCTCTGACGCAAGTTTTCCACCATATGATGTTGGGCATTTTGGCAGCATGCCCAAAACATGGATAATTGCTGGCCATTTCTTTATAAGCAAGTTTGAAGCCCTCATGCATCCTTTTGTAGTCAGGGCATGGCTGCCCTACAGATTTGGCTGCCATGCAGTAGTAGTCACCAAGCTCCCCCTTGTAAGCTATCAATGTACCAGTAACATCCACTGTGATGCACCGCAACTTTGACAACAACGACATTATAAAACTGTTGTATGGTGAATCCCCAAAATTGAAAATATTGAGAAACTGTCTGATTAGGCGCTTCCAGTATATGCTAAGATGAAAACTCCATATAGTGTCGCAGATCAATGGACCTCTTACGCAGTTCAAACAATCCCTGCATAGAGTACAGATATTAGGTGACGAAGAATACAGTTTGATTTGCATGCAAAGAGTGCATTGACTTAATTCTTTAGCTTTTATTTGAAGCATTGCTGTCTAAGTGATGCCAGAATGGGAATATACATACAGAGAACTTGAAACAAACTATGGACCAGGGTAACCATCCCTTTGACATAAATCACACTGTGATTTATTCTCACTTTGTTCCTTGTAAATATAAGCTTCAATTCAATATCATTTCAATGTACAAATTTGGAATAGAAAACATTGAGCTGTATCAAATTTTTAAATATTTACATTTCCTACCTAGCATTGCTCCTAAGATACAAATATGAGAAACCACTAACTGAGGCTAGAATTCAAAGTCCCAATGATATTGAAAGAGCCCAAGCTAACATACAAAACCCCTCTGTGATATTGTTGACTATCAAAGCCCATGACTCAACATTTGATTTTTGATTAATCAGTGGGACATACATCTTGAATCTAATGAAACCCAACTTCTGTTTCAGAACGAAAAATCAGACTTTCATCTTACCCAGATGTCCAAATTCCTACAAATACTATTTGGATCAGTGAAGTTTCAGACTTTCTGTTCATCCCCCAACAACTAACAAAAAGTTTACACCTCCATGAAAAATGCAGATACTCCAATCCATTTCTACACATTTGCCAAAAACAACTCGATAAAAAACACATAAACAAAAAGCTTCCATTATCAAAATGAAAACAACAAAAGATTCAGAGTACTAAAGAAGAAGGCAATATATTATCAGCAACAAGTTCATCATCCATGGCAGAAATGCAGATTGAAAATGAAAAGATATCAGCTCAGTTCAACTCAAATCAACACAAAACCAAGACGAACCCAGTATTCCATAAGCCAAGTAGATTGAAAATACCGAACAAGAAGAGAATTTGAAGCTTACCCAGATGCTAAAACGTGGAGGAGAATCTAAAATGCTTTGGTGAAAACGCTAAGTCCTCAAAGTTAGCTTCAGCATCACATTAAGAAATGAATAAGGTAATAAGGTAGAGGATCCTAAGGTAGAACAGGCTCATGGATTTTTATATGTAACCAACCCAACAGTCAAATCAGCTTCCTTCGTTCCCAAGAAGAGAAGATTAAATACCGCAGCAGAAGTTAATTGTAGATTTGTATCTGCGTCCCTGGATTTTGCTGCTAGTTTATATTTGATTGCCTTATTTATATATTAGTTCTGAATCTTTAGCCCTCACTTTTATTTCTTTTAAGTCCCTTTTTGCAAGTAAACAAGAGTAAACACTATTAGTTTTGTACTCAAGAAAAGAAACTGTTACTAATATAGATTTATGTAAAAGGAAATTACTTTGTACTTTGATACAAGTAAAAGAAAAATACTTTGGCATGAAGCCAAAGACTTCTAAATATCTCATTGAGAAAATGTTAATAATTTTTTGCACATTTGGCTTAGCTTCCCCTATTGAAATTGAAAGGATGAAGTGGATAACTAGTTAAATAAAGAAAGAAATGAAGTTGTTTTCTCATGTGATTGCTCTCTATTGAATTATAAAATAGAGATCACCATTGATGTGATTTTGAGTCATTTTTTATTTTTGTGTTGCAAGTAAAGTGTGAAGGAAATATCGAACTTTGGGGTCGCAAGTACAAAGTGAATAAAAACTTGAGGGCTCCAATGCAAAGTCCGTAGTTGGATGACGGAAAAGGAAGAGGGAAATAACCAAGGACAGGAAGAAAACCATGGACGCTTGCCTGTGGTTTTATCAAGCTGAAAGCACATTCACTCGTTTTCCGTTTCTGGTTTTGGATTTTATCCCAAGATTCAAAACCAATCCAACCTCCAAGACCATGAGCTCCATGAAGCTAACTTGATTAACACATGAGGAGCTAGCTTGAATAACACATCACAAGGACATCATAGCGAGCAGCTATTCAAATGAAAAGTTGAAAACTTCCATCAAGGAATCCATAACTATTGTACAACTGAAGCATCATGTAGCACATATTGAAATAAACCCACAAATAATCCTCATACTGAATTTCATCAGGCTTAAAGTGAATACCTGGAGGAATTAAAAGTTGTGAACTTGTAACAGAGCAGGAACCCATCATGTCCTTTAGAAGAAAATCTTACAAACAAAAGTACAATCCAAATGTAGCATTTTCCGAAAGTCGTATCAAATCAGAACACAATAACTAGGCCTCAGCTGCAGGTTGTGTCACCCCACTCTTGACCAAGAGTTTGCTCAGTGCATCTGGTGAGACAACCTGGTACTTCACCTTACCAGAAGGCAATACAAAAACCTCAGCCAATTCAAGCTTGTCTGAGGTTAGACTAGTGCTGTCCATTGTCTTACTGAGAACCTTGAGTGCAAGCTCAACTGCCTCTTCTCTTGTTATATCATCCTTGTAGTCCTGCTTAAGCATCGACTGTGCTGCCTGGTTGTTTGCCCCAATAGCTGCAGCCTTCCAGCCACCATAGTTTCCACTTGGGTCACTCATGTAAAGCTGGAAACCATAATTCTTGTCCCAGCCTGCAAATAGAAACGATACGCCAAATGGACGGAGCCCACCAAACTGTGTGTAGCCTTGTTTGGTGTCACAGAGAGATTGGACTAGTTGTTCAACCGGCATTGGCTCCTGGTAAGAAAATGTATAACGCTGTGCTTGAACCCTAGCAGTGTTGATAAGGATGTTAGCATCAGACATTATTCCGGCCACAGCACATGCAACATGATCATCAATCTTGTACATCTTCTCAGTTGATGTAGAGGTCTGAAGGAGCTTGGAAGTCACCTTCTTTTCCCCAACTAACACAACCCCATCTTTCGACAATATCCCAATTGCAGTTCCTGCATTTCCAATGGCTTCCATGGCATACTCAACTTGGTAGAGACGGCCTTCTGGGGAGAAGATTGTCGTACGGCTATCATACCTTCGAGACATTGTATATCACTCTGAGAAGTAACAAAAAAACATATGAGAACTATCGGTGCACACAAGAAATCTATAATACACAATTACATGAAAGGGTAGGAACATCTGTGTTCATGAGATTACTGGTAGTTTGTATTCATGAAAATACCGATAGTAAAAATGACAACTTTTAAATGATGGAATTCCTAAATGAAAATAGTAAATGTATGAAATCCCTCTAAACTAAGCAACCATCTTCTCTCAAATATATATGACATATTGATCCTTGGATAAACAAAGTGTGTTATACGGACACAGTTCTAAATTCATTAAGTAACCATAACTACAAATTAGATACCAAACCCTTTTCAGGTGAACCAACCCTAAAGGCAGAACATGTGGAGGGAAAAAGCGAAGGAAAAGATTTCATCAATATCAACATAACTCAGTGAAAACTATCCAGCTGAGCTTTCATTAAATAACCACCAGTTAACAAAGACAAAACACAAAGAAGATGTCAACCAAAAGCGCCTACAAAATTTTATAATAAAACAAGCCTACAGATGAAAACCAAAATAATGGCTAATGTTTCGATTTCCCGACACAATCAAATAGCGAAAGGGTGGTGGAAGGTGCCATCCTCGGCTATATCACTGAAATTCTGGTTTTCATTAACACAGCGGAACCAAGGCAAACTCAGTTCCACCAAAATATGATTATATCTGCAGGCCATTTATTTTCTGAAATTATTTTAGCCATTTGAACAAGTGGCAGAAGCTTCAGCTTCTCATGGAGCTTTCTAAAGCATTAAAAAAAAAATTAAAAAAAAATAAAAAAACTGAGCAAACAAAGCATTTGATTTTCAATCCTGTAAGTAATGTTCTGAAGAGAATGACTGAAAACATATAACTCTCCCAAACTAAGAACAAACAACAATATTCACAAGATTAAGAACTTCACTACCTTGATGTTACAAGAGATATATGGACTTATCTCACACATCATTTACAACCTATATTATACATCAATGACCAAACCAATTTACCAAGATTAAACTTGGAGCTGATGCATTATTGATTGATTAAGCTTTCCATGTAATCCACATACATATTTGAAATCCCTCCAGAGCATCCCTTGACTACCTCTTCACATATTTACCAAAAGACACATGACCCAAGCAGTAGAAAACCCATCTCAATTTCCACATACAACCAAGCTATCATTTAAACCATTCAAAGAGTACAAAAATTATAGTTCAGCATCAATCAATAATAAGTACTCGACCAAGAACAAGGATAGCTCAAGCACTAAAAACTCCGGAGTAGAATCACACCCAGTAAAACCAATGAACCAAATTAGAAATAACATTTATTTCAAAACTTGAAACCTTAATCTCACTATCCATACTTAAACCCTAAAACTTAATTAGACTCTAATCCCCTACTTAAACCTAATCGACACTTAATCTCTTCATCAAAATTCAACTTTGATCGACAAACCATACATAACCCACTATTGGGTTTTCTCAGTCGAACCCAAAACTCAAAGACTGATACGAATTTCGTATAGTTTCTTAGATTTTCGAAACAAATCAAACACACCATTGACGAAAAACTATTCAATATAACCAAAATTGAAGCTATATAAACACTTAAATGTGGGTAGAGGGAAGAGAAGCAGGACCTGAGAGGTGGATCTTCAACAATGGCGACGATGGTCTGAGAGAAGCAAAGCAAGAGTTTTGAGATGAGAGAGAGCTCAATGATATAAAGGAGGTGTCTTGCGCACAAAGCTGGGTGTGTGCAAGTTCGGACGGGCAAAGCCCAAAACCCTTTTAACCCGACCCGTTTTTTGGTTTCAATTCTCAAGTTTGAAACTCTCCTCTATTTTGATTATGAAGAGTTTAAAACACTCGACCAACAGTGACCAACCGTCGTTGGGTCCTTATTGGAAGCTTTTCCTAATTCTTAGAATGTATATTGGTAAAAACTTGACTAAATCAGAGTTATTAGTAAGAGTATGGATAACAGAGGATCATGTCTAAAACCAATTCAAGTAAGAGAACATTTTAAACAGATGCACAAGAGTGCAAGTTCATGTAACTAGTTCCTGATTAGCAAATCTTTAATAATATAAATGTTATTTATGATTCAACCTCATTATCCTTGAATCCTTGATACAGCTCCACTATACCAAAGCTGCAAGGTTCGTTGATTCTGTACACAGATTACTTGGGAGATAAACGCTTATTTACAAAACAACATCACAGACTATGCATTCCTTGTGGGTAAGAAATAATCGGCGACACTAGAACCCCGTTTCACTACATTTTGCCGCTTGTGAGGCCTCCACCAAGCACGAAGTTCTTGTTGAATTTCTGGTGGTAACTCATCAATCACAGAGGGGTCAATCTCGTCACTATTGTAACTCCATACTCCCCTTCCTTGTTCAAATTGAGCTGAACCACGCGCAATAGAAGTCCCAGTTTCTTCAACAGGCCTTTCTTTTGGGAACTCAGATTGGTTATGTTCCAAACAATTATCACTTGTAGACTGAGGGCCTGCACAATAGCTCAACATTAGAAACAGACGGCCAAAGAGCGAGAGAGAAAGAGAGGGGGATTTGGGACACTGAACTCACCAACAGATACAGGTGCTTTAACATCTTCAGTATTTTCTACATGTTCTAGCTTCTGTGGAGCAGAAGATGGATCTTGGTTCTTAAAAAATCTCAATATTGACAAAGTTCCCTGCAGAAAGTATCAACCAAAAGTTAACAAAAGTTTTTTAAACGCAAACTATAGCACTTGGACTATGAAGCATACAGAGAACTGCTATTGTTGCATAGTATTGTTACTCTGCAATTTCCTATTTCCTAATAGACCCTCAAGTGATGACTTCATATGTGCTTTGGCCTAATACCAATGCAGTACCAGTTGGCTTAGCAGTCAAGATCAGAAAGATTCTTTTGGTCTAAAACTTGATCTTAAATTTCTAAACATTTTCCCGTGCTTCGCTGTTCTAATATAACCAAGATGTGAAACTTTACAAGAAAGAGAATCAGAAGTTTTTTCTTTTTTTTCTGTTTTTAGAAAAGAGCTTAAGGAGTATAAACTGCTGATTGAGGTAGTGGGTGCCACATAAGCACACCCAAAGCTTTGCCATGAAATGGAGAACAAAAGTCAACCCTTTTGAGGTAGTATACTTGTTTACAATTGTCCGATACACACCACATGAATGATGTCAAATTAAATTCAGATGACATTCTCTTGATGTACAGAGAATTTTAGTAACCAGTATTTCCTTTTAGGTTAAGTTAGGTAGCATTTTCTTGACAGCAATGCAATACGATACAATAAATGGCCATTAAAGATATGATGAAAAGGTGTATGTGTACCCTGTCTTTCACAGTCTTCCTTTTCTGCTCCTGTTTATTGAAACCACGCATGTTCAATTTAAAGGAATGGTCACCAGAATGAATTTTCTTTAGCTGACTAGCCTGACTTTGATTCACTCCTGAGCGGGTTTCACTCCCTACATAGGTACCCCTTGTTATAGAATGGAAGGGGAAACATGTGGGATAACCAAGAGTTATGTTCAGTGCAGGATAATACCTGAGGTTGACAAGGTTAAACTTTTGTGGATGAATTCATCTTCTGCTTGATTTTCTGAAGAGCAACATGGAATCTGCACATGAAAGATTATAACATGATTAGCATATTCCCCAGCTGAGAAATCTGTGTATGAATCATGAGATCATGGAATCAAATGAATGCAGTCAGCATCACATAGCATATCCATCGTAGCATACAGTAGAGTGGACATACCAAATGGGCTTACTATGTGCCGGTGCAACAATTTGATGGAAAAGTAACTAAATTCATTACTGAGATGATGACAGAAAGAAAGTACTGTAGAATGAGAACTAAGGACTCGGAGAAAAATCAGAAGGGAGGAGCTTCCTTTGTTTCCACAGAGAAAAGTCCCTTGCTTGGAAGCAAATTCGTATGACATAAGAATCATTTACATCCAAATATAGAGCAGATTTAAATACTAACCCAGTATATTAATTTAGAACACAAAATGCATCTAAAATATTCAATCCTATAGAAAGTATACAATACATTATGGTTGTTAACATTCAACACATAAAAATTTCTTGAGTTGAGTTGCATTCCATCAAAATGATGACTAAAACAAAGTAACTAAAATACCTGGTCATTCAACAAATCATTTTTGTCCTCCGGTCTATCAGGTATGCTGATCCTAGTTTCTTCACAAGGTAATTCGATCTGCAGCTTATTTACATTCAGTTCTGAGTAGTTCTCATTACCTGTATGCGCAATTCATTGTTCAGAGTGAAAGAACAAGCAACACCACAATAAAAGACAAAAGCAACTAGTAGATTAGCAACACCTGAAGGTGATGGAGGAGCAGATTCTTCAATGAAATTATCCTGTAATTGCTTTGTCGAAGAGGATGGCTGATGACCATGAAAGTATTTTGTAATTGAAGCTGTTCCCTGCCAAATTACATTGTTGTTGTTGTTGTAACCCAAAAAAAAATTACATTGTTGTAATATATTAACTAAGAGTTATGTTTTACATTATTGGATTAGCAGTTTGAAATCAGCAACACCAACCAGCAGATGATGATCATAAGATTTATCGAGTATTTTAAGGTGGTAACAAAGTGAGTGACTATCAAAATCTGGAAAATGATGTACAGGTTCTGTAAGTACAAACTGCAAATTTGCTGTCCAAGTGTTTTAAGTCGTTCTAACTTCTGCGTACATAGGCAACAAAGACTGGAGAGAAACTTGAAAAAAATTATGTGGATTTTGGAACTGGTAAAGCCAATGGCCAGCTCACCACAATACACTAAGAACCAAGATTGTATACTTACTGATGGTATGGGAACAATTTTACTTGCTGAAACTGAAAGGGATGTAATTCCCCATTGGTTATTGTGACTTCCTTAGGTTTTGACTGTGAATAAACCCAAGTATTCACGTAATGCAGCTTGAAATAGATTAAAAGCATCTTCTTGTATCTTGGCAGACCCATACCTTAGGGGGCACGATTTAGAAGGGAAGTTCTTGTGTGAATCTGAATCACTGGCCTGATGGATGAATCATGATTAGAGCAAAACAAAACAAAATGAAAAACATCTACTAAAACCTAACATTCATGAGAAAATAATGTTGGGGTAAAAGAGGTTCAAAATAGAAACTAGATAGGTACCTTGTATGCGCTGGCATGCAGCGTTAGTGTATGAGCGATACGTTTGTTTTCATGCAGGTCCAATTGAAGACGTTCACTCAATTCTTCACAAAGTTCATTAAGCCAGTGTTGAACCTGCAACACGAGACAGAAACCAAGTAAGAGGACCCCTGAAGAGGATATCTTCTAGACTTAGCATATGTTCTTACACCAAAACAGGAGATGGCAAGAACGAACACCAACTACTGCAGAAAGTACTAATCCACTGGAGAGAATCACTTACAGAAGAAATCGTCTTCAAAGCCTGAGGTCCAGGAGATGTCTTCCCTGAACCATGGCTCTTTGGAAGAAGGCGCCCCTCAACTTCTTCGCCACTTATCCCCCTTGCAATATTCCATAACCAGGTACTGCACCATGAATAATGATCGGAAATGAGATCCTAACAAGCTATTGAACAAGTTACCAAAACGAACTATAAAATATAATAGTGACTGAATGTTGGAGGTGCTTTTTTATGTCATATTTAGCCTTGAGAATGAAAATTCTCAACATGTATAATATATAAATATGGTCAAATGTGTAGAAAATTGCAGGTGAAAACAATGTTCTTTTTAAATAATAGCACAGAAGAAATTTCAAACTCCATGAAAGCTAATTACCCAGTCTTGATTCCATAGCGCTGCTGTAGCTTTTCCTCTGAAAACTGCAACAAATCTCCGACAGTGTTAACACCCAGGTCAGTCTGTACAGAACTCCCCAGCTTTCCTCCAAGCTGTTTCCTGCACATAAAGATTGCTACTTAACCATGCATTCTTCTTTTGCAAATTGTAGTGACTTTATGACATATCAATTTGACACAAGTGTTCTATATTGCTTTCCTCCAAGCTGTTTCCTGCACATAAAGATTGCTACTTAACCATGCATTCTTCTTTTGCAAATTGTAGTGACTTTATGACATATCAATTTGACACAAGTGTTCTATATTCTGGATGAAACATAAACCTTACATTTTCTTGATTGGCAAGGACTCTAGCAATCCTTTCACAGATGACAACGGCACAACAGTTTGTTGTGCAGGTTTATTCATACCACTTGCAAGTTTGGCCAGCATCTGATTACAAAAGCACATGTGAGCCAAGTCCACAAATAACCAAATTCTTCAAAAAGGTTTAAGTGTCTTTGACACAAGATAGTCACTGTAAGGAAAAGAAAAAAGAATAACTGAAACTACAGGACAATTTCATTTCTACCTTATTATGAGCAATGCCAGCTGAACAAGTAAATTCTGTCTCCTTCAATACTGAAAGCCTAAGTTCTGCAACAATGAGAGCCCCACAAGCTAATAGCTTATCACGGCGATCAGCATTGCTACTGCAAAGCCATTTCCTCACATTTTCTTTTGCTTCACTGCCATCCTGAATCAAAGCCAATTTCAGCGTAACAACTATTCTGACGCAAAACAAACAAGCTTAAAAGTAGTGGAACCAAAATTTACATTTAGTTATTTGCATACCAAGTGGATAGTGATGTAAAGAATATTGAACAGCATTTAGATGATTAAAACAAAATAAAAGCTTATAGCTTATCACGGCGATCAGCATTGCTACTGCAAAGCCATTTCCTCACATTTTCTTTTGCTTCACTGCCATCCTGAATCAAAGCCAATTTCAGTGTAACAACTATTCTGATGCAAAACAAACAAGCTTAAAAGTAGTGGAACCAAAATTTACATTTAGTTATTTGCATACCAAGTGGATAGTGATGTAAAGAATATTGAACAGCATTTAGATGATTAAAACAAAATAAAATTGAAATTCCTCTATCGTGAAGGACTACTGGAAACCATTCCTATATATATCTCCTTTATTGCAGGGCTCAGTTGATAGTTCTACCTCTAGTAAGGTTACAAACTGAATAATATATAAACACACACCCCGCCCAGACGAATGATCTATGGTATCTAGATGACTACTATGTTGTGTTCTGCAAACTAATGGATCTTTAAAAGAGCAGAAAAAATGAAAGAAAGGTAATCATCGTATGAAATTTTGATAGATTCTGGTTCACCATTCCATATAGACACGCAATTAAAGAAATAATCTAAACCACCTATTTATCACATTATGTTATTATGGACCAGATAACAAACTTTTATATAATGAAAGTATAATTCTCTGTCCACCCTTCAGACATTTAAGTTCAAATTGATGCAAACGTAGGAATGCATTGAAAATACATAAACAAATTATAATGACATCTCCAAAGGCCTAGTATCCAACCTCATTATCAAGTCCCAAAACATGTGACTTGAGAGCTTCCTCCTTAACATAGTTTCAGCTACATCAGTAAGGTCAAGATACACTTCATCTATTGAAGCCCTCTCACATCGACCCTTCCTTGATAAAATAGAAACAACCTACAAAATTAAGGAGGTTCAGCATGAATTCAATTCTCTATGCGGATTACTAAAAAGAACTTGAGAAATTGATGTCCCTCAAACACTAGAGACCTCTGAACCTGCATTCCGGTATGTGTTCAGGTCAGCTTTACCGCGTGCAACAGGGAGTTGACCCAGCTGAATTTCTGGGCAGACTCTTTTTGATTCATCACCGCGCATTGAACTGCAAACAATGCCATCATTGTTGTCTCAGACAAAAACAAAACACAGTTGTCTATAGAGAAACATGTACTAGAATTATGAACAACTAAACATATATGTACCGTTTCACACCAAATTTCCGGGCCTCATAGCTGACAGCAATCAAGCCCCCACCATGCCACGAGTTATATTGCACCACAGCCATAGGTAATCCCCTTAACTCCGGATTTTTTCTTTGCTCCACTGCAAAGTAAAGCACAGTTTCAGTTTGCATAAAAAAATTTCAATTACCCAAACATGGGGCAATCAGAGAATAAAACTTTTACTTCTACCACCATGAGTTTCCAACAGTCATTAGTCAACACATTACAAACTCATGAACCCCTCTATCAACATTAACCGATAAACGTACCAATTCAGAAAGACTATCTAGGTATTCAATCTACAATCACAGATTATGAGTGCACTGAACACATCTCCAAAAAACACTAGAAATTCCCATAGTTTTCAATCTTCTTGAACAAAGCTACGAAATTTATAAATGGGCACCACAAAGATGCATCCCTTAACAAGAAAATCGAGATGGGTGTGTCTTAAATTGGAATTTCATCCCTGCCATTTTACTCAATTGCAAACCCTAATAGGAAAAATTCACAATTACAGAGAAGAAATAGGGAAATTGAGAGAGGGGAATGAAGAAACCTTGAACGTAGAAGCAGTCCATGTCTACATGAGCAATCACTCTGGAATCCGATGTCTCAGGTCTTGCCACTGGCATTTCTTCTTCTTCTTTCTTTTCTTTTCCCTCCAAATCTTTCTTTCTTTCAGGAAAAAAAAACAAAAAACCAGGTTTATATGCCTACGGCGGCGTAAGTTACTAGAGACATACGGGGTTCTGCTAACGTACACGCCGATTCCTTGGGTAGCAATATTAATTTACGTAACATTTTATGATAATATGATCTTGTTCAAGCATAGAACTGGGTTGAAAAACTGATCGATCTGACTTTTAACGTAGGTTGTTCATTTACGATACAGGTTCATATTTAACAGTTGGTAAAAGACATCTCGGGAACATTTTTCAAGTAATAAGTTAGAGGCTTTACACACATAGTTACATACATATTTTCTTGTTTCCTAAATAAACTTCCCATACAAAAACATCTTCAGTGAAAGTTTAAAAGATTTTTGGCATTGCTCACTTTCTTCTTCTTTTTTGGTAACAGATGGTAAGAAGGATGTCAAGTTGGTGAGACTGAATATAGTTATATTCAGACTAAAAGTATTCGGCTATCCAAAAAGTAAGATATATAATAGATGTTTTTTTTTTATCAAGAAAAGAATTTCATTAATAATGAAACTATTACGATCAGTTTTGGAGCAACGAGTCTTATATTGTACTCCAAATGACTTTTTTATACTGACATTGTTGAAGCCGCAAAAATCCCGACTTTAAATAAGACGTAAAAACTAATTAATTGAAAATGCATCATTACCAAGACCGAAATTTACAATATACTATTTCCGAGTGACGTGTTTGCACTGTTCATCAACAAAGAGACAAAAAAGGGCGAGGCGTGTGAGGTGGGTGAGACGAGAAGAGGGAGGCGAGGCGAAGGGAGTGAAGTGGGCGAGACAAGGTACGTGAAGGGCGAAACGAGGTGCGTGAAGAGCCAGACGAGGTGAAGCATGTTAAGCGGGGTGAGGTCAGATTACGGAGGCGGGGAGAGGCGAGTAAGATGCGTGGAGAGAGGCGTGTTAGGTGAGCCACGCGAGGTGAAGTGTGTGAAGTAAGACGAGGTTAGATTACTAAGGCGAGGTAAGACCAGTGAGGCGCGTGTCTCGAGATGAGTAACGCGAGGTGGGTTAATAGGGGCTAGTCGAGGAGCCTACGTGGTGATGTAAGGTAGTACGCGAGTTTCCGCAGGGTCATGCGAGGCGAGATGAGGTGAAAACGAGTGAGGCGAGATAATACGAAGTAAGCAAATGACGCGGAGTAAGTTAATGAGGTGGTACGAGGAAGGAAGCGAGTGCAGCGAGACAAGTAAAGCGTGTGAGTCGAGGTAAGTGAAGCAGGGCGCTTGAAGAAGCAGGTGAGATGGGTTGAAGTGAGCGTGGCGAGTGAGGCGCGGTGATGCGAAACACGTGAACCGAGGTGGGGCGAGGAGGCCACGGGGGGATGTGGGGCGAACTGAGTTGAAGGCAAGGAGACTACGGACTGGTGCGTGGGCGAGACGAGTGTGGCGGGGTGAGGCGAGGTGCGTGAAAAGGCATACGAGTTGAAGCGCGTTAAGCGGGGCGAGGTGAGAGAGATGTGTGGCGCGATGTGGGTCAGCAGGAGGCCAGTGAAGTACGTGAAGTAAATCTTATCTCAATTGTCGATATCTAGGCCCACATGAATCTGTATGGAGACTATTTGAATATTAATTCTATTCATTCGAAACATCCTGCAGTCTTACATTTAGATGTTCATCTTCCTTCACAAGAAAGTGTTGTGTTTAGAGAAACTGATTCTCTCGAATCTGTTGTCAAAGATAAAGCAACCGACCATACAACTCTCACTGGTTGGTTTAGTGCAAATACAAGTTTTCAAAATTATAATATTCATGTTGAGACAAACGAGATAACTTATGTTGAATTTCCAACTAAATTTGTTTGGGATAAAAGCAAGAAAGTGTGGACGCCAAGAAAACAATATAAGACAATTGGTAGAATAACTTATATACATCCTATGAAAGGCGAATTATACTTTTTGTGAATGTTACTAACGATTCAGAAAGGCTGTTGTGATTTTATGTCGGTCAAAACTATTAATGATGTTACATATTCTTCTTATCAAGAAGCATGTCAAGCTTTAGGTCTGTTAGGTAATGACAACGAATGGATTGAAGCATTAACAAACTCATCGCAGGTTGCTACTGCTCTAGAAATGCATTGTTTATTTGTTACCATACTTATATTTTGTGACGTTGTAAATCCGAAAAATCTCCTCGAGGCACATTGGTTAAACATGTAAAAAAATATCATATATAAAACTCGAACTGAGTTAGTTAATCCTAATTTAAATATATCTGAGTCACAACTCAAAAATAATCTTTTGTTTGAATTGGAACGATAATATGTCATCCAAATCATTAAAAGATTATCAATTACCAATGCCGGATGAAAATAAAATGTCGGACCTCAACAACAAGTTGTTAAGAGAAGAATTCAACTATAATTTTCAAGCGCTTCAACAAGAACATGTAAATCTCATCATTCAATTAAATACTAACAAAAGAAATGTGTATGACCGAGTTATCAGCGTGGTTGAAGAAAAAAAACTTGCAACTTTTTTCGTTCACGGTAGTGGAGGCACAAAAAAAACTTTTTTTATGGCATACCATTATTTGCATATTAAGATCAGAAAGAAAAATTGTTCTAACTATAGCCTCATCTGGTATCGCATCGTTATTACTTCCAAACGGCAGAACTGCACATTCCCGCTTTAAAATTCCCCTCACAGTACATGACTATACTACATGCTTAATTAAAAAAGGAACTCTTCTTGCGAAGATTTTGGAAAAAACAGATTTAATTGGGACGAAGCTCCAATGTGTAACAAATATTGTTTCGAGTTGCTAGAATAAACTCTTAGTGACATTCTTTCAAATTCTGATGATCTACAAGTTCAAGCAAAAAAACCGTTTGGTGGGAAACCAATTTTATTAGGAGGAGATTTTAGACAAATTTAACCGATTGAAAAAAATAATGAAAAAATTATTGAAGTTTCGTTAAATAGCTCGCATCTTTGGCCATCATTTGAAATATTCAACTTAACAGAAAATATGCGACTATTAAAGAATGGTCTTACTGAAAATGAAAAAAAAAGACATCTCAGCTTTTGAGAAATGGATATTAGAAATTGGCGAAGGCTGTATACAATCATCATATCATGTAAACGATAACGACACGTCTTGGATCAAAATGCCAGAAAATTTATTGATTGATTTTACGTCGATCCTATACAGACAATTTTTGACGCAACATATCCTAAATTTCGCAACAATTATAAAAACATTGCGTACTTAAGAGAACGTGCAATCGTCACACCACGCAATTCAACCGCTCAAAATATAAATAGTTATGCAATAAGCAGACTACTAGGGAAAAAAACTACGTAGTACAGTTCTAATACGATCTCTTCTGATTATGGTAATAACGAAAATATTAATCTTCTATATCCAACTGAGTTTTTAAATTAACTAGAATTCAGCAGATTACCATCACATGAATTGACTTTAAAAAGTGGTATGCCGATCATGTTATTGAGAAACTTGAATCAAATGTGTGGTTTATGTAATGGTACGAGATTGACAATAACAAAATTATATAATAGATTAATAGAAGCAACGATTTTAACAGGAAATAATACTGGATATAAAGTTCTTATACCACGGATAGTGTTAACTACAACTGAAACTAAATGGCCGTTTACCTTGAAACGCCGTCAATTCCCTATAAAACCATGTTATGCAATGACTATAAATAAAAGTCAAGGCCAATCGCTTAACTAAGTTGGTATATATCTTTCAGAACCAATATTTACTCATGGCCAACTTTATGTTGCTTTATCAAGAGCTACATTAAAAGATCGCCTTAAAATTTTAATAGATAACAATAACGAAATCCCAAATCAATATACTAAAAATATAGTATTTAAAGATGTTATGCAGAATCTATAATCACACGAAAGCATAATGAACTGCTAATACTGTCAAAAGTATATACATTAACTTATACTCATCTTTACATATACATTTTCCTCCGAAGCGAATGTTCATATATATTTTGACAACTATATTTATCACTTATCATACTTGGATAAACTTCAAACTAAAACATTACTTTCCCTGCATGCTTATCTATTTTAGCAAGCCATGCTCCTATTATAAAGATACTTACGCCCTTGGCAAAAAACAAAAGGACCTTCACAGGTTTTGATACGAACCGAGGGGGAGACAAGGAGGCCAAGAAATGATGCGCCGTGAGGAGGCCGCGAGATAACCTACTTGCACTGTTCCTAGGTTGTTCATCATCAAAGAGACAAAAAAAAAAAAGGCGAGCCGCGTGGAGCAAGGCGGGGCGAGGAGCTCGCGGGGTGAGGCGCATGAGATGAGTGAGACGAGGAGAGGGAGGCGAGGCGAACGAGTAGAGCGGGGCGAGGTGAATGAGATGCGTGTTTGGCGAATGAGATGCGTGTTAGGCGAATGAGATGTGTTAGGCGGGGTGAGGCGAGGGGTGTGAAGAGGTGTGCCAGGGGAGAAGGATGCGGGGTGAGGCAAGGGGTGTGAAGAGGTGTGCCAGGGGAGAAGGATGCGGGGTGAAACGAGGCGCGAAAGTCTCTGTTCCCTTGAACAATAACGGCCTCATTAAAAAAAAGGCTCAACTTACTTTGCTACCTCCAGGCGAAGGCTATCACGAGCGTTGGCCCGAGTACTTCTTCTTCTCTCCTCTCTCCGCCTGTCTCCGACTTTCTCTGAATTTCATTGTAGTCTTCAGCCACACTTAGCCATAAAACTATCCCCAATCTTTTCCTCTCCTTCTCTTCTCCTTGCCCCTGTTTATAAACCTTGATTTCAATCTGATTCAGTCATACACTGTTTACCAGGAAAGAACCGCTCACATTCTGCCGCTTATGTTGACTGCTGTGCATTTGGTGTAGCCCTCCAAATGCTGCATGTCATACACTTTTCTCACCCATGCATGCCACATGTTTTCCTCCCCCACTAACTTCATTGATCCACCGCCGCTCCAACTTTCATCCGACTTCAGCCGCACCGCCCTGCCAAAATGTTTCAAACATATAAAGAAAACTTACCCAACATCGTTTACCTATCGTCACACACAGATATATCTTTTATCAAAAACCCGGTAACATGCTCAACTGAAATCCACGATTGATATCTTTGCACAAGTTAATCAGTGTAATCATTTTTTATGCTCTCTCTTTAATTTGTAGCTACCTGATAAGATGCCATCTTTGACACCACTCAAAAAGCTAAGGGCTCATGCCCATAATTTCCAGATCAAAGTTCAGGTAGTGAGGGTGTGGCGCCTCAAGGAATACAACAGTGAACTGTATGACGGAGAACACTACATTTTAGTCGACGAACATGTAATTTTATCACTAATGGCATCTGATCTATTAAGAAATGAGTAACATAAGTATATGAGGTGTTTTACAATACATAAAAGTAAATATCATGACAGGTCAAGAATTTCGAAACCAACCTATGTTCCAATTTTACCTTGATAGAACTTAGTTTTTTATTTGATTAAGCCGACAGGCTGTTGTATCTTTTAAGCATCTATAGAGGCATGGACCAATTTTCTAGATTAAATTGAGGGAAAACGATGAGTTCTTCTTTAAAATGTGTTTTGATTTAATTTTTTGTTTCTTGCTTTACAGTTCCTGTTATTAGATTTGATATGTAAGAGCTGTTTTAAATAAACAAAATCAAACTGTTTCAACTGTGCTAATGCGGAAGCTATGTATATGTATTTTTGTTTATAAATAAATATATATATATATATATATATGTATATGTATACACAGATCTGCAGCCTATCTATTTAGTTGATTTTCATGTATCTGATTTGTTCATATTTTGTATGCTTGGAGCGACTGTAACTCCTGACTATATCAAAATAAATTGAGGTTGAATGATTGTGATGCAAAGAGTTGCAAACATAAAGTTGCTACCTATGATTTTGCCCTCTGCTACTGCTCTTACAGCTTTATATTTAGTTTTCTCCCTTTTAATTTAGACAGTGTCCCAATGTTTCTTAGATCATCTTTATGATTTGGTTACTCATTCTTATGCAGGAAGATGCACTTCACGCTAAACTAGATGAAAATAGCTATAAATATGTTCCTCAAAGAATGGAAAGAGAGGAAGTGTATGATATATTTCGTTTTTCAACACCAATGGGTCCAGAAAGAAACAGGCTGGTGGATGACCAAATGATGCTGAAATTTACTGCGTCGACTGTCTTCAGGAAAGTGACCTCACCGTGCCCCCAAATCCCACAACACTCATTCCGCCTGATCCAATTTAGCCACTTAATTATTGAGATCAAAAATAGGTCGCCCATCTTTGCAGCCAAGTTTTACAACCACCAATCTATGCCTCTTTCATTTAAATCTAATTGTTATTTAAACTAAAATTACTATTATTCTTTTTCCAACAAGATGTTTATGGCTGCATCAAGAAAATCATACCAGTGCACTGAACATCAATCAAGGACAATACGACGTTTGAGTCAAAATGCGAAATCACTATCAAAAATTTAAGGTCCAGTTTTCCTTATTCTTTTCTTAAACCAAACATGTTTATGTTCATAATATGATAATAACATCTTAGTGCTTGCATTCTATTTTCAGAAGAGAAAAACTCAAGATCACTTTTTGGGCACATATTGCAAGATCATTTGATTTGAGCTCTGTGGTGAATTCAACTCCACCGTCACTCGTTGTTTTCACAAGTCTAAGACTCAGTGAATTCGGAGGTAAATGTTATACAAAACACTAAACTTATATTCAGTAACGATGAATTACAACTAATATATTCTACTTTTAACTTGCAAAAGTTCCTGTTGCATCAAATAGCGATCACACATGTATGATCATGGATTCAGGCATCCCTGACAGAGAAAATTACAAAGCCGAGTAAGAACTCAAACTCATCACGTTTCTTTCTCTTAGTTTCTTTTCAACATGATAATCTAAATGTATGTAAATTTTTTTTGTTCATTTTCCAAAGCTATATTTGATTTGCTTGCACATATTTTATTCTACAAACTTCGTATTACACCTGAAAAGAATGAAAACATGTATTTTACACATATGAAAGTTAATAAACCAAAGTCTGTTCATATATATGTGTGTGTGTGTATTGTTTTGCAGAATACAGAATAGTTTAGGAAATAACAATGTAGAAAATCCGTACTCAAGCTAATATGCGTTTGTCACATTTAAATTATTTCTCAACTTTTGAAATTCTACCATCACTGTCGAGCATTATATAACAAATTACATGTTCAGGTTTTGCAAACCAGGAGACCGGGTAGAAAGCCTCCTTCACAGTGCCAAACCAGCGAAGAACGAAATAAACAAGCTAAAATAGTAGCTGAACTGAATGCAATTAATCCGGAAGATTACAAGGTAATTAACCAGTTAATATAAAACCATGTATACATATAAAATTGAAATATAAGTGAGACTTTTATGCATTGCAGAGCAAAACTGTCTTCTGCAAAGCTTCCATTCTTCGATTCCCAGACCACAACGGCTGGTGGTACAGAGGATGTTCACACTCTTACTGTTACAGACAGCTGATTGACCAAGATGATTCTAGCAAGTATGTATGCAAGCAAGCAACATGACCTTCAAACACCCACACCATAGTAAGTCAACTTTGTCATACATGTTTTTTTTCAAAATCCTTCTGCTTCAAATACTTATTAAAACAATAAATGACAAACAAGGTTAAGTTAGAATCAAACAATTTTGAAGTAGTTTTCTCCACCCCTAAATTTGTTTGGTAACTAAAATGTGATTACCATTCTTTTTTTTATTAATCCACTCTTTAACAAACGAGGCGAGATGAGGTACTCTTCATATTCTGTCGGTTAGGTATTTTTTTAAAATTAATGTGCATCTTGATTAAGGCGAGGCGAAGTGAGTGAAGCCTCGGAGTGAGGCAAGGTGGAGTTGGGGCGAATGAAATAAGTAAACCACGGGGTGAGGCGAGTAAAGCGAAACAAGTGAGGCGAGGTGAAACTAGACGAGTAAAGAAAGGGGTGCTACGAGGTAAGGCGCCCGTGGAGTGAAGTGAGATGAGGAACCCGCGGGGTGAGGCGGGGTGAGCCCAAACAGATGAAGCGAAACGAGGTAAACCGAGGAGGAGACGAGAGAGAGGCGAGGCGAAGTTGGGAGGAAGCGGGTGAAGCAAATACAATGTTTAGCACTAACCTTTTTCTTTTTCTCTTCCTTATCTGTTTTTAGAAACAAAGCTTAAGTTTAATTTGTTTGATTTCCTAGTTCTTAACTCTAGTGGAATTGCCTAGAACATCATTTTGCATCAAATTCTGCATTCATTTGCACTGTTCTTGAACTTTTTATCTTTCATACCTATGTATCAGTTATTTCTACTGATTACATAGCCTCTGTCGTTTAAATATGAATTCTAAAATTATGAATTCTTCTTTGTATGTGAAACTCTATGCAATATTAATTCTTGGATGCCAAAAGTTATAGAGTCTTCATGACTATCAAACAAGATGATGATGAGACCACTGTGACCTTAATGGGAAAACAAGTCGTTCAACTGTTCAATAGCAACTGCAAGGAATTAGTTGAAAAAAGATTCTCCCCCACTGAGCAAACAATCCCAGAAGAAATTGACAACACAATCGGAGGGACGTACCTATTTGAGCTAAAAGTCAAATGGGACAGCGAATTAGTAGTGGCAAACATATTTCCAGACCCTGATTCAGTACAATTTCCAATAGCTCAGCCTTCAATCATGGAAACTTCAACTTACCTTCAATCTGAAAAGAAAAGAAGACCATAAAGAAATGGGAAAACATCAATTCAATCAGAACTACACAAAAAAACCAAAATGAAAATTATCATGTCCTTCGTGTTTACTTCATTAACTTTAAGAGCAGAAATTGGATAAAATATAAAAAGTGACTTCTCTGTTCGGTATATGTTACGTATATGTTCAATCAAAGGGAGTTAAATATGAGGCAGAGAAGGTGGATGGAGTTTATCAATAATTATGATTGCACTATTGAGTATCATCCAGGAAAGACTAATGTGGTAGTTAATGCTCTTAGTCGAAATCCTTCCATATCTTTGTCTCATTTGAGGATGGTTCGAGTTCCACTTCTTTTTGGGTTGCGAGCTATAAGGGTGGATTTAGCGGTGGATGAAGTGAGTGCCTTGGTAGCTAGTTTCCATGTGAGGCCAGTTTTGGTGGATGCAGTGCGGGAGGCACAGTATAATGATCTTTCCATAGTTCGGTTGACGGAAAGAGCAGCAAATGGAGCCGCCGTGGATTTTTCGGTAAGAAGAGATTGAACTTTATTGTTCAAAAATAGGCTTTGTGTTCCAAAGAGAAATGAAGAGTTAAAGAATGAGATAATGAAGGAAGCTCATAGTTCCGCATATGCTGTTTATCTGGGTAGTACAAAAATGTATCGGAAGTTGAAGGATTATTATTGGTGGCCAAACATGAAGAGGGAAATTGCAGTTTTTGTGAGTAAGTGTCTGATTTGTCAGCAAGTGAAAGCTGAAAGGTAGAAACCTTCAAGGTTGCTTGAGTTGTTGCCGATTCAAGTGTGGAAGTGGGATCACATCACCATGAGTTTTGTTTTCAGTTTACCTCGTACCCTAGAAGGGCATAACGATATTTGGGTGATTGTGGATAGAATCACCAAATCTGCACATTTCTTGCCGGTGGGAAAGAAGTAGTCACTGGATAATTTGGCGGAGCTATATGTGAATGAGATTATAAGATTTCATGGCGTACCTGAATCAATAGTGTCAGAACGAGATCCTAGATTTGCTTCTAAATTCTGGGGAGCTCTTCAGGCAACTTTAGGTACCCGACTACACTTCAGCACTGCTTTTCATCCTCAGACTGATGGGCAATCAGAGAGGACTATCCAAACTTTGGAGGATATGTTGAGATCGTATACCTTGCAGTTCAGGGGGAGTTGGGATAAGAACCTATCTTTGATGGAGTTTGCCTATAACAACAGCTTTCCTTCGAGTATCAGTATGGCTCCCTTTGAGTCACTTTATGGGAAGCAGTGTCGTACGTCTTTGTGTTGGAATGAAGTAGGAGAAAGAGAGTTTTGTGGTCCTGAGATTATCCATAATACAAATGAGAAGATATAAGTGGTCAGAGATAGACTCAAGGCCGCTTAAAGTAGGCAGAAGAGTTATGCAGATGTCTGCAGGAAACACCTTAAGTTTCAAGTGGGTGATTGGGTGTTCTTGAAACTATCTCCTTGGAAATGGGTAGTAAGTTTTGGTAAGCCTAAAGCATAGTCTGAGGTATATTGGCTCATATGAGGTAATAGAGCAAGTTGACTCACTTGCTTGTCGGTTAGTTTTGCCTCTAGAATTATCTAGGATACATAATGTGTTTCATGTATCCATGCTTCGCAAGTATATTGCCGATCCTTCTCATGTGCTGCAAGAGCAGCCGATTAGTTTGCAGAAGGATTTGTCCTATGAAGAGGAACCAGTTCAGATTCTTGACCGAAAGGAGCAAGTGCTTAGGAACAAGAAAATTCCTTTTGTCAAAGTGCTTTGGAGAAGTCATCAAGTAGAGGAAGCTACTTGGGAATCAGAGGAGCAAATGTGGTAGCAGTATCCCTACCTCTTTGATTAGTAAGTATTTGAATTTCGAGGACGAAAATTTTATAAGGAGAGGAAAATTATCAAGCTCCGACTCTTAAATTTTACCTTATTTAGTAGCATGTGTTAAAAAGAGTTTTACCGTCTTCGTCATTGAGTTTATAGTTTAATTGGTCCACAGAGAGGTTTTAGGGGACGATTATTTCGAAGGAATTATTCGTAAGAGAAAAATGTGACGACGGTAAAAATGGTAAATTTTAGCTAGTAAAAGGTAATTTTTATTAGGGTATTATTTTTGGGTGTTAATTTTTTGAGTTGGGTCTTGTTGTTGTTGGGTTAGGACCGGTTGGAAAGCCCAACATAACTCTCCCCTCACTTCTCTCTCTTCCTCCCGACTCTCTCCCCCTGAGCCCTCTCCATGCCGGTTTTTCTTTCCGGCCATTCACCGCCGTCCGGCCACCTCAGACCGCCATGCCGGTCCCAAATGGACGATCATCAGCCCAACCATCTTCCTGGAGTGGTGGCAGCTTCCCTAGCGCCACCGTGGAGGAGCAGTCGCGCTTGGAAGCTCCAGCTGCTCGTAGCTACCCGTCGCCGGAACTCCCTCCTCCGGCCGCCATAGCTAGTGATCCTTGGCTCGTTGGAAAACTCTCTTCCTGCGCTTCAATCCCTTGGAAGGTTTCAGTTCGATTCGACTTAGGTAAGGAGAAATCGGTGATTGAAATTCTAGGGTTTTAATTTATGTTTTGGTTCGATTACCCTATCTAGGCTTGGAATTTGTGTTTGTGCTAGTTAGGAAAGTTGTATAGGATGTTGAGAGGAAAGTGCTGTCAAATTTTGGTAGGCATTGGAGGTCGCCGGAGTCGGCCGCCGTTGTTAAAGGGATTTTTATAGTTTTAGATGTGTTTTTTGGAGGGGAGTTTAATGAAGTGTAATTTGGAATTTTTGGAGGAGTTTCAGATGAGTTTTGGATATTTCTAGGATTTATGAATTATGGCGGTTAATGAGTAAAAATGCAGTCGTGGGTTAATTATGGTTAGGACGGTGATTTTAAGGACGTCGGTAATTGTGGAGAAATATTGTTGGCAGCGAATTTAAGATTTAGGGCGATAGGCATGGTGTCATGAAGTCTCACAATCTCATTCACATACAGCTCCGCCAAAATATCCAGTGAATACTTCTTTCCCACCGATAAGAAATGTGCAGATTTTGTGAGTCTATCCACAATTACCCAATTACCATCATGCCCTTCTCGGGTATGAGGTAAACTGAAAACAAAATCCATGGTGATGTGGTCCCACTTCCACACTGGAATCGGCAACGACTCAAGCAACCCTGAAGGTTTATGCCTTTCAGCTTTCACTTGTTGACAGATCAGACACCTACTCACAAAAGCTGTAATTTCCATCTTCATGTTTAGCCACCAATAATAATCTTTCAAAGTCCGATACATCTTTGTACTACCCGGATGAGTAGCATATACGGAACTATGAGCTTCCTCCATTATCTCATTATTTAACTCTTCATTCCTCTTTGGATCACAAAGCCTATTTTTGAACAATAAAGTTTCATCTCTTCTTACCGAAAAATCCATGGCGGCTCTATTCGATGCTCTTTCCATCAACTGAACTATGGAAGGATCATTATACTGCGCCTCCCGCACTGCATCCACCAAAACTGGCCTCACATGGAAACTAGTTACCAAGGCACCCACTTCATCCACCGTTAAATTCACCCATGTAGCTTGCAACTCAAAAAGAAGTGGAACTCGAACCATCCTCAAGTGAGACAAAGATATGGAAGGATTTCGACTAAGAGCATCAGCTACCACATTAGCCTTTCTAGGATGATACTCAATAGTGTAATCATATTCATTAATCAACTCCATCCACCTTCTCTGCCTCATATTTAACTCTCTTTGAGTGAACACATACCGAAGACTCTTGTGATCGGTAAAAATCTGACACTTGGCTCCATAAAGAGAGTGTCTCCATAATTTGAGAGTAAAAATTACTGCTACAAGTTCTAAATCATCAGTGAGATAATTCACCTCTTGTGGCTTCAATTGCGTAGAAGCGTAGGCAATCACTTAATCATGCTTCATCAATACTCCGCCTAGACCTCGTCTATAAGCATCACTATAAACTACATACTCCTCACTATCATCCGGAAGTGTCAAAACAAGAGCACTAGTCAGGCGATTCTTTAATTCCTGAACACTTTGCTCACACTGATCTGACCATTCGAACTTAACTCCCTTTTTGGTCAATCTTGTAAGTGGAATAACAATCTTTGAAAAGTCTTGCACAAATCGCCGATAATAACATGCTAACCCCAAGAAACTACGAATCTCCATCACAGTGGTGGGTCTTCTCCAACTTAACACTGTTTCCACCTTTTGGGGATCCACACTAACACCTTATGCTAAAACTACATGACCCAAGAACCCCATTTTATCTAGCCAAAACTCACACTTCCTGAACTTGGCAAACAACTGAGCATTTCTCAAAGTCCGCAATATCAATCTTAGATGTTTGGTATGCTCTTTCTCACTTTTTGAATATACCAAAATATCATCTATGAATATGATCACGAAGCGGTCAAGATACAGACTAAACACTCTATTCATGAGGTCCATGAACGCAGTGGGTGCATTAGTAAGTCCAAAAGGTATCACCACAAACTCATAATGACCATAGCGTGATCGAAAAGCAGACTCTGCTACGTCATTCTCCCGGATCCGCAACTGATGATAACCAGATCTCAAATCAATCTTTGAGAAAACAGAAGCACCCCTTAACTGATCAAATAAATCATCAATGCGAGGTAACAAATATTTATTCTTCACTGTGACTTGATTTAGCTTCTTATAATCAATGCATAGTCTCATGGTGCCATCTTTCTTCTTAACAAACAACGCCGGGCACCCCATAGACAC
The DNA here is from genome assembly GCA_034370585.1 of Fragaria x ananassa. Classification (NCBI taxonomy): domain Eukaryota; kingdom Viridiplantae; phylum Streptophyta; class Magnoliopsida; order Rosales; family Rosaceae; genus Fragaria; species Fragaria x ananassa. The sequence goes on along the minus strand of CP139764.1, from coordinate 6,333,033 downwards.
ATGCTAGGCTGAATAAAACCATTGTCTACCAACTCCTGCAGTTGAATCTTCAACTCTTTCATTTCCGCTTGAGCCATTCTGCAAGGTGCCTGAGAGATAGGTATAGTTCCAAGAAGTAACTCGATAGAAAAGTCTATCTCCCTTACAGGAGGCAAACCAGGCAATTCCTCAAGGAACATATCCGGAAACTCTCTTATTATAGGAATATCCCTTACTTCTAACACTCCTACACTTGTATCCACAACGTGAGCTCTGTTTGCCTGACAACCTTTATTCAACAATTTCCTGGCGGCAACAGCTGATATCAGGCAACTCCATATAACATCTATTTCCCCTTGAAAAACAACCTCAAATCCATCTGGACTTCGAAGCACCACTTCTTTTCGGAAACAATCTACCATAGCTCTATAAGTCTCTAAAAAGTTCATCCCCAATATCACAACAAACTCTACTATATTTAAAGGAATTAAATCGGCCTTGAAATTAAATCTCTCTACTAGCACTTCACAACCACTAAACACCCAATATATTCTCATCACCTCACTAGAGGGTAGAGATACATGCCACTCGCTTGGAAGAGACGATGATGGCACATTGGCGTGGATAGCGAATCTACTAGACATGACTGAATGCGTGGTTTCGGGATCAATTAAAGTAAGAGCTGGCTGACCAAGAATTAATAACGTACCAATGATGACATCTGGAGAGTACGACCCTCCTGCTCGGTCATAGCATGAAGTCTAGTGTGAGTCATAGAACGTCCACGCTGACCACTATCCTGCTGAGAGTAACCCCTGGCTGCTGAACCACCCTGAGAACTATTACTGGAGCCTCTGGCTGAAGACTGACCGATTGGCTGAGTAGGGGCGGTCCTCTGAGCCAATAAAAGACAATCTCTCCTGAAATGATCATGACCACCACACTCAAAACACCTAGAAAATTGCTGGTGACCAAAATAAGAAGTCTGACCACCAGATGATCCACCCTGGGAACTGCCACCAGCACCAAACTGACCAGTCTGCTGCCTACCCAACTGACTCCTAAAAGGTCTCCTAAAACGTCCTCTAGCCCTATTCCGAGCACCAGAGCTAGATCTGCTGCTATAACCACTACCAGCTAAAGATCCAGAAGCGGATGAGGAGGCAGCCTTCTTGGATGGACCCTAACTGGGACTGCCGAAATCTTAAGGCCGAGCACTAAATATCCCCCTGGTCTCAATGGTCATAGCTGCACTAACAGCATCAAGAAAAGTCAGGTAGATAACACCTATCATCTTGTCTGCAAACACTCCACCAAGTGACCCAATGAACATATCAATCCGGGTCCTCTCATCAGGAACCAGATATGGCACATGATAGCTTAAAGTAGTGAACCTCTGCTCAAACTTGATGACACCCTTATCGTCCCTATTTTTCATGTTCAGAAAGTCTGACTGAATCCTACTGTGATGAGCGTGATTGAAATATTGACTCAAGAAGAGCGTCTTAAACTGCTCTCAAGTCATATTCTGGGCACCACCATTACTCCTGCTGGCGAGAGTCCACCAATGATGAGCTGAATCATCTAGAAATGACACTGCCACCTTCACATTCTTTTCTTCTAGCAGTTCAGTGCTCTTAAAAGCCTTTTCCATCTTGTCTACCCAAGAGTAAGCATCAGGGGTCATTTGGCAACCTTGAACTCAAGTGCCCCTGCATCAGAAACATCTTTCTTCTTCACATATCGAGGGTGCTGAACCCTATCTAAAACACCTCTTAGCATGTGTCCAATAGAATCCGCTAATCCTCTCACTTCATTACCCTCATTGACGTTGGTCGAGGTAGCCACACGGGGTCGACGTCTAGGAGGCATAGTATATGAGGAGGAAGATATTTAGTAGTCTATAAACAAGACTAACAAAACTATCACACATACCCAATAACAGATAGCATCCAAAGCACAAACTGCTGATAAATCCGCCGCGCTCAGATTATCACTCTATAGACACTACGTGCTACTTAGGCAAATATGATAGTGATAAGGAGGCAGAAAACGAAACATACAGCTCTGTTACCAACTGTCAAGACCCACCCCGAATTTCACCTTGAAACCCGAAGTAAGTCTTGCGGGGACCACTTCTAAGGAAAATTTACTGAAAAACTCGGCAAACCTCCCTTGAAGATGAACAACCCTAACCCAAAAAATTACATAATTACCCTCTTAACAACAATAAACCATTCTCCAATACAACCATAATTACCCAAATAATAAAAAAAATCGGTCTTAGCACACCACCGAAAATATTATACAAAAACCCCCAGAGTATTCAAAGCTACTAAAAACAACAGAAGCAGAAAGATAACCTAGTAGGTTAAGCATGTAACCTACTGGTGGAAAGTGGCTGAGAGATGAGTAACTATGCCTTGTCGCCTCCTACTAGATCCAACCTGAACTCTGCAAATTAGGCATTTTTTTAAAACGAAGAGTCCAGGGGAAAACATTTAGAAAATATTAGATAGAGTGGACGAAAATAAATCCAATAAAATATTTATGCTTCCTCAAAATTTATTTCCATAGAAAACACGTTGCATGCGACAGCTCAAAAGTTTTAACTCAAAATTTCTTAACACGTGTCTAGCCTTGCTAGTCTCCCAAACTTTATAAAAAGGCTCTCAGGCTAAAATTATATATATAAGTATGTATTTACACTCATCATATCCTTGTATGAATGCTATGAATAAATACTAAAAATAGAAATTTATACAAGGCTACGACGCTGACGTCTAACGCTGACGTCTAACGCTCATGTCACACCATAATAGAATTTTATCTCATTATGACGGAAAAACACGAGTGAATATATATATATATATATGTGTATATTCCTTATATAAATTATTATATTTATATAGGGCTACGACAATTACGTCTAACGCTCACGTTACACCATAATGAAATTTTACCTCATTATGGCGGAAAAACACATATAGCTGGCTAGAATTTATTTATATACACAATATCCTCATAATCAACCATATATGAATATATATCTACCAAAATTCTCAATTTCGGTTATTTTCCAACAAAAGAAATTATTCAACAATAAATCATTTGCATGCACATTATTTAAAATAAAAGTCCACTAACAAATTAAGCCTAAGCCTGATGTCTCTTCCGCTCGAGTCTCCTCACGTCCTGTTTCAAAAACATAATTAAATCCTCAATTAAAATACTAATGCATATATATAAATATGCAGACTTAAATGTGAGCTTCGCGTGCTCAACCATGTGTCAAGCCCCGATTCTTATAGTTAGGACGGTGGAAGGTGATTTTAAGGATGTCGGTAGCTCTTCCTCCCTCCACCGTCATCGCCCCTCTCTCGAATCCGCCGTCGCGAGCTTTTCCTCCCTCCACCGTCGTCGCTAGCGATCTCTCTCTCTTCCGTTGTCGCTCGCAAGCCTCCCTCCGCCTTCTGTCGTCGCTCGCGAGACTCCCTCAGCAGGCGAAGTTGGTGAACTTCTGGGGACTGAGGATTCTGGTCAGGCGGCGTGGAGAGAGAGAGAGAGGACTTGCCGGCATAACCGATGGAAGAGGTTGTCACTGGCGGAGGGAGGCTCGCGAGCGATGACGAAAAAGAGAGAGATCGTGAGTGACGATGGAGGAGAGAGGAAGAGCTCGCCACGGCGGAGGGAGGCCAAGCTCGCGACCGTGACGGGAGGCAGAGCTCACAATGACGGATTCGAGAGAGAGAGAGGGCGGGTGCGGGGTGACGACAGCAGAGAGAGAGAGAGAGCAGCCCGATATTTTGAGGAGAAGAGGGAGAGTAAGTGAGTAAGTTGGGTAATAGGGGGGTTAAAATTAACCCTGAAGATCTCAGCCATTAGTTCAAAATAAAAGGCTGAGATCCTCTCATGAGGAAATATGAGGATCAACTCATGAGGAGAGGATCCGGGTTCCAAGTAGCTACCCTCTAAAGCGTCCTTGTACTCCTTGGATCCCAGGGAACCCTGGGAGAGTTTATCCTGGCCAAGTTTAACCTTAAGTCTCAACCCTTCCACCTCCACAGTCAGCTCTACAACGCTTGATTGTAAGATGTTGTTCTTTCTGCACTCCTTGGCCTTCATCCTCTCCAAACTCCTGATCTTTTCTCCCATCTCTCCGACCACTTCGTCTTTCTCATTCAGCCTCCGCTGACATGCCTCAAACCTTGCAACATCTTTCTTCCTCTGGACCAGCTGACCCTTGGCGGTCTTAAGTTTGTCGCCAACCACAAAAGCTCTTAAGTCGAGCTCGCAAATCATGGCCGCCATTTTGTCAAGAGCAAAGTGAACCCACAAAGCGCCCTGCGAAGGTAAAAGTCAAAGGTGTGAGGCCAGCGTTAACAAAAACCCAACAAGACAACTCAAGAAAACCAAACCACCATCACCTTAATCAGCGAAGCCTTAGCCTCCCCAAAAGAAGCTTGTGGTCTCCTACAGTTTCCATGTCCCCAAAGTCCACAGCAAACGACTTGGGGTCAGCAGGCCCTAGTACGTCCCTGACGTATCCAGAAAGGAAGTCAGGAATGTCAGCGGCTTGGTTCTCCGCCAAGTGGGGCTCAACGCGCGGTCGCACTTTGAGTTGTCGAAGGCCCCTCCTAGCATCCTTCATAAAGCCTCCGCTCTCGCCGTCTACCCTCAGTTTCTTTTGGGTACCCTGATTGTACAGTACAACGTCATTCACCTTCCTCTTCTCGGAAACTTTCTCGTACCGATCAAGAGTGGCCTTAGCCACATTTCTCCGGTCTCCAGAGGATGAAGCAACCCTGGGAGACTGGGCCCTAAGTTTGGGGTAGGAAGGCTTGGGTACTGACGTAGTGTCCAGAGTAAGTGTTGATGTCATAATTTGGTTCGATAACGAAACTTGACTTTTCAACTCAGTCCATGTAGGAAGTGTGAAAATGTCAAAGAGCCACGTATGACTCTTAACATTTCCACGTACGCACTTAAACTATTATCCGAAAATTAACGGTTTACTCTTTGTTTACACCCAAATACTAATTTGGGTGGGATAATAAGTGTCTAAGTGAATATTAGTTAATCCGCAAGCTTTGCATGGTTGGGTTTACAAGTGTTCTGGATCTTTGAGTTCGCATAGGTTAAAGAAATGGCTTCCTGTAGAGAAGCCATAGAGGCGGGGCGAGATGGCCTCGTGCGGAGACTCTGCCAATTGCAAGGAGCGGAGTCCATGTGCACATAGAGGCGGGGCGAAATGGCCTCGCGCGGTGACTCCGCCAAGAACCAAGAAGTGGAGTCCGCACGCACTTAGAGGTGGGCGAGATGGCCTCGTGCGTTGACTCCACCAAGAACCAAGAAGCGGAGTCCGCGCACACTTAGAGGCGGGCGAGATGGCCTCGCGCGTTGACTCCTCCAAGAACCAAGAAGCGGAGTCCGCGCGCACTTAGAGGCGGGCGAGACCACATAGAGTACCTCTCAAGTATCAAGAAGACATGACTTGAGACTGATTTGATAGGAGGAGACCACATAGAGTCGACACGTGTTACCAACTCTGCCAAACTCATCATGGAATGAAGGGATTGTCAGGGAGCAAGACTGACACCATGATTTTATGCTAAGCCCATGCTTTTCCTTTCCACGTCCCCGATTTTCCCTCCTATAAATAGCAAGCAAGCCTTCCCAAGGCAAGAGGATGATTCTTCTCCAATCTCTATTTTATTGTTCCAAACACTTTACTGACTTGGGCATCGAAGAGTGTTTGGCCGGCCCTAGGCTGGTCCTCCGATAACCTCCTAGTTCGCATGTCAACAGGTCATCCATTGGCACTCCACCAACTTGAAGAAGAGAAGACCCAAGTCAAGTGGCGAAGAAGAAACAGAGAGGCTAGTTCGCCATCCAGGAGAGAAGGCAGCTCGCCACCAAGGAGGGAAGGCAAGCTCGCCATCAAGGAGGGAAGGCAAGCTCGCAGCTAAGGAGAGAAGGCAGTTCGCCACCAAGGAGGGAAGGCAAGCTCACCATCAAGAAGAGAAGGCTAGCTCGCCATCAAGCAGAGGAAGCCTACCACGAAGTGGAGAGAGGAAGCTAGCTTACCCCTTTACACATACGATTTCAACGGATCTACCGTTGACCCGTTGGTGCCAGAAAATGACACCAACAGTAAGAGCCAAAGACCTCAGGGAGTCTAGACCCTTGGCGACCCGCGTTTGCTTAATTTTCATCGTGCAAAGGCCAGGGTCGTTCTTATCAATCGTCATGCATGAGATAAAAAGGTAAAACGATCGTTAAATAACTCGAGAAGAGAGGTCCGTTAAGGGGTTAACCCCCCTGACTCAACAACCAGTTAGCCTTCTCACTCCCCAAACAACAACATGGTAGAAGGAAACAAAGTCATACTCAGAAGACCAACAAGGATGTGCCAAAACAAAGCTCCACCCGCAAAGTTTCCAAAAGACGAGAGAAGCTAAAAATTCCTCCTTCTCCAGAAGAAGTGTTGTGGTGCCCTAAAAAAAAAAAGAAAGACAAAGAAAAAGAGAGAGGTGGGGGCTTGCCTGAACGCTACCTAGTTTATCTTGGTCGTCGGGTCTTACGGTCGGTAGCTCGGTACAATCACGACCCTTAGTTTGAGCTAACTTGGAGTAGGATGTTAACACGTGGCCTGTCAAAGTCACGAAGCTATACCGTCAGTATGGCTTCCCCGTAAGGGCAGGTGAGTTTGTTCGCCGGTCTCGGGTGTCGAGCCCTCCAGAAACAACGGCGGTGTCGAATTTAACCTGTAAGGTACACGCAGTCTAAAAACATGTACGTATCATGATAGTCATTCTGAGTCCCCCAACAAACACGGTAGCCCGGTTTGACGGGGCAATGGGGGCTTGTTCGTGCCTGATTTTAGACGCATTGTTCACTACGACTTTTCAACCCAAGACACGTAGGAAACGTTGAAAAGTCCAAGTATCCACATAAGACATGTTGAAAAGTCCGGACTCCTCACAGGGACCCATTTCTTTTGTCCACAATCCCTAGAAGAGTGTAAAATAGTGTTTTAGCTTATCAAGAGTAAAGGGGCCCGAGGCGTGCTACCGCACGGGCATGCATTGAGGGCACGCTAATGCTCAACGAGGCCGCCCCGCCCCGCCTCATCCTGCGCGAGGCCGTCCCGCCTCGCCTTATCCTACGCGAGGCCGTCCCGCCTTGCCTTGCCTTACATGAGGCCGTCCCGCCTCGCCTCCATACTTTGGGACCCCACTTCTATACGGAGTTCATTTGCATGCAAGCCTAACTTCCAACAGGTATTCCTCGGACGCGAGCCAGCCCAGAGTCGGGAGCGGGGTAACGGTAACTTAGCTCGCTATGTCACCACACCCCGACAAACATCTTGAGAGGAATAGAAAGAACTGGTCGCAGTCATGAAATCGGTAAAAAGGCTGGGGGACCGTCCATATCTAGCACGTGGCAAGTCTCTTCGAGAGCAAGGACGAGGAATGGCATGACCAAAATAAAAAGGAACAAGGGTTGGGTACATGTGGAAAAATCAGACAAGCCTCTGTTTGAGGTACGTCTGATGTCAGAAGATAAGCATGGCGAGGGGAGAAAAAGGAGGTTCATGGACAGGCCAATACAGATATAACGCCCATCCTCTGAGGGTAAAAAAGGGGGAACCAACTCCCTAAAATATCTATAAAAGGGGGCTTCGCTCTGGAGGAAAAAGGGACAGAAAAACTTTTACTTCATTCTAACTCTATAAGACTGAACAGATTATGCTGCAGGTAACAAAAGAAAGGGAGTTGAAGCCCCTTCCTGAGGATCTTAGGCTTCCAACAGCTGAGAAGCCTCATCAAACCGGAGGTCTCCATCATCCGGCGGAATAGGTGACTCCCGGGATAAAGAGATGAAGATCTTCTCGTAAAGCTCTGATTCCCTCAAGTTCCACGTGGGTTAACTCACCATGTTAACGACGAAATTTCGCATCAACAATATTCAGGGGAAAAAGTCTTGGAAAATCATGGAAGGAAGTCCTGGGGTTTTGTCTTCTTGTAGGACGTACTGATCAAGTATATCAAACATGCATGTATTTATAATCGGAAAAAAATTGACATGTTCTATATATGCAAATTGTAGCATTCTAACCAAGGACGTTAATTAACTAACACGAAAACCCTTAATTATATCAGTCTGACAGTCTCGTACTCCATAACAATATGAGCGCAAGCAAGTAATAATCGATGGACTAGAACATGGATTAATTTGTAAGATTATTTTTGCATATATTTTATATTTTTATTTATGAATAAAAACCTTGATAAAGCCAGGTTTTATGAAAATAAAAAACAAGATACAAGCGCGCGCGCATCAAATAAAGGACAACTGCTGAAGAATCTACTACCGTTCTTCTTATTCCGGTCATGAGTTACCATATATGTTGAACATGACCTTGTTCTTCAAGACAACGAGATCGAATGAATTAAACTTAGTTGGTCATCGATCAAGATTTGATGATATCGACCAAAGCTTTCAAGTCTTGAGCTGAACGCCCGTTGTGTCCAACAGCCTCTAGAGCAAGATGTTTCAGGATTCCAACTCTTTGTCTCATTTCTTTTCCTTGCTCAAGCAATAAAGCTTGTTCCAGTGCCTTGACTGCTCCCGTTTTAGTGAAAACGCCACCGTCAATCTTCACACCGATTCTCCATATAACTTCTAAGCTCCGCATGCACATATTTTGATCAGCAAAGGAAGGTTTCCCAATCATAGGCACACCACCAGTTATACTCTCCAAAATTGAGCTCCAACCGCAATGTGTTACAAACACTCCTACCGAGGTATGATTGAGGATTTTCTCTTGGTTCACCCATGGAACTACTTTTCCAAGGGACAACATCTTTGTTCTCTCGATAAATCCTTGTGGAAATTCCTCTCGATTTCCCCTAAATGACCAAAGAAAGGGGAATCTACGTTCCTCTAATGCCTCAGCTAATGCTGCTACCTCCATGGGAGCCAGTGCCCCTGCCGTTCCAAAGCTGATGTATGCTACCGAAGCAGGTTCCTGCTTGTCCAGCCACTGTAAGCAGCTGTCATCATCTGATGACTGTACTGGCCGGACGACGAGATGTTGTGGCCCAACAAGGACCAACTTCCGGAGTCTTTTCTTCAGTTCCTCGGTGACTTTCAAGTCCATCGTTTCAAAAGAGTTGATGGCAACCACAGTTGCTTGTGGCAGCTTCTGCCCCATTATATGAAACATTCTTGCAAGAGGCGGTTTTATGTCTCCTAATGGAATTTCTCTCGGTAGGTCAGATGCTCGGAATTCATTTGAAAATCCTGGAAGAAAGTCTAGAGTTGTGTCTTCTTGTCCTGCATGTGTACGTACGTACAGAATTGAATATATAAGGCTATAGGAAAGGAAGAAGAAGAAAGAAATATATATACGACATTACCTTGGACTCCTATTTTCTCTTTTATCATATCAATCTCAACAAAAGCAAGCAGCGAGCGTTGAGTAGAAATCCAAAAGGGCACCCAAGTGACACGCATTTTTTCAGCTAGGTCACTTGCAAACCAGCAGAGAATTGCATCTGAAATCAACAAGTCGAACTTGCGTCCTGTTGCAGCCTCCACCTCTTTGATTGCCTTCTCGAAGTTACCAGGTGCAGTGTCACGGAACGACTCGACTTGCTGCAGCGGAGGATATCCGGATGAGGGGGGTGTGTAGCCATCTCTCATGCCATCCCATACGTTGTAAGGCTTTATATTGTCATAGCTCATGTTGCCGGAACCCGAGAACAGAGAGCTATTTGACCTAGGTGTGTTGAAGAAGGTGAACTGCATGTCGGGGGCCAGAGTTGAAATGGAACGTACAAATCGGAGAAGAGAGAAGGGATGGGAGGTGAACGGAAAAGCTAAGACTGCAACATTTGCAGCAACTTTGTGGCTCATTTTGAAAACTTTCAAGCTAATTGACAAGTGAAATGAAATGAAGATGATCAACTTTGAGTAAGGGGAGACTGGTAGAGAGAAACATATATAGGACTCGATGTGCATACTACAGAGCATTCTTTCTGTTCTTTTTCCTTGGTTCAATTATTGATTAAGATCCTATGGTACGTTTGTTACCTTGGGTTAAGAGGGGACTGGACTGCTTACCTAAGCAAATAAGACTTGTCCCATGTTTGGAGGAGGCAAGGACTAATTTAAATGAAGTTACATAAGCCTAGGGCCCACCTCCACACCTTCTTACACAAACTCACCAAAAAGGATGGGACTATGGAAGAACAAAACCCAGAAACCAACTGCTTCTCGTCTGCATTGTCTCTCATCTTCTTACCATCAATTTCTTCTCGTCTGCGTCGCCTCTCATATCCCAACCATCGCCGCCCTCTCTGGCAAAGCCGCCGCCTGGATCCAAGCTATGGGTTCATGGCGGGCTCTACATGAGCGAATTGATGTAGGGCTACAAGATCGGGTCGACAATATATAATTTATGCAAAGATTTCATCGGCGTTCTGTGGTTAGAGCCAAAATCGTATCTGGGTTTGAAGGATACTGGCGGAGCCACACTAAGACCAAGGGGGCATGGCACCCCCAAATCTTGTGAAGATGGTCAATTTCTACTATTATTGTAGGACCAAATGGTTACAATTATATATAATTGTAATGATCTGGCCTATTTTTCATGTAATAATATGTCACGTAATAATGATTAGTTTGATATTTTAAACTATATAATTTCTTTTCTCTTTACATCTTGTCATATTCGATTAGTTATTAATTAATCATTTTATATACATAAATTTTTAATATATAATCATTTACATGTACATAAATAAAACTATACATTAACAAAAACAATAAGTTTAATTTTAATTAACACATAATTTTAACAGACAATTTAAAATTTTATATACTTTTTTTTATATTTTATATCTCGGCCCCTCTAGACTTACATTTTTAGCTCCGCACCGAGAAGGATTTCTGGCATGGGTAGCTTGATTTGCTTAGAGTTTTGACCAGTTTGGTGTTTTGGGAATCAATTTTCACGGCTGATGTTTGGGTTTAGAATTCTGGGTTGGAATAATAGCTTTCTCTGGGTTTTAAGAAAGAGTTTAGAATTCTGGGTTTAGTGTTCATCTTCTGTTGACATTCGTTGAATGAACGCAAATATTTTTTGCTGCCTTGCAGACCTGAATCCAAACTAACCTCTTCAAGATTAGTGAGTTTGTCATTAGTCCAAACTTCACAAAAATACCAAACATGAGTTAGGAGTAGGACTACTATAAAATAAACTTTACTATCAAATAAAGTAGGCTCGAAGTGTGGGACTGTACAAGAAATTAAGCACGGGGTTGGTAGTCCTTAGAAACGAACGTGCAGCTAGAGTACCACCTGCACACATTAAAGTGGAAGCGGAACCACCTTTTCCCATAAAGAGGTCCGGACCCCCCAAGCATCATCTATCTCACATAATTCACCGTATAAACCTCACGTTATTGTAGTAATTTAATGTTAATTCATTCATGATTATTGTAGTAATTTAATGTTAATTCATTCATGAACATGAATTTTTTTTTAAAAACAAAAACCCTAATCAATGACAATGACAATGACAACTGAACAAACAAATTAATGAATTCCTTTAAAAAGACAAAAACCCTAATGAATGACAATGACAACTGAACAAACAAAAGGGAGATTAACAACCGGCCGTAGTGTTTACTGGGTCAAGATTAACAAGAAATTTATGGTTAGTCATCATTAGATGTAAATTTAAGGGTGAAAATAATTATTTTTAATTTGTTTTGTTTTATTTTCAATTCTTGAATGTAAATTTAATGGTAACTGACTATGAATCTTTTGATCAATTAATAACCAGGTAAACATTACTGTAACAGCCAATTACACCTAATTTATGAAAGAAAATACAAAAATGTTGCTTAAATTTACAAGATTTTGCAATTAATTAATCATCATTGATGTATAGTTTATTCAATTGTTTTATTTTATAAAATTTGATAATAAATGTTTGGCTTGTTACATTCAACATTATTATTTTCTACCAATAATTAGTATCTTGGCGGTCTCATGGACTTTTGAGAATTTGTAACTAGTCTAAGGGGGAGAATGGAACGTCCAAAATATTTGTGTAAATATTTGCGGAAGGCAAGGACTTCTGTAACTGTTATCTAAAGATTGATCGAATGAATTCAATTATTAAGACGCATAATTGTCAATTTGCTACCATAAAATTCATCTTAGGTCAATTTACTACTTTAACTTTTATTTTTGTCAATTTGCTACCTTAGCTTTCTAAAATTAGCCAATTTGCTACCCTATATTTTATTTTAGCCATTTTGCTACCTTTATGTCAAATTTATGACTCTAGACTTTCAATATTAACCAATTTGCTTACTTACATATTCAAATTTAGCCATTTGTTATCCAACATTTTCAAAAAACATTAATATTTGAACGGAGAAATATATCAATTTATATAACAAAATGTAGCAAATTGGTTAATTTTAGAAACCTAGGGTAACAAATTGGCAGAAATAAAAGCTAAGGTAGCAAATCGGCTAATTATGTGAAGCTAAAGTAGCAAATTGGTAGAAATAAAAGCTAGAGTAGCAAATTGACACTTAAGTGAATCCTAGGGTAGCAAATTGGCAATTAAACCTTATTAAGATTGAAGGAGACTCATGTATCCTAACTGATTCCCTTGACAAGCAAATTAAGACTTCTTGACTAAGAACAATGGTTCAAGATACAGTTAAAACTCTATAAGTTAATAATGTTGAGACCAGCAAAATATATTATTTAATCGATTAAATTATCGAAGTTTTACTATATAAGGAAGCTTGCTCATCACTTTCAATCAATTACTCAATCAATTACTTTCACTTATATTGGTGAGAAGCAAATTTTTTAGCTGATGTTGTTTGAGCCAAATGACATTATTTTTTTTCCTACGTAATAATACTTTACTGGACTGTAAAATGTCTATGTAAATATCAGTTACGCCCATGGTCCGCGTCACAGCCAGCGACCCAATATCTTTAAATTTACAAATAAACGGCCCGCCAATAAGCCCACACGAACTGATTTACAAAGGAACTTCGCGTGGGATACGAATCTCGCGTGCTCAAGGGACTTTGCGTGGAAACACACGGCTCGCGCGCGGAATTCAGTTTAGGTGAAGCTGAATATTTCTAGGCGAGCTGGTTCGCTAGTCCGCGTGAGAGACCTCGTGAGGGAGACAAATGCGGAGTCCGCGCGCACTACATTAATCGTTGAAGACTTTTACCGGTCTTTGGCATTGCTTCGGGCCATCCATGTGACCCTTTTTAATATATAAAGCATTCCTTTGGCCCGCTAGCTAGAAAGGCCCGCGGGATGGTTTGAGTCCGCGGCCCGCGCGAGATTAGTTTCTACATGGACTGTGATATCTCGCGGAATAAGATTGCTCCTAATTCTAGTTCACATAGAAGTCTATGATCGAGCAACGCGGTGGCAGTGTCCTATGCGGAATGTGCGAACTAGACATGTGTCATAAGTTGATTAGTCCGCGCGGGTTAAACTTTGTCCATGTGGGATTAGGGTTTCAGAGCCGACTTGGATTCCAAACTAGCTTTCTTTTGCCTCAAGTCGGATCACTATATAAGGGGTCGAAGTCTCTCTATCTGGAGACAAATTTTACAGCAACAATTCAGAGACAATCTTTTTACAAACAAACCCTTTCGAGCCGCTCGAAAACCTTAACACCAAGCGGATCGTCGCCTAGGTCTTTCTCAGAGCCCTCCTGGACTCGCCCCCGATCACCTTTGATTTTTCTATTGTTGCTCTGCTCGCGATATACCGTGAGTATCGACCGCCTTGTGCTCGTAAATTCCTCATCTGAGGTGGCACCTGGAACCCCCCCTCCCCGCGCCTGATCAAGAAGTCAAGATCTCGCACACACTCATACAGTTTTCCTCGTCCGCGAGGTGGCACGCCCCGCATTCCTAAAAGCATTGAATGCTACCATCTTTCTGCTCCGAGCGTTGAGGATCGTAACCAAAACAGATGCCATTGCTGATTTTTGTCATTCAACTTCAATTACTAGTTGACAAAATGAACTCTTTATGTTTGTGCTCACTACCTTTAACTTTAATTTTCATGGCTTTATAATTTTTTTATCCAAAAAGTAATATTCAATTCACTCAAAGAGTACAAAGAAGTATATAGTCGTCTCATTAGTAACATACTTCATTATAAGACTATAAAACTACAAACTTGACTCTTAATTATATGAGCTAACCAATTTGGTACTAAGAGGCCACCAGTAGGTTGGAAAACGGCAAGACAGGCTTGTGTCACACCCCACTTAATTAACAATGAGTTTTATTGAGCATTTTGATGCAAACATGGCTCAAGAAAAGTTTTGGAGAGTATATGAGCATTCTAGAAGCATCCAGAATATTATGGAAGGTCTTAAAAGCTTTTGGAAGGATTGAGAAGCATTCGGACAACTCTAGAACTCTTTAAAACCTTATAGAGTCTCTAGGACACTCCGGAACTCTCTAGAACCCTAGAGAGGCTCAAGGCTCAAGGATACTTTAGAAGTCTCTAGAATACTCAAGGTAACACTTAGAGTTGTATAGAAAACTCTAGAATCTTCTATACTTGTAAATGTCCTAGAATTGTCTTGAAACTTAGGCAAAGGGGGATGATGCCTATAAATAAGGAGGCACCCCTCCCATTTGGGACATAGAGAGTTGGATAACATTCAAGCTCACTTGTAAATACAAGTTCTCTCTGCTTAATACAAGTTCTCTCTTTTAAAGATCTTTTCCCTTCGTTCGGGTGTTCTAGCCAAAGAGTTGGCTTGAGTAAGGCTGACTTAGCATAAGGGAAGTGCTAAGGCCGCACGAGAAGCTTAGGGAAAAAGGAAGCTCGTGACAATTAGTATCAGAGCAGAAGTTCGATCGGAACCTCGCTCAACATAATGGTAAAGCACAGTGCTACCAAAACTACATCGGGATCAAACCCCTCTGAATTGGCGAAGCATGATGCTGTCAAAGGAGCATCAGGATCCAACCCTTCCGAGGAAGTTACGCAAAGGAGAAATCGCGAAGAGCAAGTCGACACTGTCGTTCCAAGGTGGGAACGGTCTAAAGACATGATCTCTGCTTTTGACTCACACCTATCTCAGGTGGAGGAGGGCGTGAGTGGCATGAAGGCCTAGGTGGATGATATAGGCCAAAGGGTAGAAGGCATAGAGGTAGAGGATACTATCATCCATACTACGATCAAGGACATGGTGGTCCAGCTAGAAGAGTCCTTACAGGGCGAGATGACGAAGATTCGTGAGGAGTTCATGGGGGAACTCACCAAAATGCGTCAAGTCCACGAGAATGAGTTGAATAGCACGCTTGCACGCATTGAGGAGATGCATAGGAACTTGGACCTATGCAAGCGTGTATTGGCTACGGGAGTCAACACCAGCTGTATTGTGGAGGCAAAGCGCATTGAGGTGCCAAAGCCTAAGAGTTTCGAAGGATCGCGCAACGCTCGTGAAGTAGATAACTTCTTATAGGGGCTAGACTAATACTTTGGAGCCATAGGAATCACCGAGGAGGATGCCAAGATTAGGACTGCGGCTCTCTACCTCACTGATACTGTCATGTTGTGGTGGAGGAGAAGGCGAGGAGATGTCGAAAAAGGTACATTCACCATTACTACCTTTGATGACTTTATAAAGGAGTTTAAAAGATAATTTTATCCGGAGAATGCCGAGGAAGAGCTCGCTTGCAAAGGCTCAAGCACTCAGGGTTTATTCGTGATTATATTAAGGAATTTACCAACTTAGTGCTTGAGATTGCCGATTTACCCGACAAGGATGCTCTCTTTAATTTTATGGGCGGTGTCCAACCATGGGTTAAGACCGAGCTAAGGCGACATGAGGTGCAAGACTTTGCTACCGCCATAGCTATAGCCGAAAGCCTAATCGACTATACTAGTCTAAAGGAGTCCACCGGCAAGCTGAAGGAAGGGAAGAGTAGTTATGCCAAATGTGGGGGAGACAAAGGCCAACGCAAAGACGAGCCTCGTCAAGATAACTACTCGGCAAGGAGCAAGGATAAGGGCAAGCAAAAGGAGACAAGGAGCTCGGATAAACCCAACAATAACAAATGTTTCCTTTACGATGGTCCACATTAGGCTAAAGATTGCCCACAAAAGAGAACTCTAAACGCACTCTTAGGAAATCATCAAAGCAAGATGAAAGTCGAGGGTGACAATGATGGTGCACACGTGGAATTTATGCAGCTGCTGAATGTGATCTGATCCACACCTAAGGTCCAAGTCAAAGGTTTACTCTTCATCAACATCATTATAAGCGGGAAGCCAACGACGACAATGCTCGACATAGGTGCAACCCACAACTTCATCGCAATTGAGGAGACCCGAAGGCTAGGACTTAGAGGAAACAATGGAGGAGGCTCCATTAAGGCGGTCAATTCGCCAACTCGACCCATTCATGGTGTAGTTTGAGGAGTCAAGACCAGCGTGAGAGCATGGTGTGGGAACTTAGACTTCTCGATAGTTCCAATGGATGACTACAAAGTTGTCCTGGGTTTAGAATTCCATTATCAAGTCAAGGCAATCCCGGTGTCATTTGCCAACAGCTTGTGTAGTGCCAACAACTAGAGGCATAATGCAAGACTTGAAGGTGTTGTCAACGTTACAATTCAAGAAAGGCATCAAGAGGGAAGAGGATAGCTACTTAGCCAAGTCATGGCATGAGCAAACAAAGTTAGCTCGAGCGGCTTTACACTAGGCTGCTACAAGGATGAAGAAGTAGGCAAATAAGAAGAGGAGGCACGTGGAGTTCAAGAAAGGTGACCTTGTACTTGTGAAACTCTTGTCGCAACAATTCAAGTCCCTCAGGAAGGTGCATAAGGGCTTGATACACAAGTACGAAAGGTCATTTGATGTTATCAAACACATAGGCAAGGTTTCATATAAGTTTCACCTCCCGCCCAAGTTGAAGATTCATCCAATCTTTCATGTCAGCATGTTAAAGCCTTTTTCATGAAGACGAGAAAGACCCATCAAGGAGAGTTTCACATCGGGCACCAACAACAGTTGTCACTTCTTTCGACAAAAAAGTAGATGAGATACTCGCGGACTGAGTCATCCATCGTCGAGGTGTGTCAAGTTATACAGAGTACCTCATCAAGTGGAGATGTCTGCTTAATACGGAAGCTAGCTAGGAGTCCGAGGATATACTATGACAATTCAAGGACAAGATCAAGTGCTATAATGAAGGCGCGATGAGGGCATCATGTGCTTAGGTGGGGGAGAGTGTCACGCCCCACCAAATTAACAAGGAGTTTCCTTGAGCATTTTGATACAAGCATGGCTCAAAAAAGGTTTTGGAGAGCACATGAGCATTCTAGAAACATCTAGAATATTATGGAAGGTCTTAGAAGTTTCTAGAAGGATCGGGAAGCATTCAGACAACTCTAGAACTCTCTAGAATCTTAGAGTCTCTAGGATACTCCGAAACTCTCTAGAACCCTAGAGAGACTCAAGGCTCAAGACTACTATGGAAGTCTCTAGAATAATCAAGGTAACACTTAGAGTTGTATAGAAAACTCTAGAAACCTCTATACTTGTAAATGTTCTAGAATTGTCTACAAACTTAGGCAAGGGGGGATGATGCCTATAAATAGGGAGACGCCCCTCCCATTTTGGACATATAGAATTAGATAGCATTCAAACTCACTTGTAAAGCTTTGTAAAGTTATTTTAGCTTAATACAAATTCTTTCTTTCAAATATTTTCTCCCTTCGTTCGGGTGTTCTAGCCAAAGAGTTAACATGAGTAAGGCTGATTTAGCATAAAGAAAGTGCTAAGGCCGCACGAAAAGCTTAAGGAAAAATGATTTGAGGATCAATACGGTGATTTGATATAAGATCGGGCCACGAAAGTTTTCATTGTTTTTTATTTTATTTTAGGGGTTTATATTTTTTAATAGTTTATAATACGACCACATTCGGAAGTTGTTGGTTAGAATAGGTTGTGTAGATGAGCCCATATGCCTAAACATCCATATTTGACAGCATTTAAATTAAACCGCACATAAGCGCCACATTGGCTTAAACCATCAATAAGGCAACATCAACAACTATCAAAGTTGACAAGCTTCACCCGTTACGCGCCCGGACGCGTCCACACTCGCGCCGGCAAGAGGGTGTGTCATAAGTTTTGCTGATCCCTTGTTGACCACCTTCTGCTCGTCGAGGGATCGATTATTCCAGCTCGGCCTGCCCACAAGCCACCGAGCTTGTTTAGTTGATTTGCAGCCTGACCTCCTTGCGTTTTGGATAACGAAGCCACCACCGCGCATCTATCACTCCAACAAGGTTTATTCCATTCACAAGAAGACACCGATGACGCCGTTCAATCCATTCTATGTCTTTCCAACAACAACGCCGGCCAGTTATAAACTAAAGTTTTAACATATATTCTTAAAAATTACACATGTGCAAATTTTTTTTTTTCCCGATCTAACAAATCCGGCCTTGATAATTTAGCAAGACAGAAGGGAGAAAAAAAAATTAATGGAGTTAAACTCGTAAAAAAAAAGAAAGAAAAAAAAAAAAGAAAGTGGAGGTGTCTACGGATAGTGTTTATGTTTTAACATACATGCCATTAATGGCTACTCAAAACTGAAGCCTGAAGGTGAAATAGAACTGTTCAAAACTTCAAACCTCGATAAAATTTCGGGCAAGTCAAACTCCGGAACCAAATAGTCAGAAACTAAGTCTTTGAAGTAACTGGAGCTCCGAAGCAACTAGCTAAAAGCGAACTGAAACTGAGGGAAATGAACTAGATAGCTATCTCAAAGGAAATGAAAAAGTAGCAGCACAGTACATTGACAAGAAAGAAAGAGAAGTGATAGGGTTGGCTTTTGCTTTGTACTAGTTGTAGTGGGTTGCTTGAGGGGAAAACGCAATTTCCAGATTCGAGAGGAAATCATCCTCCAAAAATAGAAATAACTTGAGAGGGAGTTTCTAATTTTCCGAAACTGAGCATCCAAACTTTATCTATATTTGGAGCACCAACGTCTGAGACGAATGGTAATACTGATAATACTAAACAGTTTGACAGAACAAGACAATGGTTATCGTTCTGACTCAGATTTCGCTTCCCTTAAAAAAAGCCAAATGGCTCAGTGAATATATATATATATATATATATATATATATATATGAGAGAGAGAGGAGGTTCTTTCGAGAATCGGAAAACTAAAGCTTTTGGTTGCTCATCACGCCAACAAGTACTGGGAGCAGCTAAAACACATCAGTGAGATTGGATTGGACGTGTGATGAATCTGACAAAGTTTTTTGTGTCATACTGTACACACCACCTGCATTTGCATTAGGGTTGCATGATGATGAGTTGCACTAGGTCAAACAACAATTATGAAACAAATTAATATAATTTTCCTTGTAATTTGGTTTACTGGATCTAATCCAAAATGGCTCGTCAACAACAATTGTAAGAGAAAATACTCCTCGTTGCGATCTAGGATTTAGTCTCGATTTTGAATTTAGTAAAATATATATTAGTTACTGGTTAAATTTCAGTTTACAGATACATCATTTACATATTATCTAATACATTTAAAGACAAAAAATTAGAACAAACTAATATCCACTTGTTATCTGTCACTACATATTTTATCAAACTACCATTCACTACATATTTTACTGTTACTATAAACGTACTACTGCCATGTCGACGAGAGACATGCTACTGTCATGTCGACCGCAGACGTGCTACTGCCGTGTTGACGAGAGACGTGTTATTGCCGTGTCGATCGTAGAAGTGATACTACCGTGTAGGAATGTGCTATTACCGTGTCGACGAGAAACGTGCTACTGTCGTGTCGACATGAGACGTGCTACTGCCGTGTCGACGTGAGACGTGCTACTGCCGTGTCGACCGGAGACGTGCTACTGCCGTGTCATTTTGAGTAAATTTATTTGAAAAATGAGTATTTTAATCATTTTACTTAGGAAAGTTTAGATCAGATCTGGTACCATTAGTTTGGACACGGACTTATGTCCTAATTTGTACAGAAAATATTAAAATTGTGTTTTTAAATTTAGTCACGTACTGTTATGCAATTTTTTTTTTGAATTTAAATTCTATGTCATATCAAAGTAAGAGTTCAAGGTTTGAGAACAACGAGGAAGAGTGGGAAAATAGCTTATAACATCTAAACCAGAACTAAAGAAGGTCAATATTTTATTTTATTTTTGTTGTTGTTAGGTTCTAAATTTATAAACTAATCTGTGTTTGGAATTCATATCAAAATGCTTATTTCAAATAGAGTTATTCTCTATTTTAAAAACTAAACAAATTATGCGTAAAAACGAGAAATGTTAATGTTAGAGTAACACCGATAGACTATATAGGATATACTAATGCTAAGTAAATTTGTTAGACAGATTTACATTTTTCTGGTTGCTTATGTAAATTTGTGTACAAAAAGCAAATTTGCATCTTTCTGGTTACTACTGCTTTTGGCACAAAGGCCAAACTTGCTTTTGGCCTCTTGTTTATTTCCAAGGTATTCATTTTCTAGACTTACAATCTTTCTGCTTACTACTGTTGCGAATGATTATCCTTCTTCACGAATCTGGTGCATGCTTGTCCTATCTCTTCAGCTTCAACTCGTGGCCTGGAAAGTTGAATTGGTGCATTCACTCAGAAGAGTTCGTACCTGCACTGCAGTGTGAAACTGTGAATGAATAATCAGTAATTGAATCCAAGGACTTCTGATCGCTGGCAATTCATGTGCCCCTTCTCTCTCTCTCTCTCTCTCAAAGTTGCACTTGTCTAATTATCTACCTCGGCCTTGACAAAACAACAGGATCGATGCATCCTTCAGATTGCAAAAGTTAAACCAGGCACAATGATTTTTAATTTGTAAAGAGCCAGCAATACACCAAATCGTCCTATATATACTTGCAACCTCACTTCCAAGTTCCACCCCAACCAAAACCCCTTCAAGTTACTTTGCCTTCTTAATCGACTTCCTTTCTTCAACCTTCCCCCAATAAGGAATATGAATACATATCCTTCTTGAAACCCACCTGAGCCTTTTGTCACTTTTGAAGTTCCATGCTTGTATTTACAGTTCCAAAGCTTTGTCTAAGCACACAGACCAAATGACCAACCCACCTTACTCTCTCAGTCACCAAAAACCAAGCTTCCACTTTCTAAAAATGAAAAATAGCAACCATGCATGTTAGCCTCCATTTCCACAACTAGCTCACTCTTTTAACTCCATACTTCTTTGCTTTGAACTCCCACTCATATTGTACTATGCTCTAGAGACATATCACTGTCATGGAAGCCTTTCCTCCCTCTCTACCATTTCCTTTCTCATACATGTTAAACACTGCTACTAGCGCTGGACCTAGTGCTTTTCTTGCCAACACCATATCAAGTGATCCATGGATGGACCCTAGAATATGGAGTAGACTCCCACGGCAGCTTCTAGATCGTGTTATTGCCTTTCTTCCACCGCCTGCCTTCTTTCGAGCCAGGTGTGTCTGTAAGAGATGGTATGGTCTCTTGTTCACTAATGCCTTCCTTGAGTTGTACCTCCACCTCACTCATCGAAAGCGCCACTGGTTCGTCTTCTTCAAGTTAAAGAGCCCCAAGAACAGCTTCGTTTACAAGAATGGAGGGAGTAGTAGTAGTAGTAGTATTAGTAGTAACACTACTAACATTTGGGAAGGGTATCTTTATGACCCTTATGAGCTTGCATGGTACAAACTCACTTTTCCTCTTGTTCCATCTGGTTTCTCTCCATCTGCTTCTTCAGGTGGTTTGATCTGTTGGGTTTCTGTAGAGGCTGGTCCAAAGAGTCTCTTTCTCTCCAACCCAATTGTTGGTTCTTTGACCCAATTGCCTCCAACTCTGAGGTCAAGGCTCTGCCCTTCCATAGGCCTTAGTGTCACCCCCACATCAATTGATGTCACTGTTGCTGGAGATGACATGATCTCTCCCTATGCTGTGAAGAACTTGACTTCTGAAAGCTTCCACATAGATGGTGGTGGGTTTTTCTCACTGTGGGGAATCAACTCTTCTCTGCCAAGGCTTTGTAGTTTTGAGTCAGGAAGAATGGTTCATCTTCATGGGAGACAATACTCCATGAACTACAGCCCTTTCAGTGTCTTGGCCTATGATGTGGTAGAAAACAATTGGTGGAAGATTCAGGCTCCCATGAGAAGGTTTCTGAGGTTTCCAAGCTTGGTGGAGAGTAGTGGAAAGCTGCTTTTGGTTGCTGCAGTTGAGAAGAACAGGCTGAATGTGCCTAAAAGCTTGAGGATTTGGGGCTTGCAGTCTTGTGGAACAACTTGGTTTGAGATGGAGAGGATGCCACAGCAGCTTTATGTTCAGTTGGCAACACTTGAAAATGGAAACGGGTTCCATTGTGTAGGCCATGGAGAGTTCATTATCATCATAATTCCGGGTTCTGGTAAGGCTCTGCAGTTTGACATGGAAAACAAACTGTGGCAATGGGTTCCTCCATGCCCTTATTTTCAATATGGTGGTGGGGGTGATGGTGATTTGCATGGTTTTGCTTATGAACCAAGGCTTGCAACACCAGTCACTGTGCTTCTGGATCAGTTGACTAATCCATTCCAGTCTTTTGGTGTGGTAAACTAGGAAGTTTCTAGTTGGCATGTATTCCTAGTATTTAGCTGTTTGAAAACCAGTGGGTTGTGATGGTAGGAGCTACTTGTCAGAATTTTAAGTGATGTACTATGTTATTTTTCTGCAACTCTGTTTTCCGAGGTCTGTAAAATGTAGGGATAATTTGAATGACTATCATATGGAAATCCCTGAATGTGATCAGACTTGAATGGTTTGGAATTATTAGTTTTAATGTGTTTCTCATTATCCACAACAAGCTAGCTTGTCCATGGTTTCATTACACGACATCGACAGTCAATTAATATTTGGCATTCTCGAGCTTATTTTTCTAACACTATCAAATGTTGTAATCAAACAGCCAGCCCCTTTCCAGATCTTGTAGGGTAAAGCTAATATGATCCCAAAAAAAAACTCTCCTTGTGTTGGTAACTTGGTATTGCCTTAAGTTCTGAACTACAAATCCAAGCTTTACTTTGTCACATTGAGTTAACCATCAAAAGATCAATAAGATAACAATTGAAACCATGCTAAAGAAAATAGATAGAAGCCTTTCTATACAATAAAACCTGTAGCGCTTACGACAGTATACAAAATTTGGGTCTATTCCCACACTATTGTATTTACAGTAAGACAAGCAAAGTCACATTCACACGGTTTTGAATGCCAGAAAAATGATATTTGTAATTCCGGATTGAATCAAATGAGAGAACCTTGCTTAAGCGCTTTCATATATATGCTGGTATGTAAAATACAGGATTGAAAGAGAAGAAAAAACAAGGTCAGTAACTAAAGAAAAATCAAGAGACTGGATACTGTATCTTCTTTCAGGACTATTGTGTTCCCTTGGTAAATGGAGGAGGCTTCCTATTACTTGTCACCGACAACAATACCAAAATAGAAAGCTTTTCTGCCAATTAAAGCCCCTTTTGGTGAAGTTGATGAGTGCATGAGTAGAGTACTGATAGAACAGACTCTTCCTTGTGTAATCTTGCAGAGTGTGAAAGGAAATGCTGCGCCTGTTGCATTCAACTCTATTTGCTAAGCATGTCACAAGTGAGGTGTATCTTGTGATGGATAGGCTATTCACTAAGTTTGACTTCTAGATAGTATGGCATGAAAGGTGCCTTCTCGACCTCAGACTCAGTGCGCTAATGAATCATTTAAGTCTAACCTGGAGAAAGAGATGCACATCCCTCTTGAAGATGGACCTTAGCTCTTCATTGGCTTCTATGCCGATTCTCCTATTTTAAAAGCAAGCATTTCACATTAACTTCTGTAAAAAGTAATAAAGTGGTTCGACTGTGCTAAGTACTTTAAGTGTTTCAAGCAGGATAACTTAAATTCTAAAGCAAAAGAGGAAGCATCTAAATTCCATAAAAATGTAATCTAAAAAAATGCACGGTCTTTCATAAAATTTCAAAATACTAATCAAATAGAAGTTATAGAAAAGGTAAAGAATTCAAGAACTAGAACTTCCGTTTTTACCCTATTTTGGCGCCCCTCTTTCCTACAAGAATCTTGCGTTGGCTTGGTTTGTGAGTGATGAAATGCTGTTCAATCCGAATAGAACCATCTCGTAACTCCTTCCAGTCTATCAAACGATGATCAATATCATACGGGATTTCCTAAAGCAAGAAGGATCATTATTATAAATTCAGATTTTCAAGTTAGTTATTCTGGATATTGGAAACGAATACATGAGCAGGCAGAGAAGGCAGCATCAAAGTACATGAAGGAGGACAGATACTCTACCTGATGTATATGGTCTAACAATTTTTCTCGAACAACTTCTAGTGATATATTCTTCAAAACTTCATCACTCATGGTGAAGGAATCTTCTTCCCAAGGTCTTTTAACTGCCTGAACATAAATGTCACTGAAGAGCTTAAATACAAAGTAGTTTTACAAAGTGCTCTAAAGTGTCTCGGTATATACTTTTCCACCAAATCATCCAAACAACAGGAGGTGGGAAAATTTGAAGCTCTTGAGAAAATAATTTAGAATCTTATTAAAATTAGTTATCTCTTGTAGACTATGGACCATCCGACAGAGTTATAACAAATCACCCATACTCTGATAACTATAAAAGAAGAAACTCATACTGTTTATTACGAGCCTTTCACAAATCAATAAGCATTGTGTATTATGACATTAATCAAAACATGTATTTTTAAAAGGCCTTGTAAGAAACTTTTTTCTGACAGGTAACAACCAGAAAGATGACATAGTAAACATGCCTGAAGCATCAAGTATTCAGTAAGATCTTTAACCCCATAGCCTTTCAGACCTGAAATCATGAAATGCCTGCATGAAGAAATAAACAGCAAGTTAGAAGCACTCCTGAGAACAAATGCAAGCTTTTAATGATAAAACTTCATCTTTCGATTTTTGAGGAAACCAAACCTTACCTATCATACCCAGGAAGATCTTCAAATTGCTCAGCAACAGTTAATAAGTCCTTCTTCTTCTCAACCAAATCAACCTTGTTCATACATAGAACTCGCTTTTGTGTTGGGTGTGGCTCCATGCCCATGCGTTTGATTGTTTTTATAACCCTTACATCAGGTCTATATGATTGAAAATTACAAACCAGGTATTGGATCAGGGACCGAATAAAGTCTACACAATATCCATATGCAACAGATCACTAACCTGGTAAGATGCCTATGGACGTCAAAAATAACTATGAGGACATCATATAAATTAACTGAGCTCCAAGCACTTTCAACACGAGCCTTGAAATCCTTGTACAGAATTCCGTGGGTGTTTACTGAAAGACCCGGAGTATCAAAGAAACACTGCATAGCAATAGAAAATAAAACTGTTGATCAAATGTGTAGAAACATCTACAAGAAATGTTCATTCAGTCAGTGAGGAAAAACTAATTGGAAAGCATGTATACATGCTCTGAGCCACTAATTGAAAATAAGTAGAAAGTACTACTGCAAGAGAAAGGCTATTATGCTGAAAAAAAAAAAAATTAGACCCCTACACTAGAACCATGACAAATGGTGATGCATTTCAAAAGAATTTCTTTAGACAAGATGCATGCCATGAGATTCCATATTAGATAATTGAATATTGGCAGTACTTTACTGCTAAGCAGGATAGATAGTAGAGCATTGATATGGTAAGGTATACTGGTGTGCTACATCACCATACATGGTTTACGGTCTATAAACATGATGCCCACTTGGCTTTTCCTTTGAAGTTTTTAGTTTTAAAAAGCATTGGTTTTTCTCGTAGAGATATTGGTGGAGTGTGTATCTATGTATACAGCATAACTGAAAACAGTCACCTTGATAAATAAATAAAGATGCAATAGAATATGGAATTATTATTCCATAGGAATAATCAGAATCAGAGGCAATTCATTATGACAAAACTTTCTAGCATAGAGAACCAATGACAATATGTATCACAAAGTTCAAGACATTGTTTTTATTCTGGCGTGTACCAATGTTATAATTGGACCGAGACAAAACATAATTTGCATCTAATAGTTCAATAGATAGTGAATTATTTTCCGAGCACATTAGGACATAGCAACTTTGATAAAACTTTTTCTCAGAAAAGCAAGTTATATAGTCAAAAAGCACATATACATACAATCTGGGTGTCTCCTTCTGTTATAACTCCTAACACTTCATGAGTAGTTGTGTTTGTCTTCTGCGAAACAGCAGAAACCGTTGTTCCAACCTGTAACAAACAGAGAAAGCATGGTCACAATGACAGTCATCAAGCATCAAAATAATGTTACATCTCATATACTAGGCTATTCTCTTAAAGATACCTTTAGCTATTATATATCGTACAAAGCAGTATACTGAATAATAAAGGTTTAGAACACAAGGCTTATATGTCCAATGATGGGAATCTTAAAATCAACATTGCTTTCCCTCCAATATCTAAACTGTTGGATTAAAACAACGGTGCAAGAAACTGTGAACCCGCCATTATCCCTACGGTTCCTAACCACTCAGAGTCATGAAACCTGTTAAGCCTTCTCTCGAAAAGCACATACATTTGCTTTACCCTCACCAATTGCCGGACCAAACTCTGACCACAAGAAACCTATTACCATCACTCTGTCCAAAACTAAGCAGATTACAATCCCCACGCTCTTCATCTAATCCCAACAGTCCCCGTCAAGCTCACAATTTCCCCAAAACTAAACAACAAAAAAAAACATACTTTGAAACAAAAACTAGCAAATTACATTCACACAATGAAT
This sequence comes from Fragaria x ananassa, assembly GCA_034370585.1. Taxonomy (NCBI): domain Eukaryota; kingdom Viridiplantae; phylum Streptophyta; class Magnoliopsida; order Rosales; family Rosaceae; genus Fragaria; species Fragaria x ananassa. The sequence goes on along the minus strand of CP139764.1, from coordinate 6,306,116 downwards.
ACTAAAAATCAAACACCTTCAACCCGAAAACTCGAAAACAAACCAACCAAGTAATTAGTGAGCGCAGACTTTCCGGCATTGGGAGCCCCAATAATCCCAACAGTCACCGACTTCTGATCCTCCTCCTTCACAACCTCCTCCTCACCGTCCTCCTCCTCCTCCTCCTCATCACCTCTCTCCAGCGCCGCCTCAAGCAGTGCCTTAGCGAGCACCCTCCGCCTCCTCTCGTCCTCCTCCTCCTTCAAAAACCTCAGCTTGGCCTTGTGGGCCTCATCTCCAGGGACCACCATATCGGCTTTGCTCCGGTACTTGTTGTCCCAGGTCGGAGTTTGGGGTTTGGGATCGGAGAGGGTGGTGGGTAGGTCGTACTGGGTGCTGTTGAAGTCGAATTCGGAGTCGGATTCCGAGGAGGAGGACGGGGTGGAGGTGGGATCGGAGTGTTGGGGCTGGGCGGAGAAGGAGGAGGAGGAGGAGGAGGGGTGGTGGGTTTGGAGGAGAGGAGCCTCAGGGAGAGAAGGGATTTCATTTTGGAGATGCTAGGAGAGTGAGCACCAAGAGGGTTTTGGGGTTTAAGGACGAGGGAGTAAAACAGGGGTTCTGCTGGTCTAATATTACAACGTCCTGACTTCGACGTACCACGTTTCACTTCCTCAAAACAAACACCAAATAGTTGTGGTTTTTTATTATTTTTTTAATAAAGATGGTAAAAATACAATCAGGTTATACCAAAATAATAATAATTTATATCATACAACAAGCCCTATAGCTCAAGTTAAGGGGTATGTAGATCACCTATATCATTCGTTGCCCAAAACACAACTACATTTTTTAGGGGGATGTGGTTACTACCAAACAAATTTTCGGAATCCAAAACATTTAAAGAGTAAACAAGTGAACTTATTTATCATTCTCAAAAAAAATAAAAAAAATAAATAAATGAACTTATATAATGATAGAATGTCATTGGTAAAAGAACCGATAATGTTAATGGGAAAAATTTTTACCGACTAATATCACTCCTTATAAAACCGCGACTAAAAACTATTTTCTGATTATTTATTTAGCCTGAAAAAGAGGTCCGTAAAGTGAGATTTCAGTGAAGTTACTTTTACAATTAACAGACTTTTGCAACCTGAGATTAAACAAGTTATAATAGAACTAACTATTTAGCTTGTAAAAGTACTTTTCAGCTATTAAGACAACTTAATGAATTAACTATATAGCTTGTAAAAGTAATTTCAGCTATCAAGACAACGTAATGCGGTAGGATGTTCAAGTATCAACTGGTCGAGATGATAGCTGAATATGCATAGGTGAAAAGTGAGTATGTAAAGCAGTGGGAAGAGTTGATGAGTCCGAGACTAACCTTGTTTCTCAATGCGGTTTGAGACAGAATACAGTTTGATATCACGTAGTAATCACTAGGAAGATACCCGCGCCTTGACGTGGTGTATACATTAGGTTTTTAATTTAATTTAACATATACTATTGGTTATCAGGAGCAGTTATTGTTCACTAATGATAGTAAAATGACGATTTTGTTCTCTTCATTCCTAGAGATGGGCGCGGAGTCCGCTGGGTGTATCTTCCTAGTATCTATATTTTTTTTTTCTAATTCTCCGCCCAAGAGAAGGGAGCGGAGTCAGCTTGTAGATTAATATTTGTTTTTTGGACGAATTTTTTCTGGGCGCGGAGTCCGCTTAGAGATCCCTATTTTTTTTTTAATTCTCCGCCCAAGAGAAGGGCATGGAGTCCGCTTGTAGATTAGTATTTTTTTGTTTTTTGGACGAACTCTCTCTGGACGCGGAGTCCGCTTGGAGATCATTTTCTCTTAATTTTTTTTATTTTTTGGAAGAACTCTCTCTCAATCTCTCTAGATTTTTCTATCTCTTGGGCGAGATCACTTTTTTTTTTGGCCGAACTGTCTCTCAGTCTCTCTAGATTTTTCTATAAAGGCGAGATCATTATTATTATTTTTTTTAGACGAACTCTCTCACAGTTTCTCTAGATTTTTCTATTTTCTGCCCAAGTGAAGGACGCCGAGTCCGCTGGGAGATCACTATTTTTTTTAGACGGACTCTCTGAATCTCTCTAGATTTTTCTCGTTTTCTCTACCGTCTAAGATTTCTCCGCCCAAGAGAAGGGCGCGGAGTCCGCTAACAGATCACTTTTTTTTTTTCGACGAACTCATGCGTGAGTCTCTCTAAATTGCATTTTGTATATAAACTGTAAATTCACACCCGCAGCAAAACGCGGGCCTAATTTCTAGTAAAAAAAAACATAACCTGTGTGAGAGCGTATGCTGTGTCTTGATCATTCGCAGAGACACAACAACTTGATTGTTCTCGATCATTCGCACAGAGACACAACAACTTATAAACAGGACTATAAACAGGAGACCGTCACCTAGATATAAAACAGTCGACCAAAGAATAGTATATAGGTAAATAAATTGGATAATAATCAAATTCACATCTGTTAAAATTAACAATATAAATGGTTTTGTTATCATAAACATGGATGAATTATATTTCACATTGAAAACTTCCACATGCAGAAGATAGTCATCTAAACTTGACTATGTTGTTTCACGGTGACATATATGATATTCCAATTGCCAACACTATCTACATATCCGACTTCAGAACTTCTTATATCAATCCATTTTTTTATGAGAAGAATAATAGTGTGTCTGATCCAACATGCTTGCATCATTGAAAGTATCATTCACCTCCATGAACTTTCAAGCCATCAGTACCTGAAAATGTTAGATTAGTACTTTGTTGACCTCAGTTTTGCAAAGCGCAAAGGTAACAAATACTGAATTAAAGAAGCCAAGAGGTCTACTGCAATTTGGCTAACAGATGCAGCAAAATTATATATTCCTAATATTTATCGATCTAGTGGCTGTATTTTCTTAGGGAACACAACATGTGCACATAAACTAAGGAAGGAACCTATAGCAAAGAATTGCATTTTAACTTTGACTACCGAACAAATCTAATCAACGTCTTTTGACTTTCGCAGCAAATCTAAAATACAAATCTGTTGCAGCCAGCCAGTTTCCTAGAAATAGTAGAATAGAAATACTTGTATCTTTCTAAAAAAAAAAAAATGCCAAGCTTGCTCCATACATACCTAAAGTTCATAGTAAAAATATAATTATAGAGTGGGATTTATCAATTCACTTAAACAGTAAGTGAAGAAGCTAGTACATATCTTTAAGCTTCTAATATCACCATCATCCCTCCCACTTTTAGCTTTTCAGGACCCGACCCATTAAAAACTGCGAGATCAAACATAGAAGGTCAACGGTCATTAACATGGGAAAAAAAAAATTTGGTTAAGTTAAAGAATTCTTTTCACTGCAGATGTAAATGTTTCTGATAGTCATTCATTTCAGAGAACCACAGATAGAGCGCATAACCCAACAAAACATGCAGTTGACATGTTAGCAGAGAATAGAGAAACTTATAAAGATATACATGTATAGTTGAAGTGTTCTCTATTTATCTGACACGAAAACAGCCCAAAATTCAAGTAACCAAGTAAGAAAACCACACATTAATGAAAACAAAGAACCTGAGAACATACTAACTCACAGTCTGTTGCACTTTTTCACACACTCGGCTTCTTGCTCCAAACATTTATCTGCAGTCAGAGGTGATTATACATATTAATAAGTCAGATAATTACATATATAAGAAACTGACATTATAAGCCAATTCTGAATGACAACGAATGATATCATCGATACAAATGACAGCATATGAGGAGCAAAGAAATCAGACTCTTTCAAAGGCTTTAATCTCAGGTAACATAATTATACAGCACATAACAAACCTTGCCGTTGACCTCAACTTTCTCAGACAATAGAAACGAAGATAAGTGGACATAAGTGTTAAGGCAACAGAACGAAGATAAAGAAAAAAAAAACATCTTAAGTTCTAATCCATCAGAAGAATCTTAAAATAAAATACCCAGATTCATAAAAAACAAAAACCATATGAAGTTCTAATCCATCAGAAGAAAAAAGAAGCATAAAAAGAATATGAACAAAACAAAATACCCAGATTCATAACCGTCCTCTGTCTCTGAAATCAGCCATCTCCTTCAATTTGCACAATACATACCCTTAACCAGAGAAAGAACCCAACGAACGTTGATTGCTTCCATACTCTGCATGAGCAAATCACCCAATTTGATCAGATCAGTCTGGTAATAAGGATACTAAAGATGATCACTTCAAGGGGTTCAAACCACCAGAAAAGAAAATATCAAAAAAAAAAAGAAAGAAAAAAAAAAGAATTAAACGAAAGAAAGAGGAAGAGGAGAGAGGGCAGATATAGTCTTACCTAATAACTGATGTTGGCGATCTTGAGGAGAAACTGCATCCATGAATCAATTTACCGATCCATGACAGTTGACAGTCTTTGCTCTCTCTTTTTCTGTCTATTTGTGACAGTTGAAGGAGACGCGAGAAGATCAGCAGCCGAACACTCGGGAAGAGACCAGCGAGGATAGGGTAGATATAAGATGGAGATTCGCTGGAGTTTGGAGACTTCGAGAGAGATCGAGATAGGGCAAGAAAAGATTCGCCGGAGAGATCACTTTCTCATCATTTTTTTTTTGAACTAACTCTCTATCTCTCTCTCTAGATTTTTCTCGCTTTCTCTACCGCCTAAGATTTCTCTGCCCAAGACAAGGGCGCGAAGTCCGCTGACAGATCATTTTTTTTTTGGCGAACCCAATTCTCCGCCCAAGAGAATTCCCAGAAAAGGCACGGAGTCCGCTGGGATATCACTTTTTTTTTGGGCGAACTCTCTTTCAATCTCCCTAGTTTTTTCTCGCTTTCTCCAACGCCTAAAATTTCTCCACCCAAAAGAATGACACGGACTCCGCTGGCAGATAACTCTTTTTTTTGGGCAAACTCTCTCTCAGTCTCTCTAAATTTTTCTATATTCCGTCTAAGAGAAGGGCACAGAGTCTGTTCACAAAATCACTGTTCACTTACAACACACAAAATCACTGTTCATAAGCTTATGAACAGTGATTATAAACAGTCGACCAAGCTTTAATATATAGTAAATTTGTTCTAAACAATAACAGACAACAACAGTTCGAACCCGATCATCGATGTAATTCCAACTAGTCATTGATATGAAGTATCAACCTTTGAGTACTTAAACAACCTGGAGTGAGGAATCAAACAGCTGAAGATAAATAGAATGTAATCCTTGTATTTCTACCTAATCTAGAAGGCTTACATGTTGCAACAAAATCCATAGGAGCAAAAGGTTGAAATGAGAAAGAATGGTAACTTAATATGCCCCTGCCCCATAATTCTGGCAAAGAATAGAATAGAACACAAAATAACTAGTACGACTGGTCATCTGTCAGAGGAATCAAGGAAGCCTGTCTTGAGATTCATACAAACTCAAGTGATATATAGACCATAGCTCAAAACCAGATTCCAACAGCTGTCATTTGATCTAAATTGCCATTCGACCAGCAAGCCTGCTCTCCAAAATCCTTCTGTCTATGGCTGCATCGATTGAGCTCATCTGGAAACAAAAACAACAGAAAAGATCATCAGAGAGGAACAACGGACACAATCAACTTGGGCACGCGAGATACTTAGATTTTGTCCTATCCAAGAGATGTCAAACTTTGTGAAAGAAGCTGACCTGGGCCAAGTCCGATTTCACTGTTCAATGATAAAATAAAGTAATGGTGCTACAATTAAGCAAAGTTCTGTTGGGCTTCATCTTGTGTAATTCAAACCCCCACAACTCATCATAGAGCTGGGAGAATGACTAACAACAGATAAAGAGCAAATACATACATTACACACTTAACTGAGTATGATGCAAAGGTTGGAGCACCCTTGAGTCCATTGCAGCAAGCTTGTCAAAATTGTAATTACTAACTAAGAACAAAAAGAACGAAAATACCTACTTGAACTTTTTGATGCAGTTGCGTGCAAACTGGAGAATGGAAGTTTAAACAATCAACCAATAGCAGAAATGGTTGATTGAAGGTTCACATGTCACTTCTTTTCAAATTTTTAAAGATGAAATTCTTAAAGAAAATACATCTATGAACAGGAAATAATTGGTACACAAACTAATCTGAGAAGCCGAAACATAAAGCCTACCCATCTGGTTAGAGATATCCAACGCCATAAAAGTTAAAGAGGTAGTATGACTTACCTGGGTAGTTTCATCATGCACCTGATACTTTGCTAAGGACATTCTTCTTTCCTCCTGCAAGAAGGTAAACAAGTAAGCAACAATACTAGTATATAGGAAGCTTTAACAAATATAGAAAATTAAAAAAAAAACTCACCATGGACATAGCCTCATCATCCCAAACTAAATACACCTCATTAGTGGCTGGCTGGGGAGCTTTGTTTGCTATCACAGGGGGTGGTCCAATTGATGGGCCACCAGTATTTGGACCAGAAGCATAAGAGTGTGAATTATTTAAGTTCCCACCTGTAGCAACCATGATGCAAAGACAATGTCAGATTCACAGAACCCACAAATAAGAAATGAACAAATAATACAAACACCTTGACTAATAGAAGAACTATAATTTGGCAACATCATCATTGTAAGGGAATATCCATGGAAAGATTATCTTCCAGGCTTATCCTAATTTGTTAATAAGTTGCATGACTGAGTGGGTGCATAATGAGGAATACAACAGATTGGCTCTGCAGGATATAAAAATATCCAAAAATTGTTGATTTGACAGAACAGAACTCCAAAACAGTCTTAAAACGTAACCAAGAGATCTGAAGTATCTAATTACTTAGTCCAACATGAAGGAAACATCAAACTCAAAGCATGAACACAATTCCTATGACTAGAAGACATTGGCATTACACCATTTACCACACAGGTAAAGAAACTATTGAATGACATTCTAGCTTCAAGTTTTCTTAGAATCCTATTTCGACCGGGCAATCCTGTATCATAAGAGATTTTAAGAGACTCATAAACAAATTTTAAACTGTATAGATATCATAAACAAATCTTAAACTGTATAGATATTGGATTCCTTCCTAGGCTTTACATTATAAAGGTGGGATATACAATCGACACCACACTCCTATCCTGCACATTGACACACATGCAGTTGAGAAAAATACCATATCATTGTCCCAGTGCTACTGAAATTACCCAGATATATAAGCACCAAGTAATTCCATACATTAATGTTGTTGCTCAAAATTCAAGCTTTCTCACACCAAAACCCTTTATTTGTGAGATTTAGGTTGTGTATAAGTTGAATTATTTTGAAAGAAGAAAAAAAGAAAACAAGAAACAACAATTGGTTCCATAACCAGATAAATAACACAATATAGAGAAATCAAACCTGGAATATTTGAAGCATCATAACTGCTTGGATTGGAAGTTCTAGCGCCCTGATATGCATCCATCGAACCAAGAGGGTTTGATGGAATATTTGTAGAAAGCATAGGAGCAGAATATGGAGAACTTTGAGTTGGTAAATTATTGACACCAACAACAGGAAACAGGGGTTGTGATACAGGTACAGGATGCATTGACGCAGGCAGTCCAGGGGATGTTGTTGATGGTAGAGGTGACTGCACAGGAAACAACGGCTGCTGTGCATAACCCAGTCCGGAAGGTGGAGGAACTGTGACTGCTGGAGGCTGGGGGTACCAGGGCTGGGGACGAGGTGCAACTTGCCAACCGTTTTGAGGCAATGGGACAGATGCATTGTACCTGATGCCAACAAAGAACAGAAGCATGTAAATATGTTGTTTATAAATCTACAGTAAAATAATCATGCATTCTACTGCAGGAGTAATTGCTGATCTACTCTTTTTTTGTCAAATATTAAAATATTTAAAGCTATAAACTGCACAGAAAAGTAAACACATACATTGGCCGCATTCCAAAAGGTGGTTGGGGAGGATATGTCCCCAATGGACCTGGAACCACTCCGCCAACAAGCTGAGTCGATGGGATTTCCACTTTAGCCATTTTTGATGGGGTGTCGTCTTCTGCAAATAACCACAATTTTTCAGAAAATATTACAAAAAGTAAACATGGAAATGCACAGCACAAAAGTATAGGTCTAGGAACTCTGTTGGGTATAACTAGACTACTTTTGTGAAATAACACTTGCAAAGATGTTTCAAAGTCAAGAAAAACCACTTGTAAGGATTCTTTACCTTCTTCTCCATAATGTGCAGCCAAGACTTCAGGTGGGATTCCTTGCATCCCATATATTTCAATATCTGTTGACTCCCTCCCAGCCTTTGCATTCGGAACCCTGTAAAATACAGTTTTTGCACGAAAGAGTGTCAATACGGTGAAACCAAAGCAATAAAAAGACCAAAATCAATGATAAGGATTGATTTTTAGACAAAGCATATATATTACTTGACAATCTTCAACCACAATACACTCTACAATAGACTATTCAAAAAGATCCGGTGCAAACGGTTTAAACACAAAACAGTGTGACAGCAAACTGTAAAGTGGCCTACCTGACTGTATAAAATTTATCTACCCCACAAAGGAATGCATTTTCCCAAGTTAATTTTACACTTCATGTCTTTTTCATTCTAGATCTTCAAAACTGAGTCATTGGGATATCTTTCAAAGACAGAAGTCATGATTGTCATGATAGTTCCTAAAATAAAAGATGTATACCAAGCATTTTAATATAGTATATCGTCACAGTCACACCAATCCCTTGAGCAGTGAGCACACATGTTCTCTTGTGGGGATACGCAAAACCCAGGGAGCAAAACTTATTTAGCAAAGAACATAAAAGTGCCCTTTATCAATAGATTATCTTCCCGAGCTTCCAGGGTACTCTCTCATTAGTGATTATACCACATTCTCGTTTCAAAACATCTCAATACCAGAAAAACCAACTGCATAATTACACTCTTATACTTTCCTGGAATCCCACTAGCACTAAAAATCAAAGCATCAAGCTACCAAAGTGAATAAACAATCAAACCGAAATGACCCAAGAAACTTAAGATAACATAGCAGCCTATTAATGCCACTGACCAATAAGCTCTCAACCCACTCAGCTAACCCAGAAACTCCAACCCGATATAATGAAGCTAAAAATTAAAACTTTCAAACTGAACAAAGTCCAAATTTTGCTCAGTGGGTGTTTTCGATTTCAAAGACCCAAAAACACAGAACTGATAACGATCATATTTTTCACATAAAAATCGACAAACCCAATCCAAAATCAGCTAGGCAGCAAAGTCAAAATTAGGGTTTATAGAGAACAGGGGAGAAGAGGAAGAGGAAGAGGAATTACTTGGTGACGTTCTCTTTGTGGACCTGGAGGACATGAATGGCCATACCGCCAGCAGTGGAGAGCTTCTTGTGGCAGACGTGGCACTTGAAGTGCTTAGCTTTCTGGTGCTGCACCAATATCTTCTCGTCGTCGAATTCCCTATCGCAGTAGTAACACCACACCTTCGACGCCACCCTCTTCTTCTTCTTTCCCATTATGCCCCTCCTCTCTCTCTCTCTCTCTCTCTCTCTCTCTGGGTCTTCTTCTTCTTGTTGTTGTTTCGCGCTTTCTCTCCCTCGCGTTTTTGGGTGTCTCAGGGTTTTTTGGGGTTGGTTTCTTTCTGAAGAGAAGAATGGGATCTGTGGTTTGTTTTATTTTGTTTCCCTTTATATTACTGTATATATATCTTTTTCACCGACTGTAAAAGTTGTTTATTCTCACCAGTTGAGGATTAGGTCTTCGGTTTCTGTTCTGACTAGGTTAAGGCCCAACTATCTAACCCACCCGACCGATACTCGGGTCGGGTCATAAAACACAACCACGTTGTCCTATAACTTTCTTATAAATTTGATCATGATCGGTCTGAAACTATTGTGGATTGAGTTGTGTTCCTAATCTGAGTTGGTTAGGAAAGTTGATAACTCAGATCCTATAAAACTTAAGACTTTTGTAAATTGACTGTCTCACTACAATTCTGCAGATGTGACAGATAGCAATGCAACATATAATTTAATGAGATTTGATCAGCACTAGAGTTTGATCCATCAAACTATAATTTAATGACCGAGATCAACAGAAAGTGGGTGTATGTCCTCCAAAATTAGCATTGAATACAAAACTGAGGGGTGAAGTCTTAGCATCTAGTTTAGCAAGTGAATTCACTTTAAAAGAAGGTTCTCATATTGATATCGTATCTCATGTGCGGAAATGGCATAACTGCATTTTACTCTTCTTTCTTGGAGGACTGGGAAGAGCTGCCAGCGTCAGCTGTAGACTGGTTTATGCTAGCTTTGGCCTCAGCAAGAAATGCAGGATCAGGCTCATGTTTATCTGAAGGTTCCTTCATCGCCATATATATGTAGAATGCAATTACTATATTGACAGAAACAACAGCAACGAATCCACTCAACAGTGTGAGAGTATGGGGAGACAAGTCACTTGAACCTGTTTTGAATGAATAACATCCTTGATCAGACAACGGATAGGAAACCTAGATATACAAGTCACAAAATATCACATAAAACAAATCAGGCAAAGTAAATATAGAATAGATAAACAAATGCAAAGAAGTTATCCTTTGATCCATGTAGCCACTACTAGGCCACTGTCTGGACGGAAGTGTAGCCTTGCCATAACAACTGACTAATCTATATCGTCATGAGAACAGATCTCTGAAAAATTGGCATTGGATGTGTGGTTTGCACCAATAAAAACAAAATCACAGCTAGCAATTTTTTTCATCTCGAATATTATCAGAGCAGCTTTCTCGAAAGGAGGCATTGCCTTAAGCTACAATTATGGCCAATGGGTCTTCTCATGTTACTGGGTTGTCCTTTTATTTCTAAATGTTACTTAACTTGGTTTCACTAATCTCCAGCCTACGGGGTCAAATTACAAGAAGCTTACATATATGAAACTATGAAAGGGTACCCTATATGAAAAGACTGTTTTCATGTAGTCAAGAATAAATCACATAGTTTCTCTGTTTATCTGCTATACCCTTTATAGGATATTCTTGCACTCCTCCTCTATTCTATTAGCCTTTATTTTCTTTCTCAAGCATGCCACAGACCATACTGCCATCCATTCCTTATAAACAAGATCTAAACCTATCTCCTATCCCATAAGACTCTTTATCGCAGTATACAAAATCACACAAATTTCTTTTCAAAAATAAAAACAATAACATGAATACTATCCTACATCAGTATGGCACCACTGTAATTTTTACACTAGTCACTTATTTGAACTTTGAGATGCCATATCATCTTCAGTCAAAACATATCCACTATATGAAAAGGTTTAAAAAACAAAATTTCATAATCATCACAAAGTTTCATGAGAACTAAAAGGATGTAACATTAGTTGGAACTTGGAAGCAAGATCAAAAAGTACTGATAGAGATGAGAAAAATCTCATTATAACAGCTAGATAAAGTTAACACTGAATGCCAGATACATATCAGAAGCACTACTAGTTTCCAATAACTAATGAGATGTCATCATATGACAATTGAATATAACAAAAAGACACAGTAGTCTTACCAGGAATTAGATTGTTGTTATACCCATACAATATTGCAACAGGAGTTATCCACATAAACAGTGATGCAGTAAAAAACTTTGTTATTACTCCGGCCATTGTTATCTACAATCTGTGTTATAAGAAATCAAGATGATATTAGAGCTATTTCAAACAGAATAATAGTCGATGACTCATTTGAATTCTACGCTCTTTGACTTGATCAATCGATGAGCAGGAATATATATATTTTGCTATCAGGGATATTAACCAGAGTTGTAGACTATGCACAGGTCTCTGCCTTACGATTCAGTCAGTGATGCATCTAATAGGATATAGCAGTAGCTCACTTCAGTCAGTGAAGTCACTATAATAGAACAACTGAAACACAGAATCAGTTCCTTTATCTGTAACTAAATACGATCAAGTAACAATCTGTAACTATATAATTTTTAATCATAATTCTAATTCCACCATTCACTTGAACTAATAATCATATCAAATACCTATAAACAGGAAGATTAAAAACAGATAATAACATCGGTGTACATCGAGTAAAAGTACAATTGAAGACTTCTATACAATTCTTAAGTGAACTATAAACTACAGGGTTTTACTGGGTTCTGCCAAGTACTTGTAATCGATTTATATTCAAGTAAAGACCAAAAATTTTCCAATGCAATCGATTCAACAAGCAAGCCCAGTGAACATTAGACACTAAATTCAAATCAACTTGTTTTTGGACAAGGGAGAGTAGTATGAAAGTGACACAGAATGACCAAAACTCTGAGAGAGACGTAATCAAACACTTAGTGGGCATACTCAAAAAGAAAAGAATGGACTGAAAAGAATTCATACCCAGGTGAGAGTACTGGATCCGGAGATTGAGTCGTCGCCTATAAATTACTTGACTTGTCAATGGTGAGCTTCCTCTGTTTTACAATCCAATCTCTCTTCTGCACCCGGAAGGTCGCTCCTCACAAGAAGCTATATCTCTGAAGAAGCAAAGCTCTTTTCTGTTTTTCAGAAGCAAAAACTTCACTTATGTTATTGCTCTGTACTCCCTGGACTGAAATCCTAAAGGAACAGAAGTTTGTGTTCGACTCTGTATGAGGCCCAAAGTCAGAAAAGAGCCGCAGTGATATTGGGGCTATTGTGGCTGTGTTTTTATTTTTGATACCTAATGAAAAATAATAATATTAAATTTAGAGGAGCCGAAACTTCTTATAACATCACAGTTTATCTATTGAAATTTTTAAGTTACGCTTCTTTTAGACGGTATAGAAAAAATGAAATTTTCGTAATAAAGATCTCATGTAATATCTTGTTTAAAATTTCATATCATTTAAATATCTATTTAAATTTGTGTCAAAACAAAAGATACGACGAAGTAGTAGAATTCCAACGAAATGTCATCTCCCCATGTGGAATGTCATCTCCCCCTTAATAGTTCGTTATACAAATACAATCATTATTGATCAACATATATCATCACCCATACAATTTGGATATACAAAGGTTTAGATAAAACTTCAATTGTTGTAAATTTGTAATATATATCCTAGCTAGTTAGCTAGCTACTGGTAGTTCCTCCGCCATTGGCATGCTGCCGTAGCTTAGGAATTGGTGTCGGCCACAATGGGAGCTCTAGCTGGAAGAAGTTTGACTCGATGGTTTGGCTCTCTCGAACCAGCACTGACCACGCTCTCGTAAGAATATTGCTCATCACAAGGTCTCCATTGATATTTAGATACAATATATCATCATTATTTGGATCAATAGCTATCAGCTCAAACACAGATACTGATGATTCATCTGGAGCTATATCTCAGTCTAATGAATAAACCCCTCTGTGTTTATAGCACAGTTTTTCTACGTCCATCTCAGCATGATCTTCTTCTTCTTTCAAGTCCCAAACATATACACTAAATGAATCCCAGTCAAAATAGGAAATCCGCAGAGGCCGTTCACTGACAACACACTGATCTCCACAGAAGCCGTCTACCACAGTTGTATCCATTTCTACGTGACAACATTTATAACAATCAAGACCATTGCTAGTAGTACTGTTCGTGATCGTGTTCATTATCATGAAAGGATCCAACCCAGCAAGACAGGTCCTAGAATGAGTTAGTTGACACAAGTGATACAACAATCCATTGTGAGCAATACTGCTATAGATATGATACCAAGATTCAGGGGAACTTACCACCGTCTCGCTCCATTCACCAGTCTCGGAAGATAAGATCTCCACCTTCATCTCGAGAAAAAAGTTTGTAGCATGACCATAAGAGCGAATAACTGTTAAACTTTGAACTTGTAGCCTGCATTAACCTGGACGATCCTTTTCCCATCATCTTCCTTATTAGAGTAGTTATATTATGGAGCATCGCAGATGATTCCCACAACTTTTGCTGTCACCGGAAACTGAGTACGTGGGGAAGGCAGAGCTAACTATTGCATGGTGTATGGATTGCAGATGAAGTAATTACTTTGATTATTATGAGGTGAACAGCATAAAACCAAGTCATTGTAAGTGGCTACAACAATTGGCTCTATCGACAAACCATGGAAACTCACAAGTCTTTTCAACAACTGAGTTAGCCTCATCGAGGACGACAAGGGTGACATTCTGTTATGTAATTCCTCTCCTCTGATGTTTATCAGAGTGGCTGTTCTTGGGGACTGTTTATCAATTTGGAGACGGAGAAAGCGATGAATGAAATAAGGTTCGGAGATGAAAGTACACCAACGCTTGGACATACAATTGCAATGAAAAATTAATTTATAGCAAGCTAGTCGAGAAATGATTTCTCCCAATAAAACTCTAGGAAGCTCATTGATGTTAGTGATATTCATCACTAATCCTTCGGCAGACTTAGAAAACTTTCAAGAACTTGTGTTTCAACAGATTCAGCAGATAATACGAAGCATATATATACTTATATACAATGATCTGTTCCCAACACAAAGAACGCTAAGAGAAACAAGTTGAGAAAGTGATCGAGAAACTCACCAAGTTAATGGCATCGGTGACTACAATCTGGTATTTGATCAGACTCTGAGAAATGAGAACTGAGAAAATGAGAATCTGAAATCAAGGGTAGGCTTTGGTTTTGAGGAGCAAGTCAACCAATGGTGATAATGTGTCAATGTGACATATAGATATACTGTGTATTAGTATGTATACAGTGTGAAATTTGTGACTTTATTATTTTCAAGTGGTTCGTACGTAGAAGGTGGTTAAATATACGGTAAATCCAATTTGAAGGAAGCTTAAAACATCATGAAATTTTCTTAATTTTAAATTTATCATAAAACGTCCCAATGAATCCAATTAAGCAGAGACATTATAAAATGTTGTGGTCGAGTCTATGTGCCACTTTCGTGGCGTTACTCTTGAGCATTTAGAATTTTAAAGTTGGTATTTTCTGGTTGTAAACTTAGGGGTGGTGTCAAGACTCGTCCCGAATTTCACCCCGAAACTCGAGATGAGTCCTGCGGGGACCACATCCAAGGAAAATTTACCGAAGACTTGACAAACCTCCCTCGAAAATGGACAACCCTAACTTAAGAATTTAAGAACCACCATTTTATTTCAAAATAAATCTTCAGCTACAATCCAAAAGTAGCCAGAATACAAATTACACCGAAAAATTCCAAAAGTATTCAGAGCTACTAAAAAATAAAATAAAATATAGCGAAATCTAACAAACCCCTAGTAGATTAAACAGGTAACCTACTGGCGAAATGTAGTTGATAGATGAGTCACTATGTCTCGACGTCTCCTGCTAGACCTCACGCGAACTCTGCAGACTGAGCATTTTTAAAAACGAAGAGCCCAGGGAAAAATATTCAACACGTCAGAGTGAGTGGACAAAATGCTTCCGACAACAAATAAATATTTCCCCAAAAGAAATATTTTCATTAGCGGCAAAAACAAAAGCTCAACTGGAAAGATTCTGAACTGGGGTCCAGCCTGGCTAGACTCCCCCAAACTTTAAGACATTGCCTCTCAGGCCTGGATATTATATATATAGTATGTATGCACACTCGTCTGACCCTTGGCACGATATCTATGAACAACTTGAATTAAGTAGATATCATACGAAGCTACTATGCTTGCGTCTAACGCTCACATCACTCCACACCGGAATTGTACCTCGCATATGGGGGAAAGCGGCCGAGTGGTAATATATACGTGCTTACTCCTTGTACGAAATCTTTGAATAAATAAATGCAAAATTAGAAAGTCGCACAGGGCTACGACACTCGCGTCTAACGCTCATGTCACCCATACCGGAATTGTGCCTCACGTATGGGGGAAATCACGTATAGCTAGCTAGCATTTAATCATATACATACTATTCTCGGAATTGTACCTCGAGTATAATCACCGAAATTCTCAATTTCGGGAAATATCCAACAACAGAAAATCATTCAAATGATAAAGCATTTCGAACACAATATTTAAAAACAAAGGTCCACTCACAGGTTAGGCCTAAGCCTGATGTCGGTCGGAGGTCTTTTCCGCTCGAACCTCCTCACGTCCTGTTCCATATAAATGAAACCTTAAATAAAACACCGACGCTTAAAGCAAAACATGCATAACGAAATATGCTTCGTGCTCAACCAAGCCTAACACTCCAAAATCTTAATTCCACTGCCAACCTCAAAACTCCACAAATTTTACCGACATCCTCAAAATCACCTTCCACCAAATAAAATCCAATGGCCGGATTATAAATTAATAATCCGTTAAAAATACCAAACTTCAACAATTCTCAAACCTATCCAAAACTCTTCCAAAAATTCTAAAACTTATTCCATTAAACTCCTCACATTTTTCTCCACCAAAAACATTTTCTCGGCGGCGGCCGACGACCAACTCCGGTGACCTCCGATGGTCACCAAAATTTGGCAGCATCTCCCTCTTAACCTCTTCTACAACATTCCTAACTACCAAAAACTCCAATTCTAAGCCTAATCAAGCCAATCGGACACAAACACACAATAAAGCCCTAGAAATTCAAATTCTGATTTCTCCTTACCTAGCTTAAGATGGAGCGAGCCCTTTGGAGGGATTGAAGCACGGGAGGAGGGCTTCCTTTTGAGCCAAGGCTCGCCGGCTATGGCGGTCGGAGGAAGGAGCTCCGGCGAAAAAATGATTTCAGCAGTCGGGGCTCTCGGCGTCGATTCCTCCTTCATGGCGGCGCTAGGGAGGCTGCCATCGGTCTAGAACTGTTGCTGGCTTGGAGACAGACCGAACGGGACCGGTGCGGCGGGATGGGGCGGCCAGACGGCGGCGGACTGCGGCCGGGAAGAATGCGACAGAAACGGGCTCGGGGAGAGGAGAAACCGGGAGGAAAAGAGAGAGAAAAAGAAAACTGAAACTGGGCTTTGACCAAGCCCGGTCCACAACTTCTCTTTAAACCCAATCCAAAAATTCAACACCCCAAAAATAATACCCCAATAAAATTACCTTTTACTAACAAAAATTACCATTTTTTACCGTCGTCAAAATTTCTTCCTTAGAATAATCCCACAAAATAATTGTCCCCTACACCTCTCTGAGGATCAATTATATTTTACACTTAATGACGATCACGGTAAAATTCTTATTACCACTATGTCAGTAATAAAAGTAAAAATTATAGGTCGGGGCGTGACAAGTGGATTGTTTTTGCACTTGGTCCGGTGATTTTGGTCATGTTGTTGAATGAGATGATTTGAATCATTTCAATGTTGGTCACAAGAGTGTATTGTCGTTCTCAAGTTTGGGTAGCTCGTGGTTTTGAGTTTTGAATCGAGTTAATTAGGGGTTTGGTTTTTTTATTTTATTTTTATTTTTTCATTTAATTTTATTATATGAATTAGAAGTTTGGCACTTTGGCTGATAGAAGTTGCTCTTGGCTTGATGACTTGAATGGTGTTGTTAGTTTTTTCTTTTTATTGTTTTCTTCTAGGGCCTAAGTATCCCTTAATTTGTAACCAAAAAAAAAAAAAGTTGCTCTTGGCGATGGATACATAGCTACAAATCTCTAGAGGAATGTTGTGGTGTAATCACCACAATCAGTCATCCTAATGCGTCATAATTCTCTTAACGAATGTTCATTCTTCTCAAAAAAAAGTATGAATGATTATTATTTATCATGATGCATGAATGTGTTGATGCTATATAATTGTCAATTTCTTTCCTCTAAACGTTTTTTTTTTCAACTTTTTTATAAGGATTAAACGATATTAGCCAATCTGTAACAGTTTGTTGAATGACAGGACACACACTCTCCCCCTCAACCTCAACGTGTGCGACTCTATCATTTTAAACTAATAAATTAAGCTATATATTCCTATGTTATTGAATTGAAATAGCTGTTATATGCTTTATGTCTTTAAACTTCGACAGGATGAGTGGAAGCATTAGGTTGATTCAGTGACATAATGGGCACATACCAAGTCCCCACATGATTTTAAAATGAGAATAATCCTAATTGCATTTCATGCCCATTTGGCCAAGAGAGACATACATCCTGACCCTAGAAGAAGTGAAAGATTAGCCCCAAGCTGGATCCTAAGATTCCCTTGCATTCTAGGATTCATAAAATCAGCTGCTAGAAGGTCAACCAGAGCCATGTAGAGTAGGATCCCAGCTGAAGCAGAGTTGAATACTCCTTCCACAATCAGAGCAGTACTGCTATTCTCCTTGTAGAAACTTGACACCCCCATTCCAACAGCTATCCCAACTGGGGTGGTGAGGGAGAAGAATAGTACCATTGTTGCAATGGCCTTCGACTTGAATTTAGCCTACACGAACAATTAGAAACGAGCATTTAACGACGTAGCTTTAGACATAAACACAATATTAACATAAGAAGTACAAACATAGGAGCAGAAGAGCCGGCAGACTGAATGTAAAGACATCCATTGCACTGAGAAATACTGTTTGACTTTCAACAAGAAGACTCTGTACAGTGAGGTGGCTACAACGCCATAATATACATTTGGGCCCTACAAAGATATGCAACACATACGAATTTTGTCTATATGCTGAGCCTATAAGTCTGCACTTTTTTGAGCACAAAAAATTTCTATGTGCATTGGTAAGACACTAAGAACTAAGAACTTTCAAGGTTGTTGCATCATAATCTTGCAAATCTCATATGAGGAATGATGAAGATATGTTTAAATGATAGGGTAGTCATTGGATAAATCATCTCGAAGGAGATTGAAAATACCTGACAGATGCACCCACCAAGGCCCATGCCTTCAAAAAATTGATGGAAGGTCAGGGCTGCAACTAGAGGCTTGATTGTCTTGGGACTCTCAGAGGCACCTAAAGATACTCCAATGATCACAGAATGAACAACAATCCCGAGCTCAAGGACCTAACAAAAAGAACATGACAATATAATACATGAAAGCCAAAGAGCATATAGAGAAGAAGTTCTGCAATCCTTTTTCATGGAGTTAGTAAACTTCTGTTTCTTGAATCAGATAGAAGTAAAGGTTTCAATTTCCAGTGATCTATGCTTGTAAATACTAACAGAAAGAAAAGGAAACCAGGGGAAGAACAGAGTGAACCTACGTACCAAACAAAATGTACCTCAAAAACACTGAGCATATCCAACTAAATAGCAAACTAATTCTACCTGTGATATTATTCGACGCCTGACAAGCTCGAAAGAAGACGCTGATTCCTCCAAGGCCATGGCGTCTGATCCATGAGCATGGCCGTGTGTGGCATGAGTATGCACATGAACATGACCCTCATGCACCCCATTCATTTCTTGGTCATCCTTCACAGGCAGTGCTTTGTTGAAATGTGATCTTCTATAATAGCTAGTAGCAAAGGTGTCGATCATCATGGTCCCTATAGCCGAAACCATTGCAATGAAACCGGTAAATGGGAAATCCCCCCATGGCATTTGGCTGAGGCAGGGGCTTGTTAAGCTTTCAAATGCATCCGGCAAGACATGGATGAACCCGGTTGCTAGTATCACACCAGCTGCAAAAGCTTTGATCATGAAGAAGATATCATTTTCGGGGTGCAAAGTTGGGATTTTCTTGCCCAACATTGGGAGAGAGACACCAATAGCACTGGCTATGAGGATTGAACTTATTGCAACTAGCTTGAACTTGAGAGCCTTCGCCTTGTTGCGGCCCTGGGACTCATCACTGCAAGTACATTCTGCAGAAACCAAGATGGGGACGAGAAGCAAAAGAAGAAGAAGAAGAAGAGTGGAAGATAGAGTAAGCTTTCTCATGGCTTTGAGTAAAGAAGGTGTTTGATGAAGTGGTCTATTGCATACTACGTATATATGAGTAGGAGGGTTTGGGAAAGCATAGGGTTTTGGGTAAAAATGGCGACATGGAATTGAATTCCATTTGATAGAAAGGAGAAGTGGGATGGCTAGGTGTATGATTACTGAAGCCAAATGACGACATTGTGTGTTAACACAAAGGTTTAAAGAAGGTTAGGGATTTAATAAGGTCTCTATGGTCGAACAATGACAATGACTAGGAACTACTTGGGACTAGCGTGCTTATTGTCGTAGGAGAAAAAGAAAGTTCAACTGTTGAAGCACCAATAGCAATCCATGAGCTCGGATTCTGTTAATTTTAGGAAACGAAATAGGAGTTCTATCACTCACTTTCTATATATACAAGATGCAACTATAGGCAATGTATTATTTTCTTCGAGAAATTTTTTCATGCCACTGTAACGAGAAAGATGAACACATGATTCGATATAATCAATTATAGCTAGAGAATCAAATTTACTTCTGACTTTATATTTTTCCTTACCGATTTTTCAACTTAACCTCTATACTCCTCATCAAAAGAACTGTAAAGAATAAACAACATTCAAAATCGTTGGTTTATTGTATTAACAATCGTAAACATACTGAGCTTTTCTGTCAATATACGTCTGATACAGAGTTTGAAACTGCATCAATATGTTTCTCTACGAGCCACGGTGCCTTTAACTTTGTCCCTTTTGCTCTTCTCACGCTCTCACAAAAACAACTTTTGCTTTCATGTTTAAGGAATAACATTGTCTGATAATCGTAAAGTTATATAGAATCCGGTTTGTTTTGAATAATCACTAGAATATGGATATGTATTTTAAACCAAACAACAGAAAAATAATCTCAGTGCATGCTAGGTAGCAAGCTTATGGCATTTCAAAATCTGTTATCACAAAATAAGATTTATTCTTCAATATATAAACTGAGAAAGAAGTCCCAAGTTGTGCAGATACTAGCAAATGAAAGCATCCCATCCCATACAAGTTGCTGCAACAATGTTCTAACCTAGTTAAATGGTTATTATACTGAGAAATGGGAAGGTCTTTATTCTACCCGAAAGGCCTATAACATAAAGCCATTGGATGGAGCAGACCACTCTAAAACATTTCTGGCAAATACAACTAGATCTTCTATCTTTACCCTTCTTTTTCTTTCCCCAATCTATGATTTTCCGTTCTTATTCAGTTATTCTTATGCTATATTCTGGCCACTTTAGACTAGAAAGGAGAGAGAGCAAGAACTTGAACTTCAATGCCGTGTAGA